>OX637471.1:45544756-46875178 GCA_951800055.1 Cenopis cana | reverse complement strand
AAAGTCGTAATCTTTAATCTGTATATCACGTGACTTAAAACACGAGCCGCCATGGTGTGACGTCATATTGGCAATAACAAAACGGTCACTACTGTCAGTTCCATAAATAAGCCTGGTCGCAGACGCACGGAATTCCGAACGGAAACAGAGGAGAGGGGAGTTGAAGCATCTCGCTCTTAGAGCGAGAGGCTTCAACTCCCCTCTCTTTGAAACCGTATCGGAATTCACGGAAACCATTAGCTAAGATACGAAAAGTTTAAATACATTTTCCGGAAGCTGACTAAACCACAAACCACAGGTACATAAATATATATGATAGTAGGTACCTACTTGTTGTATAAAAGCAGTATTTGGTCCACTTTCATGATTAGAGTTCTATATAAAATCTCCTCCGGTTTCCGGTCCCAAAAGCGATTTTTCGTTAATTAAGTTTGCAACAAAAAATCCAGATCCAGATACGAGTATATACCTACGTGATATATAAGTGATGACACATCAAATCAGGATATGACCACATGAGACTTTGTACCTATAGGATGCCTATAGGCTATACTGTTAAGTCTGTGCCAGGGTTTTATGCGAACCTTCGAGTAATTATCATATTACTTCAATGATGCGAATACGTCTTTTCGGCACTTTGGGAACGTAAATGACTTATATGCGAAATACTGCCTAGCAGTGGCATGTCATGATCAAGATTAGACAATGCCTAGGTACATTTAGCGACTCCCTCTGACGGCGCAGGACACAAATTATAGTTTTTAGTTTTAAGTATAATGATTTTTTTTAAGTGGAGTCAGAATTATGCGCTGTAAATTTCGAAGATTTCGTAGTAAACAGTATATTTCGTTCCAGTTTAGACGACTAACGTCATAAAACGCACTCTCGCCTCGTTTCATAAAACCACACTCGTGCTTCTCATTATGTAGCAGTTGCATAAAGTACTATAATAACAATTTACCTGCGTAGTTGTTTTACAACTCTACTTGAAGATAACAACTAAACAATGGATGTTGGTAAATAAATAAAACCAATTTAAGTAGTTTTCATCGAAAGTGGAATGAACTCGTACAATACTGGCTAGGTTCCGATCTCTGTGTACAGTCAAGGGCACCAATATGTATACACTTTTTCACCTTACTCCATTGAAATAAGGTCCAAAAATGTATACATATTTATGCCCTTGACTGTACCTAATTTAGTTATTATTATTATTACACCTTCCTGAATTCAGAACCTTTAGGGCGGACGTACATATAATATAGAGGCTTCAACTCTCTTCCCTATTTAGGATGCTAAATTCAGGACAATGAAATGATTTAAACCCTTTGACCGCCAAAGCGATAGTGCGTCGTCGTGCCCAGTACGCCAAGCACTGTTTTTTTGGTGTAATGTCTAAACCAATAAAAACGAATTAAAACAGTTCATAAATGATTTTTTTCATGATCAAAGTACACCTTCACTCCGTCCTTTAAGTGGTTGTTGGCGTGGTGGGCACGACGACACACAACCACTTTATAGGTTCTTGGCGGCCAAAGGGTTAAGTGTGTTACGGGTTGTCAGGATTTAAGAATCACAATGTGTTTGTACCTAGATTTTTATTTTCTGAATACAACTAAAGCCAAATAATAGGAACCTTATTGACTGCACTTCAGAGTAGTAGGTAGGTACAGTCACGTACAATACAGTGAATGAAATCAACGGTGGTACAGTCAGCGTCATACAGTATGTAGCATCCAAATTGGGCAAATACCACCATACAAATATAGTCATAATAATGTTTGTGATTCGTATATTATTGTATTGTTATTATAGCTATATATTCGTCATACAACTAAAAATATAACTCAATCTCACTGGTATTCCTTCTTCTTCTTTAAAATAGGCTTTCCATCAAATTTATGATGATTTCGCCAATCAATACTTGTTCCAAGACGTTGTTCGGTATTCGGTAACGACGCCATGACAGTAGGCAACTGCTTTTGTTCGGTAGTGGATTCTGCTCGTCGTCGGGCCGAGCACGTGTGTTCACCAACGCAAGGACGAGCAATATCCTCACTGGTACTTATTCAATTTGTTGGTATAAATAACAATAACAGTATGTAAAATTAAAATTTAGCCCCATACAAAATACTAAGAATCAAATTGTTACTAAAGAAATACACTTGAGTTCGAAACATGTCACCCGAAGTAAAAATTCACAGTGAACTCATACCATCAGAATGATATTCTTACGACTGGCAATCAAAATATATTTATCTTATTAAATAAATATATTTGTCAATAAATATTTATAACAATAACTTATTAACTAATATCAGAGACTTGGAATTATATTAACGCATAGCGCCATCTATGAACACAACGAAGAAGCTCCCAACAGATGGCGCTATGTGTTAAGCAGAGGTCTTAGTGGCATACGAATTAAATGGTAAAGTGATCTCTCCATAGTGAAACTAGCTACAGCAGGCCCATTATTTTAAAATTACGCCACAATGTATAGACATTGGCAGTCTATATAATTCCTAGTCTCTGCTAATATGCAGTATTGGTTCAAGACAGCTTATTGATATAATTTTCAATTCTAGGAAAGTCAATATCTATATTAATCTTTCATAATACCAGTACCCATAGTACAAGCTTTGCTTAGTTTGGGACTAGGTTGATTTGTGTAAGATTGTCCACAAATAGTTAATATTTATATATTTATAATAGCATTAACATTAATAACATACTTTAATTTAATGGGTACTTTCCCTACGGACGTAATGCAACTTTGACCCGCCTTTGTCAAGTGAGTGGGCAACTTGACTGTTAGAAGTTCTCAAGCCGCCCAAAGGCCTCCAACTTGGCTTAACAACTGCTGCCATTGACAGCAGCCGGGATCAACTTAGCGCTCACTAGTAACCACTCAAAGCGGTCACCCAATCACCCATCCATGTACTGACCGCGGCCGCCGACATTGCTTAACCTGGGATTCCGCACGCGGCACGCAGGCGCAGCTGGGCCACAAGCGCTCCAGACAGGACAAATAAGGCTAAATGGATCCTATTATACTTTTTCGAGTTTATCGTTGACGGCACGGCCGACGTCCACGGTAAAGAAGGCATAAAAGCGACCTATGCCATTATTCACAGAATTTACTGTGTTAACACATTCTATATAATAGATGCCCCGCACTCAACCCCTATTAACCTAGTATTGAGTTTTTTTTTTCAGTTGTACAGTCACCAGTACCAATATCTCGGTTTAAAGATACTTTATTCCCATAAGATTTTTTTTCAATTCACTTATAATGAGAACTTAAATATTTTACACAAACTTAAATGAAAAGAGCGCAGAGATTTACAGTTAAAGTTATTATTATACAGTTAAATAATTATTTCATGTTACTAGGGGGAGGATAAACAGTGCGCTGCGCTGTGCTGTGCGTGTGCGCGCAGTTTGCATAGAAACTCATGCGTAAACACTATATTCTATAACTGTCAGGGTATTAAACTAAGGTAACAATTAATTAGTTTTTACTTGACTAATAAAAGATCTAACGAAAATACTCGGAAAACATCAATTATAAATTTATTTTAGCTAATTGAAAGATTTTATAAACATAAAGATTTAAAAAGGACGCTGATTTGAACATACCAATTCACACTGTCTTAGTGACGTCACTAAGACAGTATTTCTCTACAAACTTCATTCATACTAACAAATCGTCTTTGACATTTAATAAAAAGTTGCTGATTTGACTATGATGAGTGAAATACCGTATTACTAATTACGCCATTACGTATATAAGTCAAGATGATGACAATTTGTGAAGTTATAATTGTAAAGATATATTTATTTGTTATCATTTTATTTTCGCGTTAAATTTGGTATATTCTAAGTTATTATTTGTTTCATTTGTTTTTCTATAAGTGTGGTAATTAATAATAGGTGTTTATTTAAATAAAATTGTATAAAAACATTTGTTAATTTGTTTTTTGTTTAGGTTTTATTGGTCTGTTAATCATGTATATATAGTGAACAATTTTAATTTCATATTATTGTTTGTTTATTATGATTTCCATTGATATCTGCCATAACAAACGCGGCATAAATATCTGACACGTCCTTACGGCCCTTCAAATAGAGTCGTGTCCTGATATTTATGCTGCCTTTGTTTTGGCAGATATTAATGCTGGTGACTGTACAAATCTGGTTGAACCAGTTCACTCACACTCTCCTATGAAGAAATGTTGTTAAATAATTGACTATTTTATGTAGTATAAAACAAACAGTTATTGCACACAAATCCACATCAGACATGAGGAATGTATTAATGGCGTAAAAGAATAAGAATAAATATTTATATTTCGATAGATATAATAAATATTACATTAGACTTTATGGAAGTTTGAATTGCTTTACTTATACATGCAGTGACTGAAGAGATGTTTATAAATATTTTATGTTTATTTCTCTAATTATTGTCTTTACCGAATATTGACCGGTTGGTTACTATTAAATTTGTATGAAACAAATACAATCCTCACTACTGACATGAATCATCATTCATCATACACACATACAATCACTCATTCAACAATAAAGTGACATGATCTTAGCTCAGCATTTCGCGTAAATGGTCTGTATAGTATAAAGCAAGTATAAACCATCTATTAAAAATTTGCTTTTGTCAAAGTCACTCGCATACAAGCATGTCACTTTATCATTAAACCTCACTTAAATCTAGTTGTGGACCTAGAGGACCAGCTCTTCCCGTTGAATGGCCGAGCCGAGAGCCTCCAGGTCCTTGAACACATGCTTCCAGGCTGGTGGTGTCTCAGTTAACTCCGCAGCAACCAGCAGTGCGTGCCAGCCTGCTGCCCGTGCCCCTACGTAGTCCTTCTTCATATCATCCCCAATGTGAAGACATTCTTCAGGCAATACAGGCAATTTTGACAGCTTCATGGCATGGTGAAATATCTCTTTATCCGGTTTACTGAAGCCAGCATCATAGGACGTTAAGATGAAATCAAAATAGTTGCTGAAACTGACGTTCTTTAATACCTCGTGGAGGCGAGGGTCGTAGTTGGAGATGACGCCAATGGAGATTCCTTTATCACGGATGAGATTCAGTAATTGTTGGCCACCATCAGCACGCTTCCAGCATTTGGATGTTTTAAAGTCGTCTATGAGCCTGTCTGCGATGCGGCTTACGTCCGCCGTTGCCGGCACGAGCCCTGCAAACGATGCTGTAACGATTTTCTTCCACCATTCCACCCACGCAATGCTATTTTTCCCGAAATTAGGGTGTTCTTTACCGAGTGATTTGAAGCTGCCGAGCATTTGCTTTTTTACCTGTTGCGGATCCACGGTGAAGCCGAAATCCTGCGCCACCGCTGCATAATGCTGCCAGGGAGGTACACGGAACTTTAGTATCGTGTTAGTAGCATCTAATGTCACTAATTTAATACCCCGTAGGCTCATCTTATGGTTTGAGCTGACGTTTGTATGACGGCTTTATAGAACTTGGAAATCTTAATCTCTTCATCATATTCTACTACTTCTAACTTTTCTACCATGTAAGCAATGGGTGTATTCTCTTTGTTGTAGGCGACATTTAAAACGTAGCGATTTGTATTCTCTTTAGCGACATTTTTGTACAAAAGGAATGAGTACATAAAAAATAGGACGGCAGCAAGGCACAAAAATAAATACAATCTACAAAAGTATCTTGTGAATCTTGTGATACAAACAAAACACTTTTTCAGTTTTCGTTTCACATCCATAGACATAATAGACAACTTTGTTTTTCACAATGTTTTTTATTTTTAATAGGCATATGACTTTCGGGATTTTTGTATGTTTTCATTATTTCCTTCTAAGATACTTTTAAAATTTGAAATAAAGTCATAAAATTTAAGTGATTTAAAAAGAAAATGAACAGTATCAATGCATTTTGTGGTTTTGAAATCGTATTTAAACGTTAAATGAATCAACTATTTTAGCTAAAAAACGCCTCCATAAAATCGCATCGCATTCGTTTGTTGAAAACGCCTTTAAACTGTCAAACAAATACATTTATATTTGAGAATTTCGATCAAGTTACAGTGTTTTCCTCCTATTTATATTTCTAATTTTTTTATCAGCGCTACAAGTTAAATGAGCTAAAGAAGTCGGTTTACAAAAACCATGCCGTACGTGAGTGCAGGTAATCTCGCTTTCTTTAACTGAATCTAAATAAGTTCTTTTGGAAATTAGGCCACGTCAGTGTTAATATTATGATACAGTTACGTTTTTTAGGAATTTTCACGTTTACGTTTCTAATTTTTCGGTTTACCATTAAGTTATCTTTCTCCAAAGGTACAGAATAACCTGTTTACACCCCAAAAACCCTAAATAAATACAAGAGAACTTCAATTGAAATGGGTCAATGGTTGTATTGATATTATACCTATGCAACTCTGACGTCATATTACAGCGATTACTACCTGCGTGGGCGCATTGATATCAGGAAACACTGAAATTTAATCTAAATTGTGGTTTTTAACATAAATTACTGGGTACATGGGCACATTTTACATGCAATAACTTTGAAAGAAAGAAAGGAAAACATTTGTGGCACAAAAAACAGTACAAATATAAACATAACACCACAATACAGAACATAGCCACGAAATGGCCCCAAATCAGCATAGTGCTAGCCATTGGCTTTGGTGCTAAGGATTTTCCAAATTTTTCTAGTTTGTGAACAACGGAATATTGAAATGTATGTGTGTAACTAATTTAATTGCCTGTGACTCAAAATAATTATTTTAACAAAGCATAGCATGAAAATAACGCCATTATTTTGTTGTGTACGGTCAACCAATTGGATTTCTGGGCCACTTCATACCATGTCACAATGACATTAATATGAGATCTCTAGCGGCTTTCATATTGATTTTCACTATGACAAGGTACGAAGTGGCCTAGAAATCAAATAGGTTTACTGTACCTATAGAATACACTATATATGTAAATAATAGTACTAATAAGCCCTTTATTTCATTTTGGTTACAGTTTCGCTTTCTTAATTTCTGTTTATTAGTTAAAATGGATCCCTTGTCGGGTATAAGCCTCAGCTCTTTTTAGAGTTGTCTATCCTTTTAATGAAAAAGGAAAAGATACACTATATTTATAAAATGTATTACTGCATTTTACTCTCTACTCTTCCAGCTTTTTCCACTCTTCTCTATTGATAGCTGTGCGATGCCATAGTGGGCCCACTACCTTTTTAATGTTGTCAGACCAATGTTTTATTTGTCTCCTTCTTTTTCTTTTGGTGTGGAATCTATGGGTCCATTCTGTTAAGTCTCTTGTCCATTTGTTTTTATTCCCTCCAAATATGTGACCTATGTTTAACACCAACACCATATTTAAGAATTTTAGTTTTGATGTTTTAGAAGTAGATAGTAACACATTAGGCAATTGTTTTCAGATGGGACGGTGGGCAAGCGGCCGTTCAGCCTCTATGGCATGCTGTGGGCCGTGCTCAACTTCTTTTACCTCTTGTAAGTGCTATTGCACTCTACCACCTCTATAAGCCTTTAATTAGTTTCGGGTCTATCTATCTATCTATCACTGAACCTTACTGCTTAACCTCTTGACCGCCACTGTTACACATAGATGAGAATATGCTTGTATTGTCAGACTTTATTACGAGTAAATTGTAAATTGACATGTAAAAGTGCCCTTGTGGCCTATTTGCAGAATAAATGTTTGAATTTTGAATAGCCCCTATGCCTAAAACGTCACTGTCTTGTATCTATACACAAATTATGACACCACCTACAATGTTAAGACAACCTACATGGTATAAAGTAAGGTCCATTTTCCGTCTTAAGGCTTGGTCACACTGCGTTGCGCGACGTCCGCGCGACGCGACCGCTGCGCGCCGGAACGTATGCTAACAGGTTAGCGACGTCACACAGGTTGCGCGACGCGAGCGGGACGGTGTCATACATTTTGGCGCGCAGCGCAGCGTCCCGCTTGCGTCGCGCAAGCGGTGTGACTAAGCCTTTATGCTGCAGAGACTGTGGCGTGTGAGACATGACTTAGCTAATACTGCGGTGGTCAAAAGGTTAAAAATAAAGTTGAAAGTGGTAGACCACTTAACTTAACATAATCTACCACAGTTTATAGTATACTACACTATCATCTGTGGTAGATTATGTTAGGGTCCGGCCACGACTTCGAGCGGCGGCGCCGGCGGCAGCGGTTTTCCTTATACATCGCGTGTGATCCCAACTAACCGCAGTGCGTTGCGCGTGGCGACCGCGCAATGAACAGATAAACCGCTTGTCGTGCCGCAATTCGCGCAAAGTCGTGGCCGGGCTGTTAAAGTGAAATAATTAGTCAGGTATATTGATCACCTGTGATTGCAGCTACCTGACGCTGATCAACGCTAATTACAACAAGCATGGCGAGAAGTACACGCGTGACTACCGGAGCCCGGGCAGCGGGTACGTACCTCACCCACACCTCACCACATAGGCTTGTGCGCCCTCGTTCACTGAGCGGATCGCTCCGGAATAGTACAATCAATCTCTCACATGTGCTAGTTCGGTCTTTTAGTTCTTTTAGTACACTAGTACACCGAAAGAAAGGTGCCTATTCGTGCTCCTTTGACTTTCGCGCCAGTCGAGAGCCGTTCGGTTTCGTTCGGTTGCTGTGGTCGGTTGGTCATTCGGATATATGGTTGTCTCTATTCAGGTTTTGCTCCGCATGTACTAAGAGCAGAAACGTTACGAAATAGTTCGCTCTAGTACTTACAGTGTTGGGAATTAGTTCTTTTTAGTTCTTAGTACGTGTGCTACACAAGCCTATCACCACAATCATTACTACTATCTGAACCACAGAATAGTATAAAAACCGGCCAAGTGCGAGTCGGACTTCGCACATTTAGGGTACCGAACCGACCGCAAGATTAAGTTGGTATTTGGGAAGTTAAAAAGTTCTTCGGAACAAAATTTCGAAAAAAAAGCTGACTTTGGTGGCTTCTCAATACTTCTCATTCCTTTGTTTTCCAATTTTTTTTAAATTAAAAACATGATAAATATCTACTCAATGAGCTCTAAACAACGATACCCCTTTAACTGTATGGGAGCCCCCCTGGAGCCCCCCTTAAAAACATTTAAAAATAAGTTTTGACTATTTGTATGGCTTTGGGTCAACAAGCTGCTTATACTGTGTAAATTTGAAGACTGTAGCTCCATCCGTTTGGCTGTAAAACCTGTGTGACAGACGACGGACGGATGGACGGACGCGTGAGTGACAGTAATAGGGTTCCGTTTGGACCCTTCGGGTGCGGAACCCTAATGGTATTACATACAGAACGGACACGAACCGCCCCGCACCGACGTCTGTTAAGCGGGTATTACACTATCCTGAATGAGTTAGGATGCAGATTCAGGAACGTGTAATCACATTCAGGAAGCAAGGATACTAAAAAGTATCCTACCTAGGACGTCAGGATGGCTCCGGACGAATTGAATGACCAAGCATCCTAGCTAGGAAGCTGTTTAGGACAGTGTAATAATATTTAGCCAAATCAGTCGGCTCACGCCAGCGGTAGCGTACGCACGTGTAGGTCGCGTGCATTGAATGAAGCAAATGATTTGGTAGGTATTCATCCGGAAATCTTCCGGTTCCATTACACTTGGAATGTTTACCCATTAGTGTATTCCGGAAAAGTAAATATTCCTTTACCCAAATTCTCCTTTTTAGGGTTCTGTAGCCAGAATTGCTAAAACGGAACCCTTATAGTTTCGTCATGTCTGTCTGTCTGTCAGTATGTCACAGCCGATTTACTCGGATACTATAATGTACTACAATTATGAAATTTGGTAGGAAGATGGATTTTTTGAACCGCTACATAAAAGATAAAAGTGATACGAAAGTAGGACAAAGAAATATTTTTTAAGGTGGGCACCCATACATGCAACCGGGTAATGAAAAAGTTTATTTCAATGCAAGTAGTTGTGAGGGATATTTTTGGATAGGGCTTTAAAAATAATACAAAGGTTAAGGTTACTATAAAAGGTTTCCTATAGCATCTTCAATCGTTGGTGAGATATTAGCTAGTAGCTAGGACTAGTAGATGTCGGTATGGAACCCTTCGTTGTGCGTGATCCCACATGCACTTGGCCGGTTTTTTTCTTTTCTTTATTGGCATGGTTGCCACTGATAATGCTAAGCCAAGGCCAAGCTTTTGGTTTTTTGACAATATCGGCGGCATCGCTACGGTACGTCTCACTCCGTCGAGCAGTGGAAACGAACTGATTCAGAGAGTGAATTCAGTGTAGTGTAATCAAAAGCTTCCTTCCTATAGCGGGTTCCTATACACTGTCCTGAATCAGGCGTCCTAACTAATGGAGGGGAGTTGAAGCATCTCTTTCTAACGTATAGGTCGGAACCCTTCTAAGTGTCCTGAATTCAGGACAGTGTAATACCCGCTTATCCCCTCCCTCGCATCCTAGTTAGGACGCCTGAATTCAGGACAGTGTAGTACCCGCTTTCGTCACCGATCAGTCAAGAGTACGTCGTCGAATGCACGCACACGCTCGCACCTGTACGCCGGACGCACACATTGAAAACTATCTACTACATTTTAGTGTTAAACAAAGAAAAATATGAAATTTATTTTTTACCTTGTATTGAAGGATTGCGCTTATCACATTGAATTATCATTCAGGAGGTCAATGATGGGGGGGGGGGGGGGGGGCAACATTACTACTGTTTACCCTATATGGTCTAGGCTAAGAAATCGTGACACAAGTGACGTCACACTTTCACACTTGCGACCGCATGCCATCGATTTGCTCTATTCTATTCTAGGTATTCTAAAGCAATTTTTCAATAAACATATAAAATTATCTGTTGGTTAAAATTATGACTGTCTCTTCCTGCGCCCGAAGCACATGTTGCGCTCGAGATTATCTCGACTTATCTCGAGATACGCGTCTTTTTCTGATTGGCGCTGTTAGAAAGTGACGGATAGCTCGAGATACGCCGACATACTCTCGAGCGCAACACGTGCTAGGCCTACTGAAGTCAAATGAACGAAAAAGACAGATCTGACATTTATCTGACAGATACCTACTTTTAACTGGGGATTGAAAAGTCGGCTATTAACATGCAAAGCTTTAGCTTCCAAATAATTTTTTTTAAAGGGAACTGCCTTTAAGTTGTCTACCAAAACCTTCTGCAGAATGTAACAAGTGCTTTTCTGAAAACCACATTAAAATTGGTTCATCCAAACGCGAGATAATCGCGGACAAACATACAAACATATGGGTCAAACAAAAAACTCCTTATAACACTTTAAACTCTCGCGTTTTGTAAACATACTTAAAAGGTTACAAAAAAAAACTTACAACAACTTAAAAGGTTAGGTTAGGTTAGGACCACGGTCGGTGAAACTCGTGTCGAAACGTCGGTAAAAAAGGTAAATACATAAATATCGCGTTAGACCCGTTAAAACAAACCTTTTAAGTATAAAAAACTCCTTTTTTTTCAAGTTGGTTAATTACCCCTCTTACTTATATTTTTTAATTGTGAATTACCTAATCACCGATTGACAGAGTTACGAGACGATTGTTAGAGTGCCCCTGTAACCTAATTGCATAATAAATGTTTCATTTTATTTCAGGCCCCCCCGTCCGCCATCGCGCCGGTTCGGGGGTTTCAGTTCGGGTTCGGGGCCCGCCCCGCCGCCCGCCGGCGGCTGCGGCTGCGGCTAGGGGAGCCCTACCGCCTCTACTTAACCTCTTGACCGCCACAGACACGTATAGAAAAGAGCCTACAACACCACTGTGATATATCGTCGTCTAGTAACACAATCACAAGCATAACACAAGCCTTACACATATACACATACATACACATATATACATATACTCACGCATGACTCACGCCTCACGCCCGTATCCCATTTAGGTAGGCCAAATACTACGGTCCTTACATACGTGTTTTGCTTCAACCACATCCATACATCTCATACAAGCTGAGCTGGCCTTGTTTCAGTATCGCAGAAATTTTATCAAGATTAGGATATCAGCCTAGCCTTATTTAGCTTAATAAGGGGCTAGTTGTTCGATTTGTGTAAAATTGTCCTTACAAAATTTTAAAAATTTAATATTTATGTATAGATGACAAAACATATAATGTGAAGGCAGCCTATCAACTACTATCAAGTAATGTTTATTTTCCCTCTTTTGCTACAAAGACTGGCGTGTGTGAAACTTTAGTATAATTTACTGTGGCGGTCAAGAGGTATACTACTATATGTCGCTGTCAAATTTAAGACAAGATATCACAACACAACTTACGTTCACGAGGGGTAAACTTTGTTGAGAGCCTTTTCTGTGAACATATCATTTTGGATTGGCCCAGTAACCCGTATAAAAAGTTTATCCGTTACTATAAATCCATGTGCTGTCATAACTTTATGCACTTTTGTTTTTTCAACTGACAATGACCCATTTGGCAGCGATGACGTATTTCAATATTGGTGATTTTGTATAATGGGTCAATGGGTCTGCGTTTTCTTATATCAAGGTCGAGTTAAAAATATGCGTACGTCAAAATGATCTTAAATTAAATGAACAGGAATATTGTTATTTAAGGCCGCTCAGATATATTTGAACTTTATGTAACGTAGGTACACTTGTATTTATGAACTCGATTTCGGGAGTTTGATAAGTGTTTATTGTTTAATATAATTTTAATAATTGTATTTTGTATATAAAATAGCTAGATGTTTTTGAAATGTCTAGGCAAAATACCAATGTGTAATTTTCTGAAAATATAGCCTCTAACACTGCTAATATTTTTCCTGTAATGTAGCGAAAATCATCCGTATAGCATTCGTATCGTGAATACCTGAACGGATTAAAAGTATCTTAGTGTTTTCGCGGTCGATTCGATCGAAGCGAGGTCTGGCTATATAAGCCCGAGGATTGGCGTAGGCACTAAGTATGTAGTGGTACAGCGACTGCCATCAGATGTGATGCGACTGGGCGTCGGACATGTAGCATTCGTCCTTCTCGCACTTATACTTGACAGTAAGGGACAAATGCTTTATATATGTCCGACATATAAGCGATCATTTTAATAGCCCCTCAGATCTCATTCTAACCCAGATCTGTTTTTTTTTGTTTTTCTTACTTAGTATATAATTTCATATTCTATAAATATATTTAACTTACATTCCGGGCCATACAGTTACGATAGTTGTCACTGTTATTTTGACAGCTGTCATCCCGGACAAGAAACTTGCAAGAAACGTCCAACATGATATAAATTGTAGCTGTCAAAAGAACAGTGATAAAGCTCAAAACTGTAAGGTGTAACTGTAATATGTGCGGATCTACAAATATGTAGTCTTTAGTGTTACCACGGCGGTGACACGCGAAGGAAAGCAAGCGCTGTGGGTAAGTATGTGTGCGGGCGCTGTCGGTACACGCGTCAATTGTTTACGCGAGTGCGTAGCGCGTGGCGCGGACGAATCGCGAGGCGCGACGGCACCCGATCGTAACCCGGCTTGTCATCCTGGCCTGTCAGGGACGAGGAAGCTGACCTCGGTGCGGGGGGGAAGGGGGGAGGGGGGGTTCGTGTCCGTTCTGTATGTAATACTATTATACTATTCTGTGGTGTTACATAAAATTTACAAAAATGGCGTCAAATACCTGCGTTCTGAGCCATTCTTTGTTTTACCGCCCTTGGTAAGTATAATGTACTATTATTTTAGCAAGTTTCATTATATTCCTGTTTAGGATGTGTACATTATAGATCTTATTTTTATTGTATGTAATTAATAAAATATTAATTGTGTATTTAAACTGGTTTTATTAAATTGTATCCTCTGTTGCAACTATATGTAGTATGTTTGTTCGGGTGGAAACATGCAACTCATAACCACTTGCCGATATCCGATTGAACTGAAATTTGGCATACTTATGTAAGTTTAATGACAATGCAATATTATGGTACCATCGGGCCGAGCTGATCTGATGACGGAGACAGAAGGTGGCCATAGCAACTTCTAAACTACACAAGATATACCTATACTCATCGTGTTTGGGCTCATTGGAACTGTCGCCACGAGTAGTTGATGACTGAAAGAAATGTACAGATTTGGACTGGGCTAAATGTTGCCAGCTTATAAAACTTGAGTAGTACAAAATATTTACATTTGTCAATTTTGTACCTGTTTGGCCAAGAAAATGGGGCACATTAGAGTTCAAACGCAAAGCTATGATGACCCAATATTCGTTCCGCCCATTTTTGTGGAAATTCCGAACCACCTATTAATATTCTCCATAGTTTTCGGCCAACAACTGGTCTCGATGACCAATTTCTCGCATGGAAACTTGTACATGTACTGTGGTTAAGAAAGTTGTCTTATGAAGGACTGTGGACGTCTGCCGCAATTCCGTTGGTAGGTTGTGGAACAGCAGCCTCTCAAATACGTAAAAAAAACAGTCAATTCCTCTCGACTGAAACTAGTGTCAAATGATAGCTAAACCAATACCTTAAAGCTAGGCGTCCAGTTCCTGGACGAAGGAGAACCATAAAAACTTCACCATCTAAAAACCAATTAAAATATAAATTACTAACCAATAAGCTTTTATTTTTAACTTCATAATAATTAATTACAATGTTACTTAAATAATGGATAAATTTAATACAATTCAAATGACACATCTTATATCTTTAAACGAGCAATTCTTGTATATTTATTTATTTATTTATATATATATATGTATATATATTTATTTCGGGGATCTCGGAAACGGCTCTAACGATTTTGATGAAATTTGGTATGTGGGGGTTTTCGGGGACGAGCAATCGATCTAGCTCAGTTTTATATTTGAGAAAATGCGTGTTTTCGAGTTTTCATGTTTTTAAATTTGTTCGTGATTGATATTTACAATGGCTGCTGACGTACGGAAAATTAGTGTCAGAAGAACCAGTATAAGCCTGACCTACGAATATGCACATAGTTGTCACGAATCTCAGGGTCAAGATATATAAGGACGTATGGTGAGGCGAGTTTATATTTTGTTATTTGTAGCATTTATAAAGAATGACACATGACAACGACTTACGAGGTTCACATTCAAGGGGCTGACACGCTTTGCTAGAGAAAGATAGTCTTATTGCGATTCCTATAAGAGGAAATAGAAAAGAGGCTGAGAGAGAGAGAGGGGAGATATTTTGTCCCTATCACCGACCGGACGTTTTTTCATGGTCGGGTTACAGGCAAATGCAAATTTCCATAAGCAATACATTGGACATGCAAACCGGACTAATTGCGTAGTACAAATTTTATATGAATATGAGCAAAAGTACGAGAAAGAAATAGCCCCGCCCCGGTCGCTCGTTGGCGCATCTGTAACTACAGAATATATATTATATCTATGGGCACGTTCTGCGGTGTCAAATAATCTCAATGAATCAAAAAGTTTAGATACCTACATCCTGGAGGTTGCGTGCCGAACATTCGTTTTAAGCCAGAAAATATGACTTTGAATGACGTCACTGTTATATTTAATCTCTTTCATTAGATCCATCTTATATTAGAATGAAAGAGATGCAATATAACGTGACGTCATTCAAAGCCATATTTTCTGGATTCAAACGAATGTTCGGCACGCAACCCTAAGCTTCTTGCAATGAGTATTAAAATCGTTCTTATATGCTTACAATTTTGTCTCGTTCCACCGCATAGCTGCGTCCTTTTCTCGCACCATCATAGCCCATTATGTGGTCGGGTTTCACGTTTATTTATGTTTATTTTGATTTTTTTAGTTTATTTTAATCGCGGTTTAAAAAAATGTATTTTGAATCTCGATGAAGAAATTGTTATCATTTTATTTCGCACTGACATTTATTTACTGAATGCGTTATTAAAACAGATCGGAGAAGGAATTAGTCGAGTAGCCAGGAATTCAATAATAATGTTTATTTAAAATGTGTACCTATATGCAAGTGTCGTGAGGACTTTGAAATGCCTAGGAAGCCTTTGAGAAAAACGTTTAATGTACGCATCCAAGGCAGACCCGAGGAAAAGATTTGTGTTGTTGTTGTGTATTTGTCCTTAGTTGTCCTTTATTGCCCTTCGGCCCTAAACTTCGAGTGTACGCGTGAGGTCGGCCTTATCGCTCACCTTTGGTCCTTCGGCCCTCAGGTTCCGCGTGTACGCGAGTGTACGCGTGAGCTTGGCCTTCAGGCCTCGCTTAGCTTTACCTACCGCTCACCTTCGGGCCTTCGGCTCTCAGGTTCGAGTGTCCGCGTGAGCCCGGCTTTCGACCTCGCTAAACCTTACCGCTGACCTTCGGGCCTTCGGCCCTCAGGTTCGATTGTAACAATGATAGTAATAGTGAGTGTCTGCGTGGGCTCACCCTTCTGGCCGCAAGCGGCTCTCCGGCTCGCGTGGAGAGCGCGCTCTAAGGGACGCTTCGGGCCTTCGGGCCTGCGAGGCATACATGGGGCACATGAATAGTTGGGCAACCCTTTCCTCCCGTATCGGTCTCGCAAAAAATACTGGGGGGAGGGGATGCTTGGGCACTCGGGATGGGGCTCCGGGCCTTCGGCCCTCCGCCGAGCTTGGCCTGCGGCCTCGCAAAACCTTGTATATTTATGTAGGATTTTCGGTTGTTTGGTACTCCCGCAGCTCGGCCTTCGGCCTCGCCAAATATTTGAGAGGAGGGGGGGACGCACCTGACCACTTGAACGCGGCCTGGCGGCCTGAAGCTCGCCCTTCGGGCTCGCAAAAATTACTCAAAAGTTGTTTTGCCCCCTGAGTCCCCGCATGCGAAATCTCAACGCGCTAGGACCATTTTGAAATTTTTGCCAAAAAATAATCGCCAAAAAAAGTCACCTCACCAAATGGCTTGCAGTTCTCTATGACATTTGGCCGAGCATCCCCCCACCTACCGTTTAGCCAGGCCGTTGGCCAACTTTTTGGTTTTCAATCAATCAATCAATTATTTATTTTACATTAAAACATGGTGTACATTAGAAGATATAAAAGAGGTATTCAGAGGTTTTCAGAGGTATTTCTCTGATAGTCACGGAGCCACCCCCTACACTTTTCCCAGACATCGTATTAGACCTGAGGGACCTCTATATTGGGTCATAAACACTTGCAAAAAACAAAAGTCGTCTCTCCAGTCTCCTGTGGTCAATAGTTAACGGCATATGAGCATGTGAGTTATGATTTTATTACATGGATTTATAGAACCGGAAGACGCCGTTTATGCGGGTTACTAGACCAATCCAAAATTAAGCTTTGTAGCCCTTAACTTTTGATATGTCCACAGGAAAGACGCGAACCTAAATCTGTTTATGACCCAATTATGTCAATAGAAATGTGTCGGGTTGCAGCTTTATATAGGTCTGTTTATCTACTTAATATCTTTATTTAGATCTTTGTAGAGCTATAGTCTGCCTGGTTTACGGGAAAACACCGAGCAAGGCTCGGTCTCCCAGGTACTAGTAACTTATAAAACAAATAACACATAGTAAGTACTTATTGCATATTTCCAACCATAAATTAAATACTCTGTAATTATATTAAGTATGTACCTAACTCAATGTATTTTATTGAAAGTGGCTCCATACCTACTCGTATCTAGAATACATTTACATTGGATGAGTCATGTAACATTACGATATAGTAGCTTATGCAACTGCTACATAATGAATTACACTAGTGTGACCTTATTGGCTCGTTTCATAAAACCATACTCGTGTTTTAATGCCTAATTAGGTACAGGTGCATACACTACTTTATCTACATCCATATATTAAATCCTCTTTCATATGATTTATGTGGTTTGGTTGAGCTGGCGTGCGCCATGTTTGCGCCGGCGCCGGCGCGCGCGGCCGTGCGGTAATGGGTAGAGATGACGGTAGCGGTACAAATTTTGATTAGGTAATGGTCATCTCCGCCCGGGCCGGGCCGGGGAGCGCAGGCCGCGGTACATTGTAAAGCTGGTTCTTACCTACACTTTTTGAGCACATTAAAGAGGATTTACTTTATGGGTGTAGATAAAGAACATTACGTAACATAGGTATGGACCAGGCTTAAATCTTCCTATACCTACTTACCTAATTTATATTGCAGACGGTAACTTGTTAGTGACATTATGATTTTCAATACATTTCGATATTCTTTTAAACCAACAGATTTTGTTGATCAACTATTTCTTGCTCATTCTGTTCCGGTGAGACAGAGGCAGACTAATGCTAAATTCTTGTCAAAAATATTAAAATATGGATCCATGCTTGTTTAAGAGAAGCCCGTCGTAAAACAGATAATGTGCACTACTAGACTGAATTGTACCGCAGAGATAAATGCTATAAAATTGAATTGTAAAACGGTTCAGTAAACGTCTAGAGCCGTCTAGTCTGGTTCGAATCGATTAGGTCCGTCATTACGTCAGTTAATTAGAAGTCTAGTGACGTCCGGTTAGGTACGTCAGTTTATTAGACGTCTAGTGCCGTCCGGTTAGGCCCGTCAATTTATTAATTTATTTAAACTTAATTATACAAACAATATAAGTACAAAGGGCGGACTTAATGCCATTACCAATCAACCGTAGTACCAAACAGAAATTTGCAAATTAGACATCTGCTGCCGTCCGGTTAAGTCTGTCAGCTAAGTAGACGTCTAGTACAGTCACCCTAACAAAGGCGGCATAAATATCTGACACGTCCTTACAGTCCTACAAATGTAGAGTCGTGTCAGATATTTATGCCGCCTTTGTTTTAGCAGATATTAATGCTGGTGACTGTACCGTTTGGTTAGATCCGTAAGTATATTACACGGCTCATTCCGTCTGGTTAAGTCGGTCAGCTTATTAGACGTCTAGTGGCGTTCCTAAATTTAATGCGAAGTATGTATAGTGCCGGGTAGATCCGGTTCAGTAGACGTCGTTGAGCCGCGTGAACCGGATGGGCAGCACGGCGACTGGTTCCGAAGCGTTGGGCGGACCGATGTAAATGCTCCATGTGCGCTTCTCTAGGTCGAAAATACCTGAAACGACATAATCACATTATAGCTCATCTTGAAAAAAATACCTATGTATGAGAAAACATATTGCATTCAATAAATTTTACTGAGATGTTATCCATTCCCAATTAATATAAATTACTATTCACGGCCACGGCACGGTAAAACTATATTGTTTCATTCTTAAATGGAGCATAGGCTATAAGACTTTAGACTTATGAATGAAACCGAAAAATAAATAAATATTTGTGGACAATCTTACAGAAATCAACAAGCTTGTACTATGGATACTAAGCGACGATATACATATTTATATAGATAAATAGATACTTAAATACATATAAAACATCCAAGACTCAGGAACAAATATTCGTGTTCATCACACAAACAAATGCCCTGACCGGAATTCGAACCCGGGACCTCCAGGTTCGTAAGCAGGGTCACTAGGCTAAAGCGGTTGTCAACTAGGTTAAATGGGTCTTTAGTAGATAGGTGCTAGTAGTAGTGTCCACACTCACCCGACCCGTGGCTACAGTCTTGACGACGGCCTGGGGCCGGTTCTACCACACAGAGTACTCCGGACCCTCTGCGTCCGCCAGGATGTCTAACGTCCTGCCGGGTGCCCGTAGACAGTAGTAGTGTCCACACTCACCCGACCCGTGGCTACAGTCTTGACGACGGCCTGGGGCCGGTTCTACCACACAGAGTACTCCGGACCCTCTGCGTCCGCCAGGATGTCTAACGTCCTGCCGGGTGCCCGTAGACAGTAGTAGTGTCCACACTCACCCGACCCGTGGCTACAGTCTTGACGACGGCCTGGGGCCGGTTCTACCACACAGAGTACTCCGGACCCTCTGCGTCCGCCAGGATGTCTAACGTCCTGCCGGGTGCCCGTAGACAGTAGTAGTGTCCACACTCACCCGACCCGTGGCTACAGTCTTGACGACGGCCTGGGGCCGGTTCTACCACACAGAGTACTCCGGACCCTCTGCGTCCGCCAGGATGTCTAACGTCCTGCCGGGTGCCCGTAGACAGTAGTAGTGTCCACACTCACCCGACCCGTGGCTACAGTCTTGACGACGGCCTGGGGCCGGTTCTACCACACGGAGTACTCCGGACCCTCTGCGTCCGCCAGGATGTCTAACGTCCTGCCGGGTGCCCGTAGACAGTAGTAGTGTCCACACTCACCCGACCCGTGGCTACAGTCTTGACGACGGCCTGGGGCCGGTTCTACCACACAGAGTACTCCGGACCCTCTGCGTCCGCCAGGATGTCTAACGTCCTGCCGGGTGCCCGTAGACAGTAGTAGTGTCCACACTCACCCGACCCGTGGCTACAGTCTTGACGACGGCCTGGGGCCGGTTCTACCACACAGAGTACTCCGGACCCTCTGCGTCCGCCAGGATGTCTAACGTCCTGCCGGGTGCCCGTAGACAGTAGTAGTGTCCACACTCACCCGACCCGTGGCTACAGTCTTGACGACGGCCTGGGGCCGGTTCTACCACACAGAGTACTCCGGACCCTCTGCGTCCGCCAGGATGTCTAACGTCCTGCCGGGTGCCCGTAGACAGTAGTAGTGTCCACACTCACCCGACCCGTGGCTACAGTCTTGACGACGGCCTGGGGCCGGTTCTACCACACAGAGTACTCCGGACCCTCTGCGTCCGCCAGGATGTCTAACGTCCTGCCGGGTGCCCGTAGACAGTAGTAGTGTCCACACTCACCCGACCCGTGGCTACAGTCTTGACGACGGCCTGGGGCCGGTTCTACCACACGGAGTACTCCGGACCCTCTGCGTCCGCCAGGATGTCTAACGTCCTGCCGGGTGCCCGTAGACAGTAGTAGTGTCCACACTCACCCGACCCGTGGCTACAGTCTTGACGACGGCCTGGGGCCGGTTCTACCACACAGAGTACTCCGGACCCTCTGCGTCCGCCAGGATGTCTAACGTCCTGCCGGGTGCCCGTAGACAGTAGTAGTGTCCACACTCACCCGACCCGTGGCTACAGTCTTGACGACGGCCTGGGGCCGGTTCTACCACACGGAGTACTCCGGACCCTCTGCGTCCGCCAGGATGTCTAACGTCCTGCCGGGTGCCCGTAGACAGTAGTAGTGTCCACACTCACCCGACCCGTGGCTACAGTCTTGACGACGGCCTGGGGCCGGTTCTACCACACAGAGTACTCCGGACCCTCTGCGTCCGCCAGGATGTCTAACGTCCTGCCGGGTGCCCGTAGACAGTAGCAGTGTCCACACTCACCCGACCCGTGGCTACAGTCTTGACGACGGCCTGGGGCCGGTTCTACCACACAGAGTACTCCGGACCCTCTGCGTCCGCCAGGATGTCTAACGTCCTGCCGGGTGCCCGTAGACAGTAGTAGTGTCCACACTCACCCGACCCGTGGCTACAGTCTTGACGACGGCCTGGGGCCGGTTCTACCACACGGAGTACTCCGGACCCTCTGCGTCCGCCAGGATGTCTAACGTCCTGCCGGGTGCCCGTAGACAGTAGTAGTGTCCACACTCACCCGACCCGTGGCTACAGTCTTGACGACGGCCTGGGGCCGGTTCTACCACACAGAGTACTCGATACCCTCGGCGTCCGTCAGGAATGTCAGGATGTCTAACGTCCCGCCGGGTGCTCGTAGAGAGCAGTAGTGTCCACACTCACCCGTATATAGTATAGTCCTTTTCGCCGTATCCGGCGGCAGCGAATTCGTCAACTGTCTTTATTAAACAGCATGGGAGGCCCTGATGTGGCTCGCAAAGCCAAACTTTGTTTTGAAAATGCGGTCACACGGTGCACAATGTAGCTGCCAGCTGGCCAGCCAAGTTGTAGGTATAGGTATACGCGGGCTTTGGCCAAGTCTTGCGGATATGGCGCTTAGCATCCAGGTCTTCTAAGCGTCGCTGTTCATATTTGTAATATAACTCACCCGTGGCTACAGTCTTGACGACGGCCTGGGGCCGGTTCTGCCACACGGAGTACTCGATACCCTCTGCGTCCGACAGGATGTCAGCGACGTCCCGCCGGTTGCTTGGCGGCGCGCGCCGCTGGATCGCGCCGAGACGAGCCAGGCTGCTGTCCACTATCATGCCTGTGACCTCCGTCACGTTCAGATTTTGGTAGCTGGAAGAGGAATCATCATTAGTTTAGTTCGTACAAAAGGCCAAGTGCTCTCAAATTAACACAAGCAAGAATCTACTTTACAGTCAGAACTCTTAGTCGTTTTTTGCTTGCGTTCGTTTGACAGAAATTGGCCTTAGAGCTTTGCACGAACTGTATAGTACATTTATTTCACAAGGGCGGGTTGGCCATTGTTGTAGTTGTGACACATACAAACACATAAACAACGTAAACTCATAGCTCTTGAAGCACACAGAAATAATGTGCATGTAGGTATAGCTCAAGAAGTTTAGATACACCTGTGGAGGTTGCGTGCCGAACACTCGAATGAAGCTAGAAAATATAACGTCACTGTTATATTGCATCTCTTTCATTGGATCCATCTTATATTAGAATGAAAGAGATGCAATAGAAAGTGACGTCAATCAAGGCCATATTTTCTGGCTTCAAATGAATGTTCGGTACGCAACCTCCAGGATGTATCTAAGCTTCTTGGTATAGCTCATGCATGGCTCACCGCGCTCGTGAGATGAAAGTACTGTAGTTTAGCAATCCATATATAATGCGTCGAGAACCGCGTTTAGACCACGAGGCTAGCCAAAGTCTAAGGTCTATGTAAAGTTCGAGACTTAAAAAAGCTGATTAGTAGCCGTAGGATAGCCTCAGGACTGGCTTGGAATCCGGTTCCGTTCTACATGAACGGAGTAGACTATGCTGGGCCTATACTAACCAAGAGGCCTTCGGGCGGCTTGAGAACTTCTAACAGTCAAGTTGCCCACTCACATGACAAAGGGAGGTCGAAGTTGCACCACGTCCGTAGGGAAAGTACCCACCGCTCCCCTACACGTGAGCCCTGGGTGGTTCTAAAAGTGCAACAAAAATTGGCAACCGTACTGTCTTCTCGAAGATCTTACGGTTCGAAATAAATGCCATACGATACATAAATAACTACCACTATACCGACACTAGACTATTTAGACTATGCCGGGCCCTTGTACTCACATGTTGGTGTGAGCGAGAGACTCACGCTCGTACTTCCGCACGCTCACTGCTGACACGGGCGAGTTGAGATCTGGGGCCACTTCCACGCTGTACAGTCGGCGCGCGCCCCACGGCTCCGACCAGATCATGTTTATGTTGAACCCTAAAATTATGACCCGAAAGTAAGAATAGTAGATTATGTCTCATTATGGCGAGGGCGGTATGTTGAATCCTGAGTGAAGCAAAAGATTCTGCAATATAATCCAGAGCGTAGCGAGGGATTCTAAAGTAGTAGTAGCTGGAGCGTATAACAGAAAATAAGGTTGAATACAATAATACATTACTTAACAAGGGCGTTTAAACAAAGAATGCCTCAGATCGCAGGTATTTAGGTCGATAAATATGCGATCTGAGGCTTTCTTTATTACCGTCCGTGGTAAGTACAAAATTTTATGTAACCCCCTGACCAGGAAGTGAGATTTTCCGCGCGCGGAGCGTGGTGTGTAGTCCAGACATATAAACTAGAGTTATAGCACTTTACGTAAGGAGGGCAGGCTATATCCGTAACATCTGATCGTGATTTTCGCAGAGCACAATGGAAAATGCATTAACACTAAATTCGCTTAAGCACACTTTGACGATCGCTTTAGCTTAAGTTGGTAGTGACCCTGCCTACGAAGCTAGAGGTCCCGGGTTCGAATCCCGGCCGGGGCATTTATTTGTGTGACGAGCACGAATTTTCCATGTATTTAAGTATCTATTTATATATATAAGTATGTATATCGTCGCTTAGTACCCATAGTACAAGCTTTGCTTAGTTTGGGACTAGGTTGATTTGTGTAAGATTGTCCACAAATATTTAAAAAAATATTTATTTATCTATTTACATATACAGCACAGCATGGGCTACAGCATGGGACTCTTCAAAAAAGGCGTGAAAAGGGTTCTTATGGGTCGGCAATAACGCGTGAGTGACGCCTCCGGTGTTGCAAGCGTCTATAGGCGGCAGGAATCACTTACCATCAGGTGGGCTGTCAGCTTGTTTGCTTCTGACATAGTATAAAAGTAGTACTTTTTATCTCACAAGCGCGGAGTGGCCATTGTGTTCAGTTCAGTATATGTGTTCTTATGTGTCATAACTACAACTATGGCCGGCCCGCACTCGTGAGATAAAAGTACTCTATCATGTACTGTGTAACGCGTTGTCCTGGGTGGGCGAACTAGACGCGAAAGCGAAACGGCGCGACGCGGCGCGAAAAAAAACAAACAGTCGATACCCATTGAAGTGTCCTACGTGAGCGAACTACCGCATAAATAGATTTATGTCACACCTGGCCATAAAGTGGCCATTATCGCACGCTCCGCGCGCGAAAAAACCCACTTCCTGGCCAGGGGGTGACATAAAATTTTGTACTTACCACGGGCGATAATAAAGAAAGCCTCAGATCGCATATTTATCGCCCTTGCCTTCGGCTCGGGCGTAAAATACCTGCGATCTGAGACATTCTTTGTTTTATCGCCCTTGGTAAGTAATGTACTATTAGGTAGGTTCGCGTCTTTCCTTTGGACACATTAAAAGTTAAGGGCTCCAAAGATTAATTTTGGATTGGACTAGTAACCCGCATAAACAGCGCCTAACGTTTCAATTAAACCACGTGATAAAGGCATAACTTACATGCACATGAACCGTTAATTATTGACCACAGAAAAGACGACTTTTGTTTTTTCAAGTCTTTATGACCCGTATGTGGGGCGGCCCAGTGGAAAACGTCCGGTTGGTCGTCTCAGATACCGCTGGAATGACGAAGCCCTTGAGACCTCGGTATACCCAACTGGCGTGAGGTGGCGCACAACAGGGAAGAGTGGCGTTCTCTCGTGTCAGAGGCCAAGATCCTCTTTGGGTCATCTAGCCTGCGTGGTCGTAGTGGTAAGTATAATGATCACTCACCGTTCCCGGCGCCCAGTCCCTCGTCGCGCATGATCCTCTCGGCGTCTGCGAAGTTTTTGGCCGTGAGCAGAGCTCGCGTGATGAACACGCGCGCTGCAACAACCAAATGCAATCGGTCCGGTATTTGAAAAGTTCAAAAGTAGGTCACTGGTTGTCTCCTGGCTGACAGGACAGAGGGCTTATCCAGAAATCACAAGAGGTTCCAAAGGGTAGGGAGGGGGGAGGGGGTTACGAAAACCTCACTATTGATCACGTTGGGGGAGGGGGGGGGGGGGTACAAGGAAACCTCACGTGTATTTTTTTTACTGCACGTACAATACCGAGAAATTATATCTACTCATGTACCATTTTCTTAAAAGATAGGAGAAATTACACAATCACGTTTGCATAACGCATATACCTACCAAAATAAGCACAAGATCAACTAATATACTTCATTTACTCAAAACATTTCAGAGGTGGTGATAAATTCAAAAAATACACGTGGTTTCGTGGGGGGAGGGGGGGTCATCTGGAACCTCACCAAAGATCACCAAGGGGGGGGGGGTCTAAAAGTGGCCCAAAAAACCTCGCGTAATTTCTGCACAAACACAGAATAACAACGAGGAAAAGTTGATTGACCCAAATACAACTTCCAAACAGCTCTCATTGAATTTCGGGAAAAAATATGGTGTTTCTTGTGCACTTACGGGTGCCGCCAGGCTTGAGTCGGAGTGGACTCAGCGTGTTGATGGAAAACACCAGCCCGTGCTCATTGAACCCCATCGTGTACCCGGGCATGTGGCCCGCGTAGCTCAGCGACGAGAACCGCTCCTCAACCGCCTGACACAATTAAAAAAAAACTGACGCATGACATTGACTAGGCCCGAAACTGTACAATGCTCTTCCAGCTAGTATAAAGAACTCCACGACGGACAACATATTTAAAAATAAACTGAAACAGGTTTTAGTTGCTATGGCTTGTCACAGCATTGATGACTTTATAAACAATGTATCATTGACCAACACATAATAGTACCTAAGTATAGATAATTTATGTATCATAACTAAAATTGACTGTTTTCGGTTCAAATGTATAAAATAAGATATAATAACATAATATTTTAGAACTTAACTTAATGATTAACTTTAATATATGACATAATTTTAATTCATATAAATTTGTTGACATGTAAAATGAAATGACATTTTATTAATAAAAATTCTGATTCTGATTGTTAATAACGATCTGGGTCATTGTCAGATTTAGGTGCGCGTCTTGTAACTTGGTCTAGTAACCGTAACCCGCATAAACAGTGTGTCAGTTACTATGAATCCATGTAATAAAAACATAACTGACATGAACATAAGCCGTTAAGTATTGACACGTTAGTATCTCCTTAGTAGTTTGTGCTATTGATCACTGGATGGACAACTTCTGTTTTTTCATATTGACAATGACCCATCTCCGCAAACAAGACTTTCGATATTTTTTTTTAAATAGCGAAGCGAACTTACCCCAAGCTTCCTGTCTTCCTCCGTGGGCACGACATGTGCAGACACGATGTACCAGTGGTTCATGGTCGAGGCAAAGGCGTCTTCATTGTGGCCCAGGATCGCCTGCAGCGTTATCAGCATATTTTTTACTATGCACCTCTACTACAGCTCTGGACGAACCAGAGCAGCTCTGGACAAACAGGTATTAAAGGTACTAAAGATATTAAAGGTATTAAAGAAGAAGAAAGGTATTACCTTACGTGTAACACGATATATATTTCGGCACCAACTTATAACTTTTAAAATATACAGTAAAATTAACTGAAATTAAACTGACGTAGTCACCAGTGCAATGGAGTGATAGTGCCGTAGTCACGTCAGGGGCGACTCACTCGCGTGACGTCATCGCGCCGCTCAAAGGTCACCCTCAGGGTGACTAACATTGCGATAGAAAGTGATGCGCGTGCGATAGAAGGAGATGGCCAAGCGTAGGCACATTTGGCTTGCCTCGCGGGGATTTGTTAACAGGGAGGCTTCTGTACGTAGTACTTACTTACTGTACTTATTATGTAGTCACGTGTGAAACTGACGTAGTCACCAGTGTAATCGTGTACTAATGTCGTAGTCGCACGTGATACTGTCGTCGTTACTTGTGTTGATTTGTAATAATACCATAGTCACTTGTGATACTAACGTAGTCACTTGTGTTAATGTGTAATAATACCGTATTCGCGTGTGATACGTACGTAGTCATCTGTGTTGATGCCGATGGAGGTACAGCCGCCGGTGTCGGGACGCGGCGCGAGCGCGTCGTTCGCCGTCAGCACGATATCGTCGCAGTGAAGAAGGAATATCTGGAAGCAGCGGGGGGGTTAACATAGGATGAGCTCGGCGAACTTTAACTGCAGTATAGTACTTTTATCTCACGTGTGCGGTTGGCCATTGTTGTAGCTGTGACACACACGAACACATAGACAACTTGAACTCATAGCTCCTACGCTGACGCACACATAGATAATGTGCATGTATAGATCAACACACAACCATGGCTCACCCGCGCTCGTGAAATAAAAGTACTTACTCCACCCAAGTACCGTATTGCATCACTAGAGGAGGGGGAGGAGGCTCTGAGAGGAGGAGAGGATTAACTGAAAATATAGAAATAGACACACAATGCCGAACAGAGATGAACGTGGTCCTATTTGACACTGTCAGTTACATTCCAATAGTTTCGTACAAAAAAGACTTAGGTACAGCTGCTAGTCTTCAGTGTCTTTGTAAACACAAATATAGTGCGCGCCATCCACGACGACGCGCGAAGATTCGAAATTGTAAAATGTTTTATACTTAAATTGTACCTTAGCTATAATTAATTTGTATTTAATAGCTATAATTTTATTTAATGTTGCTACACCCTTCCTGGGTCCATTGTATCTTACATGGTTTTCTCAATGTACCTTACATGGTTGCAATAAATGATCTGTTTATCAGTTGTACGGCTTGGGTTGTGGAGGGGCGCGCCTTCGTGGATGGCGCGCACTATACCAACACAAAGTACCGTGTCGTGGGGTACAAGAGTTGTTTGACCCAAGTACCGCGTTGCCACACCTAGGACACGCCTGGGAACGTCAGCGGTGTCGATAAGGATGTGTGCGTGCGCCGTCGGTACGGTACACGCGTCAATGTATTGTATGCGTGTCATTGTCACTGCGTTGCGCACCGGAATGAGCCGCGACTTGTCGGCAGCTAAAACGCCGCGCAGGGGCGAGGTAACTGACCTCGGTGCGGGGGGGTTCGTGTCCGTTCTGTATGTAATACTATTATACTATTCGGTGGTATTACAACGCTGCTTACCTTGTAGAAGGGCACCTGTGCGCCCTCCGCGACCCCCAGTAGCTCGCGCACGTACCACGGCAGCCGCCGGCGCATGTTGGCCAGCGTCTTGTCGTACGCGGCTCGCCCCGCCTCCGTCGCGTACTCCTGTCGTGGGGTGCAATTCAATTTCAGTGCCATTTCTAGATTGTATGTAATAAATTTTATGCCACACCTGGCCATAAAGTGCCAATTACCGCACGCTCCGCGCGCGTAAAATCTTACTCCTTGGCCAGGGGGTGACATAAAATATTGTACTTACCACGGGCGGTAATAAAGAAAGCCTCAGATCGCATATTTACCGCCCTTGCTTTCGGCTCGGACGTCAAATACCTGCGATCTGGGATACTTTTTGTTTTAAGTAATGTAGTACTACATATTATTTTATTTATTACGGTTAGCTAACAGGTGTAATACTAGAAGTTACATAAAGACACAGTTGATAATAAGATTGCTTAAGTATTCACCCAGTAGGTAGGTAAACACAACATGTATTTACATAAATATTTAACTTTAAAATATAAACAGAACAGGAGAACAGGGAAACAGCCGGACATCCGGCCCTTCCAGGAACATATACGAAGGCATTTTTTCTCAAGCTGGAAAGGAGACGCTTTGCGCTTGCTCGGTCAAATATATTTTGATTACCTGCTCGAAGGGGAGCATCGCGAAGTGGCGCTCGATGAAGCTCTGTATGACCGACTTGAAGATACGACCCTGCAAGCAATGCAACGTATTCTCATTCATAACGCAGTTGCTTATTTATGTAAATAGCTTTAAGCTGTGACTTGAACTAGTCGAGTTCTAAAATACGCGCATGGACCACTTGGTCTGCTTGATTACGTGGTCAAAAATAAGTGAACGCGGTTGAAAATACGGTCTCAGTTTTGGTTGTCGCACACAGAAACGCTTGGCACCAGACAGGCGCCGACTCGACTCGCGCCGGTCGGTATTCTTTGTCAGAAACTTCATACTGCAACGCACACTTATCCACTCCGTAACGGCATCGCCCCCGCTCGGGACCATCTAAGGGCCCTCGCACATTGAGCCACTTAAACGCGACCACCAGTGGCTTTAATGTGCGAGGGCTGTAACCATCACTGGTGGTTGCGTTTAGTGGCCGCCACTAGTGGCTTGATGTGCGAGGAGGGTAATGGTGGACGGACAGCTCGCCGTCGTAGGGTGAACGCCGCGCTTGCAGCTCGCTGCCGCCAAGAGGAGCGCGCGTGGTTGCCGCGCTTATGGCGTCAAACGTCGTACTTCAAACGTCAAAAACGCTGTCAACCAGTGGACACCTCGCGGAAAGCGTGGCGCCGCCGCGCGGGCACCTCGGCAATGCTGTTCGGTGCTTGCGTTGGGTTGAAGCATGCCCCTCTAGCACAACATGCATTCCGTATCTACTCGCGCGCGAGATAAGCTACCTGTCACTTTTTCAGACTGTGACAGGTAGCCTATCCTATCTCGCGCGCGAGTTGAGGCGGCCGGTCGGGTGCCGAGCCTTTACGTGTGCAACAACCTTCAAGCGGTCGACCTAGTTACACCCGTGTTACCTGATCAAAGCCGACTTCGTAATGGGAGCCGTGCAAGTACAAGACGGGCACGGCGCCGCGCCGGCCCAGCTCCGCCGCTTGCGCGCCGTTCGCTCCTGCAACCAACAACGACTCGTCACCAGGGTTCGAAATTATCAAGATACATTATCGTCTTTGATAATTATCGCGATAATTATACCTAGTATGGGTAGGCTAGTATACGTTATTTTGTTACCTAGTTAAATTTATTTTCCTATGTACTAAAATACAAAAGATTTTGATGTTTTAGGCTACAATTTTAGGTTATTATCAAAGCATAAAAATCATAATAATTATCTTGATAATTATCCTTTCGAACCCTGCTAGTCACTCCTCCTATAAAGCCACTTTATCATCATCATCATAATTTTCAGCCTGTATCTAATCGCCCACTACTGAGCATACCACTTCGAGTACGCCGATCGTCCCGGTCTTGAGCCAGTCTTATCCAAGAGTGACCCGCGATCTTCCTAATATTATCGACCCGTTGAGCCGATATATTGGTTATATAACATATCGAACACAACTCCTGTAATATAGTTAAGAGTATCATAGACAACTTGTGTAACTGAAAACTCCATGGGTTCCAAAATACAGGCGCAGCCTAGTATGTTTTTTCTATGCAACAGTGTCTTTGGATATATAAATTATTAAAATAATGTTTTAATTATATTATAAAAATTATGCATTTAGCAACTTCAGGTTCCTTTTTTTACAATGGTGAACTAACTACACTGACTTATGAACACTCCATTTCACCTGAACCTGATTGAGACTAAAGACTACAATGTACATACTTAATTGAGACCAAATTATTGAAATATACATTTATTAAATTGTTATTCCATAGAAAAACAAAACACATAATATGTATATTAAAGCAACGCAAAGATTTACGAGTTTTAAAATTAAGTAATGCCCTAGATTATTCCAAAGCAAAGCAAAGTTTTACGAGTTTTATAATTAAGTAATGTCCTAGATTATTCCAGAGGAGAACATAAATGATGAATGTCACATCTCGAAGACGTGAATTCGTCGTCCGAGCCGAAGACAAGGGCGATAAACATGCGATCTAAGTTTTTCGTTACTAGCGCTCTTGGTGTCTACATTTTGTCACTTATCTTCGCTTGGCTAGCAAGTGGAGTTTCGCGTGTGAGTAATTAACATTTTACGGTCGTAGAAATCCTTGTAGAGCAATCCTTCGCGATAATAAACACCCGTCACTAATTAATGTATGCGTGGGACGAGACGTCCGTTGTTATTACTTCAGTTGTTTACGTGTCTACCTGACTTTCTTCAAGGTAACAAAAATGGCTGAAAATGTTAGTCTATTCTCCTTTTATAATGCTAATTGTTAATGTTTTACAAGACAGATTGAATCAACATTGGTAATGTTTCAAAATTACATGTCATAGGTATATCCCTTTGACATGTCATCTATTGTTCCCACATTTACACATGACGCAAAAGCGATAAGCTAGGGATGTTCCCTCCTGTCAATTATGACAAAGGAATAGCGGCCCTTAATTTGCTGGAATCTTCTTAGCTAAGTTAGGTTTAGTGATCCAGCTGTAAGGCACTGGTCCCACCGCCGGTGATGAGCGAGAAGCGATTAGAGCTAGACACTAGAAACGAGTTGGCGAGCAGCGAGCTACGAGTGGTATTTTCGATAGGTTTGTCGCTCGGCTATAAGCGAGTGTTCGAATACGACGGGCGATTACTCGAAACATGACCGCTGTTTAGTCTCTGATCGCCAAGCGAGCATTGCTGAGCGAGTACCGCTGAGCGATGCTCGCTTTTATCGCTGCGATCAACTAGTGAGGAGAGTCCTCGCCGGCAGTGTGAACAGCCAGCGATCAACTATAAATATATATGTCACTTTTACCGCCACGGGATCTACATCTTTGGTTCGTTTCTTGAGCGAGAAAACCACCGATAGCAATTATCGCTTCCTCGCCCTTGGTGGGCCCAGTGCCTAAAACTCCCAGTAGCTCGATTCCACTCACACCTCAGATTCGGTAGATGCCGCTCAACTCAACCATGCAATCCCACTGTTTACCGACCTGCACAAAACCTCATTTATATTTAACGTTGGAAAAGCGGCTTATTTTCCCATAAAATGGTTGGTTCAATGCTGTCCGTGTGACGTCATTAGCCAGTATAGGAATTATTTATTTCAAAGCAGCTTATATAAAACATTCGCAGATCAGATAGGGCCGTTGGCTTCACACGTTTGCACCGTGTCGCTTTAACGTCACGTTTAAACTGTTGTACTAAATTTCCAACGGATGAAAGCGACAAAGTACCAGTGTCCAGCTAAGTATGATGCGAACTGTAGCTAAGCGGCAAATGCATATTAGGTACCTATAGTACAGACAAAACAAAATATGGCTCGAATGCTATAGCAGCTTCGTTTTCAAATCACATGCAAATTAGATGAAGTTACGACAGGTATAATGTGCAAATGTAATGGCGGCCGGGGAATCCTGAAGCGTAAGCAAATGAAATGAGGAAAATATGTTACGAGTATGCACTTACTTCTAAAAACAACCTTTCTACGAAAATATCTTGGATTTGTTCGCAAGCATCCGCCAGAAATGTACAATCAACCAAAGATATGGTACCTAGTTCATTTTCAACTAAACAGTAACACGGTTGATTTTTTAGCGTTCCGTCACGCTGTCAATAAGATTATCGAATGTCATAGGTGGGTTAGGTTAGGGTTCACTTGCATCCCTCAGAGCGGAAATACGCTGCCGAGCTGTCAATATCATAAAGTAATGTCATATAGCCCCATTTTTTCATGTTTAGCAATATTTCGGTGCTGTATCAGCATCAAATGACTTCATTACTAAATTGATATCCAAGAAAAAGTACAGTCGCGGAATGAAAAGGTTGACAAGTTTTCAAATACATTCTTTTTTTGAACCTAACTGTGGCTTTATAGGCCGGGCCCATGGAAAGTGTTCTGGGGAAAGTCCAGGGGAAACCTCCGACACGACCACGCGGGCGGTTTAAACACTGGAATACTCTAACCAAATACCTACATTAATTTACGCGATGCAAGCACATGTTATATTTTTAAACTGTGTGAAAAACGAGACTGCTGTGCCTATTGGAAATTATGTGAATTATTATTATGTTACACTGTTTGTCAACAAAGTTCAAATTTACTAAGACCAATGTTATTATCTGCCATTACATTCTGTCAAGTCTTTGATAAACCTAATGATTATATCCTTTTCTCTTATCTTATATCTTTAAACGAGCAATTCTTGTATATTTATTTATTTATATATATGTATATTTTTTTTTTTTTTTATCAGAATATTTAAGTATATTTCTACATTAAAATATAGTATAACACCGTTCTTAAATACAATACAATACAAATGTAGAAACTAAAATCTAATTATAAAACTAAATTACATAATTAAAAATAAAATCTATATACATGCTACGTCCGGCTCAGACCTGGTCCAAAAGTGCCAAGTACGCTGGCTGCGTTGCCACGCTGTATGGCGACAGAAATTTGTTGGACCAAGTAAGAGCCGGAACGTGGGTCACAGCCCCTGTCCGTCATGCGCCTCCCTACATTCTTAATAAGGTTCCTTGCCTCGGCACCCCAAGGTCCCGCCGTTTCGACGGCGACCGGAACAAAATCATACGCTGGTGTTAGGGTTGTATATTTGCTATGCTTTAATTTAGCAGCGTTTTCAGCGGCTGCGCCTGCAACTCTACTTGTGTGAGTAAGGTGGGAGGGTGCAAAAGTACTCACACAAGTAGCGTCCCATAGCAGGCTGCGCCCTTTGGTCCAGGGTACCAGCGTAAGACCGTCCGGTCTCTTGCCATCGGTTCGGCTTAAACCTTGAGGTTCCAGAACGCAAGGAACATTAGCGGAGGACATGGCGCGGCGGATGATCTCATTAATTGCGAGATGCCTCGGGATACGCCCTGCACGCTGTATATTTATTTATTTATTTCGGGGATCTCGGAAACGGCTCTAACGATTTTGATGAAATTTGGTATGTAGGGGTTTTTGGGGATGAGCAATCGATCTAGCTAGGTCTCATGCCCAGGAAAACGCCTAGCAAAGCTCGGCCGCCCAGATATTCTTATATCTTTAAACGAGCAATTCTTGTATATTTATTTATTTATTTCGGGGATCTCGGAAACGGCTCTAACGATTTTTATGAAATTTGGTATGTGGGGGTTTTCGGGGACGAGCAATCGATCTAGCTAGGTCTCATGCCCGGGAAAACGCTGAGCAAAGCTCGGCCGCCCAGATATTAATAATTTAAATTTTAATAACAGTTCCTGTCAATGCCATCATTGGTATTTCTGGACGTTCATTATGACAGCGGGAAAAGGTGAAACACTAACGCATGCAAACACCCTTTTTCTGTGAATAAATTATATTATTATTATGCAATGTAATACCATGGTTGCAATAAAGATTATGATTTTACTAAAGAAGACTACTGGTTACTATGGTTCAGGTCTACCACATAATAATCCGGATTATAAGACGAGTTCTGTTTTTAAGTAAAAAAATGGCATGGGGTTACCACACGAGTAACTAGTTTAGTGAACTCACCGCTATATTCGGGCATGTTCGAAATCCAAAGGGTAAACACGTGAACTAGTGACCTGTGGCGCGGGCGGTCGCGGTCGCGGCGTCGCGGGTACTGCGTCCGCGCAGCCTGCCGCGGTGTATTAAACCCAGTGCCAAGGATGCGAGCGAGGAGTAACTTAGAGCCTTCAGGGACAAACTAAAGACAGATGGGGTTCGGACCATGTTCTACGAAAACAAGGTCACAAATGTCACAATCAGGAATATCAGGATCGTGACACGAAGCCCAATTGCCGCTTTGTGGTAACAAAACAAAAACAAAAAGTAGAGTGGTCGTCGGTGGTCGTGGCAGCGTGGCGTCGTGAGCATCAAGACGCGAGGCTGGGCATCTGGGGCGACACGTGACGTCAACACCGCCGACAGACCAAGGACACGACTTCATACAATACATACAGTCAGGCGCAAAACTATGTAGCGGTTCGTAATTGTATGTATGTAACAGTTATTGTACAATAACAGGTTCAAAAATTTACATGCCGCAATAGGTCAACGTACATATGCGAGCTTATCCCTTTAAGGGATCTTTTCCAGCTAACTTTCGAGCAACTGAGTGGAAGATAGGTAGAACGAGATAGATAAATTTACCCATGAAATAGGCCAAAGAAGCATCAAATCAATAAAAATGAATAAAAAACAAATATAAATAAAATATACCTACACAAATAAAGAAATACTTAAATTAAAAATACAAATTAAAAATAAAATAAAAATATGTACCGAAACATTAATTCGGCGTCATAAGGGCTGTTATTCACAAACCGAGTCGTCCTGATGTCACCTCACCCTTCACCCGTTTTTATATAGACACTGTCAAAAAGTGACAAATTATATTTGACAGTTTTCAATAAATCGTAATTAAATCATCATGAAAATATAGTATTTATTTAAAGTACGTAAACAATCATCGACGTTACATCGATCGTACGTAATCAGCCCTCGACCCCGCGGCGCGGTAGGTAGACCCAAGAAGCGATGGCTGGATGTCGTGAAGGCCGACATGAGCGAGAACGGGCTCACTAAAGAGGACGCCCAGGATCGCGCAAAGTGGAGGAAAGTGAGCCGGAAAGCGGACCCTGGGCAAGAGCCGGGATAACGCTAGGTAGAAGAAGAAGAAGAATCAATCATCGACGTTACATCGATCGTACGTAATCAGCCCTCGACCCCACGGCGCGGTAGGTAGACCCAAGAAGCGATGGCTGGATGTCGTGAAGGCCGACATGAGCGAGACGGCTCACTAAAGAGGACGCCCAGGATCGCGCAAAGTGGAGGAAAGTGAGCCGGAAAGCGGACCCTGGGCAAGAGCCGGGATAACGAAGAAGAAGAAGAATCAATCATCGACGTTAAGCAACGGTATGCGATGTGCGGTATGGGTACGAGTATGTATAGCATATAGAATAGAGTTGGAATCCTGCGTGTAGGTGTCAGTTTTTGGAACATATTATACGGCATATCTGTTTTGGAAATGTAGGTACCGTTGGTTTTTGGGCGAAGGAAACTTGGACGAGGAAAACGACATACAAAATAAAAGTGTATGTGTAGCCCCAATCCCGTATCAACGAGAGAAGGCCTGTGTCCAGCAGTGGGACATCTAAATGATGATGATGATAGCTGTGTGGGAGGATATAAGTACAGAGCGATGCAGTTCATTAACTAAATTTCGGGTCCATTTCGTGACAACTTTACCTTACACTATTTCTTTGTTTATATTATATTATTGAACCTAAATTTACATGCCTAATTGGTAAGGTATACAGCGACTCTACCCATAAATTGACACCTTGCTTGCCTATAACTGCAAATAAATAATTTGAATTTGAATCGCCGTCATATCACGACCCGCCGCTAAAGCCAGTCGAATGTGGTCCCAGTTCCTTGCGTGCCAGCGGTGGCCGTGACCTCATTCTGGTCACTAATTATTATACCTAACGATATACCTTTACAACAGCGCTGGCCGCTAGCCATACCCGCTACGGATAAGCCACTCGACATAAAAATTACAATCGGTACTGTATGCAAATCCTAAACGAAACTATAAACACTACAACATGAGTGATCGAATACGTATATAAACCATACTTATATTACAATTGTCCTTGTTCAAGAATGCCCTCACTTGGCAGATACTCGGCAAGCGGAAAAAACCGGCCAAGTGCGAGTCGGATTTCGCACATTTAGGGTTCAGAACCAACCTCAAAAAATCTGATTTATAGTTAGGTAACAATAAACATTCTACTATTGTTACGAATCAAATTATTTATATTATTTTGTTTTTGAGTCGCGAATTTAACGTGGAAGTCACCACGATCAAATTTCAATTATTTGATGCAGAGAATAAATACACATTCTCACCAAATTTCAAACATAGGTCAGTGGGAAGTTGAAAAATTCTTTGGAACAAAATTTTGTGACATATGACGGACGGACGGACGCCTGAGCGACAGCAATAGGGTTCCGTTTGGACCCTTCGGGTACAGAACCCTAAAAAGATCACCACAGAACAACTTCGCGGCGTTCCGCGGATCAAGAGTCTGGCTCTGGGGATGAAATGGGAAGAAGTAACCCAAATTGCCCCATGACGAACCAAATGGAGAGATTCTTACACTCAACGGCCACGGCTGTTATTCACAAACCGACTCGTCTTCGCCTGTCACCTCACCCCTCACCCGTTTATATATGGAAGCTGTCAAAAAGTAACTAATAACATTTGACAGTTTCTATATAAAAACGGAATTATTATTTATCGTATGACAATAGGGATGTTGACACAAAAAAAATATTACTTCAATATGCCAAACAGTGAAAATCCTATTCAAATATCTCAAAAAATAACGAAGCTACAACGGTTAGAATGTTCGTAGTTAGAGAGAGAAAGTGCTACTCAACAGTGACGTCACTGTTGATCACTGTTGAGTAGCGCCATAGTAAATGACGATCGTTCAATACAAAGGTGCGCTTTGCGGAAAAGCGACAAAAAATACCCACTCTTAAAACTTTGAAGACTTATAATTACGTAATTATTTATTTTTTGAATTACTTTTTTCGCCATTAGATTGAGAATTTGAGCCTTTATGTAGAAAATTTGGATTTATTGATTTTCTTTTATAGTGTCATCATCCCTATTATTTCGAACCGTGAGATCTTCGACACCATATATTCAGGTGCGATAGTTTTATCGATTCTAATTGTGTGGATATTATAAAATGGTGGAGCCATAAACGCTCGCGAGATCTACAGCTCACAGAGTCACTTAGTCTAGATCTTCTGGTCGATTTGACAGTTATTCCTTCGATCACAAAAAACACTATAAATCAAATAACACGGCAAAGGATACATCGATCATTGCATTGAATTACGGGGCTTTGTCGTGCGGTGCGCGGACGCAGATCCGGGCGCGTGAGTCTCGTGACGCGGCACACCGGCACCCTGCGTTGTCCTACCTACCATTCACAACACAATACATACAGATAGATGCAATATCCGTCCCAGGACGGGCCTAGCTGAGTTTCTTGCTGGACTCTTCTCAGTTAGCATGGACGCCCGCAATTCCATAGCTTTGACGTGCGCGTTGCCGGCCCTTTACATAATTTAAGGATTCACTATGTTGACAGCAGAAGGGATAAATTTAGGTTCCTCGCTCTCAAAACAGTGCATCCACCGAAGCTCTGGCAACCTTGCTCACCTCCAGGAACACAACACTACATACCAGTACAGTAAATAACACAAATAATGTTATGATGGCTGTGGTCTTAAGGCGGAGGTACTTCCCCAATTGGGCTGTTCCGAACTCGAGCAAGATGGCATTTTGCTGTGCCCTGCCTCTCAAAATAATCATTATAATAAATAGTTGTATTCAAAACATCAACATCATCGATTTGACCATTATGTTACGGAATTAAAATCCGGTCGGCCCTTCTACTTCCTAAACTGTGTTCATTTACGGATATGCAAACATGTGGTCGAATACTGAACTCAATCCTAATCTACATATGTTAATAAAAATAAAATTAATCACAGATTTAAGAGAGTAATCAATGTCAGAATACATTATGTTAAATGTAAAATTAGCGTTTTTCACGGCGTTCAACTTTAATGTCCCTAAAACCTACTGTCAATGTTGTGTTCCTGGTGGAAATTAAGGTCAGAACTCCCAAAGCGGTTTTGTGTTGAGATTGATGGCCCGGATTTTTTTTGGAACGTGTCTGTTTCTATATAGCCCGGGCCCAATACAGCGATATGAGTGTGTGACCACGCGGGCGGTTTAAACACTGGAGCTTCCAGGTAACATGATAGTATATTTTCCACATTGTCGTCGTTAAAAATGTATTGCTACTTTAGCTTAATGGATAACAATTATCGATGGATATGATTGTTTTATTTTTTTATTTACTTGCGACCCGCCCCGACTTCGCACGGGTACAAATTATACATATAAACCTTCCTCTTGAATCACTCTATCTATTACAAAATACCGCATCAAAATCCGTTACGTAGTTTTGAAGATCTAAGCATACAACGGGACAGATAGCAGGAAGCGACGTTGTTTTATACTATGTAGTGATGATACATGTGCTAATATGACCCTACAGAAGTCCAATGCGCCATGAAACTTAAACTCCATTTCAGCCCTTATGTTAGGTCTTTTACAATGAATATAGGATATGAACAAAAATGAATACGTGCCGCCGACAGCAAGGCAGGACCTAAGCTGCCAGTGGTTAGGGCCATGGTCTAAGAAAACAAGGTCACTGTCGACGCCACACTTACGAGTGCATACCATCGATTAGCTCGATAGCAGCTTGTGTCACCCACACTACTGACCGATGTACCAGAATGCCAAACCTGGCGTAGTAAGTATAGATGACTCATGTTACATTTTATACCATAGTGTGGTGTGGTTACATGTACATGGCTAGAAAACTATCAAATTATCACAATAAATAGTAATTTAGACTAATTAATCAAAAATGTAAAAAGATATGAGACTACTATGACGATTCGCAAAAATGTTCTTTTTTTATAGCCCAAATGTAAATTGAAAGTTACCAAAAAAAATCAAACGTTTCAATAAAAAGAAATTGTATGGCAAGTTGCCATTGGCAACTATGTACATAAATGCAATATTTCACGAGCAAAACGAGTAATTCCCCTTTTTTTCGATACAAAGATAGTACGAGGAGGAAATCACGCCTAAGTATTACAACAGTGGTGATCTAGATCATCGCATTTCATTACATGGTCACCATTGTTGGAAACACGATCATAATTAAAACCAAGGCGTTGTAGGAATCTATACAATAGACTGATTAAAGTGAATTATGTGACAATAGGGCTTGGCTTGGTCACGCCGCATATACCTATACAGGGCTGTTATTCACGAATCGTCTCGTCCTCACCTACCCCCTCACCCATTTTTATGTGGAAACTGTAAAATACACCTAACATACACCTAAACCTACTATAGATTAATAATTGTTCACCAAGGGTTGAAAGTTACCCATTTCACACGAGATATATATTATCGCGCCCGAGCGAAGAGAAATGAAAAGGATTTTTGCTAATTCAACCTTTAACAGCATTCGTAGTCACGAGGTATAAAACAGCTGTATTAGATGAGTAACAATTGACAACATTTCATATTTTTAACTACTTTATTTTATGAACTAGTTAGAAAATAGGTAAAAATTTAAGCCACCCGTATTTTTTCTTTTTCAATTTAACTCATTATTTCATACAAAAAAAACACGTTGAAAAGTAGGTCATTCCAAAAGGGCGTAAGTAAAATATGACGTCATCTTCCCAACAAGAATCCAGAGCCACTCCAGAGCAGCGATTGTCTGTACTCTGTACTAAGGTCTCCCTGAATACAGCGAGGAAGATGACGTCAACTTTCGGTTTACAGTAATTTGCGATTTTTTCCAAAATTAACGGAGAAAAAAATCTAAGAAAATGTTTTTTGTGTACTTCACACGTTTTTACCGAAATGGTTTTCGAATTAGGACTTTTGGAAATTATGAAATATTGTCAATTTAAGCGCTTTTTTTAACCTGACTACCTACCCATTAACGAGATAGCAGTGTGCGGTTAGAGGGTAGTCTGGGGAAAGTTCAGGGAAAACTTCCGACACGACCACGCGCGCGGTAATTTAAGCGCGTTGTCGACCGTTGCGTTGGCAGCTAGAGACAACGCCGGTCCTTCACTCTCAACACGGCGAATTCTAGGAGTTAATTAAATATGTATATAATATTTTCCGTTCACAGAACTAACGCCAGCAAAAGCATTATAATCGAGAACTGTATCTTCAAACGAGGCGCATGTGTTTCCAATAATCATTACCATGCGGTTGCAATCACAGAAAAAACGGTCACGACTGTGCCGTCAATAGGTGTAATACGACCGCAGGCTTATACCTACCAGAGATTTCATATTATATTAGACACCTCGCAATGTATCGAAACATGTTCGATCAGCTCTGGTGGATATTCAGCTTGCTTTTCTACCGCAATGCAGGCCGGATGTGTATATGCAGATTAACAATGTTATAAAGGACATTTGATATTTTGTAACCGTCGGCAAGTCTACGATTGCAGCGAGGTAAAATGATATACAAAAGTATGAAAGTTTAACCCTTAAAAAAGTGTTCTTGAATTTACATTTCTTACAAACATTTTCTTATAATCGAATTTAATCGGTATTTTACCTAAAATGCTTATGACAGGCACGGTTATGACACATTAAAGGTGATGTGATTAGTAGCTCTAGTATAAATTTTTTCGAAACATTAACTAATTCGAACGCGTTTGCGTTTTGTCTCAAAATGTATGAAAACGCTCTCACCGAGTTTGAAATACGCGCGTTCATCGGTTAGCAACAAATGTTATACTCGCTGTTTTAGTTTCCACTAGTGACCACCAGAGGCGCTGTTCACGTTTTCATACCACTTTCATACATTTTGAGACAAAACGCAAACGCGTTCGAATTAGTTAATGTTTCGAAAAAACTTATACTAAAGCTACAGGTTCGAATGGTCCGATGTTAGAGTACTTTTATCTCACGAGCGCGGGTGAGCCACGGTGGTGTGTTGAGCTATACATGCACACTGTATATGTGTGCGTCAGCGTAGGAGTTATGAGTCCACGTTGTCTATGTACGTGTTCGTGTGTCACAATCACAACTAGGTACGGTCAACCAATTTCATTCTTGGGCCACTTCGTACCTTGTCAAAGTGAAAATCTATATGAAAGCCACTGAAAATCTCATGTTAATGTCACTATGACAAAGTACGAGGTGGCCCAGATATCAAATTGGTTGACTGTACAACTATGGCTAACCCGCGCTCGTGAGATAAAAGTACTATAGAAGGAAGGGTATATGAAGATCCCTATGACACTTGCAGTGACAGTTCATTTATATAACCTTGGAACAGTGTCGCTGTCACATCGAAATGTTAATAAGCATCTTTTGGGAATGTAGCTAATTAATTTATGTAGGATTGTAACATTTACATAATAACAATATGAAAGAAACTTGAATTGTCCCTTATTTCCCAGAAATATGCTTAAAAAATATACACGGTGACGTACTGCAAAAGTTATATCGTTGGTCTGTATCGACTAAGGAAGCGGTGCTGTCGATAACAGATGTCGATAATTGAAGTGATTATAATAAAACGTATCTTATATATCAATTTAATTTTTACGTGACTGTGTAAAAATAAAAAAAACGTTAAATTACATATTTATTTATTATTTAACACGTTCACTGCGGCACAGGTCATTTTTGACCTGTAGGTACTGGTCTTTCTTCTGGTGCGGCGTAAGAATACGTCCCTTCTGCCTGGTGCGATGTAAATTTATTTTACTAAACGGTTAAAACTCACGTATTAATTGTCACTTCGGGCGACATGTTTCGATGTTGTGTTAACACTTGAGTTTCAACCGTTTAGTAAAATAAAGTTATAACAAGTCTCACGAAAGTTTAAATTCAAGTGGTGCGATATAAGTCAAAATTGACTTGTTAATTAAATCTTCTATAATCATTCAACAAATGGTCACATTTCGGGGCAAAGTTAGTTTTAGGTACATTAACTAGTTAATTAATTATTACTTGGAATGCTCGTGAAGTAACCAAGGAAAACAACTCGTACCATAAATTTAGGTAGCAAATACACCATAATAGTAAATATTAAGGTAAGGACAGACCAGTATATGGAGGGAATATTATAAAATGTACCGTAACTAATATAGTTTAATTTTCTTTTTATAATTGGGGCTTCTTATTTGCTTTATTATTGATTCTCATTGTTTCTCTCGCCGAGACAGCGAGACAGGCCTGTCTGTTTTGCGAGGGAGAGGGGGGGTCTCGCCGACGATTCCCACACTAAACACAGCGAGGCACTGATCCCACCAACGGCGAGGAAGTGATTAGCTATCTGTGATTTTCTCGCTCAAGAAACGAACAAAAGATATAGATCCCGTGGCAGTAAAAGTCACTGAAATATTTATAGTTGATCGCTGGCTGTTCGCACTGCCGGCGAGTACTCTCTTCATTAGTGAGTCTAATGACGCATATGTCCAAATTTTATGTAAATAGGTCAAAGGGAAGTTGAAAAAGGCTTCGAAAAATATTTTTGTGACAGACGACCGACGGAAGCACGCATGAGTGACAACAATAGGGTTCCGTTTGGACCATTCGGAAACGGAACCCTAAAAATGGCGGTTTAGTAGCCAGAAACGTCTTTTACAAGATACTGATAAGAACCGCCACAGATAAAAAACAATTGAAGTATCGACACATGCACATCACTATATGGTATGTCATTGCAAGTGTCATAGGGATCTTCGTATACCGATAATGGAATAGGTATACTTGATTGAGTTTGTTCCTGCACGGTGCGGGCGGGGAGCGTTCGAGTCCCCCCCCCACTCCTGCACCGCACAACTACCGCAGCTAACCGAGTAATTAAACGGAAGCCTTGTTATAAATAATGTTAAATTACGGCCCGATTAAAAAAACTAAGTTAAACTGTTAAACAAGTCCATCCATCATTGTTCGCGCGGTATAAATCAATTGGCGGAAATACGACAGCGGTAATTTGGTGCGAGCACGTCGGTAGATTACCATAATGAGGTAGTTAGCCGCTGCGATCGCGGTGCGGCGGCGGCCTGAGGCACGAGACGCGGCGGGCACATGCGGCGCGGCGGCCCAAGATCCGGTATAAGAAATATATATATTTATTATTTTTATAGATTATGTTGAATAAATCCAACTCCTCATCACAACTGATCCAATCTTCTAGAGGGGGGTGAGTATAGCTTCTTCAAGAGCAAGTTTCATGGCTTCTATGATCCGCTAGAAGTTTTTCTTTTATTACTAATCTGTTATTTGATAATGACAAATATTACATGTTAGATAATATATAAATTAATAAATCGCACTCGGGTTACCTACGTAGTTCGCTACCTACGTAACCCAATCCTGGATCAAAGTTGCTAAATACACAAATATGTGAAAAACATTTTTAGGTCTACTTCTCTCATAAAAAACTGCATATAAGCTGAAAGAAAACGAAACAAAATTGGAAAAACAGGGGTTCCTTCCTTTCAATCAGGGATTACTGCGATGTTGCTAGGGTAAAAAAAGGGGATATTTCTTTCTGGTAATTAGAAAAGTGCCTGTGCTAGCACTAAAGACAAATTCGTTTCTCTTTTTGGGAATTGTGAAGACTTTATGTAATTACATGTACCTACACACATTTTAATGTCTAGACATTGAACAGATTTTACATTGCATCACGTTTATATTTTTTTGGGATTTTCCATATATTGAAATCGAAAACTTGTGCATTTTTAAAACACGCCTGCTCGCTGTTGGTTCGCGGCATGCGCGCGATTGGCGACCTTGTCCACGGTCGAGGGCGCCGGGCTATAGGCGGCTGGAAGCGACCGCGGTGCGCTGCGCCTGCGCCTGTTGCGGGTAAGAAACTGGTCGCTTTTGTGCGCAACTCTATGGTTTCATTCATAAATAGACCATAGACTAATTATGAATGAAACCATAGTTTATCGTGGACGCGCACCATTCATGTCAACACAACCGCGCACTCCTATCGCTTTATTGGGCCCGACCCAAAGAGTATAATAATATATATGGCCCGACCTATACAGCTATATCAGCGGTCGCAGTTACCTTTTTTGCATCTTTTTTCAATATTATGGCTATATTATAGTTCTTTAGATACAGTGACTTATCTCACGAGCCCGGGTGAGTCGCGGTTCTGTGTTGACTGTTGAGTTATACATAATACGTGTATGTGCATAATATACATGCACATTGTTTGAGTGCGTCAGCTTAGGAGCTAGGAGTTCACGTTGTCTGTGTTCCTATGTGCCACATCTATAACTATGGCCAACACGCGCTCGTGAGATAAAAGTATTATACAAAATATCGCTTCCAGTTGCCTTTAGTTGCTGGACATCCGCGTGTGCCAAAATAGGCTCGACTGGGGTTATTCCGCAGCACTTCCTTGTTCTGGACGCAATTAGACAAATTGCCAATACTGTCAACAAACACCTAATCATACTTACATTCCCTCCGCTATTTTTAACGTAAAGTCATCAAGAATTGACAATATGCATTTTTTTTTCATGACTCCATTGGAACCAGTTTTTGGAGAGGAACAAATGTTTCTAATGAAAACTTAGAACAACACAAAACGCAAAAATGGGTTTCAAAGTAGAGCGCAAGGGACGAGCCCCAAAAACGCTCCATACTAATTGGGCGTGTTTTGTGACGTCAAAATCGTCAAATACTATGCGCCCCGTACTACGGCTACGGCTGTATGGAAAAACGAGTAATTTGTTCTTTTGGTCGAGAAATATTGCGTTTAGGTACATAGTTATCGTACATTTTTTTATTTACTTTCTCATAAGAATCCTGATGGTGGTGTTTAATTTACATTTAGTCAATAAAAAAATACATAATTTTACGAAACTTTCAAGTATCATAACTTTTTAATATATTTATCAAATTTATTAATTTACATTTTTTCGTGATAATTTGAGGATTTTCTGTCTATATAGTGACATCTTATTATTTACTATTCACTCCGCATGCATATTCCCTATTCTCAACAGGAGAAGAAACGTACCGCGACCGGCGATGACACGCAAACTCTAGCAAACCATGACGACCGCTTCAGCCTAGTTGGTAGTGAAGCTGGAGGTCCCGGGTTCAAATCCCGCTCCTTCTCCTGAGTATTGAATGTTTTCTATGTATTTAAGTATCTATAGTAGAGTACTTTTATCTAACGAGCGCGGGCGAGCCATGCTATTGCCAATCTTCTATCGTTAAACGATACACATAGTTTTCGTAAACTGTCAAACGCCGGCTATGTTAGACAGGAATTTCAGGTAAGTACTTGACCGAGCCAGCGTGAAGCTGTGTTAGAGTATGTACACTATGTACCTACTTTTATCTCACGAGTGTGTGTTGATTTTGAGTGCGTCAGCGTAGAAGCTATGAGCTATGAGTTCACGTTGTCTATGTGTTCGTATATGGGTCACAGGGTCACAACTACAACAATGGCCAACCCGCGCTCCTCTACAGTTCGCATTTCTCAACAGATTCTCGTGAAATTTTGTGAGCCCAGGCTGCCGATTTTGGAGTGTCGAACGCTCGACTTTTCACTCCAGATCTGTCAAAAAACTCTGATGTTTTGACAGATGTCGAGTGAAAATTCGAGCGTTCGACACTCAAGAATCGGCCCCAAGATTCGATAATAACATATTATGATTCTTTTGTGTTGGGGATACAGTTTTTGGAAATTTTCAAAATGGCAGAGAAAAGTTGATAACGTAAATAAATTACCCCTGACCTCTATAGTAGCTTACAGAGCCACTGGCTTACTCTGTGGTAAATTATTATAATTAAATTCACATCCGACGACAATGTGTCCACAATAGAAACACTAATTCGAGTCTGTAGTCAGTGAACAGCACACACACACTCAAACAAGCACATTGTCATGTCACGATGCCATTTAAGGTTGATACCTATATAAGGTCATCATCCTCCTAGCGTTATCCCAGTACAGTTGCATCCTGAAGGATGCCTGGGGTCCGCTACCTAATCCCAAGATTTGGCGTAGGCACTAGTTTTTACGGAAGCGACTGCCATCTGACCTTCCAACCCCGAGGGGAAACTAGACCTTATTGGGATTAGGCTTTGTCAAGTGAGTGGGCAACTTGACTGTTATAGAAGTTCTCAAACCGCCCGAAGGCCTCCAACTTGGCTTAACGACTGCTGCCATAGACAGCAACCGGGATCAACGGCTTAACGTGCCTTCCAAAGCACGGAAGCGCTTAGTTAGTAACCACTTAAAGCGGTCACCCATCCAAGTCCTGACCGTTGTCCACGTTGCTTAACCTTAGATACCGCAAGCGGTACCCGGCGCCGATGGGCCGCGAGCGCTCCAAGGTAAGGTTGATGTTGATACCTAAGGTATATATCTATTTAATCACAGTTCTTTAAAAAACCCTTTCCATTTTCATGCCTTAAGAGTGTTATGAAGTTTGAATGGAGCTCTTATGTTAGTGTCATATCACGTAAATAGCGTTGCTGCGCTCAGGGTGAAATTAAATTGGAAAGGAAATGGACGGTTGCTAGTGTCAGGAAAACCTCGTAAACGCAATTGGCTCTTTCCAATTCCAAACTCCGACGTGCAATATTTAACGTCGGGTACTGTAAGAATGAGATGTGTCAGATCAGATGTGTCTTTGTGAAATAAACAATCTACATTATTAAATAGTAGCTAAATATCTTAGTTTTAGGTACATCAGAATTAGGCACATTTCGGGATAAAGGAAATAGTGTATACACGTAACAGAAGCATAATTAATACTGGACTTGTTGTGCAAACATTCCTTTTAAATTGGCATCTGGTAATGACATGTCATTACAAATTCCCTACTATAATAAGCGAGTCACTAAATCATTACATTTACGCCAAATAAGACATTCAGTGATCTGTGTCATTGCTAGAATCTCAGCTGATGTACAGTTACAATCACTACTAGCTACGCATATGAAGAGGATGAAAATTCTTAGTCAATTATATTTTATTTATTTATCGTATGGTAATTATTTCGAACCGTGAGATCTTTGAGAAGACAGTTCCCAGTCGGTTCCCAGTTTAGTTGCACTTTTAGCACCACCCAGGGGTCACGTGTAGGGTAGCGATGGGTACTCCCTACAGACATGGTGCAACTTCGACCCCCCTTTGTCAAGTGGACAACTCTACTGTTAAAAGCTCTCAAGCCGTCCGAAGGCCTTGGCTCAACGACTGCTGCCATAGACAGCAGCCGGGATCAACGGCTTGGTTAAAAAATGAGGGACACGCACGTATAATTGTGATGTAATAACCACATTATATATTACCGCGGTATATACCTTCTTAGTGGATGATTTCCGAGCAAAAATTATCCTACCTCTATTTATACGAGTACGGTCCTCCGGGAGTGGGATACAAATTACTTATATTCATTTATATCATATATGCGCTCTTTGCTCAAATGAAACAAAATGATCGCTCCAGTTCTTATAATTCTGCAGAGGCCTGAAAACGGTATAATCGGCGTCCCGCTCGCGTCCTTTGCGGGACGCATCCTCTAGGGTGCTGGAAACGGGACGTCCCGTGAGGCGGGACGGTTAGCAACCCTAGCCACGAGCGCTCCGACACGATGACAAACAAGCATACTTGCCAGACGTCAGACATTCCAAGTCCGTACTTAGCTAATTAATTTAACCGATTATGAAAACTAGCAAAAACCAACTCGCGACCACGCCCGCTGTGTCCTTCGCGTGTCTATAATTAGCACGACAGCAGAGGCATTCAGAGCTAGGTCGTGGAGAAATGGTCTAGGGTTCCGCAAGACGACACGGAACCTAAGGCCTAAAAGAGATATTACTGGCCCTGACAGACCTGAGATACCATAACCAGTACATCTCTATAGTAAGCATTGTGATGCAGCGTACGGCGTGACGCTGTAAGCGGCCGCTGGCGTTTATTAGGAGACTAGGGCCTAAAAGATCTGTATAGAGAGAGCCTATCCACGAAGGCGCGCCCCTGCACAGCCGAATTTGCTGTGGAGGGACGCAATCCGTTCCCGTGCTAGTCTCATCTCATCAGCACGGGCGAGATACATTACCCGGCTGTTTCTGGGTGTACTAAGGTACTGTGTAGTCGACAACTCCCCAAAGAACTGTGAACCAACACATCTTGCCATTTATCACCCGATAACTGCGTCCATAATACGGGGCCAGGAGTGGCCCGCGGTCTTTTCACGGGTGTTATAAGCGTAAATATCTGTGTATGTCTGTGGCATCGTCGCTTCCTAACGGGTGAACCTTGACAAAGGGGGCTTGATGATGCACCATGTCCGCAGGGAATACCCTACAACTGAAAAACTGGCAACCGTACTGTCTTCTCGAAGATCTCACGGTCCGAAATTGTAATTGCCTAACGAAAAATAAATAATGTATGAACCGATTCAAGTCCGTTTTTCAAATCGAATGTCTTGATGGCTAATATGGTTCTTTGCTATGATTTGTCAAGCTGTCAAGGACAGGGCTCGACGATCAAACGTAGGTCCCATTAAGTTCGTGTTTCCGGTATTGCAATAGTATACCATACAATTTACATAATTATGTAACATTTAACTTGACCGTGTATTAAAATAAACGTGATAATCTCGTGTTCAGTTCCAAATAGTTCCAATGCCATCTAGTACAGTCTAGTTCATATATGAGCATTTCCAAGGCTTCAAACATAAATGAAGACACTAAAGTTTTGTACCTAATAGTATGTACATCTATTTTTGAAATCTTGGAAAATTTAAATATTAAATTTGTAAATATTATTTTCTATATAATCTGATATTTTATTTACTTACTTATTTGTACTGATATCTATATGAGCCTCTACTTGTTCACAAAAAAAATATAACAGTACTTAGGTAGTACAAGTATATTTATGTGCCACTACCCGTTTACAAATATTTGAAAATAACCCTTGTGCCTATATTTATATGCTACCACTACCACTTATAAGTATAAATAATTTTGAAAATTCTTAGTACAGATATTTACAATTTTTCAGTTGCTTACATATTATAGAGAGGCTTGCTCAGATAAATGTGTATAAATTGGTGAATGATTAATGTGCTTAGATGTATTTGTACATAAGTACCTATGTACATTTATTTCTGAAGCCTTGGAAATGCTCATATATATATGAGCTCGACTGTATGTATACGTCCTTCCGTTACAGCCGATTCAGGAAACTGAGTACCTATAAAATATGCATAATAGAGCCATTTCAAACGTATCCCAAGCGAGCATTAAAATTACTCTTAAGGCGACGTGAGCTTAGAGAACAGAGTTTTTGAAGCCTTTTAACGCGTTTGTAGATGAAGATATGGTTTTCAAAAAATATGCACAACAATTTTGAGACCTTTCTGTAGTACAAACATCGATTCAAAACTTGATTACGCAACTTTCGCTGAATAAAAAAAAATCGCGAACTTGCGTCTAAACCACACCTTTAAATATTTATAACTATTTTTGCACATTAGCTATCAACATGAAAATTATATCAATAAATGCGTAATGTTCTACTTCATGGAACTCATCGATTACTTTTTCTTAACTAAAATAAATAAAAAAAAATGTAGTAAGATAATACTCATTTCTGCAAACTCGTTCGTACGCGACCGGCGCGGCCGCCCGTCCAGTGCTCAGCGAGCTGCGTTCGAGGTAGGAACTGTGCGGCGCGTCAATTCAACGTCACTTGACATTTAAATATTAGAAATGGGTAATTAATAAAAGGAAACCTGCTAGACTTCGTCATCTCGAGATTGTGGGTGCCAATAGAAGGAAAACTGCACAAACTATGGTAAGTGTAATGCAATATCGTATTATAGTGGGTAAAGGTATATCAAACCTTCTTATTGGAACGCTTTGACGCTGCCAAACTAACACAGTCTATGAATAACAGTAGGACAATACTCGTGACACAACGTACAACGTAATACATTTTTTTACTAACGGTGGTATTTATTTTGGCGTGTACGGACAGACAAATAGACACAGTGGACTTTCTTTATATAATACTAGCTTTAGCCCCACGGCTTCGCTCGCGTATTAAGTGTAAGTTTCGCAATAATTGTTGAATTGTTACACCGGTTTACTACTACTTATATTGATAATCTGATATGTGATAAAGCTACTCCTGTAACGGACTGAAAATATGTCCCAGGTGCCTGAAAACGGCGGCGTCTTGGGTGAAATTTCGATCATATGATATGTGATAGAGCTACTCCTGAAACGGCCTGAAATAACATTTCAGCCTGCTAAAACGCTTCTAAGGCACTGAAATTTACGTCTGAAATTTTTGTTTCTTTCCAATGGTGCTTATCTCTGTCACTCTCTTATTTCTCGAATGTTCCGAGTATAGCTACCTCTTTTTACTACTGCTATCTCTGTCACGGCGTGTTTTGCTTGGCGCCATAGCTGATGCCAAAAGAAGTGTCGGCAGGCCGATGCTGCGCCATAAGGACTGCGCCAAGCGAGACATGCACGCATTTAACATCCCGGTTCACAAATGGGAGGAGCTTGCCGAGGACAGGGACAAATGGCGCAAACTGGTGCTCGATGGGCGCAAAGTCCACGATAAAGCATGGTTTGCGACGCTTGCAGACAAGCGAGCCAAGAGACATCGACCGGAGACCTGTTCGCCACGGGCGAACTTTACTTGCCAGGGCTGCGGTCTTGTATGCCGCTCTCGCATCGGCTTACACAGCCACAAAAGACGTTGTCTACCTGCATGACACTGCTTGTATAGTCTGTAATAGACTCGAAGGCCATTGATTGATCTCTGTCTTCTGTCTCTTGTAGATAATTTAAGTGGTTAAGTATATAATGTGCATTCTATTTTACTTATTTTAATTGTTGAATGCATTTATAAATTTTTATTTGTCGACATTACTTATTATAATCTAATTTAACATTCATTCTATTTTTACTTATTTTAATTGTTGTTTTTTATAAATTCAATTTGTTGACATTATTATGACTTGAAATGTATGATAATTATGATATTAATATATTAAAATTATTGGACAATGTATAATGTATTCTGACTAATTTAATTATAAGTTTTTAATTTGTATGCCTATCGGCGAAACATAGCGTTCATTATTATCTATGTACCAACACTGTTACCTATGTTTACGAATAAATTATTATGAATATGAATATATGAATATGTCACTCTCATTTCGAATGTTCCAAGTATAGATATCTCTTTCTACTACTGCTATCTCTCTCACTCTCTTCTCGAATGTTTCGAGTATAGCTATCTCTCTCTACTACTACTATCTCTGTCACTCTCTTCTCGAATGTTCCGAGTATAGCTATCTCTCTCACTCTCTTCTCGAATGTTTCGAGTATAGCTATCTCTCTCTACTACTGCTATCTCTCTCACTCTCTTCTCGAATGTTTCGAGTATAGCTATATCGTTCTACTACTGCTATCTCTGTCCTGCTGTATCCTGCTGGAAATTTCGCCATATACTGATATCAGATATAAGGGATCCTGAAACCGCCTGAAAACGGGTTTTCAAGCTATAGGCATAGGTACCGAAGGTTCCAGAATGTTCGCGATCGAAGTTTCTAGAAAAAAGAAGAAGAAGAAGTCTAGAAAGTCTGTATGGAGTCTTCATCTTCACCCTTCGAGCATGTTCTAGAAGGATTTCGAACGCCCCGGAAAGTTCTGGAAAATATGACGGTCTCGCTGTAACAATGCTGTCCTTGTCGCACTGTTCGAGGGCATTAGCATTATTGGAATGTACTACACATACAGTATATCCCTTTCACACTTATCGTCTGTCTCTTTTACTCCTATTGAAAATTTAAAATTTACCCCATTTTTACCACCCACTTCCACCCACCGCCACCAAACTCCCTTACTTGCAAGTGCACACCAAGGGCCTTCTACCACTGCAATGCAACTATGAGAAGGTGGCAGTTAGTGATCATGGAGAAAAGGCCGGACATACCCACTAACACTCTCCTTTTATATATATATATATATATATATATATTGATTTAAATTTTCACGTTTTATATTGTAGAAATTATTAATGTTTTCAATTTTATTAGTGGACTGCTAGGTGTCGGTACGGAACCCTTCGCTGTGCGTGATCCGACACGCACTTGGCCGGTTTTAAAACTGCGTACCAGGCCTCTTTCAAGCGTGTGCGCGCAATAATTCAGTGTTTTGTAAATGTTATTGGTATATATACAGGTTGGATTTTCTTTTTGGGTCAGTGAGGGCAGCTAGTAGCTACCAGATCCCGTGCTGCTACGCGAAAATGGTCTTAGAAGACCTTCCCTCGAATTAAAATTAATGAAAATTGGCGTTTACAGATTTTGGACAAACATACAGGGTACGAGAAAAAGATCATTTTTGATAAACTTTTTTTTTGATGCCAATCGATCCAATTCCTATCCAGGACCCAAAGTTTGTATGGGACCAAAAAAAAATCCGACAAGAAAAGCCGCAAATCGAGGAAAACGCCTATTTCAAAATCAAAATCGAAGGAAGTTCTTCTAAGACCATTTTCACGTAGCCGGACGGGATCTGGTAGCTGCCCTCACTGACCCAAAAAATATCCACCCTGTATATCTAGGGTGACCCGCCTCGTGGCTCATATTGAATTATGACAAGTATAATACTTATTAATAAATAGATTATATTTTTCTATGTGTGGATATTTTAATTTCACAAGACTTTTATTGTAATAAATTATGCAAAAACAATATTGAGACATACTTCGCAAGGAACAATAACTTCGTTTTGTTTTTCAAGTAGATGATCAAACACACATGTAAATCAACTCAATTTGACAATTATATCATAACATAAGGGTGAATAAAATAAAAAAGTCTATTTTATTACAATCCACGATGTGTTGTCATTGTGTCAAAATATTTAATTACGGTGTATGAAAGTAGGTATGTAAAAATGACGAGTTGCCATTCGCATTGTTTCGATTATACTGAACTATTGACATATACATCAGAATAATGGCGCCGTCTTGACAATGGTCATTATATTTATGGTTTACCCGTTCAGTTGTAGTGACTAAGAGTTGTACTACTGGCTATACACTATACTGTGACATCTCGGTATCGGCAGCGAGCGCGGTGGCAAGCGGCTAACCCCGCGCCTGCTCCCCTCAAGCCACGCACCTCACCCCCTCGAAAGCAGCTAAGCGCTGAGCTCACGTCGCCTTAATGTGTACTTAACAAGGTTCACTTTAGAAGTAATTTTTGAGAAAAAAAAAGTTTATTAAGATTTAAATAAGTACATATATGATTATGCAAAGCGAAGCACGTAAAAGTCGGGCCTAGCTGAGTTTCTTGCTGGACTCTTCTCAGCTAGGCTAGGTTTGGCTAGGTTACGTATCTATAGTAATATTATTATTCTGTGGCTAGGTTTAGTGACCCAGCGACGAAACTCCCAGTAGCTCGATTCCACTGACACCTCTGATTCGATTGAAGCCGCTCAACCAATCTCACTGGAGCGCAAATTCTTAGAATATTCAAGTGTTTAAAGCGCCCGCGTGGTCGTGTCGGAGGTTTCCTTGGATTTTTCCCAGGCCACTCTCCCACCGCGCACTCCTATCGTTTTATTGGGCCAGGCCTATATAGCCACAGCCAGGATAAAAAAAACAGTCAAGTGCGAGTCCGACTCGCGCACCGAGGGTTCCGTACACAGTTCGTGTATATACGTACCCGTCCCGACCCCATTAATTCAGGAAAATTGTTAAAAACATGACAGCACTGAACTGACTGAATAACTTTTTACGTAGGTATATTGGGTTTTCAAAGATAATTTTATCACGTAAACCGATTTCAATAATTTCTTTTTTATTTGAAAGAAGGTACCTTTAGCGTAATTATAAAGAAATTTGCAAAACACAAACGCATATGAAGGTGATTAAATTACAAACTGAATAAAAAACATTTTGATGATTATTTAGGGTTCCTTTTTTACCTTTTTGGTACGGAACCCTAAAAAGCATCCATCATTCGCCTACAGCGCGGTAAAAGATGATAGACAAGACGCTTCAAACGTAATTTATGTACATCGGTTATTTTTTTGTAGTGGAAAATGACAGTCACAATTATCTAAAGATTTTTTTTTCCTTTTTTAGTTTTGGAGCGAGCCTCCATTGACTAATAATCTAACGCCGGGGCGAGAAAACGAAATGTCAGTGTTACTACCTAGTGAAATTATTTTAGACGGATGCGTTCAGTAAGTTCCAAGTTATTTTAAAAAATCCAAAAAAATTTAGTCATCATCAATGTTGCCCCATGATTTGAAAGTAACCCCATTTTACGGCACCATAAGTGTTCGTGTAACTTTTGATTTCATTCCGAGTGGAAATCAGAAACGTCTTTCAACACTCCGCTTCTTTGAAAATAAAATTCTAAAACAACTAGTTAAGTATAACAACTTTTACACGACCTTACCGATCTTTTTATTCCAAGTTTATTTATCTTGACTACTTTTGTTATTTGTTTGCTTTTTCAATAGCAAGCCTAGTAGTTCCAAGAAGTTTAGATACATATTGGAGGTTGCCTGCCGAACATTCGTTTGAAGCTAGAAAATATGCAAGATAACGGTGGGTTTGTTAGATGGGTGCCCCGAACGCATCTTTCACCGGTTCGTTTTTATCCATTCGCATTTTGACACGATCGTGTTTATTTATTTAATCTTTATTGCACAAAAATAAATTCAAGTACAAAAGGCGGACTTAATGCCACGTATAAACAATGTATATGTGACGTGTTTTGTCACATATACATTTTTTCCTGTTGTTTTTTTTATCCTAAACTTAAATTTCATAATTTCGGTTTTTCCCTGATGCAATATTTGTAGTCAACTGATGTTGCCCCTTCTAATTAACATTGCTGATTTTGTTACCTTTAGCTTTAACTATATTTTCTGTATACTCGTATTTGACAACGATTGTAAAAAAAAACTTTGATGATTTTGTTACCTTTAGCTTTAACTATATTTTCTGTATACTCGTATTTGACAACGATTGTAAAAAAAAAACTTTGATTAACGATGACCTGAGTACAAAATACAAACAACTTTTCAACGTGGAGGACGTATCGGGTAATACAAGGACAGTCAGTCACTGCCCACACTTCCCCGTACCCACCACACGTCGTATCACTGTTCTATCATGGTACGTAGATACGCCATTTTGGAAGTTTACTTTGTCAACCTGTTCGTAACATCACGTTTTTGCAAACAACTTTTTTTTTTTCAATATTAATATGGGAATTATGCGATACAATTTGGGATTCCGTGTGAACGGCAATGAATGCTTAATCAGGTGCTAAATAATTTATATATTTTAAACACTAAATACTAAAACTAATCTTAATTCTAAAACTATTATTATTATTATGAGCCGGTAGTGTCCTACTGCTGGGCAAAGGCCTCCCTAAACTCTGAAACTAACCTACTCAAAATAATATTTCAGATTATATAAACATAATAATTATCGGGGGCTGACAAAATTGTCAGAAAAGTTTGTCTGTGTGATATAGTACAGTATAGGGTTAACTAATTTGGACATAGGTTTTTACATAATTAATTGCATAATACAGTCGTCATTTTGCGATGTACGCATTTTGACCACTTGTCATTTTTTGACAAAAAGGCATTTTGAAACCTGCATTTTTTTTAAATCTGTGCCTGTTTGAATCAATACTAATGATAATAACATGCTTTTCAGTCGAAACAAAAACTAGATATTATGGCCAAAGCCGAAACGGACACTACCGAAAACTCTCGGAGCGGCAGGCCTAATCACACTTGACCGATTTTTACACAGCAAGCCGGTTAGGCAAATCTTTTTGGGATATGCTAATATACGAAAATATTTGTGTGACAATGCTAAATAATAACTCAAGGATTTTCATACAATGGCTCGTCATGCTCATTATAGGCTCATTTCATACACATTGAATAAGCCTTAAATTTAAAGATAAGTGGAGAGAATTAGTTGTTATTTTCCAAAAGGGCGGTTACACTAAAATGGGCATCCATTTAAGAACAAAAATTGAAAAGAATTAAGTTATTTTTTTTTTGTAAACAGTAAACGTAAAAAGAGGGACGAATTGAAAACCAGCACTGTGCACTGTTCGCTCCTTTCGTCACATAAAAATAATAAGTTTTTGTCAATAATATCATTTTTGGAACAAACTTTTCTTGTCGACTGTACTTTTTTTTCAGTCATCTACTATTCGTGGAGACAGTTCCAATGAGCCCAAACACGACGGGTTTATCTTGTGTTTGTGTATTATAGGTGTTGCTATGGCCAACTTCTGTCTCCATCATCAGAACAGCTCGATGGTAACATATTGCATTGTCATCGAACTTACATACGCCAAATTTCAGCTCAATCAGATACCGGCACCCAAACATAACATTGACTTCTACATTTTCTAACCGATTTTTTATATTTTGAGCGCGTTTTCGGGAAATGAATCGAGATACTAAATAACGTTTACCTTGTACGAGTAGGGAGCTTCGTGCGTGTGCGTGTTACAATACTCCCCCACATGCATTTGTCGTATGCATATTATATTTCTATAACGCCATAGTCATGTAACGAACGAGTGACATAATATAGCACTGTGAGAAGCCATTGAGATTTCTTGTATCGCTATTGTTGTTGCACAGATCTGGCACCGTGCAAGAGGTTATACCGAAGACGTAGTAAGTAAGACGCTTATGCCAGGAACCCGCCTAGCGGGCGCTCTGCTCGTAAACGCGTAGCCGATACCATGCGTTTCCCGGTATGTAGAGGAAATTGCGTAGCGCTACGAAAAGCTTGGTAGCGAAAGATGATTTCGCCAATCAATGCTTGTACGTTATCACCGTTGACTTTATTCTGTATGGGCGCCACCATGACGGTTGGTCATGGAGTCCCGTCAACAACTTCTTTCTTTCGCGCCGTTTATTATTTTGACAGAATCTCAAGCGTATTTTTCCACTATTTAAGACACATATAAAAAGTCGCTTTTGTAACACAAAAATACGAGTTGAATTGGCTGAATACGACCATGTGTCGCTATTTGTATGCCTGTTTCTATTTTTTTTTAATTTTGGAACTCGACAAATAAAGGAATTTGTATTTAAATTTCAGGCGCGTAGAGCGAGCATGCAATGTTTTTGATTTTTTAATTTTGATCTGATCATACTATACACTTTACCCTAAAATATGTAGCGAGTAATATCCAGTTTGCGGGCCATTTTTCATTTAATCTATTATCATTAAGTTCAGAGTATTTATCTGGTTCGGTTTCTAATTAGGTGTGATATTTATCAGCACGTAGTAAATAAAAGGAGAATCCGAAGTAAAAGTAAACACTTTTCGGGATTCTTTGAAATCTGGATGCGGGAAATTTTTTTATAGAGCGCATATAAGGGCACACCAAACTTACGATTACAGACCAACGATAAATAGATATCGCGCCAGCAGCAGTCATCCCATAGGAACAAGTCAATCTTATACAATCTTTAACGAACCCACTCTTTAGGCTTCCTTTCCACCAGACGCAGCTACGAGTATGCTGCGAGGATGATGAGATAGCTTTCCGTTTCCAGTGCTATGCTATGTGAACCAATGAACATGATTGGTGGATGTCAACGCATCAATAGCAACGTAGCATAGCACAGCCCAGCTCTGATGGAAAGGCACGTTTCGACTACAGATTCGTGCCTTCACCAGTATTGGGTTACCACAGGTGTGAGGTGTGAGTAGAGACTCACCGAGCACGGAGACAGCGAGCACCGACCACAGAGCCACTATGGCGACAGCGAGCAACGATGACAACTGAGACACCATGGCGACAGGCTCGGATGACAACTTGACAAGAGAGACAAGCTATCACGAGCGGCGTCTTCGCATTAGAAGTACGCGCGCCGCCACCGGGTATATGACGCGAACGCGTAACGCAGGTACTAATACTAACATAGCGTACACAGGATGGTGCACTTGGTTAAATAAACTGTACAATAAAAGACACGCCTGGTTTTGTAAGTGTACATACTCATACTCATTTATTTGCAATGAATTATATACATTACGCGTTAAAAATAACGATAAAAAGGTATTATTGAATTAAATATTACTAATCATATTGCTATTTTAATTTTTAACACACAAACTCTCGCGTAGATTAACAAACCTGAGGGCCTACCGCGAACCAAAAAACTAAAACAAAAAACTAAATAACTGCCTCTCTTGTCGCACTTGCATATTGGAGCAACAGAGAGGGAGATAGCCTGAAAACACCCGAGAAGAGTCCAGCAAGAAACTCAGCGACGCGTGACATGGGTCGGCTATGGACAGTCAGTTTTAGTCTGTACAGCAACAATAAAAGGTAAAAACAAGTTACAAGGAGACATATATATCTCGAATACAGACTTTTAGCTTGACATTATTTCCTATTTACATAACGATTATCAACGCCAATTATTATAACAAGAATTTACAATTATTATAACCTCTACTATAGCTATAATAAGAACATTTTATGCAATACCTAATGTTAGTAACGTTATTGAAGTACGGTACATATTTGGATCAATTTGTCTGGAGAGATGTATCTTCTTACAGAAAACCTCATTCACAATAACACTACCCGATATAACGAATCCTCAAATGAGTGTACGGTCGGCAACGTGCGTTGTTACGGTGTTCGGTATGCTTCAACACTAATTCCATTCCTGGTGCTTTTGAAGGCACGCTAACTGCTAAGCCGTTGATCCAAGCCAAGTTGGAGGCCTTGGAGCGGCTTGAGAACGTCTAACAGTCAAGTTGTTCACTCACTTGACAAAGGGATACCATAAATACCGCTATTAGAAATTGAACCGGATATGGTATAGGGACAGGTATGATAGGGTGGTGCTAAAAGTGCAACATAACTGGTAACCGTACTGTCTTCTCGAAGATCTCACGGTTTAAAACAATTGCTATACCTACGATAAATAAATAAACCTATTACAAGATTTCGCGTAGCCACTAATTTCACTTCACCGAAAAGCTTCTGTTAAATAACAAATGATACTTAGTAAATAAGTTTTTAAATATAATTTAAATATTCTAAAAACGTCCTTACAAAAATTCTGCGACATAAACGAGTTACCGGTTTAATAGAATAGTGGCTTAATCCGCAAATATATTTAACTTACCATCAGAAGCAAGCACAAAACTTCGCAATGCAAGCGTACTCAGCACAGCAATAAACGACATTATTAATTGCATTATCACACTAGAGAAAAACGCCATGGTGTACAATACTAACGACCCGTGCCGCCTTGCTTTGCACCGGCAATGGGCCGGATGGATCAAGCGGGGTTGCCTTTGGGTTGACAAATGCACCGAGGTTAGTAAAGGGAAAACTGATTTGTGATTTCTCAATCTACAAATAATTGACTATCGTCAGGAATCGTCGTCATAACATTAACAACCGGTAACAATTAATATTACTTTCCTTTAATAATCGGCCCTGGGATAGGTACATAACAATAACGAGTAGATATGTTACGAAATCGGAAAACTAACTTATTACATTGCGTCGCCTGAGGAGAGTTCGCAATATAGAATTTTTTGAATACCAGGCCGAAGTGGCATATATTAGTTAACTATATTTGGAAAAATACTTTCTTGTCTACCCTGTCTTTTGTATCTATTGAGTCTGGTTCAATCAAAAATCAACATCAAATATTTAATCTCCAAATAGACCACAGGAGGAAATAATGAAAGACCAACATCTTCACATCAGCACCAAGAGCAAGGTATTCAACTCGTGCATCCTACCAATACTTATGTACGGAAGTCAGACTTGGGCCCTCACAAAGAACCAACTGAACAAACTACGTATCTGCCAAGTGTCAATGGAACGCAGTATGTTGGGAGTAAGGAGAGTCGATAAAATAAAGAATCAAGCCATAAGGAACCAGACCAAGGTACAAGACATAGTCACAAAAATCAGGAGACTCAAATGGAAGTGGTCTGGCCACACTATAAGAGGCAGTGACAAGTGGAGCAAAAAGGTGACCCAGTGGTACCCAAGGGGCTGTAAGAGGAAAAGAGGAAGGCAGCACAAAAGGTGGGACGACGACATAAGGCCAGTTGCTGGAGTCACATGGAGCAGGGTCACCAGAGACAGGCACGAGTGGAGAAGGCTGGAGGAGGCCTTTGCCGATTGGCAAGTGGACATCCAGGACAAATAGAAACGAAGGAGGAAAAAAATAAAAATAAAAAACACTTGGATGGACAACATGAGGCTATAATAATAAGACCACAGGAGCACTATAATCACAAAACTATACAGAATTACACAGATAAAGATAACAGAATCACGCAAAAATATTCATTATGGGGGGACACTCCATAGGTACATGTAACCGTGATGGGATGAGAAATACAATTCTATACACATAGGCGTGTGGGTCATCTATGGACAGACCTTCAATTATATAGAGGTTTCTAAAAAGCTTTTCCATTTAAACAGTCGGTGAACTATTAGCTCTCAAAGTCGTAAAAAGTGCCCCCCCCCCTCTAATATCCAAACTATTCACTTTAAATTTCGGGAATAAATTGACGTGGTGTACGTGAAATATATGAAACCTGAAAACATAACACTCCTTTTTTGGGCAGTCGTGTTAAAACAGTAGTTTCACTCGAACTCGAATTTCGAAGTCCCATATAGTTTCGTTAGCATATCCAGCTTGTCTTGTAAAACTATTGCTTTGAAACTTTTTACTTTAATATTAATCTTTAGATTATTACGTTGAGAGAGGTAGGTAGGACAGAAGAATGTCATCTCTTGCTCGAACTTGGAGCAGCCCACGTACGCTAGTTTGCCACCGTCGTAGTATAAACAAGTTCATAGTCTACGCAACTTAAATTGCGTCAGCAGATCAAATGGATTAATTAATTAGTAAATTGGATAGACGCGTCAGGAATTAATTTTGTATAACAGTTTCACCGGACACTAAACCATCCGGTCGGTTACAAGTCTCAAAATGTTTTGATATCAATTTATGACAAAAGTATGATAGTGCCAATAAAGTGATTAAAGTATACGATTATGTTATTAAAGTTTTAGATACAAGTAGTAACATAGCCATTTTTAGGGTTCCGTAGTAAACAAGGAACCCAGGAAGGAAAAAAAAAATTTTAGGGTACCTTTCCTACATGTAGCGGTGGTGCAATTTTTTTTCTTCCAAACCCCATTGTGTGGTTGTCGTTGGATAGCTCTTTCAAAAATATTATAAGGTTTCTAAAAGCATTTTTTGATTCAAGAAGCGGTTGGCGTGATATTAAGCTTTGAAGTGATAATTTTTGTTATGGTCAAGTGTCCCTCAGCCCTTCCAGCTAAACAGTGGCTACTAGGCATGTGAAAAAAAACATGGTAGTAGTATATACTCTTGGCTTGGTACTATGAATTTAAAAGGAAAGCTATCACAGCTAAGTAGACATTACTAGTTAACGAGTAATAGTTGAACTTAAGAAATGTACTTTGCAAAAGAAAACTTTCGTACAATTTCCAATGATACCTTAGATAATGTTGTTAATTCTGTCAAAAACATAGTAAATATAAGTTCGCAAACTTTTTAGTCCACATAATGTAACGAGTGGACAACTACGGAAACCTACATTGTGCGTGGCCCGACACGCACTTGACCCGTTTTTTGATTTTATTGTGGAACCTAGGAATAAATTGACCAAGGCGTAAAAAATGGATACTATGTTATGTTCGACGCTTGGCATTTGAAGGGTTAAAGCAAGGCCTTTAGATAATAACGGCCACCTTGTAATACTGCTCTCGATTTATGTTTGTCCTCACAGATAAGTCAGATAACATAAATGTTTATTTGTATTTCGCTCAGCTTTCCCTATATTCTTATGGATAAAGGCAGACGTATTTTGAACACTTAAAATTGTCGGTATCGCTCAGTCAACAGAAGTCTGTAGACGAGTTCAAAACTGAAGCCGCTCAACCAATCTCACTGGAGCGCAAACTTTTAGAGTATTCCAGTGTTTAAAGCGCGTGGTCGTGTCGGAGGTTTCCCCTGGATTTTCCCCAGGCCACTCTCCAATCGCGCACTCCTATCTGTCCAATAAAGTCACAGTCGAGGGGGAAAAACCAATCAAATAAATTTATTTTCTTCATTTAAAATTATGTCCATGAGAATGGAGTTTTCCACCGTGGAGGCGGGATTGGGATTGGTAATTTTATGGCCGCAAGAGCAAAGAAAACGGTGTGTTATATAAGGCTTAACACTTTCATTGCCATGCCAAAATCCAAGACCATCGCTGAATACCATTGTAGTCAACTGGTATAGAAATGAATTGCCCTCGAGAGTCGCACGCTATGCCAACAAAGTTAGTTATTGAGAACCCGCTAGGGGAGGTCTTGGCACTAAAAGTGTTATTGATTAGTGCAAGACTCTTTCTAAGGCGTATGTGGGGCGGCCCAGTGGAAAACGTTCGGTTGGTCGTCTCAGATACCGCTGGAATGACGAAGCCCTCAAAGAACTAGCCAACCTCGGAGGACCCAACTGGCGTGAGGCGCAGAACAGAGAAGACTGGCGTTCTCTTGTGTCAGAGGCCAAGATCCTGTTTGGGTGATCGGGTCGGCATAGTAAGTCGAGTACTTATATCTCACGAGCGCAGGTGAGCCATGGTTGTTGTTGAGCTCTACATGCTCATTGTCTATCTGTGCGTGAGCGTAGAAGCTATCAGTTCTCGTTGTCTGTGTTCTTATGTGTCACAACTATAACAATAGACAACCCGCGCTCGTGAGATAAAAGTACTATAAGTAAGGAAGTAAGTACTCACCAGCCCCTTTGCCCCAGCAGTCCGCCATGCTTACAGCTCCGAGTCTCGCTGCTAACTCGCGACGACAAGGGAAGCCATAATGTATAATTGCATTAGTGTTAATGTTATCTCCTTACGAGCCGTAATCTATTTACTTTAAGCCGGGCGATTATCTACCTTGATGCTAGGTAATAAGGTGCTGATAATGAGTACACGTAACAGCTATTATCTGCAGCTATAAATAGTTATGACAATAGGAATATCATCTGTGTAAACTGAACTCGTTATCAAGTTAGGAATGAAAATTGCTGTATCAACACTAAGATTGCATACAAATATGTCCTATATAATAACTGCTAAGGTTTGGAATTCTCTGCCGGCGTCTATATTTCCGAGTTCATATATAATCTTTGTTGTATTAATTTAAGTATTCTCATTAAGTGAAATGTAAATTTCTTTTGAGAAATAGTTCTTTAAGCCGAATGTCTTTTTTTCACATCATTTGGTACCGATAGGTACTTTACACAATATGGTAGTTCAGAACAGTAAAAACTGTGAATATTTGCAATCCTAAATAAACAAAAATAGGTAAATACTCAGAAAATATCATGCTTGCACTAATTTAAGGCATATTAAAGACTATTGAATACATAAAGATAAAGATAAAAAACATTGATGCTATTTCCCCATAGAAAAGTTGTGATGTAACTTGTTGCAAATTTTGTACAGAGTTCATACTAACATACATGTTTTTATTATTATTACGTTTCATAAAATGTACCTATCTATTATAGGTCGACCGCTTAACTAAGAGCGCGCGGAAGTATAGAGGGAGGGAGGAACTCGCGCCCTATGACGTCTCCCTTTTGCCCCTATCCCATCACAGGTCTCAGTTAGATCGTACCTAAAGAGAATAATGGTTTAGGCTCTATTGGGTGTAACCTGTAATAATAGTTGCTTGTATGTAATAAATAAAATAAAGCGCTCGGTTGTTTTATGCGTCAAACGCAAACAAACATGCATGCATGTGGCAAACGCACGCATGCATTTGATGCATAAAATAACCGAGCGCTTTAGTACAGGAGTGCTACCGCGAACCACAAACGAAGTTTTCCCTCTCTGTCTCACTTATGTGCAAACTTGCAAGTGCGACAGAGAGGGAAAATTTCGGATGCCGTTCGCGGTAGCAGCCCAGATTATAACAGCATCCAAGAGGTAAGATTACTGCGGCATCCATTATTATTGAGGTGGAGGTCTCTAGTCGTATTTATCTCTTTATCGTATGGCAATTATTTCCATATCCAAGATATCTGACATTTATTTTTGTCCTATAATCAAAATAATTATTTTTATCAGTTTGAGCATATTACATGCACCTATGAATGTCAATGTGTCTATAATAAAGGAACTCCAAATACGCACACGCCTCTCGACAGTTTGCCAACAATGCATACTGGCATTTTTTGGACATATCGCGCGTCGTCCTAATAGCCTCGAGTACATCATGATGACCGGAAAGGTGGAGGGTAGACAAGCTCGCAGCAGACCGCCAACCAGGTGGATTGAACAAATCTCCAAATTCACCAGACTCCAAGAATCATCGGAACCACTGGCGAGCCATCTGCACTCTCTGCGAGAGACATAGCGGTCACGATCCTCAGCATTGAGGGACCAACTGATTCGATTGGTACCACTATTATTATTATTATTATTATTATAGCTTTGTTTGTTCCACAGTCCTTTTAGGTTCTTGTTTTTTAACTAAAATTTGTTTTGGGGCAGACTGCAGATCCCATCTGCTGGGTGAAAGCCTCCTCACTTTTTCTCCACTCTTTCCTGTCCTGGGCTTTTTGGAGCCAGTTTTTTCCAGCTACAGAGGAAATGTCGTCTATCCACTTCTTCCTGGGCCTTCCTGGGCGTCTCCGTCGTGGTACCACTACCACTTCATATAAATTGACCTCTGCCTCGAGAAGAACCGGCGTTAAACACTCGGCTTTGTGTAATTTTTTCAAAACAATGTTAAAAATCGATATGGGTAAAGTAAAAAACTGCTGCTGTAATGGGTGTACAGTCCGGCAGACTGACACACTTTTTCAGATCAATCGTAAACATATTGTTCTTTCAGAGAACTCTTAATCAACTAGTGACACTATCCTATCTGCTCATGGAACATGAAGAGAGCAGCTCGTCAGTAGCGCAGAGATAGTGTAGCAGGCATGGGCGATGCTTACAACCAGTACAAAGTGTGCTGAGGTGGGTTGTAGACTGAACAGAGTCGTAGAGTTTAGGAATATTTGTATAAATTTTTGCCTGTTTGTGCAACTTGCGCTGGAATTTATCCTATTGTTATTAGATTGCTTGTAAAACTAGAACAGGTCTATATCAAAAATAAAAAAAAATCTTAAGGAGCCCGGTACTTTGATACCCAATCCCAAGACTTGGTGTAGGCACTAGTTTCCAACTGTACTGCGAAAACTCATTTAATATTCTGGACGGACAAATACTATACTACTTGCGGACGTCTTAAGCCAAGATATGGCGTAAGCACTACTTTCCCGAAAACTATACTGCGAAAAGTTCTATATACCTACCTAGGTCATTTAATATTCTGTCCGCAGCGCAGGCGGGAATGGCGGACGTCTTCATGGATACAACGAATTCACCGGTCTACATCGCGACCGAAATGTAAACAAAAACATAACCTTACTTTTGGAAAGTCCCCTTTATGTTCGCTTTTGCTGATTGTTTTAAAATATAATAACACTAATAAGTTGTAATACAAAATAATGAACTTACTTGCATAATTGGATGTGATGTAAGCTCACGAGATATAGACGATTCTGCTCCGGGGTCCACCGTTCTTCTGGTACACATTGCCGGTAAGTAAGTACATATTTTAATTTTAACATATCGACGGATATTATACACTCTGAATGCAGCAAAAAATAATATGTATAACTAGTATTTCCGGATAATTCAAGAAAGCACGCGATATTATTAAAACACAATTTAATACACACTTTGACAGTTGTCACTGACTTGTCAGATTTATAAGATAAGCATTAAAGATCCGTGAGATGAAGTCCTAATTGAAAGATGGTGTTTGAAATCATAACTAAACTGAACTTCCTCATCATCAAATCTACTACTCTTTTCTTTAGAATATTTGCAATATTTTTTTATCGTACTACCAAAGAGAATATAACCACTACGTTCTACGTACTACGGCTCAATTTTGAATTATTTAAACGCAATCATTTTAGTTTAACTTGGGAACTATTAATAAAATTCGGACTCATGCACACTATTTGTAAAGGTAGTGATAGACGGGCGAGTAAGTCTGGCGGTTTTACGTCTCTTCGACTTTACTCGCCAATGTAGCACCCTAAGTACGCGAACTTAAAAACCGCCGGCGCTGAGTAAGTTCGCCGGCGATCCAACAGGTTTGATTTTTGCTCGTAGCCCGCCTTGGCTCGTGTGTCTGTCACTGCCGCGAGCCGCAAGCCGCGGCTTTGTGCAGTCTGGGTACGGATAGTTTATGGCATTTCGTATTTGTTTGTGTTTATTTTGGTTCAAATGTACCGTAACATTATTAAAATAAGTGATTTTCAAATTTATTCACATTAACATCGCGTGGAGAGAGCAAGTTTTCACGTGTGTCATCAACGTCGAGTCTCGATATTTAAGTTTGCGGTTTTACTCGGCTCGGCCGCCGAGTAGAACCGTGAACTTTAAAACCGCGGTTTTAAAAATCGCGTGTCTATCACCCTCACCCACTTAATGCTTGCTAAAAAATTACTTACACTAGGCGCTTGAAGTATTAGGGTTCCGTACCAAAAAGGTAAAAAAGGAACCCTTATGGTCTCACTTTGTCTGTCTGTCTGTCTGTCTGTCTGTCTGTCACATCGCTAAATATCTCAAGAACTACTTATGCTATCGATTTGAAATTTAGAATAGTTATAAATAAGGGTAACCCAAATATATGGAAGATAGTTTTTTAAAATATTTTATTTTATTTTCTGTGAATAATGACAGATAAAAGGGGGTTCAAAATTTTAAAGTCTGGCAACTATGTCAAGTGGGGTATCATATGAAAGGGCTTGACTTGTACATTCTGAAACAATTTTTAGTTTTTTTTTTTGTTCGTTTGGGAAATTTCAATTTACGAGGGAAAATGTAAAAAATAATACCATCCCCCCCCCTTATCTCCGAAGTTTACGAAGAAAAAAAATTGAAATTATTACACAACATTAATATGCATGTATATTTTACAGGAAAAATATAGCCACAGCCTTAACTAGTTTTTCTTTTTTTTAATCATCAAAAAACTCTTCTACACTAAGTTTGTAATTTAATCACCTTTGTATATATTTTTGTTTTATATTTAAATTTACAAAATTACGTTGAAAATACCTTCTTTCAAATAAAAAACAATTATTGAAATCGGTTTATGTGATAAAGAATTATCCTTGAAAAACCAACATACGTACTAAGTTATTCAGTCGCGCAAATTAGTAACACAATGCGCCGATAGATGGTGCTTTCATGTTTTTTTAAGATTGTTCCTAAATTAATGGGGTCGGGACGGGTACACAACTACATATACAAGAACTGTGTACGGAACCCTCGGTGCGCGAGTCGGACTCGCACTTGACCGGTTTTTTTTTGCTTTTACCTTGCCTTGCGATGCCATGTCCCGCTACTACACAAAGCCTTTCCCACTTTTTCAGTTCTAATATATTTAACTGGAAATAGTAGTGTAGAGTTGTATTTCCGGTACTATGTTTTGGTAGGAAATTTGAAATTGTTATTATTATTATTAAATATAGAAAGTTAAAACAAGGCTCATGTTTAACTAAGTCCTTTAACCTCATCATATTGTTTTGGATAGTCGGCAAACGTATAAAAAAATAAAAATGTATTAACGAAACCCTGAAAAACTTGCAGGAAACCGCTTTACCGCAATATATACTACACAATTCGCTTCGTCAATAAGAATAATAATGAAAAGTATCAAGAAATTGCATTTCAAAAACTAATGAGCTTAAAGAAAACATAAATTAAAAGGGCATTCATTCGTTTCTATTCGACTGAAATTATAAACGCCTGTATTAATTGTATTTGTCGTTACGAAGGATTTGCTACTCAAATAAAAACAGGCGCTTTGCCTTTTAACATCGAGGTTTCGCTTACTGCTCTATGGTTATAAAAATAATGTCATTTTGATGTGCAGTCACAATGGTATCAGTAACGATTCTCTTTATTTTATTACTTTCGTCAAATAATAAATGCAAGAATAAACGTGTATGAAACGTGAGAGTTAACTTTCCGCGCGGACGCTGTTTTGAGAGTTTTCAACGTAGTTATATTGTAGTTTAATGGTTTTTACTTTGTGGTGGTTTCCGACGAGTATATCGAATGTGCGTTTATCAGAGCGTTCCGGTCTCGAGCGATATGTGTTTTACACAGTGATTTAAAACCGTAAGTAAATCTATAATATAGTAAGTATAAAAACTCAATAGGTAGGTAATTATTACCAGAATGGCCACTTGGCCAGAGACTCAGACTTCAATCAGAAGGTTGGGAAAAGTGAGGGGAGGAGAGGCCTTTGCCCTATAGTGGGACACAACAGGTTCATAATAATAATAGCCCTAAGGTCTTGCATTGTGGAATTAGTATGTATAATAGCTGTTTGTTGATGGGTAGTTTGTTTTGTACCTGTTAGTGGAGTAAAGTAACCGATAGTGCCCTTCGAATCGCTAAACTTAGGTGGCCAGTTGGCCACTGCCACCGTGCGTGGCGGGGCACATTGCACCTAGAACCGATGAACCACAAAGTTTCTGGAGTCGCGACCACGGACCGGAAGCCGCAGCGTGGGTAGACCCCCCACAAGGTGGACTGATGACCTGGTAAAGGTCGCGGGAGTCCGCTGAACGCGGGTGGCGCAGGACCGGTCATTGTGGCACTCTTTTAGGGTGGCCTATGTCAAGCAGTGGACGTCTTTCGGCTGATATGATGATGAGAGGACTATTATATATGATGGCTCCTCCCGTTTGAAACATAGTTTTGTGCAATGTACTTATATTTTATTTTACATCAGCAATAAATTGTTCAATAAGTATTACTCTTACAGTCCTTATCTCAGCAAATGAATCATACGATAGGTATTGTGTAGTAGGTACGCCCACAAAATGTCGGATAGTGATATGTATGGAAACTCACTTCTGAAACATACTTAAAAAACCAGCCAAGTGCGAGTCAGACTCGCGCACGAAGGGTTCCGTACCATTATCTATAAAAACGGCAAAAAAATCATGTTTGTTGTATGGGAGCCCCCTTTAATATTTATTTTATTTTGTTTTTTAGTATTTGTTGTTATAGCGGCAACAGAAATACATAATTTGTGAAAATTTCTACTATCTAACTATCACAGTTTTTGAGATACAGCCTGGTGACAGACGGACAGCTGAGCCTTAATTAGTAATAGGGTCCCGTTTTACCCTGTGCGTACGGAATATAGATAATCATAACATAATTAACTAATATAGATCTGCTTTTGAGTTGCGGGCGTCTATAGGCTGCGGTGTGCACTAACCGTGCGCATGTTTGCCACCGTCGTTGTATTAAAAAAAAACATAGTTCCAAAGAAGAGCCCATTCAGCAACGAATCCTCGCTAACGAATAAAGTTTTGTCAACGCGTTTCTTATAACTTTAGACAGTTCTTGTTCAATATTAAACTGAACACCCGTGATGTATTCCCACCAGTACTGAAACCACAGATATCTGATGTCTGTGATGGAAAGTTACACATATACCTAGTAAAAAAAGCGAGGGGCGTTCATTTTACGATTAAGGATAACGGAGCGCCATCATTTTTGTTACACTCTGTTTTTACAAACCCACGCGGATACGTTCCTGTCATAATATCGCATTAAATGCGAAAGGAATTAAATAACCAAGTCGAGGACGAGGATGCCACAAATTTAAAGTTACCGACGAGCGGGATTTGATAGAATCGCAGTGTTCGCACCGTGGCCTTCATTTCGCGGAAATTTCCGCTCTTATAGATTCCCGGACGGACGGACGTATGACTCACAACAATAGGGTTCCGCTTGGAGCTTTCGGGTAAGGAACCCTAAAAATGAATTCCTGATGTCTGTTTTACACGAAAACGATACCCCGCGAGCCATAGTAGCCTTAACTGATCAGTGAGAAAAAGACGAAAAAAAGGTGTGCTTGGTCCAATTCACCCCGTTCTCCCCGCGCACAGGGGACGAATCTAACTATCCACATCTGAAAAGAATCACTGCGGAACACTTTATCTATGGTACAAATTTCTTGCTTGTAACCCGATGCGCACAAAAATTTTAGTAATCTGCCCTCTAGCACCTTTTCTGCAGTACTTACCCTAATTAATGCTCATATATTTTGAAAACTATAGGTCCAATCAAAATATATCCTAAGAATGACGTAGATAATTTTTTAAGGAGCTTTTTTCCATTGACGGTTTTCTCCTAGCGTCAGCCGTTTTCGATAATAAAAAAAACTGAAATTCGGCACACAGAAGTGGGGGGGAGGGGAAAAAAAAAGGTCTGTCAATGTGTTTCCCAAAAATTTTTGAAACAAAAATTTATGCTTGCCAAGTTTCGTGCTTTCTTCCAGATGTGACCGTACTTCGTCATATTATCGAGCTAACAAGTCGTACTATTTATTTTCCTTTCTTACTCAGCCTACTGAAAAAACGCATTATTCAACGACACAAATAAGTTAATACAAGTATGATGGCATTTTACCACATCTAAACTCTGTCAAGATGAAATTTCATAAAACTGCATACAGTCAGATATTTATCGAGATTCGAGATTTATCTAAATTCCCGAAGAGTGTTGCCGTGCGCAAAAGACATAAGCGCCACGCTTACTTTCACGGTGGGCGTGGTTTACTGAAACGATATTCCCCTTAACAATGCGAGGCCGGGATTCGGGTTTCCACTTTCCACTCCCGGTAAAAACGGTTATGTACCTACTCGTATGTACGATGAGTGATTTTCTCTGAACATTAATAGAACATTTTTTGCTATCTCGCTAAAGAATCTCGCGTTCAGGTCCTTTAGTGATATTGAGGTGTAGGTTTCTCTTTCCGTACTCATTTTGTATTGTTAGTGTTCGCGCCTTATGTTATGTTTATATATGATGTTAGAGAAATTTATTTATTTTATTTATTAATTAACAGTGAAGTTATTATTATTAGTCGCGAAGTACAATTTGTTTGCTCCTATTCTATATACATGTATTTGTATTACTAAAACCTAAATTAGACAAGACATAAATCATGGCATCAATTGTTTAAATGCATAAGTTATAGTGGGAACATATTGTCGTAAATGTAGACAAACCGGACAAAGGCACTGTTTTTTTTCCAGGTACGTACTAGGTACATACGAACAATTAGGAGCGAGTCCACTAGCGTCACTCGTGAATAATTGTGATTATTTAAATTTAACGAAGAATGCTATGGCCTGTATTTTGTATAATACCTTTTGAATAGGTACATCAAACTAGTTTTTACGTTGCTAGATTCGTCGATTGCAATTTTATACTTAAAATAATACGGCCGTAATGGTGGAATCGCTCGTAATTGTTCGTACCTAACCAGATCCTAGTTTGATAAGTAATTAATTCACTAATTAATTAGGTACAGTGGGCCAACGAAAATGTTGAGCACTTTAGTACTTTGTCAAATTAAAGAGGTTTCAAATTTTATGACGTTTCAGTCTAAATATTTCTTAGATTTCGATGTGACAAGGTTCTAAGTATTTTCATGGGCTGACTGTACATAGAGTTAAGAAACTAACTTCATATACCTAGATGGCGGACGGAGGCGTTGGTTCCTAATATTAAAAACTTAAATCTATGTACCTAATTAATTACTTATCAAACTAGGATCTGGAAAAAATTGTGCTTTTGTCAAGTCACATTATCACGTGAACCTGCCTGACTTTTTCTGTGTATTGCGGCTACTATTTTTATTTATTGTACGGCAATTATTTCGAACCGAAATCTTTGAGAAGACAGTACGGTTGCCAGTTTGTTGCACTTTTACCACCACCCAGGGGTCACGTGTAGGGTAGCGGTGGGTACTCCCTAGCTCCCTATGGAATTGACGTTAGATGAATTCGGTAACACACTGAATTCGTTTAGTTCAGTGTAAACCAATCTTAGTTTTACTCTTGATATGTAGCGGCGAGTATTGTCAAGTATAGGTAACAAATCTCTGGAGTTGCAAGCGTCCATAGGCTCTGGTGACCGCTTACCATCAGGCGGGCCGCGTGCTTGTTTACTGCCGATGTATAAAAAAATCTTAGTTTAACTCTAGATAATATTTATGTAGCGGCGAGTATTAAATTGTTTTACGGGTCGGCAACGCGTGAATGACGCCTCTGGTGTTACAAGCGTATATAGGCGACAGTAACCACTTATCATCAGGTGGGCTGTCAGCTTGTTTGCCACTGACGTGGTTTAAAAAATATTTCGTATGTGCCATTTGCCATGCCATTATGGCATGGAAGAGAGACCAATAAAAATATCGTATAAAGTGACCAATGTAGAAGTACTACGCCGAATGGGAAAGAACCTGGAACTTACCGTACTATCAAACAGGGAAAGGTCGCCTACCTCGGACATGTTCTACAGCATGATCGGTATTCTCTCTTACAGACCATAATGATGGGAAAAGTCTCCGGAAAACGCAAACCTGGAGGACGCAGGTTGTCGTGGCTCCGTAATATCAGGGAGTGGACAGGGATTGAGACCGTTGAGCTACTGTTCAGGAGTGCTACCGCGAACCACAAACGAACTTTTCCCTCTCTATCGCACTTAAGTGCAAACTTGCAAGTGCAACAGGGAGGGAAAATTTCGAATGCCGTTCGCGGTAGAAGCCCTGATTTGGCACGTGGCAAAGAAACATGAAAAAAGCTGACAACCTTCAGTTGTGGAGAGGCACTTAAAGAAAAAGAAGGAGAGAAAGAGAGGCTGAATGTTGGCGCAGGTGCGCTCGAGTATGAATGGTGGCGCAGAATTCCTGTTGTGTACACATAGTAATGTTACAAAATTCTACATAATTATAGTAAGTATGTGTGGAATACCGTTGTGTTTTCAGTGATGTTATATCTATTCATCTATCACAGGGCTACAGCTCTCAGAATAAGGTATATTATGGCCTTGCTAATTACACCTGTCATTCGCCTATATTGTCATAAAACTCCTAAATAAAGTTTGTAAAAAAAAACTCAATCTCACTAGACCGCAAACTCTTAGAATATTCTAGTGTTTATACCACTTCCATGGTCGTGTCGGAGATTAAATCAATAAACAAATATATGCCCTGACCGGGATTCGAACCCGGGACCTTCGGCTTCATAGGCAGGGTCACTATCACTACTAGTTAAGCTAAAGCGGTCGGTAAGATTTCCTCTGGATTTTCCCTACGTAGAGCCCGGCGTTGCGTCTAAAGCCACAGGTAAAAAAGGTTTCGAGTATCGCGCTGTGTCAACTGCAACATTTACCTTACATATTTGTGTGCAGCAACACTGAATAATCTGTATACTCGTACCATATCGCACATCTGTACATACAAAAATACAACAATACCTATTTTAAAAACAAAGCATACCATTCACTATACACTTACTATGACGTCCGTTCATCGCTGCAATAATCAACTTTGTGTCAATTTGAATAAAGTTTATATTAGTTTGGAAAAATTTGGTGTTAGTAACGCTTCATTTGTATTGTTTTGACAAATTATTTCATATAATTCGTTTTCCTGAATTCAGTATGATTTTTAGCGCGGTTTGCGACAGTTCAGTCCCGAAGTAATCTTTTTTTTAACCCGACTGTTGCTTTATATATAGCGATAGGAGTGCGCGGTTGGAGTGGCCTGGGGAAACTCCAGGGGAAACCTCCGACACGAAGTAATCTGTATCGGTATCGTAAATAATGGTTGTTTTGTGTTTAGTCGAGTCCATAAATATAACCTTATGATCTTAATTGTAAAGCTGTGTTCACGTATTTTCGATTACGTTGTCCGTGGTCATACGAGTATTACCGAACTTGAGTGAGTGGTGGTGGTGTGCGTGAACGGCGGATGGTCGCGGCGAGAGGAGTTGGCTAAAAGGTACGTTCACTGACGATTTATGTACAGTCAAGTGCAAAAATATGGGTGCATACAACTTGCTCAAAAATATGTCCCATAGCTCTTATGTCGGTGGATTAAGGTTTTGGTACATATTTATGAGAGGATTCATTCGATAAATATTTTGCACTTGACTGTACCTACTAGTTCAAAAATCATAAAAAAAATAAACAACAATAGGAACAATAACTTTTTAAATAATATTAACGGGCCCTTGAGGCATACTGCGTCAGTATTACCGCGGATGCTGGCGGCATTTTCTCGCTGTATCGCATTCCTGAGACGTGCGAGGAAGTCGCCAGCTCTTCGGTCACCAGGTATACATACATACATACGTCAACTGGACTTTCATACACTCTTTGTGTATCAATTACAATTTCCAATTAAAATGAAAAATTTAAAAAATTCAACGCCACAGCCGGCCCATTCAAACACATTTAATACTACCAACCCATATTTAAATTATTTGAAACAAAGATGACTTAACTCCGCTTCAATCTTCACAACATTCTACATAGTATCTATGCTTCTTGCAATTAGAAGCAGAATCGTATGAGAAACTGAATAGTCTGGACTCCAGGTAAAATATCACAACAATACGACCACGTCCTTCATTCAGCATGCGAAATTGGTGTCGCAGTTGAAAATGTAAACAATTTTGATCCGTATCTCCAGGTCATAAGTCGCATATTGCACGTATTTTCAGACGAACGTGTGGCGGTGTCCGTACGGAAACCTGTATAAATAATTTGGTATTTTAGCTAATTAATAACACATGCGTTGTTTAAGGGATTTGTGAATGTGTCACACGATGTTACGCGCTGGGTTATCAGCGAGGGGACCGCGGCCGGGTGAGGTGAAGCACGTGTTGTGTTGTGACACAACACAGACGTATATTACCGGGTGGGGTCACTCAGTCCGACGGAGTCCGACCCAGGTCGGGCCTAGCTGTTTCTTGCTGGACTTTTCTCAGCTAGGCTAGGTATAGTGAACCAGCGACAAAACTCCCAGTAGCTCGATTCCTGCACTGACACAATCTCACGATTCTAAGTAATTGCTATACGATAAATAAATAGTGAATCAAGGCAAACACTTGTAAATTCTGTATACGACTGTGACTCACTTCAACCGCTTACTCAGCCTCGCTTGTCTTTACCGTCAACTAGCATTTTATTTGTCACTATCATAAACACGTTGTCATGCACACAGTGTGACCGAATATTTGCATCGAAGTTTGGTTTGTCGAGCCACATCCGTGCTCATCAGAGAAAGTTGTAAGATACTCGAAATATTACTGCTGATGGCAATCGGATACATTGGTTAGTAGTGTGGGTGACACAAGCTGCGGCATCAGCCTATCGATGGTATGCGGACGTAAGTGTGAGTGTGTCGACGACACTGACGTTACCGGTCTCACGATCCGTATTACCAGACCTTGTTTTTTTTAGACCATTTTCTCTCTATACTGCGTTTAAGAGGAGGGGTAGGGCAAGCTCTCTCCATACAAACTTTGTGCAGGATTTACTTCGTTTGTATTTGCATTAAAGTTATGAATTTTGGTCAGTATGCTTATTTTTCTGATAGCTATTTCGTGATGTAATTTTTTTTTTTTGAAATATTTGAAAATTTTCACATCACGATCTTCGCATATCTAATAATTACAACCAAAAAAATATTATATTTGTTAGTGCCAAAACCGACGAATAAAACGTGCACAAAGTTTGTATGGGGAAGGCCTTGCCCTACCCTGCGCCTTAAAGCGAAGTGGCGCAACCCATCTACCGCGCCAAGGTGGGACAGCGTTCTGAATTTTCTACTATATTATTCGATATCTACAAAAAAGGAGATGATTTTTTATTTTATGGCCTTATGGCTCCCGGTGTCGCCAACGTACGGGATCATAACAAAAGATTGTTTTGTTTTGTTTTTTTAGCCGTCAACCCAAGGGTTAAGATATTTCCTATAAATTCTGGGGCCTAAAACACGATTTGATTAATTGCCTCGATAGAAAAGTCGCAAAGTAAGCTCTAATCTTACGTTTTTAGACATGTTCCTGCGACTAAAAACCCGTACGTAAATGTTGAAATGCAACATTGTTATCCAATATAAGTTTTTTCTTTTGCGTTCTCTTATTACTCATTATATATGTGTAATGAATTCATGGCCTCATTTTTAAAAATATTAACATATATTATTGTAGTCAATATACTTAGTAGTTTTAAATATTTACGAAAGCTTCCATAGAGAGCGGTATGGACGTATGGTTAATTGCAAACACGCGTGTTAGGGATCGTCCTAAATACAACGCGACCACGCGATGATCGCAAGTTCGCGCGAGTTTTACTCGCGCGACCGCGCGTTCATACATGTTGAACGCGAACACCTAACTAACTCTAGTACCTATACGTTTTTTCGAAACCGCGTTTGCCTTTTGTCTCAAAATATATGAAAACGCTCTCACCGAGTTTGAAATACGCGCGTTCATCGGTTAGCAACAAATGTTATACTCGCTGTTTTAGTTTCCACTAGGGACCACCAGAGGCGCTGATCACGTTTTCATACCACTTTCATACATTTTGAGACAAAACGCTAACGCGTTCGCATTAGTTAATGTTTCAAAAAAACTTATACTAGCACGAACTCGCGATGATCGCGTAGTCGCGTTGTATTAGGACGATCCCTTAGAGCGGGACATTATTTTGGGACGGATTTCGTCTTAATGTACTCTGTCCATGTCTTTTGGGAATACGAGCGTGAGTTTATGCACGTGTCAAGCCATGTGCCGGTTCCTGTTGTTTTGTTACGTTTATCCTTGCTTACAGTGACGGTGATCTTCGCAGCGAATCGGTATCTTATCATCATCAGGCTGGAATTTAGCCGATTCTTTATATTATCTTTTCAAATGCCAGGGTTAACAGTTTGCACTGGAATGCGATAACCGTGCCCTATCTCTGTCCTTGCCTTGTGATACTAAACTAATAGCTAATTGATTACCTTTCTGACCTTGACTTAGGTTGGTATATTCATGCCAAGGGGTTGGTATGGATACAAATTACACTATTACAGATGTAAATCAGGTTTATCATATATTCATAAACCACCTAATAAGTGAAAGAAAGAAAGAAAAAAACATTTATTTGTGGCACACGTACAGTAGGTAGTTAGGTACAAATAAACATAACACCACAATACTGAACATAGCCACGAAATGGCTCTAAATCAGCATAGCTAGCGCTGGTCTTTCTTTGGGGCCACGTGAAGCCACGAAGGACAAAAACACAAACACAAAAATTACAAACAGATAATATAAAAACAAATAACAATAATGTAAGGTGATAATTTTTTATACAACAATAGGTACACAAACTATTAATTTCACAAACCTATCATTATGACTACCCGCTAGGGACCCCCAGGGACCCGCTAGGCGTATGCTCGTCTTGTAGGCGCTTTTTTTAGCATACGTTTTTCGCATGTAAATAATTGTCTACGACTGTAGCACTACGACATTTTTGACAATAAAAACGCTAGGCGGAAAAATACTGCTTCGCGCTACGGCGGCCTGGGATAGGTTAACACTTTCATTGCCATTGCCAGGAACTTGCCAAGTGAGTTTTCTGCTCGTAGATGCGTAGCCGATAACATGCGTTTTTTCGTATGTAGAGGAAATTGCGTAGCGCTACGAAAACCTTGGCAGCGAAAGCGAGTTTTATAACCGCTTGGTCGTGTCGGAGGTTTCTCCTGGATTTTCCCCGGGCCACGGGCTACGAGCCACCGATTACGAGCTTTTTACAAAAAAGTTAAAAAGGTCCCTTAACAGGTATGTTACTTCTACCCCCATCCAACAGAACATGCCTACTTATGTTTACGTTTAGGACATCAATATTAGTATTATTTATTCAAGGAGTTTCAACAGTTAACTTAGCAATTTAGCTTCAACTATGCCAAGATTCACTTAAGCACGAATTATGTCCGCCAATTGGCAGTTATTTAGTGGTCTTCGTTGCTTGAACTACGTGTAAAAATAGGTATTCAATGTTCATCTTATTGCTTTGTAGTAAGTGGGGTGTGCAAATTGATACATGTTTTTCTAGTCGACAATGCTGTACCAAACGTTACAATACTTAGCTACATAACATAAGCATAACAGACAAATAACACCTGCCGCTGTTTTTCGCAATTGAATAACAAGCATCCAAACAATTCTATTTTCACATTTGTAATAAGTAGGATCTATTTTCCCGCTTCAGTAAACACAACAGTGCAGTGACAACACAACAGAGAGAGAGAGAGAGAGAGAGAGAGAGAGAGAGAGAGAGAGAGAGAGAGAGAGAGAGAGAGAGAGAGAGAGAGAGAGAGAGAGAGAGAGAGAGAGAGAGAGAGAGAGAGAGAGAGAGAGAGAGAGAGACTAGCGGAATTGACAAATTTATGCCCCTCGCTCTCAACACAGTGCATCCTCGGGAGATCTGGCAATCTTGCTCACCTCCAGAACCACAACACTATATACTTGTACCTACAGTAAATAATGTTATTATGGCTGTGGTCTTCTGCAAGGCGGAGGTACTTCCCCAATTGGGCTGCTCCAAACTCGAGCAAGACGACATTTTGTTGTGCCCTGCCTCTCTTAAAATCAATTCACGTCAACATCGCACAGGTGAGACCAGTTTAACGATGCCCCTGGTCTCGCATAGTTGTTACGGATCTAGGATTAAAGATATTGAGCTAGAATGTTTAGTTCAAAGCAGGGCACTCGTATTTCCTTCGTTTAAGTTCAATCGGACTACTTATTTGTTGGGATCCGGTTAGCCTTACATAACAAGCTGTGCGCAGTGCATATCTATTTATCAGTAGGTTAAGTTATACTTAAAAAATCTTTTGAATTTTTTTTAAATAGTTGTGGCTGCGTCCTCTTGTAAAATTGCTCTTGTAATGTTGTATTGTATCAATGAACATTCACCGGTTCATTTCCTGATTGCATCATTTAAATAAGATGAAAATTATTTTATCGTATTTCAAAATTGCTTTTATTGTCTTACAATACAATACACAATAGGGAACTTGATAGATATAATTAATTATTATAAATATATAATTTCTAGAAACTAATAATTAACCATAATTATGTTTCATAATTAGATGTCTACATATTTCATTGAAAATGATTTAATAATTTAATGTTCTAAGGTTGTCCCCTTTATTTATTTATTACTAGCGGCCCGCCCCGGCTTCGCACGGATAGTCTAGTTTTGCTACCTAATGTTTTGATCTACTTACCTGCTATATTACTACAGACGACATTTCTCTTCGAATATTGCTCGATTTCCATACAAACATTCAACCCCCTTTTTTACACCCTTAAGGGATGAATTTTCAAAAACGCTCAAATCACTTTTCTTATATTTTAACTGAGAGTCTCCACAAGTGTCTATGAAGTCACTCACTTTAAAAAATCAGGTTACCCAAACAATGTTTTAATCCCCTTTTTCACCCCTTCAGAGGGTGAATTTCAAAAAACGCTGGAATTAGTTTTCTTTGTATTTAATTCTAGGTCTACAAACGAAGTTTCAAGCTCCTCGTTTAATAAAAAAATGCTCCCCATACAAACTTTCAACCCCCGTTTCACCCCTTTAAAGGGCGAATTTCGAAAAACGCTGAAAACAATTTTCTTCCATTTTAATGCTTAGTCTTTTAGAGAAGTTTAAGTTTCTATCTTAAAAATAATTTTGTTTCCCATACAAAATTACCACCCCCCTTTTAACCCCCTTTAGGAATGAATTTTGAAATAAATTATAGCCTATGTCCTATTCTGATGTCTAAGCTACAAGACTGGAAAGTTTCCCGTTCAGTAGGTAGTTTTTGAGATTAAGTGGAACGTACATACATACATTCATACATCCGCACAAACTTTCACGTTTATAATATTATTATTAGGATTAGGATATTAGGATATATATTATATATATAATTATATATTATTAGGATATTAGGATACTACAACGACGGTCTTGTTTTGCATCCGTAAGCTACGGTGTCTGATTACCCTTAGTGTCACCCACACTACTAACTGCTGTACAGTCACCAGCACCAATATCTGCCATAATAAGGGCGGCATAAATATCTGACACTGCCTTACGGCCCTACAAATAGAGTCGTGTACAAATAGAGACGGACGGACGGACAGCGGAGTCTTAGTAATAGGCCCCCGTATTATCCTTTGGGTACGGAACCCTAAAAAGTATCGTCGAACAATCATGTATCATTTTGTATATCGAACAATTTGGAGTTACGGGTTTCAACAATTCTTTTTATATATACATTTTGACAACGACTGACAAACGTCATATATATAGGTATATTCCGTTTTTTTTTCAAATGAGAATTGTAACGGTAATTTTCAAGACATCAGAGGATAATATTGTATTAAGTAATTTTACTTATTTCCGTAGCTTATCACGTCTCAAAGATAGCAAGCCGCGTATTTTCCCGTTTCAAGACTGTTTTCCCTGAAATCGCATGACGAGAATCGCACGACTTTTCTCATCTAAAAAACGGAGTAGGTATAGTACGAGACAATTAACGCTCTATGAAGCCGAAATTCCCCGAGCCTCCTTCCAAAGTTCGACGTGCAACACTTATCGCCGGGTACTGTATATAACTGTATCATGTAGTAGGCCGACTGTTTGTTTGCCACAGTGTAGTTGCGCCGTCCGCGCTGTTCCGGCGAGCGCTGGAGCACCTTGGCCCGGTCTGCCTGCGCGTGCGTCGACATTAGCTACAAATGTAATTGGCCCCGTCCCGATGCACTTCTGTTATGCGTGCGAGTCAACAATGTCGAGTAAGGGTGATAACTATTACAAAACTAGCGCGCTAGCTGTTGCCTGCGACTTCGTCCACGTAAACTTTCATTCTCGTTTATTAACTAAGATTAATCCTCATCCCATACTGAGGATGCCACCGGCGACTTATTTAACCGGCCGTTTGTGAACCTTATTGCAACAGGTTAAGGAATTTTATTCGAACAAGAGGCTGATCGGTATAGTACGCGCCATCCACGACGACGCGCCCCTTACAGATCAAATAGTGTAAATAACACGCGTGATTAAGGCTAGTTTATTCTCGTTTCACAGAAAACTAAGCACTAACCTTCTACACCATAGATTTAAAAAAAACAACTGAAACATCCCTCATCGTGTGAACTAGTGCCGTACCGAGGTAAAAACGTCATAAGTTGGTCATAACCAAGGGCCTGATAGAGAAGTCTTCTACACCAAAGATAAAAAAAAAAATGAAACGTACGTCCATTGTGTGATCTTAGATCTAGTATCTAGCATGGTCAGCGCGCCATCCTGCTCTACCGAGGTAAAAACGTCAGAAGTTGGTTATAACCAAGGGCCTGATAGAGAAAGATAGCCTTATTGCCATTCCTATACAAGATTAGAAAAGAGTTGTGAGTGTTTTGTCTCTATCATTATCACCGACCGAGCATTTTTTCATGGTAGGGTTATAGGCAATACATTGGACATGCAAACCGGTCAAATTGCGGAGTACAAATTGTATATGAATATTCTCTCTTACCCCAGGTAGCTCGGTGGCGCATCTATAGCTACTTGTATAAACTATATCTATGCTCAGAACAGTGCGTCGCTTACGACATGTTTCGCTCATGGTGCTCTTTTGTGTTTTCGTGCTGGAGTAAAGGGCGTATGTACGTTTGTAATGTGTCGGCAGTTATTACGTTCATTAGCGTCGTTGGACACCTCGTTCGCTAATTAGCCCGCATGCTATAATTAGATGGATGCTAACGACCCAGGGAAGGTTGTGTGTGATATGTTAATCTGCCGTTTTTCAGGATCGGTATGAAATGTGATAGACTATAAAAAAGCCTTAGATTTCAATGCGGCTGCACCGACTGTAGATAACTGAAAACACGTTAAAATTCGTTCACGATTCGATTTGATTCCACGTTTATAATATTATTAGGATTAGCATAGAATATTAGGATTAGGATTTTAGTAAACTGCATATCGAATCACATTTGCATGCTAATATCTAGCATATTTTGCTGTAAAATAGTACAGGAAGCCGTAATAACCAACACCATATTCTACCATAGGTACTACCATTAACATAATGTTAAAATTAAATTAATTAGATTAAATGATCTTGGTCGTCGGTGGAAAATGTTATCCACTTACAAATAAATGTCGTTTTATCTACCTAGTGCACGTTGTTTCGCGATTGTCGCCTCGATACAGTGTTCCGGACACGACATGCGATAATTATTAGATGTTATCGCTCATTTACGTTTATTGATTTACTATTAATTTGTATACGGATTTGAGAGCGATCGTCCTGGACACTTTCCACTTTAAAAAAAGCGATATCATTATTTATGAATAACGAATTTTAAGGTCTCTTATAATTTAATTACACACTGCTCTACAAATACTTAGGTACCTATTTGTAGTGCAGTATGTAATTATAAAATTATTCCAGATGTGCAAGGGCAGCTGGACTCTTCTCAACTAGGCTAGGTTTCGTAAACAAGCGACAAAACCCCCAGTAGCTCGATTCCTCTCACAGCTCAGATTCGGTTGAAGCCGCTTAACCAATCTTACTGGATCGCAAACTCCTTTCACAGGCCACTCTCCAAACGCGCACTCCTATCTCTTTATTCGGCCAGGCCTATAAAGCCACAGTAGAGGTTAAAAAAAAGCGCAAGGGTGGCATATGGGATAGTCCTAATACAACGCGTGATCGCGCGATCGCGCGATCGCGCAAGTGAAATTCGTGAATATATTGAACTCGCATAGGTTTCCTAAAGGGATCGTCCTAAAACGAACGCGATTACACAATTATCGCGCGAATTCGCGACTTTTACTAGTAAATATTCCAAGTTAAAGTCGCGCGATCGCGCGCTATTTAGGACGATTCCTATAGGTACTGTGTTATTTTTCTACGGTAGATTAAATTGTATTTATGTCACACCTGGCCATAAAGCGGCCATTATCGCACGCTCCGCGCGCGAAAAAACCCACTTCCTGGCCAGGGGGTGACATAAAATTTTGTACTTAACACGGGCGGTAATAAAGAAAGCCTCATATCGCATATTTATCGCCCTTGCCTTCGGCTCGGGCGTCAAATACCTGCGATCTGAGACATTCTTTGTTTTACCGCCCTTGTTAAGTAATGTACTATAATTGAATCAAACTAATCTTACAAGTATGTAGGGCTGTTTTCGTAGAGGTGAGGTGAGCAAGGTTGCCAGAGTACCCGAGGATGCACCGTGTTGAGAGCGAGTGACCTACATTTTTCCCTTCTGCTGTCAAAACAGTGAATCCTCAAATATTATAAAGGGTCAGCAACGTGCACGTGCCTCTTTTGGAGTTGCGAGCGTCTATAGGCTGCGGTGTCAGCTTACCATCAGATGGACCGCACGCTTGTTTGCCACCGACGTAGTATAACTTTAGTTTCTCGTAGTAGCTCCGGTAGTAGAAGCACTCGTAATGCAATGAGTACTGAACGTCCTGCAGCAATCGCAGCGCAGGCGCAGACTGTTGATTACGAGCTAATTAAAATTTAATTACAAGCGATATTTTTGTATCAATAATAATTCAATTTCATTTTATTTTTATATAATACGGGCACTGCGTTGAAAACCACATATGTAAATATACACATTATCCATTACTAATAGGACGAAAAATGTAAATACATTTTTATATATCCTTATCCTTATATGTATTTGACGTGAACTGTACGATGTGGCGTCGACTGTCAGGTTTAGTTCGATGCTTGTCCCTTTAATCTTAATGCAATATTTAATACCTACCCCATTGAAAAAGTGACTGTAAAATTAAACGAAAATGGGGAATTAAAAGTAATCGAAAATATCTTCCGTGTTTCACATCATTTACTAGAGTGCTATCTATGCCCGTATAGCGGATAAGCGCTTTTAAATTTTTACCAAGAACGCACTCTAGTAAATGATGTAAATCACAGCAGATATATTAATTAGTTTTAATTCCCCGCAATTAGGCAAAATGTTACAGAAAAAACAAATAATCTTTCACTTATACACCTCTGGGTGAGTTAGTGAATTAGATTGATTTGTTGGTACATAAATTTTCCTAGTCTTGGGACCAGAATGGACTCAGGTCCTACACTTCCAACAAAGAGGAGTTTTTAAACTTTTTATATCGATTCTCTTTTTCCAAAATTTGGAAATATTTATATAGTTATCGCTACCTAAGAATCATGAACACTCTTGACCCTGATAAAAATGCCCACAATTTTTTTCTTGCAATCTTGCTTTTCATGCGTTTTTGTATAGACCGTTACATAGTAGAAACTTAAAACATGACTGTAAACAACCGAGACTGTTTTAAAAACTTTTTGTCGGCTTTTGGCACAAAAGATGCTGCCAAAAATATTGTTTCTATATAATTCTACTGTTTTTTTTTTTGGTTTCATGGTCATGAAACCGTGCGGTGTGGTGGTGGTCAGTACAATTTATTTTTATTTCAATTTTATTTTTTATTTTTTGTGACCGTGGCTTTATAGGCCGGGCCCAAAAAACCGATAGTGTAGTGCGCGATTGGAGAGTGGCCTAAGGGAAATCTAATGGAAACCTCCGACAAGACCACGCGGCGGTTTAAGGCGCAGGGTAGGGCAAGGCCTTCCCCATACAAACTTTGTGCACGTTTTATTCGTCGGTTTTGGCACTAACAAATATAATATATTTTTTGGTTGTAAATATTAGATATGCGAAGATCGTGATGTGAAAATTTTCAAATATATCAAAAAAAAAACAAAAAAAAAAAATAATAATAATAATAAAAAAATACATCACGAAATAGCTATCAGAAAAATAAGCATACTGACCAAAAATCATAACTTTAATGCAAACACAAACGAAGTAAATCCTGCATAAAGTTTGTATGGAGAGAGCTTGCCCTACCCCTCCTCTTAAGCTAGCGGCGGCTTCACGGAGCTTAGAGCTGAAGGGGTGATTTCCCGCACTTTGACATGTGTCCGTTTTCCGGCAGGTAAGCGCCCGCCATGCGCCCACGCCGCGCGGCAACCAGTCTGTCCGCGACAGCCGCGCGCGACGCACGCGACATGAGTTCAGGAAAGCGGAAACTCTCGTTCCTCGGCTTCGCGCCTTCCCAGGTCAGTCTGCCAAACCAATTTCTGATATAGTAATTTTATCTCACGAGCGCGTGTTGGCCATTGTTGTCGTTGTGACACATACGAACACATGCACAACGTCAACTCATAGTTTTTACGCTGACGCACACATCGACGATGTGCAAGTATAGCTCAACACACAACCTCCGCGCTCGTGAGATAAAAGTACTGTAAGTTGGAGTGTCTCGAACTCTCTCAAGCAAAGCAAGGCGAAAGAGATTATTGTTGATTGTTTGGGCCTTTGTATGCCGCTTCGAACAGTGTGTGATCTATTGTGCCTCTTTGTAGTTTACCGTTAAGAGCCCACATATGCACTTTTGCCAATGTTTATCGACCTAGATCTCAACATCTATAGTGATTCAATATCTGTCCTTTTAGTATACTTATTAATCTTGAACTGTTTTCCTCCAGTCTGTTAAAAGTGAAAACACGATTTGCAAAAATTTTCTGGATACTTTTATTTTTCAAACATAACCCTTTTTTCGATGTTTTTGGTTGGATCTTTAAAATTTAAAACCCTTCTATTTATAGTTGTAAAATGATAAGTTCTCAAACCTGAAAAAAAGATTATCCTTATAAATGTAGGTACACGTTTAGAATAAACATCAATATTTACGAAAAACATGCGCTGAGATTCCGTAGAAAGCGGGGTGGTTAATTGAAAACTCATGCGTGTTAGAGCGGGACTTTTGCAATGCCATTTACGCCCTCTTAAGAGCAGTTGATTCCAGGAATTTCCAGATGCTTTGGACGGATATGTGTTGTACCTCTTCTGGATGCCATATGTGCTACCCTAGGTAGGATCACTATTAAGTACTTCTTTTTCGCATCAGTGGTCCGCAAGTGCAGTCGCTTTTATACTTTACCGTGGACGTGCATGGCACGATAAAACACTATAGTCTATGGTTTCATTCATAAGTCTATATAGTTTATGGTATATTTATGAATGAAGCCATAGAGTTTTACCGTGCCGTGGCCATCGACGATAAATTATAAAAGTGCTCAATGTGCATTTCTGTTTCCTATGACTCCTGGCAAAACCTGCATGATGCTTGTTACAATACCCATTTGAAACTAGTTTTTGTTCAATTTGCAGTGGCCTGTTAAGGTGTAAGTCGATTTTATGTCAGTGTTATAGAAACTTTGACAGGGAAAACATTTCTTTATCTGTTGATAGTGCGGTACAGTCAAGTGTAAAAAATATGTATCCAAATATGTATCCTCTCATAAAAATGTACCGAAGCCTTAATTCACCGACATAAGAGCTATGGTACATGTTTTGCGCAATTTGTATGCACCCATATGCACTTGACTGTAGGTACCCATGAAACAAACTTGTCTGATGTTGACAGATCAAGAGAAACACATAAAGAGAAACGTTTTCCCTGTCTAAGTTTCAATGACATTGACATAGAATTGAATTTCACCTACAAATTAGCCCGTCGTAGAAAAGGTTTTTCTCCACGAGTATACCGGTATGTGTGATCAATACACGCAAATGTAAACAAACAATTAAAGGTACCATAATGCTGGACTTTTTGAGGCCGACCATGCTATTAACGATCAATATCCATTATATATTTATCAGAATTTTACGTTGAACTCGAAATGTACGTTATTAAAAACAAACTTTTTGGACATTTCTCGGAGTGTTTCAACCGCTGTGATTTCGGTTGTGGTTGTGGCATTATTGAAGACATCACTGCAGAGCGAGAGACTATATCAGGCTGTATGTATGTAGTATAGCAGGCGAGGAAGGTTAACATCCTTTTCAAAATGGACCACAGAAACCTAGGGGCATTGTCAATAATACGACCACTGAAGTCACGGCGTTTGAAACGACGTCCACTAGGCTCGCCGAGGCGAGACGAATCGAATCGAAAATAATTCGCCTCCATACATTAACTATGAAAGTGCGTCGATTGACGCAGAGCCGAATCGAATCGACCGAATGGACGCACTTTCATAGTTAATGTATGAAGGCGAATTATTTCGATTCGATTCGACTCGGCTTGGCGAGCCTAGTGGACGCCAGCCTTTAGGGATCGTCCTAATACACCGCGCGATTGTCAATTAGGACACCGTGTTCAATATGTTTGAACGCGCGGTCGTGCGAACTTGCGAGCATCGCGTGATCGCGTTGTATTAGGAATAAGCGCGCGACTACGCGATGATCGCGCGATCGCGCGACTTTAACTTAGAATATTTACTAGTTAAAGTTGCGAATTCGCGCGATAATCGCGTAGTCGCGTTTGTTTTAGGACGATCCCTTTAGGACACCTATTCGAGTTCAATATATTCGCCAATTTCACTCACGCGATCGCGCGATCATCGCGTTGTATTTTACGACGTTGCCTTAAGTTGTGTGTTAGTATATTTTTTATTTTAAAATTTGACAACGATTGGCGTTTGGTTTAAATCTAAGTTTTTGAGTGCGATCAAATGAGTTTCTTTACATCATGAAATACGATTCGAAGGACTAAAAAATTTAGGTACAGGCCTAAAATCCGTTTCGAAGGACTAAAGTACGGGCCTAAAATGAATGGGCCGTGCAAAGATTTAGTTTCTCGTGTTTCCTGTGTACAAAGGTGGTACAAAGCAAGTGATAAGGATTATGAAATCTGTCTTTAAGATTGTACTCATAATCCGCGTAAACAGAATTACTACTTATTAAATGTGAAAGACACGTAACGACACGAGTGAAGTTTACAGATCTAGGTTCACATCTTAACCGTGGACGTAGCCCAAGTTAAGAACTAATAGACCGCGGGCCAGACGTTAAAATCGTCAGTCATTTCCTCTCGCACGAAAACTTGTACAGTGATTAAGAAAGATGAATAAAAAAATACTGTGGACGTCTGCCACCATTCCGTTGGTGGGTTGAAGAACAGCAGCCTCCCAAAGACGTAAAAAAAATTAAATTCAGTCATTTCCTCTCGACTTAAACGAGAATTTAAAACGAGTGTTCTATGTAAAAATTATGATTACTATAGATAGGCGTTCGGGGTTGGTAAAGAACTTCTAACAGACAAATTCAACTCACTTGACAAGCCTATTCCCAATAAGGTCTAGTTTCCCTTCTGGTTGGAAGGTCAGATACCTGGTCTTCTAATGTACACCACGTTTTAATGTAAAATAAATAATTGATTGATTGATTGCAGTCGTTCCGTAAAAACTAGTGCCTACGCCAATTCTTGGGATTAGGTAGCGGACCCCAAGCATCCTTCAGGGTGCAACGTACTGGGTGATGTAACGTACGATGATGATGATGTGTAGTTCAAAATTCAAAAATACATTTCCCTCATTATTGAATTGGTTTTAACGACATCATATTTAGGTGCAAGTTTTTATGCTTAAAATTTAGTAAAAAAAAATATATAATAATTTAAACACTGAGCAATGCGAATGTACCTAACTAATAATATTAATTAATTTCCTGAATTAATAATTTTCCATCATCATCATCATCATCAACCTATCGACGCGGAGTGAATTCTGTTCTGTGATTAACGTGTTTTTCGCTCTTATTGCGTAGACAAAGCTTTTTCTGATCGGCTCATGCTGACTCCGCGTCAATAGGTTTGGGCCCCCCAAACTTTGGGGAGACCCTAGTCTACGTCTTTGTCGGCGATGGAGTAACAACCTGTCACTGCTATTACATTTCTTCCAACTTTTAACCAACATCTACTTACTAGAGGAGCACTTAACATTAAAATGTGCTCGTCGAAATTACGTGGCTTTACGTGTAGTTTGCAAAAACATGCTTTAAAAAATGAAAAATTGCGATTCATATAAGAGGAAATAGAAGAGAGTGCCATGTTTTGTCTCTATCACCGACCGAGCATTTTTTTCATGGTCGGGTTATACGTAGGCACAGGCACACTTCCATTACCAACACATTGGACATGCTTCAAACTGGTCAAATTTCGTACCTAGCATACATTTTATATGAATACTTTATCTTATCCCCGGTCGCTCGGTGGTGCATCTACGAGTATAACTAGGTAGGTACTTGAATACACTCGCGGCCAAAAATTTCGGGTCATCCTAGTTTAAATAGCCTCAATACGTTTTGTTAAGTATTTTACATTCGTTTTATTTACATAATATACTATTCTTCTTATTGCCTAACTGTATTAGCAATTTCCAGGATCCTATCATAAAAATATCAATGTCCAAAAATGACGATTTTCGCGATATCTCGCTCCGTTAACGTTGTTATTTTCATGGGTTTTTACGAGACCGATTTAAACCTGGAAACGTTACTTTTATTGGATGTTACTTTTGCAGTATAGATGTCAAATTAAATAAAGATAATGGCATGATTAAAAAACTTACAACCTCGCTGCAGTAACTGTTTTATTGTGCCCGCGCTGAACGAAGATCCCTTTGACACTGGCAGTGACAGTTCATTTATATAACCTTGGAACAGCGTCGCTGTCAGATCGAAATGTTAATTAAGCATCTTTTGTAAATTTAGTGAATTAATTTATGTAGAATTCTAACATTTACATAATGACAATATGAAAGAAACTTGTATCGCTCCTTGTTTCCCGTAATATGCTTTACGGAATTACACGGTGACGTACCCACTGCGAATGTTATATCGTTGGTCTTGTATCGACTAAGGAAGCGGTGTTGTCGATAAACCGATGTCGATAATTAAAGTGAAAGTAATAAAACGTGTCTTATATATTTCAATTTTATTGTAACGGAACTGTATAAAATTAAAACAAAGTTGCATTATAATTGAATGCGCAAATAATAAAGCATTGTTAAAAGTGCGTATAGTAAAATTAATTAATACACATGTCGACCAAGATTGCTGCAAACAAATATATCTAGAAGCATCGAAACTTGTACAACACTATCAGAAATGTCACTGTCAGTGTCATAGGGATCTTCGTTCAGCGCGGGCACAATAGGAAATATGACGGTTTTTTACCGACCCGTATTTTTTGTCCGCGAGTGGATATACAGGGTGTCCCAAGACTATGGGACATTAAGGGAAAGTACCTTAAATATCGTAGACAGGATATTTTGCTGAAAGAAGCCATTAATTTAATTTAAAAAAACAAAATAAACTGCATTCATAGATTTTTAAATAATTATGTACATGATTGAACCGGGGATCGAACCCGCTCCACGAGAAAAAAAATACCCTGTAGCTTTATCATACCGATCGAAAGGCTTCATCATAATGATTATTTTTTGCTAAATAACATAGTGTCAGAAATAAAAGCAAGACCATGAATTTTAACAACATAATTTTTTTTCTCGTGTAGCGGGTTCGTTTCCCGGTTCAACCATGTAATCATTTAAAAATCTATGAATGCTGTTTAAATTGTATTTTAAATTAAAACAATGTCTGCTTTTAGTAAAATCTTCCATTCTACAACATTCAAGGTACTTTCCCTTGATGTCCCATAGTATTGGGACGTCCTGTATATCTATACTTACCTAGTAGCTGTACACTTTGTGACTTTGAAATTTAGTACCGACGACAGTTTCAATATGTCATACCTAAATGTCATAATCATAAAAGCAACAAAGGCGTTAAGCCCTTTTTTTCTTTTTTTAAATCTGGCTGTGATTTTACAGGCCGTGCCCAATAAAGCGATATAAGTTAGTGCGAGTGCTAAGCCCGTTGTCATGCCGACCGTACATGTGTGCTCTATAAATACACTTATTTAATTTATGGAGATTGTAATAGATTATCGTTCCTCGCTTGTATTGATTCACGGGCCGCGGAATGCTGTCTAGTTAATGCGGTGATTAAGATCAATACAGCTTAGTTTTTTATACGGTTTCATGGCTCATGGCTCTTTGTATGGTTATGTTGCGTACAAAGATTGAACAAGATATTGATGTTTAATGTGTCGCTACCATATTTAGCGCATGTCAACCTCTCGGACGTTCTTTGATTATTCATCGAAGTTTTTTGGTTGTTAAAAGTTTTTGTGCTTTTTTTATACTACGTCGGCGGCAAACAAGCGTACGGCTACGGCCTGCCTGATGGTAAGCGGTCACCGCAGCCTATGGAAGCTTGCAACTCGAGGGGAGTCACATGCGCATCGCCGACCGTTAAAAAATGTATACACTCCTTTCTTGAAGAGCTCCATACTGTAGATGTAGTCCATCTTGAAACCCTCGGCAGGAAGCTCATTCCACAAACGGAGCGGCCGAGGGAGGAAATTCCTCTGAGGGGCTACCGCGAACCACAAACGAAATATTCCCTCTCTGTCGCACTTAGGTACAGACTTGTAAGTGTTAATTGTGTTAATACAACCTTTTTTGCACGGTTGCGGAAATATCGAAATCAGAACTGGCAACCGATACCTGAATGGTATTTTAAAAAGTAAAGAGTCCCTATTCTGATGTGATCATGTCGTTCTGGCTCAAATTTCGTGCGATATATACTAAAAAAAACATCGAGCTGACATTTCGCATCGACTGAATTTGAATTTTCAGTGATACTAGAATAGGGACATGTCAACTTTGACATTTAAATTTTGACAGTTTTGTTTGACGTTTAATATTTTAACATCATATATGAGATTAAAATGAAAATTATATTACTGCTGTAGCCTTAGCCACAGATAAGAACATTGCCATAAATTCATTGAATGTTGAAATGAGAGTCATTTTCTACGGTTTCCGAACGCATATTAGAGGATTTATGATATGTGTGTAGATAAAAATATTTAAAGACTTGTAAGGCATCTTATGTTACAACATTTACTATTTTTTTAAATAATCCTTGTATAATAATAATAAAAGAATAACCAACTGATTAGGTTTTTTTTTAAGATTAGATACGAGTACATGCTCAGTTGCGATTATTTCAGCAAAATTTTAGATAGCAAATAATAGTAGTTTATGCAACTGGTACTTAATGCGTAATTAATTATGTACAGTTGCATATGCATTACTTTATCTACATACACACACATATTATAAATACTCTAAGATGGGTTCAGAAGCCGAAGGCAAATGACCTGCATTGCTACTAGTGCTACAGGTAACATAGAGGTGCTAATCTAATATACAAATTGAAATCAGAAATAAATCAAAACAAAGATATTTCTTATTTCTTTATTATGTCAACACGACTGACAAACAACCGAACTGAAGTTTCGTATCGACTGCATTTAAATTTTCAGAAAAAAGAAGAAAAGGTTATGTCTATTAGGTGAATGTTTCTACTTATCTATTTATCTATTAGAATTATTAGAAAAGGTTTTGTATGATGTTCCAAATTTGTTTTTTTTTTGTTTTCGAATAGGAAATCATAATTATATTATGTTACTGCTGGGTCATTTTCTATACTCGATTTTTTTTGTGTCCGAGCTGAAAATCGTATGGTAGCATGAGATAATACGTACCATTTATTTTTTTTCATAAAGAATACATGTTTCCACGTTGAGGTCCACTCAAATTCACGGACTAATTTGTTTTTAAAATACATTAAAAAATACCTAAACGCTCAAATTAAGACTCCGTGCCCTGTCCGGCATCGACTTTTGAATCAATCAAAAATTCCTATCAAAAACTGTAAATTAGAATCACTGATTTCGTGTCAAAAACTTTAACTCGATTATATTTACCATCACTGAGCACAGACACTATTCACTTCACTGTGGTGGATAACTTGTGATTGATATTTAAAATTCGTCCGAGCGCGAGAGTCCTATTTTGTCGGCAAGATTCAAAGGTCCCTGCCAGCTATCGCTCGCAACTGATCAGCTTCGCGTCCTGCTTCACATGTGCTCTCAAATGTCAGCTATTATATATAAAAAAATTATATATAGCAAACCGCATTAAGTTCGAGTAAACCACCTAAGTACTTCGGTTTCTGGGTGGGCGACAATTTATTTGCTTTTGCTTGCAATTTCGGTGGCCCTTAGAAATACAAATTCTTACATAAGTAATCATTAACATATGTATGCATTATAAAGCACTTTGGTGTCTCTATATAAACGATAACTTAAAATATTATTAACATGCGATTTGAATTTTTTATGATTTTTTTTTATATCAATTTCCAATTCCCGTGTCCTAATTCCCATAGCTTGTTTACTCAAAACAGCTGATTTTGGGGCACGGGAATTTGGAAGGGTCACTTATTTTGTTAATAAACCGCATTTAATAACAATAATTATGGATGAAATGCATAAATAAATATAATTTGTACTAAGTATATCGATTAGAGTTATAGTTTATGCGTTTATTTAAAAAAAAACAGGCCAACTGCTACAATTACACTTATCCTCTTAAATATTTGAAAAAAGTCAATAAACAAAGTCAATGAACATTATGTACATAAAATCATGTAGGTATATATCGATACACACGCATTTTACATACAACGACGGTGGCAAACAAGTAAGCGGACAGCTCAAATTTTATAAAAGGTCAGCAACGCACCCGTGACTCTTTTGGAGTTGCGAGCGTCTTTATGTGCATCTGCATTTAGTGATAGTTTTAAATATTAATACGTGTATATTTTCTGCAAAGAAGTTGCTATGTGATTGTATAAAGAGAAATTTAACTTAAAATATAGATTTTTGGTTTATATAAATTTCCTCGGTTGAAACTTGAACCCATGATTGGTAAAAGTAGGCTAAATAACTTCGATACAATTGAACTTTATAATTCTTGATAAATTAGATGGTAAATAATAATTTTAATACAATATTTTCTAAGAAAAGGCAATTCCCATGGACAGATAAATTCCCGTGCCCAGGTCAAATTTTCAAATTGTAATAACTTCCGTAATTTTATAAGTATAAGTACCCCGTAAGAAAATTTGTGTTTATTAATTTTTTATCAAATTATCAGCATACAATTTTCTATGTATTATTGGTATTTCAAAATTCCATGGGAATTAGACAAAAATGCCCGTTTGGTGAAATTCACTCCTGTAACCTTCTACCACAAATAAGAAAATTTTCATAAATACATTGATTGTCAAAATGCTAGTCATTGCCTACGGTTTGTGAACGCATTTTGGTGGATTTATATGATATGTGTGTACTTGTGTAGATAAAATTATGTAATATATTACTATTATATTTATATTAATATTACAGGGTATTTGCACGTGATATATTTGGTGTTATCGTGTCAGATAGTCTCCGTCTCACTAGCACGTTCGCTCGGGCACATACTCGTATGTATAGTATACAAGTAGTTATAGATACGCCACCGAGCGACTATATTCATAGTAAGAGAAACAATATTCACATAAAATTCATACTACGCACGAGGGCTACCGTTTTTGTGCTCACCAGTTGGCGCCACTGCGCTCTCAGTCCACCTGTCAAAATTTAAAACTTCCTCGTAACCATGTTCTGTTGCGGTTGATGTATTTGTCGCGCAAAGACAAGGATGAATTAAAAAAAACGTGTACAGAACCAAAATCTTCCTCAAAACTTACCGAAAAGTTAACCGTTCCGTGCACTTACAATGAATATTTTTTCAGACAGTGAATTAATTACTAATTAATTAGCGATAAGACCGCCTGTTGTTTACCTCTATTTTAAGTCTAATGTTCTGTACCTACTGTGTTATTTTTGAGGTGTCCAATAATAGTAGTTTATGCAACTGGTACATAATGAGGGGCATTAAAACACGAGTGTGTTTTATGAAACGAGCCGAAGGCGAGTTTCATAATAAGGCCACACGAGTGTTTTAATGCCTAATTATGTACAGTTGCATACATTACTTTATCTACACACATATTATAATTACTCTAAGATGGGTTCAGAAACCGTAGTAAATAAATACAATAATTGTGTTAATACAACCTTTTTTGCACGGTTGCGGAAATATCGAAATCAGAACTGGCAATAGATACCTGAATGTTATTTTAAAAAGTAAAGAGTCCTTATTCTGATGTGATCATGTCGTTCTAGCTCAAATTTCGTGCGATATATACTAAAAAAACATCGAGCTGACATTTCGCATCGACTGAATTTGAATTTTCAGTGATACTAGAATAGGGACATGTCAACTTTGACATTTAAATTTTGACAGTTTTGTTTGACGTAATATTTTAACATCATATATGAGATTAAAATGAAATATTTTATTACTGCTGTAGCCTTAGCCACAGATAAGAAAATTGCCATAAATTCATTGAATGTTGAAATGAGAGTCATTTTCTACGGTTTCCGAACGCATATTAGAGGATTTATGATATGTGTGTAGATAAAGAGTATTTATATTGTATTATCTACATTAAATAGAATAATGTATAAAACCTTAACATAAACATACCATACATTTTCTACCTTTTCATACAAAAGTAATCCAATCATCAAGTAGGTAATAAAAGCTACGAAAAAGTCTAACTTTCGCAAAGTTAGTATTTTAGTCAGAACGTTTAGTTTTTCTGTCTACCGGTTTATCATTTCTCTTTTTTTTATCAGTTCTCTATCGTATCAAATGAACCAAATCGATTCCAACACAATAATTGTCCCTTAGACCTTCAGTGGTATTTCCTTGCCACTACGTCTTAATATTCCACACGTCCGGAGTTTACAATTTCGTACAATACGCCACCTGAAAACAGTTCTACTTGAGATCCTTAATGACTAAAAACCTTCGTGCTTGATACGCGGTTTTGCAGCTTGTTGCTATATGAGCACAGACTAGAACCGCGTGGACATGTACAGGTACAAATGTCGGTACTTATTCGTGTGCTTTCCTAAATACTGAACAATATTACGAATTAAATAAGGAGCTTACAGCTCTCATTCGTAACAAATCTCATTTGTGTTTTCAACGTCGGCTGAAAACTGAACCCCGACATGAACAGAGTTTGTTTTCACTGTTATTTTGTACTTGCTTGTAGCTTGACATTTTATTTTAGTTTTTCTTTTGTTTTAACCATTTTCTCATTTGTATGACATTGATATATTATTTATTTATTTTTATCTACACACATATCATAAATCCTCTAATATGCGTTCGGAAACCGTAGAAAATGACTCTCATTTCAACATTCAATGAATTTATGGCAATTTTCTTATCTGTGGCTAAGGCTACAGCAGTAATAAAATATTTCATTTTAATCTCATATATAATGTTAAAATATTACGTCAAACAAAACTGTCAAAATTTAAATGTCAAAGTTGACATGTCCCTATTCTAGTATCACTGAAAATTCAAATTCAGTCAATGCGAAATGTCAGCTCGATGTTTTTTTAGTATATATCGCACGAAATTTGAGCTAGAACGACATGATCACATCAGAATAAGGACTCTTTACTTTTTAAAATAACATTCAGGTATCTGTTGCCAGTTCTGATTTCGATATTTCCGCAACCGTGCAAAAAAGGTTGTATTAACACAATTATTGTATTTATTTACTACGGTTTCTGAACCCATCTTAGAGTAATTATAATATGTGTGTAGATAAAGTAATGTATGCAACTGTACATAATTAGGCATTAAAACACTCGTGTGACCTTATTATGAAACTCGCCTTCGGCTCGTTTCATAAAACACACTCGTGTTTTAATGCCCCTCATTATGTACCAGTTGCATAAACTACTATTATCCCTCTCCCTATTAATATTTAATCTGATTTTTTTATGATGACTATTTTTCATTGGTTATTTTTTTTTCTTCACCTATATAAATGAAAGTCATTTACATGCTTATTGCGAGCCAAAATATTGTACTGACGCCAAATTCTGAAGAAATTCAAATCAGTCAAGTTGTTTCCGACAAACCAAAAGATTTTTTATGGGTTACGAGTACTCTTTATTGCACATCTCAATGAATCAAACTTATCCATAGTATGTAGATTTAAAACTAGAGGTTATCAACAGGCAGTCTTAGGTACGCAAAGACCGATCGCATCCAGATAACCTTTGAGTAGCGGAAAAAGCTCGCGTCTCCGTCGGCCTTCATCATTGCGCCCTCCTGGCTAGATGCTACAACAGCAATCCCATTTTTAATAAAAATAGGTAGAAGGATATAGGAAACGGTAGCTCGCAGTTTACTATCTCAAGGGTTTATCCCCGCGTCGTACGTTATTGAAGCATAATACTCGATCAAACTTATCGTAACCTTCAATTATTATAAGATATTGAGTAAGATATGATAGGAATGTCTTGTCAACAGCATTTGACGCCACGTAATGCTGATTTGTGGAAATTTTGGCAACACTTGTGTTTGGCTGTACTATGTAGTATTAAAGTATTAACGGACGGTGAGCAATGAGCATAATGAGCACCGGCGAAACCAAAGGGAACATAGGGAAACGCCAAACACAGGGATCACTACCTCTAGTAAATATACGTTTTTTCGAAAGAAAATACAAAGGAACACGTTTGCGTTTAGTCTTAATTTATATTCCAAAAAACAGGTACCGCCTAAGGCCACCAGAGGCGCGGCTCGCCTTACAAAATGAGACTAAACTAAACGCAAACGCGTTCGTTTGCGTTTAGTTTCGATAAAACTTATACTAGAGGTAATTGGCAATTATTCAAAGAAACTATCGAAGTCTACAGACTACTTCAGAAGTATACAGACTTAATTGGTCTTCTGTCTCATTGCTAATCCATTGTCAAACGGAATTTCTCTTATAAATACTATCTAATTTTCATGACACTAGTACTTAGGTACAATTGATTTACGTTTTCTATGTGATCGTGTGCATATTGAGTTTACGTTGTCTATGTGATCGTGTGTGTGTATTTAAAAATAATATATAGATTATTAATATATTTTTAATAAGAATTACTAATTTTTTTTAAAAGCCCCATACTGTAGTACCTACCTCGGGAAAACCTGGGCAGGGAGCTGATAGTAAATAGTGTAAATAATGAATTATATAAATTAGAATCTGGCACTGAACTGGACATGTGACAGCACACTGCCGACGGTCGCGGCCAACAAACCACATGAAACGCGGTGAATTATGTCATTCCATTTCATTAACGGACTGTCGACATTTCCGTGTCTAATTAACAATGTGAGTTTACTACGCTGATGTTCATAAGTTTCATAACACGTGCCTCCCAGTTCAGCTAACTGCAAACAACTGCTGTAACAGCTGAAACATGTGTCTTTATAGTAACTAACGTAACTGTATAATATATCATCAGAATTTTATCAATTCTAATGACATATAACTTATTTATTTATTTGCTTTATTAAACAAAAATATACAAATCTTACTCTATATACATTTTCCTGCAAAACTGTAGGTATTAACAGTTGGTTCGTTAACACTCGGCCATCTATAACTACTCGGCCGCCAATCCCCAATTTCGCGGTCTCCGCAGTAATGTACCTACTATTAACGAAATTTGCAGTAGCTCTAGTATAAGTTTTTTCGAAACATTAACCAATTCGAACGCGTTTGCGTTTTGTCTCAAAAGGTATGCAAACGCTCTCACCGAGTTTGAAATACGCGCGTTCATCGGTTAGCAACAAATGTTATACTCGCTGTTTTAGTTTCCACTAGTGACCACCAGAGGCGTTGTTCACGTTTTCATACCACTTTCATACATTTTGAGACAAAACGCAAACGCGTTCGAATTAGTTAATGTTTCGAAAAAACTTATACTAGAGCTACAGGACGGGAAATGGGTCGGCATAATGTCTCCCGTACACGGTTCGGCGGGTATATCGCGTTTACAGAATAAACTAAACAGTGTAAACACTAAATATTCATAGCTGAAGTAGTTTAGCCATGTGTTAACGAAACGGAGTGTGTTTTTGAATTGATCAAATACATAATAATGTGATGATATTCATATCTGTCATAACGGATTTATAGTCGTCAACTTGTTTTCTAATGTCAGATATTCTGACAATACCTACGTACGTCAGTGACATTATTTCAATTTAATCTCGAGAAATACTTACATTCAAAATGAAATGGGTCACACGCATATTAAGTTTAGTTTCGCGTCGTTCCTGTTTTGATTGCCAGAATAAGGAGTATGAATGAGTCAAGTTGTTATTGAAAAGTACTTTTCTCTCACGAGCGCGGGCGAGTTGGAGCTATAAGTTCACGTTGTCTATGTGTTAATACGAGTATGTGTCACAACTACAAATATGGCCAACTCTCGCTCGTGATAAAAGTACTGTGGAGTGTAGCTGCTTAGAGGTACAGGTTGAGGGGATTCTAACTGGGTTTTCTGTATCGCTATCCTGAAAATAAAACACTTTTTCGATAGTTACTTCCTGCTATAATGTATACTCAAGCCACATTACAACTTACACAACTAGTTCACGTCCAACTCTCACGAAGATTGGGATAATAGTCCCCCCCGAAAACCAACTGTTTTCCAAGGAATGCCGCATGACAGGTATTCAAATTTGTGTATGATATGATTCTGGAACCACATGCCCAGCGACATACCATAACAACCTCCACAGTACCTACACTCCGTTTACCCGTGCATAATTTTATTTGATAAAAATAGTTATATTGACCACAGGAAATATGACATGTTTTTGGTCTGCAATATTTGCAAGGGTCTGGGTCCCAGCGTAGACGGGGACCGCCCCTTTTCGCTTGCCGGCGCCTGCGCTGGGTAAAAACAGTGAGAATTAATATAATACCTACTTAACTAATTCCAAGTAGGTAGTGAATAACAAAATATCCGCCTGAGATAACTCGTCTACATAATGAGTAATGTTTTTCAGTGCTAGTCAAACTAGCTTCAGTGAATGAATGGAATTTACCGGAGGACGCCGTCTGTCAGAGAATGATGGCCGCCATCTCTTATTTTTAAGGTCACAGTCGTATTGTAGAGATATAGCATGAAAGAGATTAATAACAATACTTAACTAATAAGGAAATAACGAGTCCAATACTCCGGAAATCTGAAATAAATTTTAATGTGGAACATAGATCCGTCTACTCGACTAAATCGCTAATTATCTGTTAATATGCCAACCGATTCGCTAGTCACATCACTTTGACATGTGGCAAATTACAGCAAAATCTCTGTAGGGGACTCGGCCCGAGAACCGAAATGTCTCCGGGATATTATAGGGAGATTCCCCACTTACAAGTCTCTCATTTTGATATCTTATTAAATTGCGACTTTAGTGAACACTTAAGTGGAAATATCACTAGTACGGACAAATGCCGAGAAACCTGACCCCCGTGCATACAAATTTCTATGCAGGAGGGTACCTTTTCTCATCAGCTAACTGTACCTATGTCACTTAGTATTTTAGTAAGTTTCCCCCGTGTAACTGGGGCTGCAAGCGTAAAATTTCCAATAGTGGCTAAGAATAGTACTTACCTATGTTTTGCAATTTACACATTCTGTAGTTTAAGGCGCTACAACGCGAAATTTAGAAACTTTAAAATGCTGTTTGCCCAGACGAGGAAACAATTGGGACTGATTTTCAGATATATGATTCTTGATTATATTATTGTGTTTCTGACAATAGCCGAAATATGATTCCTTAAAATTTTCTCGAAAAAAATCCATATTTGAGTTTATATTATCCTTTTTTTACTCAGCCTACTAAAACAACGCATTATTAAAAGACACAATTAAGTTAATATGATGCTATTTGACCTCATCTAAACTCTGTCAAGAGGAAATTTAATGAACCTGCACACAGTCAGATATTTAATGAGATTTGTCTAAAAAAGCCACTCTCGAAGAGTGTTGCATCCCGTTTTGTCGTGAGCGAAAAACATAAGGGCGTCTCGTCTCGTTCAATCGATCAAGCAGTGCTGTAGGCGCTTATCGGGTGCTATAATGAGATAAAGCATTCGTCACTTTAACAATGTTTGTATGTGTGACGAATGTGGCCATAATACGGATCTTGGTGGAGATACAGGTCCGAGTTTATTTGCTATAACATGATAATGTTGATGATAGTTTTCACGGATTTCGGCCCCAGCGACCGTATATCCTGGTTTGGCATACTCATGGTGGGTTGTTTCGCTGTTGCGCCCTTTTTTTTAATTATAAATTTAATAATTGGTAACGAATATCAATCGAACGTAGAGTTTGGCTACTTTAACTCTACCAAGCAAATGAACTGTCAAACAAATATTTGGTTTGGCAACACTACCTCACACGTCACATTTCCGTGACATTTCCATAGAAATATGACGTATAATGCACAGTGTTGCCAAATTATATTTGTTTGACAGTTCATTTGCTAGGTAGAGTTAACGTAGCCAGACTCTAATTTAATGTACATAAAATATTTATTATTATTGACATATACTTAAAAAAGATTGTAACTTCCAAAAATAATGAAAAAATTAACTAATGAAAGATGGGCAGAATTATTGCAGTTGTTTTTTGTTTTTATTCTGGATCTGATGCTGATCTGCCGCGAGTTTACAGACAAGGTAGAGAACCAGATTATTGCAAACCTTATTGTTTTCATTAGAAAAGCTCTGAACACATTTTACTATAGGTAAATAGTGGCAAATCACATGCAGTCAACCAGTCGAAACCGGGACAAACGGCCAGAGGACATATTTGCTGAAATTAGGCGGGCTGAGACAACCCCGCCGTCGGTTATGATTATGACAGTATCGTGATAGCAGATAGCGCGAGCAAACACCGCCTAGACTAGACGACCGACCGAGACAGTTCACACTCAGAACCTCTAATATAAGGGTCATAAACACTTGAAAAAACAAAAGCCGTCCCTCCTGTGGTCAATAGTTAACGGCTCATTAAGCATGTATTTTATGATTTTAATACATGGATTTATAGGAACGGAGACGTTACAAGACCAATCCAAACTCTTTGTAGCCCTTAACTTTTGATATATCCACAGGAAAGACGCGAACCTAAATCTGTTTATGACCCATAAATATTTTTTCGAAACAAAACACAAACGAACCCGTTTGCGATCTGCCTCAATTTGTGCGGCACGGCAACGCGAAGAGCGCCTCTTATGGCCTTTGGTGGTAACTATTTGTTGCCTTTCAAAAACTGAACGCGAACACGTTCGTTTGTGTTTTGTTTCGACACAAATATATAATAGAGGTCTGAAGGCACTCCGTACTGACTCGGGATTTCATTGATTCATTACCGCCCGTGTGTTCGTGTCAAAGGTTCCCCTGGATTTTCCCCAGGCCGCTCTCCAATCGCGCACTCCTGTCGCTTTATTGGGCCCGGTATATAAAGCAACAGTCAGGTTTAAAAAACTGATTCAGCTCGGTGGTTTCTACCGTCGGTATCCGTATTTAACTACTTTTTTTTTTTAAATATGTTCGCATGTAAATTTTGACAGTAGACTGTAAGTGTAAAGTATAAAGGGTGATGACTTCAGCCGGCATCGACGGGTGCCATATCTACCGCCGATGCACATAAAAATAAAGCATAGCGATGCGAGCATGCGATGTAAATTCAAGCACATGTAACCCGTCTTAAACCTGTAAACGCACAGACTGACTCTGCGGCGTGCCAGTAATATTTGTAATATTACCACCAGTATAGCGGTCACCGGGGAAAATCACCCGGATGCTAACTGTGACCGCCTTTTCCGTACTAGTAGTTTATGCAACTGGTACATAATGAGGGGCATTAAAATACGAGTGCGTTTTATGAAACGAGCCGAAGGCGAGTTTCATAATAAGGTCACACGAGTGTTTTAATGCCTAATTATGTACAGTTGCATATATTACTTTATCTACACACATATTATAACTACTCTAAGATGGGTTCAGAAACCGTACTAAATAAATACAATAATTGTGTTAATACAACCTTTTTTGCACGGTTGCGGAAATATCGAAATCAGAACTGGCAACCGATACCTGAATGTTATTTTAAAAAGTAAGAGTCCCTATTCTGATGTGATCATGTCGTTCTAGCTCAAATTTCGTGCGATATATACTAAAAAAAACATCGAGCTGACATTTCGCATCGACTGAATTTGAATTTTCAGTGATACTAGAATAGGGACATGTCAACTTTGACATTTAAATTTTGACAGTTTTGTTTGACGTTTAATATTTAAACATCATATATGAGATTAAAATGAAAAATTATATTACTGCTGTAGCCTTAGCCACAGATAAGAAAATTGCCATAAATTCATTGAATGTTGAAATGAGAGTCATTTTCTACGGTTTCCGAACGCATATTAGAGGATTTATGATATGTGTGTAGACAAAAATTCATTTGTCACAAACGTTACCTCCACTGCGCCTCGACTTTTCCGCTTTTCTGTCATCCTGCTTCCATTTTACAATTAAAGATGACTTTTTACTTACATTCCTCTCACATCTGATTATTAATGTATTTGTATAAAGTGTATATCTTATAAATACTGGCTTAATAGTTATTTGCTTTAAATTGTCTGTATGAAACTTTATTATCTAATTCTAGGATAAATTATGTCATTGTTCATAATTCATATGAAATAATCGTTTCATTGTGTCAACTTCAATTGAAGTTTACAGACAACTTCATCGAATAAGCCACGAAACAATCGGTCATCGAGTGTTCTCTTCTTCATAATACTTAGGGATGTTTACTGCATACTTATTATACTCTTTGGTTTACTTACTGATAGTCTAATCAACTACGTTTTATGAAATGTCAAAAATGCTTTGTTAATATGACGTTTGTAGGGAAATCGAAATCAGTGCCATCACACTTTTCTATTGGAAAATCGCGTCCATTTTTACACATTTAAAAATGTTTAGAAAATTAGAAGAAAAACAGAGCGTGAAGTTTTGCGAGTATTTTCGTGTGTTAGATTAATTGGTATTGTATTTATTGATTATTTTTATTATTGTGAACATCCCAATTATGTTATTCTATTTACGTACTTGTCTGCAATCCAGTTATTAATCCGCTGAAAGCAACAACTAGGAACATGTAAATAATCAACTGAGAATATTGATAATAATTGCTCTTTATAAAAGCTATTCCTAAGCGAAGTCTAGCCGTGCTATGTTAAACATCATTATTTGTGTTCTCTGTAGTAACTCATACAAGGTCCTGATACGCTCCGATAGAGAAAAATAGCCTTATTGCGATTCTTATAAGAAGAAATAGAAAAGAGTGACTTGTTTTGTCTGGTTTTGTCCCTATCCCCGAAGCAATACATTGGACATGTAATCCGGTCAAATTGCGTAGTACAAAGGCCGTGCCAGGATAAGCTAAGTGATTCTGCCCCCCCTCGAGTTTGGGCTTGTAATTTTTATGGACGGTGTGGCTCTACATTAGTACTTAATTAATGTGCAAAATTTGAGCACCCTATAAACTAAAAAACGAAATATGATTTATCTTCGATATTTTTTTCTAGACATCTGATTTTAGTGTGATTCTCATATATTTTACACTTACTAAAGATGATTATATGACATAAATTATATTTTCATTACGTCATAGAGAAAAAGTTAAAAAAGCTGACTAAACTATTCAGATATTTTTTTTATTTACTTCCGCATTAGAGACCGCTTTATTATTTGCACCAATAATTCACCCACCAACGACATATAATATGTATTTTTAACGAAATTATAGCAGTGGGAGAACATGGAGATATCTTTACATAAAATACTTTACATACATTTCCTAGAACCGCTATATGTAGAAAGGAATGATTGAAACCTCTTTAGCTTAGGTTAGGTTAGGTAAAAACTTTTTACGGAAGCGACTGCCTTCTGACCTTTGCAGCCAAGGGGAGACTAGACCTTATTGGGATTAGGTTTGTCAAGTGAGTTGGGCAACTTGACTGTCAGAAGTTCTTAAGCCGTTCGAAGCCAAATCCTTGTATTAGGTAGCGGACCCGAGGAATCCCTCAAGATGCAACTTTACTGGGAAAACGCTAGGAGGGCGATGATGATGTTATATTACTTCCAAGATTTCATACGATAATTTCATTTCATTTGAAACTTTACGCCAATATAACGCTTTACTTACTGTAGTTTTTTTTTGCTTAGGCATTATTTTACCCAACCAACAGTACTGGAAATACATAGCATACGATAATAAGATCGTTTATAATGCATTGTTAGTTATTTCTAAAGCGACAAATGCTGACGATTTGTCTTTATTGGAAGAACGCATCTCGAATGCATTAACTTCGCATAGGTAGCTAGGTACCAACACCAACGCCTTGTCTGTTATTACTTGGGTCCTGGGTCGATTCGATACGTAGATACGCATTCCAATGTGTGTTTCCACGCCGAAGGTCACGTCAGGATCAGTAGAAGCGCACAATATATTGATTAGTAACCAAAATGAAATCGAATGCTTAATGTGTGTTATGCTTATGGGAATTCAGACCCGCTAAAATGTTTTACCCTAGTGTAAGAGTGGAATTCGTCGTTCCATACTGTAACAATATTTTTTATATTAATAATTATAAACATAGTTAGAAATCAATAAAAATTTACGGAGGTGGTTGTACAGGTGTCTGCCATTGCTCTTTTTTTATAAAAGAACCCAACAGAACTCTCTGATTGACTGATTTGCCTGTCGATATGTTTTGTGATTGGTGCATTCAATATGGTGAAGCATTTGGATTGGTTGAATTTAAATGTTTCGTAAATCATAAATATGTATTCATATTAACCCACGGGGCGATACGCCCCACTTTCAACCCGCTTCTTAGGTCAAATATGACCTACTTTCAGAGTATAAGGTATGAAAAAGACAATGCCAAATATTAAACTGAAAATGCGCTATACAAATCGTCAACGGACTTTAATGATAGTAAACTTCTAAAGACGGATTGGTTTTTGCCATTCGTCCTTCCAAAACCGTAGTAGGTATGGTTATGACGTATGTACGTATGTAGGTACCTACATGACTTTTCATTTCTTCAGTTCAGGTGTTTTGGAGGTGTCCGTATCTCAACTGCGTAAGACATAATTTTACGCGGCACGGCTCAGGGCCGAAACCTCGCTTTAGATTTGCAATACGTATTTGTTCTTTATCATTTTCGGCTGCCGACTTATCTGTTGGTATCCAGTAATCTTGGCAATAATTCCATTATGCCGTGTGGTGTATCTCAGTTATCTAAAGATACGGTGGGTTTAGACTCGCCGTGTATATAGGAAGGAAAACTGTGATAATATTCGTGTGTCTTTTCTCAGATTATTACCGTGCCGAGTCGTTTCTGTTTTTTGGAGGGCAATTTTCGCGTGCGGTAATCAACGCAAAAATAACAAAATGCATTTTCAATTGTTGGATCATTAAACTAAGTAGTGGCTCTGTGAGCTTGCAAGAGTTTTTTTGTATAAGTATTTTTTTTGAGTAAATAATATTCGTTTTTAGAAATTTCTAAAACTTGCTCAAAAAAATTCACGATACTCGGTTGAGGAATACGACCTGTACAGGAGAACAACCGAAAAGCCGTAAATCTGACATACGAAAGCATTTTTAGGGTTCCGTACCCGAAGGGTCAAAACGGAACCCTATTGCTGTCACTCACGCGTCCGTCCGTCCATCGTCTGCCACACAGGTTTATATCCAAACGAGTGTAGCTACAGTCTAATGTTTACAGTAGGTAGATATGAGTCTCTTGGTAGCCCAAACCAAAGCCATACAAATAGTCAAAACTTATTTTTATTTTTTTTAAAGGCGCCTGTAGAGGCAAGCACTCTCCATACAAACTTTGTGCAAGTTTTTCTTTGCTTGTGTTTGCATTACACTTATGATTTTTGGTCAGTATGCTTATTTTTCTGTTATCCAGACACTCAAGAAAAAAAAAATTTTTTTTTGTATTTTTTTTGAAATTTTTGATTTTTTTTGCTTGACATTCTTCGTATCATCATCCTCCTAGCGTTATCCCAGTACAGTTACATCCTGAAGGATGCCTGGGGTCCGCTACCTAATCCCAAGATTTGGCGAAGGCACTAGTTTTTACGAAAGCGACTGCCATCTGACCTTCCAACCCTAAGGGGAAACTAGACCTTATTGGGATTAGGCTTTGTCAAGTGAGTGGGCAACTTGACTGTTAGAAGTTCTCAAACCGCCCGAAGGCCTCCAACTCGGCTTAACGACTGCTGCCATAGACAGCAACCGGGATCAACGGCTTAACGTGCCTTCCAAAGCACGGGAGCGCTCAGTTAGTAACCACTCAAAGCGGTCACCCATCCAAGTCCTGACCGCTGCCCACGTTGCTTAACCTTAGCAAGCGCAAGGACATTCTTCGTATATCCAATATTAACAACCAAAAAAAAATTATATGCGGGAGTGCCAAAACCGACGAATAAAACTTGCACAGAGTTTGTATGGAGAAGGCCTTGCCTCTACAGGTGCCTTAAGGGGGCTCCCGTACAACTAAAGGGGGCGCGAAAACAAACCAAGTTAATTTTGCGATTAGTTCGGATTTCGGAATCCTAAATATGCGACGTCTGACTAGTGGTTTTTGTCGCAGCTGTAGCTCTAGTATAAGTTTTTGCGAAACAATAACTAATTCGAACGCGTTTGCGTTTTGTCTCAATATGTATGAAAACGCTCTCACCGAGTTTGAAATACGCGCGTTCATCGGTTAGCAACAAATGTTATACTCGCTCTTTTAGTTTCCACTAGTGACCACCAGAGGCGCTGTTCACGTTTTCATACCACTTTCATACATTTTGGGACAAAACGCAAACGCGTTCGAATTAGTTAATGTTTCGAAAAAACTTATACTAGAGCTACTGAAGCGGAGACCTTCGTTTCACTCGCTCAATTATTTACCGAATTATATTCTAAGAAAAAAAACTCTTCTTATATCAACGTTCTGTCTCATCGGAAATACAAATGCTAGCAGGGAAATCCAAACCTTAGCAGTGCGCATTATAGAAGATTGTGAAAAGTGCTTGGTTCGAGTAAAAAGTAGGTAAGGTAGGTAGGTATTGAGACGGTTTTCTGGCAATTTCACTTATTATATTATGCGACAAGTGCGCCGCACGTGGTTAACACGGAGCAAACAAACGTCACGCGGCATTGACCAATATATCGTGAGCGGCTCATTAATTGACAATGGCGATTTTATACAATTAGCACTCCGTGTGCTCCATAATCATGCTGTTACTGTCATTGAACAGTACTACCGTGTGTTACCGGCATGCGGGCTTTTCTTTAAGTAGGGTATTTAAACGCAGTTTCGTAACCTAACAATGCGCTTAATTTCATTACAAAATCAAAACTTGGACTTCACTTAAATTCTATCAAAAGTTAAATATCCAGAAATGAATAGCAAAGTAAATTGACAACGTAGCACAAATGACAGCCCGTACTGTTCTGTTTACTTTAATACGAAGTTATCTTAATCAGTGCACCTATGTAGTGCATTGAAGGTGCGGAGTTAGGAAAAATAATTTTGCAAGTGAAATTTGCTAAGACATGGAAATGATTGCTAAAGGGACAATATTATTATCAGTTCCAATAAATGCCCGCGTGCCGGTAACGCACTGTATTAGTGTTACACTGACGGCAGTGCCAGCACTGTCGGCAGTGATCATATGCCGCAAGGAACACCTTACAAATGACTTCACAGAAAGCGTGAATAGGATACGGATCCTATTCACGCTTTCTGTGAAGGCATTTGTAAGGTGTTCCTTGCGGCATATGATCCATTTATCACACTCACTTGAGAACAAGAGTATCCTCTCCAGTGGTTAATGACCACTGGAGTCACTGGTGGTGATGAAGTTGATTACCTATTAAATAAATTTAGAGAAACGGAGAGTGAAACAGAAGTTAGGCTTTGTAGCCCACAACTTTAGTTATGTCCAAAGTAAAGACGTGATTCATTGAATAGTGTATGTATGTCGAGCAATACATGTTGCAGAAATTTGCATCAGTATTTAATTTTCCGCGTGTTGGTGGCGTGAGTGGCTGGCTCACTGATTGGATCCCCTAGTAAGAACATACTAAGGAAACTTAAAAGAAATACTAACTTGCGAAAAGAAGTAAACATTTCTTTTTTGAAGTGTGAACATACAAATCCACTTACAATATAAGGCTGGGTTGCACCAAACCGTCTGTAATCGTAAGCGGTGTTCGTCAAATCTGATTGTATGGAAAGTTTGACAAGTTTCTATGGGATGACAGCTGCCGGCGCCATATTTGACGATGACCGGTCTGTGTTCGTATGCTGGTGCAACTGACCCTAAGTGCGGGTTGGCCATGGTTAAATAGTTGTGACACATACGAACACATAGACAACGTGAATTCATAGCTCCTACGCTTTCGCACACAGATAATGTGCATGTATAGCTCAACACAACCATGGCTCACCCGCGCTCGTGTGATAAACGTACTGTAGCTCAGGTTACATTCAACCGTCATTTCTAACGTACTTAATCATAATCAAACCTAAAGTAGAAATAAAAAAAAAATTACCTACAGGATGTTTGAGTCTTTGCCCTAACTTTTGTACTATGTTGTGTAAAAAAACAAGTACTTACGTACATCCACGTTATTGAATAATGAAACTGAGCTCGATTAACCATGGATTCGGTGAAGCAGTTGGATGGACACATCAAATGACAGCCAGTTTGGTGATTTAACGCCATTATATTGTTTTTGTACGGCCATTACAATCATCAGGCTTCGCAGACGGGGCACGTACAACTGACGAACTTCCTGTGAACATTATACTCGGGTTGACCGTATTTGTAGTTGTGACACATACGAACACATAGACAACTTGAACTCATAGCTCATACGCCGACGCACACATAGACAATGTGCATGTACCTATAGCTCAACCACACAAAACAACATGGCTCACTCGTGCTCGTGAGATAAAAGTACTGTATACGAGAGATAAGAGTTTCAATTGTGAGCAAAAGTTCAAAATTGGACCATTCGTTTACATAACACTATCGAACGCCGTGGACGTATAGTTCGTTCCAGTTTAGATGACGAAAAGTACTTAAAACCAACCATTACCAACATCCACCGTTTAGTTGTTATCTTCAAGGGTTGTAAAACGACTTAAGATACGCAGGTGTGTATTCTTTAAATCTGTTTACAATACATAATTGGAACGGCATTCACAGGTTTTGAAAATTTTACTGTTTGAACCGTGAAACAAACCCGCTATAAAAAATCATGGAAATCTCTAATTGTAATTGAAAGGGTTAATCAGCGATTATTTTACCCTAAACAGTATCTTATAAAAGGAGATCACCAGTGCCGCGCGTCGTGTTCCATACCCGCGGGCTTGGTGGCATCGAGACGAGACCGCGTTCCGTCAGCCGCTCCGGTGCTGTCTATAAATACTGACACTCGGACACACTCATAGATATATTATATACATATACAAGTAGTTATAGATGCGCCACCGAGCGACCGGGGGTAAGAGAAAGAATATTCATATAAAATTTATGCTACGCAATGTGACCGGTTTGCAAATCCAATCAATGTAATTACTTATGAAAGTGTGGTTAAGTTGTGTTCATAAAATAAATATGATAAATAAACACTTGAATCTCTCGTTACGCTCAAGATTCTACTTTACCTCGCTGCGCTCAGGATTCTATTGTAGAATCTTTCGCTTCACTCAGGATTGAATACACCGCCTTCGCCGTAAATATATAATTTTGCTCCCTTGAGAGACAATCTCTCATTCTCGACTGTACTGTTAGGTGTCAGTAGTCCCTTGATTGAACTCGTCTAGTCTACGGGCCGGTTAAAACATATCGAATGCCCTCGAATCGATAATCGATAAGCGTTGTTGTAAAAGAATTTCGGTCCGCCAAGGCGTCGCGCGCGCATCGCGGCCGGGTGTAACCAATCAATAGCAATCAGCGCAATATTGACTGCTTGCGCGTTGATTGTCACTTGTTTATGATAGCGCCAGTTTATTTTTATAAGTTACTATATACCTCAAAGCAGACGCCCATATAACAAGAGATACTGCTACGGAAATGGCCCTGGATTTGTCATGTCATACCTAAACCGAACTCCCACTGGTCCAAGAAGGCCCTGACTTGACAGATGGGTATCTGCCATCACCACAGAACAACTTCGCGGCAAGAGTTGGGCTCTCTGGGGATGAAATGGGAAGAATGTAACCCAAATTTTCCAAGACCGAAGGAAATGGAGAGAGTCGGTTCTAGCCCTACAACTACATCCCAGCAGAGGGTAACGGGATAAAGAAGAAGAAGAAGAAGACTATATATACCTCAGGCCATGTGACAATAGAAAAACCGAGCGATAAGCGCCATGCTTTCACACATAGAAAATATAGTAGTGTTGCGACTGTGGCGTTTGAAAAGTAATTAATGAACGATATGAGTTCAATTAGTACCATGTTTCTCTTGGATATTCTAGATTAACGATGAAACGTAGACGGATTCTAACGTTACATGGAACGAGGTATGGTAATTCTGTGCACTGACTGTTGTGAAGCTTGGTTGCATTGTGTTACAAATAATACAATACAACAAAGTGATACAAGTCAAAGGTGGCGACGTCTCGAAAAATACCGTTTGGTCGTTACACTCGTTACTACTTTTTGTAGCGCGGTAGATATCCACTTTATAACGCCAAAAAAAAAATCAATAATAATCAATCATGGCAGTGGCAAAGAAGCATACGGCCAGCATGACGTGTATGTCACCAACTTGACTGTTGTTCCGCCACCGTTGAGCCACTGTTGATCTCGGTCTGATGGGTAACAAAGATCCCAAATATGAGCATCTGTCGTTATTTGTAGAGCCAGAAAGGTTCAGCGTCTTTTCATGATCAGATGTCGATTTACATCTTATCTTAGAATAAGCGCTTGTTGGATTGGATGCAGATATTGTGTAGTACAATTAATACCGGAGACTCTTTTCAAGGATATGTATATGATTATAATAATCTATGGCTTTTTGTTTTGACATTATGAATACGTTATGACATGCCAGTAATTTTAATCGTTATGACATTATGACTTTTCTTGAATACCTATTTATAACATTTTGTATTTTAATGACAAAGTAATAAGCATAAAAAAGCAGCAGTCTAAAAAATGTATGTGAAAATGTGAATCAATGTTTTGCATGCCTATCGGTAAAATATAGCGCTAACTGTTAAGTTAAAAATAAGTTACATCACTGTAAATGTATTACCTATATTTGCAAATAAGCATTTTGAGTTTGAGCTTCTTCTACCTACAGATTAAAATAATATTAATGTAATGGACCCAAATAGTCTATACACCTCTCGGTAAATGTGTACCCAGGTACTTATTTTAGAGTTTTCATGAATGTATCTCCTTGTCACTGAATGATGACATATTAAAGAGGCCTGGCGGTCTACTCTCAGAATATGTATTTAAATTATGGATTTTGTTATCGTAGTCTGTGGACGCTACACGAGCATATCAACAGGCCTCAAATAATAGTCATAAATACGCTCCTATTGTTGTTTTTCTTAAAAGAAATAAGTAACCGAATAGCGGAAACAAGCGACGCGCGTTATTATTACCGTCCGACTGTGAACCTTACGGCCCGGTAATAATTGCACTAATAATGCCCAAGATCACGGTTAATGTCTCATTGTCATTTGAGTAAAAATAAATTGTGGATATTTGTGGCCCGCGGCTGTTGCGAGTTGCGTCATCAGGAAGACACGGTTCAAATACAATTACGGACCTTGTTACGTTGAGATAAGGTATTATTTATCTTGATATTGTCTGTTTTAAGTATGTACAAACGCCAACACTGTTAACTGACCATTAGTGAGCCCTATTACAATACGCATAGAGTGCATGAATGGACAGTTTAACTGTGTTCTAGCTAATAAGCTTTCAAACGACACCTCACACGTACCGATTGGTAACGTAAAACCCGACAGATTTGGACAAATATCGCCGCCATGTTTATGACGTCACAGATATGGCTGTCCCCTCCTACATTTTCTAAATTTGAAAAAAAAAACGTATTCTGGAGACAAAGAGGAACACATCCAGGATATCAGTTTTAGGTAATATAGAAACCGTGTCCACTATAATCGTGAAGGAGACGAATTTTAAATAGATAACTCCCGTGTAGGGCTGCCATCCGTCCGGGTTTTCCCGGATTTGTCCTAGTTTGGAGGCCGTCCGGGGGGGGGGGGGGGGGGGGGGTGATCAAGAAGTGTCCCTTTCATGCAAGGAAGCACCTCATTGAATTTAAAGGTCTTGTTTTTTAAAAATATTATTTTCGGACTCATTCCGGGAAGAAATGCGATTTACGCCAAATGACCGGGTTTATTAAATCTTTGTCCGGGTTTTGCGAAATTCGAGATGGCAGCCCTACTCCCGTGACACTCAGACATATTGAAATATGCAGACAGCTCGGCTAGTTTACTTCAGTTATGGCATATTGATGTGGGGCAAAGCAGCTAACATAGAGAAAATCTTTGTCCTTCAAAAGAGAGCAATCCGATCTATTTATAATCTAGGCTCTCGAGAATCGCTGAGAGAACGTTTTAAGGACATAGGTATCCTCACAATACATACTGGATGGGATTATTGTGTGTATACACAAAAATATTGAGTCCTTTAGAAAGCAGTCTGATGTTCATAATAGAAATACACGAAACAAGTAGGTACAAGCTAGCTGTCCCGAAATTTCGTTTGCAGAAGGTAAAAAATCTTTTCTGGGTAACTGGGAACATGAGAACATGGTAACGTCCTAAAAATTCATTTAAAGAATACATGAAAAATGCTCTTTTGAACCGAGGATATGTATGTATGTATGTAAATACTTTATTGTACACAAGACAAGAAAAAGAAACAATACAGACAAAATAGATATTACAAGATCGAAGAATGTATGGATGCCAAACAAACATGGCCAACCAATCGGTCCCCAAAGCCGTCGTAGGTTTGCTAGCAGTGTGCCGGAGACCTTGTATAGTGAGTCGGAAAATTGTCCTGATGCTGAATTTACGGCATAAAAAGTGTCCGATTTTATCCGTCACTCCCTTCAGGTGAGGCAAGTACAAGGGCAGTAAAATTATTATCCGTATGTCTTACCCGTTCACGTGTCCCGAACCTGGACCTTTGGGAGGCGTGCGCGGAGCCGAAGTACCGAGGTACCGAAGTACCATCGAGTACCACTGAGTACCACATAGCCAACGCGTAGAGGCCCATTTGAGAACTTAATGAAATGCAAGGGATACACCGAGCGGATGCTGTCCCTGCCCGTGTCATGGGACGCACACAGAGACAGCACCCGCATGGGTGTATAAGAACTATTGCTAATTGATATTATAGGTATTAATTATTAGTCGCCACCCTAATTTCAATCGGGATAGTGGATGGTCAGTACAGTACCGCCCAGCTGGAGAACTATTTTGAATACTACGACTCTGGCAAGTGTAAACGGGACTTTATCTTGTGACATTGTGAGTGTTGTGTCAGTTGTGTGTAACCTGACATTGAACAATAGGTACAATAGTGACGAAAATGAGCGTGGATTCTCACCACCGAGCTAGATCTGCAACGTATTGACGTTGCAGCTCTAACACCAAGTGCTACTCTTCGTTTGTTTACATTTGTTTGCCCCGTGACTTCACGCCGTATTATTATATGTGCTGTATATGCTGTATATTATTACATAACTGTGCGGTGAACGGAGCGGGAGCTGCGAACTGTCCCGGAAAGGCTACCTATTGACGCAGTATAACTAAACGATTGTAAATCTCATTGAAATTGGCTTCCGTTTAACAAGTGCGCAGTGCGCACGCATATGATGTTTACTCTGATACCAATTCGAGAAGGTCGTATGTCGATACGGGAACCTAATAGACATACGATTTTTAAGGCTCACTGCCTCAATTTTTGTTCTTAAGTAAATGTGACACTTTTTAATTTATGTTTTCTTCCGCTTTGATGACGTAGTAGAATTGTAAAATGCACTGTTTCGTCGTGTGTTATGATTTTTTTCTGTGGTCTTGCGTCAGTCTGTGCACATACGCCGTTGGCAGTTTCGAAATCATACCTCCTTATGAATGGCATTAATAACATGGACGTTTTTTTCCTTATTTGACCTAAATATATATAAATGTCACGAGTAGATATACTGTATTGCACTACGAATACTTTAACGCTAATGTAATAAAGTGTCTCCTACAAGCATAACATTTTTAGGGTTCCGTACCCGGAGGGTCAAAATGGAACCCTATTGCTGTCACTCACGCGTCCGTCCGACCGTCCATAGCTGTCACAAAATATTATTTTTAACTTCCCATTGACTTATGGACTTTAAATTTGGTGATAATCTATATATATATAAAGTTGATGGGTGACTGATTAATCACCGCCCCGCCGAAACTGCCGGTCCTAGAAATTTGAAATTTACACTATAGTTAGGTTATATAACGGAGGCAAGGGATAAGACGGGATTTTTGGAAATTCCACCCCTAAGGGGGTAAAACAGGGGTGCAAAGTTTGTATGGGGGGCAATAATTTTTTAAAGGTATAGACTTGAAACTTTGTGCAAAGACTCCCTAAAATAAGACAATGAAAGTGATATCTGCGTTTTCAAAATTTTCGTCTCCTAAGGGATTGAAAATAGGGGTGAAATTTTTTTTTAAAGTGCGAGTCTTCAAACTTTGTATGAAAGTTCCTCATAATAATACAAAAAAAGTAATTTCAGCGTTTTTCGAAATTCATCCCCTAAAGGGGTTAAAAAGGGGCTCAAAGTTTGTATGGAGAGCAAATTTTTTTTAAGTGAGGTACTTCAAATTTCTTACAGAGACTCTCTGTTTAAATAAAACAAAACTAATTTCTGCGTTTTTTGAAATTCAACCCCTAAAGGGGTTAAAAAGGGATTCAAAGTTTATATTGGAAGCAAAAATTTTTTGAGTGAAGGACTTAAAATTTCTTACAGTAACTGTTTAAATTAAATACTACAAAACTAATTTCAGCGTTTTTTTTAATTCAAGGGGTTAAAAGGGGTTCAAAGTTTGTATGGGGAGCAACATTTTTTTAATAGAGGGACTTCAAATTTTTTACAGAGTTTCTGTTTAAATACAACAAAACAAATTTCGGCGTTTTTTTTTAATTCATCCCCTCAATGGGTTAAAAAGGGGTTCAAAGTTTGTATGGGGAGCAACATTATTTTAATTGAGAGACTTTCATTTCACAAAAAGACTGTTTAAATGATTTAAGGATTTGTGGATGTTTGAAACGAAATTTCTATATCTATATCGAATTATTATCGAATTGCTATATCGAAGTACTGAAGTGTTTGTACGAAAACGCCACTATGTCAGTCCGACTCCAGGACCGGAACTCGAAACCTATTCCGCTGCAGCGGGGAGTCAGGCAAGGAGATGTTATTTCTCCTAAACTGTTCTCCGCTGCACTGGAGGATGTTTTCAAGAATCTGGACTGGAGAAGGCTAGGCATCAACATAAACGGCGAGTATATCACTCATCTTCGGTTTGCTGACGACATAGTAGTCTTGGCTGAAACCATGGAGGATTTAAGTACAATGCTCGATGACCTCAGTAAAGCCTCCGAGCGAGTTGGTCTAAGGATGAACATGGATAAGACGAAGATTATGTCAAATGCCCATGTAGCACCAACTCCCGTTACAATCGGACGCTTTACGCTCGAAGTTGTAGACGATTATGTATACCTAGGACAGACTGTCCAGTTAGGTAGGTCCAACTTTGAGAAAGAGGTCAATCGTCGAATCCGACTCGGCTGGGCAGCGTTCGGGAAGCTACGGCATATCTTTTCGTCCAATATTCCGCAGTGTCTCAAGACGAGAGTCTTTGACCAGTGTGTGTTGCCAGTGATGACATATGGTACGGAAACGTGGTCGCTCACCATGGGCCTCATAAGAAGGCTCAAAGTCACTCAGAGGGCAATGGAGAGGGCTATGCTGGGAGTTTCTCTGCGTGATCGCATCAGAAATGAGGCCATCCGTAGCAGAACCAAAGTAACCGATATAGCCTTTCGAATCGCTAAACTTAAGTGGCAGTGGGCGGGGCACATTGCACGTAGAACCGATGGCCGTTGGGGCCGAAAGGTTCTCGAGTGGCGACCACGAACCGGAAGGCGCAGCGTGGGTAGACCCCCCACAAGGTGGACTGATGACCTGGTAAAGGTCGCGGGAGTCCGCTGGATGCGGGTGGCGCAAGAACGGTCATTGTGGCACTCTTTGGGGGAGGCCTATGTCCAGCAGTGGACGTCTTTCGGCTGATATGATGATGATGATGATGATGAAACGAAATTTCTACAGGTCCATAATTAAATACGTACAGTAACGAAGAGAAAACGACAAGATACATGTCAATCTACACAAAAAATAGCCTAAGTAAATGAGAGTTTTTAACCGATGAGTAGGTACCTAAAGGGATTTTTAGAAGGGTTGAGAATTTGGGTTGACCGATTTAATATCTGTACAGCATATTAATAATTTGGTCTCACCGGGTAAAAGTACCACAATTATTATACCGGTTCCTGGATATTAAGATGTTTTAACTAAAAACCGAGCTCCACGCAGACGAAGTTGCGGGCAACAGCTAGTCTATATATATAAAGTTGATGGGTGACTGATTAATCACCGCCCCGCCGAAACTGCCGGTTCTAGAAATTTGAAATTTACACTATAGTTAGGTTATATAACGGAGGCAAGGGATAAGACGGGATTTTTGGAAATTCCACCCCTAAGGGGGTAAAACAGGGGTGCAAAGTTTGTATGGGGGGCAATATTTTTTTTAAGGTCCAGACTTGAAACTTTGTACAAAGACTCCTTAAAATAAGACAATGAAAGTTATATCTGCGTTTTCAAAATTTTCGTCTCCTAAAGGGTTGAAAATGGGGGTGAAATATTGTATGGGGAGCAATTTTTTTTAAAAGCGAGATTCTTCAAACTTTGTGTAAAAGTTCCTTATAATAATGGAAAAAAAGTAATTTCAGCGTTTTCTAAAATTCATCCCCTAATGGGGTTAAAAAGGGGTTCAAAGTTTGTATGGGGAGCAATTTTTTTTTATAGTGATAGTCTTCAAACTTTGTAAGAATGACAAGAGTTGATTGACCCAATAGCAACTGTATTACATTAGTTTTAAAGTAGAACATTCAATGTAATAAAAGCATATATCAGCGTCAAACTCGAAGTACCTGTAAGAAGGCTAAAGTTGTTTTAGCACGGAGCCCGTCAGTGCACGTGGCTCAACTCGCACTTGGCCGGTGCTCGACCTTGATGTTATGTTACCTGTATCTGAAATAGACGTCTCCAATGCGAATGAACAGAAGCCGAACAGACGCCAAAATTTCGGCGACAAAATTACTTACACATTATTTATAGAAACAAGTATCAGGCCGGCTAGGATGGCAGCAAAATTACAGCTTTTATGGTCAACTTATATCGTTAAACACGGGTAAACATTTTACGCGAGTTAGGTATCTAATATGATACAAAAGACATATAAATTGTCGGACGTTAAACGTGACCTTTTATATGTTATATCAACATTTTAACGTCATAACATAATGTAGGTCAACCGGGACCCCACTTAAAATTTAACATTATGAAGAATATTGACAGGTGGTTCGGAATTTTCACAAAAATGGTCCGGAACGAACATTGTGTCATCATAGCTTTGCGTTTGAACTCTAAATATGCTCATTTCCATCGCCTAAACTACAAAATTAACGATTATAAATATTTTGTACTACTTAACTTTTACAAGCTGGCAACATTTTACATAAATTATGTGTATAGAGATATATAAGGTGTTTATTTATTAGTTGCAGATATTTTTACAGCTGATAGTACTCGGTCCCTGGAGTATATTTAAGTATGAAACATTATAGCTTTTACGATGTTTTTTTGGAGAAAACTGAAAAACAAATCTGCTACTTTAAAACACCCTGTTAATGTGATTATTAAATGAGAACTCATTGAACAGATTCTAGTACCTCTTTTACGTACCACTTAACTGTAACTGGCCACTTCAAGTCAATAAACCGAACCATAATGACATTTAAGACAAACAATTGCTGACATGAGTGACATGACAGATAGTGTTAAAACGTCTTGTCACTTAAATGCACATGGTGATTATTTTTAGACGAAATTACAATTAATTTTTTTGTTCGGTAAATGAAAACAAAAAAAATATATGAAAAGATTTCTTACTTTCTATTTAAAGTTAATTGTTTTAAAGTAAAGTATCATCTGTTAAAATATCTGCAACTAATAAAAAACACCTTATATATTATATATATATACGTTGCAAAATTAGCATGTTAGCTAATTGAGATAAAGTCGCCCTCATGTTTTATGTCGGGTTATATGTCGGAGCATATATTTTGTCACGTTTATCATCCTAGCCCTGCTGATGTTATTGATAGTATCAGTGTATGAAAGTCGCAACCTCAGTCTCCGGGGATAAACCCCCCCCCCCTTCTCGACACGACTGCTGCTGACACGTTTGCTAACTCTGTGTAATAATGAGGTCCACTGACAATATGTATGGATAATCCGTCCCCGGTCCCAGCGATAATATCAAAACAAAACATTCTTTTGTTATTCGGCCAGGGATCCCAGCCACCGGTAGCGGACGGCTTTAGTCTTGAATATAAAATATCTTTATAACTAATTAGAGTCACAATATTAAATTAATATAATACACATGAGTACTTAAGTATATTATATTAGTTAGAGTCCGTTAAATGTTAGAAACGATATAAGTCATTTATTCATAAAACAAACTAAGTAATAAACAGTCCACATATTCTAATCCGCAATACACAGGCTTCGTCAGGTTATGTTATATTACATATTTTCTTGTGACGTCATGACGCGGCTTAATATAGCTATCGAGTCGTCGAACTTCTTAATAGCTTACACATTCTTTGCTACCCCGTGAACAGATATTCCATAAATATTCTCCAATCGCTCTTCTCTAAAATGAGCTGTAACTGTAACAAAACAAATAATGAAAGCATAATTTTAATATGATGTACATATGTACTCTTGACCGTGTTTTTACAAAAGGACTTGATATAATCAATATCACATAGGTACCTATTGTTCGTACTAGCTGAAACGTCACGTATGCGGGGTTCTCTAAAAAAACATATGCTTTTCTACTTCCACATTAACTGTTGAAAGCAGGACAGTTTCACAAGCTCGTTTCTTACTGGACAATGTTATTAAAAATGTGTCAGTAAATGTTATACGATAGAGTTTAAATTATATTGACACACGCGTTGGGATTACGAATCGGGCGCGTTTTATTGAGGGTGGCAGCAACTTTGAGACTAAGAGTCGACTTAACTATACCTACTTATTTCTACTTCTAAAAACTTTTTGTAACTTTTATCTTCAATAATTTGTTACTCAAATAGAAAATGGGAACCTTAATTATAGGTTTACTTTGTTGCTCGTATATCTGTTTCCAAATTCCAATTAAATTCGTATTTAAGTATGTATTTCAAAATTCTGTTTCCAGTTTCCAACTGAAAATCATGATAAACGAATTTTCCGGCATAAAATCATTTGCAATAATATAAAATCATTTGCAATACCTGCCGAGCAATACTTACCTACGCATGTACAAGTATTACACGTTTCAAGGCAAATAGAAGCATGTCATAGAATATCAAGTATTTTCTAACAACTCAACAAATTCAGGGGGCCTCGCTCGGGGCAAGCGTTGATTAGCATCTGAATGCCGCGAGGAAACTCCGCGCTGACGGCAGGGTTCTGTTTGGGTTTCCAACACCTGCAGATTCACGACCTGTTTCTACTCACCCGCCGCTCCTCCCCAGTATTTCTTGGTCTCTAGACCTGGAACTAGATACGTAGCCTGAGAACTGTGTTACGCTGGTCTGTATTGGAGCGTGGTCGGCGAGCGCGATGAATACGAGCGAGCGTCAGCCGTGACAGTGACTGAGGGCGGTATGTTTTTGTTTTTCTCGAATCACGTGCGCTCATTTCCCTGGAAGTTTTCGGAGGTGAATAAAGGTGGATTTAGACCGAATGAATGAACAATTAGAACGTTAACGAACGAACGATTTTGCCTGATTTGACACATTATTTAGGCCTCAATTATATTATTGATAGAGATAAGGGAACAGGAAAAGGTGGATGGACTGCGTGAAAGATGATATGGAGAGGAAGGATGTGAGTGCCGAGATAACGAGCGATAGAGAGGTATAGAAGAAAAAAACCTGCTGCGCCGACCCCAACTACCTAAATAGGATAAGGGCAAGCCAATAAGAGAACAGTTTAATGTCGTTTTTCTCGAATTTGGAGCAGCCCAACTGGAGAAGTACCTCCGCCTTGCAGAAGACCACATCTATAATAACATTATTATTTAAATAAGTACCTATGTAGTGCTGTGTTCCTGGAGGTGAGCAGTTGCCAGTGCTCCGGAGTCGTTGTATAAAAAAAGGATCTGATAAGTCTGTCGAGATCGTAGCAAAATTTTACCACCAACTTTGATGATGACATTCAGTTATATTATAATGTTGCATTATCTTCCGCTACCCAAAGATTGTCTGGAAGAGATCGCTGTTTAGCGATTAGACCGCCTGTTGTTTACCTCTACTGTAAGCCTAATGTTCTGTACTGTGTTCTTATTGAGGTGTGCAATAAAGAGTATTTGTATTGTATTACATGGTATGATCAGCAGTGCGATAGTCGGACTTAGGTCCCACGGCGCTCGGCGCCAATGAACCTTATCATTACGTTAATCGGCAATGAATGGGCCGCAACAGAGCGTGACCACGCCGCTCCGTAACGGCGTGAGGTCACGGGGCAGCCAAATGTAAACAAACAAGTACCACTTGCGATTATCGACGTGTAGCTCTAACACCTGTCACTTCATAATAGGTAGTATCAATTATGCTTCACTGGCTATCATGATACATTTATATACTGCACTATATAGGTATGGGAAGAGTACCACTTGCGACTGTTGCCGTTGTAGCTCTAACACCTGCCACTTCATAATGGGTAGCTTCAATTATACTTCACTGAGCCGCCATCATAATACAATTGTATACTGCGCCTGGTATGGTAATTCGGTACATACGAGTAGGTTAGTAGTGTGGATGACCCAAGCTAAAGCATCAGCCTATCTATAGTATGCGGACGTTAGTGTGAGTGTGTCGTCGACAGTGACGTCACTTGTGTCACGATCTGGATCTTCAGCCCTTGTTTTCTTAGACCATGACAGCCATATACTTAACATGGTCAAGTCGACTAATGGCCAGATTGGTGCGACACATCGCGGGTTCAAAAATGCGTAGCGCACGTTATCAACCAAAGAGCGCAAGTGTGCGTAAGAGTAGGCGAAGACATACTGAAGTGTTCACTAATAGACCTTATCCCGTTACAATAAGGTCAGTAATGGTTTTTCAGTGTGATTGATGGTGCTCCTTGGCCCTGACTAAAGAGGTGTCAATGGAGAAGTAATAAAAACACTACGAGGCAGCGGGGTAAAGCACGAGGGCCGCCCTTGTGTTTTGTCGTGGTCGCGCAGTTCGAGACACACGGCACGCACGCGCTTACGGCACGCTCACCTTTTATAGGGTTCCGTACCTAAAGGGTCCAAACGGAACCCTATTGATGTCATTCACGCGTCCGTCCGTCGTCTGTCACAAAATTTTGTTACGAATATTTTTCTAACTTCCCATTGACTTATGAATTTGATAATTACGTATATTTTACCAAAAAACACTAAAACAACAACTAAACACAAACAAACAAACTTTTAACAAATACTAAATCAGATTAATATATTGATAAATCAGGTTTTGTCTTCGATTTTTCCTGATTTTTTACATTAAAATCAACTTAATTTTGCGGTCGGCTCGGAACCCTAAATGTGCGAAGTCCGAGACACACTTGGCTGGGTTTTTTTACGTTGGTGAAATGCATTTACGCATCCCGTCCTGTCGGAGAAGTAGGACGGGTATGACGGACTAACCGCGTCTAGAAAGCCTTGGACTACCGACACAACCGTATAAAACCACTAACGAAGCCCTGCTCCGCCTTCAATTGGGGCGCGTCGTCGCAGGATCGCTCTTGGCATTCAAATGCGTACGTCCGCCCCGGTACGGCACGTTTGGCTGCAGTCCTCATAAAGCCGTGGGATATTGTGAATACCGCTAGTTAAATAATTTGAATGGATTTTATCGTGTACTTATCATCATTCTCATATCAGCCGAAAGACGGCCACTGCTGGACATACTCGTAAACCTTATTTTTATAGGTTCACAAAACTGAACGTTACACAAACTTAATAATTGAACAAAATGGCTTAAAACATTACATACGGTGGACGCCCTTCTCGATGTGAACACAACATAACATGTGCATGTTAAACAAGCCGAATATTAAACAGAGTCACTGTAATTGCTCCAAAGAGTGCCACAAAGAGTGCCACAATGAATGCCACAAAGAGTGCCACAATGACCGGTCCTGCGCCACCCGCATCAGGCGGACTCCCGCGAGCTTTACCAGGTCATCAAACCCACCTTGTGGGGGTGTATATTATGTATTATTTGCATTGTGAGATTTCGAATCCTTTACAGCATTCGTGCTTTCGGGCTTGGCATCCGTCAACCAATTTCAACATATCTCAGGAAGATGACGGACAGATATGTCCACTCACGTCGAATATCCCAAATGCAATACCTACCCAGATGATGTCACTGCGTGACAATACGTGATCAACCCATCATTATTTTCTATCCGTGTGTGTCACGGAGAGGCGCTTGGCCGAGCATGTTCGCCGCGCCATGCCGGCGCGCCGTTCGCCCCGGCCGTGTCGGTTCACGCTCTGATTGTGCGACCGTCGCCGCGGCCGGCGGGCGGCGCACAAAACAAACATCTCGCGTAGCCGGCAAGCGTCACAAACAAACAAATTCCTCGGTGACCATCCCTCGTCTTCCCACGGGGGTCAGTCTGAGACCTTTACTTCGCATTCAAATTTTGTTTTGAGTTGTTTCGTACGCGTTCTGACTCTGCGCACGTATGAAACATTTATCTGTTATAATATAAGCCTATTAATTAGTGAATGAATACTTTTTTCGATCAAAATTCATATTATATTCGACGACCGCTGTAGCCTAGTTGGTAGTGACTCTGCCTACGAAGCTGGAGGTCCCGGGTTTGAATCCCGGACAGGGCATTACCTATTTTCTTTACAAGTATTTATGTATATCGTCGCCCAGTACCCATAGTACAAGCTTTGCTTAGTTTGGGACTCGGCTTAGATTGGATTAACATGGTTTAACCTGTGTGTCTGTCTGCGTCGCAACTCCCAAATTGATGAACTCGATGAACCGATTGGATTTTTTTTAAATTCGTGTGTGTGTGTTTTGTCTGTCGTAATGGTTATTACCGAGTCACTATAGGCTCTGAATTGGACTCTATTCTCTTGTAAGAAGGATGTCTGGTAACCATAGCACATTGATGTGCTTATTGATCAATAAGCGGTAGTACATAGTACGTGTCATCCACGAAGGCGCGCCCCTCCACAGCCCAATCCGTACAATTGCGCGTAGATTAGGTTATACGTATGGGATTCGCTGTGGAGGGGCGCCTCGTCGTGGATCCCACACGCACTATAATCGAGGAATTATGTTGATGTTGTTTTGTTTTTGTTTCAGGTATGCACAACAGGTCTAGAACATGCGGGAAGCCCACAGCGGCGCACGATAGCCATGGGTATATAATAATATCAACAAATGACAAGGTATGACCTGTCAATGCCCATAGTCAATGGGAAGTCAAAAAATTCTTCGGAGCAAAATTTTGTGGCAGGCTATGGGCGGACGGACGTGTAGTGACAGCAATAGCGTTCTGTTTGGACCCTTCGGGTACGGAGCCCTATCAAACAACAGGATAATCCTATGACATCACATCCCATAAGATTTTTCATCTCGAATTGTGACCCTGGGCCGTGATTCTAGATGTCTTAATGATAGAAGTGGAGGTCTAGGATATCGCATTTCAAGATTTTTTTTCATGTGCCATTATTATTGGATACTCGTCAAATTCGTCGAGGATTATAGCGCGAGTGCAAGTATCGATCGCGCGGCGGCCTTGACTCGATGCATGCGGAACCAGCACACGGTCTCTTTAATTGGAGCTCACACACATCCCAATCCGCTATTACTTTTTTTATGATATATTCGAACCAGTTTATAGAGACGATCAAATGTATATTTGGAATCAACTAGAATTATACAATTATAGCACACTAAAGGACAAAAATTAGGGCCAAAAAGACTCCTACAAATTGTCACTCCTACACGCAGAGTGTTGAACCAACCGTTACACCTATGGGAAATTTAAGTCTTTTGCTGTTTTAGTCGTTAAACTTGCCGTAACTACAATTTATTTTATATTCTTTATTTTTACGTAAGCATTACCTTTTATTTGACTTATGGACGATAAAAAAACAAACATATCTTTCCGACGTTTTGATGTCACATTTTAAGATATTGGTAAAATTTTATTTGTTTCAATTTATTGTGGTCTATCTAAAGAGTGACACCGCGTTATAAATTTTAATATATTGTGTCAAATACCCAATTTCTCAATAGCCAATCTTAAATAATACAAAAAAAACAATGTGATTTCTGTGCATCGGTGCGGTGCGTGAGCGGGACATCGCTACAGACACGCCTATCGCTGTCTCACTCACACTGCGGAAACCGCATCGGTCACATTGGTGTGCAAAGCGCCTAACTGTTTTGACGCCGCAATAATATTACAGACCACATCCCATCATTACTAATGCGTGTCAGAGCTTAAATATAAATATTATGTTCGAAACCATGCCCTATTTGGGTCTTAAATAGATTTAGGTTCGCGTCTTTTCGTGGACACATCAAAAGTTAAGGGTGACACAGCTTAATTTTGGATTGGACTACTAACCCGCTTAAACAGCGTCTCCGTGTCTATAAATCCACGTGATAAAAGCATAACTTACATGCACATAAGCCGTTAACTATTGATCACAAGAGGGAAGACTTTTATTTTCTCAAGTGTTTATGAACCATTTGCTCCCCTATTCACTTCCTGTCCTTCTATATGGTAGGGACCATAACATAACATAATGCTAAATGTGGATTTACTCGAGCGTTGGGGCCTATTTGGGTCTTGAAGATTGGATGATAGAAAGAAAAAACCGGCCTAGTGAAGGGTTCCGTACCATCCTATCCTAATAATGTAATAATATTATAAACGTGAAAGTTTGTGCCGATGGATGGATGTATGTACGTTCCACACTCTTTTAATAAGCTTAATCTACCGAACGAAGAATTATTCCAGTAGCGGTTATGCTAAAATATGCCCAAAAAGTTATCGACTCTTGCACCCTGTTATTTGTACTTGCGGTGGAAATGTGGCATGCTTTCTTGGTTGACTGTACATAAACTAGGAACTCGGGTACCGAGGTAATCCCGCGACCACACGTATCCCGGGGCGTGGTCTGGGAGTGCAGGCCCCTCCCACTAGTTGCTCCAGGCTCCGCCCCCGCGCCCACCACCGACCCTGGCCCGCACTACGACCTCTGAAAATCATGGACAAAGACAAAAAAATTGTAATAGCTAATCAAACTAAAACAACTTCAACTTTGCAACTTCTTTTGTTGCTAAATATGAAAGGAAAAATAGCAAAGAGACGTAATTAAACTGACCGAGAGTTGGCACGTGTAGTGTATGTAAACATATTAAATCTGCGTAGTTGTTTTACAATCCTACTTGAAGATAACAGTGAAACCATAAATGGTGGTAATGGTAGGTTTCAAGTACTTTCTTCAATTCAATTCAATTATTTATTCATAAAATAAACTTTTACACGTCATTTACACTTACAAACTTCCATCTTAAAGGAAATAAGTTTTTGTTTTCCCGGGGCACCCGTTCCTCACGTTAAGTAGCTTAAAAAAACATAGGTACTGTATTTATTTTAGATTTTTAGGAGTCGCTACCGACCAAGTTTTTAGTTTTTAATATTTTATCTACATCCATAGCATAAATCCTCTATTACGTGTTCAGGTGTCATTAGCAAATTACCACCGTTAAAATTTCAATTTCATTTATTTCAGACTACAAATGGTCCACACATACAGATAATTTAAAGGAATATAACAATAAATAATGATTTAGTCATAATAATAAGATCACAAATTAAATTAAATTAAACTTACAAGTTAAACAATTACAAAATAAAAATGTCAAGAAAAAATACATTTTAACATTTTTATGTAGTTACATGAACCTCCATGCAGTGGTTCATGTACGGACAATCCAACCTACAACACTAAATACATAATTTCACCGAGCGCTGTCATAATGAGAAAAGTAATAATAATACGAAAATGTAAATTGAACGGTCCCTCAAACTTGAATAAAAATTCTGAAATAAATAGGTACAGTAGTAGTGTTTTTCCAAGCCACTAAAGAGACGGCTGCCCCGGCAGAAACAAAAAAAAAAGTAAAATAAGGATCACCCTAGTATATAATACATGTAGAGCCGAACTTATCTCGGTAAGGGATGCATTCCAAGTGGGGCGTGTTGTTTGTCCCTCCTCCCCTCAGGTGCATGTCTTCTCCCGGTCCCGGCTTGCCGGCGCAGCCTCCGTCAGAGTACTTACATCGTACGCCTCAGTCCTGCCAGTGCTCCCGACCGGGACGCTACCCTCCATCCCTAGGGATCCCGAACTAGTCCGCTAACTTATCGTTCATGTATTAGTCTTTGAAATCTATTTGTTTCAATAGTTTTAAATTTAACTGCCAGGATAACGACGATTAATGCTAACGTTGCCCTAGTATTCAGTTTAAGTTGTTGTTGTGATAGGTAACTTTGGTTTTTATTCAACATGCAGAACGGAGATGCGATGGGCAATTATTTAGGTAAGGATTTCATTTTAGTTTACAATTAGGCAAGCGTTAAACTTGTTTCCCGGTTAGTTAGAAACATACTCAATACTTTTATCCATTTCTAAGCCTTTTTATACGAAGTTGCCTGCCGAGTTATTCAGCTGTGGCTGCCCGGCCACGAGCCCGGCCGGCGGCGGCGGTGGCCGACCGCGCCGCGCCGTTGCCAGTCCCCGCGACGGCCTGACCGAGAGTGGCTGTACCCTGTACCCTCCCTACCAGTACCTCTAGTATAAGTTTTTTCGAAACAAAACACAAGCGAACACGTTTGCGCATAGTCTTAATTTATATGGCAAAAATAGTGACCACCTAAGGCCGTCAGAAGCGCTGCTCGTGTTGTCTTACAAAATAAGACTAAACTAGAGTTTCAGCTCTTACCACTCCTATGTTTGTTCTCGTTATTGCTTTTTATTTTCTGGCCATTTATCAGTGGAAGAACGCATAGTGAAATTCATGTCTATAATTTAGTCGAATAATGTAAGACGCAGTTTAGATGTAAAAATCATGAGATGTGATTTATTACTTGATGAAAACCCATACATCAGTACCTATGCAGCATCTTTTCTGTAATCAGTATTATTTAGTGATCGATATAATAAACTAAAATATGCCTATTTTATTGGCAAAAGAGTATAAAATATTGAAATTACTATATGAATGCCATAAATTTGGTAGTTTTAATTTGTTTTACTTAGTTCCGAGTTTTAACTGCATGTTGTAATAATTTGATATTCATGACCACATATTGAATATAATTGATGTTGATAACAATATAGGATTGCGAAAACAATGCCCGCAGTGGCCTAATTTCCAAATGAGTCGACGCCTAAGACCGAACCGACCACTTTTATTTGACACTAACCGGCTGTTGGACACGACGCAGCAAGAGGCGTGACGTGTAACCGGCGTGTGGCTGTATTGTAGTTGTCGTGTGGCCGTCGTGTGGCAGTCGTGTGGCAGTCGTGTGGCCGTCGTGTAGCCGTAGTGTAGCCGTCGTTTGGCCATCGTGTGGCCGATTCATGGTCATTCAAGTGTATGGACATTAGGAATCACATGAAAATACTGTTTGTTTAATAATAAGCTGCCCGCATGCTGAATATGGCCCTCCGGATCTTTTCCCTCAGAAATCTCGTACGTATGTATATATTTTATATACAAAATAATAATATTAATATTACACGTACGGTACGTACTGTAGTCTATGTAAAATAATATAGGTGGACCCGCGGGATATTAATATAGCCGTTTTATCAAATGAGTGGTAGAAATTGACTAGAAATGTACAAAGCAGCGGCGGAGCGTCCATATAATTCGATTTCCACCGGCTTGCCTTATTTTCAGCCAGTCCAGTTCTTTTACTACGGCTCATGAGGAATAAGAAAGGCAAATTATGTCCGGCTTCCCTAAGAATGTTTTTGACGCTCCGCCACTGGTACAAAGCTACAAATCTCACAAACCTAATACATACAATGCCGACGATTGCTGCGCCGTAGCCCCGATCACATCCGCTTTGTAGCGAACACTGTCGACGAACGGGGATCCCGAATATCGGGGCAGACCACGTTCACATGCCACGCTACGAAAAGGTTGTCAGTTAACACATGCAGCGCCGAGGACACGATATCGTGTTCTCCGTTCGTAGACAGTTTTCGCTACATAGCGGAAAAACCGCGTTATCGGCTACGAGCGTAGCGCTTAGCACTCTACGACAATGAATGTGTTAACGCTAAGAGGCAAAAATACGGACACACGCTACGAAAACGTTGGCAGTAAGTATGCGCATGGCTCTTCCATTGTACTACAATACTGTACCGCAACATGAAATCTGCAGCTCGTAGCAACCTCGTAGCCGCTACGGCGTAGAACCTCACATGGAATCCCGTTTTTGGACTGGCAGTTTATATGAGGCGTAGGTTCACATTCATTACAAGTAGAATCCCAGATTGTTCCGCGGTATTGAAGGTATTAATTTAATTTAATATTACATTATAGCAGGGATCGGAACCGGTTTCCAAATACCGGTATTATTTTGTTCCTAAACCGGTTTGATTTCGTTCTTACATAATACCGGTTTATCAAAATACCTGTTAGTGAAAGAACGAATTATTTCGGTTATCAGTATTCTAGGAGAACGGAATTTTAACGTTCCGTGGAACTTTATTAAACCGGTTTAAAATGTCACGACTGTCACTTTCTCACTTTTGAAGGCTTTGTCGTCAGGTAATACCATCACCCGCGGGCCCCGCGGCGCGTGTGCGCTTATAATTTAGATTAGAAGCTAATTTATATGATGCCGCCGGAACGGAAGACAGCCACTGGAACTTCCTAACGGAAAGTGCTACGGTAGTCGAGATGGGGCTCGTTTGTTGTGTTGTCTTGAGTACTTACCACTGGACCTGATGTCGAGGGTCTGATGATGCAGCCGGAAGAGAGTCACTGGAACTGCCTAACGGAAAGTGATAAAGTAGTCGAGTTTGGGCTTGTTTGTTTTGTTGTCTCGAGTACTTACTACTGGACCTGATTTCGAGGGTCTGATGATGCAGCTGGAAGAGAGTCACTGGAACTGCCTAACGGAAAGTGATAAAGTAGTCGAGTTTGGGCTTGTTTGTTTTATTGTCTTGAGTACTTACCACTGGACCGATGTCGAGGGTCTGATGATGCAGCCGGAAGAGAGGCAATGGAACTACCTAACGGAAAGTAATAAAGTAGTCGAGTTTGGGCTTGTTTGTTTTGTTCTCTTGAGTACTTACCACTGGACCGATGTCGAGGGTCTGATGATGCAGCCGGAAGAGAGGCACTGGAACTGCCTAACGGAAAGTAATAAAGTAGTCGAGTTTGGGCTTGTTTGTTTTGTTGTCTTGAGTACTTACCACTGGACCTGATGTCGAGGGTCTGATGATGCTGCCGGAAAAGAGCCACTGGAACTGCCTAACGGAAAGTGATAAAGGAGTGGAATTTGGGCCTGTTTGTTTTGTTGTCTTGAGTACTTACCACTGGACCTGATGTCGAGGGTCTGATGATGCAGCCGGAAGAGAGGCACTGGAACTGCCTAACGGAAAGTAATAAAGTAGTCGAGTTTGGGCTTGTTTGTTTTGTTCTCTTGAGTACTTACCACTGGACCGATGTCGAGGGTCTGATGATGCAGCCGGAAGAGAGGCACTGGAACTGCCTAACGGAAAGTAATAAAGTAGTCGAGTTTGGGCTTGTTTGTTTCGTTGTCTTGAGTACTTACCACTGGACCGATGTTGAGGGTCTGATGATGCAACCGGAAGAGAGGCACTGGAACTGCCTAACGGAAAGTGATAAAGTAGTCGAGTTTGGGCTTGTTTGTTTTGTTGTCTTGAGTACTTAGCACTAGACCTGATGTCGAGGGTCTGATGATGCAGCCGGAAGAGAGCCACCGGAACTGCCAAACGGAAAGTGCTACGGTAGTCGAGTTTAGGCTTGTTTGTTTTGTTATCTTGAGCACTTACCACTGGACCTGATGTTGAGGGTCTGATGATGCAGCCGGAAGAGAGCCACTGGAACTGCCTAACGGTAAGGGATAAAGTAGTCCGTTCCGTCCGTTTGGCAGTTCCAGTGGCTCTCTTCCGGCTGCATCATCAGACGCTCGACATCAGATCTAGTGCTAAGTACTCAAGACAACAAAACAAACAAGCCCAAACTCGACTACTTTATCACTTTCCGTTAGGCAGTTCCAGTGCCTTTCTTCCGGCTGCATCATCAGACCCTCGACATCAGGTCCAGTGGTAAGTACTCAAGACAACAAAACAAACAAGCCCAAACTCGAATACTTTGTCACTTTCCGTTAGGCAGTTGCAGTGCCTCTCTTCCGGCTGCATCATCAGACCCTCGACATCAGGTCCAGTGGTAAGTACTCAAGACAACAAAACAAACAAGCCCAAACTCGACTACTTTATCACTTTCCGTTAGGCAGTTCCAGTGCCTCTCTTCCGGCTGCATCATCAGACCCTCGACATCAGTCCAGTGGTAAGTACTCAAGAGAACAAAACAAACAAGCCCAAACTCGAATACTTTATCACTTTCCGTTAGGCAGTTCCAGTGCCTCTCTTCCCGCTGCATCATCAGACCCTCGACATCAGGTCTAGTGGTAAGTACTCAAGACAACAAAACAAACAAGCCCAAACTCGAATACTTTGTCACTTTCCGTTAGGCAGTTGCAGTGCCTCTCTTCCGGCTGCATCATCAGACCCTCGACATCAGGTCCAGTGGTAAGTACTCAAGACAACAAAACAAACAAGCCCAAACTCGACTACTTTATCACTTTCCGTTAGGCAGTTCCAGTGCCTCTCTTCCCGCTGCATCATCAGACCCTCGACATCAGGTCTAGTGGTAAGTACTCAAGACAACAAAACAAACAAGCCCTAACTCGACTACTTTATCACTTTCCGTTAGACAGTTCCAGTGCCTCTCTTCCGGCTGCATCATCAGACCCTCGATATCAGGTTTAGTGGTAAGTACTGAAGACAACAAAACAAACAAGCCCAATCTCGACTAGATTATCACTTTCTGTTAGACAGTTCCAGTGCCTCTCTTCCGGCTGCATCATCAGACACTCAACATCAGGTCTAGTGGTAAGTACTCAAGACAACATGATCAACAAACCCAAACTTGACTACTTTATCACTTTCCTTTAGACAGTTCCAGTGCCTCTCTTCCGGCTGCATCATCAGACCCTCGACATCAGGTCCAGTGGTAAGTACTCAAGACAACAAAACAAACAAGCCCAAACTCGACTACTTTATCACTTTCCGTTAGGCAGTTCCAGTGCCTCTCTTCCCGCTGCATCATCAGACCCTCGACATCAGGTCTAGTGGTAAGTACTCAAGACAACAAAACAAACAAGCCCAAACTCGACTATCGTAGCACTTATCATCAGGCAGTTCCAGTGCCTTTCTTCCGACTGCATCATCAGACCCTCGACATCAGGTCCAGTGCTAAGTACTCAAGACAACAAAACAAGCAAGCCCAAACTCGACTACTTTATCACCTTCCGTTAGACAGTTCCAGTGCCTCTCTTCCGACTGCATCATCAGACCCTCGACATCAGGTCCAGTGGTAAGTACTCAAGACAACAAAACAAACAAGCCCAAACTCGACTACCGTAGCACTGTCCTTTAGGCAGTTCCAGTGGCTCTCTTCCGGCAGCATCATCAGACCCTCGACATTAGGTCCAGTGGTATGTACCCAAGAGAACAAAAAACAAGCCCAAACTCGATTACTTTATCACTTTCCGTTAGGCAGTTCCAGTGCCTCTCTTCCGGCTGCATCATCAGACCCTCGACATCAGGTCCAGGGGTAAGTACTCAAGACAACAAAACAAACAAGCCCAAACTAGACTACTTTATCACTTTCCGTTAGGCAGTTCCAGTACCTCTCTTCCGATTGCATCATCAGACCCTCGACATCAGGTCCAGTGCTAAGTACTCAAGACAACAAAACAAGCAAGCCCAAACTCGACTACTTTATCACTTTCCGTTAGACAGTTCCAGTGCCTCTCTTCCGGCTGCATCATCAGACCCTCGACATCAGGTCCAGGGGTAAGTACTCAAGACAACAAAACAAACAAGCCCAAACTAGACTACTTTATCACTTTCCGTTAGGCAGTTCCAGTGGCTCTCTTCTGGCTGCATCATCAGACTCTCGACATCAGGTCCATTGGTAAGTACTCAAAACAACAAAACAAACAAGCCCAAACTCGACTACTTTATCACTTTCCGTTAGGCAGTTCCAGTGACTCTCTTCCGGCTGCATCATCAGACCCTCGACATCAGGTCCAGTGGTAAGTACTCAAGACACCAAAACAAACAAGCCCAAACTTGACAACTTTATCACTTTCCGTTAGGCAGTTCCAGTGCCTCTCTTCCGGCTGCATCATCAAACCCTCGACATTAGGTCCAGTGGTATGTACCCAAGACAACAAAACAAACAAGCCCAAACTCGATTACTTTATCACTTTCCGTTAGGCAGTTCCAGTGCCTCTCTTCCGGCTGCATCATCAGACCCTCGACATCAGGTCCAGGGGTAAGTGTTCAAGAGAACAAAACAAACAAGCCCAAACTCGACAACTTTATCACTTTCCGTTAGGCAGTTCCAGTGCCTCTCTTCCGGCTGCATCATCAGACCCTCGACATCAGGTCCAGTGGTAAGTACTCAAGACAACAAAACAAACAAGCCCAAACTCGACAACTTTATCACTTTCCGTAAGGCAGTTCCAGTGCCTCTCTTCCGGCTGCATCATCAGACCCTCGACATCAGGTCCAGTGGTAAGTACTCAAGACAACAAAACAAACAAGCCCTAACTCGACTACATTATCACTTTCCGTTAGGCAGTTCCAGTGGCTCTCTTCTGGCTGCATCATCAGACCCTCTACATCAGGGCCATTAGTAAGTACTCAAGACAACAAAACAAACAAGCCCAAACTCGACTATTTTATCACTTTCCGTTAGACAGTTCCAGTGCCTCTCTACCGGCTGCATCATCAGACCCTCGATATCAGGTCTATTGGTAAGTACTCAAGACAACAAAACAAACAAGCCCAAACTCGACTATCGTAGCACTTTCCGTTAGGCAGTTCCAGTACCTCTCTTCCGACTGCATCATCAGACCCTCGACATCAGGTCCATTGGTAAGTACTCAAGACAACAAAACAAACAAGCCCAAACTCGACTACTTTATCACTTTCCGTTAGGCAGTTCCAGTGGCTCTCTTCCGGCTGCATCATCAGACCCTCGACATCAGGTCTAGTGGTAAAATTTAATATCAAATTATAAATTAGCTTTTAAATAAATTGTAAGCGCACTCCCGCTGCGGATAATAGTAACCCTTGGCGGCCTCTGTCAAAAATTCGAGTTAGGACTGGTTGTCTCCGTCGAAAACCGGTTAATTTCGTTCCACGGAAACGAAATTGGGCCCGGAACAGTTCCTTCACTAACCGGTTTTGAGTGCCGAAAACCAGAAACAAGAACGAAACCACAAACGCTATTCATTTCGGTTTGGGGTCAATGGCCGAAACCGGTTTGAAAATAATACCGGTATCCGATCCCTGCATTATAGTATAATAAAATATAGATTTAATTTTTAATTATAGCATTGAAAGTATAAATTTAATTTAATATTACATTAATAGTTTCAATATATTTAGCTATACTAACAGAAGATTCACAATATTCACATGCAATTCCCAATAGGTACATTTAAACGATTAAGGGCCTATCGTGCGGGGTAAATTCTCAGCGCCTGTCAAATTTCAATTTTTTTAATAATTTACCCAATTAACCCACACATGCATTATTCACGCACACTACCTCATTTTGCTGGGTCGGGTCATTGACCCATGTTTATGTCAACTTATGACAATATAGATTTTGAATATTTAAAGGTTTCTTGGTGCATAAGAGAAGTGTAACAAAAATCGTCAAGTTCTGATCTGTAACCAAAACTCAAGTATTAGTTGTATCTGAAAATATCTTGAATTTGGAATTTGTGGTAGTAAAATACTCAGTTCCTTGTTTATAAAATAAAACTTGTCAAACCCCTGTTTTGTAAAATGTATTTTGTTTTGCCCTTTCCTCACAGACTCATTTTTATACAACTTAAAACAGAGAAAGAATTTTCCTAATCGGTTCGTGCATGTTATGACTGTTTTATGTTTATGACTTAGGTACTTATTTTGAGAGTTTACTTGGTGATTTTCATGATACGAGTATATGTTGTACCTTAAATAGGTTATTTTAAGCAAAACTTTTCATAAATTGATTATTTTCTGTTTATCAGTTGGTTAACTCTAAAATGGACACTGATTTAATGCAAGTTTTAAGAGAAGAAGCGGTAGTTTTATTACAATATATATAATAACTACTGAAACTATTTATACGGCACGGGATAACTGCAGCAATATTGTGAATCAACTTTGTATTTGAGGAACCAGTACCTAACCTTATAGGTAGTTCTTGTTATTCACGACCTCCCGTCGTAACCCAATCCGCAGATTTGCGCATAGAATAGTACCTATGACATTCCCTGCGCATCGTCGTTATCGTGAATGACAAGCACTATAAAACCTAATGATATAACAAATATCATCAAGAAAGTCATTGTAACAGTCTGCAATTGTGGAACTTGGCCGGACCACTACTGTATCAGCTCTGACAAATTAACTTTTATACACTTCTTATAAGGTCCATAATTGAAAGGAATAATTAGCAGGATGCGTTTACATATTCTTCTAGTGTGAGCAATCGTGCCGTCGATGACACTTAACTGAACATCCGTGAACCTTATTGCAACGATATAAGGTTCAATAATGGTTAACATTGCGTCTATTTTCATCAATAATAAATAGCAATTATTATTATTTGCTATTCGTTTACTATAACGTCGAGACAATTATTGCGATGCGACATAAGTACCTACTTACTTGTACAAAATCAAAGCAACGGGATTTCCAACGCATGTAAGCTTTAGATAGAAACTAGCGCAGTTTAATATTATAAGTAATTACTGCATATTTGTTTGTTAGACATCGTCATTGTCACCACATCCCCAACAACTACTTGGTTTATTATTTATAAATGAAACATAGGTTTATTATTTTCATTCTAGGTATAATTATATTATGACCAGGCGGCTTAGACACTACACAATTTAAATCCACATCACTCAAACTGGCGAAGAAACTCCGATATTCTTTCTTCTGCTTCCGCTGCAAGAGAGCACTCTAGATCTGTTTATATCGCTGATATTTTATAAACTTCTGTTCAAAGCACCATAATAATTGTGCCTGTTTGTACAGATTCTGGGATATGTTTTGTTTATGCAGATTCTGCGATATATTTAGGTAATCATTGTTTGACGTGAAAGCGCCGTACATATACACATAAAATATAACATTAGATTCGTTAAATTATTGAAATATAAAAATACAATTTGTTTACAAATTTTAATTTGGAATATGATGAGTGACATAAATGTCATAACGTTCCGTTCTGGGTGGCCAATTTATAAAAAGTAAATTACTTTGAACTGAAATACATCGGTAACCTTTTTACGTTTAAAATGCCTTTTCGTAAAGGAAATCATTATAATTTAGTTGCATTAGTAAACATTGGGGACTAAAGATTGCATTTTTATGTTATAACGAATGGCTAATACTAAAAATTCCATGTTAAAAGAATCTTCAATAGACACACGTCAACATTTATTTACCCTACTTCAATTAATGCAATCTTTGTGTGTGGTATACATTTTGTATTTGTATACGAGCAAGCTGTCAAAAAGCGTGTTTTTATGAGATGTCAAACTGAGAAAAGCAGCATACGTCTGCTCCCATTGAGGGCCGGAGCCCATCTGCGGGCAAGAAAACTACGGCGGCCGGTCAAATTTTCGGAATTTCCTTTGCATTGTTAAAAAAATCTCCACATTTTGCAAATGTTAAACACATACGACCTACATAACATGTAGTTTTGTTACTATTCAAAAATTGAAGACCTTTCATAAAGTATTAACGTTGTAGTTTGCGTTTATTTCCTTTAGTAGAGCTAACTTTGGATTGAATTTTTATGAAGAAAACTATAAGTAATTGTGTTTCTGAAACACAGGACGTGTAGAGTGTATCCTTAAATATCATATATAGGAATTACAGAATTCAAGCTTTAGTAATAATAATACAGCAAGTGATCCAACCATCGCAATTATTCAGAAATTTGCTCGGTGCAGTCTTAAGCTATTAATGATTTATCATATTATCATCCTACATTAAAAAAACAATAAAATGACTGCTAGGTATTACTACTTACTATTAAAATGAGGACTATATTTTTAAATCAACCTTTAGTAAAAATGGGGTAGCTTACGCAAATCAATTTCAATATCAAAAAAATCATCTTAAACCCTAAAAGGCCCCCTTTCATCATTGATTAAAGAAAAGTAGTTTTTCCGGTAGGTACCTGGAAATTCCCTGAAACTTTCTACTTCCTAAGTTGGATAAATTATATATGAGTGTTATGGAATTCTGCTGTTCCTTAAATAATAAAAGTTCAGGTTTTAGGTATAGTAGGGTGAACGCTCACGATCACTGTGATCGACTATTATTTATTCATACTATTTTATATTTATCGAGCGCGTTTTTGTGGTGCCGATAACGCCTCACACGGTTGTACGGCGATACAGCCCACTCCGGGGTATCATACAATACAAATATTCCTTATTGCTGACCAAATAACACAAAAGAGAACAGCAATTAAATCGCACACAAACAATGGTAGACAACAGGCGGTGTTGTCGCTAGCAAGCGATCTTTTCCAGGCAACCTTTGGGTAATGGAAACGATGCTAGAAAATTTAAACTTGAATAGGTGAAACAGAACAATAGAGTATTAACAACCTAAAATACTAATTATGACTATATAAGAAGCATCATAAACTTACACTTACATACAGTACACACCTCACATTAGATCCGTAAATAACAATCCATGCTTAATACTATAAATGCCTCTTCACGATTAAACCGCTCGACCGATTTAGAATGGAATTTGCAATAGAGATAGTTTAAAAGGAAAGGAAATAGGATACTTTCTATCCCAGAGATCGTCCCTTAGGATGACGAAAGTGAAAGAGCGAAGACTAGTTAAGCGCCTGATATAAAAAAAATGCAATTAAATGAACGGGTTTCACGCGAACGAAGTCGCGGGCAAAACTGGTATTTTAAATGGCATTTGCAAGTAATAGCAAATAATTAAATGTCAATAATAAAATCAATAGTCTACATAAGCTCTGGTCTGGTAGACGCAGCCCGGTAGTACGGTCAACCAATTTGATTTCTGGGACACTTCGTAGTATTCGTACCTTGTCACATTGAAAATCTATATGAAAGCCATCTATAGAGATCTCATATTATGTATTATGTCACTGTGACAAGATACGAAGAGGTCCGGAATTCAAATTGGTCGACTGTACATACGAATATGCAGTTTAAACTCTGGTCCACCATTCGGCGGTGTTGTTTGACAAGTCTAAAAGCACAAATGTTGCCACAGTACGGCCAGTGCTGTTCATATCGATATTATTTAAGGCCTCACTAGACGTACGGATCTTACGGACCTATTTATCGGGTACCACTTGGTACTTTCCGATATCATCGAAAATCGAAATTAGTAGTGTTTTTCTCAATCTAAAATGCTCTCAATTTGACATATTAAAATGAGTTGTAAATTTTATGATTTTTTCATATTTATTTTACTTTTGTCCGCTTAATGAGCTTTTACTTGCGTGAGCGAAAAGTAGAAACTTTTACATTTATTAAATTAGGTAGTAAAGTAGCAGGGCTTAAATCTTGATCGAAAAAACTTCCTATCGAATTAAGTATATCGATTTTAATATTTCGAAAACTGCTGGCACATTTTTGTCCGTGAATAAGAGGGTATAGTTAGTTACTTTATACTTATCGACATATTTTTATCGATATATGTATACCGTCACTATTTTTTTTTCTACTCCTGGCATCATCTCATCTGCCAGTTTACTCCGCCGAATTATGAACTTGACCTTAGTTAAACATTTTTGGAGGCCGTACATAATTACTGGCGTGGATTATTCCGGGCCATTGTCGCGGTTGAGTGGTTTTAATCCGACTCAGCTGGGCCTTGAGCTTGAAGGGGTCGGCCTTCGTGGCACCCACCGACCACTTAGGTATTTGGGGACGATCTTACATAATCTATCTAGTCAAAAAAACTATTGTCTTTCTTGATTCAGCCGAGTACGCACAAGTGTAGGCGAGGCTCTCGTTGGTTTTTCAGTCGACTCGTTGATGCGAAGCCTTATGAATGCAGTCCGCCCGCCGCGCGTCGACCGTCGACCGTCAACCGTGGCCATAGATTTTACTCGCTTGAAAATGGAGGGTGAAAGTCAGTGTCAAAGGGTCATTAAGGATAAAGCAACAGTGTAATGTCACATTTATTTACTGCGCTTGTGCAAGATACACCGTGTATGCAATTATCGAATAAGTCTTCAAAAATACATAAGTCTCTACATAATTTTGTATGTTGGCATTCCTTAAAATAAATGATTAATAAAATAAATTCATTATTCGCTCATTCCCTGCCGGCATCTGTATTTCCGAGTTCATATAACTTTAAGGCACGCGTGAATAGGCATTTTCTGGGTGAGCTCGATTCACCGTCAGACTCATCTTTTCCCCCTGGCTAGATTCCGGCCAAGAGCAATTCCATTTTTATTAAAGAATTTACATTTTTAAACTCGATTACCACCCGTAACTGCTAACGAATCAGAAAGGTATACAAAGAGCGTTTCCTACAACGCTCCTCGCGGGTTCGAATCCCGGCCAGGGCATTTATTTGTGTGATAAGCACGAATATTGTTCTTGGGTCTTGGATGTTTTCTGTGTATTTAAGGATCTATTTATCTATACAAGTACGTAGTATACCGTCGCTTAGTACCCATAGTACTCAAGCGTTGCTTGGTTTGGGACTAGGTTGATTTGTGTAAGATTTTTCACAAATATTTATTATTATTATTTTAATTGTATCAGAGAAAAGTTCCAATTCTGGCGGTGCCAATAAGGTACTATTTCCATAAGTGGGTCAAGACAGCTCTTTGCTAATGCCACCGTGACACCATGTATTTAAAGAAAGTGAGATATTTGCTATTCCACGTAACAAGCTTGTCGGCGATAATAACATGTCATTTCAAATAAATAGCAAGGCTTGGCCATTCAATCGTAACAGAATATTATTCCTATACCTAATTGATACTGGTAAAGAAACAGTCCTTCATTTTTATATGCATTTTTCACTACCTACTGCAGTTTGCGATCGTCTATAAAATTATAGGGAAGCATGTCTCTATGAAAATAAAGTAAACCAACTACTTATCAAGAAACATTTTCTTTTTCCAATAAACGTTTGTTATCACTTGAAATATCGAGTTATATGGTGTTTAAGATGATTTCGTATTTGTGGACCACTAGATGGCGCTGTACCTACGGAAACTAGCTAACGGTTGTTCGATTCAAATTCCTTAAGACAGAGCCATCTTGTCGTCATATTTGATTAAGTTATTGTCTTTATAGGTATAATGGGTCCGTCTAGCCCATTCACAAGTAGGTATTATTTATTTAGCAGAGGAAAAAGTCTTCGCAAGTCTTAATGAGTGCGCACTGCGCAGTACCTAACGGTGTAAACATACGGTTTTTGTAGAGGTATATTTTTGTTCGTGACTTGTAACCGTGTTAATGTGTGGCGTTCTCCGCAGGCGGAGGGGACGGAGATCCACCTGGACGAGGAGATGGACCGGGTGGTGTGGGGGGAGGGGCAGATGCCGGGCGACGGGGGGCTGGACGCGGCGCGGCTCCGCACGGTCGAGCCACGGCGCGACAGCGCGGCGCCGCTCCCGCCGGACCGCGGTGAGTGAGGGACGGGTGAGGTGGGGGAGACTCCGCCAAGATTCCTTAGCAAGCAACACGCTGCACCTTAGATAACCATGTATCCCGTCTGGTGACGTATGTGTGTGTATGTTACAGAGACGATCCGGGACAACCTCAACTCGAGCGCCAGTTCCGCGACCTCGCGTGCGGACCAGACCCTCATCACAACCGAGTCTCCCCTCCAAGTGAGTAGCGTCTGACTACAGGTATTTAAGATGATTTCGTATTTGTGGACCAATAGATGGCGCTATATCTAACAGGAACTAGCTAACGGTTGTTCAATTCAAATTCCTTAAGGCGGTCCTGCACGAAATTCTGAAAATTGGCGTACTTTAAAATCACTAAAGTACTATGCGCTGAATTAGTTAAATACAACAATAGTAGATTGTTTGACAAGGGTCTAAAGTAAGCCATATTACCACGAGATAGTTATTTTCCCGAACGCAGTGAGGGGAAATTGTTCGAGTGGTAATATGGCTTTTAGGCCCGAGTTATACACTGTACTTTTCACTTCAATTGCGAGAAAACACATAAACACAAATTATCTACCTAAAATGAATAATTTAACGCATTGGAGGGCGTATGTCTAATTTGACAGCTTGTTTTTTTTTTTCTAAGGGCAGCACCATGCCTCGCTTTGCGTGTTCGCTTTGCGTATTCGCCTCCCTTTCTTTTGCTATATTAACGAAAGAGAAGCAACATGCGCTTTTTTTCTTTTAAGAGGAGTAATTGCTTTGACCATAAACACCGCTTAATCTTTAGACAACTGAAAAACGTCTTTCCTGATTGGTCAATTTTAGTACAGCTGTGTTCTGGTTGGTTGATATTTTTACCAGATAATTTTTAATCTGTCAAATTACTGTCCTGTGATTGGTGGATTTAATAGGTGAAGTATTTTGATAGGTCAAATTAAAAATTTTTGTAAATCATAAATATGTATACATATTTTCCCTAGGGCTTAAATGTACTACTTTAGCCCCGCTTCACAAGTCTAATATGACACACTTTTCGAGCATGAGAAGTGAAAAATAACTTTTTCTCAAAAATAGTATGAAATGTTCTCATAACATCTGTGAAGATAGTATCCGAAAGTGACTCATCCTGGATAGTTACCAGAAGTGTCCAGGAAATCACACCTACTGTCCAGGAAGTAAGTATGTAAATCCCATTACATATCATAATATTTGAATTTAGAACTAGAAGATAAAAGTTGGCAGCAATTGACATTAAAAAAAAATGTAGGTACCATGGAGGTTGACTTGTCCGTATTGCACGATGTGTATTGGCGGGAAATACAGTTCAATCATGTTTTTAACTATTTCGAGACTAATTTAGAAATTAACATGAATAGATTGAATGAAATTAAATACTAAGAGTAAACATAAAATAAATATGATTTTATTTACGATTAATTAAAAACGATTTTATAAATCTATTCTATTGGGGTTGTGGCATAATATCAGTGTCTTAACACAACATCTAGCTAAAAAAAGTTGCCATTGTATTTTGACGGGATTGACTTCATTGATTTAATTAATATATACAGAAGTATAATTGCTAAAAATGAGTTTAGATGAATCAGATTGCGATACATACACAGATCGCACTAGGTACTGAAAAAATTACTTCCACCCAAGTCTAAGGTGGTATTTGACCATTTATAAAAAGTTCATCAAGTGGAAAGTGGAACATGAAAGTACAAGTTGGTCAGAATGCAGGTACTATTAACCGTTGTTCATTCAATTTGTTTTATTTTTGAGAAAAGCACTATACAAGCTTCGACCGTAAGTGCCATCCTGGAAATCCAAGGATGGCTTACTTACTGGTCTCTGCAGTAATGTACTAATGTAGTTTAGCCCGATCCTTACACAAGGTCATCGCGCCTTGTTGAAATTTGAAATAAATGCATTCAAAATCCATAGAAACAATATATAAAGTTAATGACCTCTAAGTCTCTAATTTTAAGAGAGAGAGATAAGAGATAATTTATTTGTAAAACATGAGTAAGTTCATGAGTTATTTCAATTACATTGTAAATTTTACGCATGAAACAATAATTTTTACATCAAAATGTTTGTACTCATATTCCGCAGGGCATCCCCTTCTTAATATTCATTATAAAAATATACATTTCGAGAAAATTACGTAAAACTAGTTTTTTTGCCGCAAAAATGGCAAAGTTTGATGGCATATAGTTAACTTAGTATCAGTGACTAGTTGAGGTAAAGTGAGATGGTATCGGAAAAATACAGAAATACAGTTTCGTGAAAATTTCGTGCAGGGTCCTTAAGACAGAGCCGTCTTGACCAAAGACTACAATATATATACTAAAGTATAGACTGGTAACTCTACTGTTTTAGGAAACTGGATGATAGTGCTGCCATCTATCCCTCGTGATGTGTAATTTGATTTACATACGCACACACACATGCATAGTAGGTAATACATACACATATAAAACATTCATTCAATTAGTTTGACACATTTTAGAAGTTACGTAGAAATAAGTTTCTAAACGCGATTATGAAATTCAATGCGTACCTGTTAAGAAACTTATTTCTCTACGTAACTTCAAAGATATGCCACACTAGTCCATATTGGAGATTATAATAGGATAAAATTGGAATAGGTCCATATAAACAGAATAATATATTATCAATATTAAATAAAAAATCAAGTGAAACTTCATTTCCTTGTTTATACTGTGTGTTATTATTATAAACAATCTATTAAAAATAACATACATGGCATAAATAAATCAAAACTAACTTGAATCTACAACAGGCCCCTTGAGGCATGGTACCTAAATTTTCTCGCTATATATGGCAATGATCGCGCGCGTTGAATCCTTTGGAGTTCGCTTACCATCAGGTGGCCCGCACATATAAAAAAATGCCGATACGTTGTATGAGGAAGTCACCAGGTTCGTCGGTCACCAGTTACTTCAAACATTTCACGATTTCAGTAAATAACTTGTGTGCGCTGGGACCCCATGGACCTCGAGTTTTCGATGCCAAAAGGTCAAAATTGTACTCACAGCCGAGGCCCTTATTTAATGAGCTGGAAACAAACAAATCAACATATAAGTATACGCAACCTATCTAACGGTAAGCAGTCATCATAAGATATTGACGCTTGCAACTCCCGAAGAATTACAAGCGCGTTGCCAACCCCGAAGTGAATTGAGGATTCACTGCAATTACACAAAAAGAAAAATGCAGATTGTCTCTCAACACAGCGCATAATTGGGAACTCTGGCGACCATACTGACCACTGTAACATCAAATTAGTACAAACAGACATAGTTTTGCTGTTATTATGGCTGCAATATTTTTACTCCAGTTGTTGCTCAAACCCTTCAAGTGATAACAATTCGCTTGTATCTTTTTCTTTTTTAGTAGGCACTCCTCCATATCCCTCCGAGAATATGACTGTGGTCAAAATTGTACCTATGCTTTAATTTTTCCGTCCCACAGTCCACTCTGATATCAACAAATCTAATCAATAAAAATAAATAAATACCTCGCAAGCATATTTTCTGGGTAGTGGTATACTTCAGTAAAATGCATTCTATAACCCTCCTGTTTGTGCTGTGATGACTGCTCTTCAAAATCAAATCCGCAACTGAGCTTCCAAGTCCTAAACCTGTTTGAATCTTTAGGTGAGGACTTGGAAATCTGTGTAAGGGGTTCCTGCAATTGTGAAAGGAAAATAAATGCCAAAAATGCAAGAATTTACTTGATTAGACTTTATTACCTATTAATCTATTATAACTTAGTTACTTCGTTTAAGTTTTTTGTTATGTTATTACTTTGTGGTGCACAATAAGGCATATTCTTATTATAACATATCAATTACTCAAATACAAATAATTATAATTTAATTACCTTTTCCGTGTCCACCCTTACAAAATGGCTACCGTACAAAACGCAACAATTCCTGTCCTGTGTCCTGAATGACATAGGTATTAGGTATTCCTGGATTACGAGTCCTGGCTCACTATCACATTCTCAAACTATGCGTATTACACTACAATGTTTTTTATTTCGAATATGGTGGCATTTAAATGAAAACGCAACTATTTTAAATTAAATTAAATGGATTTGTCAGTAACAGTTTTATGAATATATTTGAAGTTTTATTTTGAAAATTGTCAAAAGATGAAAGATGTCAACGTATAATATAAGGGTCATTTTCTAAACTCGATTTTTTTTGTGTCCGAGCTGAAAATCGTAGTGTAGCATGAGATAATACGTACCATTTTTTTTTTTCATAAAGATTACACGTTTCCACGTTGAGGTCAACTCAAATTCACTGACATATTTGTTTTTAAAATACATTAAAAAATACCTAAACGCTCAAATTAAGACTCCGTGCCCTGTCCGGCATCTAGTTTTGAATCAATCAAAAATTCCTATCAAAAACTGTACATTAGAATCACTGATTTCGTGTCAAAAACTTTAACTCGATTATATTTACTATCACTGAGCACAGACACTATTCACTTCACTGTGGTGAATAACTTGTAATTGATGTTTAAAAATCGTCCGAGCACGAGAGTTCAATTTTGTCGGCAAAATTCAAAGGTCCCTGGCAGCCATCGTTTACATTTGATCAGCTTCGCGTCCTGCTTCACATGTGCTCTCAAATGTCAGCTATTATATATAAAAAAAATATATATAGCAAACCGCATTAAGTTCGAGTAAACCACCTAAGTACTTCGGTTTCTGGGTGGGCGACAATTTTTTTGCTTTTGCTTGCAATTTCGGTGGCCCTTAGAAATTCAAATTCTTACATAAGTAATCATTAACATATGTATGCATTATAAAGCACTTTGGTGTCTCTATATAAACGATAACTTAAAATATTATTAACATGCGATTTGAATTTTTTATGATTTTTTTATATCGATTTCCAATTCCCGTGTCCTAATTCCCATAGCTTGTTTACCCAAAACAGCTGATTTTGGGGCACGGGAATTGGGAAGGGTCACTTATTTTGTTAATAAACCGCATTTAATAACAATAATTATCGATGAAATGCATAAATAAATATAATTTGTACTAAGTATATCGATTAGAGTTGTAGTTTATGCGTTTATTTAAAAAAAACAGGCCAACTGCTACAATTACACTTAGCTTCTTAAATATTTGAAAAGAATCTATGAACAAAGTCAATGAACATTATGTACATGAAATCTTGTAGGTATATATCGATACATACGCATTTTATATACAACGACGGTGGCAAACAAGTAAAAGCGGACATCTCAAATTTTATAAAAGGTCAGCAACTCACCCGTGACGCTTTTGGAGTTGCGAGCGTCTATATGTGCATCTGCATTTAGTGATAGTTTTACATATGTGTATGATTTTCTGCAAAGAAGTTGCTATGTGATTGTATAAAAAGAAATTTAACTTAAAATATAGATTTTTGGTTTATATAAATTTCCTCGGTTGAAACTTGAACCCACGATTGGTCAAATTAGGCTAAATAACTTCGATACAATTGAACTTTATAATTCTTGATAAATTAGATGGTAAATAATAATTTTAATACATTTTTTTCTAAGAAAAGGCAATTCCCATGGACAGATAAATTCCCGTGCCCAGGTCAAATTTTCAAATTGCAATAACTTCCGTAATTTTATATGTATAAGTACCCCGTAAGAAAATTTGTGTTTATTAATTTTTTTATCAAATTATCAGCAATAAATGTTCTATATATTATTCGTATTTCAAAATTCCATGGGAATTTGACAAAAATGCCCGTTTGGTGAAATTCACTCATAAACGTTCCGTTACTCCCAAATTTAAGCTGATATACACTTAAAGTCCATAAAATTTTGCTCGTAACTTATAACGTAAGAGAGGCTGACAACATATATTTATCCATGTCTATGGGGTATTTAACTAGCACTCTAATCAATTTTCTGTTTGCATGAACTATTGATGAGGCTCAATTAGCTCGATGTTGTTATCACATAATTGTGTACATTACCTAAAAATGTAAATATTTTGTGTAAATTGGAACGATAAGGAACTAAACAGGAAAAAACTCCTAGTACCATAAATTTTGGTAGCAAATACGTCATCTAAATTAAGGCATAGACAAGTAAATGTAAAGGTTAATGTATACATAGTAGACAAGTTCGTGGTACTTGTTACAGTTGTTACAATGTGTACATTACCTAAACATAACTGTGTGCAGTACTGACATCTAACAGCATGAGTAAAAACGACGAAGTCCTTGGCTTGGAAAAGTAGACAAGCAGTGCTTAGAGCTGAAGAGCTCGTTATTTTGTCACCAATATATAGATTGCAGCTCAATCTAAGCGTTCCATTTCTTTTCTTCTAAGTTGCCATAGCATGGTCTTGACGTCATATTTGATTGGTAACCAGGTGAGTGTGTAGTAACGGTGACAACAACAGGCACCAGGGAACAGAAACCATTGTAGCCACTGACCACGACAGACAGACGACCACTGTAGCCTAGTTGGTAGTGACCCTGCCTACGAAGCTGGAAGTACCGGGTTCGAATCGCAGTCAGGGCATTTATTTGTGTGATGAACACGATTATTTGTTCCTGAATCTTGGGTGTTATCATCTATTTATTTTTTGAGGGCTAGGTCGATTTGTGTAAGACAGTTCACAAATATGTATGTATTCATTACGGCCCCGCTGGCCCGTGCGGCTACCGCGCAGTTCGAGCGCGGGCCGGTGTCACATATATAGCCAGAGTTAAATGTCAAACGATACTTGGGTCATAAATCGAAATTAGTAGTGTAGACATGTAGGTTCGCGTCTGTCCTGTAGGCATATCAAAAGTGAAGGGCTACAAAGCTTAAATTTGGATTGGACTAGTAACCCGCAACGACGTGTCTCTGTTTCTATAAATCCACGTGATAAAAGCATCGTGCACATTAGCCGTTAACTATTGACCACAGGAGGGACGACTTTCGTTTTTTCAAGTCTTTATGACCCACTTAGAAACGTGCAATTGTCAATCATGCTAAGTTCGCTTGCGGAACAAAAATAGAATAATGAAGGGCGTGTAGTGAAGGTTGGGTGGCAGGCCGCGTCGTCTCCATCATATTCGATCTGTGTAATCGATACTACAATGTTAAGGTTAAACTGGGTAATATACACGCGATAAACCTTCCTCGAACACTTCAATAGTTCATGAATTAATTCGGACGATGTATTCGACTCAGGAGCCCAATTACAGCTGAAGCCATACTTGTGACTATTACCGAAATGTTACAAGTATGGCCTCGGCTGAAATTATGCAGCTCACGACTCACAACATTACGCTCGTTTGGCCTCATTCTTAAGGCGCAGGGTAGGGCAAAGCCTTTCTATACTAAATTCTGTGCACATTTTAATCGACACTCCCGAATATATTTTTTTTACTTGTATATATTGGATATGGATATACGATAAATCTCAAGGAAAAAAAAACAAAACGTTCAACAAAATTAATAATAAAAAAATACAATAAAAAATTAAATATATATGTCCTAATATGACTAATAGAAAAATAAGCATACTGACCAAAAATCATAAGTGTAGTGCAAGCACAAGCGAAGAAAAACTTGCACAAAGTTTGTATGGAGAGAGCTTGCCCACCCCTGCGCCTTAACGTAGAATTGGTTCAAAATGATTTTTGTTGAGTAGTACGCAATACGCGTCTACGCACGGGATCAAAATAGCATGCACTGTCAACGCTAACAATTTGTACCTACAGGGTGTCTTCCTCGAAACGAATGACTGTTACAATATACAATGTCACTAACAACATAACAAATTAAATATAAAGCTAAAACTACTTACAATAAAAATAATATAACTAAAAATAACTAAACAAAAACTAAGAATGACTTATTTTGGCATCCGTATTGGACTTTTGTCTAGTAATGACCTCTGTCCTTAAAAACTACTTAGTTCGATTTATACCATGAAAATAGAGTCCGTCTGCCAATTTGAAACCAGAATGATAAAATTTGATTAGAGTTCTATCCTTGTTTTGTTGGAATAGAAAACGAAATGACTCCCAATGCGGGCTGTAACAATCAGTGAAGATGAATTTCTCCTACTCGAACCCAGCCCTTTTCATCAATCTTTCTAATGGGCACTGCTGAGTTTTGGATTTCCCTGCCGGCGTCTGTATTTCCGAGTTTATATAGGTAACCTTGACCTTTTTAAGGGTGAGGTAATCTTCTGGGCGAGCTCGCTTCCCCGTCGGCCTCATCGTTGCCCCCTGGCTAGATGCTGGCTAAGAGCAATTCCATTTTTAACAAAAAAGCCTTAAAATCCTTGACTTGGCCGCGTATCTTATAATTTATAATGCACACATTTTGTATCTAGTCATCTTTTTGATTTTTTTCTAAGAACGATATTTTTAGATTAGGCTAAACCGATTGTCAAAGTGCAATTAGTTTTATAGACTTTCTACGAATTTCGCACATTAGAAACCGCGATTTTCGAAAATTAGTTTATTAATTGTAAAAACTAGAAATTCTACATGTATAGTACCTAAATGGTCGCGTACAGTACGGTTTCAGAGGAATTTCCTCCCTTGGCCGCTCCGGTTGTGGAATGGGCTCCTCCCTGTCGAGGTTTTTCTGAGGGACTACAGTATGAGGCTCTATGCACTGCACTACTATGCAGCATGATGATTATGACGAGAGCTCCTGGGCTCCTGACTGATTTCGGCCTCAGCGACTGTGTCATTATAGAGTGCTGTTGTTCCACTCTTTGGTGCGTTCTTAGGTGACTCATGTACCCGAAACTTTTTTGTAAACGTACGATCGCATTTTGAGCAGGTTAACACCCCGCCGACGTAATTTTAACAGATGGCTGCTATGTGGACACGCGCCTTCAGCTCGTCTCTTTTTTTCTCGAGCTCGTTACGACGCTCAGTTTCGAAGGAGCGTAGCTAAGGCTTGAACGCGTGTTTTTATTTTTTGTTTTTTCAAGTAAAGGGTGTCATTTTGTGCGCAGGTTTCTACGACGTCGTCCTCGAGTACTCCGCGGGAGGACGCAGACCGGCGCGTGCAGTTCGACGCGGCGGCGCCGGCGCGTGCGCAGCCGGCGGGCGTGGCGCCGGACACACGCGCCGACGACAGCGAGGCGCGCCGCGAGCAGCGGACCGCGTGAGTACACATAGAGAATAAGTATTAAGCGGGTATTATACTGTCCTGAATTCAGGACACTTAGAAGGGTTCGGACCTATACGTTAGAGCGAGATGCTTCAACTCCCCTCCACTAGTCAGGACGCCTGATTCAGGACAGTGTAATATCCGCTTTAGTACTACGTACAGTAAGGAGGGGAACCCTTTTTTCAAGCGCACAGTTAAATACAATTGAGTGTTTTGGCAAACATGCGCAGGTCTGCCTGGTCTGATAGTAATCGATCACCGCTGCCTATGGACGCTTGCAACTCCGGGGGTATCACAAGCGTGGTGTCGACTCTTTGAAAATGTATATACTCCTTTCTTGAAGAGCCCCATTAGTCCCTCGGGAAAACCTCGGTAGGGAGCTCATTCCACAACCGGAGCGTCAGTTGGAGGGAATTTCTCTGAAGCCGTACCGTACGCGACCATTTAAGTTCTACTTAAGGTGTGAGGATGAATTCCCTGCCGACAGCGAGCGGTGCAATGGTAGAAAGCGGCCGTGGGCATCATATCGAACAGTTCTTCGGAGCACAGCCCATTATACAAGCTATATATACAAGCCCATTATATAAAAAAAACTATATTTATGCACTCAACGAGCTCTACTCAACGATACCCCAGTTGAAAGGCCTATTTTTTACATACCCTCGAGCACTTTTAGTATGTTCATCTAGATACCGCAAGGTTTCCAAACTATACGAATTATTTCTCCTGATTGCCTATATGCGGCGTAATTTTCTCAGATTATTTTATGTATTATTATGTCACTGAATGACTTAGATGACGTGGCCGGGTGTCCGTTGTCGCGCGTCATCCGAACTCATAGCAGAGAGTAGTGAGAGCACGAGCCAAGATTTTTTCAGCAAATATATTCGCAAAACTCGCTTCAGGGTTAAACACATATGTGACAGATGAACACTATTAGAAAACTAGCTCGGCGAATGGAAAGATTCAAAATTGGGTAGATGACTCATGTTACAATTTATAGCATAGTGTGATTATATGGATAGAAAACCGTCAAATTATCACAATAAATAGAAAACTAGACATTAATCAAAAATGTAAAAAGATATGGGACTATAAAGATTCGCAATAATGGTGTTTTTTTATAGCCCTAATGTAAATTGAAAGTTACCAATAGAATTTTCATGTTTCAATAAAAAAGATATTGTATGTACATAAACGCATAGTTCACTACCAAAACGACGAATTCCCGTTTTTCCATACAACGGTAGTACGAGGCGGGCAGGCGTAACGTCACGTCTGTCTATCAATCAGTATGGAGAGTTTTCAGTGTTCGTCAGCTTTTCTGTACTTTGCCTCTCATTTTCGTCTTTTGTGTTGCTCTAATTGTAGGTGTTCCAATACAAACATTTGATCGTCTCCAAAAACTGGTTCGAATGGCATGAGAAAAGAAATTGGTCGTCTTGCCTATTATTATAATTCTTCCAACGTACGCGATACAACTAAGATTCCAGTTTTTCGACGGCTACGTATAGTGCGTGGCATCCACGACGACGCGCCCCTCCACAGCGAATCTCATACTAGTCTATGCGAATTGTACGGATTGGGCTGTGGAGGGGCGCGCCTTCGTGGATGACACGCACTTATATAACTGAATGCCGATGATAATTATAAAGTTTAGTATTTCCACATGGCAACAAGTATCATGTCATGATGATCAATTGGAATCAGATTTCAATAATCCGATCGCTGGTAGTGTGCCAGCGAGCCTTCGTTGCTGCGCTGCCAATTCACTCGCGCACAGTACGCCACGCAACGCCGGGCCTTTCTCTCACCAACGACTCTACCGGTCAATATTGCTGACCTTTTTTTGTGATCCTGACTATGGCTCTATAGACCGGGCAGAATAAAGCGATAGGAGTGCAGTGCGCGGTTGGAAAAGTGACCTGGGGATAATCCAGGGGAAAGCTCCCGCTGACTTAAAGAACTTATAACTCCACGCAAACGCTGCAACTGCTACTGTTTTGAGGAATCAGCGAGGATACTAACTACCAGTTTTGGAGATCTACTCCAGGTCAAAGGGCGTCTTGAGTGTCCTTTCTGTTACCACAGTATGCATGAAGAATAAGTGACTATCGATAATCTCAAGCTAATACCAGCCAGTACGCCGAGGAACGGAACCCGGATTTGATCGATTTGACGGATCAGCTTACCGAAGTGATCACAGTTAATAAGACACTGGTTATAGAGATATCCGTTCTAGAGACCTGGGGCCTATTGCATAATAAATTACAACTAATATTACAAGCGGAAGTTTCTTTCGAATGAAAGGGATTGAAAGGAGACTACCGCTTGTAATATTAGTTGTAATTTATTATGCAATAGGCCCCTGTTAAACTGAACCGCCTGTATTTTTAACATTCTTAGTTCCGCGATTCTGCCTATTTGTCTATCATAAAAGCAAGCGTGACCGTCGGCAGGTCCGCTGAATGTGAAGTCGAACTGAAGCTGTTGAGTGTCTAGTGCAGTGGACAGTAAAGCAACAAGTCATAACTGGTCGCTAGTGAACGTTATCCAGCGCTACAAGGTTGGGTGATGAGTTGTGTGTGGAAGCAGCTACGGACGGCGTGTCTAGGCTGCATAGAGTGTTAAGCTGAGCCTGCGCCATGCCCATCTCGTATTCGCGAGCGTCGGACGCCGCACAAGAGCGGTAAGCCAGCTCATTAGCCCGTCCCTCGGCGAAAGACATGAACAATGGCATTATTTTGCTATATGCTCCGAAATCTCCTGGCTTGAGATGATTCCCTACCGTAAACCCGTCCTCTCCCGGCGAAAAAAACAAAACAAAACATTCTTTTGTTATCCGGCCGGGGAGATCCCAGTCACCGGTAGCGGACGACTTAACGGTGTTCGGGTTGCATTGCATCCTAAATCTATTTAGACTAGCAAGAACTTGCGTGCAATTTACAGTGTTTTTTTTATTCCATTGCAGTAGCCTAACAGCCCCGTAATGTAAAGAAACTTGCATGCAAGTTCTTGCTAATGTAACTAGGCCATGTTACGGAAAGTTGTACACTCGCCTTTTTTGTATTTGGATAAAATCGGGTTTTTTCTACTTAGAATCGAAAGCACTTTCGAATGATATAGGGGAAAAAAAGTGTCCCAAATTTTATATGTTCCATTCCGTTACCGTTTTCATACTAATCTTGTAAATGGTGGTAACGGAATGGAAAAACTGGAAATTGTTTGAAAATTTTGGGACACTTTTTTAACACGCTTTTATTAGGTCGACCTGTATGTAACTATGTAATGGAATCTAATGTAACTAATTTAACCATCTTCCAAGCATCGTAGCGTCATGAAAATTGGCAGCTGTATGTAGTTCTGATGACAATACAATAATATGGTACTGTCAAACTGATCTGATGATGGAGCCGGAAGATATGAACTGGAACTTCATGATGGAACATCGTATCAAAGCTATGTTTGGATTTGTTAGAAAAGTCTTGCAATGATCTTTGACCATGATTAGGTTTCAAGGTCTGATAGGTCGACCTGTATGTAACTAACTATGTAATGGAATCTAAGGTAACTAGTTTAACCATTTTCCAAGGATCGTAGCGTCATGAAAATTAGCAGCTGTATTTAGTTCTGATGACAATACAATAATATGGTACTGTCGAACTGATCTGATGATGGAGCCGGAATATATGAACTGGAACTTCATGATGGAACATCGTATCGTAGCTGTGTTTGGATTTGTTAGAAAAGTCTTGTAATGAATTTTGACCACGATTAGGTTTCAAGGTCTGATGATGAAGCCGGAAGATAGGCACTGGCATTCCATGATAGAATATCGTATCATAGTCGTGTTTGCACTTGTGAGAAAGGTCACGTACTTAATGGACTTTGAACACGATCAGGTTTCAATTCACACGCAAAGCGTGTTTTTGTAGTGTTTTTAAACTATTAATTTATTTCTCCTATTAGTTTCGAAAGTGCTTTCGATTCTGAGTAGAAAAAACCCGATTTTATCCAAATTAAAAAAAAGTCGAGTATGCAACTTTCCGTAAAATGACCCAACTACTGATATCTGTTTGCTACCTAATCTCAATCATTGGCGTAGGTACTAGAACACGTGTAGCTTGACTATTAAGTGTTGATTATTTATGTGGAATAAGTAAATAAAGAAACAAAGAAATATGTTAATCTGTAAGTGATTCCCTTCGATCTGATAAACCAAAGAGGGAGCTAGGCTTTAGTGGATTAGTTCATGTCAATGTCCGAGCAAACGATTTTTTTTTGTAATTTTGGTTAATAACAAACGTCATTAGTTATCTTTTATTAAATCAATCACATGACTTCGTATGATAAGACAGTTGCGATCTATCGAATAATTTTTTGGCTATTGGATTTATCTGCGGGTGTCAATAACACATCATACTAGTACATAAACGATCAAAAGCTGTTATGTTATCCACGCTCTCTCAAAAGTCTCAAAACGATCGCAAAACAAATACATGACAAAGGCAGCGATCGCCAGTAATATCCAGCAATACAAAAAAACCGGATCATTAATTAATTAACCGGAGCACCAGAAATCCAATGCTTGCAACATTTAATTTATAATCAACTAGTTTTTTCCCGCTACTTCGTCCGCGTGGAACTCGTTTATCGCGATAGAATTTAATTGCTATTTTTTATAATATCAGGCGCTTACCTAGTTATCGCTCTCCCATACCAACTTCCACTCTCTTAAGGGATGATTTCCGGGATAAAAAGTATCATATGTCCTTCCCCGGGACTCAAACTATCTCCGTGCCAAATTTTATCTAAATCCGTTCAGCGGTTGAAGCGTGAAGAGGTAAGACAGACAGACACACTTTTGCATTTAAAATATTAGTATGGATTTCAGTGTCAATCCTTTTGTACTCTACTACAATCCAGCGGTAATAGATTAAAGTCGCCATCCTTTATTGTCGCTTTGAATATAAATTGAACTTCATTCGGCTTCGTATATGATGGCGGGCGAAGCTATCGGTTTGCCTGGTGCGCTACTGCAATGGTCACTGGCTTAAATTGAAGCACAGTATTACTAGCGTACTAGCAAGGTATCTAGCTTGCTATTATGGCTGGAAAAACTATGGAAAAACTAGCCTCGTGTATTTAGGGCATCTAGACACACCGCAGTGTAAGCGGGTCGCATCGCATCGCGCAGCGGTCACTGTCAAGGCGGCGCGGCGCGCGGCCGGCGCTCCCGCGCGCCAACGTCAACAATCAACAAATAGGTAACACTCAACCACTTAGTATTGAGTATTAGGATGGGAAAAGAGCTTACGACATAGAGCGACTACCTAACTAGAACAAAAATTCCTTTAAAATTATCACAAAAAATTATGGAAGAGATCCCTTAAAGGGATAAGCTCGCCTTTGCACATTAATATATTGTGACGTGTAACATTTATTTATAAACCTGTTATTATACAGTAAAGTGCTTACATACATACATACACATCGTCACTAGGATTTATAGTGACTTATTAGAGTTAACTTGAACACCAACAGCTGTAAGTATAAATAAAATGATATTAGGATACCTTTACCTACACTGCTGGTACGAGTAGTGTCGCCCTCTGAAGGGCAAAGCGTTAAATTATGACAACACGGTTGAAAATAATATAAACTAGCGACCCGCCCCGGCTTCGCACGGGTGCAAATTACTGCAAATCATACATATATAAGCCTTCCTCTTGAATCACTCTATCTATAACAAAACCGCATCAAAATCCGTTGCGTAGTTTTAAAGATCTAGCATACAACTGGACAGATATTATACTTAATTACTGATTAAAGTGTCATTCAATGGAACTTGCTAACTATGTAAACAAACCGCCATATTGAAAAAATAACCTAAACTTATGAAACCATTTTAAACTTTTAATGAAATATCCAAGATACAGTTATAAATTTTATGAGTATGTATTTTACGGCAACAAGCGTTTCAATAGTGTATGGTTTCAATGGTGTTTGATGAGGTGGTGTGAAATTTCAGGGAGAAACAGTCACAAAACAATGCTACGTGTTTTGTTTACATAGTGAGCAAGTTCCATTGAATGACACTTTATACTTAATTTATAAACTTTTTTCTCTAACACGATAGCTTTTACGGTCATGTTTTATGACATTTTAGAAAATTTCGGAGATAAAACGTGATCATTACAATCTGTCGTGCTAACAGTTGGCATGATAGGCCGGGAGATGGCACAAAATTTCCAGTTATTCTAGGTGACCCTTCAGGGGTTTAATTACGTAATGACGGATAGGAAAATGATGATCATAGCGTTGGTACCGGCGGCCCAATCGCGTGGGCGTTAATCGAACGTGTCGGATAAATTACGAAAGTTGAAGGATTTGTTACACAAAAAATCTCGATTCTCGTGAAATTTGCCATGTCAGTTCTGCAAGACAAGAAGTCAATCCAATCTTTACACCTGTCATAATTCCATTCATTTTATATTCCATACATTGTATACCTTAGTCACTTGTAGGTTATAAAATGAATGAAAATGCAAGATGTCAGGATTGACTTCTCATATTGCGGGGACTATAGTTATATTCGGTACGAACACATGTAAATGGTTTTACTTTGTTTCGCAGACGAAAGTTTCATAGAAAATAAAATATTATTCGCAGAATTTTCATTTCATAGAAATTTTTGTTTTTCAAAAGGGACGCAGTTCTAACCTAACTTACTTTTCTGATATATCTAATTAGTGGTTCCTAAAAAGTAAACAAAACATTCTATGCAGCATTTTTCTGCAAACAACCCGTGTAAATACTATTAGTTTTTTTAAATTAACTTTAACGTTGGCCCCCAGCCGGCTACACCACCGCCCGCAGACGCGCAAGTACTCCCTCCAAGAAGGCGCTCGGGGCGGGACGGGCCGCGGCGAGCGGGCCGCGGGCGGGCCGGCCCCCGCGGACCTTAAGGACTCCGTGCCGCCCGCGGACGAACCGCTGTCGCCGGCGGACCAGGACGACCTCACCAGCCACCGAACTGATGACGCCCGGGGTCTGCGCCGACACCTCATCCACCAGCCTAAGGTATCCTTCCATCTAACGTCCGGCCACGACTACTTACGAGCGGCAGCGTCAGCGGTTTTTCTGCGGTGCGGCTGACATGTTTTTTTTCTGTTACAGGAACCATCGACAGTACACGTCGGCCGCCGAGAAGGGGGCGACCGCCTCAATTCTCTACTCTCGGACAAGAAACTATACGACCATAGTCCCCACTCGGTTAGTACACATGGGGTTGATTCATCATCGGCACTTTCATCGACGTCCACTCCTGCGCACAGATCTCTCTCCGGGTTTCACTAGTTTTATCCAGGAGTGACCCGTGATCTTCGGTTGATTCATAATCGACATTTTCATCCAGTATTGTAGACGTCTTCTCCTGGGAACAGCTCTTTCTCAGCGTTCCATTCCAGACTACTTTTGTCCAGAAGTGACCCGTGATGTCGCCGAGCCTACGAGGTGGTAAACAATTGACACTCATTTTATGTCACACCTGGCCATAAAGTGGCAATTACCGCACGCCCCGCGCGCAGAAAATCCCACTTCCTGGGCAGTGGGTGACATACAATTTTGTACTTACCACGGTCGTTAATAAAGAAAGCCTCAGATCGCATATTTATCGCCCTTGCCTTCGCTACCTGCGATCTGAGACATTCTTTGGTTTACCGCTTTGGTCGAGGTCTGTAATTTGGAAAACTGAAAAACCTTGCCGTAATGTTTCAGTAGTTTTATCTCATGAGCGCGGGTTAGCTATAAATAGTTGTAGTTGTAACACATACGAACACAGACAACGTGAAGTCATATTTCCTACGCTGACGCACACATAGACAATGTGCATGTAGATATAGCTCATCAGCTCATCACACAACCATGGCTCACTTACGATCGTGAGATAAAAGTACTGTAATTAAACATGTGTTCTGTTAATATAGTCGATATGTTGCAGCATGAACTGAATTTCCTATACATCATCATCATCATCATATCAGCGGAAAGACGTCTACTGCTGGACATAGGCCTCCCCCAAAGAGTGCCACAATGACCGGTCCTCCGCCACCCGCATCCAGCGGACTCCCGCGACCCTTACCAGGTCATCAGCCCACCTTGTGGGGGGTCTACCCACTTCTGTTAGTTACAGTGCCATCTATTGTTCCACAAATACAAAATCGTCTTAAACACAATCCGTATGAATGTGGCAGGTGTTCGTCCAACTGGACGAGTTGCTGGCGACGGGCGACGGCGACGCGGAGTGGAAGGAGACAGCTCGCTGGATCAAATACGAGGAGGATGTAGAGGAGGGCTCGGCGCGCTGGGGCCGGCCGCACGTAGCCTCACTCTCCTTCCACTCGCTGCTCAACCTGCGCCGCTGCCTCGAGACCGGCGTGGTGCTGCTGGACCTGGACGAGCGTGACCTGCCCGGCGTCGCCTACAGGTACTCAACTCCTATTCCTCCTCCTAGTCCTCCTATTCGTTCTTTCTTATTTTCCTTCTTCTTCTCATCCTCCTCCTCCTTCATCTTCTCCTCCTCCTCCTCTGCCTCCTTCTCCTCCTCTTTCTTCTCTTCCTCCTTTTTCTTCTCCTCCACCTCCTCCTCTACCTAATCCTCCTTCTACGCCTCCTCCTCCTTCCCCGCCTCCTCTTCTTGACTCGGACCCTCGAAGTAAATTGAATGTGATAGCTGTTCGGTTTCAATGTTTTATAATGGGGAGTCTGGTACGTGTGTAATTATAAGGCTTAACGATGGTGAACGTTGTGCAGAGTGGTGGAGCGCATGGTTGAGGACGGGCTGATCGAGGAAGATGACAAGCCGGTGGTGATGCGTAGCCTGCTGCTGCGCCACCGCCACGTGCACGACGAGCGCTTCCGCTTCTCCATCGGCCGGAAACACACGTCGTACACCAGTCTACAGGTACCACCACCGCTAGCGATACCACTTCCAGATACCACCACCGCTAGCGATACCACTTCCAGGCCCTCGGGGTCGTAGTCGGCCGTAGCCGGGGGCTGCGATCGTCTATAAAAAACATGGTGGAACCCGTATAGGTGGACTCTAGGGTGGCGCTGCAAGAGCAAGAGAAAAGGGTTGAGGAGGATAATCAGAGGGTTTAAGTCGGTACCCCGTACAAAAAAAGGTATCACCACCGCTATAGAGACCATTCACAGGAGAACGGAGGCCGGCGGTGTCGCACCACGAGCCACCAAGGTTTCAATACGGTGATGTACCATTTACTCGGAATTTAGACTTTTTTGGTCTTGCTCTCTCTATATTCAAGGTTCCAGTTTGTGTTTTTCAAACAAAATACGACCCTTTCCGAGCATATTTGGGACATATATATTTTTTATATTTTATAATCTATTGAAATATTGACTTTCTTATTCATAACCCATGTGATATGTTAAGCCGAGTGTGGGCGATAAATATCATACCGGTACCGTATCAATAGGTGGAAGCATCGAGCTGATCGGAAGAGGCTGCCAAGTGTTGTCGCGCGATTTGGCACGCGGTGGCGGAAGCTATACGGGCCGTTTCATTACTGCCGAAACACATCGGAATTGTACATTAAGACGCCAACTGTTGTTCACACCTGAGAGACAATTTTGGACTATCACTCTTGCATCACAATGTGGTTTCAACGTGTTAGTCGCGCTCAGAGGCGCGAGCGTCAAGCTTATGTGTCGAAACTGTCAAAATGGGTGCAAAAACACTTATAGGTCACAAAGATTTGGAGACAATCAGATACGTAATTTGCGAATACCAGCCTATTAAAATCAAATGTTTATTCAGTAGGTACTTAGGCCTCCAGGGGTCTTTTACAAGTCATATCGCCATACAACAGACTAATACCTGGGGCAAATAGGTACGTAACAGGAGATGTATAGTGTCTCCCTAGCATTATGTAAGTGCGGGAGGGACGATCGCTATAATTATGTCGGGCATATAAGCGAGCAGGCTCTCTAGGCAGATTGAAATAACGTACAGTCAACCAATTTGATTTCTGGTCTACTTCGTAGGTCCACTTGTCACAGTGATGTTAATATGAGTTCTTTTGTGGCTTTCATATTGTTTTTTTTTTTTTCACTGTGACATGGTACAAAGTTGCCCAGAAAACAAATTGGTTGGCTGTGTGTTGCGCGCTCGCTCATATCAAAGCTCAAGGAGTGGCTGTTAATGAAATGTTTTTATTATTTTAATTATGATGTATACCGATATGTAACGTTTTGTTCATAAACTTTGCAGAAAACGGAGACCTAAGTCCTTGACACAGTGAAAATCAATATGAAAGCCACTAAAGATCTCATATTTAATGTTACTGTGTCATAGTAAGACGTAGCTCAGAGATCGAATTGGTTGACTGTACCTACATATGGAAATACGGGGAAACTTTTTGTTTATCAGAATAAAAAGTGCCCATAGTCATGGTTAAGTGGCACTAGTTAGCAACACTACACTCTTTGGTGGCAACCCAAAAAATTTCAAATTTGGGGAAATCACTCTGCTGCTGAAAAGTCCGCAACGTGTCTTGAAGAGCTCCTGAAAGTAAGAGAGAGCAAAATAATTATACAGAGTAAATAGGTTTGATTTGAACTTATCGCTAGTTAGGTATGCTCAGAAATAGTACAACATCCTTGAAATAGTTAAATATTTACGTGTGCACTAATAGAGCGAACAGTCGGCTAGTTAACAGCCGGTCTAGGACGTTACTCGATTGTAACCATACAAAGAACGCCAATTAAGTCAAAGTGGTCTCACCTCACAATCCGCCCTCACACTTGTGTGCACGGTTGCGCGTTTAGAGGTGTATTCGAATCGATATTTCGCATACTAAATCACTACGAGCACAAGCGTTGCGCGCACTCATTTTGACACAGTAGGCTATCACGGCACATTGATATCATTCATCTTTAGACCAAATGGACCTCCTAGTTCTAACAGGAAGAGCACAACGCGTCACTTCCTGGAGTGTAGACAAAGTTTACTCCTGCCGCGGGCGACATTCGACGGCTTTGCACCCGCACAGTGGGGCTAGCATAACATGCATCTCGTCTCTACTCGCGCGCGAGATAGGCTACCTGTCACTGTCTGATTAATGCTGTCAAAAAGTGACAGGTAGCTTATCTCGCGCGCGAGTAGATACGGAATGCATGTTGTGCTAGAGGGGCTGATTCGGGAAACCAATTGTTGCGAATGTCTTGTCCGGTGATCAGTTCTTTACTTCACAAAGCTTACTCATACTATTTGAAAGTATTGAATTATAGTTTAACAAGGCTATGTACCAAAAAACTAGTTTGTAAGATAATTTACGTACGTATATAGTCTTTTACAGCGTACACTATTAGTTTAAAACATCTTTTTAAGTACCTAAATGAGGCCTTTTAGAGATTATTTTTGAGAGCTGTACGGTCATACGCGACGAGTAAATCTTAAACTACTCGTAATCAACGTTTGTAAAACTAGGAGTAGTACAACTGCAATTATATTATAGTCAATATGGATGGAAGAAGGCGGTCGGGGCTCGTTCGGCGCCCGTGGGTCTCTGGGCGCCCGCGGGTCGATGGGCGCCGCGGCGCCCGCCGCGCGCCGCCACAGCCTGCTGCACCTAGGATTCAGCCCTAAAACCGTGCGCCAGATACCTCCGCCCGACCTCCGCCATGCGGGGCTCCGCTGACATGACGAAGGAGTCCCGCGCAGGGCGGGAGTCGGTTTTAGTGTGTCTCACTGTTCACAAATAACAATCGGTTTTATTTTGTATATTTTGAAAGTTTGCCGTTGGACTGGTGAACAGGATTTGAAAGCATTCTCGTGACTAACTTAACGACTCGTTTCTGTTATTATGTAAGTGAGGTTCGCTCGTAATTATTTTTGTTATAAATCCGCAGCATATTGGAAGCAATAATGGTCATTCTCCTGATTTTTGTCTTTATCTAAACTCCGTCAAAATCTAGAATTATGTGTAGAAGTTGACGGGGTTTAGGTTGAGCACAGACATACCTACATAAAATTTGTTAATGACCCATAAAAGCTTAACGTTGGCATTACATGTACATTGTACAATGTACATGAGTGAAAAAAGTTCGTAATTCGTAACACGTCAAAACTACAATTCAAATAGAGACTCTCTTCTCTTGACTGTTGTTATGATTGTTATGAATTATGAAACGGTTAATTTTTGAGCCTCACGCATATAACAACGAGTTTGACAATCATTGACAATGTCGTATTTATGGACAGTACAATTCAACTTGTATCTGTTGGTTGTAATTTGAGCTAGATTAGCAAAATAAGCTTCTTATTTGGGTTCCTTATACTTAAGAGGCCTTATATAAGTGTTAAAATATTTTGATTTCAAATTTTGAGAAAAGTATTGATAATACCAATAAACTGATTAAAGGATACGATGATTTTATTAAAGTTTTAGATAGTAACATTGCCCTTTTTTGATTTTATTGTGTGTAGTGGAAACTATGCAGAAAAAAGCAGTTTTAAGCTCGATAATGGTCGAAATGGTGTGATGTTTGAAACAATATTTCTTAATTAAAAATCTAAAAAAAAATACTTTGAAAATGTATGCCATTCGGTTGCAGATGTCGCAATACTCCCGTTCTAGATAGTAACATTGAGAAAATGTCAAGATACGTCTCAATTAAACAGAAAATGGCCTAAATAGATGAGTGTTTTTTAAAACATAACGGCCCTTAGCAGTCAGAACACCTGAGGGGATTGTTTTCGAACTTGCATTCGGCCTGTCCTTACCGTAGAGTAGGCACATTGAACCGTACAACAATATGCCGATGCCGTGCATTTCCCTAGAGGTACATTATGGCCATAAACTCTGTCTGGGTTTATAGTAATGACAATCGCTATCTGTGAGATCCTATAATTGGCTCTGCTGTCAATACTCATGTTGTTATACTGATTTATTGCTGTTGGTTCTCCTAAAATAAATAAATAAATAATACAATACCTAAATAAATCATAACAATTCCCTCTAGTTACGGGTAAAAAATGTAGTGTAATCAAGACTGTATGATTTGTGCACTATTGTACTAATTACTACATTTTCCTCGTAATTAGTGAGTACGATTGTTAACTACGGTATCGACTGTCAATATAATTCAGCGCGAAAGTAGTTAACTAATTTCCGGGACTTGATCAAGTTGCGACAATTGCAACATTATCCCTGTCAATTAACAGTAATAAAGAATAACGAGCCGTTTGTTTAAAAATATCTATTGTTTTGTCTTTGCGGGAACTTTTTTCCTCTAAATGAAGGAGTGATTTGAACGGCAGTTTTCACCTGCGCTACATGTAGATATTTGTGCAATGCTCCGCCAACAAACGACAGTTAGCGCAAGTATCCTCGCGGCTATTTAAAATTAAATGAATGAATGAATGAATGAATGACTGGTTTGCACGTTGAAACAAAACACTCGAGGTCATTGTTAGAATGTGCTATTTGACAATCGTGACGATAATTTCTTGTGTTAGATACAATAGGTTATAGGTTCACAATAATCATACACTACGTTTTTTGCATTAAAATAAATTGTGAATATTTTATTTTTGAAAAGATAATTTGAGATTTTGAATTACAAAACCTGAAACGCGGGTGGCCATGTTTGAGCATCGTGTGACGTCACATTTCACATAACAAACAAACATAAGCATTACCTAGTGAATATATTTCCGAAAACTGTCAAATAGCCAATAGGTTCTACTTATAATATGTAGTTTGTTTTGTACATGATATTGTTAAGGAAATCTAATTCCCATAGCTTATTTATTAGATACATGACTAAACTCTTAGAGTATTCCAGTGTTTAAACCGCCCGCGTGGTCGTGTCGGAGGTTTCCCCTGGACTTTCCCCAGGCCACCCTCCAACTGCGCACTCGCGCGCGCGTCAGGTTAAAAAAAACATGACTAAATAAAGTAAGTACATTGGTATGCGGATACACTCCGAAGCCAAATGCACCAAGTGTACTTTGAATTCAAATCACCCATATCTACTATCTGTTATGTAAAATAGTTTTCGTGTAATACTTATGGACGAGTATTTTTTCTCTTTAGTTAAAATTAAAAACCGTTTAGAAGGTCAGTTTTTAAGTAAAATGAACCCAGTAAGACGAGTTTGGTCCATCGTTTTGCCCCATCAGTCATTTAGTAGAGGATTCGTTAGTCTCCCTCGAGATCCATACTATTTTAATTTTCAGGCACACTTTAGTTTAAGTCATGTAATGTTTTTATTTTCGTCGGACGTTTCGCAGATGTTTGTTTTCCTGACGTTTCATTTCACAAAGTCTTCCATGAAACCACAGTATTATTATGTATTCTCTATACTAAAAGGCCTTATAGAGTCTAGCTTAGTGTTTTTTTTGTTTTATACCGATCTCACCGAACGGTTTCAGAGATTAAGTATTTTGTAAAGGTACCTTCATATACCTATCACTCGAAGTGTTCAACGAAATTATTTGTATTGTAGTTACTTACATTATAATGAAGGTCGCTAGTCCGAGAAACATCCATTTGGTAATTCATTCAAGTAAGTAGTAATTGCTGTTGTAAGCGACGTATAGTCAGCAGCAATGGTTGCTACGCGGGCGAGGTGTTCAAAATGCTTATTCCCTTATAATAAGGATGTCTGAAGAGCATTTTGAGCACCTCGCCCGCGTAGCAACCATTGCTGCTGACTGTACAGTCATTGCAGATATGTTGATTACCTATAGAATACTTCCCTCACATTTATAAGATATTCATGAATTATTTCCACATGTCAATTTCATTATGTTTGAAACCATTTGTGAATAAATCATGTTTGGGTTTCTTTTTAGCTTGATTTCCAGTGCACTTGAGCGTAATATTAGGCGTATTAATTCAACATTGTCTATTGATAGCTCCTTACATCGCCCATCTTATGGTAGTGGTTACTATATTGTCCACGGCTAGATGCACTTTTGAGTGACACGAATATTTTCACGACGGCGACGTCGCCACATATAAATGTAATACCTACGGTTGATGACATGTAATACTTGGAATATACCTCTAATAATCACTGCAAGGAGTGGGTACAAAAAATCTGCCCACATTCGATGCAAAGCCACTGAATATCGCACCGTCGGAGATCCGGATTCAGTGGACGCACTTGTGCGACTTTCTGTACAAAGAAATACTACAATCCGTTGCGTCCGATGCGTGCAATTCAAGACTGTGGACGTAAAATGGAAATCCGATTAAAACGTCCGGTCAGTTGTATACTATGACACTCTCAACAATCATTCTGACACTAGCGGCCTCGATTGTCAACTGGCCGCTGCAGTGTATGGATACGCTTAAAGCCTTTCGTGTGTAAGAAAATTGGCTACGTAAGGAGCTATCAACAAAACTAAAGTCCGTTAGTAGATTTGTAATGAGTATGCGTGTGTTTAGAACTTGGCGGACCCGCGTCGCCGGCGCAGCTCGCATGCCATCCCGGTCGACAAGCCCAGCCTGCCCGAGCTGCGCGCCAAGGGCTCGGTGGCCGGATCCGACAAGATCGATCTCCGCGAGGTGGAGTACGCTGCCGCCGGCTCACAGGTACTTCTCACTTTAGGTCTTTATAAACCTGTTCACCGCCACAGTAGATTCTGTAAGTTGTGCCTCACACGCCAGTCTTCGTAGCAAAAAACTGAAAATGAACCTTATACCTGATAGTTAAGCACATAGAGCTTGCCTTTACATCGACTTGATCGACTCGATATGAAGTTATTGGCGTATGGGCCACCTAATGTCCTGAATTTATATTAAGTCAATGGCGTTGAAAAGGTTAAATAACATAATTGAGTTAAACGGATGGCTATCTTAGATTCTTATAGGCGATATCGGTAAAACTTCACAAAGTTGAATATTGATTAACAGTTGCTTATAAAAGCGATTCCGGAGCGTATTGCATCTGCTAATGCATCAGGTGTATACAGGACGAGTTGCGGCGAACACACAACGACGCGATCTTGAAGCGGATCCCGGGTGACGCGGAAGCCACCACTGTACTAGTGGGTGCCGTCGGTTTCCTCGACCAGCCCACCATCGCTTTCGTGCGGCTGGCCCAAGGCATTCTCATGCCGTCCATCACTGAGGTCCCCATTCCAGTGCGCTTTATGTTCGTGCTGCTAGGGCCAGTGTCCGCCGAGCTGGATTATCACGAGGTCGGCCGCTCCATTTCAACGCTCATGTCCAACCCTGCGTTTCACAATATAGCTTACAAAGCGGACGACCGCCGCGACCTACTGTCGGCCATTAACGAGTTTCTAGATGATTCGATCGTGCTGCCGCCTGGTGATTGGGAGCGTCAGGCTCTTCTACCAATGGAGGAGTTGAGGGCTAAAAGTGACATGATCCGCCGGCGGAAGGCCAATGCGCTGGAGAAGAAGCGAGCGTCGGTGGTGGCGGGGGCTGGTGCCACCACGCTCTCGGAGGAAAAGCAGGCGCTGCTTCGGATGGAGACAGCCGGTCTGCCACCAAAGGAGGCTGAGGGTCCACTGGAGCGCACCGGCCGCCTATTTGGAGGTAAGTTTTTTAAGAATAGTTGCATAAATAAATTGCTCTAGGTCTTATCTAGATGTCGGCCCTTGCGGATGAACTTCGACCAATGGGATCTTTTGTGCAATTATTCTGGATTCAAAAGTGCTTGTCGATTCGAATAAAGTATATTTTATTATCTATATGACTAAAGTTTTCTCATAACGACAGAAATATACTTAAGTAAATGACCTGAAACCAGACTCTAGAATATAGGCTATTTAATTTTTGTTGGATTTGTATGATGTTCCAAACTTTGAAAATTTTTCCGTTGTCAAATAGGAAATCATAATAATATTATGTTACTGGTGTAACCTTCTACCACAGATAAGAAAATTTCATACATACATTGAATGTTGTAATATGCTGGTCGGATTTTAGAATAGTTTTGATATTAGTGTAGATAGTAAGTTTTTGACACGATGTTACTTACACTTTTGTATTCTTTCATATCGGCATAGGTATCTAGTTAATATTGGTTCTATTCATACACAAATAACGATAAAAGCTTTCCATTGTGTTCGCACAACAAAAGAAATGATTACCACCTACACCAATTTTTGTCTCAAAATAACGTGAGTTCAGGTTTCATAGTAACGCAGCAAAAAGTTTAGATACATACTGGAGGTTGCGTGCTGAACATTCGTTTGAAGCTAGAAAATATGGCCTTGAATGACGTCACTTTGTTGTATTGCATCTCTTTCATTAGATACATCTTATATTAGATTGAAAGACGAATGTTCGGCACGCAACCTCCAGGATGTATCTAAACTTCTTGTACCGTAGCGGTTTGCCATATGTCTCGGTACGCCGGGCGATATTTACTCGTAAGCATGGACGCTTCAGGCCGTGTATTACCACTTTTGAGTTTTTAAAAACCATCTGAGACATAGAATATAGTGTCTTAAAATCTAAAAAAAATATATGTGTTACATAAGGATCTTGTCTAGTCAAAATCGCAGTCAGTTACATGACCTGATGAATTTCACTCGATAGAAAAAAATCGCGAAGTTACCCCTTTTTGGAATGTATTTTCAATACTACGGCTATATTACTGATATTTAACGTTTTATTTTTGTACTCAATTAAAGATCGTAAATAGTTATAGACCAATTCGCAGGGTTTGCTTTGATATAATGATTGGCTTAATGACTATAGCTAAATATTTACAAAACTGCGCGCAGAGCTTGCGTAGAGAGCGGGATGGTTAATTATAAACTCACGCGTGTTAGAGCGGGACATTTGCGTTGGGGATACCTCCCCTTAATAGACAATGTCTGCACGGCGCGCAGCGCATGAAGGGTGCAGTCAGCAGGTAGCAGATGGGGAACGGGTGGCAGGGCCCTGAGGGCCTACCACGAACCGAAAACGAATTATCTGCCTCTATGCCGCACTTGCATATTGGAGCAACAGAGAAGGAGGTACTTCGTTTTCCGGTAGGCCCCCTGCCCCGCGTCCACGTCTGCTACCCTTTGACTTTGAAGATGAGGCAAACGCTGATGTCCGTTGTTTACTCTACTTTTTAACAACCATACATACTTTTTTATCCTAGAATGCCTTGAGTGAGTAGGCAGATTTTATAGGTAGGAGTTGTTGTGTGCAGGCGTGGTGCGTGACATCAAACGACGCTACCCGTTCTACCTGTCGGATTTCACGGACGCCCTGAACGGGCAGTGTGCGGCAGCTGCCATCTTTATGTACTTCGCCGCTGTCTCCTCCGCCATCACCTTCGGCGGGCTGCTCGCCACCAAGACCGACGGAGACATCGGCATCACCGAGACCCTGGTGAGACCCTGCCACAGAATATTACATACAGAACGGACACGAACTGCCCCGCACCGACGTCATTTACCTCGCCTCTTGCGCGGCGTTTCAGTCTCCGATCGGTCACGGCTCGACCGGTGCGCAACGCTTACAATGACACGTGTACTGACGGCGCACGCAAACATACTTACCGACACCGCTTACTTTACTATAGACGTGTGAGAGGTGTGACCCTGCTCACACACTGACCCCACTAGTGAGATATATTTCCACCACTTTGTGGCCGAGAGTGTACGTACCCTAGGTCCTAGGACCAGTCCATAACCTAGGAGGATATATTGTCAGATCTTCATGTCGTTCGCCGCTGTCTCCTCCACACCACCTTCAGTGGGCTGCAGGCCACCAAGTACTGAGACCCTGGTGAGACCCCCGCTCCGCCTTACATGACCCCACTTGTGTGACCATCATTATTTCCACCACTTTGTGACCAGAATAAGTAATAGTACGTACTACGTACAGAAGTCCCACTGTTAACAAATTCCCAATTTACAACCCCAAATTATAATAGGTAAATAACAAACTTTTACCACACCACGCGACGACGCGACCGTTCGGTACAGGGCTCGGAACCGGTTTATTTTTAACCGGTTAAAACCGGTTTATTTGGGTTTAGCTCCGAACTTTATTGAGAGCGCGAACGTTTTAAGAACTTTATATAAACCGGTTTATTCCACGAGTGGCGCGACCGCGGCGACCCGGCCGGGCCCCTGGCGGGGGTCGGTGTCGGTAGGTACTTACGTACACACACACAAGCACGCGTTGCAACTTGTCGGGTAATATTTGTAGACGCGTGCGAGTTGGAGTACGTACTATCCCATCTGGCAGAAAGCATGAAGCTTGGTAGTAGTAGTAGCTTTCATATTTGTTCTTCAAAAATTTTAGGGAAACACGTTGACAGAGACAGACCTTCCCCCCCCCCCCCCTTTCCCCCCACTTTTGTGTGCCGAATTACAGTTTTATTTTATTGAAAACGGCTGAAGCTAGGAGAAAACCGTCAAAGGGAAAAATGTTCCTTATAAAATTATCTACAAGTTATTCTTTGGATGTATTTCGATAGGACTTATAGCTTTCAAAATATACGAGCATTCATTAGGGTAAATACAGCAGAAAAGATGCTAGAGGGCAGATTACAAACATTTTTGTGCGCATCGGGCTACAAGCATGAAATTTGTAACATAGATAAAGTGTTCCGCGGTGATTCTTTTCAGATGTGGAAATTAGTTAGATTCGTCCCCTGGGCAAGGGGAGAGCGGGGTGAATTGGATCAGAAATTGGATCCTCTTTTTAGTCTTTTTCTCATTGATCAGTTAAGGCTACTATGGCTTGCGGGGTTTCGTTTTCGTGTAAACCAGACATCAGGAATTCATTTTTAGGGCTCCGTTCCCAAAAGCTCCAAGCGGAACCCTATTTTTGTCGGTCATAAATCCGTCCGTCGTCTGTTTTACAGGTTTTACAGTCAACCGGTTTGAGCTACAGGCTTCAAATTTTCACAGTATAAGCATTTTGTTGACCCAAAGCCACACCAATTGTAAACAATTTTTTTTATAATTTTTATAAGGGTCTCCCATAGAGCTGAAGGGATGCGAAATTTTTTTTTTACCCACCCCTTCGAGTGTGATATCGTTATTTAGAGCTAATTGAGTAGATAAATACTGTATTTTTGTTTAACAAAATATTTAAAGTCAAAGTCAAAGTGATTTATTTGTAAACATAGGTAATACATTATATGGCGGTAGGTACAAAATATGTGCTCTATGTTTCGTCGTTAGGCATACAAATTCATTTTTAAATTACATAATATTAAAGATAAACATGAGAGATGAGATCTGTATTCGTAGAATTCCCCCAATAAATAAGACCATAGCAAAGGGATGTTCCAATACATCCGTGATATGCTGATATAACCGCCTCAATACTGACTTGCTTCGATAGCTTGTAAAGCGCATATACATATTTGTTGAGCTTTTTACAAACTTCCTCCGTATGAGGCTTCCATGACAGCTAACTTGTGATCTATAGTGAGTCCTAATTTTTTTTTTACTTTAACTGATTCAATAAGATGTCCTTCATAAAAACGAGGGCGTGAGAAGTCACTAAAGACCACTATTTTAGAAAATTTGTTCCTAAGATTTTTTAAACTTCCCATTGACCTGTGAATTTGAAATTTGGTAGTAATGTCTATTATGATGTATATTTTACTAACAAACACAAAAAAACTAAAACCATTTTTTGTAAAAAATATTTTACTTTTTTTTGTATTTGTTGGTAAAAGGGACGTAATATTAAATATTATAACCAAATTGAAAGTTCGTAAGTCAATGAGAAGTATAAAAAATAGAACAAATTTTGTAAAATAGCGGACTTTAGTAACTTCTCACGCCCTTGTTTTTAAATATTTTTTTAAATACAAAATAAAGTTTTTATCTATTTAATTAGCTCTAAATAACGATATCCCTCTCGTTGGGGTGGGTAAAAAAAATCTTTTTTCGCACCCCTTCAGCTATATGGGAGACCCCCTTAAAATTATTTAAAAAAAAATATGACAATTGGTGTGGCTTTGGGTCTACAATATGCTTAATACTGTGAAAATTTTAAGCCTGTAGCCTAAACCGTTTGGCTGTAAAAGCTGTAAAACAGACGACGGACGGACTTATGACTGACAAAAATTGGATTCCGCTTGGAGTCCTTAAAATGAATTCCTGATGTCTGTTTTACATGAAAACGATACCCCGCAAGCCATAGTAGCCTTAAATGATCAGTGAGAAAAAGACTAAAAAGAGGTGTGCTTGGTCCAATTCACCCCGCTCTCCTCTCGCACAGGGGACGAATCTTACAAATCTCCACATCTGAAAAGAATCACCGCGGAACAGTTTATCTTTGGTACAAATTTCATGCTTGTAGACCGATGCCCGCAGAAATGTTAGTAATCTGCCCTCTAGCATCTTTTCTGCTGTACTTATCCTAATGAATGCTCGTAGATTTTGAAAAATATAGGTCCTATCGAAATACATCTAAAGAATGACTTGTAGATAATTTTATAAGGAACATTTTTCCCTTTGACGGTTTTCTCTTAGCTGCAGACGTTTTCAATAAAATTTAAAAAAAAACTGTAATTCGGCACACAAAAGTGGGGGTAGGGGGGGAAACAAAGATCTGTCAACGTGTTTCCCTAACATTTTTGAAGCACAAATATGAAAGCTACCTGCATGCCCAGTTTCATGCTTTCTGTCAGATGGGACCGTATTCGTCATATTTTCGAGCTAAGGAGTCGTACTAATTTTGGTAAGGCACTATTTCATGCAATGTTATTTATCAAACGTAAACGTCCGTCCCGAAAGCGACGAAGTTCCGTTAATATGAATGAACACACACAAACGCAAACGGCTTGGGTATATCCGATAGGTAGGTAATCGTGGGTTCGTTTTAACCGTATTATATCGTTCTAAACCGGTTAATCGAACGAAACCTTTATATAAAGCTCCTCCGTAAACCGGTTTAAAAATAGCGGTTTTTGTACCGAAACCGAAATATAAGGGTTTTGCTGCAAGTATATCATAACGGTTTGAAAAATTAACCGGTTTCCGAGCCCTGGTTCGGTAGCAATGCGCTGCGCTGTTGCAAGTACGGAATACGGATGTACTTGCAACAGCGCAGCGAGGCGAACTGACGGGGTGAGAGCCCCCTGGCCAAGAGCAATCCCATTTTTAATACTTATTATGAGTCATCTGATGAAACGTTTGGACGCCAACTGAAAAAGCTTTTGTTGGATAACCCTCTGTACTCGGTAAATGAGTACATGGAACTAAAATTTTAATTATATTGTAAATGGTGTGATTATTTATTTATTGTTTTGACATTTGTTTAAATTTGTAAAATGATATTTGATTTGACTTTGCTATCTATTTGTATTGACATCGTTGTCCTTAATTCAATTTGTATACCTACTATAATTTTTGTATTCAATTATGTTGTGACGATCCTTATTAGGAGAATATGTTCAATTAATTATCTCATTATTATTATTATTTATATCTAACTTGACGATCATAATGTGAATTCTTATATTTTTGACATCAATGCGAACTTATATTGTAATTTACATTAATGTAATAAATGAATCTGAATCTAATATATATTGTCTGTGTCAGTTGTTCACGTGCGCTGGCGGCGTGCTGTTCGCGCTGCTGGCGGGCCAGCCCATGATGATAACCGGAGCCACGGGCCCACTGCTGCTGCTCGACGAATCCCTGTGCAGCTTCTGCAAGTCGTACGGTTTCGACTTCCTCGCGGCGCGCATGTACTGCGGCCTGTGGATGATTGTCATCGCGCTGCTCGTCGCTTCTGTGGAGGGGAGCGTCGCCGTCAAGAAGATCACCAGGTCAGTGCTCCATCATATACTCTGCCGTCATCGCCATCTGGGCTTGTCCGAACTTCATATAGAGTATAGTACCGTCCCTTTCACTCTTACAGTGTACACGAGAGTGAAGGGGACGGCACGATACGAATTTCGGATTTCTATGTTCGGAGTAGACCCTCTGCACGGTTAGCACATGATGGTCAGCGAGCTATCTCACCGCGAGACAGACTTTTCGTGTTTTTAGGGTTCCGTACCGAAAGAGTAAAACGGGACCCTATTACTAAGACTCTGCTATCCGTCCGTCCGTCCGTCTGTCACCAGGCTGTATCTCATGAACCGTGATAGTTAGACAGTTGAAATTTTCACAGCTAGGTGATGTACTTAGACAGAAGTTCATCTTGTTTGGACTCATTGGAACCATCTCTGCGAGTATTTGATGACTGTGAAACAAAGTACAGATAAAGCGTGTACCAAAAATGAAATTTTTGACAGAAACATATTTGAAGTAATTTCCCCAAATAAATAATTAAATACCCTCACTGACATATATGGAGACAGCTAATCCTGTATGTTTTCCGAGTGTACTACATTTCACAACATGGTAAAAGTACCCCTGTAGCCTATTTGCATAAATGTTTGATATCGATTGCGCAGGTTCACGGAAGACATATTCGCTTTCCTGATCTCCCTGATCTTCATCGGCGAGCCGGTGACCAGCCTCGTCAACGTGTACCGCGCACACCCGCTCGGCATCCAGTACGCCATGTACGGGCACGAGCCCAACGCGACTAACGGAAACGGGACCGGAGGTACGTGTGTAGTATCTGGGTGGATCAACTATTCTTTGTTGCTCGTTGAGTTTTAGCGATGAGCATAAATCCATTTGGACATCAGCTATCGAGCATGCTTCAAGTCCATATTATAAACATTTCTCTAAGAAACTCTGTTACTGTTGTCTCCTCGTTGATTGGACAAAATAACAACAAGAAAAAGTTGATAGACCCATCTGCCATGCTCCGCCGAGGACGCACACGACCGTGGCTGGCGGCAACACGGGGCCCGCTTTGTGTCGATATTCCACGCCTAACTTACAGTCACCTGCATGAATACCTCACAAGAGTGTGGTGCGGGGTTCAGGGACCTCGAGGGTCCACTTTTGCCGGCATTGCAACCCGAAGGAGCCTGGTATACGCAAGACTAGCGCAAGCTACGACAATCATTTTTTTGAACTTAACTGTGGCTTTGTAGGCCGGGCCCAATAAAGCGATAGGAGTGCGCGGTTGGAGAATGGCCTGGGGAAAATCCAGTGGTAACCTCCGACACGACCACGCGGGCGTTTTAAACACAGTCAGTGGAATCGAGCTACTGGGAGTTTTATATAATCCATCCATCCATGCCGCGGTACAGTCAGCATCAAAAGTAGGTTGACATTGAAAAGGTCAAAAGTTCTTGTAATAAAGACTTTTGACGTCTTCATATGTGTCGCTACTTTTGATGCTGACTGTACCAACCAACGGCATTACATTCTAATCTGCAATGTTGTTGCAGGGAATACGACGGTGTGGGGCCCGCCGGTGTTGCCAGATCCCCCCGCCCCGCAGCCGAACACCGCGCTCTTCTGCACAATCCTCACTCTCGCCACCTTCATCATCGCCTATTACCTGCGCATCTTCCGCAACGGCAAGTTCCTCGGACGCAGCGTGAGTATACCAACTTGTTTGAACCTGACTGTGGCTATATCGGCCGGGCTAACAAAGCCATAAGAAGATAGGAAGTTGCCAGGAGTAGAAAAAATTTATAGTGACGGTATATAGTATATATCGATGAAAACATATCGATAACATTTCGGACAACCAAACTTATTCCAATGTTGTAATTTTCTCTAAGCGGGACAAAAGTAGTATTGAAATATATGAAGTTGAGTCCTTTGAATATGTTTGAATACGTTTAATTTAGAACATATACTTGCCGTTTGATTACCGATGTTCTCGGCAAGCACCTCTAGGGGTATCCGATAAATTAAATCTAGTAAGGCCCTAAATAATATCGATATCAACACTGGCTATACTGTGCCAAAATTTTTGCATTTTGACTTGTCAAACCACTTCGCCTAATGCTGGACGCGAGAGGGCCTACCGCGAACCAAAAACGAAATAACTGCCTCTCTGTCGCACTTGCATATTGGAGCAACAGAGAGGAAGATACTTCGTTTGTGGTTCGCGGTAGCCCCACAGTTAAGTGTTGTTCATCATCGAACTATTCACCGTATTAATCAACAATGGCTAATAGTGTAAAGCGAGTATACATTCCCGTGGTTACAGGCGCGGCGCGCGCTCGGCGACTTCGGCGTGCCGATCGCGATCGTGCTGATGGTGGCTCTGTCCTCCATGGTCCCCGTATACACGGAGAAGCTGCGAGTGCCGGAGGGCCTGCACCCCACCGCGCCGCGCCCCTGGCTCGTCCCGCTCACGCCCGGCCTGAATACCATCCCAGCCTGGGCCGCGTTCGCCATGGCCCTGCCAGCGCTGATGGTCTACATCATCGTGTTTATGGAGACGCACATCGCTGAGTAAGACCACTACGCGGTTGTTTCCATCTAGCATTGTTTGTGGCGTTAGTTACTCGTCAGATGACATGAGACGCCGTGGGGATGTGATATATCGCGTGGTGTTGCAACCGACGTTACAGATGGCATGACGCCGTAGGGATGTGACACTTCGCTAGTGTTGCAACCGATCTGACAGATCTGATCTGAGCGTTATATGTGTTCGTTAACATAACGCTTTAACGCGCTCGCAATAGGGTCATGTTGTTTTATCTACGATATTCACTGCCTGGATGTCTTGACACCATTGAGGTATTCCATATATTTCGGAGCACCATAAAGCGAGATAAAGCAGTTCACAACATTAATACGGCCATTTCAATGCCGTAAATTATACGTTACGAGAGGCCGGCACCTCACTTCTTTAATATCATGTTGCCTATCTTTCTTTAATATCGTACAAGAATGGCAGGCGAATACGCAACGCGTACACGCATAGTGAAGTGATGTGCCGCGGTGACAATTGCCTATAGGTGATACCGCCGTTCCGACCGGCACAATAAATTATTATAACTATTGCGAGATACTTTTTTTTTAGTATTGTATTGAATCACATAAAAACTATACTCAGTCATTTTGAAAAAGTTTTTATAATTTTTTTGTGCGATTCAATAACATATTTTGATGGCCATCACAAGTCAGTAGGTATATTAATTTACATTAGTTTATTAATTATTGATAATTGCAAATGCGATTTATATCTAAAGCAAAGCAGCAGGGCAGCGAAGTTTTCATTTACAATATTTATACACATTGCGCGACTTCCAACATAGGAAATAACGTAATTATATCAAAGCTCAATTTTCTAACTCTACCGTCCTCTGACTTCCTCAAAGCGAACGACGAAGTTCCGCATTTGCGGGAGCCCTGCCATTGCGGGCCTCCGTCTCCTATTCTGTTCGTTACGTGAACTGACAATGTATCCTCGTAGGTTGATTATCGACAAGCCCGAGCGGCGTCTCAAGAAAGGCAGCGGGTTCCACATGGACATAGTGATTATGTCGTTCGTGAACTGCATGTGCGGACTGTTTGGTGCGCCGTGGCAGTGCGTGGCCACGGTGCGTTCTGTGGCGCACGTGTCTGCGCTCACTGTAATGTCCACCACGCATGCGCCTGGTGACAAGCCGCACATCATTGAGGTTAAAGGTAAGCCACAGGATACGATGATACGATTGCTTTATGAAAGTTTTATATAGTAACATAGCCCTTTTTGATTGTTTTGTTTGTAATAGAATTTAAAGCAGTTTTTAGCTCGAAAATGGTCAATTTGGAGTGATGTTTGAAACTTAATAAAAAATCCAAACAATACATTTAAAATTTATGTCACTCACTCAGTCATACATTAAAATATATAATATTGGTCGTTTCCCTCAGAACAACGGCTGACGGGCCTTCTAGTAGCTCTGCTGGTGGGTCTATCAGTGCTGGCGTCGAAGCTGCTCACGCTGGTGCCGATGGCGGTGCTGTTCGGAGTATTCCTGTACATGGGCATCTCCGCCCTTGGCGGCATCCAGTTCTGGGACCGATGTATACTGCTGCTGAAGCCAGTCAAGCACCATGCTCAGGTGCCCTACGTGCGTAGGGTAAGTCTACACATACTACTCATGTGGGTCTACGGGTGAGGCCAGACCATACTTGTGACGTTATCCGAAATATTCGAAGCATAAGATATAAGTAGTATATACAATAGGGATGACGACACTATAAAAGAAAATCAATAAATCCAAATTTTCTACATAAAGATTCAAATTCTCAATCAAATGGCGAAAAAAGTAATTAAAAAAAAAAAAACAACGGGTTGCACTCCGGGAGTGCCGTTAGAAGTGAAAATTCAATGACATGATTTAAAGAAAATAAATAACAAAATTGATATTCATATTCGAATAATCCATCTACACACATGAGTGCATAAAACGTTATAATTTATCAAATTAACACGAAGATGAATTATCATTTCACATGCACGTAAATTTTGGATTTAATTATAATTTTCTGCACAGTTAAAGTTTTAATTGAAATCGGAAACCAAGCATCGATTACAAAGTCGATTCAAAATTATTCGTACTTTGACCATCACGCTTGGCTACTATTTTGACGTGAACTGTCACCGTATTTAGGGACAATAAGAACTACTTTCAGTCTAGCTATCCGATATTGGACTTAGTGGAAAAGCCAGTAAGAGGAAACTTCATTCCTCAGGTTTGGTGTTTAAAGTCTTACGATTGGGAAGACCAGCTGAGTTGACCCCTCCTAACATCGCAACCACGATACTAGGAGGGGTCAACTAGCTGGTCTTATATTACCACCTACGTGACCAGCTGAGTTGACTCCTCCTAACATCGCAATCACGATACTAGGAGGCATGCTAAACTCCGCCGGCTTGTTTGGTTTTATGAAGTGCGTTGCGTTTGGCATTCGCGTGCGTAGATTTCGTAGTGGTTAGCTTAAATCTATTATGACGCTAAAGTAAATCGTATTATCAAATTGTATTTAGGTAATGGATATTTTGTATTCATAAATTGATGATTTATTAAATTAACTTAACAGCAAGTAGTTTCTAGCAAGATTTTGTAAGGCAAGCGGGTGGGAATCAGTTTGTATGGGCGCTCCGCCACTGTTGCAATTGTTAAACGTGTGTAAAGCAAACCTCGAATGACGATGACAATGAAAACATGAGTGATTGCGCATAGCGGATAGTGGATCCGACTATTAAACTTTGAATAGTTATAAATCCTAAACGGTTGTTTTCACTAACTAATGATAAAAGAAACCTTATAATGATTTTAAAATACCTATTCAATGATAACCGACATGATATAGTTCGTCAACTTTATTTTTTATTTGTTTTACAAAATGGTGTCTGCTGGCCGCCATCTTTGTTTTTTTTGACGTCACATTTCTAAGAACACTCGGGCTGGTAAGAAAAATCTAACGATATCTCAAACATTAAAATCCGTTCAGGGAATTAGAAGATGTCAGGTAATAATAGTTATTTACGATACAAGGGTTGTAAAACAAAGAAAGGCCGATATCGCAGATGTTTGGGGCCCGAGCCGCAGGCGAGGGTCTCAAATATGCGAGAGAGGGCTTTCTGTTTTACGACCCGTGTTTTGTACACAATTTTACGTCACCACTTGGCCAAAAAGTGGGTTTTTCTGATCGCGCAGCGTGCAGAAAAACGCGCTTTTTGGCAAGGTGTGGTGTAAAGAATATTACATACATACATACATACATACAAGATACGCGCGAAACACATAACCCTGCCTTGCAGTCGGGTAAAAAATACCCTAAAATTTAGTCGGCTAATACCTACATAGTTACATAAGTGATCGAATTCCGTAGTAAGTCGGCATTTTGATTCACAAACTAAATTTACACAATATCGTAGGCGATATCGTAAAATAATTGATCCCGACCGGCCACTCTTTTTGTGATAATCTTACCTAGGTATATAAAGTTATTACCGTTGCTTAAAACGGCGGTTTCACTGATTCAAGTCTATACATTTTCTTCTTGTCGCTCGTCGCTGGTCGCTGGTCTTGTCTTGCTGCTCGCCGCTTGACTTGCTGGTCATCACGTCACCCATAGAACCATGCTAAATGTTAAGTCTGTCAAAAACTGGCAACCGTACTGTCTTCTCGAAGATCTCACAGTTCGAAATAAATGCCATACGATAATTAATAAATAGTCTCTAGTCTCTAGACGATGAAAGTAGTAAGTAATTACTAATTACTATAAGTAATAAGTAACCTTAAAGTGCCTACTACTTACATGCTCCTTTTTGTTTTTCATAGATAAATTAGGTATGTCGTTGTTGAAATAAAAGGATAAACTTTAAATTAGAACAAGTAATTTACTTAATATATTTATAACTTTATTTACAATAAATAAACAAATACTTACTTATAAATATTTTTTTCCCAATTCTCTTTTCCTGTTCCCTCAGTCCTCAAATCCATTTTTTTCGGAATTCATCCTGTTGAAAAACTGAGAAAATTAAATTACTTGAATTTCCCGAAACGTGGGGTAATCTTCAGGGGATTTTTTTATTGTTTGTTGGTATCCCGAAATCGAATTATAAACCGACTGAATGATGGGACATCAATTCTAAGCTGGCTTCTATGGTAGATTTATACTACGCGATTTGACCGGTTTGTATGTTTAATGTTTGGAGGTTATTTTTGAATTAATTTACATATTTTTCCTATTTCATCAAGTGTCTCATGATATAACTAATGATTTAGCTCAGTAACTTGGTTCCGGTGAGATTTTAGAAATAAACACGGGTCCAAAATGCAAAGAAAATGTACTTACGCATGGAATGTAACATCCGCCTTTTTTCGGTCGAGTTTGCTTTTACAGCCCAACACTGAACACCCCACCATGTTTGCACTGAATACCCAAACACTACGGATCTGATAATTGGTAAATTATTACCAAATATTGCCAATTTGTTTTGCAATCTTCTTGACACTTCATGAAAAATTGCCTTTACCCGACCGTGAAAAAAAATTCGGTCGGTGATAAGGACAAAACATCGCACTATTTTCTACTTCCTCTCATAGGAATCGCAATAAGGCTATCTTTCTCTTACAAAGCGTGTCAGGCCCTTGGTATTTTATCCATCACTCTTGGCCATTAGGTATTTTGAAGGGAACTGTCACCGTATTTAGGGACAATAAGAACTACTTTCCATGAGAATTTATTTGAAATATGATCTTTACGGAAATCGGTCAGTCTGGCTATCCGATATTGGACTTTGGAAACGCTTTTTTAGGGACAATAAGAGCTACTTTCCATGAGAATTTATTTGAAATATGATCTTTATGGAAAATCTTAGGATTGTCTCAGAACAGTTAGAACCTTGGCTTTCTAAGAAGACCAGCTGGGGACCCCTCGTAACATAGCAATCACGATACGAGGAGGGGTCAACTAACCTGGTCATAGAATTTATCGCGAGTTTATACATTTTTCCCCAGTACAAAAGTGCTCAGCGCCGCTAAAGAAGTTTTCACTTCAAAAATTACGTAATTATAAGTCTTCAAAGTTTTAAGAGTGGGTATGTTCTGTCCCTTTTCCGCAAAACGCACCTTTGTATTGAGCGATCGTCATTTACTATGGCGCTACTTAACAGTGACGTCACGGTTAGGTAGCACTTTCTCTCTCTAACTACGAACATTCTAACCGTTGTAGCTTCGTTATTTTTTGAGATATTTGAATAGGATTTTCACTATTTGGCATAGTTTTATGTCTTCTTTCTATTTCAGTTATAATTTTTTTTGAGTCGACATCCCTATACGTACTTATATAGATGCGCCACCGAGCGCCCGGTGGTATGAGAAAGAATATTCATACCTATTAAATTTGTAACGCAATTTGTCCGGTTTGCATGTCCAGTGTATTGCTTATGGAAATGTACCTGTGCCTATATATATAACCCGACCATTAAAAAATGTTCGGTCGGTGATAGAGACAAAACATGGCATCCTTTTCTATTTCCTCTTATAAGAATCGCAATAAGGCTATCGTTTCAGTGTGTCCGTTGTTGTGACAGGTGCCGACGTGGAAGATGCACCTGTTCACCCTAGTTCAGCTGGCGGGAATCTTGCTGCTATTCGCGGTGAAGTCGTCGCGGTTCTCGCTCGCGCTGCCCTTCTTCCTGGTGCTCATGGTGCCTTTGCGCATGGCACTTGGCTACGTATTCACGCCACTGCAGCTGCGCGCGGTGAGGACACACCCTTTTGTCTGTTTTTCGAACCTGAGGGTCTACTCTGAACATCGAAATCCGAATACGAATTTCGGAGTAGGCCCTCAGACTGTACCGTGGCTTTATATGCCGGGCCCAATAAAGAGATATTAGTGCGCGGTTGGAGAGTCGCCTGGGGAAAATCTAGGGGAACCTCCGACACGACGCGGGCGGTTTAAACACTGGAATACTCTTAGAGTTTGCGCTCCTGTGAGATTGGTTGAGCGGCTTCAACAGAATCGAGATACTGGGAGTTTGTCGCTGGGTCACTAAACGTAGCCTATCTAAGAAGAGTCCAACAAGAAACTCAGCTAAAACACATACAGTCTACAATAGATACCAGTTAAATAAGACCACGCGGAAGGCAGGCGACCCGCCACCCGCTACCCGTCCGCTATCCTTCGACATTCCCCTGTTCCGTCATAGGCGAGGACTCATTATGATGGATGGTCTATACACCCGCTTGACTATTGACATCTGATGACAACTCGCTGTACACTTGTGGGTCGACACTGGCAACGACCATTGTAGACCTAGAAATGTATGACGATTTGTTGTCATTCAAGTTCAGATTAGAAGCGACGAACGGAGGCTATGGGAATGCGACATTGCAGTTAATGTTTATGTCAACATGTTCTTTAGGCTGCGTTTCCACCAGCCTAAGAGGAGGGGTTAGGGCAAGGTCTCTCCATACAAACTTTGTTCAGGATTTTCTTCGTTTGTGTTTGCATTAAAGTTAAGATTTTTGGTCAGTATGCTTATTTTTCTGTTAGCTATTTCGTGATGTATTTTTCTTTCATTGTTTTTTTTTTTTTTTTTTTGAAATATTTGAAAATTTCCACATCACTTTCTTCGCATATCTAATATTTACATCCAAAAAAAATATTGCATTCGTTAGTGCCAAAACCTACGAATAAAACGTGCACAGAGTTTGTATGGAGAATGCCTTGCCCACCCCTGCGCCTTAACGTAGGATACTGACGTATGATGTCTGCGGTTTCAGCTGGATGGAGCTCAAAAGGAGATCGACGACGACGAACCAGACTTCTACCAGGAGGCGCCGCTGCCGTAGGGAACTCACGTCTTGTACCAGAAGACTCCGCTGCCTTGGGGACCAAGGGCCTGTACTCCGAAATCCGGAATTCATATGCCGCCCCTTTCACGCATATAGTGTATAACACGAGAGTGAAAGGTACAGCACGATATGAAGTTCTGATTTCTAATTCCGAAATAGACCCTCAACGGTCTTCGCTCCGGGCTGTATCATGGCGTGACCGGAACTGCTGCTACCACCTGATTTGTTACCACTTACCGTGATCACTTGATAGTAACGGAACATTGCGAGGTTATACGAGTATTTAGGCTTAGGTACCGCTGAAAGCGTACCACACTGGAGCGAGCTCCGGTGGTGGCCAGTTGCCAGTATGAAAATCAAGGCCGCTGGTGTCTTAATGATTGTTACAACTTAACTGACACACAACTGACCGCCACCGCAGCCGTCACCGCAGCACGGCTAGCACATGATGGCGCGCGACTATACGTCTTTTTTTAATCATTACAAACAGAAACAGACGGGTAGCTTATCTCGCCGCGAAATAGGTCGCGCTCCTTTGTGTTTTTTTTTCCGTGGGTGGAGGAAATCCTCCTTGGATACTGCCGGTCCGGTTCCGGCCGCATGCCCGGGTCAACTAGCCGTGCAGGTCGCTCCATTGTGTGGTAGGTATGTACTCTTAAGACCAATGCCTAGCTGAGCAACTTTTCAAATCACGAATTTCCGAAGGAATGTTTCTGTCGCGCCGAACTGATTCCGCCCCCAATTCGTGAGATAAGGACAACTTCATGTCGGACTAAAATTCTCACGCAAAAAAACTCAAAAATTGAGGTTTCGCTCTCGACTTTTTTCCTCTTCCAAAACGTAACCAATCATTATAAAATTTTGGAAACTGCAAGAAGAAAATATTATTTACGCCGCTATGTTCTGATTTTTTGGATATTTGTTGTCATATTCGTATACTGAGTCTTTTTTTGCAGCCATTCAATTAAGTCGTTTTTGCGATTTTCGAGGCGCTGTAAGTTTCTTTAAAATAAAAAGATCCAAAAAAAGCAATACCATGGATGGCATGGATATTGATGATATTGACCTTATTTGAAAAAAAAACATTGCTCTAGGTTCAAACACCAGGGAAGAAACAGTCGATAGCGTTTGTATGGGAAAATGGCAGCTAGGCATTCCTCTTAAGTCGGACGGTTGCTAACGGCGTCGCGGGGTATGAGAGGGGAGCGGGGCTCGTCCCCACCGCGCCGCTCGCGCGCGCCTTGTGTTATCTATTATGTCCATATGTGATACGCCGGCTGATAGTATACTGTAGTGTGATGTAATTTAAGTTTGCTTTAAGCAAAGTGATGTACTTATGCGTATTTAATACGTATTGTATAGGTTGTGATGATATTTACCCTCTTTAGTAGTAAGAAAATTTACGTGCAGAATAGGTACTTAAAAGGGATATTGATAATGTCCCTCCGAGATGCTTACTAACGATGTGCAGGCAAACCTAGCTTTAACACGGTGGTTGATCGTGTTATTCGTCCTTTACTAGCAAATATGGAAGTGCGAGAAGGAAGCGTGCGCAACGATAGTTACTATCTAATCAGCCACACGAGCAATACTTATGCGTGTTGTAACGGGTTTCCATTGAACAATTACTTCACTTTCGGAAATCAGCGCCATCTTTTAGTATGTTGTTAGGCATATCTTCCGGAATCCGAAACTGCCGGGAGACAATCTCTATGAGGTGTGTCTCCCGAGTAATGACGTTATTAAAATTGCCGCCGCCGCGTTTGGAAAAGTGTCAGTTGCACCCGAACCATGCAACGCGCATGCACCTGTGTGGTATCAAATGATAGTTGCTTAAGTATTCTATAATTCTCTCATACATTATATGTCGATATTTTGACATAATTCAAAACGATAAGCAAACGAATATTACACACCATTTATGTATGTAGTTTGGGAATAATTGTACGTTTCCAAACGCGGGAGCGGCAATTTTAATGACGTCATTACTCGGGAGACACACCATCAGTACGTTTCCAAACGCGGGGGAGGCAATTTTAATGACTTCATTACTCGGTAGACACACCATCAGTACGTTTCCAAACGCGGGGGAGGCAATTTTAATGACGTCATTACTCGGGAGACACACCACCAGTACGTTTCCAAACGCGGGGGCGGCAATTTTAATGACGCCATTACTCGGGAGACACAACACCAGTACCTACAGACAGGAGACATATACGATTTCAAGCTCACATTAGAATTACGATTAATAACGGGATATTTACCATGTATGTTTGTGTTTTTGAGTCCAGGAGACATGCCTAATAACAGGGCTCGGAAACCGGTTAATTTTTCAAACCGTTATGATATACTTGCAGCAAAACCCTTATATTTCGGTTTCGGTACAAAAACCGCTATTTTTAAACCGGTTTACGGAGGAGCTTTATATAAAGGTTTCGTTCGATTAACCGGTTTAGAACGATATAATACGGTTAAAACGAACCCACGATTACCTACCTATCGGATATACCCAAGCCGTTTGCGTTTGTGTGTGTTCATTCATATTAACGGAACTTCGTCGCTTTCGGGACGGACGTTTACGTTTGATAAATAACATTGCATGAAATAGTGCCTTACCAAAATTAGTACGACTCCTTAGCTCGAAAATATGACGAATACGGTCCCATCTGACAGAAAGCATGAAACTGGGCATGCAGGTAGCTTTCATATTTGTGCTTCAAAAATGTTAGGGAAACACGTTGACAGATCTTTGTTTCCCCCCCTACCCCCACTTTTGTGTGCCGAATTACAGTTTTTTTTTAAATTTTATTGAAAACGTCTGCAGCTAAGAGAAAACCGTCAAAGGGAAAAATGTTCCTTATAAAATTATCTACAAGTCATTCTTTAGATGTATTTCGATAGGACCTATATTTTTCAAAATCTACGAGCATTCATTAGGATAAGTACAGCAGAAAAGATGCTAGAGGGCAGATTACTAACATTTCTGCGGGCATCGGTCTACAAGCATGAAATTTGTACCAAAGATAAACTGTTCCGCGGTGATTCTTTTCAGATGTGGAGATTTGTAAGATTCGTCCCCTGTGCGAGAGGAGAGCGGGGTGAATTGGACCAAGCACACCTCTTTTTAGTCTTTTTCTCACTGATCATTTAAGGCTACTATGGCTTGCGGGGTATCGTTTTCATGTAAAACAGACATCAGGAATTCATTTTAAGGACTCCAAGCGGAATCCAATTTTTGTCAGTCATAAGTCCGTCCGTCGTCTGTTTTACAGCTTTTACAGCCAAACGGTTTAGGCTACAGGCTTAAAATTTTCACAGTATTAAGCATATTGTAGACCCAAAGCCACACCAATTGTCATATTTTTTTTTAAATAATTTTAAGGGGGTCTCCCATATAGCTGAAGGGGTGCGAAAAAAGATTTTTTTTACCCACCCCAACGAGAGGGATATCGTTATTTAGAGCTAATTAAATAGATAAAAACTTTATTTTGTATTTAAAAAAATATTTAAAAACAAGGGCGTGAGAAGTTACTAAAGTCCGCTATTTTACAAAATTTGTTCTATTTTTTATACTTCTCATTGACTTACGAACTTTCAATTTGGTTATAATATTTAATATTACGTCCCTTTTACCAACAAATACAAAAAAAAGTAAAATATTTTTTACAAAAAATGGTTTTAGTTTTTTTGTGTTTGTTAGTAAAATATACATCATAATAGACATTACTACCAAATTTCAAATTCACAGGTCAATGGGAAGTTTAAAAAATCTTAGGAACAAATTTTCTAAAATAGTGGTCTTTAGTGACTTCTCACGCCCTCGTTTTTATGAAGGACATCTTATTGAATCAGTTAAAGTAAAAAAAAAATTAGGACTCACTATAGATCACAAGTTAGCTGTCATGGAAGCCTCATACGGAGGAAGTTTGTAAAAAGCTCAACAAATATGTATATGCGCTTTACAAGCTATCGAAGCAAGTCAGTATTGAGGCGGTTATATCAGCATATCACGGATGTATTGGAACATCCCTTTGCTATGGTCTTATTTATTGGGGGAATTCTACGAATACAGATCTCATCTCTCATGTTTATCTTTAATATTATGTAATTTAAAAATGAATTTGTATGCCTAACGACGAAACATAGAGCACATATTTTGTACCTACCGCCATATAATGTATTACCTATGTTTACAAATAAATCACTTTGACTTTGACTTTAAATATTTTGTTAAACAAAAATACAGTATTTATCTACTCAATTAGCTCTAAATAACGATATCACACTCGAAGGGGTGGGTAAAAAAAAAATTTCGCATCCCTTCAGCTCTATGGGAGACCCTTATAAAAATTATAAAAAAAATTGTTTACAATTGGTGTGGCTTTGGGTCAACAAAATGCTTATACTGTGAAAATTTGAAGCCTGTAGCTCAAACCGGTTGACTGTAAAACCTGTAAAACAGACGACGGACGGATTTATGACCGACAAAAATAGGGTTCCGCTTGGAGCTTTTGGGAACGGAGCCCTAAAAATGAATTCCTGATGTCTGGTTTACACGAAAACGAAACCCCGCAAGCCATAGTAGCCTTAACTGATCAATGAGAAAAAGACTAAAAAGAGGATCCAATTTCTGATCCAATTCACCCCGCTCTCCCCTTGCCCAGGGGACGAATCTAACTAATTTCCACATCTGAAAAGAATCACCGCGGAACACTTTATCTATGTTACAAATTTCATGCTTGTAGCCCGATGCGCACAAAAATGTTTGTAATCTGCCCTCTAGCATCTTTTCTGCTGTATTTACCCTAATGAATGCTCGTATATTTTGAAAGCTATAAGTCCTATCGAAATACATCCAAAGAATAACTTGTAGATAATTTTATAAGGAACATTTTTCCCTTTGACGGTTTTCTCCTAGCTTCAGCCGTTTTCAATAAAATAAAACTGTAATTCGGCACACAAAAGTGGGGGGAAAGGGGGGGGGGGGGGAAGGTCTGTCTCTGTCAACGTGTTTCCCTAAAATTTTTGAAGAACAAATATGAAAGCTACTACTACTACCAAGCTTCATGCTTTCTGCCAGATGGGATAGTACGTACTCCAACTCGCACGCGTCTACAAATATTACCCGACAAGTTGCAACGCGTGCTTGTGTGTGTGTACGTAAGTACCTACCGACACCGACCCCCGCCAGGGGCCCGGCCGGGTCGCCGCGGTCGCGCCACTCGTGGAATAAACCGGTTTATATAAAGTTCTTAAAACGTTCGCGCTCTCAATAAAGTTCGGAGCTAAACCCAAATAAACCGGTTTTAACCGGTTAAAAATAAACCGGTTCCGAGCCCTGCCTAATAAAATTCTAAATAATGGCGCTGGTCTCCGAAAGTGAATTATTGTCCTGTAAGAACATTCACTAATAAATAATAACCTACGATTGTGACCAAAGATGCCAGTGCGGGCTATTAACCTAATGTATAGTTACTAACTTATACTAAAATCTAGAAAAGGGGATCCAGGATCGCCTTCTACAATAGCGAAGATATATTGCTTAGGAATACTTATAATAATAATAAGGCTCCGGCCACGACTTCAAGCGGCGGCGGCAGCGGCAGCGGTTAAGTTTTGCTTACTTGGTATGACATGTAGTAAAGGCTGTTAATCCAAATTAAAAGAGGCCTTATGGCGTCCGGCACTTTTTCCTTTATTGCCGTTGTTCGAATAAAATAATGAATCGATGCAACGTAAGCACGTGCCGCCATAAGGTCCCTTTTGATTAGGACTATCACAAATTAAAGACAACTACAGAATCAGTCTATCTGTCTGTTTGTTACCTCTTCACGCTAAAACTGCTGAACCGATTTACATGAAATTTGGTATGGAGATAGATTGTCCCAGGGAAGGACATAGAATACTTGTTATCCCGGAAATCATGCATTAAGGGGGTGGAATTTGGTATGAAAGAGCGATGAGTAGGTAAGCGCCTGATATAAGTAGGTAAATAGCAATTACGCACTTCAATTCTATCGCGATAAACGAGTTCCACGCGGACAAAGTCGCGGGCAATAACTAGTAGATAATACATATATCATTGTAAATATATCAATTGTAATATATTAAAAAACATCCAGTGTCCATATAATTTAAACAAGTGCAGGCCTTTTTGCTAACAGCGCTTCAACCTCGTGTACACCCAGCGTCAAAAGTAGCTACGCGGGCGAGGTGTCCAAAATGATCTTCACACGCTCTTATTCCCTTAAAATAAAGTGTGTAAATCATTTTGACCTCTTCGAACGCGTAGCTACTTGTGCTGCTGACTGGTAGTGACCGTGACACGCACGGTTAATAAGCGACCTGCGTCCGCAGTTCCACATCGCACGCAACCGATTGTACACGACCTACTGACATTATAATTTATACGGCAAAAAAGTTACCTCCTAAAGCCACCAGAGGCGCTGTTCGCGTTGCCTTACAAAATGAGACTAAACGCAAACGCGTTCGTTTGTGTTTTGTTTCAAAAACAACTTACATCGTACGTAGGTGCGGATCAGTAACCTTATCATGAGTTTACAATTTTTGCATTACCGTACTCGCTACCGACTACGTAAACGATTTAGAATAGTATGGACAAAAGTACAGCGCCTCTGGCGGTTACGCAATAGAACTAAGAATCGCCATACTAAATTGTTTACGCAGTCGCTAGCGTGTACGGTAATGCAAACATTACAAACTCTTGGCAAGAGTACAGTGGACGCATGTGTGTGAATACTACAATCCGTTGGTTGCGTGCGAGCGAACTGTGGATGCATAGGTACTTATGATATATCCCGGTCGGCGTTGTGAGCGGGGGAGGCTTGGGCTAGGTACGAGTACCTAGACTAAGGAAAACGTAGTGGTTATATTCTCTTTGGATTAAGGTACTCTAAGTATAGTGCTACTTTTCATTTATTTATATTAGTGACAATTTTAATTCCTTGGGGCCGATTTTTGAGTGCCGAACGCTCGACATTGCACTCGTCTTCTGTCAAATCAAAGTTTTTTGACAGATCTCGACTGAAAAGTCGAGCGTTCGACACTCAAAAATCGGCCCTCTTGTTTTTATTTAATTTTTACGTTCTATGATTGTACTTACGAACCCTAAAACAAAGCGTCGTTGTCACATCGGGACTGTAGGTGTAGGAAACTAGCATTCACTAATAATATTGTAAATATTGGATTTTAAAAGACACATCTTAGTCAACTCTTAATTTATTATAGCATAAGGATTACGCAGTAATATACCTTAAGAATGTTCAATTAACACAATAATAATATATTACAAGTACCTATCTAGTGTAATTTAACTATTGTTGGTATATAGGTTATGTTATGGTGCAATAATATACATATAGTTGGATAGTTTCATATAATCGGAATAACTGATACTATAATAAAATTAAGTATACGGTCAACCAGTTTGATTACTGGGCCACTTCGCGCCTTCTCACAGAGAAACCGCCTTTTTATTGTTTTTTTTTTTGCGTGGCCTTTCGCCGTGTCTATTTATGTTATCTAACTATCTTAATGTTTGCATGACTACATCATCTGCCTAGTTACAAATATGACTGCTTTTATATACCTAGGTATCAGCCTATGATCAAATTGACCCCATCTTAAAGTACCCCCATCTTAAACCTGGTTTATTATAACTAAAAGACTAGGTACCTATTTAAGCTTTAAAAGCATAATTAGTACTTTACACGGTGTGAGTAACTTAGGCACCAAGCACAAGCAATAATTAAGCCCATCACACACTGACGCAGCGGTGGCGGTGGCGGCCAGCTGACAGTATGAAAATCCAGGCCGCTAGTGTCTAAATGAATATTATGATTGGAGTATATTTTACACTAGTGTTGACACTGACCGCAACCGCCACCGCAGGCCGCTGCAGTGTGTGACAGGCTTTAAGGTAGTTATAAATTGGAATATGCACAAAATGATGTAGAAAGTGAGTCCACTGATCCTACTCCTACCCAGCTCAGAGCGACAGAGCGCGGCGCGCCCCGCCGCAGCCTTGCAGCAGTTGCAGCGTAGCACGACTCCGTTTTACTTTTTGTCTCACAGAAGTCTTCCTTAGATTTATGTAAAAATATATAATTTGATTTCTCTTAGACCCTGTTATTCCAATTCACACTATTTTTTAAATACTTGACATTCAGTTTTTAATTTGACTTTCTGTAGCTGGTGCTGCATTGGTGCTGCAGGATTCAAGAGTAGTTAGTTAATAAAAATATAATCACCGATAATATTACAATAGTAGTTTATGCAACTGGTACATAATGAGGGGCATTAAAACATTCGCCTTCGGCTCGTTTCATAATAAGGTTACACGAGTGTTTTAATGCCTAATTATGTACAGTTGCATACATTACTTTATCTACACACATATTATAAGTACTGTAAGATGGGTTCAGAAGCCGAAGGCAAATGACCTGCATTTCTACCAGTGCTACCGGTTACATATTTATAGTAGCCGGTATTATATAACATTTGAAATCCTCATCCCCAAATTAGTCGAAAACGAGTATAATGACGATTTTTCGCAAATAAAAAAAATATTTCTCGTGGTAAATTCATAATTAATATAAAATTTGAAATCCTCATCCCCGAATTAGTCGAAATCGAGTATAATGACGATTTTTGTTTTTTTTTTAACTTTAAATTCAAAATTTATATAATATTTGAAATCCTCATACCCGAATTAGTCGAAATCGAGTATAATGACGATTTTTCGAAAAAAATATTTTTTTTTTTACTTAAAATACAATATAATAAATATAAAATTTGTAATCCTTATCCCCGAAATGGAATATAATGACGATTTCTCAAAAAAAAAACTTTTTTTTAATTAAAATTTAAAATAAATGTAAAATTTGAAAACCTTCTCTCTGTATCCTTATCCCAAAAAAAAATAACCTATATCGACTGAATTTTAATTTAATTTGCTTGTTCAAAATTTAAAAAAAAATCATTAAAGTACTAAATAGGACACTTTAATGAATATTATATTACTGCTGGTAACCTTCACCACAGGTAAGAAAATTTTCATAAGTACAATGATGTTAAAATGAAGGTTATTTGCCTACGGTTTCTGAACGCATTTTAGAGGATTATGATGTGTGTAGATAAAAGAAATTTCGTTAGCTATCCGCGCCTACGCGGATATTCTTCAACAACCGAGTTAGGGCGCGTATGCTTCGTTCCAGATTACACGACGAAAAGTTCTCATACTAGGTATTCTATAAGAAATTTTTCGTCTTCTAATCTGGAACGAAGTATACAAATAGCTATCCGTTTTACATTTCCCTTATTTGATGGCATATATATAAGAGAGTTCACACCCAAAACAGTATTCCGGAACCAGTAAGTAGTAGTGGTATCCGTTAAAACGGATCCTGTAAAAACGGACGTTCTATGGTTGCCCTTAGGTGTACGAGATGACCAATGCCCCCCATTCCCACCATGCGCAGGGGGGCGCCTTGCCCAGTGTCCACACATGTCCTAGAGGCTAGAGGCTTGTAAATATTACGGATTTGTAATTATTAGTATATTTGTATTTAATTAAATATCTGTCGTCTAACTTGTACAGTAGTTTAAGAATAAATATATCGGCGGGAGCAATCCTTCGTGGCTTTAGAATGTCCTGGGCCCTGCCCATGCCCCCCGACCGGTATTGCAATTGCACTATTTGCACTAACATGTGCACTGTCCGACTGCACACGGCGAACCTGCCAGTCGTATGAACAGGTACGGCAATCCGGTACATCGGTTAGTAGTGTAGTGTGTGTGACACAAGCTGCTATCGGACCTTCGGACCAATCGATGGTATGCGCTCGTAAGACCCCACACTAATCTTATATCTTTAAACGAGCAATTCTTGTACAGTCAAGGGCATAAATATGTATACACTTTTGGACCTTATTTCAATGGAATAAGGTGAAAGAGTGTATACATATTGGTGCCCTTGACTGTATATATATTTATTTATTTATATATATATCTTATATTTTAAACGAGCAATTCTTGTATACATATATCTATATATATTTATTTAGGGGATCTCGGAAACGGCTCTAACGATTTTGATGCAATATGGTATGTGCAGTAGTTCTAGTATAAGTTTTTTCGAAACATTAACTAATTCGAACGCGTTTGCGTTTTGTCTCAAAATGTATGAAAACGCTCTCACCGAGTTTGAAATACGCACGTTCATCGGTTAGCAACAAATGTTATACTCGCTGTTTTAGTTTCGACTAGTGACCACCAGAGGCGCTGTTCACCTTTTCATACCACTTTCATACATTTTGAGACAAAACGCAAACGCGTTCGAATTAGTTAATGTTTCGAAAAAACTTATACTAGAGCTACAGGTCTCTTCTCTAGTTCCCTAGGTTAGTCGTAAGAAACACGCACAAGTTAATTATTATCGAAGTGTACTTAGGTATTTTATTAGGTACAAAATAGGACATGTTAATATTAGATATATTTATTATGGTTTCCTACAGCTACGAGTCATCGACCACAAAGCGCCTCTAGTATAAGTTTTTTCGAAACAATACGACAAAAGCACGCGTTTGCGTGTAGGTTTAGTCTACTTTAATAAGACAACGCGAGCAGCGCCTCTGTAGGTATAGTATAAGTTTTTTCGAAACACTAATTCGAACGCGTTTGCGTTTTGTCTCAAAATGTATGAAACCGCTCTCGCCGAGTTTGAAATACGCGCGTTCATCGGTTAACAACAAATGTTATACTCGCTGTTTTAGTTTCCACTAGTGACCACCAGACATTTTGAGACAAAACGTAAAACGCGTTCGAATTAGTTAATGTTTCGAAAAAACTTATACTAGAGCTGATAGATACTGGTGGCCTTAGATGGTATTTTTTTTGCCATATAACTAAAACGCAAACGTGTTCGTTTGTGTTTCGTTTCGAAAAAACTTATACCACAGGTATCTACTGTACCAGGTTGTTGCAGACGCAGCATACATTACAGTCCCGCTGAGCTAGTAGATATTCAAAAGCATGTTGATTTTAATTACTTATTTTAATTAAGATAGAAGTATGTGAATATCAATATATTGTTGTAATAGTATTTTGTTGTACGAGTACACCATCTTGTTCATTATTATTTTGTTGATGTTGTTGTCTAGGTTTTAAGTGATTACATTGTCTACTATAACCAGCGCTTTTATTTTGATCCCTGGCGACGGCCCCATCCGAGGAGTTATCAGGTCCTGATTATAATACGCTATTTGACTAAATTTTTTTTATAATGCCAATCGAACCAGTTTTACGATCAAATGTCTTTATGGGACCAACAACAATTAGAGCACAATAAAGGGCTAAAATTAGGGACAAACCTAGCTCAACGCTAGCGGCCCTCAAAAAGGCTCCTACAAATTGGTCCTGGCAAACGACGTCACTTGCACAGCATTCGACCAACCGTTGTATGGGAAAATTAGTATTTTGCTGTTTTAGTCGTAAAATAATGCGTTTAGGTACATAGTTGCCATACAATTTATTTTTTATTTTTACATAAGCATTCTATTAATAACTTTTATTTGAATTTTGGACGGTAAAAAAAATTACATAATTTTCTGAGTTTTTGATGATACGTATCGTTTTCTGATTTGGTAAAATTTTATAATTTACGATTTATTGTGATATATTGGCTAACTATCCAAAAAGTGACACTGTGTTATAAATTTTAACATGTGTCAAATACCCTATTAGGTCCTGGTAGTAGGTATGAATCCTTAAGTGGGAGTTACAAGTCATGATAAAGTTTGGCCTCACGATGGAAACTGTTCCTTAGGCTACTTGTAACTTATACTGAGCGAGGCCAAAAAATCCACGCAAAAAAATCAAAATGGCGGCTATTTTAGTTTCCAAATTTTTTTATTTTTTTTAGAACTCAAAAATGCTTCGTGCTATACAAAAAATTTGTATGAGAATTATGTTTTGCATAAATTTATCTATAACTTTGGTTATTATCATTTTCTCGATAAATCTAATAGTTCATGAGAAAAATGGTGTTCAATATTGCATTTCTTGTTAAAACACTGTTAGTCAAAAGGCTTAGCAAAATCAAACTGCATCGTATGCAGAAATCAATCCATTTTCTCCAGTGATACTAGGAACCAATATAAAGGATTTCATCCGGCGAAATGAAAATTTCATCGACGGGAATTCAAAATGGCGGTCATTTACCAAAGGGGGAGCCGCATTTTTAAAAAAGTGTATAATTTCAAAACGGCATCTGCTATTTAAGTAATATGGGTATCAATCGATTGGTATTGACACCATTAATTAAAATAAGAAAAATACCATGTAAAAAATTAAAGATGGCGGCCACCTATAACAAAATTGTAAAATTTTCATTCTTCTTTTTTCCGTTATATTAAAAATAACAACTAAATATCCAATGATATAGTCAATTTATATATTTACATAAATTCTCATAGTATTATCTACGCGACAAAACAAAAATTATGACAATCCGTCGATTAGTTTTTGAACTATACGAATTACAAACGAGCCTCGGCGAGTGTGTCATAGTAGTTATGGAAACAAACTGCACTTTTGTAATGAAAGCAAGTCGCTTTTGCACAATGGTATTAGTGAAGAGACCAAACTTGATTATTTTTTCGATAATATCTAATTTTCACCCGTCAGTAACCGAGACTACGCCACTTCGAAATTATAAGTCTAAAACGTTCTACTAAGTTAAAAGGTGGCCAGATTTGGACAATAAATGTGGCAATCGATAGAGAAAAATGTTGTTCAACTTAAAAAAAAATACGCTTAGTGTTACAAAACTTAAGATTTTTTTTTTTACTGTGTTTAGCAATAAACTTTTTATTTTTTTAATATGTATACTCAGTAAAATCCTACACTTTGTTTTTTCTGCGTTTAAGAACATTTTAATATATAGTACATTGTGCATTTAGGGAGGTAAGGAGGTTATTACTAACGAAAGTCTAATGGAATTACTTTTATTGACTTGAGTTGTAATAACCCTTACTATACATACATCATATACTCACGACCGTATCCCATTGGGGTAGGCAGAGACCAAAGAACGCCAAGTACCGGTCCTTACATACATCTCTTGCTGCAGTCACATCCATACATCTCCTCATACAATCTCGTCGGTTGCGGGAACTCTTACCACCCGTGATACAAATATATTATATTACTTACACTTTATCATGTAACTTTTATTCAACTTCTATGTAATTTTTGGTGAGCAATAAAGAATATTTGTATTGTATTGTATTGTATCATAGCTTATAACTCTCATAGTTGTTTTTTTATATTGGGGAAACTTTCTGTAGTGTGATTGTTTTTGGAAAAATATATTCTTTTCAGGTTCAAAAAATATATAAGTTATGAATATAAGTACTTATAGGGTATGAATATCAAAAGTTTATTGCAAAAAAAGGATTTTTTTTTCTTAAGTTATGTTAAATAAAATCACAGCGTTATTTTTTATGTTGAAAAACATTTTCCTGTATCGATTGCCACATTTATTGTCCAAATCTGGCCACCTTTTAACTTAGTAGAACGTTTTAGACTTATAATTTCGAAGTGGCGTAGTCTCGGTTACTGACGGGTGAAAATTAGATATTATCGAAAAAATAATCAAGTTTGGTCTCTTCAGTAATACCATTGTGCAAAAGCGACTTGCTTTCATTACAAAAGTGCAGTTTGTTTCCATAACTACTATGACACACTCGCCGAGGCTCGTTTGTAATTCGTATAGTTCAAAAACTAATCGACGGATTGTCATAATTTTTGTTTTGTCGCGTAGATAATACTATGAGAATTTATGTAAATATATAAATTGACTATATAATTGGACATTTAGTTGTTATTTTTAATATAACGAAAAAAAGAAGAATTAAAATTTTACAATTTTGTTATAGGTGGCCGCCATCTTTAATTTTTTATATGGTATTTTTCTTATTTTAATTAATGGTGTCAATACCAATCGATTGATACCCATATTACTTAAATAGCAGATGCCGTTTTGAAATTATACACTTTTTAAAAAATGCGGCTCCCCCTTTGGTAAATGACCGCCATTTTGAATTCCCGTCGATGAAATTTTCATTTCGCCGGATGAAATCCTTTATATTGGTTCCTAGTATCACTGGAGAAAATGGATTGATTTCTGCATACGATGCAGTTTGATTTTGATAAGCCTTTTGACTAACAGTGTTTTAACAAGAAACGCAATATTGAACACCATTTTTCTCATGAACTATTAGATGTATCGAGAAAATGATAATAACCAAAGTTATAGATAAGTTTATGCAAAACATAATTCTCATACAAAGTTTTTGTGTAGCACGAAGCATTTTTGAGTTCCAAAAAAAATAAAAAAAATTGGAAACTAAAATAGCCGCCATTTTGAATTTTTTGCGTGGATTTTTTGGCCTCGCTCAGTATAAGTTACAAGTAGCCTAAGGAACAGTTTCCATCGTGAGGCCAAACTTTATCATGACTTGTAACTCCCAAGATCCATTTATATGGGGATTCACACCTACTACTGGGGGCCGATTTTTGAGAGTCGAACGCTCGACTTTCCACTCGAGATCTGTCAGAAAACTATGATGTTTTGACCACATTTGACAGATGTCGAGTGAAAAGTCGAGCGTTCGACAGTCATAACATAAATCAGCCCCCTGGGCGCAGAGGGCGTGTCTACATTGTCCGATCGGATATCGGTGTAGGATCCGATCGATACCTGTCGGTGTGTAGGCACCATTGGCACCAATGTTGTTTTTATTATGGATGATAACTCCGAATAAATGATTTTTATTTTTATTTATTTATTTTTATTTTTTCACATTGTCCCACAACAGTTTCGGTCGTAATTCTCTATGGTTTCAATCACAATGCCAGCAAAATGCCAGCGCATAACATAAAACTAGGATTAATAGTAGTTTATGCAACTGGTACATAATGAGGGGCATTAAAACACGAGTGTGTTTTATGAAACGAGCTGCAGGCGAGTTTCATAATATGGTCACACGAGTGTTTTAATGCCTAATTATGTACAGTTGCATACATTACTTTATCTACACACATATTATAATTACTCTAAGATGGGTTCAGAAACCGTAGTAAATAAATACAATAATTCTGTTAATACAACCTTTTTTGCACGGTTGCGGAAATATCGAAATCAGAACTGGCAACAGATACCTGAATGTTATTTTAAAAAGTAAAGAGTCCCTATTCTGATGTGATCATGTCGTTCTAGCTCAAATTTCGTGCGATATATACTAAAAAAACATCGAGCTGACATTTCGCATCAACTGAATTTGAATTTTCAGTGATACTAGAATAGGGACATGTCAACTTTGACATTTAAATTTTGACAGTTTTGTTTGACGTTTAATATTTTAACATCATATATGAGATTCAAATTAAAAATTATATTACTGCTGTAGCATTAGCCACAGATAAGAAAATTGCCATAAATTCATTGAACGTTGAAATGAGAGTCATTTTCTACGGTTTCCGAACGCATATTAGAGGATTTATGATATGTGTGTAGATAAAAGGTTTATCCAGGCTTATCCACAGGCTTATCACACTACCCTATCGGTAGGGCCCTAACTGGGGGAGGCGAGTTAAAGCATCCCACTCATTAAAGCGAGATAGATTAACTCCCTTCCCCGAGTTAGGGCCCTACCGATAGGGTAGTGTGATAAGGCTTTAACCTAGATTTTACTCGACGTTTCGTTTGCGAGCAACAAATATAAAAAGGTAAATAAATTATATTTTTACGCGATTAATAGACCTCGAGCCAGGCGCTAAAATCGTCAGCCATTTCCTCTCGCATGAAAACTTGTACAGCGGTTAAGAAAGATGTATAAAAACTTACCGTGGACGTCTGCCACCATTCTGTTGGTGGGTTTTGGATTTGAAGGTCAGATGGCAGTCGCTTTCGTAAAAACTAGTGCCAACGCCAAATCTTGGGATTTGGAAGTTTTGAAGGAACCACGAAGGAACATAGAATCTCACAATACATGAAACCAACACGAAACCTTGAAAACCCTGACATATATTATTATACTCTTCTACTTCTTCATGCTTGAAAACCTTTTATTGAGCAAGTAGGTAAGTAAGTTTTTCCTCTCGATCATTCGAATAAAACGGTATTTATGGGGTATTTTTTCTCATTCAGAATGCTGCTTTCTTTTTATATTATATTTAGTTATTTATTTATCGTATGGCATTTATTATATAAATATACTTTTAAATAAATTGTAACAACGTACGATTTGGACCGCTGTCCGCTCAATGTCACATATTGTCTTGTCATTGTCAAAAAATGTCAATCATAAAAAAACTATTTTGCTTGACGTCATTATTACGTCGTGATTGTTGTGGCATATCGCTGTGTTATTTTCCCAATATTTTGATGCAAGAAATCAATAACAACCATAATGACAACATAAATTGGCAAATTAACGTTGTGATGCAGGAAAATGCACTACAAAAAGACACCAGAACCAGTCAAAACTGTAAGTATTTTTGTTATTTATGTCGTATTAAGAAACTACGTAGTAAATAGAAAGCTTCACTAAAATGCATTATACTGACATTGCATAATATAAGATGATCAGTTAGGTGAGGCCTTGTATTTATCTGTCGCTATGTAATTACAAGAATGATAAAATTACCTTTAAGAAATAAGTAAGTTATGCAATTTAATAAGCTTATTTCAGTCCAAGGTTTTCCCATCTATGTATATCTCAATGTTGTAAGTCAATCATCAACACCAAAAAACTAATCAAATTTTGTGTTATAAATTTTTGCAGGATAACAAAATGGCGGATTCAAGTTCGTTCACGTCTCTGCTGGCGCTAGTAGACAGCCATCTGTCCAAAACAAGCATCCAAGGCCAGTCGGAAGGCACCAGCCACAGCCTCAGCGATCACATCCAGATCCCGCGTCTAGCCGGGCAGAGCAGTGCCCAGTCCGATACCAAACTCACCCCTGGCCAGCGTATAAACATACCCACATTCCAATTTGGTAAGAGCCCCATTGATAATGTACTCGCTGAGCAAGTTTCCAACATGCTCAAGGCTAAAGAGCTCAAACGGCAGCAGGAGGAGGAGCAGCAACGGCTAGTTGAGGAAACCCGGCGGCTGAAGCTTGAAGAAGACAAATGTGTCATCGATCTCATGCAGGCACTTCAAACCCCATACAATCCGGAACCCAGGAAGGAAGAGCTCAGCACCGCTAGTTCTCTAGAGTCTATCTTCGAAACAAACTTCACTGTACCCGAAGAAGAAGTCCAAATGAAAACCCCGGAGCCTGTCCTCCCATGCACACAGGACTTGTCGTACATGCTCCGGCAAAAAGTGAGGCGAGGTAAATGCTCGCAGTTCGGTAAAGTTCTCACATCCAGGCTTCGGCCTGTTGCCGCTCCATACTTGCGGGAAGTGGTTGATAGTAATATTGTCAGATTCAAATTTGACACTCCGTCACCCTGCGATCTGATTAAAGAGAAGCTGCGCAAACCGAGCTCCTACAATGCTTACACGTTTAACATATATGACATTATATAGGGAAGTAAGCGGCCGATCCGGCGAGGTCGGTCCAGACAGGTTCCTGGAATCGTCTGCAAAAGACGGCCTGCTCATGTGCTGCCGAGCTCGGCTTGTATACATGTGGCGTACCGCTGCGGCCGCCGTAGGCATTCCTGCCCTCCTACTGCATCTCCTACTCCTACTACTACAGATACGCCTAAAAGCCTTTACTACTTCTGTATACCAAGTCCCAGTACCAGTGGGTATGTACCATTCAATTCAATTTATGGTAAAAGCTGTGTGAGAAAATATAGTCAAGAACATTTGTTCCATTTATGGGACATTTGTATTAACTCAATTTATTATCCAAAATATAGGATTTTACTTTAAAATGCCATAATCCATATGGAGCACACTGTGACTTGCACTTTCAGCGATAGCTTGCCACAAATCGATCGTTTTTTTCCAAAGCATTCATCATTCCTTGTATAGTGCGGGCCATCCACGAAGGCGCGCCCCTCTACAGCGCAAGCAGTACAACTGCGCACAGATTATTATTAGATTCGCTGTGGAGGGGCGCGTCGTCGTGGATGGCGCGCACTGTAATGTTATAAGTTTACTCTTGGAAACGGTTGTTATGAAACTTCTTCCTCCATTATCCTTGCCTTTACCTGGGAGTGCAAACCTCTTATGCTTGTATTTGTCTTAGGGCTAGTTGCATCAACTTAGGTAACCAATGGTTCCGAGGACTGTTCATTAGAGAGCGGCCGATATTCAATCGGCTAGTCTGACGTTGGTTAATGTTAGGTGGTAACAGTAGCGGCCAAGCCGTTTTAAACTATGTGTTCGCCTAAACTCCTCATGAGTTATGGAATGGCGATATTGTGAATTGTGTGGTATTGTAGTCAATTGGAGAATAAAAGGATTTTTTCTGGTCATGCTAGCTGTTTCCTATATGATTTTGTTTCATAATATCGTCGAGCCATTGTCTATAAATACATTAAGTACCACCTGCTCATAGAGTCGCATTAGCCAATAATATGTAGAGTAGAGTACTCTCTCACGAGCGCGGGTTGGCCATGGTTGTCTTTGTGACACTTACGAACACATATGTATACACCGAGAACTCATAGCTCCTACGCTGACGCACACATAGGCAATGTGCATGTATAGCTCAACACACAACCATGGCTCACCCGCGCTCATGAGATAAAAGTACTATACATGATGTAAATGTAGACCTTTAATTATAAAATTGTGCACATACATAGATGGATCTCTGTTTTATTCTGAAATGACGTCTAATTTAAGTGTAAGTACTAATATGGAATAATCTTGCACACGCGAAACGTCGAAACGTCTAAATCAATTGTATGTCAATGTCATAAATACTGAAACGTGAAAGTTATCCTTCCTTTCTTCGTAATGCGGTACTGTACTGTGTGCCATATATGGACCACGTAGAAATTTGACCAGTAGCCAATTAATCTCATGTTACGGTACACGCAATCAAATGATTGAACACAATGTATTAGTATTAATGTCATAGTAAGTATGCAATCAATGTAGTGAACTACACTTTTAATCTATTTATACTTCCCTTTCTTTACACCTTTAGTGTTACTAAATAATTTGAATTCTGGAAAAATAAAATATACTGCGGATCGCAGTTTTTTTGTATGCGATACTGTTTCGCGCGCTGTAAGAACGAAATAGATAGATATTTATAGCATATCTAATAGGTGCTATGGGTTTACAAATCTGTTACTCCTCCACCCTATATAAAAATTCGTCTAAGAGACATCCCTAAAAATAAAATGAATAAAATGAGCTCTATTCTGTAAGTAGGCCGCAATGGCACTTTTACAAGTCAAACCCTACTAGCGTTATGTTATTTTAGGGTGTCCAAAAACGTCAGTATATACCACAATTACGGCTGAATACAGATGTGTTCAGGTTTTTTTTAAACAGATTAATATAATTGACTGAAATTTAGTAAGTACTGCTATTGCGCATAGGACATCTTTTAATAAGAGCCGGCACACATCACTGCGACATCACAATGTTACTTTCTAGGAACGATTATCCCATATATTTAATGGGTCTTTAATACATTTCTCGCTTCTACAACGTGCAAGCGGATGTATCATATTGTGCGAAATTCGATTCGACGGTGTGACGTCGCAACTTTGTATGTCGACTGTTAGTCAAGTTTCCTGTACTCGTGTACCTGTTATTGAAAAAAAACGTATATACGTATATATTAATGATAATAATTGCAGCTGCCGCGATGTCAAATGCAAATTTTGCCACTGTATTTTGTTTTATGTGAAATTCCTCGGGTCTAGCACAACTTGCTGCCAAGTCGCGTGACTACTGTCTCCCTCGCACTGGGAGAATTAGAAAAAGGAAGAAGAAAAGAAAACTCATGTCACGGTGCGTCAGGGAGACATTTGTGCTAGTCCCGTCGAGTATGATTTTTATTATGAAAAATTCGGATTCGGCAGGTGCCTATTTGACTCTCGGTATGGCTAAAGCACTAATCAATTTTGAAGTTTCAAGACTTCGAAGTTTAATTTTTACTGATAATTATTTAGCTATGGGAACGTATCTTGTTTTCATACTGACTTCGTGATACGCTATTGCTCACTCGTATTATTATTATTAATTTAATTTAGTTACCTTTGATAATGATAACCTTCCAAGGTCCAGTGCGCATACGGGCTCTTTCATCATGGTTGCCGCCGCGTTTGAAGCCATAGTCAATGTCAGAACTTGATGGACATTGATGCTAGTTTTGATTGATAGAATTTGACAGTTTGTTTGAACTGTATGTAGAAGGAAATTGAGATTACTACAAATTTTGACACATTGACGTGCCGATTAAAACCATCAAACAGACTCCATTGTAGCGTAGCTCATCTCATCAATAACGTAGATTTCTTGACGGCAGCATTGATCGTTGCCGTGCCGAATTAGTGCTAAGAAAACGTGGGAATTTGTTTATTAGACGCCAACCAATTATAGGTATAATTCTGTCATCAGTCCCTACGAACGCTACTCTGGATGTGGATTTAAAAAAGCTCATTTTATAAAAACTTGTAAATGAAGCGGGAGTTTTTTCACTCCTTTAACAAGAAAAAGACTCGCTTGTATTACTAAATTAAGAGTTGTTATAAAGCAGCACCATGAGTGAAGTAACAGTAGCATAGTTATAAACTTAAAATTAATACAGCAATTGGGCCAAATATGGAACTGGACCTTAAGAGGCTGCGTGTTTATTTTTAATTGAACAATTAAATGATAATTATGAACTAGAATAGTTGGATGTTATTGATATTTGATTATATTGTAATTAATTTAATTGATAATTAAATTATAAAATCTCGAAATTTATTTAACTTTTTTTGCACTTTAACACTAGCGCCACTGACTATATGTATTCTAGAGGTTTATCGCGAACTGAAAACGGACTATCTCTAGGCGAGTGCGACAGAGGCAGATATTTCATTTTCATTACGCGGTAGCTGACTAATGTTGCCCGCATGAGCACATAATACCTATGACGAAAATAAAAGTGGTTGGAGGAAAAGGCAGATATTTACTCCCTTATAAAAAACGTTCATCATAAACGTGCGTCAAACCTATATAAACCGTATTTTAGCTAACATGCCGTTAATACTCGCTTGTCTTATCTGTCTACTACGAGGAGGGCGTGTAGGATTTAATGAATGGGTTTGAGTCTAACCAGTGACAGGGGGGTCTCACTCCGTCAGTTCGCCGCGCCGCTGCAAGTACATCCGTAAGCCGCGTACATTGGTACGCGTAGTCGGTTACGCGTGTCCTGGAACGCCATGTCCGTACTTGCAGCTACGCGTAACCGACTACGCGCACCAATGTACGCACAGTCCGTGTAGGTGGTACAGTCAACTGCAAAAATATGGGTGCATACAACTTGCTCGAAAATATGTCCCATTGCTCTTATGTCGGTGAATTAAGTTTGCGGTACATATTTATGAGAGGATGCATTCGATACATATTTTTGCACTACCATTCAGTGGCTGCCGCGCATTGCTACCGAACGGTCGGTCGTGTCATTTGCTTGGTGTGGTCAAAGTTTGTTATAAAATTTACCTATTATAATTTGGGGTTTTAAATTGGGGATTTGTTAACAACGGGACTTCTGTACGTAGTACAGTCAGCGTAATATAGTATGTTAGCAGTCAAAGCGACGAAATAGTTCGGTACACCATATAAAATATATGGTGTACCGAACTATTTGCCCACTGTGGCTGCTACATACTATATGACGCTGACTGTACCTACTATATTACTTATTCTGTGCCAGCGAGCCGTGTCACAACTTTGGTTACCATGGCGACTACAGTAGTTAGATACGGCAACCCGCGATCTGCAAACCTAATCCCAATGAACATCTGGCGTAGGCACTACTTTATCTTATATATCTAACCTCCCAACCCAAAAGAAAAAAAACGGCCAAGTGCGAGTCGGACTCGCGCACGGAGGGTTCCGTACCGTTGTCTATAAAAAAAAGACAAAAAATATGTCTGTTGTATGAGAGCCCCCTTAAATATTAATTTTATTGTTTTTTTTAGTATTTGTTGTTATAGCGGCAACAGAAATACATCATCTGTGAAAATTTCAACTGTCTAGCTATCACGGTTCGTGAAATACAACCTGGTGACAGACGGACGGAGAGCGGAGTCTTAGTAATAGGGTCCCGTTTTACCCTTTGGGTACGGAACCCTAACCAGACGTTGTTGGGATTACACAGGTTTTCTTTGATTCCCTACACATACAGAAAAGATACCATATGTCCAAAAATAAAACAAGAAATTATTTATCTATAAATTTAATATTTGTAGTAAAATTGACACTTACTCTTAATTGGCTTTTTATTTCTTAATTCCAACAACCTACTCTAAAAAAATCCTAGTCTACTAAAATCAATAAAAAACAAATTTAGCTAAATAAAATTAAGGCAAGATTGACGCTAGGCGACACAAAACAGTAATAATATAGCAAACTTTCATTAAAATTATAAACAATTAACGTCATATTTTCTTATTTTTTGATAACAATATATAATGTAAACATGAAATAACGGTTGTAATATTTAAAAAGATCATTTGACACTTATACCCCAGAACGTGCCTGATAAAAAACCTCGTAAAACGTCTTTCTAATGCTAAAAAAACAAGGTATAAGTTATGTACAACATGCAGTAATAAAGAACCGTTAGACCAAAATTTGTTAAAATTTTGATAACTCTTGTTCTTTCTAAACAACTTACAAAGTCCAACGGTTTCTACAAAACCGATTATTATACAGATAAAAGCACGTTGGTTAGGTAATAAATATATAAATAAATAGCACAAAACCAGCAGTCTTTCGTAATACATGTATACTTACGTATCTACTTCCGAAATCAATCAATATACATGAGAGTTTGTAGCGTGGCGGGACATTTCCTGCCCAAATTAAACAAGTTTTAAAAGTCTGCGAGCAGCTGTAACAAGAAAGCAGAAAGCAACAATAGGTAGTTCATAGATCCTTGTGTAATACTCGTAAATAATAAATCTGCCGCTTCTATGCAATACACTACAATGTGTTAGGGTGGCCAATTGGAACTTTGCTTTTTGCGTTGATATTCCCAATAGCAACTTTCGTTTCGTAGGACTGAAAAGGTTTAAACCGACAAGTGGTATCGTTGGAATCAGCATCGTTCACTGATTATCAAAATGCATGTTGTCGCTTTCTAAACTGGTGGAATGAGTTTTTATGACGTCATAAGTTTTGCGTATGAAAATAAACATTGTTTCTTCAAGAACCTATCGGGTGGGGTATCAAACGAAAGGGCTCCTTGAGCTGATTCCAAAAATATAGCACATCATTAGATTTCGGCCAGTGGTGCCGTAAAAAATAAAGTTCATTTTCAAAACACAACAAGTTTGGGCTCTTCTCTGTAAAATCTCTTGGGCTGAAAACAGTGCTCAACCGACGGTCAGCGCGTATGGTCGGTCGAGCGTAGCTATCGCTGTATGAAAGCATGCGTGCGTTCAGAGCGATTCTCACCGTCAGCGCGTATGCGGCCATACAAAACACGACCGACCGACCATACGCGCTGACCGTCGGTCGAGCACTGTTTCCAGCCTTGGACTCCATACAATCGTGCAATGTAGTTAAAACTCGCATGCTAGTCTCCTACGTGTGTTTAATTTTTTTGAACCAGACTGTGGCTTTATTGGCCCGGCCCAATAAAGCTATAAGAGTGCGCGGTTAATGAGAGGCCTGGGGAAAATGAAGGGGAAGGCCTTTAAGGCTGGTAGTGTCTGCCGAGGTGGTCGTGTTTCCTGGTAGCCTGGTAGGCGGGGAAGCTCCGACTGTGTGTATTGGCCTTTATGGCTGGTAGTGTCTGCCGAGGTGGTCGTGTTTCCTGGTAGCCTGGTAGGCGGGGAAGCTCCGACTCCGACCGTGTGTATTGGCCTTTAAGGCTGGTAGTGTCTGCCGAGGTGGTCGTGTTTCCTGGTAGCCTGGTAGGCGGGGAAGCTCCGACTCCGACCGTGTGTATTGGCCTTTAAGGCTGGTAGTGTCTGCCGAGGTGGTCGTGTTTCCTGGTAGCCTGGTAGGCGGGGAAGCTCCGACTCCGACCGTGTGTATTGGCCTTTATGGCTGGTAGTGTCTGCCGAGGTGGTCGTGTTTCCTGGTAGCCTGGTAGGCGGGGAAGCTCCGACTCCGACCGTGTGTATTGGCCTTTAAGGCTGGTAGTGTCTGCCGAGGTGGTCGTGTTTCCTGGTAGCCTGGTAGGCGGGGAAGCTCCGACTCCGACCGTGTGTATTGGCCTTTATGGCTGGTAGTGTCTGCCGAGGTGGTCGTGTTTCCTGGTAGCCTGGTAGACGTCTCGCTCCTTGTCCGGGTATTTTGTAGGTAGGTTTGGGGAGTGCAAGTTGACCTTGGCCGCGTATCTGTAAAACACAGGTTAGATTATGATTCAATTATATAGTGCGCCAGGTGTGGCAATCCGGTACATCGGTTAGTAGTGTCAGTGACACAAGCTGCTATCGAGCCTATCGATGGTATGCGGGCGTAAGTGTGAGTGTGGCGTCGACAGTGCAGACCCTTGTGTCACGGATATTGTTATATATATAGTGGCAGACTTTGTTTTCTTAATTAAACCATAGATTAAGCGCCAGTTGCACCAACGTTACGAACACAGACTGGTCATCGTCAAATATGGCGCCGGCAGCTGTCATCCCATAGAAACTTGTCAAACTTTCCATATAATCAAATTTGACGAACACCGCTTATGACTACAGACGGTTTGGTGCAACCCAGCCTAAGTGCCAGTTGCACCAACGTACGAACACAGACCGGTCATCGTCAAATGTGGCGCCGGCAGCTGTCATCCCATAGAAACTTGTCAAACTTTCCATACAATCAGATTTGACGAACACCGCTTACGATTACAGACGGTTTAGTGCAACCCAGCCTAAGTATCGGTCGCACCAATTTACGATTACAGACCAATCAATGTTAAAAATGGCGCCGGGAGCTGTTAGAAAGTTGTCGAACTTTGCATACAGTCGGATTTTAACGAACTCCGCCCACTATTACAGTCGTTTTCATCCCATAAAACGTCTGTAATAGTGGGCGGTGTTTACAGATGTGCAAGTTGCGGAAAGTTTCCAAAAAGTTGGAAAAGTTTTCGGAAATTTCTTGAGAATCTCATAGAAATAGAAGAAATTTCCATTTTACATTTCGGAAAGTTTCAGACCCTATATAAAAATGTGAGAAATTTCTGATTTTGTTCTCTTAAATTATATGTAAATGCGATAGTTTAGATGTTTGTTATTATTATTGGTTTTTGTGGGCCTTCTATGCCGTCTCGACGGCAGCCCTTTAAGTTCTTTGCTGAAACCCGTTGTTTCCAGGAATTTCCAGACTCTTTGGGTAGCAATCTGCTGTATCTCCTCTGGATGCATGATGTGCTTCCCTAGGTAGATACTTCTTTTGCGCATAAGTGGTCCACAGGAGCAGAGGATATGGATGGCAGTTTCCTCCGACTCCTGGCAGGACCCAGATGTTTGTTACTCGATCAGGCCAAAACGGCTGAACGGATTATGATGAAACACGAGTTAGGGTGAGCTCGCTTCATCGTCGGCCTCATCTTTGCCCCCTAGCTAGATGCTGGCTAACAGCACTCCCATCTTTAATAATAAAAAATATTTCTTATTCATATCGTCTTCCACAAAACGATCCACCTATTCTTTGGCCTACCTCGTTTCTTGCTTTCATGCACATTCAACTAGATTTTTTTAATGTATGACTGTACAGCGATTGTCCTTAGTCTCACCTGATGGGAAGTGACGAGAAGGCCTAAGATGTAGGTCGCTGTCGCTGTTCAGTAACAGAATAAGCCTATGAGTATATATATATATAGTCCTCCTCACCGATTTCGATGAATTCGCCCTATTGTGAGCTCTGATAAGGCTGGCTAGGCCAATCTTGCTCTTGAATATTTCAGTAATAGAAAAAGCCTATGAATATAAGTATGGACTCGAATACCTGATGCCGGCTATGTCAATTTCGTAGTGTCCTCCGAGCACGTAGTCGCTAGTGACGCGGTGCGCGACGCCGCTCTCGTCCAGATTCTGGACGAAGCCGAGACACACCTGCCGACAGCACATGATGGGTTTAACCTTTCGAAAACCGTGGCTAGCCATTTTTAAATTCGAAATATGTCAAAATTCGGTTTTATGTACATATATATATATATTAAGCCAAGGTAAGCCAGCGGGCATCGAAAGTTTAACATATTAAGAGTACTTTCATCTCACGAACGCGGGTGAGCCATGGTTGTGTGTTGAGTATACATGCACATTGTCTATGTGTTCGTATGTGTCACAACTACAACAATGGCCAGCCCGCGCTCGTGAGATACAAGTGCTATACTAAATCGGATAAGGCATTGAGAAGTTCTGGTAGAATAAGAAATCTCACATACGTGTATGATGAACCCTGAAAACATTACACTCCTTTTTTTGGCGTCGTGTAAAAAGTGAAGCCGTGGCTACATCAAACGCTCCTATTCTTAGCTTCTCTGTTTTTGGAAAACAAACCAATATTCTTAAGGTTTGCCTGTCTGTCAATTTTCTAGAACTACGGTAGTTGACTGGCTGGACCTAATAGGACCACTTCCCTACCTGTTTCTTGAAGGTGAACCCGTGGCTAGTAGTCGTCGTTTGCCCACACTGCACCCCGTTCCGGTATATGGGCTCCCCGCCCCAGCACCACATGTCCATCTCGTGGTCGTGATCCGTGAGCAGGAGCTGAACGTATTGCCGCTTGATGCCCTCGGCGCGCTGGCGCTCGAGAGCGGCGCGCCCGATGAATGGGATGTCTTTCTGTAAACGATATATGCTGTTAGAAGGGAAAATTGAAACGACGATTTGTGTGTTTGTTGTAACTTGTTTTGTATAATAATTTCAATTTAAAATCTGAATTCCTATACGTGTGAACGAGTTGCATGCATTAATTTTAGAATAAGTATTATTTTTACTTCAATGTTGCTGTGCCCTAACAGGGTTATGCTGGAACTGTATTTATCTATATAACATCTTGTAAGACCCATACTGCAACTAATAAATGAAAAAGATTCAGTTATTCAGCCATTTACTACTTTAATAGGTACACTATAGGTTGTACAAAGTAATAAGTCTGGTATAAAACCCTGTAAGGGCACTGCAACATACAATATAGTTTAGCCTAGGCCCTAGACATAGGTATCGATAAAGATATTCTAAATTATAAGGCTGGGTTGCACCAAACCGTCTGTAATCGTAAGCGGTGTTCGTCAAATCTGATTGTATGGAAAGTTTGACAAGTTTCTATGGGATGACAGCTGCCGGCGCCATATTTGACGATGACCGATCTGTTCGTACGTTGGTGCAACTGGCACTTGGGATGACAGTTGCCGGCGCCATATTTGACGATGACCGGTCTGTTCGTACGTTGGTGCAACTGGCACTTGGGATGACAGCTGCCGGCGCCATATTTGACGATGACCGGTCTGTTCGTACGTTGGTGCAACTGGCACTTGGGATGACAGCTGCCGGCGCCATATTTGACGATGACCGGTCTGTTCGTACGTTGGTGCAACTGGCACTAAGTATAATACTCGTAACTAAGGGTATTTTACAGATTCAGACGAGTAACAAACTAAAAAAGGGCCAGACAGAATTGGGAATCAGTAGAACAATTCCCAATTTTAATATCTATAGCCGCCAAGACTAAACCGAGTCTTCAATACGGCAAAGGGCTTTGTTGACCCGAGCCTTGAAGAGTCGATTGAGCGGCGCGACAAGTCTACACAAGAATAGTTACATTAGTTACCAATGCCTAGTTTTTCATTACCTTAGCTTAGACGTCGAAGCTCTAACTCACAACACAACACGTACGTATCCTGGAGCCCGATTTTTGAGTGTCCATAGCTCGACTTTTCGTTCAACATCTGTCAAAACATCATAGTTTTTTGACAGATCTCTAGTGAAAAGTCGAGCGTTCGACACTCAAAAATCGGGCCCCTGGTCTCGTAACTGATGCCGTACTTGTGTGTTGTATTCTTGGGTCCTTGGGTATTGGGAATCTGTAGGATTAGATATCTTTAGGATTTGTTATCAGTAGGATATAGGAATGAATAAATAGGATTGGAAATCTGCTGAATTGGGAATTCGACTAATGAGTCCGTTCGAACGAAAAATTTATGTTTTTACAGGATCCTTTTCAACGGATAGCCTTTAAAAACGGACATACTATATGTATGTGTGGTCAGAAGTTTCCGCAATCGACGAGCTTGTATGAGGAGTTGTATGGATGTGATTGAAGCAAAAGATGTATGTAAGGACCGTAGTACAGTCACGAATTTTAATTTGGGACCCCCTTAAGGTTGACAGTACTGTTAAACAGTATAGAAATTCAAAGAAAAAGTTTCCGAAATGGGTCCTAAATTAATGCACGTGACCGTACTTGGCGTTCTTTGGTCTCTGCCAACCCCACAATGGGATACGGGCGTGAGTATATGTATGTATATGTATGTATATGTACGCGCCCTAAAACATATGAAACAATTGGGATATTTGGGGGTTTTCTGAACATACCGGTTCCGATCCCTGCTCACGACTTTTTTTAGGGTTCCGTACCCAAAGGGTAAAACGGGACCCTATTACTAAGGCTTCGCTGTCCGTCTGTCTGTCTGTCCGTCTGTCACCAGGCTGTATCTCAAAAACCGTGATAGCTAGACAGTGGAAATTTTCACACATGATGTATTTCTTTTGCCGCTATAACAACAAATACTAAAACAAAATAAAATAAATATTTAAGGGGGGCTCCTATACAACAAAAGTGATTTTTTTTGTGTCACCAGGCTGTATCTCAAGAACCACGATAGCTAGACAGTTGAAATTTTCATAAATTATGTATTTCTGTTGCCGCTATAACAACAAATACTAAAAACAAATTAAAATAAATATTTAAGGGGGGCTCCCATACAACAAACGTGTTTTTTGCAGTTTTTAAAAATAATGGAACCCTTCGTGCGCGAGTCCGACTCGCACTTGGCCGGTTTTTTAATTAAAAATGGGATTGCTCTGGGCCAGCATCTGAAACTTAAAATTAAACAACCGACCTGAAACTTGACGCGCCACGTCCGCCCGCACTCGAGCGGCGTCGTCGTAGTGTCTAAGTCCTGGCCCCAAAACGCGAAGAACTTCTCTACGCGCAGCGCGCGCGACGCGTAGTAGCCCACGTGGCTGATGCCGTACTTCTGCCCGGCGGCCATGATGCGCTGGTATACGTGCAGGGCGAACTGGGAAATAAATAAATATAAATAAATAAATATTTGGGGAAAATCTTCAAATAAATTAACCTAGTCCCAAACTAAGCAAAGCTTGTACAGTCAAGGGCACCAATATGTATACACTTTTTCACCTTTTTCCATTGAAATAAGCTCCAAAAGTGTATACATATTGGTGCCCTTGACTGTACACTATACACCCGCCTGGTGCCGATCGGGTGCGGGTGCCGTCGCGCCTCGCGATTCGTCCGCGCCACGCGTTACGCACTCGCGCAAACAATTGACGCGTGTACCGACAGCGCACGCACACATACATACCCACAGCGCTGACGTTCCTTAATATAAGTTATGAATGTTTGGATCCGAGTTTTGCTAGAGATACACTGAACACGATCGTGACACGTCTGGCGTATCGGTCGCACACACATATTAACCCCCTTATCCATAAAACTTAACAAACCTCTGCCAACTAAAATGTTATTTGTCCCTTTGTCACAAACGCGGCTTGCTAACTAAAATAGTACTATAGAGCAGGAACAGAATTGGAAAAGGCGTCTCTAAAAAATGCAAGCGGAGAGTCATGTAACAGTTGGGGTGACAACGTTATCAGAGGGTTTGGACCCTGCAGAATACGGATCAGCCTGTCGCCATCTCGAAATTTGAACCGGAAATACGGTATACTGGAAAAGGTGCAGCCCATACGAAATTTTTCGTTGTACATTTGGTAAATCGTTGTTCCGGTACTCTAACTATGGTCCGATTGTTATGGATTTTTCATATGCCGTAAAGAACAATATAGGCTGAAGAATATGGGCTGCACCTTTTCCGATATAACATTCTTCCGGCTCAAATTTGGGGATGGAGACAGGCAGATTCGTATTCTGCAGGGTCTAAACTCTCTGATAACGTTGTCACCCCAACTGTTACACGACTTGCTTCTTGCATTCTACTTCTTCAAAAATGGGCCTACTCTACTATTGGTACGAATCAAATTATTTTGTTAAATTGTTTTTGGCTGTGAGTCTGAAGAATAACTAACTAATTTGACATAAACCCGCGTAAATTATGAAATGAGATTCTCGTCGCCATTTTGGCGAGAGACACCATTTATTTTTTCTAAATAGTATTATTCAATGTCTCGTAGTTAATTTATCCCTTCACTGACATTGGCAAAGGCCCTCGAGGCTGCCATTTCTCTTTTATAATAATAATAACTATGAAATTTGTCATTTCGGAGGAATGACGTCACACTAGCGCCTCTAGCGGCGAATCCATACGCGGTAGCCCTAGCCGTGTTCCGAATCACGCTAAAATTGCTCGCAGCGCTTACAGTGATTACGGCCGGTCCAAATCAAATAGCGCGCTCAAGGCCGCGAGAGAAGTGTTTTGTTTCGGACCGCTATTCGCTTGAGCGCGCTTACGATCGGACCGATTCACGCTCATAGCCCGTGTTTACTGTCATGTTCATATATCAAACCTCAACTTGACGTTTGGTTCAAGGTGCTTACGCCTGGGAGTGTGAGCATCGTAAACGCCAACATGGGCCTTCCATGACGTCATCAATGACGTCACGATATCTCATGCAAGCGCTATAAGCGCGAATCGGTCCGATCGTAAGCGCACTTTGAGCGCTGTAAGCGTGATTCGGAACATGCCTCCTCATTAACGAGTCGATACTGGCGCAACCAAATGCAAATTCGCTTGAATTAATCCTCATAAAACAACCTAAACAGTATAGAAAGACACCCTTAATGTTCCCAATCCCACGTGGAAGGGTCCTCATCCTCACCTCGTTAGGTATGTACAGCACGTAACCCAGCTCGCCCGTGTGCGTGAGGTTCATGGCCCGGATGCCGTTGGCTAGACCCACGTCCAACTCCTGAAAATAAACAGCTTTCAGTGGTCACACTTAAAAGTTTAGTTTAGTTTATTTTATCTCATTATACAAGTTTCATATAATAACAACACAGTTTGTTTATACCACTAGTCATATAGTGATCGTGTTACAAAAATAATATTTATAATAGCTTACAATTTGCAGCGTATATACAATAGTACATTACTCAACAAGGGCGGTAAAACAAAGAATGTCTCAGATCTCAGGTATTTGACGCCCGAGCCGAAGGCAAGGGCGATAAATATGCGATCTGAGGCTTTCTTTATTACCGCCCGTGTTAAGTATAATATTTTATGTCACCCCCTGGCCAGGAAGTGGGATTTCCCGCGCGCGGAGCGAGCGGTAATTGCCACTTTATGGCCAGGTGTGGCATAAAATATATAGTTAGCTTCATTTATTAAAGAATAACCATATTGAATATACACAGAACAAATTCAAATCAATGTCAATTTAAATAATAATACCTATCAGGAAGGCCTTACCAGATTTCAAATATTTTGATTTCCAATTGGCGCGTGTAAAGGCAAGGCCTTCTCTATACAAACTCTGTGCAAGTTTTATTCGTCGGTTCTGGCACTTCCGCATTTTTTTTTTGCTGATTAATATTGGATATACGAAGAATGACAAGAAAAAAAATCAAAAATTTGTAAAAAATTCAAACTACAAAAAAAAACTTGAGGTTTTGGCTAACGGAAAAATAAGTATACTGACCAAAAATCATAAGTGTAATGCAAACACAAGCGAAGAAAAAATTGCACAAAGTTTGTATGGAGAGTGCTTGCCTCTACAGGCGCCTTAACAAAAGTATGAATAATACCAATATAGTAATTAAAGAATACGATGAACTTATTAAAGTTTTAGATAGTAACATATCCACTTCTTTAATGTATTGTGTGTAGTATATTTTAAGCGGACAAAAGCAGTTTTTAGCTCGAAAATGGTCGATGAGTGATGTTTGAAATAATATTTCTGAATGAAATCTAAAAATGCTCGTGATGCACATGTCCATCACATACCAACTGACCTTAAACGTGAAGAAAGGGAAGTTGCTCGGCGACAGATCTGTATCGGTCAGCTCCGACATCAGGTTCCTAGTGAACGGCCCCATGACGCAGATGGCCGTGTACATCGGCGTCACGTCGGAGAGCGTCACAGAACCGTCGCGGGGGAGGTGACGCTTTATCCAGACATTGCAGCGTGTCTGTTGGATGGTTGGCGCGATCATCATGTAACTAGAAATGAAATGTAGTATGAGAAATTGATTTTTCACCTGAAGACCAAAGACCGACGTGCAATAATAATTACCGGGTACTGTACTAATACAGGGTGATTCAGGAGACGTGAGCAGGAATCAGGTCGATAATCAGGCCAATGAAACTGAACCACTTTCACCTAGGAATATAGGTCGAAATCTGAAGACATAAAAACCTCCTTCACATATTCAATTACTCACGACGTGACCAGCCACTTTGTATGAAAGTTGATTTCTAATCTTATTATTTCGGCCCATGGTTTCTTGGGGAACATTGTTCATTTTCATGGGCCTGATTATCAACCTGATTCCTGCTCATGACCCAGAAATCATCCTGTATACCTAATAGAATATACGAGTAGATAAAACATTATTTACTGGTAATCGGATATCCTCGCGAGACTGCAGTCGTTCTCGTACCCTCCCCTCTCGTTCTGCATGCCCGTGTGTATGATGGAGCCGACGGGGACGTCCACGTCGTTCGAGCACAGGTATTGCAGCAGGTCCACCACTTCACGCCCTTTCGACTGTTGACAGGGTTAATAGTAGTGTCGACGATGCTTATTGGCGTCATGGGTTGAATACGATAGTTGAATGTAATTACTAACCGAAACATGCAATCAACTTTTGAAATTGAACCCCTAATATATCGAGACCGGAAATACCCGAAGACATAACCAAAATCAAAGTGAAACATTTATTCTGTAGGTCTCAATGGCTCTTTTTTCATATCAGAAATTACAATATAATTACAATGATATGCTTTAATGACAGAATACAAAGCAACATCAAATAATAATTATCTATTCATAAAAAATAACCAGGATTGACGACGGTTTAAGTTATCCCTACGTCTAGAGTTATGATACGAGTACATTGTCCACAAACGCACCAGACATTCGGTAACAGGTTAGATCAAGGACGCTGCAAGAATTGTAACTGTACTGCAAACAATCTCGGTGAAGGAAGGAAGATTAACCTTATACCTAAGAATCAGTGAAAAGTATTGTTACAATCTGCCCCCACTGACCTACAAATCGATCTTGGCGAAGGACGAGTAGGCCGCTGGGGTGTCACCCAAGGTTGAACCCAAGACTTAATAGTTTACCAAGCTAACCTTGGGATACAGAATAGTATAATAGTATTACATACTGAATGGCCAAGAACTCTCCCCCCCCCCCCCCGCACCGAGGTCAGTTACGTCGTCCCTGAGAGACCCGCCTGGTGCCGATCGGGTGCCGTCGCGCCTCGCGATTCGTCCGCGCCACGCGCTACGCACCCGCTCAAACAATTGACGCGTGTACCGACAGCGCACGCACACATACCTACCCACAGCGCTTACGTTCCTTCGCGTGTCACAGGAGTGGTATAGTTACAGTCTGTCCTCACTGAGCTGCAAATCGATCTTGGTGAAGGACGAGTACTCGCGCTGCACCGTGTCGAACCGGCTTGCCGAACGTCATCGTGTGGGCTTTCTTGAACGGTCGCGGTTTCAGTGAAGCCGAGACGTAATAGTCTACCAAGCTAACCTTGGGACTAATTTAACTTTTAGGTCCAACATGAGAACTTCTGTGAGAAGCGTTACAGTCTGCCCCCACTGACCTGCAAATCGATCTTGGTGAAGGACGAGTAGTCCGCCAGCCCGACAGCTTCTCTACAGGCCCAGTACTCGCGCTGCACCGTGTCGAACCAGTGCGGCTTGCCGAACGTCATCGTGTGGGCTATCTTGAACGGTCGCGGTTTCAGTGTGTCGTCAGACGATTTCTCTGCGAAATACGGCGTTGGAAAGGAATATTTTTCTAAATAAAATGTTGGTATGAGGATGTAGAGGGCTCAGCGGAATGCCATCGTCGTCACAATCATTTTTAACTGTCAAAAAATCTTTGGTAAAATAAATTGAATGTAACATCTTAATATCTACTGAAGTTCAAGTATATGCTGGAAAGAATCAGAATACGCCATAAAACATAGAATGATGGAAAATCGTAAAAATCGAAAGATTGTTGTTGGCACAGATATCAGAACTAACAGATAAGTGCCATTTAATTGAACGTTTTCTATACTTCTGATCTATTCTCACTAACGTACTTGTCAGTGAGTAAGAAGGAGATAGTTCGCATGCTATCTGACAGGTCTTCATCTGTCACTGTCCCCGCTTTTGATCACTTCGTGGCGAGAGTTAGTGCGGCGGCAGATAAATTCTTTAAAAAATATCGACATCGATATTTACCAACTGTTGATATTCGTAACAGGTACAGGTAAATTACTTTTAAGGGGTAAACTTAAAAGTAATTTACCTGTAACTTAAAATTATTTGAACTGTCAGAGTTGTATCGAATTAGTCCGTTCCAAAAGCGACTTTACCGTCCAGGCTAGAAAGTTTAACATCCAACGACAGTTTTATATAAATCTCAGACATTTTAAATAATTTCATCTATATCAAAAGTTATAATTTTTAGGGTTGACTGATTTTAAACCCTTAGGGTTGACTAATTAAAGACCCATCTGCAAATGTTATAAAAAAGGACAAATAGTGAAATGAAATACCAAACATTTGTTTATACATATTTAATTATTTACAGAAGCTTCTTGACTTTTATTGATCAGTTTTATGTTAGGCTGGTTATCTTAACAAGTACCCAATTTTGTATATGTTAAAAGATATTTTAACAAAGTGTAAAGTAATAATCGTCTCTTTGTAAAATAATTTTCTATGAAAATTAAAATTTTTGATACAAGCTTTTATTACAACTGTACGTTCATTTTTTTCCATAGTCTTCAACTACTTGTTGACTTGGTTCTAATGAGCCCAAGCACAACGAGTTTATCTTGAGTAATTTAGGAATTACTATAGCCACCTTGCGCATTAGCAAGATAGTCTATACCGTCCCGTTACATGGCCAAAATGTATGAAAACATCACTGTATAAGCTAAACCATCATCTTAGCCCCTCTTCTGTCTGTCCGGTGGTGTTTGCTCGGCATCCAATTTCTGAGCCCTGCCGCGTCAATCCATGTTTGACGAAGATTGTTTTCCGGAAATCTAAATATAAATGAAACAATAAATATAAATTACATTCTTAAATGCCCCCCTGTGGCATGGTCATTTTGCCTCCAATCCCACATAAATAATTCTTATCGATAATTTGTCGACATATTTATTACAGCACTAGCTGGTTTACGAAAGTTTCATTTTATACCAATTAACGTTCTAAAATCAACTTGTTACTAAGTAAAGGGTACTTATTTCATACTAATAAGCATCTTAAGTTAATCTGAGACTATAACATTGCATATTGAACTTGTAATTTTTAAAATAATAGCAATAGTTTCTTACCGATGAAAACTGGTACTTTCTTCAGACTTCCTCGCCTATTTAAACGTGATCCGGCACTGCGGCACTGCTCAGTATATTATCATCGATTTAATATACCCTAGATACACTATCACCTACAAATTCAAGACGAAAAAGTGTCCAGCCGTCATTGCGAGTGTGTGCGTGTCGGAGATACACTACACAAACATAAGTAATATTGGGATGAATTTATTTTTATTCGATATTCAGCCTTATGTATCAAGCATACGATTGTATTTTAAATAGAGTGTTTGGCGGTTATGACCTTACAGATTGCACAGTACAATTGTGGAAATTTTCTAAAAACCACCGAATTATTTTAAAAGATTGTACACCGTAAGTCCAAGGCTGTTAAGTTCAATTTTGTCTACAAATATTTTCCACTAATTTTTGGGCTGACAACACTGGACTTAGGATGAAATTGGAACAGAGTCTGGATGGAGTAGAAAATGTTTTTTATTTTTTTAACAGGTATTGCACCGGTGGTATACTAGTATTCGGTTGTAGGTTCTTTTTACAAGCTTTTATTTAACTTGCAGTTAATGTATGTATGTATGTAACTATGTTCGGGTGTAATCTTGCAGCTCAGTTTTGAAGCAGATATCTTCAACCGATTGAGCTGAAATTTTGTATACACGTTTAAATTGGACTACAATGTAATATTATGGTACCATCAAGCTGATCTGATAATGGAGACCGGAGGTGGCCATAGCAACTCCTAAACTACACAACTCGTCTTGTTCGGACTCATTGGAAACCTCTATGAGTAGTTAATGTGATGACTGTAAAAAAAACTAAGTACAGTCGGCAATAATAAATTTAAAGCAAAACTTTTTTTTTACCTCAGAACTCAGTCGTTAATGAACTGATTTGGAATATTATTTCGTTGATTGATTGAAAGCTTACATGCCATAATGCAGTCCCTTCTAATGATGGGAGCCATGAGGAATTCAGGGAACTCTTCAAAAATTCAGGGGAAACATTTAGCGATTATAGTATTTTCGGTAAAAAAATCGAGCATTCAGAACTAGCATTTGGTGACCAGGAGCTGATGACGAAGACCATGGATGGTTACCCAAAACTAGTATTTCATGGGTGGCTGAAGCGATGAAGAGGCTGATTTAAATGGTTCCGCTGTAATGCTAAATCATTAGGTTTAAAATGTTCTTCACCTCTTTCCTTAGCTATAATTTGCCTCAATTTATCTCTTTCAATCTCATTCTTTGGAAATCTAAAATAAGGTTAATAGTAAGTTATGAAAATATCAACACTAACATGGATCGGTTTGCCTATGTAGAAAAATGTTCCTAATTATAACTTTATAAAGACGAAATTCACTATTTACGATCCTTCACACATATAAAGCAGTTAATCTTACAAGTACTAGGAAAAAATACTGTAATAAGAATGATACATTTCTTATAATAGATGTAAATACCCTACATGTCCTCACGTTACGAGAACTTATCTTTCTACGAACAGCCCGTAAATATTTTTTACATATTATTTTATTTTATACCTTAACGAACTAACATAAGTACAAATTAGACGTGTGCGCCGATTTAAAAATGATCGGCGGCGGCGTTTGCCAAAAAATCGGCGGCGGCGGCGTACTTTCGGCGTGAAATCGGCGTGAAGGTCACGTAAATAAAAATGTGAAATAATTCGTATTCTTTTTTTTAAATCGAGATCAATGCAATAAATATGTATTCATACAAGTAAACCACATCCCTATATAACAAAAATGCGGTAGAAACATTGACATTGACAATACTGGTTAGGGAGCGACAAAAAATAGACGCATTCGATATGCGGTACTGGAGGCGAATGCTCAGGATACCCTGGACAGCCAAACGGACCAATGACCCAGCTCGGTATTAAGACACGGTTATCCACTGTTTGTCGGCAGTGGCTGCTGTCATACTTTGGACAAGTAATGCGCAGTGGTGCTGATAGTCTGGAGAAACTGGTCGTGGTTGGTGGAATGGAAGGCAAGAGGGCTAGGGGACGCTCATCAACTACACATTATTATTGGAAAACGGGACTTAATCGCGTACACTTATGATTTATTTCATCAACTACATGGACAGATCAGGTTAAGAAAGCCACATCCTCAAGCAAATTTCACCAAGCGATGAGGGCTACGTTGGATCGAGACCGATGCAGACATTGAAGATAAGTCATCAGGGCGGCGAAATCCAGAAGTGATCACGATCCTCAGGAATGAGGGACCGACTCAAGAGAGACAGATATAGCTAACAAAAATATCCAGTCTAAAATCTCCGCCTGGGACATGGTCCCCATAACGCTAGCCGCGTTACCCCTCTGTATTGCCAGAGAAATTCTCTGTGAAAGGAAAGTGTCAGGTCCCCCAAGGTACCGACCAGTCGCCACAACAAAGCTCCCATGAATGTCTTCATGTCAGCCGGCCAGGGTCCAGAGTCCACTGTAAGCATTGCAAACTCGTAGAGTTACACAATAAAGACGAGTGTTTGCGGTGCTTGAGAGCTTCGTCAGCTCCAGCACTGGTCTGGGAGCGAGTTGCGTGGAAGTGGGATTGCGCACATGCGGTGTTTCACACCAGAGCCCTCCCTAGTTTCCACGGCTCCGACGTGACTCCATCAGGATGCTTGCCATCTTCTTATGTCATACCCACCAGTTCTGTTGTCCCAGCACGAAACACGCGCACAGGCACGCCATATCGTTGTCAGAAAATTTCCGAATGAGACAACTACTAGAGGTGGGGGAGGGGGACATTATATTAGATTTATGAATCGATTATTCCCAAAGTAAAAAAATGTCTTTGAAAAATTCTTAATCAAAGTTTTTCAAAATGAAAAGGATTGTGACATTACAGGATATACGTACAGACAGACGGATATGACGAAGCTATTATTATTTGGCTATAGATGCCTACCAATACGATTTTCTCATTCGGATTTCCATACTCAGGCGCTCAATGTAGTTCAGACTGCTCTGATAGTATATATAAACTAAGAAAAATATTTATTGTCACACAACAAATGTAATATAACAAGTGTACCACTGTACATACATTAAAACAATCACAAAGCAATAAAAAAGTTAAACAAAAATGTTAATTATACTCTTTTATCTAATAAAAAGACTCTTTGGCATTCAGTCAAGGTTACGCCGATTTCACGCCGATCATTTTGTCGGCGGCGGCGGCGTGGCAAAAAGGCCGGCGGCGGCGGCGCGCCGGCGCGGCGCACACGTCTAGTACAAATATACTCCATATAAGTATGCTAATAACAAACAATACTTGTCCATTTTGATTAAAAATTGTGTCAGTCTGCGACTCCATTCATTCGAAATTTTACTATAGGCCGATTCCACAATATTCCGTTTCGTTTCGATATACAGCTATTTCAACGCGGGGGAAAGAGACAGTAGCGTTGCTAGGCGTCTGCTTGTCATTTTCAAATTCTTTAAATAATATTTGTTATAAGCGTAATGCAATTATATATTTATCAAAATATGAAACTTTAAAGAAATACTCACCGAAAATACGAAATTCCATGCTTTTTTAAGGTCGTTAAGGTGTTGTTTTTGCATTTTTTTACGGAGCACTTCGGCATGTTGACAAGACGGTGGCTAACGCGCAACTCCGAGCGCACGAGTGCTTAAGAGGCATTTAAGCACTTTTGAGCGCGGACGTTTTTGACAGGTGGATAGTGTATCTAGGGTATATTAAATCGATGTATATTATGCCTAGACAGGAGTACTAATAACACCCGCACAAAACTTTACTTTCCTTTAAATATTAATATAATATTGCGAAAAACCGTCCTTGGACTCCTTGGTGCCGTTTTGTACTGACATAAGTGGTTTTCCGTTTGACAACTTCAGTGATTTGACAACTTTGGTTTTCGTTCAAATGGGGGACAACTCGGGGATAGCCGAAAAATGTCGCATTAGTTGTCCCACTCTAACTCATCTTGGTTAACCATAAGAATCTTAAGAGACAACTATATGACAAATCGTTCAATTAAATGTCACTTATCTGTCTTAATCTGTGGTTGTTGGTTGTAATTTTGGTCATAATTTCACGTTTAATTGTCATTTATCAGTTTTATCACATGTACAGTCCAGTTCAGAAATATTCACACGGAGAAAGTGGCCATTACTGAACACCTGGCCTTAAAGTGGCAATTTTACCGCAAGCTCCACGAGCGAGAAATCCCACTTCCTGGCCAGGTGGGTGACATAATTTTTTGTAGTTACCACGGGCGGTAATAAAGAAAACCTAAAATCGCATATTTATCTCCCATACCTTCGGCTCGGGCGTCAAATACCTGCGATCTAAGACATTCTTTGTTTTACCGCCCTTGTAAGTAATGTTATCATATCTACACCTCTTCAAAAAATCGCTTCAAAACTGAGATTATATAACACACGGAGCGTCCGATGTCACGAATTTAGCACAATGGCACGGCCAAGTATCGCGGGATCGGACACACCGTGAACAGAGCCGTAGCCAGGTAACAGGTCTTCCAGGTCTTGAGGTTAGTCTTTCTAAATCTACTTTCATCACATTTGATTAAAGTGTCCCTTGTGTTCAGAGTGTTAAGGATGTTTTTAAGTTTTTAACGTCACAGGTCTTTCAGCTCTTCGTATGATTATTGTTTTAAATATTTTTATGAACTTTCATGCCAAAGTCCCTTGTGTTCAAAGAGTTCGGGGTGTTTTTAATGTCACAGGTCTTCCACCACTTCGTATGAATGAGTATCGTTTTAAATACTTTTATGATGTTTCATGCCGACGTTTTTTACTTTAAGGAAGTTTCAACGGTCCAGGTCTTGAAGTTAATCTAAATGTAAATAATTCCATTACAAATCTTTCAAATGTTCTTTATATTCAGAGAGTTAAGGGTGTTTTAATTTTAATGTGTCATGTCTTCTAGGTCTTCAGCTTATTATTGATTTGTTTATTTCTGTGATATATTATGGCAAAGTTCCTTGTTTTTACGTACCAGAAAATAAGATAACGATTTATGAATGCTATCTTAGTAGTACTGAGAGAGCATTGAAATCTTGAGTACAGACTTGTATCTTCCTTTCTTTTTCTATTGGTCTCCAGTTCTGCCTTCCTTCTTCACATTTCTAATTTGGAGGCTTATAAATAAGAAGTTAAAGTACAAAGCTGTCAGTATATATAAAGGTAAACCTTTAATATACATACATCCTTTTTAACCCTGAATCACAGAAGTTGCACTGTTAATAAATCGCCAACTTACAAACCCAAATTATAATAGGTAAATAACAAATATTGACCACACCAAGCGAATGACGAGACGACGCGACCGTCCGGTAGCAATTCGCCACTGAATGTACTTGCAGCGGCCCGGGGATGTACTTGCAGCGGCGCGGCGAACTGACGGAGTGAAAGCCGCCTGCCTGAATGGTCGTGTGGTCAGGTGTACTCACCAACGGGCTCGAACCACGTGGGCCTCTCGTATCCCATGACCTGTCCGAAGACGGCGCCGTTGTCGCGAAGGGTCGGGTAGATGGGGGACATTCGGAGATTGCGGCCCGTTTGGAACTCGTGGAACGGGTACGGGAGACCATAGTGGACACCTGAGGTAGAAAAGAAACAATTATTTCAGAAAATTCCGATCTACGAGTATATTGTGGTTAGTTAACTAGTTTAAGAAGATCTTACACACTATGTTAACGTTACTAAAAAATAATATAAATATAAACATTGGAACATTAAAACCACTTTGATAATAGTAGTTTATGCAACTGGCACATAATGAGAGGCATTAAAACACCAGGGCGGTTTTGAAATGCCTTATTATCGCACGAGTGTTTTAAGGCCCAATTATCTACGGTTGCGATGATGATGATGATGATGATGTATGTACACTGACCTGGTACTTCCTTGACGCGGTCCCGCAGGAACCGCTTATTGTTGTGAAGCGACAGGAACCGGTTTATATCCAACTCGTGCATATCATAGCGGGTGTAGCCACACGTCAGCTGCTCCACGGTCGCCTCGGCCACTCCACCGGCAGCAGAAATGCCTACTGTCTTCATGCCGGCCGCTACGTGGTAGTTGAACATCTGGATCACATAAGAGTCTGGCTAATGAAAGCTGCAACTAAAAAAAGAGGCAAATTTAAAAAATCTACGTGTTGCAACACTGTATATAATGGGATAAAACATTGATGATACTTGATCAACAAAATAAAGTTTATGAGCTTCATAGTTCAGTACATAATATGCGATAAATTTGTCCAAAAGATGATTTATGTTTATGCTACTTATTTAAGAATTCCGAATCTGATATGGAAGTTAAAATTTTAGAAGAATACTAAAACTACGATACGAAACTTTACTACGATGCAATTTGCTATACTATCCTCTTTTCGACCCGTAAAGGATCAAGCAATGTGTTTTTCCAGTGACTCATCAATTAAGTGACGTTTGACAAATTTGAAGCAGATATTCGTTGCCATTTAAAAAGTTTTAAATAAATCTCAGTGTCAGCTTTCATTAGCCAGACTATATCAGTAAATTACTTATCTAGGGCGGTAAAACAAAGAATGCCTCAGCATAGCATTATAAGTATTTGACGCATGCGGGGCTAGCACAAGTGTCACTGCGACGCGAAGCGAGTAGACAAAATTCTACCCTCCTCTTTCTGATTCGCGTCCACTACACGACAGGAAAGTGCTAGCCCACCTAAGCCGAAAGCATGGGCGATAAATATGCGATTTGAGACTTTCTTAATTACCGCCCGTGGTAAGTACAACATTATGTGTTTCCCCCTGGCTAGAAAGTGCGATTTCCCACAACCGTAGCCTTGCTATAATAATGATATATATATATAAATAATAATGCAGTAAGTAAATGTAGAAAGTAAATAATTGTTCATCTATATATACTCCGTTCACTATACCAGCACAATTTATGGGAACAAATCACATTTCAGTACAATTTAAGGGACAACTTCCATTTCATAAAAGATAAAAATACACTTTTCATTTCTCATACTCTGAAAGTGGGTCATTGTTCATCTAAGTAGCGTGCTGAAAGTGGTCCATTTCTGCTCTAGAGCAGAAAAGTATTAAAAAAAATTGTATTGTGAATCGGAGTTTTTAAATTGGGCAACGGCACTAACCTATACAGCCACATAGTACAGATTCTACAGAGATCTTATGTTACCTACTTGTTCAAATGCCTGATTGCTTACCATAAACAACCTCCTTAATTTGTTTGTTTGTTTTTTTTTGCCACAATCGAAAGTAATATCAATAGTTTGTGGCAGATAAAAAAGGGAAACTATGACAAGGACAACAAAACATATGTCTATGTCTCTCTTTGTCGCTCTTATATAAAGTTGTATACGACCATCTCGTTCAGTAGGTATTATTATTTGATGTCGAGTCTAATTAGTCTGAGCGTTTAAGCCGATTATTTTTTTATTAAAAATAAATGAAATAAAATGGTCCATACACAAACACCATTAACGTCAGTCAACAGTTCCCGCCAAAATGTTTTTTTCACTGATTCAGAAAATGATTGTGAATGATAACAATAGTTATTGAATTTAACAATAACAAGTATTTCGCGTTGCAAATAACACAGTTCCTAATTTTTAGATCAAGTCAGTATTGTTTTACATCTTGTCTTTTGTGAAAAATGAAACGAAAATGTGCATATTTGTTTTTTTTTGTCTACGAAGCTGGAGGTCCCGGGTTCGATTCCCGGTTAGGGCATTTATTTATGTGATGAACACGTTTAATTGTTGTGGGTGTTTTCTATGTATTCAAGTATGCATTTATCCATGTATGTAATCGTCGCGTTAGTACAAGCTTTGCTTTGTTTGGGACTAGGTCGATTTGTGTAAGTTTGTCCACAAATATTTATTTATTTTTAAATATTTCACTTTCCTCGTATTCGAAATGAAAAGCAGTGTTTAACTCGGGCGAAACCACCCATTTCAGCCTCGAACTATTGGCGCTCTCACTTCGTTCGAGCGCCAAAATATCTCGGCAGAAATGGGTGGCTTTCAGCCCTTGGTTAACAATCTACTATTCCCTAATGTTTTGAATGACTAAATGTACATGTCTGCTCTAGAGCAGAAATAAATTCATAAAACTTGCCATAGTGCGTTGTTAGGGGCGCTCACAAAACGTTCGATGTCACGAATTTAGCGGGTGGCAGGCCAAATATCGCAAGATCAAACGAGCCGAAAGCGCCACAGTCCAGGTCTTCCAGGACTTCCAGGTTTTCCAGGTCATCGCGACGACTGACGCTGGGGCGGTACTAGCGCGTCCCGTAGGAGATCGAAGCACGCATCTTTTGTTGGACTAAGACTTCGAACAGCTAGAGTTTTCTGATGTCGGACTAAATCTTCAACAGCTGGATCCTTTATTTGCTTAACAAAGTGATATTGCTATGGTGAGAAGCGACGTTATTGGCATCTATCGCAGCTCGTTCATTATTTTTCTTATTAAAATACCCCGGCAATTAGTAGGCAGGACTACAATGACATTACAACTCATTTCATCCACAGATAAAGTTGCATCAACTGTTACAGCATATGTTACAGCAAATATTGCAGCATATTTTACAGAAACCGTTTCATCAAATTTTACAGCTGTTGTTACAGTACCTGAGGTTTTAGCACCTGTTGCATCATATGTTACCACTTACCACAAACGTTTCATTAATTTTACTCCTGTTGTTGTAGAATCTGTTACAGCAGCTGTTGCAGCATATGTTACAAAAGCTGTTTGCATCATTTGTTACAGCAGTCGTTTCAGCAGTTGTTGTAGCCTCTGTTACTGGGTCAATCAACTATTTCTTGTAGCTCGTTGCCATGCTTACGTCTCCTGCGTCACTCTTTAAAACTGTGATTTTACAAACTTTAATCCTACTAAGCACTGTAAGGGTAATAATATTTTTGAAATATAATTGCCCTTCTTAAAGACATAATTCTTATTGCTATTAAAACATTTCACTTATTAAAAGATTGTCAATTGATCTGTTTGAAAAGTCACGCCGTCAGTGGCGTGACTTGTTTAACGAACCTATTGGAGGGGATGGATTGGAAGGGATAAAAAGGCTGGCCAGACTCACAAGCGGGGACTAGCGCATTCGATTAAGAGCGGTTGAAGTGTCAAGATCTTGTATAAGCCTGAATTTACTGTTAAACTGTGGATTTGTGTAAAACTAATAAGATATATAATTAACATGATTATTCAAATGGATGTGATGTTTCAATCCTGACCTACCAGCGACAATAGGTCAGCAAGTGGGATCGAAAAGGTTTTTACACTAAAAATAACCTTAACCTCGTCCACGGCTCGGAAAAACTTTCAGATAAACACATTGAACATGACCAGCGAGACTGGCCCGAGGAATGGGTGCAGTACTCGTTTGGAGGATGATGGAGGCTATGCAAACAGTTGATGGGGAGGACTGTCACATAGACTTTATCATGGATTGCCCGAGGGTAAGGGCTAAGGAAAGGATGATGGATTGGAGGATGATGGAGGCTATGCAAACAGTTGATGGGGAGGACTGTCACATAGACTTTATCATGGATTGCCCGAGGGTAAGGGCTAAGGAAAGGATGATGGATTGGAGGATGATGGAGGCTATGCAAACAGTTGATGGGGAGGACTGTCACATAGACTTTATCATGGATTGCCCGAGGGTAAGGGCTAAGGAAAGGATGATGGATTGGAGGATGATGGAGGCTATGCAAACAGTTGATGGGGAGGACTGTCACATAGACTTTATCATGGATTGCCCGAGGGTAAGGGCTAAGGAAAGGATGATGGATTGGAGGATGATGGAGGCTATGCAAACAGTTGATGGGGAGGACTGTCACATAGACTTTATCATGGGTAATTCATTTCTTGCACTCACTGTTACCGGTCGTGTAAACTAACTTAATATATTATTCTATGAAACTCTCGAAAATGTATACCCAATGCATGTAGATTTGTACATTGAGAAATATATTAAAAGACATTCTAGCTATGGATATCATACATGTACAAGTTTTGTTACTTACAAAAAAAAATGCATTTACAGAAAATCGATAAAAAAAGACTGTAAGTAACGAAACTTAGATCAGCTAAATTGATTTAATTAAATTGATTAAATAAACCTATCTACATTGTAATAAGTAGTGTGAAATTTAAATTACATTAATTATTTGATTATAGCGAAGGGACTCGCTATGTGTAGGATGGCCGAGCTGTAAGGGTAATAATATTTTTGAAATATAATTGCCCTTCTTAAAGACATAATTCTTATTGCTATTAAAACATTTCACTTATTAAAAGATTGTCAATTGATCTGTTTGAAAAGTCACGCCGTCAGTGGCGTGACTTGTTTAACGAACCTATTGGAGGGGATGGATTGGAAGGGATAAAAAGGCTGGCCAGACTCACAAGCGGGGACTAGCGCATTCGATTAAGAGCGGTTGAAGTGTCAAGATCTTGTATAAGCCTGAATTTACTGTTAAACTGTGGATTTGTGTAAAACTAATAAGATATATAATTAACATGATTATTCAAATGGATGTGATGTTTCAATCCTGACCTACCAGCGACAATAGCACGATATTTAGCGATGATTGTAAACCCATTCTGACGTGGGCCAACTCTTGAGCATGCTAGAAGCCCATATTATTATTATTTTCTAAGAAACTCGGTAACTGTTGTCTCCTTGCTGACGGGACAGAATAACAACAAGGAAAAGTTGATTGAACAACCAGTTGGTGTACAACAACTTGTTGTAAAGCAACACTCACCTCTGGCGCCTCGCCAACAATCCACTTGCAGTCCGGCGAGAACGCCTCGAGCCCGTTGCAGAGCTTGTGGAGCTGGGCGCGCGCGAGGCTCGGCGCGCGGCGCAGCAACTGTTGCAGCAACACGTGGAAGTGGTCCCAGTCTTCTTGGACGCAACGCTGCGCCGCCGTTTCGACTGTGAGAACAAGTTAAGGGTATTTTATCAAGTTAAAGAACGCTATCTATTTAGGCCATTTTCTGTTTGATTGACACGTATCTTGACATTTTCTCAATGCTAATATCTACAGCAGGCATAATTCGACCTAACGTCATAAATTTTAAATTTACTTTTTGAATTTTTCATTCTGAAATATCATTTCAAAAATCACTACAAATGTACAATTTTGAAGCTAAAAACCACACACAATAAAATCAAAAAAGGGCTATAATACAACATATATAAAATCATCGATCATCGTATCTTTTAACCACTTTCCGATATTTTTATCATAATTTGAAATCAATATAATATATTTTAAAACTTGTTAGGTCTACTAAAGCTACGCAAGAAATGGTCAGTCGGGTTCGTAAATATGTCTAGGGACAAAGGGATCAAAAACATGTGAACACGGCTATTGTTATTCAGCTTACTTTCCTCCTCGTTGACTGGTTTCGCGACTGGCTCGAAACCGCCGGCGAGTAGGCAGCCGTCTCTTTCCCGCATGTATATGTAGCCGTCCGGATCTCGTACAACTGCCAAAAAAAAATATACTCGCTTTTGCCCGCGACTTTGACCGCGTAAAACTCGTTCATGGCGTTAGAATTTAATCGGCACTGGCCAACATATCGCTCTTCTATAAAAAGTATCCGATATTCTTCCTCAGCACTCATCTCCATACCAAATCTCCATTTCGTCTTTGGCCTAAACACTTAAATCAGCGCTCAGGATTCTATTGTTAAATCTTTCGCGTCACTTAGGATTCAATATACCGCCCTCGCCGTAAATATATCATTTTGCTCCCTTGAGAAACAATGTAATATTATCATTCAAACAATAAGGTTCAAAATTGAAAAACATTTTTATAGAAACTTGGCCTGCAAAAATAATTTCAACCTTGTCATCAAGTTGTCGCTAAGCCGTTGAGTCGTTAAGCCAAGTTGGAGGCCTTCGGGCGGCTTGAGAAGTCAAGTCAAGGCGGCAGTCAAGTTGCCCACTCACTTGACAAAGGGGGGGTCGAAGTTGCACCACGTTCGTAGGAAAAGTACCCACCGCTACCCTACACGTGACCCCTGGGTGGTTCTAAAAGTGCAACAAAAACTGGCAACCGTACTGTCTTCTCATCGTAAACAAATAAATCAACGAAAGAAAAAAATACCTCGCCAATTCGTACCTACGAAATTTATTTACTACCTGGCGTCATAGGGTCCAGGCCTTCTATGGGCTTGGTGTGTAGATAATAATGCTCGCAAGGCAGCAGGGGCACTTTCACTTGGGGCTTCGCCAGCTGACCCACCTGCGGGAATATTTCAGAATCATCTAGATCAGACAATCTCACACAAATCAACCAATTTTCAAACTAACCAAACTATCGGTATACTATATGGGTCAATCAACTTTTCTTTGTTGTTATTCTGTCCAGTCAGCGAGGAGACAACAGTAATCAAGTTTATTTGCAACATCGCGCGACTTATTTCCGTAGCGACGTCATGTCGCGCGATGTTGCCAGACATGTCGAGTGAAGTCCGGTAACGTCGCGCCACTTCACCCGACGTCGCTGGCGACACGTGTCGCGCGATGTTGCCTGACATGTCGAGTGAAGTCCGACAACGTCGCGCTACTTCACCCGACGTCGCTGGCGACACGTGTCGCAGGACATTTGTCCCTAGTGTATCCCCGGCTTTAAACTCATGTTAAGTAGATTTAAACCCTATAAAATTACAGTTTTAAAGAGTTACCTACTCAGGAGTAGTAACGTTACTATGGTCACGAGCAACAAAAAATAGTTGTTCCACCCATATAGTAGACGACGATATACACATTTTTAAGAGCCTCGGTCGCGAAATGCAACCTGCACAGAAGGACAGGACAAACTGAAATGGAGACGATTTATTCGCTACGCTCCCTCGCGGTCAATTCTTTTTTATGCAGAGGAAATTAATGGTGCTAAAAGTGCAACAAAAACTGGCAACCGTACTGTATTCTCGAAGATCTGACGGTTCGAAATAATTGCCATACGATAAATAAATAAATATGAATTTGCGCATCCTCCCGGGCTCAGTTACCTGCCTGGCCCAGAAGCCGGCACAGTTGACGAAGTGCTCGCACTGCACCGCGCCGTGGCTCGTCTCCACGCCAGCCACGCGATCTTCCTTCGACAGCACAGCGGTAAGGGAGCAGTTCTCCATCACACCCACACCTGCGGGAAACCGAGGTTCAATATTGCGGTGAATTTTCCATGCAAAAAGTATTCACAATATCTACAATGTAAGTTGTGTTGTATGGGGGTGCATGACTAATATGACTATTGTTTAATGCGAGGGGTAGGGCAAGGCATTCTCACCATTAGCCACAGCCTCTCTCATCAGCGCCATGCACACGAGATGTGGGTCCGCGACTCCGTCCCCCGGTATCCAAGAGTATGTCCCTCGGTTCTAAGAGTATGTCCCTGGCATTCAATAGGGGGCAAAACTTCTGATAGTCGCCACTAAAACTCACCATTAGCCACAGCCTCTCTCATCAGAGCCATGCACACTAGATGTGGGTCCGCGACGCCGTCCCCCGGTATCCAGAGGCCGCCGAGGATGTCGTCCACGTTCAACAGGGGGCAGATCTCCTGGCAGCGCGCGGAGGACACCAACTCACAGGGTATTCCCCAGGAACTGATACAATAAACTGGTCAGCATGGATCATAAACACTTGAAAAAACCGGCCAAGTGCAAGTCGGACTCGCGAAAGAAGGGTTCCGTACCATAATAGATCTATAAAAACAAGCAAAAAAAAACATGTCTGTTGAATGGGAGCCCCCTTAAATATTTCTTTTATTCTGGTTTTTTTCTCTCCATCTCTATCACACTCACACAGACTGGCCTTCTCCTGCTCTCCATCTCTATTACACTCACACAGACTGGCTCTTCATCCTCCTGTAGACAGTCAGCCGGTCCCTCGTCCGCGCCAGCAGCAGCGACCCGCACTGCTTCCACCCGGTCTTCCGGCCAGCCCTCTCCAGATCCTGCAGCAGTCTGATGGAAGACTGCGTCAGCTTCACTTGGGCGAGCGAAGGCTTGAAGGCGCCGATGAGGCCCGAGGAGTGCCATCGGCTCCCGGCGCCTACCCTGGGAAGGAATACGCTGATTGGTAGAAAGAATAATAGACATACCTACAACATGATACGTACGAGTATATTGATTGCGCAAGTTTTAAATAAAAGTCAACAAAAATATGCTTATTACAATGATAATATTGTATTTTATTTATGATAATATACAAAATTCTCATTGTCCAAATGACTATTTTTTTAAACCTCTTGCCATTACCGGGACCATAAATCAGATCTCCACATATTTTTATTAATCAATAACAGCTTGTAATTAAATTCGCCTCTGTTTGCTATTTACTTCAGAACAATTATTTTTATTACAGTTAATTTTTGGATGCAGTAGTGTTGATTTGCTTGGGTAATTTTTATTACATCAAAAATCATTTGTTTACAGTACATTTTTGATCTTTAAGGGGCTGTACCCACTAACCAATACATGTGTAGGATCCGACACCGATAAAAGTGCATAGAAAACCTCTTAATGTCCGCACTATCTGATCCAGTCACATTCCCATAAATTTTTTTATCGGTGTCAGATTCGACACCAATTAATATCAGATAGTGGGGCCACATATAAAATATCAGGTAGTGAGGATACAGCCTAATTCAATGTCAATATAATGTGTCATATTCTTGACAAGTTTACTAATTCTTTAAAAACTGGTATGAATGGTATTTTTACATGCAATATCTCATTTCAGTCTATCCTATCTGAATTACAAATATGTGGTGGCTGATTTGAACCAACAGGAAAATTAAATTCAATTTATTTTACCCAGCCTGTTTATAACGTAACTTTAAACAGCTAAATTCGTATTTTATTTAAATTTTTAGGCAAGTTAAGTAAGGAAAAAATATATTAAGTTCACACCTCAATTGTAGGAAGAAAAACAGGCAAAGCTTAACTTAAAGTTTTGAAAATAATTCTTTTGATTTATTCCTAATACGTATTCAATGATTTTTTATTTTCTAGTCTCCAATTTTTTTTAATTAATAAGGGGGTTGTTCTTGGCCAGCATCTAGCCAGGGAGAAAAGAAATGATTAATAAGGTAAATGGGATATTAATAAATAAATTAGAACCACATTTTAAATTCCCAATCATATGTAGCCACAGATGCAGTTTCCTTTGTATTGATTCATCTCATTTCTATATGCACTTTGCACTTGTGCACATCTGAACATCCTATACAGAAGTCAGGTCTAACTGGAATATAACACAATAGACCAATTCCTTAACAATGCAAGTACGTAACTGCAATTTTATTGGCTCGATTCGATCCCGGAACATCGCGCGAATGCATACCTGTCACCTCAATTGGCACGGAAAATCAATGAACAAATCGTACATGCAACCATTCACTCGAAATACTCTTAAAAGTAGCTTAAAAATACTTGGAAATGTCGATCTTAAAAGTTGAAAATTATAAGTCGGCAGTTTTTACGTTACAAAAGTTAATTTATTCAAAAACGCTCACCTCTCTTTTTCGATCAGGATAGTTTTGTCGCCCCAGCCTCTCTTCGCCAGGTGGTACGCCACCGCGGCTCCCATCACACCGCCACCGCATATCACGACCTTCGCTTGTGACGGTAGCTGCTGCAGGCATCCTTCCAACTTCTCCTCATGATCCAGGGCATCTAACCGAATAGACAACTGACGGTGCCCACCACCGAACAAATTCAAACACCGCGAGACACGCCTATCAACACGCCTTATCAACATATTCACTTATGATCACCTCAAAATAAAATTAAATTAATTTTCGACGAGAACTGCATTGGATACAACGTTTAAAATGTCTAAAAATAATATGCGGGGACCGATCAACATGAAGTAAAAGACATTTTGTTTTGACAATTAGACGTCTGTGTTGCCAGCGGAAATATTTCCCGGGTGAACCTTTTGGCCAATGGCGAGCAATTTGCTGTTGCGAAATGGCGCCTACATTCAAATTAAATTGCATTGGACATGCGCGTTTCCACATTCAGAGGAAACACAAAGAAATTGCATTGAAGAACTTTTAGTTCCTGTTTTTGCCACCCGCAAAACATTGATTGCAGACTGGGACCTAAAAATCAAATAATTATGTTCACTAACAATGACTGGAGTCACAAATGTAATAATAATAACTAATAAGAAAAGTCAATAATTTCAATTAATTATTTTAGGAACATACATATCTTATATCTTTAAACGAGCAATTCTTGTATATATATTTATTTATTTATTTATTTCGGGGATCTAGGAAACGGCTCTAACGATTTTGATGAAATTTGGTATGTGGGGGGTTTTGGGGCCGAGCAATCGATCTAGCTAGGTCTCATGCTCGGGAAAACGCCGAGCAAAGCTCGGTCGCCCAGATATTAATAATAATAATAATAATAATGAGTGTAGCGCGGGAAGCGCATACGACTACAGCGCCGCCTATCGGCGCCATCAGTAACTATTCGCCTCCCCTCCCACGCACGCGCCCGCGCCATGAGCCAAGCGTCCGCAACGGCTAGAGAGTCGAGTCGGTTAGAGAGAGCTATGCTATGTTGTGTGATTAAGATTATTTCTTATTAGAATCTCTTAGATATATGAAACCTAGTGATTTGTGCTGTGTTTAATTGTACTGTTCGCGTGGTGTGTTTGTGGCTACCTAATAAACAAACTGTCAATGAACTCGGTGCTGTTTTCTTTCATTTAGGAGAGACATACGTAACTCACAACGAGGTGTACTCCTACGCCCGTTACATGGCGCCCATTCCGTGTGTCTTTAAGTGAAAATCACGTGCATCGAAGACAGTTTAGACAGTGAGCTGTACACTAGTGTGACGCCCGTTACATGGCGTCCATTCCGCGTGTCTTTAAGTGAAAATCACGTGCATTGAAGACAGTGAACTGTATACTAGTGTGCCTACAGACATTTTTATAACCTTTTCGCGTGCCGTACATATTAAAATGTCGACTCGTTCCGGCCAACCTTTCCGTACGCCTCAGGGTTCGCCGTCCGGCGCCTCTGCGCGCCAAAACGAAGTCGACGAAAACACAGAGAACGCCGAGCCCGCCGATCTTCCGCTTCCTGATGAAGACAGTGTACGCAGTGGACATGTGATGATGTCGATGGATAACTTATCCATGTTGATGCAAAGTATTCAACGATCGAATGCAGACATGTTCCGTCGCCTGCTACACGAAGTTCGTGCATCGACTCCGGCCGCCGCCGAGCCCGCCAACGTGACCGTCGTCGCCCCCCCCGCCCCTGTCGTGAGCGGCAACTTCTCAAAGTGCCAAGCCACTTACAGCGGCAGCGCCGAAGAAAGCCTTGAAGGATTTATCGACGCAGTGGAGGCCTACAAGGATTGTTGTAACGTCAGCGACGAGAACGCCATTAGAGGATTCTCGATATTACTTACGCATTCCGCCGCTACCTGGTGGCAAGGAATTAAAAGTACGACAACAACCTGGACGGATGCCCTCGAGCGACTTCGGCGAGCCTTCGGAGACCGCCGGCCCCCACATAGGTTATATCGAGATTTATTCGACAACGAGCAACGGATCGACGAGAATACCGACCAGTTTGTGGCTCGGGTTCGAGCCATTTTCGCCCGTCTACCTATTGAAGACCTCACAGAGAAAGCGCGACTCGATATGGTGTACGGCTTACTACATCATCGCATTCGGGAGCGCCTACGTCGTGAAGAGTTTGAGTCTTTTGACGAGCTGTTGAGTAAAGCTCATTCTATCGAAGACTCATTAAAGGTAATAGGTGCGCCAGGTTCAAACTCGTCGTGGAAACCGCGCGACGCCGCGCGCCCCGCGCCGCCGTCAAACGCGCCGCCAACATCAAAGGCACCGCCGACCGCGCGCGCGCCTCGGGCTTCGTCGCCGTCGCTAAGTGTCTCGTCCTCGCCACCGCGGAGCGCCATTGGCACAAGTATGAACACGGCGGATTCCAACAAGAAACGTATGTTTTGCGCTTATTGTAGAAAATCTAATCACTTTAAAGATAGCTGTCCTAAATTGAGCTGTAAAAATAATAATTTAACTGACATTGTTCAAGAGAATAATATTAGCAATATTCACTGCTATGGGTGTGGAGAAAAGGGTGTACTCAGATCGAATTGTTCAAAGTGTAATTCACAATTCTCCACAATAGATTGCGAACTAACTTACGACGTAAGCTCAAGTTCAATGACCCCGCCGCCCGCACCCGTATCAGCTGTAGTTGAATGCCGCAAATTTCATGTAGATCGCGATGTTACTCTGGAAAATAGGCATAGTCGAATTTTGTGCGTTTCTAAACCCATCGAGCTGTTAGATTCTACTAACAAAGATCGTAAATTCAAAATGGGGTCAGAAACGATATTCGACTTTAACCTATCTATGTTCAAGTGTGTAATTCCCGAGTTATTTGACACGCACGAATCTCGTGTTGCGCGTGCTGTGTTTCTACCTGAACAGTTTAGAAACATTTTACCTACAGCTTTCTGTGAAATGTGCGTGAAGCCAGCGCTTCATAACGAAATGTACGTTAATCGTAATATTCGTAAGAATGATCGTCAAACTGGGTACGATTCCGAAACTATGTTTGATTATAATTTATCGATGTTTAAATTTGTGATGCCTGAGTTTTTTGATGTGAGCAAACACGTTGCACGATCGAATATTGTGTTTTTGCCTAAACAGTTTAAAAATGTTTTACCTACAGCTTTCTGTGAAATGTGCGTGAAGCCAGCGCTTCATAACGAAATGTACGTTAATCGTAATATTCGTAAGAATGATCGTCAAACTGGGTACGATTCCGAAACTATGTTTGATTATAATTTATCGATGTTTAAATTTGTGATGCCTGAGTTTTTTGATGTGAGCAAACACGTTGCACGATCGAATATTGTGTTTTTGCCTAAACAGTTTAAAAATGTTTTACCTACGGCATTCTTTGAAATGTGCGTGACGCTGGTTGTGCCACTGCGTTATCACGAAATGTGCGTGAAGTCGGCAGTGTCACAACCTTATCACGAAGTGTGCGTTAGGTCGGTAGGACCATATGATGTGTATGTTAAGCCGGTAGGTCTCGAACCTTGTGATATGTGCATGGCCTCGGTAGTACCACAAACGGAAAGTAATAATTTTACTTCAGATGAGTATACATTGCCCACGTGTGACACTCTGGCAATTAATTCTGATGACGACGCTGACTCAAGGGGGAGTGTGTTCAAGGAAAATCGGATTGAGGATTCGTATGTTTTGCCTAATGTTAGGTTGACATTTTCCAAAGTAGGTGGTGTTCCTGCTTCGAATCCTATTGTTGCGACCGGTAATGCTTCTCTTTCGTCAGATTTTGCGTCTGCAGATTTATGCTCAACACAACCGTTGTCATTGGTACAACAGCGACCTATTTTAGGCATAACTATATCAGGTTATCAAGGCACTGCTTTAGTTGATTTAGGTGCTAAACGTTCCGTGATAGGAGGCAGATTGTTTGATTTGTTGAGTGAAAATAATCAGACATTTCGAGAATTTGCTATGTCCACCAGGTTAGCAGATGGCTCTGTACAGAACAGAACGGTGTTCACTACGACGTTGGAGGTTGCTGTTAAGCACAAGACTCTGTCACTGGAGTTCGTTGCACTGCCTGACGCTGCAGGTATTGATACTTTGCTAGGCATAGATTTTCTAGTAACTGCTGGTATTTCGCTGGACTTTGCAACCGCTAAGTGGCATTTCTCAGGGGAACAAAATGTGTTGTATCCCATAGAGTTCGAGTCACCGAGTCAGCACCTCACCTGCTCGTCAGCTGACATGCTTCGCGACGACGATGGTATTATGCTGCATCCGTCGCAACGCAATCAATTAGCAGGTCTTCTTCGTTCCAACGAAGATATTTTCAATGTAGGGGGAGCTACCACCACATTTGCGGAGCACCGCATACATACACTCCTGTACCATCCGCCTATATCTTCTGCTCCTTATCGTCTCACTTCTGCTAAAAAGGAGATTATGAAGAAGGAGCTCGACGAAATGCTCAAGGAAGGAATAATAGAAGAGTGCGAGTCTGCCTGGACTGCTCCCGCCATTTTGGTTCCTAAAAAAGGTATTAAGGTAAGGTATAAAGGTAAGGGCATTACAATAAAGTTCATGCCTAAACGGGATGGACCGTATTGCATTTCGGAGCAAGTGTCACGCGTGGGTGATTGTACAAGTGTTGGAAAATTCCACACGTCATACTTAACCCCTTTTGTCGCTAGGCAAGGTCAAACTCCACTGCCATTTCAACCTCGAAGCCCTCGGGGACGTCCACCCGAAGTTCACAATTTTAATACTTCCGATGCCAAGCTACCTACATACGGGACGTTCTTGTAGCTTGGAGGGGGAGGATGTAGCGCGGGAAGCGCATACGACTACAGCGCCGCCTATCGGCGCCATCAGTAACTATTCGCCTCCCCTCCCACGCACGCGCCCGCGCCATGAGCCAAGCGTCCGCAACGGCTAGAGAGTCGAGTCGGTTAGAGAGAGCTATGCTATGTTGTGTGATTAAGATTATTTCTTATTAGAATCTCTTAGATATATGAAACCTAGTGATTTGTGCTGTGTTTAATTGTACTGTTCGCGTGGTGTGTTTGTGGCTACCTAATAAACAAACTGTCAATGAACTCGGTGCTGTTTTCTTTCATTTAGGAGAGACATACGTAACTCACAACGAGGTGTACTCCTACGCCCGTTACATGAGTCACTTAATTGAAGCAGTAGGTATTCGAGTTTTAGCCCACAAAGTACCTTTCTATATATAATTTTAGCCTACTCGTAAGCTCCTTTAGTGAGTATTGTATTACCCAAGTATTACCTGACATATATTATTATACTCTTTGGTGAGTATCATAAGAGTGGTGGGTGAGTATCAAAGAGAATATAAATCGCTATAGATTGTGATTCCTAACTTCAAAAATTTTGAGACTTATGAATTGAAGTTTGTAGTGATGCGGCTAAGACATCTCGTCTGTCAAATCAAGCGATTATTATCGAATAGTTCATTGCATCGATTTTACAACCGATTTTTGAAATATTTTTATCAAGCCCAATATATATTCCATTCCATATCTTATATTATATTCTATATCTTATATTCTACACAAACAAAATTTTGTTACTTATTATGTATGGCGTTCTATATTCCATGCAATATGAAAGACAGACATTAAACGGTCCACTGAACTATGAAACTGAAATCTGTTCCAAGTTTTATATTTATTTTATTCATCCATATCCAATAATGTATCGTATACCTAATCGATTTCTATCAATTTACTTAAATGTCATATGAATCTAAACGACAGACTTGGTCACAACACTGGTTTTAGAAAATAAAAGACATAACACGTAACTGTTTGGGTGGTGAATTATTATAGTAAAATCCTCAACAACTATGATCTGAAAAAATGTAACGTGGGTTAAATTATGTTTGAAAAAAGTAAAATAATCTTTTTATTTACTTGAAAAGCCCTATTATTATTACGTGAATTTATTTATAATTTCGATGGCTCATGGTTGTTTACGTTCTATGGAAGTTGTCATGTGTCAAATATTTGAAGTAAGAAATCACAACGTATACGTTTAGTTGGTAAGTATCTTTAATCGTTTCCATGGAAACTCCTGGGTCGTGTAGTTTCGTGATAGGACTTTTATTAATAAATCTTATTCTATTTTTGCTACTGCTTTTTTGAGGAATGTCGATAGTAGAAATCGTTCACCACAACGAAGTTATTTATACAATACTCGACAAACCGCCACCAGAACCTCCGAAAACTCCCAGGTTTGTTTACCAACTCACTATGAGTTACCTACAAGATATTTGAGAATTACTAGATACTTATCTTAATTTCCATAGTTATATATTTATTTCGGGGATCTCGGAAACGGCTTTAACGATTTTGATGAAATTTGGTATGTGGGGGTTTTCGGGGACGAGCAATCGATCTAGCTAGGTCTCATGCCCGGGAAAACGCCGAGCAACGCTCGGCCGCCCAGATATTTTTTATTTGTTCAAACAAATGCTGAGAACAAATGAAGTTACGTTGTAGCGATAAGACTGTTTGCCTTTGCCTAATGTTGAATTAACCTTGATTAAGATTAGATTTTGTATCATAAAATTTTAAAAAATCGTGTCCCTACTGCTACTGAGTATAAGTACCTATTATTGTATGGGGTGAGCCATGGTTGTGTGTTGAGCTATACATACACCATAGGCTACACATTGTCTATGTGCATTCTATGTGTGTGTCAGCTTAGGAGCTATGAGTTCACGTTATCTATGTGTTCGTATTTGTGTCACAACTACAACTAAGGCCAACCCGCGCTTGTGAGATAAAAGTGAACAGGCATTTTCTGGATACTGACCAAGAGCAAACACATATGCAATGAAAAAAAATATCTATGAGTTTTTTATACCACGTCGGTGACGAACAAGCGTACGGCCCGTATGATGGTAACGCTTACCATCAGGTGTGCGACCACAGCCTACGGACGCATGCAACTGCATGGGTAACACATTTTATGCCCATTGAAAAACCCCACACACCCCAGGAAAACTTCAGCAGGAAGCTCATTGCACTAGGTACCATGGCATTCACCGCCGGGTCGCGGAAGAGTGTTTCGACTTACCTGTAACCCGGCAACTTTGTGACGAGTTGGAACACCGTGGGTTCAGTTATTCAGTCATTTATTGCTTTCATAGGTACAATAGGTTTTACACATTAGTAGGATCAGCTACGAAACCCTGTAAGGGCACTGCAACATACAATATAGTTAAACCTAGACATAGGTATCAACAAATAGATTCTAAATTATGAATGTATAGTAACTAAGAGTATTATACAAAATTATCTTAATGTCTATATTCTTATTTATACATATTTTACTCTTCTAGTACTATGTATATTTCTTAATATGTATCAATGGGTTTAGACGGTAGTCCGGGCGGTTCCCGGGAGTCCGTCATACGGGCTTCCCCAGCCAGGCGGGATGCGTAAACGCATTTCCCCTCGTAAAAAAAGGTACCATGGCATTGGTATTTTGTTTGCCAACAATGCCAATCGACATATTATTACAGGCACCCATCTAAACGCACATTAAAAAATAACCTCACTACCTGAAACTGCTGATTTGCACAGACAGAAAACATACTAATTCCACACCAAAACCGCGTTTTTGTCAAATCAGTATTTTTTTGATGCACAGTCAGTATTTTTTGATGTGCAGTCAGTATTTTTTGATGTGCAGTTAAATATCCCATAATAAAATCCCATTATAATAATCTACCTTCGACATTTGTTTCCCAGGTACCATTCTGAACTAGAGAAGCAGCTGAAAGCCCGGAAAATACCACAGCTGCGGCGGACCTTCGGATACGCTGAGACCCCAGTCAGCCCCCCGGACCAGTTCCTCAAGAAAGGGGAGGGGTTCGGTCAGTATTCCTATCATCATCCTCCTAGCGATATCCCAGTACAGCTGTATCCTGAAGGATGCCTGGTGTTCGGTCAGTATTCCTTATCATCATCCTCCTAGCGATATCCCAGCACAGGTATCCTGAAGGATGCCTGGGGTTCGGTCAGTATTCCTATCATCATCCTCCTAACGATATCCCAGCACAGCCGTATCCTGAAGGATGCCTGGGGTTCGGTCAGTATTCCTATCATCATCCTCCTAACGATATCCCAGCACAGCTGTATCCTGAAGGATGCCTGGGGTTCGGTCAGTATTCCTATCATGATCCTCCTAGCGATATCCCAGCACAGCTGTATCCTGAAGGATGCCTGGGGTTCGGTCAGTATTCCTATCATCCTCCTAGCGATATCCCAGCACAGCTGTATCCTGAAGGATGCCTGGGGTTCGGTCAGTATTCCTATCATCATCCTCCTAGCGATATCCCAGCACAGCTGTATCCTGAAGGATGCCTGGGGTTCGGTCAGTATTCCTATCATCATCCTCCTAGCGATATCCCAGCACAGCTGTATCCTGAAGGATGCCTGGGGTTCGGTCAGTATTCCTATCATCCTCCTAGCGATATCCCAGCACAGCTGTATCCTGAAGGATGCCTGGGGTTCGGTCAGTATTCCTATCATCCTTCTAGCGATATCCCAGCACAGCTGTATCCTGAAGGATGCCTGGGGTTCAGTCAGTATTCCTATCATCCTCCTCCTAGCGATATCCCAGCACAGCTGTATCCTGAAGGATGCCTGGGGTTCGGTCAGTATTCCTATCATCCTCCTAGCGATATCCCAGCACAGCTGTATCCTGAAGGATGCCTGGGGTTCGGTCAGTATTCCTATCATCCTCATAGCGATATCCCAGCACAGCTGTATCCTGAAGGATGCCTGGGGTTCAGTCAGTATTCCTATCATCCTCCTCCTAGCGATATCCCAGCACAGCTGTATCCTGAAGGATGCCTGGGGTTCGGTCAGTATTCCTATCATCCTCCTAGCGATATCCCAGCACAGCTGTATCCTGAAGGATGCCTGGGGTTCGCTGCCTATTAATCCGAAGATTTGGCGTAGACACAAGTTTTTACGGAAGCGGCTGCCACCTAACCTTCTAACCCGAGGGGAAACTAGACCTTATTGGGATTATGACCTGATCGCATATTTAACGCCCTTGCCCCGATCTGAGACATCATTCACTTTCGAGTTTGGTTCTTAAAACCATCTGAGACATAGAATATTAGTGTCTTAAATTATAAAAAAAATATATGTGTTATTCTACATATTACGAGTATCTAGTCAAAATCGCAGTCAGTTACATGACCTGATGAATTTCACTCGATAGAAAAAAAATCTAAAGTAACCCCTTTTTGCAATGTTTTTAGGGTTCCGTACCAAAAAGGTAAAAAAGGAACCCTATTGGTTTCACTTTGTCTGTCTGTCTGTCTGTCTGTCACATCGCTAAATATCTCAGAAACTACTTATCCTATCGATTTGAAATTTGGAATAGTTATAAACAAGGGTAACCCAGATACATAGAAGATGGTTTTATAAATTATTTTATTTTATTTTCTGTGAATAATGACAGATAAAAGGGGGTTCAAAATTTTAAAGTCTGGCAACTATGTCAAGTGGGGTATCCTATGAAAGGGCTTGACTTGTACATTCCAAAACAATTTTTAGTTTTTTTTTTCGTTGGGGAAATTTCGGTTTACGAGGGAAAATGTAAAAAAAAATACCATTCCCCCCCCCCCTTATCTCCGAAGTTTACGAAGAAAAAAATTTGAAATTATTACACAACATTAATATGCATGTATATTTTACAGGAAAATTATAGCCATAGCTCTATCTAGTTTTTCTTTTTTTTAATCATCAAAAAACTCTTCTATACTAAGTTTGTAATTTAATCACCTTTGTATATATTTTTGTTTTATATTTAAATTTACAAAATTACGTTGAAAATACCTTCTTTCTAATAAAAAAACAATTATTGAAATCGGTTGATGTGATAAAGAATTATCCTTGAAAAACCAACATACGTACTAAGTTATTCAGTCGCGCAAATTAGTAACACAATGCGCCGATAGATGGTGCTGTCATGTTTTTTTAAGATTGTTCCTGAATTAATGGGGTCGGGACGGGTACACAACTACATATTCAAGAACTGTGTACGGAACCCTCGGTGCGCGAGTCGGACTCGCACTTGACCGGTTTTATTTTTTTATATTACGGCTATTACCTATTACTGATATTTCAAATTTAATTTTTGTACTCATTTAAAGATCCTGTATAGTTATAGCCAAATTCGCAGGGTTTGCTTATAAATAGCTACACATTTACGAAAACTACGCGCAGAGCTTCCGTAGAGAGCAGGATGGTTAATTGAGAGCAGGATGGTTCACGCGTGTTAGAGCGGGACATATGCATTGGGGATACCGCCCCTTAACCGCCTTTGGCAATAATATTTAACATTATGTTTAATGTCATTTGATGTTTTTCTCTTTCAAGCGGCTTTATCTGAGGTCATGGGTTCTGACCCCCACTCGCACCACTTCTTATTCTCGTGTCGGTGTCGATGGTTTCTTTCTCTGGCTAAATCGTACGGGGCCTGCGAAAAATACTTACTCGTAGTTACCACTGGGTTTACACAAAAAACTTATATATACGTAAACCGGGAAATATATATAATATATATATATACATAGTATATAGGGGCACCTCGGATACAACAATACAAATATTCTTTCTTCTTCTTCGTTTCCTCAAGCCTGAGGGTCTTGACCACCAGAGCAGCAGTTCTTCACCACCGCTCTATATATATATTATTTATTGATTGATATTCTTTATTGATTACCAAATAAAGTATACTAAAGAAAACATCAATGGAATCGCACACAAACAATGGTAGGCAACAGGCAGTCTGAACGAGCGATCTCTTTCAGACAACCTTCGGGTAGTAGAAACTGCGATGCTAGAAAATGTAAACCTTGAAAACGCTTCGAGGATTTTTTTAAAATTAAAAATGGGATCGCTCTTGGCCAGCATCTAGCCAACATCTAGATGATGTTGTTTTTTCTCTTTATCAGTTACTTACTGTTTATTTTCCCTTTCCTTTACACAGGTCAACCTGTAAAGAAGTCGGACCACCAGTGCATCAAAGGCAACCTGCCGCCCGTCCCCAAACGGCCGCCGCCTAGCAAGAAACCCGAGAAACCGAAGATCAACTTCAAAGTGGTCAACATTAAGAAAGCCGTCAAGGTGAAGGGGAAACCTGTGGAGCCCAGGTATATTAGTCTTGAAGAATGCTCCCTTATAGTTAACGGAAAAAACATGGTGTGGTCAAATCAGCCGAAAGACGTCCACTGCTGGACATAGGTCCCCCTAAGAGTGCCACAATGACCGGTCCTGCCGCATCCACCGGACTCCCGCGACCTTTACCAGGTCATCAGCCCACTTTGAGATGGTCTACCCACGCTACGCCTTCCGATCCGTGGTCGGTGGTTCTTGTGCAATGTGCCCTGCCCACTTAAGCTTAGCGATTCGAAGTAGCGATTATACCTATCGGTTACTTTGGTTCTGCTACGGATGGTCTCGTTGCTGATGCGATCACGCAGAGAAACTCCCAGCATAGTCATAGCCATTGCCTACTGAGTGACTTTGAGCCTTCTTATGAGGCGCATGCGGTGTATACATATAATAGGAAATATAATATACGAGTAGGTATGGTGTTCGTCCTATAAAAGTTTATTACCCAAGTACATACCGTTGACAGACTGGTGGACACCCGCGACGGCCACATAAAGAAGATCAAAGGCTCAGGCGAGGTCCCCGAATACTGCCTCCGTCCGGACTTCGGTCGCATGCCGGCTTACCTGGTGCGCCGGAATCGGCGGGTACGTCGCGAGCTGGCCGCCCTGCAGTACGCCGACGACCATAAGGAGAGTCTGTGCAAGCAGTTGGCTGATGAGGAGCGGGAGAAATTGCTCAAGGTTACTCTGAATGCTACTTAAATTCGGACGAGGAATCACCCGGTGCCCTAGACTAAGAAATATAGGTACTTAGCGCGGGACGCATGCCCATTTCTTAATGGGCCTTCGGCACTAGGTATCTACATGAGTTGCAAATACGTAACTATAGTGAATAGCGTATAATAGCAGCAGCGCCACATAAAATGGAGTAGGTAGGTAAGGTACCTACCACAGTTAACGAGACATAAAACTGTTATTTTTGTAGTAGGCGACTGCTAGTATTTTTCTCCCGTCAATGTATTATAAAAACGATATTTCACATAAAAGTCTGTGTTTATAGGTAGGCAAAATTACGCATGGTGAGCAAGGCAAGGCAATCTTGCAGCATTCGACTTTTTTTTTTGTTGATTTTTATTTGACTCTCTGTTCCCAGGATTTGAAGCTCAAATGGCAAGTACAACAGAAGGCGTTCCTCCAACTGCCGATGCTCACGGACACGGTTCCCAAGATTTTGAAGAAGGATAAGATGGAGAAGGAACTGAGACAGCTGGAGAAAGATATACAGCTCATAGATTCCAACCCGTACATATACGTCTATGACTGAGTGTGTGAGAGTGAAATAAAACCTATGTGTGTGTAATGTTTATCACTTCGTAATAAATAACATGAGACTGAAAACGTTCTGAAAGTCAATTTAAATAAGTTAAGGACTACAAACACTCACCTTTCTTTTGGCCTTCATATTCCGTGCTTTCTAAATTTTTCACTAGGTACAAAACTTCTAATTCCGTTACAAATTTATCCGCTTGGTCTCATTTCTAGATAGATGAATTAAAAAAAACAACGCTTGGACAAACCAACAACTTTATTCCCTCAAATGTTACATTTTCACAAAAATAGGTATGTTGAATTGCACCTACATCTCTATGCTTATTCTAATTGACTAAATTGCATCTAAAACGAGCACTGCCCAATGCCCATGAGATATGTCCTTTTCACTTTATTTAAAACATCAGATTTTCATTAAAGGTTGGATCATCAAACGTGAGATTTCTCGTATGTACGGTAATGGGACTTTTAGGACGAAAACATTAGTGCCACTTGTCCCATGGGACTATTGGGACGAAAAAGTCAAACTCAATGGTACTAGTGGTATTGGTATAGACAGGTAGGTATATTATCCAGTGAGTGAAACCCCAAATTTTATAGAGGTCGGCAACATAAGTATTACATTAGCGTTAAACTCGAATTTTTAATTCAAGACCGAAAATAACTACGACACATCTGTGACTGTGTTTTTTACATCAAATAATATAAAAAAGGTTGGCTAGGTACCTATGAAATATCCGGTTGACAAATGGTTGGCAATGACATAAGTGACTTTGACATTGATGTAAAAAAAACCACCCCAGTGACAGATCTGTCGTAGATTTTTTTGGTCTTCAATTTGGATTGGAGCATTTGGTAGCTACCCTCACTGACCCAAAAAGAAAATCCATCCTGTATACTTAAAAGTTCATGACCCATCTCGCAAACTTCTTCTTTGAATCTCTATACAGTTTTACAGGACTGTCAACCTTAAGGGGTTCCCAAATTAAAAGTCGTGACTGTACAAATAGCATGAAATTCTGATTTTTTTTTTAATTCAGCGTTTAGGGAATGACTAGATTTTTAAAGAAAAGGACGGGAACAAAAGGCGGTACTAGAGCGATATTTCTTATTATTTTAATTCGATACTACTTTATCCCTCAATAGTATTTTGTATTAAACTTATGATATCTACGAGTAGCCCTTCGTACCACCTTTTTTCCATTTATTAGGTACTTTACGTGTAAACTTAATAATTACTTATATAATAAGCACAGAAAAGAAGGGTTGACTCCTAACATAATTAGGGTCGAGGGCCGAGCATTAAACCCAGAGCATTGTGAGGGTATTATACATTAAAAAACGTGAATGATGAGGTAAACGGAAAATCAGACATATAATTATGTGATTATTAAGAGGAAACATTGGGGATCATCTTTTCATACAATCGTTCTGGTCTGTTTCTTCCCTGGTTTTTGACCGTAGGTTGTTTTTATTCTTCTAATTAGATCAATATCATCATCTGCGTCTATTTCTAGCTTATCATAGTGTCTTGCGATTTGCATGCAGGAGTCCCTTCTATGCACTGTGTTTTATATAATGGTAAATGGTAGGTGAGTCGTTTTCAAAAAAAATGTACATAGTTAAGGGCTTAATGAAAACAAAATTACGATCGCCATACAAAATATATGAGTCATCGTTACACAAAGGAATCAATAGTTAAGTTTTGTTTTAATTAAAGCCCTTAACTACGTACAAAATTTTTGAAAACGGCCCAGGTAAGTATTACGCTCTTGTTTAATGTTGTTGGTGGTAAAAGTTACAATTATGAGTCGTTTTCAAAAAGAGTGTACATAGTTAAGGACTTAATTTGACTATTTTTTAGTGGCAACCATTCAAATGCACATTAAGCAAATAACTCTGAACCTAAAACTACTGATTTGCACAGCAAACATATTTATTTGCACATACAAACCGCGTTTGACGCGTGCCTATCAGTATTTTTCTGATGCGCAGTCAAATATAATCAGCTTTTTAATTGTTTCTTTTGTGTTGCGATAATTTGTCATACATTTCTATAGGTAACTTTCGTAACACAAAATAACCAATTCATCGAACCAACTTCGTAACACAAAGGACTCTTATGTTATGGTTCATAATTAAATTTTATAGGAAAAACCTGTTATTCAGTTCTATACAAGCACTAATTATTAATACGATATCTATTGTATAAAAATAAGTAGAATTGACAACATTTCATATTTCTAAGCCTACAATTATATCACTTCCCTCTATTCCGCTTGAAAAAAAGGAACACGCCAACGGCTTTAAATCTTTAATGAGCCTCATATTTAATTTAATATCATTATATGAATTTCGTAATGACATAACTCCAGTTCTACGCTCGAATTGGCCCATTGCTTTAGTCACCTCCCGAAAATTCCGATTAAAAAAATATATAGGCATAGACGGCTCATTTGACAAGTGTCAAAATTAAGCCCGTGACAGACGGGCGGTTAAGTACGTGGCGCTTAGGAAGCAAGTAGGAGACGGCGTGATAGACGGATATTCGCGATATTTACTCGGAATCGACATCGACACAATTGTACGAGCTATAAAATCATACGTTATCAGTTACGTTTGTCTCGATGTCGATTAGGAACAAATCTCGTGAATTTCCGTCCATCAACTAGTCTATCACCCACCTATTATTTTTGATTAATTCCTAATCGATTTATAATATTATGAAACTTTATTTTAAATACCTTACATAAAGAATTTAAAATTTTATTAGGAAAAAATAGATTAAATGGTTCCACTTTTATTTTTATTTCTATATTTTCATATATTCGCGTACTTAATTTTGACACTTGTCAAATGAATGAGCCGTCGATGCCTATTTCTTTCAATCGGAGCTGTCGGGAGGTGACTAAAGCAATGGGTCTATTCGGTCGTAGAACTGGGTTATGTCATTTCATTACAGAATTCAAAAAATGATATCATATTAAATATGAGGCTCATGAAAGATTTAAAACCGTTGGCGTGTTCCTTTTTTCAAGCAGAATATAGGGAAGTAATAAAATTGCAGGCTTAAAAATATGAAATGTTGTCAATCAATTGGCTATATTTAACATATTCGATGGGATGGAGGGACAGTTTGCTCCTTACGTTAAGAAAACAGCGAATGATATATTCATCTCTCTCATACTCACGCAAAGCGGCATAAGTATGAACAGTTCCATTGTACTTATGTCCTATCGTAAGAAGCTTACATGTAAGTATGTACACTTATATTAGCAAAATACAAGGGACTCGTATGATACCGAAACTACACAATGGGCCGTGATGGCGCAGGACAAGGACGCAGCTATGCGATGGAATGAGATGGAAATAGGTATTTCTTCCTTTAACACATAACTGTGTCCTGTACGTTGGGCCATTATATTATAGCCCATTATATGGACATTTGCTATAGTTACTCGGTGCTTGAGGGGTGGTGCCAGACTCAAATAATCGGACTATAGTAGTGCCCGACTCAATTAATCAGTGGACTACTTTCATAGTAAGAACGACTTTATTTTATCTAGATATGACAGTAGCGTTCTTTAATCTTTCTAGGGAAGAGTATGTCAAAATACCCTTAATTCGACTATGTCCAACCGGCTGGACAGTAATTTTGCCCGTCTATTTGTATTTTTTTTAGCAGAAACGTTTCGATTATTCGACGTCGCCGAGGCTTGAACGCTTTTTTTTTCGGTTAATAAATTATGAACATTATATTCAAAGGACAGATTTTTATATCATAATTTAAGTTTAAATCTCTCTAAAACCACTTTCGTACGATAATTTACACCTTACATACCAAGTGCGTAATATTCTACATTAGGTACAGTCAGCCCATGAAAATGTTGAGCATACTTAGCACCTTGTCACATCGAAATCTAAGAAATATTTAGACTGAAACGTCATAAAATTTGAAACCTCTTTAATTTGACAAAGTACTTACTAAAGTGCTCAACATTTTCGTTGGCCCACTGTACATACTAAGTGCAACGGAAGAACGGGGCACAACTAATGGGTGTTTTCACTTAGTACGCTCGATCTATATACCAATATCTATATACCAATATTGGTACCTTTTAGTTCATCTCTAAAGTTCAACAATCTAAAAAAACTGCGTATCTCTTTGTTGTTGTATACATACTTTACATGTTGTGTAGATATGTTTATTGTATATATAGCGGCGGCGGATTGTATGTTTAGCAGATCAACGCCACGAGATGTACTTTTAAGAAAGCGTAGTTTACTTTTGGAAACGCCAAGCGACGAGAGTTATTGAGTGGTCTGCGTTTCGGACGTAGTGGGTAGTTGCTAAATCTTGCATTAAAAACAACCCTCTTCTAAAACTAACACGTCATTTTGACAGTATACGACGCGTGACTCGGGGATCATTCTGCATTATTGAATTATTTATTTAGGGACTTAGGTTACGGTTTTAGAATATTTGTAATAGAAAGTAAAATATAAAAATACACATCTAATATAAAAACTTCAAAACATATTACATTTTCGTATCAATAAACAAAACTTAGGTACGAAAATACTGGGGAAAACACTCAAACTAAGCCAACCTTGTACTATATATATAATACTTTTAGTTTTATCTCACGGCCGCGAGTAAGGCATGTGTGTTGAGGTATACAGTATACAGACACATTGTCTATGTGTGCCTCAGCGTAGGAGCTATGCTATGAGTTCACGTTGTCTATGTGTTCGTATGTGTCACAACTACAACTATGGCCAACCCGCGCTCGTGAGATAAAAGAACTATACACAGTATATAGATAACATAGAAACTGTAATGCGAAATAGGTTGATCGAATGCCCGAAACTTGCTAAAACTTAATAAATCGAGCGTACTGAAGTATTATTTTGGCAATTATTTAAATAAATTCAAAATGGCTGCTTAACTATCTGTGTACAGATGTAGTGAATAATGTTTCTCATCTCTCCTGTTCGGAAAGTTCGATTTTCATATGTAGATAGAATAGTGGAAAATCGCTTAACCGACTCTAGGATGGAAAGTATTTTTTTTATAGTTCATCGAAGTATACTATACTTTTACTTCTCTTTTACTTTCCTCATAGTCAAAATGAAAAGTTTAACTCGGGTGAAAGCACCTGTTTCACCCTTGACCTATTGCCAAAATATCTCGATTGAAATGGGCCTCTTTCAACCCTTGGTTAACACTTTACGAGTTGTCCCGATCAAAACATTATTAACTACACCTGCAAGTGACTACAACTTCGTCTCGAATATGGGCGTTATCTAAGAATCTTAAACATGACATTTATAGTTAATCAGCAATACCTACTTACATAAATACAAACTCCAAAAAATATAACCCGACCATATGTAAGGGCGGGTGTTATGTTATGTAGGATTTGCAATCCCGGGACTTTCGGTGCAGTCCCCAAAATTCCGGGAATTTCCGTACAAAATCCCGGGACTGCACATCCAGTACGGTTATGTCAATTAATAGTTTTTTTCACATAAAGAACAATTGCTAGTATGATAATGTTGAAATTTTTTTTTAATTATATACCTTTTTTTTTAAATATCTAATGAATTATTGTTACTATATAACTGATTTAAATTATTATCTGTAAATTCAACACAATGTATATTGTTCAGAATTAAATAAATGAAATGAAAATGAAATTAATAATGTCAATATGTAGATGATGAGCGCTCGAATATATACTACAATAAATGCTACGAACGCTTATAGCCCCAAAACCGTTTAGAGGCGTTTATTTTAACTGTTGTTTCTTCTGTTGTCGTATGATAAAACCAGTAAAACGTATTGCACGATATTTATACTAACTGCATTAATTCTATAGATAAAATAATGACAAAATAGATTAACAATTAGTCAAAAATAAAAAACAAAGTTTTTTTTCTCCTATTCCATGGAATAGATTTTTTCTTAAAGTAATTTTAGTCTTATACCTATAAGTTATATAAAATAAAGATAATACTCCTTTATCTAACATTTAAAATATTAAATTAAGTAATAAATAATTTTAAAACTATTGAGATCTGTTACAGGTCACCTACTCGACTAGAAATAACCTTCTTTGTAAATTTAAAAGTTACAATAGAACCGAAACTCTGGCCACTTCACTATACGCGAATATCGGTTCCAGATGGCGGCACTATTAACATTAACACTTTCGCTGCCTAGCTTTTCGTAGTGCCACGCAATTTCTCTTTATACGGGGAAACGTATGCGTGTCTACGCGCAAAGCGCCCGCTAGGGCAGTGAAGGTATTAATAACGTCAAACATAATCTTTCACATCGATTGTTCCATGTATAAATTACATTGGAATCCATTTATAAATAAAATGTCAGAAGCGCTTCTCGGAATAGACCTAAAATAATTAAAAAGTTACGTACGAAATAAATAACTTATTCTGAAACAATATTGCTATTAACTTATGATACCTGAACATCCCTTGCTTGATTTATAAAAATTATGCAACGCTGAAACAATAATATTTCAAATATGAGTGACAGTAACAACTTTGCCCATCCGTGTTATCTTTGCCCAGTCACAAAAAAATATATATAAATATTATAATTGTTGTAATTTTTTAAAGATAATGTGTATTGTATTAATGTTAAACAAAGTTCGGAATGATTATCATTTTAACAGAAAACACATAAGGAGCAAAGCAAGTATTGATTTATCATGAAAAAAAATGGATTGGCAGGACTTTTACAAATAATATGAAATAAATAATACTAAAATTTACTTAATTGTAAAAATGAAATGAAAACAAAACATACTAAACTACTGCGGTGGCGCAAAACTAAGGCGACGAAAAGCTTTCTGGCCACAATTGTCTCAAGAACGGGTCGCTAAAAACAAAAAAGTTTATTATTATAAACTGCAAATAAAAATAAGTCACACAACAGCTGTTAACCCTTTTCCAGGCCGCACCAACCTACGTCGTTTTGAGATAAACAAAATATATATTCAAAATAGTTATGTATTGGAAATTAATTTAAGCGCAAGTAACTTTTCACCGAAATTCAATTCGATTTAAACCTTAACTTTGGGTGTTAAGGTTGAAATTTTAACTACATGCATTTGGTCACTATAGGTACTATGACTGGAAAAGGGTTAATTTACTGTCATCAAAGTAGCTGATAATATAGCCCTGTCACATGGCATTCGTATCTCCTGGACAAGGACATATTAACGATTTTTTTACCCAGAGGATGTGACATCCATTTTATGACAAGGTTATATAACTGTTATATCTGGCAAAATAAATCTATAGATGTTGGTGAAGAGTAGGTACAAGAATGTAGCATAGGTACTTATATCCTCATAAAACGGCATCGGCATACAAAAATGGAATTTAAACCAAGCGGTTCGATCACATAGTTCAGAGATTTCAATTGTTGTGAAATCTCTAGTATTTTTAGCACGGGTCAAATATCTCTTTCTAGTTTGACTTCTTTTTCCTTGGACTAATTTGTTATATCTATAGGAACATGGGAGCTAGGACTGCTAGGAGCATTAAGAAATATTTTTACTTACATCTTAGCCGTCTTCTTGTTCATCTTCTGATATATGGAGCCTTTGGCTAGCCCTGCGGGTCCGCTGGCGAGGTCCCCGGGCCCCCGCGCGAGCGAGCACCCGCGCTCGCGTGGCTCCGGCCCTGAAGCCCGTACGGTAGGGCCTTTGCGGAGGTCGGGGTTGGGGCCTTTCCAGGCCATGTAGTCCTCTCTAAAACAAGTCCTAATCATGATGAAACATATCCCACTGCTGGGCATGCAATCTCGTGGAAGAGACGGTATGAATGAAGCTACATCTTATGAAGGTTTTCACATGGTGTTTTCCCGTCTTGTTATTCTGTTTCGAATAAGGGAAGTTCGGAGTTTCTTAGAAAAATAAGAAGCTAGCTTACGAGATTCATCATCAAAATATTTTTTTTTAAATTAAGCAGCAACGCTGCTAACGCAAACTACAAATTTCAAAATAAAGAAAATTTTAAAAACTTAGGCTCCGGGCAGGATTCGAACCTGAGACCTTCTGGCATTCGCGGCCAGTCGCTCTAGCCCCTGAACTACGGGAGCAATCATACCCGGGTCCCAAATTCATCAAGCGTTCCTTTATACCAAACGTCTTAGGGAGGCGTACAGCGACAATAGCGACATGTATCTAGAAGACTCATGCTTCTTTTAACGGCACTAACGTCTCAAAATATGTTGAGAAATCGTCAGTTTCGATTCATTTTTTCCTTCATTTAGAAATTTAGAAATTCTTTCTCAATAAAATGGTTCACTAATAAGATCATACTTTAATAGTATTTAAGGAAACGTTATGAAAATAGGAATTAGGCTCATATTCACGAATTAAACAGTCTATCTTATATAAGTGTATTCGTATGTATACTACGTACAGCAACAGACTGTCCTTCGGACCCCGCCGGAGCGTCGCATTTGGCCCAGAACCCGACACCGCGTACTGGGACTTGTATTTGCTCTCGCTGCTACTCGTCTTCAAGATCGGCCTGAAAACGTTGACTTTTTTTTAACAATCGCATACTGGTATGTAAATCCAAAATAAACCCCTGATTAATCCTGAAACTACGAGTATATGTATATCTAACTATCGTTATTCCTACGGTTCGTTTTGGGGTCAGAATTTCATTTTGCTAAAGCACTCTCAGATAGTAACGAGTTATAAAGTGCCCAAGTCCGAATATCTGCCAAAGGCGGCATAATTATCTACATATGGTACTTTCATATCCTTTTTATTTAGCAGGATCTTTGTCCATAGAGGATTTGGCATCTGTTACTAATACAGTAAAATCCTTAATAATACTTGATCGACTTTATTTAGTTACATCAGATAAACGTCTGATCGTCTAATATCGATCCTGATGTGGTCCAATTAGGCCTTAGGGCTAACACGACTGACGGCATGCTAAAACTACCCCCCTAACTCCTGTATTTCCAAAACAGGTCGGCAGAGCATATAAAACTTAGATTTCCGTGCCACTTCTTGCAATCTAGGTTTAAAGAAGAAAAAGCACCTCTTCCCACAATATATAAATATTAGTGTTTAACAAAAGAGTATTTGCCGATACAAGTCGCGGTCAGTTGTGTTAGCCCTGCTCTAGTAAGCCGGACACATCCTTGCTCAGGAAGTTCTAAGTCTACTGGTCGTACCTAGTTGTCGAACTAAATTGTTATAGAAAACCCCACGGCTTTTTAAAGCAAAAGATAGTTGTCCACAATAAACACAAAACTAAGTGCCAGGACATTCAGTTCGTACTTAAAATAAATCATTGTTATTAAGGTTATCAACTTGACGCTGATTACTACTACCTACTACTTAATTTAAATCAATAATACTTCAGTATGTAGGGTCTTAGTACCTTTAATCCACCAGCCACCTACCTCTTGCTGAGAACAGACGTATATCTCAATATTTATCATGCAATCGTAAATTGGTATACTTGTATTGTGTAAACATTATGAATAAATGTAAAAATAATATTTGTACAATACCTATAATTATTCATATCAATTTCAACTAAACTTTACACTAGAAAACAAACTATTTATAAAAATGTATATCACTAATATATATTTGATTACGTATTTAATACTTGTGTACTTATAATTCAAATTCTTATAAATGACAATTGTCATTTCTAGATGTCAAAAATAAATAAATCATAGTTATGTATCCGCTAAACTAAATATAAAATGATCATGAATGCTATTGACATAAATAATTTTATTTACTAATACACAATAAACTTGTACATGCTCTTAAAAACAACTTGATTGATATAACACCGCACATACTATTTCTACTACTAAATAACAAAACACTGTGAACTTTACTTTTCGGTGCCAGCTTTGCACAGCAAAAAACTTTATGACAATGGCAAAGTTGAACGTTCTGTGTAAACCACACCATGCAATCGTATAGAGAAATTAATATTTCTCTTTCCACTCACTCATGTAAAATGTCACACGCAGATGTGCCGTAAGAACATTACATACATTTACACGTGTTCATTTTACGAAACGAATTATCAATAAAAAAATCTCCAATTTAAAGAGATCTACAGTCAACATGCATTATTCGTACATAGTTATTGTAACAAAACTTATTGGATGATCACAAAATAGTTATATCGTTTAAGATGTTTGAAGTTTATAACGATATCGTTCAATAGTATGGTCAATTTACAAGAACTTGCGCAGAAAATGTATGAAACTGTCATTAGTTTCATAAGACTTTCCGCGCCTGCTCTTGTAAATCGACCTATGATAGAAATAGCTACGTAGCCCACAGCGGCCTCAGCTCAAAATTATCTTCACTTCAACAAAAACTAGTAGTAGGACTAGGACGTAGACTGAAAACTAGCGCCCTAGCCTGTTCTGAAATATCTACCTTCTGTCATAACTCATAACTATGCCGGTCACACATCAACATGCAAAAGAAAATAAGGTATTTACCAAGGACTGACAACGTCATCTAATACGTCAAGCGTGTCGTGTATGCTTGCTGTCTCATTCCTGTACAGGTGAAGTGTAAGTTGCTTATTTTTATAACTTAAAGACCAATTTAAAGAACAACACGAGAATAACTAATTATGCTCAGTATTAACTGTGTTATTATGTGCCATTCCCAAGAGAAAAGGTGGCGATATCAATAAGGCGCAATTTTCATAATGGACGTAATTAGAAATCGCTTATACATCGAGAAGCAGGAAATTTTACTAGGGAAAGAAACATACAATCTAGTATGTACCCATAATAATTTGTGTTTTAAACATATAAATGACGCTATTTATAAACGTTCATCAAACCTATTTTAGCTAAAACTTTTAGTAAATAACCCTGCCTTGCAGTCGGGTAAATAGTTTTTCTTTATCTGCCACTTTAACATTTGTATTTGTGAGAAAGGCACAAAAACATTTTAGTAAACAGAGGTTTGTTTAGTTTTATGAATAAGGTACTCCCCAAACTTATCGACGCGGAGTCGGCATAAACCGAGTGCTTTACTCCTGTTCCCTTTACTTATGTTCACATTAAGTACGTAATCGCCGCCGACAGCAGTCGCTCGGCGTCGGCCGAGACGATTGACGTCTTTTTCGCTCTTATTACGTAGACATAAAGCGATTATTGATCGGCTATCGCCGATTCTGAGTCGATAGGTGAAGGCGCAAATGATTGCCAATAAAATCATTTTCGGGATGTATTTATTGATTAGATGTCTCTTTTTATTATTTTACGTAAATCTGCGCCAAGAGCTTAAAGAAAGTATTTAGTTCAGTAGCATCGTAATAGTACATTAGCACATTGTAAAAAAAGGATTAATATAAGACAGACAGTTTTGAAATTGTAAGTAGAATTGACAGATAATTAACTCTTACGACTGCAAAATTTGTATTCCACTATAATTTTAGTTTTATTTTATTTTTATATGTACGTGCATTTATAAAATGAGTTCAACTTTGCCCGTATTAGTTACACTGACATAATAATTCCCACTTCTGGATAAATGCTTCGTTGTAATCCTGAAAAAACAGATCTTCTTCTTGTTTGTGTTTAGGCTGGGCAGTAACCGAACAGACGGGCAAAGTTGTAGTAGTAGTAGATTTTTAAAGGGACATTTCGAAAAAGGTGTAATATATTTTGCAGTTTTTTTTAAAGAACAGGGGGTGTAACAATTATCACAAAATTGTAACGTTAAATAGATTATTCTTAATTGAATAAGTTAATTCGAAACAAACCAAAGCCTAAACGTTTTTCGTATACTTTGTTTGCTATAGAAATTTACTTTTTTTATAATACACCAACATCGTTTTTTATTGCAACAAGCTAAATTAAGCGCTGGAAAAAATAGAAACACTGTTTGAGAACTTTCGCCTGATATCTGATGGCATTGACACTTTCAGTACCTACCAATAATTTCGTAACGCTACAATCGTAAACCGTATGTAGAGAAAAGAGCCTATGAGACGAGCGCTTAACTAGCGAGCTTCTAAAGTGTTAACATATCACGACAGTATATATTTTAATATCAATTTAGTGGATGGTCGAATCAACTTTTTCTTTTCGTTATCCCAGAATATATATTCTATAATTGAAACAGTGACATAAGCGTTATGCTACAGTAAAAAGCTGACGTATCCATTGTCACTACGGGCAACTTGTATCGAACCCAATCAGTTCATCAGTATGCAAATTATTCAGGGTGTGTGAAGAACACATATCCTTAAAACTCTTGTAAAGTTAGGAACATATTGGCCGTAGTGATAATTACGTGAGAACTACTTAAACAAGCGTTCTAAAAATGACTCGCGATTGTTAAAATTCCAGAAAAAGTTGATTACAGTTAAATTACTTTAAGTATGACACTGTCACTTTTATTCCATGAGATATTCTATTTTAACACTAATGTAATAGTTTCTATTGCATAACACCGTCTCAAAATCATATGTCAGTAAGTAATAGAAACATTAAAACGTCAACATTAAAGTAGAATATCCAATGGGATAATAGCATATGTCAGTGTCAAAGTCCAAGTAATCGTACCGTAACCTAAATGACCATAAAGAGACGAACTCGAGTAATAAATGTGGACGTACGGAAGACGCTCGACGGTTATCAGACACGACTGCACTGCTCTCCGCTCCTCCCTACCATCGACAACACAGTTACAGTAGTATTTTATCTACACACATATCATAAATCCTCTAATATGCGTTCGGAAACCGTAGAAAATGACTCTCATTTCAACATTCAATGAATTTATGGCAATTTTCTTATCTGTGGCTAAGGCTACAGCAGTAATAAAATATTTCATTTTAATCTCATATATGATGTTAAAATATTACGTCAAACAAAACTGTCAAAATTTAAATGTCAAAGTTGACATGTCCCTATTCTAGTATCACTGAAAATTCAAATTCAGTCGATGCGAAATGTCAACTCGATGTTTTATTAGTATATATCGCACGAAATTTGAGCTAGAACGACATGATCACATCAGAATAAGGACTCTTTACTTTTTAAAATAACATTCAGGTATCGGTTGCCAGTTCTGATTTCGATATTTCCGCAACCGTGCAAAAAAGGTTGTATTAACACAATTATTGTATTTATTTACTACGGTTTCTGAACCCATCTTAGAGTAATTATAATATGTGTGTAGATAAAGTAATGTATGCAACTGTACATAATTAGGCATTAAAACACTCGTGTGACCTTATTATGAAACTCGCCTTCGGCTCGTTTCATAAAACACACTCGTGTTTTAATGCCCCTCATTATGTACCAGTTGCATAAACTACTATTCCTTCGTTGTGCGCGTAACAATAAAATGTGGGAATAGGACGATAGGTCTTGCAGTTATTGCTGTTATCAGCCAGATAACGATAGGCGGGCGATTTTTCAAACGCTAGAAACGCTCGGTTTAATTTAAGTCATTATAAGATTTTAAACTCACATGGTCATTGACATTAGAATTACGATTAGTAACGGGATATTTACCATGTATATTTGTGTATGTGAGTTGAGTTCCCGATATTTCGGCCTCTCGGATTAACCCTTGATAATAGCACTTGCAAAAGTGCTGAAATATCGGTATCCCACAAAAACAAATATACATGGTAAATATCCCGTTAGGTACTAATCTTAATTCTAATTAAAGTCATTGTCGGTTTACAAATTTAGGACCATCATTCAATTTACGTCTCCCCTCTAACCCTTGTCCCGAAACAGGCGAGAACACATTAAGACTATCTGTCTATAATACCATTTCGAAATCCGCCAATACAATAATATGGGTTGACATTTATCGTTTATACCTTAATATTGGCCCGGTCTGAAAGGGTTATGATGGCATGTGTTTCCAATGGGTACCACAAACAGAAACTGAACATCAAATAACACGAACATAAATATCTGCATCCATTTCAAGCGACGATATGACATGATGGGATATGCCTACCCATTTCCCCTTTAAAAAATCGTGACATGAAATCATTTAAGTCTAACACAGAACAACATTTAGTTTAGACTTACGGCTTGCTTACACTGCAGAAAGTCGTTATGAAAGTCAATTTTCTCGAAGCGCTTTCTACTGTCAACTTCGACCATCGACCCAATGTAAACAAGCCCTTAATCTTATCCGCTAAGACAGTGATCCAATCTTCAGTCCGTTCACACTGAAGGTTGCAATAAGGACTGTACTTGAGCAAATTAATTACATCCATTTCTTTTCTAAGTTAGAATACTCGTTTTGCCATCGACTTAAACACCATACAATCATACCAAGCCCCGACCCTAGCCCTAGAGAGGGAGTTACTATTTCGTTTTTGGTTCGCGACAGAGCCTTTGATTAGAACTTTCTAATCTGGATTCTTTTCATCTAATTAATTCGTCCAGATATTTACCTTTCCTTTGATTTTTTTCTCAATACCTTGCTTTTTGATCTCCTCTCTCCTTGAACATCGAAAGATAGTTTATAGCGGATTTTTCAAAATATTTTTCACGTCGTAACTTTTTAAGTTTAAAATGGTCCGTGAATGGTTCAGTGTAAACGGATTATGAAGCTGAAGTGCATTCACAGTATGCATTTTTTTATAACCGCGAAACCATTTTTGTTACAACTTTGCCTGGAGAACTTTTCGGGGAAAACGCTCTTTTACATTCTTGGTAAATTTGATACAAAATGTGTTGAAGGTCTTTGGAGAAATTATAAATTATTTTCAATAATCGGTAAATACAATGTTTAAATGATAGGAAATTGTGAAATTATAGAGTTGGGACGGGTGGGCAAAGTTGTAGACACTTAAGTTCTCCACAATAGATATATAGGTATGTATCTGTCTTAGACAATGATGCTGTGATGAACGAACCGTGCTGTATGTTTACAATGAAGCATACAGCACTGTTCATCGGAATGATATAAAAAGCTCGTTCAGGTTCCTATATGCATAATGATTATTAATGATTTATACCTAACTTACATTATGAGCGGAAGACTCTTCCTAATGAAGAGCGGAGTCTCCTGACTAAAGTATATTTATTACTTAAAAGGACATTCTAACCTTTGTTTTTTTTAACCTTTCTTTCTTTTGACTAATAAATGATTTATCTCTTTTTCAATGAAACGGTTTGAATAGAGACTTCCACTCAAAATTTAAGATACAAGTCATTATATATAATAGCCCCCGGTATGGCCGTTAAAAACATCAATTTTGAATGACTTGTTCATCGATAACAATTAAGAAATTATGAATTATTGTTGTGTTAATGCATATACGAATCATTGTTAAAATTATATATGAAAATTGAGTTTCTTGCAGCGATTTTTACCAAATGTTACTCTTTGTGTGCAATCAAAATCGAAAAGATCTATAAAGAAATGACTTAGTAACAAACACATGTGTAATTCTCTTGTAGATGTCAATATGGATTACAAAACAGGGATGTTTAGTAATGGTTTCATATGAAAGGTTTTTTTAATTCTAAATAGGTTTGCGCTTGACCACATATCACCTGACGGTAAGCGATATTGTGGTCTAGGTTGGAACTCGCTTACCAAGTAAAAACCGATTCACTATCGCCTTGAAGAACAAAAGGTTGTAGATAACAGGGAACAAGGATTGGGTCATGTGAAAGGCATTACAGTAATGAAGTTACGCGCTTGAGTATGTGTGTTGGTGAGTTTGGTGACCGAACTTACCCCGGTATGACTTCTGGCGTCCGCGCCCGTCTCGGCTGCGGAGTTTCCGTATTGACCTTGAAAAAAAAACCATTAACAGTACTAATGAGGATGGAATTAAAGATAAAGTGGCACTGATTTTTTTCATTTCAATTGGCAGACGTTTATAACGGATCTGTGTAAAAAAGTAGTTAATCTAAGGTGACTGTTGAGAGTCAAAATTGTATGGATTGATACCTATCGGTAAACCATAGCTATTTCAATTGTATATGCGGCGCCTACTATATTTTGGGAGTGCATAGTAACCCCCTAATTCATAAAACTTAACAAACCCCTGCTAACTTAAAAACGTTTATGAATAAGGGGATTACGTTACAGTATTCCACTGTGTAAACCGCCCGCGTGTTCGTGTCGGAGGTTTCCCTTGTATTTTCTCAAGGCTACACTCCAACTGCGCACTCCTAGTCGTTAACCATTGTACCTGAATGAAAAACCTTGAATTAAGGTCAAATTTGAATAAAATCAAGTCAAGTTTGAACTGTGATACTGATTTTTTTATACAACGACGATGTCAAACAAGCGTACGGTCCACCTGATGGTAAGCGGACACCGCAGCCTATAGTGCATCCTCGGGAGCTCTGGCAATCTTGCTCACCTCCAGGAACACAACACTCCATACTTGTATAGTAAATAATGTTATTACGGCCGTGGTCTTCTGCAAGGCGGAGGTACTTCCCCAGTTGGGCTGCTCCAAATTCGAGCACGATGACATTTTGCTGTGCCCTATCTCTACGAATTTCTTAACGGGTCAAAGCGACAAAGTACTAGTGTCCAGCTACTACCCGGCCGACTGTACCTTAACAGGCTCGTCTGTCAGCACGGCGGCGAGGATCTGCTCGGCTCGAGCCTCGTTGTACTCCACGCTGTCCAGCGCTATGGATATCACCCGCTCCGCCACACCAACGTACTTCTGCTGGAGTTTCTTTTTCACTGAAAGTATAAATCTAGACTACACTTTTCTACTATAAGAGATGTCATAGGTTCTGTGACTAAAAATACATTATAATAATCTGAAATTATTCGTAAAATGTGTGAATCGAGTCTTCGCTTTGCTACTCTTATAAGTGATAAGTTCTGTGACAAAAAGACGTTGTAATAGTTTTAGATAGCTAATAGTTTACAACGGCTAGTATTTAAAGGCACATTAAAAAAATCTAAAACTACTGATTTGCAAAATACTAAAATACGCTTGATGTGTAATCAGTATTTTAGCTGTATCCACTTTATTCATTAATTATTATTAAAAGAGACATTAACATTCCAATTTTATGTATTTATTTATCGTATGGCATTTATTTCGAACCGTGAGATCTTCGAGACGACAGTACGGTTGCCAGTTTTTGTTGCACTTTTAGAACTACCCAGGGGTCACGTGTAGGGTAGCGGTGGGTACTTTCCCTACGGACGTGGTGCAACTTCGACCCCCCTTTGTCAAGTGAGTGGCCAACTTGACTGTTAGAAGTTCTCAAGCCGCCCGAAGGCCTCCAACATGGCTTAACGACTGCTGCCATAGACAACAGCCGGGATCAACGGCTTAACGTGCCTTCCAAAGCACGGGAGCGCTCAGTTAGTAACCACTCAAAGCGGTCACCCATCCATGTACTGACCCCGCCCGACATTGCTTAGCCTTGCATACCGGTTACGGCACGCAGGCGCCGCTGGGCCACGAGCGCTCCGATCCGATACAGCAGTGGGCAAAGTTGCATTTTTTCTTATTTTTATTTGAATTTGCAACATTGCCCGCATAAAACGGTATGGACAAGTAATGGGTACCATCCTGACTTCCTGACTGGAACATTTCACAGACAGGAGGTCTGTTAAGCACTTATGAAATTATGATTTTAAGAGTTGTTATTTTTTCTATTTTTTATGCGTGCTTAATTTTTTATTTTCTCATTATTACTTACGTTCCTCTTTTTCCTCTGCCGTCTTCACAACGGCGACCACTTTCTTCGCAGGTTGCGGTGTCTCTTCTTTCTTCTTTACAATTTCCTGTGAATAAATGGAAAATAATTTAAAATATTTTCCTTCAAAATTCAAAACGTTTATGCAAACAGGCCACAAGGACACTTCTACATGTCACAAGGTGTCTCTATCAAATAAAACAATGCAATTGTTAAAATAAAACTGATAATACAAGATTTAGTGGTGTACATGCAGAAAAATAAATCAGTGTAATCTTTATATATAAAGTATCTCGTATAAAAGTAAAAAAAAATACCTTCGTGCTAATCTTTTTATTTTTCTTTTTTAAAATGCCCTACAATAAATAAATAAATACAGGAGTGGTCAGATGAGGCTCGGGATCGTTAACAATGGAAACGGAGGGGGGAGGCCTTTGCCCAGCAGTGGGACGGGCCGTCAATAATAATAATAAAGTTACCTTCTTAGTGAATCCCATGGTAAGCAGTTCCTCGCTGGCTTTCTGCACGTTGTTATCTTTGTTCGCGAGCACGTCCAGTATCAACGTCTCCTCAGCTTTGGGGAACACACTCTTTAGATATCTGCAAAAGAACGAAAGAAATAGTACATTATTTACCAAGGGCGGAAAACAATGAAGGTCTCAGATTGCAGGTATTTGACGCCCGAGCCGAAGGCATGGGCGATAGATCTGTGAGGCTTTCTTTATTACCGCCCGTGGTAAGTACACAGGTCAGTGAAGTGAAGGCCCATACAGGCCAGGAACTGCGATTTTCCCAGCGAGTAGCGTACGACAATTGTGACTTTATGGCCAGTTGTGACAAACACAAAGTATTAGACACTACAAAAAAACGTATGTATATCGAGCATGGATAACAAAGTCGATTCAAAAATATTCTTACTTGAGCATCACGCTTGGCTGCTATTTTGACGTTTCACGTCACCATATTTCATGACCATAAAGACTACTATTTATGAGAATTTCTTTGAAATGAGTTTGGTAAAGGCTATCCCATAGGGGACCTAGTTCACCTAGTATAAAACTAGTAAGGTCGAGTGTAAGAGTGTGCGTAGTTTCAATATGTGTGTTACGTCTTCCCCTAAAATAAATTTTATTCGGATAAATATTTTGTTCGGAAAGATGCCGTGATGGCGTCTCCTGCCTTTCGCATGCGAGTCTCATACTTGTGTAAATTAGGTTTACCGTTCAACGCCAACGACGTATATATCTGTTACGGCGTCCAACGCAATATCAACCTAAATGCATTTCTATAGGGTTCAACTTCGCGTTAGACCTATCCATAAACCATGTCATTGGCGTCTGAGTGACAACGTTTGTATTTTGTTTGCTCACAGAGCGCTGAAAAGGTTAAAGGAGGAAGGAGGAATGAGAAAGGAGGAGAAAGGGTCTTACTTGAGCTTCATCTTAGGCGACTGGTGTCGTGCTGGCTGGCTGCTAGTGGACCGAGCCCCGTAATGGCTAGAAGCGCCCGACGCCGGCCGCAGAAGGCTCGGCGAACCTGCATCAAGCAAGTTCAGCGTAGTTATTGACGCTTCAGCAAAAAAAACATTAAGGCTAGGCCAGTTCATGAATCGACGAATATTGAAGTTTGACGTTACAGTGCGAAGAAATAATGTAGAATTACACTACACAAAAAATACTGTAGACTGAAAAAGAAACAAAGTAGCAAAATAACCGAACAAAATATTGAAAAATGCCTTAGTAACTATTGTATGTCAAAAAATCCTTAATATCATCGTAAAAATAAACTTTTATACTGACTATGCTTTTAAAGGCCCGCGACTTCGTCTGCGTAGAACTCGGTTGTCGCGTTAGAATAATATTGTTATTCTATTATTTTAGGCGCTTATCTAGTTATCACTCTGAAATACACAATTAAACCCCCTAAAGGAATTATTTCCGGGATAAAAAGTAGCCTATGTCCTTCCCTGCAACTCAAACTATATTCATACCAAATTTCATCTTAATCGGGTCAAAGGTTTAAGTTTAAGGGGTAACAGACAGACGGACATACTTTCGCATTTATAGCCAATATCAAAGAGTGCCACAATTACTGGTCCTGCGCCCCCCGCATCCAGCGGACTCCCGCGACTTTTACCAGGTCATCAGTCCACCGTGTGGGGGGGTCTACTCACACTGCGCCTTCTGGCCCGTGCTCTTGACTTCTTTGTATTACGACAATGACTTAACAAGCATAGGACTTGTCTGATGTAGCCTGCTCACAAAATCTCGCGAGAATCGGTGGAGAAATGCGACCTAGTAGAGGAGAACAGGCAGACCTACGAAAGAATTTTTGCCAAAGCCCGGAGAAGCTCCGCTCGTGCTTCGCGTTCGCTCGGTCAAAATATATGTTTAATATGGAGTTTTAATTTCAAATTATGCCGAACAGCCAGACCGAAGCAATTTTTATTTACTTATACGGATTTACATTTGACTTTTTTATCAATATCTGTGAGATAAGATAGGCAGTATACACTCGCGGACAAAGAATACGGGTCGGTAAAAAACCATAATTTTTCCTAAAATACTGCGAGGTTGTAAGTTTTTTTAAATCATTTGATTATCTTTATTTAATTTTACATCTATACTGAAAAAGTAACAGCCAAAAGTAACGTTTCCAGGTTTAAATCAGACTCGTAAAAATCCATGAAAAAACAACGTTAACGGAGCGAGATATCGCGAAAATCGTCATTTTAGGACATTGATATTTTTATGATAGGATCCTGGAAATTCCTAACACAGTTGGGCAATACGAAGAATAATATATTATGTAAATAAAACGCGTGTAGAATATTTCACAAAACCTATTGAGGCTATTTAAACTAGGGCGACCCGAAAATTTTGACCGCCAGTGTAGATATATGTAGCTCCATGATGTATAATACTGTAACATACATAGTAAAAACCCATTTTCCCGACCTTTTTTTCTATTAAAAATGGGGATTACTCTCGGCCAGCATCTAGCCAGGGGGCAAAGATGAGGCCAACGATGAAGCGAGCTCACCCAGAAGATGCCTATTCACTCGTGCCTTAAAGAGGTCCAGGTTATTTGAACTCGGAAATACAGATGACATGCCGGCAGGGAATTCCAAAACTTAGCAGTACGGGTTATAAAAGATGATGAAAAGCGCTTGGTTCGAGTAAGAGGAATTTCAACCAGGTAAGGATGGTGATGGTAACCAGCTGACTATGTCAACTATGTTGTAAAGTTATTGAGAAGGAAAAAGTATCTAAAATTTACTCTATTCGTCCCATCCCCATAACTCCCTTATGCAAACATATTCTTACCCTGCGGTGTTCCAGAGAGCGGAGTCAGATGCGCCGAGTGTATGGAGCCCGATACCCCCTTAGCGAGCTGAAGGGCCGAGTATACCCCCATAGCCCCTTTCTGCATGCGCGCCGTCATGGGAGACATGCTCAGGGGTCCCGGAGTAGTGATCGGGTGCTTCTCGACTTGCAGCGCGCTTATCACTACGGCTTCGCGGTTGTAGTATCTGCGAACAGGTTCAATCGTTACTATTTGAGTTTATATATTTAACCCCCTGAATCCCAAGTTCCTATAGAAACACAAGATGGTTCAATTAAATGACAAGTCAAATTTTAATGGGACAGCGATGTCAGCGATTCATTTATTTTGATTCGTTTGAATTTAGAACAAATTATCTTCTTTAGTTATTTCCTAATTTTGCATTAAAATTTGCAATTCAGTCCTAATTCTAAACGGCATTCAATGCGTCCTAAGCGTACGAAGATATAGCAGTGTGCCTTATACTATGGACTCACTTCTTGGGCAGTATCTTGATGGGTCTCGCTGACTGTGGGGAACATGGCGCTGGTCTTTGCCACCAGCGTGCGCGAGTCCTGGAACTTCTCGCTTAGGAGGGACACTCAGGATGTAGCAGCATGCCTTATACTATGGACTCACTTCTTCGGCAGTATCTTGCTGACTGTGGGGAACATGGCGCTGATCTTAGACACCAGAGCTTCCGTGTCAGAGGTCAGCGAGAGAGTCCTGGAACTTCTCGCTGAGATGCGACAAGCGGGATGTAGCAGCATGCCTTATACTATGGACTCACTTCTTCAGCAGTATCTTGATGTGTGTTTCGCTGACCGTGGGGAACATGGCGCTGATCTTAGCGACCAGAGCTTCGGTGTCGGAAGTCAGCGTAAGAGAGTCCTGGAATTTCTCGCTGAGATGTGACACGCGCCCCGGCAGCGGGCTGCCGCGGGGCGTGAGGCAGAGCGCTCGGCCGAGGATTGGGCTGTCGTTTGGTGTGCTGTACGCTCGACCGTCCTAGATAAAGGACAAAGGTTTTAGGATCTTACGACTAAGCTGGAAGAGATCCGGTAAAGGGATAAACTCGCTTTTGAAAATGAAATAATTGATTCGTGACAATATAACATAATAATATATACAATATACAAACAGACAAAACTAATAAAATTGCCACGAAACGGGCCCGCCTCAGCATAATGCTGACTCGACTCGCAAGTCAGCGCTGGTCTTCCGGCGGGACCATTTTGTATTAATCTTTTGTGATAAAGTGTTAGTCAGATCCAAGACTCAAATATCTATAGGTATCACACAAATATTTTCCCTTACTGGGATTTGAACCCAAAATATTTCGCTTCTTAAAAACAGTAAAAGTAAAAGATTAGTAGTATTAGTATCTATTCGAGAAAGCATCAAAAGCCACACATTTACATGTACGTATTTCATAAAAAGTGATGGTACTTGCCAGTGGCGGAGCGTCCATACAACTCGATTCCCACCGACTTGCCTAATGCTCAGCCACACCAGTACTTTTAGTACGGCTCATGAAGAATAAGAAAGGTAAACTATTTCCGGCTTCCCTAAGAATAATTTTGACGCGCCGCCACTGATACTTGCCGACTATATTTATATTTACCCACAACCTCCAGTTTGAAAGCTCGCCTTACCGGATACAGTGGCTTGCCAGGAACAGGGTTAGGAACTGAAAATGTACTCACAACGTGTGGCCCTTTAGGGCACCAGGTTTTGTCGCACCGAAGACGAGTGGACTCTGTTATGAAAAGGGTAGGAACTAAAAATATACTCACGTGCGTCCCTTGGAACGAATCTTTTCGCAACGAAGAAGAGTATCGTGGACTCTCCTTTGAAACGAGTCTTGTCACGCCAAAGACGAGTGGACTCTCCCGTAACAGTAACAAGATAGGAACCTATTAGATTTAGAAACTGAAAATATACTCACGTGGCGTGTGGCCCTTTAAGATGGTACATCATTGACTAGTGAACTGTCCCGTGAACAGTGCAGGAACTCAAATACTCACAACTGGCTTAAGCCCCTTAGGATGGAACATCTTCGGGCTGCCCTGACTCTGGAACGCGTGCTGCAGTCGCACCGGGGACGGATACGGGTGGACGTGGTACGCTGAATGGGACTGCTCCGTGTACAGACATGGTGGGACAACACACGCTGTGAACAAGCTGTGCGTACACACGTGGACTGTGGTGGGGTGAAGTGTGCTATGCGTTATCATGACACAACAAGTTTTTTTATTTTTTATTTAAGTATAAAAAGGGGCTTCTCGTAAAGCGAACATATCGCCCCATAAAGACAACAGTAAATGTACAATAACAAGTTAGTTAAATTAAAGATTTTAAAAAGCCTCAGACTGTTAACATTGTTAAGAATTATCTCCACCATCAAGACTTTCAATTTAAAAAACCGGCCAAGTGCGTGTCGGGCCACGCGCAAGGTAGGGTTCCGTAGTCGTCTACCCTTTACATTATGTGGACTAAAAAGTTCGAAAACTTATATTTACTATGTTTTTGAAAGAATTAACAACATTATCTAAGGTATCAATGGAAATTGTACGAACGTTTGTACATTTCTGAAGTTCGACTATTACTCGTTAACTAGTAATGTCTACTTAGCTGTGATAGTTTTCCTTTTAAATTCATCGTATATACTACTACCATGATTTTTTTCACATGCCTAGTAGCCACCGTTTAGCTGGCAGGGGGGGGGGACACTTCACCATAGCAAAATTATCACTTCAAAGCTTAATATCACGCTAACCAATTCTTTAATCAAAAAAAAATTGAAACAGCTATCCAACGATACCCCACACGATGGGGTTTGGCAGAAAAAAAAAATGCACCACCACTTTACATGTAGGGGAGGTACACTAAAAAAAAATGTTTTTAAAGATTTTATTCTACCGATTTGTCGGCGTCAATGATATGTATACTCATGCCAAATTACAGCTTTCTAGCACTAACGGTTACTGAGAAAAACGGGGGTCGGACGGACGGACGGACATGGCGAAACTATAAGGGTTCCTTGTTTACTACGGAATCCTAAAAAACTGCAATCGGGTCATTTGTTTGGGAGCTACAATGCCATAGACACACAAATATACAGATACACATCTTGAGCTATTGCGCTTCTTTTTGAGTAAACATTTAGAATCAAATTAAATTTCTGCAGTTGCTGTGCCTCTTTCTTTTCAAATAATTTAGTTCAAACAGAAATTTTAACACATTAGTTGGCAAGGCAATTATCCATAACAAATGACACAGATTCATTTCACTGGCACTGAAACTCTAGAATCCTTCTTGCACAACGTACAACAAATACTTCATTTTAATATACCTACTCAATAGAAAATATTTGACATGAATTGCATAGCATCATGTTCACCAAAGTGCACTTAACACTTGTGCAAAATTCTGCAACACATATGTAAATTAAATATATTTATAGACTTAGTAGAGAGTGGCTTAACACCTTCACTGCTGGCAAGGATTTGACTAAATTAACCATACAAAAATAGTGTCTAATCAAACAGACTTGTCAAATACTATGAACTTGAACCCTTGCCGCAGTGAACATGTTAAACAAGGACTTTATGTAAAAAGTATATAAAAAGCATGAAAATCATATGTTTCAAAGTGCAATGTACTCTTTCTGGCTGCAGTCCATTTTGTGGAAGCTCGCAATGCAATCTGTTCTTCATTCTCAACACTAATTCACTGTCTGGAAACAATAACATTATAATAAAAAAAAACATACATTGCAAAATCTGTAAAGGGATTACAAAGGATTCGATAGCTGTCCTGCTAAGGGGTGACCATGAACCAAAAAACCAAAATATCTGTTTCTCTATCACACTTGTAAATTCGAGCAACAGAGAACTTCGTTTCTGGTTTGTGGTAGGTCTGGAAAAAAAAGGCAGTCCCGAGGAAGCAGGTTGGAAACTTGGGAGAGTGTGCTTAGCATGAGATCCCGGGGTCCCCCACATGCGAATGAAGATGTTGGCCATAGTGGCGTCTTTTTTTTTTCTTTATCTTGAAGGGTGCAATGTCTTGCCTACTTAAAGGGCTGCCTTTGCCTTTCTACCAGAGCTGTTATGCATGCAGCTATGCTGCAGGATGTGATAGCTTTCCCGTTTCTATGTGAACCAATGGATATCAATGCATCCATAGCAACATAGAATAGCGCAGCTCTGATGGAAAGGCATACTCGTACAGTCCTAAGGTATAAATACGTTCAGTTATATGTTCACATGATATAGTACCTGGGGATTAATGCATTCCAAAGCGATGTGGTGAGCGGCATTATGCAGGGACTTGTGTTTCGACCGCAATTCTTCCATTTTAAATACTTTCGATTAAACTTCTAACGACACTTTAACTACCTGTCTGGCGTTAAAAACAAAACATTTACATTTTCTCAACAAAACAACACAAAACTTGCTCACACGGTATTTAACACATAATTAGCCCACATGATAATGAAAAACATATTATTTTTGAATATTTCCCTCCTTTATTTTTTATTTTGTTTGGCAGATACGTATGTCGTAAAACGGGAAGCTATCGCGTGTGACGCGTGTAGCTTGGCAGAAGTGAAATGTTATGTCACCTGTTCTTCCGTAACAGTTCGAGAGATCCTACTTTATTTGTCCGGTTAATATTGCGTAAGAACATGGCGTTCAAAAAATCAATAATTGAATGTAAGCAGCGTTCACAGTAATTGGATTACAAAAATATTTTTTTTGTATATATATGAATTGAAGAATTAATCAGTTTTACTTACTTAATTGAATATCTGTATTCTCTTAAAGTTTTCTGTTGGGCATTTTTGAACTTTGTACACAAAATATTGAACACATGTAATTTTACATGAAATGGTTGGTTTTGTTACAAAGCAAGGTGTAGTGTCATCAATATCATAATTGAATATTGATTTGATTTGCATACAATACAATAGAATACAATATGATTATCTTGCAGTGTTTTGCAAGTATTTGGCACAGTTCTGCAATTTAAATTAAAAAATAGTAGTTTTCCTTCTGTCTAATGTGTTTTCAATCGAATTTCAAATTTGCCGCCATAACCTCAGAGCGTACGTGTGTGAAATGTTTTCATATTTCGATTAATTATGGCGGACTGTGGCTGAGCGAAGTTCATTTTACCATCCGGAGTGCAAATAAACATTTTGAGCGTTGATGTGTTTCGCTAAATAGGCGATCGGGGCGTATCGGGTGGGCGGCGTTCGGCGATGGCGGAGAACAGGGGTTCGGTAGACGTCGTTATGCCGGACATTACCGAAGTGACCGAGCCCGATCCGCTGGCGAGCGAGCGCGAAGTCGCGAGGCTGGAGCGCGACGGCGGCGCGCTCAAAGCGGCGCGTCTCGACTCCAACGGGGTCGTGACAGTGCCCGTCTCCTTACCCGTCGGGACCCTAATAACAGGCACCACCTTCAATGTGATCACATCTGACCAGCTGCCGGGGCATTTTAAGCCGATGCTGTGCGTGGACAACGGGTTTATATCAGGCGGGCCGGTCAACGAGGACATAAAAGCGACGCATATTGTGATACAGAATCCGCCATCGCCGCGGCATGAGGAGGCGCCAGCGCGCGCGAGCGCCCGCTCTTGGGCTGAAACAGCAAACATGCCTGTGCTGCCAGTGCGTTGTAAAAACACATCCGCGGAGCTGCATAAACAACGTTTCGGTTCAGGGGGCCGTGGGAGATGCATTAAGTACGGACTTGAATGGTACACGCCCAGTGAGTTTGAGGCGTTGTGCGGACGGGCTTCGAGTAAGGACTGGAAGCGGTCGATACGGTTCGGCGGGAGGAGTATACAGGCGCTCATAGACGAGGGGGTGCTGACTCCGCACGCGACCAGTTGTACGTGCGGGGCGTGCTGTGACGACCAGTCTGGTGAGTTGTAAGCTAGGCTGTTTACAAACAATAAAAAGTATTTGTGGATGATCTCACACTAATCAAAGCAAAGCTTGTACTATGGGTACTAGGCGACTATATACCTTCTTATATAGATAAATATACACCTAAATGCATTGAAAACATTCAAGACCCAGGAACATATATTCATGCATACAAATAAATGCCCTGACCGGGATTTGAACGCAGGGCCACTACCAACAAAGCTAAAGTGGTCGTCAGATGCATGCATGTTAGTTGATGTTACTCAATTATGTTGGTGTCTGTGGGACAGGCAAGTGGAAGTCAAGACTCACATGATCTGCTAGTTTTCTCAGTGTGAAAGTAAAATAGTTTTTCTATCTATTATCTGTCTATTAAGTCCTTTTATTCTGAATTAGAGAATATTTCTTAATTGAGTCTGCCGCTTGGCAAAGGCCTCCTCTAGCTGTTTCGATTGTGTTCTGTCATGGGCTACTTTCCTCCAATTATGGCCAGCTGTGAGTTGTAATCTAGCCAATATTTACATGTATGCATGTTAGTTGATGCCTCAACTATGTTGATGTTGCCTAAGTGGCAGGTAAGTGAAAGCCTAAAAGGCAAGACTTGCATGATCTGCTAGTTTCCTCAGTGTGAAAGTAAAATATTTAGTTTTTGCCACAGGGTAGCATTCTGGGCCCAACTCTCTTTCTCATTTACATGGACGACATCCTCCAACTTCAGTTGCATGGAGCCGAGGTTATCTGTTATGCAGATGACACTGTGATACTGTTTCACGGAAACACATGGGAAGAGACAATTAAACTTGCGGAAAGTGGGCTGTCGGATATTGGCACGTGGTTGGACAGCTATCTTCTCACCCTTAATGTATTGAAGTCTAATTTCATTGCTTTCTCAAAAACGTCTGCTTCTTCTGCTCCATCTGTTAGACATCTAACGATGCACTCTAGTAAATGCCCCAGTCTCGACAGTGGGTGCACTTTATGCTCATGCTGTAGGATAGAGAGATCGGAAAAAGTCCGGTATCTGGGCCTGATAATCGACGAACACCTATCGTTTAAGCAGCACATCGCCTAGCTATGTGGCAGAGTAAGAAATGTAGTATGTATTTATGTAATGAGTATGTATTTATGTAATGAAAAAACTTCGCTGCTGCGCCTCAGAAACTGCTCCGCATTGTGTACAGCGCTCTATGCAAATCCATATTGCAATATGGCATGATGGTTTGGGGAAGCGCTCCAAAAACCATTCTACTGCAGTTGGAGAGAGTGCAGCGCGCTGTAATAAAAGTAATGTTTAGGAAACCCTTTCTCTTTCCAACGGATGACCTTTATCGAGAGACAAAGCTTCTGAGCGTGAGACGGCTATATATAGTGATTAGACAGTGATTAGAGCACATATTATAGTATCAAACTTACCAAACTATAGCCAACTTCTGGTGAAGCGCAAGTTTCGAGTCCCTTTACCAAATTACAAATCAGCTCTTGCCAAACGCTCATCAGACTATGTATCTACGCATCTATAATAAAATCTGTCAAGCACATAGCATTCAACATTACACAAAAGGTAAAGTTAAGCCGCTTGTAAAAAAATTCTTACTAGCACTTACATACCATGACACGGAGGTCCTTCTCCTGACATGCTAACACGTGCAACAAGACACTCAATACACCCTCGTTCAAACACAAACACACACACACACACACACACACACACACACACACACAGACACACACACACACAGACACACACACACAGACACACACACCACACACACACACACACACAGACACACACACCACACACACAGACACAGACACACATACCGTGGCTCATGCACTGTCGTATCATCATCTCTTTCATTATTTTTGTAAAAATGTTTCTGGCTATACAGGCTCAGCCTAGTTTGGGGTCCGCCAGATATTTCTTTGTTATGTAAACTTGTGTGTTTAAGCGAATATATAAACTTGAAAATTTTGAAATTTGACACTCTTGAAAACATTCCTGTATTTGTTGAGACATCATTTTCTTGTCATTATGAACTCGGGACTCAGAGCAATTAAATCCGGTTGATGTGTAAGGAAAATTGATCTCTTACCTTACTGTGGAAAGTAGGCATCTTACCTAAAATTAGGTCTATTCATGGAACAATTTTCCCTCGAAAGATTTTGAATATCAATCAAATCACATCAGATGTAATTAGTTTAGTTGCATGGTGTGTTTCATGTTTATGACAACATGCAACAACGTGATTTTCCACGAAGTTAGTACCACTATAAAGGTATGATTCCGCTGCCGAGTGCATACAGCAACGGCACGTACCGTCGCACTCCAAATTAAACCGTAATGGCGTAAAAAACTCAATTTGAAATGAGCGGAGAGGTGTCGCAACAGCACATGCCACTCACTCTAAATTGGATCTTTTAGTCTCATGATTACGGTTCAATTTGGAGTGCGGCGGAACGTGCAGTTGCTGTATGCAGTCGGCAGCGGAATCATACTTTAAGCTGGCTTAGGCCTTAGAGTCGCCTGCACCAATATCTGACAGGCCCCAATCAAACACTAGTTTTAGCCTAATGGTTTGTTGTGATATTGACGAAAAAGCCAGCTGCTTCCATCTGGGCATTTGTACACATACATTACATTGTCCAAGCATTGCTAAGTTTATTTATGACTACATTTATTTATGAAAGGTAAATAACCCTATTAAGACATTGTATTTCAAATATTTAGCAAAATTTCACAAGCCTAGAAAGACACCCCTCACATTGCAAGTCAGGTAAACAATTGCCTAAACAACTAATAATTTCAAAATTTTTCCAGCCATGGGCCCCATCAGACTCTTCACACCATACAAGCGGCGGAGACGGAATCAAGAAGAAGAAGAGAAGAAACCAAAAGTGAAGCGAGACAGCAGTCTCGGGGACAGTGACATGGACAACATTCATCAGACGAGCAACAGCCACTCAAAGGAGGCCTGGCAGTCCATAGCTGAGGGCCTGGAGAGCAATGCTGACTACCATCTACTTGAGGCACCGGACACGAGCAATGATCCTACTGCAGGTGAGTTATGGTTATGGGTGCCTGGTACTTTTTATCATTAAGAATAGTTACATAGATGAAGTGGGACAGTAGTCTCGGGGACAGTGACACGGACAACATTCATCAGACGAGCAACCACCACTCTAAGGAGGCGTGGCAGTCCGTAGCTGAGGGTCTGGAGAGCAATGCTGACTACCATCTACTCGAAGCAATGATCCAACAGCAGCAGCAGTAGTGCTGGTGAGTTATGGGCGCCTGGTAGGTAAGGTACTTTTGATCATTAACAATGGTTACAAAGAAATCTAAATTATATAGAAAGGTTACAATAGTACTTTGTGTGGTGGAAAGTTAGTAAGTGGAGTGGAGCGCTCGTGGCCCAGTGGCGCCCGCGTGCTGCGTGTTGTATGCGAGGTTAACCCTTTGACCGCCAAAGCGATAGTGTGTCGTCGTGCCCAGTACGCCAAGCATTGTTATTTTGGTGTAATGTCTAAACCGATAAAAACAAATTAAAACAGTTCATAAATTATTTTATTCATGATCAAAGTACATCTTTACTCCAACCTTTTAAGTGGTTGTTGGCGTGGTGAGCAAGACGACACACAACCACTTTATAGGTTCTTGGCGGACAAAGGGTTAAGCAACGTAGGCAGTGGCCAGTACTTGGATGGGTGACCACTTTGGGTGGTTACTTATTGAGCGCTCCCATGCTTTTGGAGGCACGTTAAGCCGTTGATCCCATAGCCATAGACAGCGGTCGTTAAGTCAAGTTGGAGGCCTAGGGGCGGCTTGAGAACTTCTAACAGTCAAGTTGCCCACTCTCTTGACAAAGAGGGGGTTGAAGTTGCACCACGTCCGTAGGGAAACTACCCACCGCTACCCTACACGTGACCTCTGGGTGGTGCTAAATGTGCAACAAAAACAAAGATCTCACGTTTCGAAATAATTGCCATACGATAATTAAATAGTGAGTAGACGACAGCTTAGATTAGATTAAAATTCCTACTGCTGGTAAGTTGTGAAAGCCTGGTACTCTGGTGTTACGTATTCGGGCGAGTTCGACTTCTAAAGTAAGGACGCTAAACACGAAGAATTTAGTATTTTGACACGATGTTTTCTATCTTTTTCTCACGCGCATAATTATATTGCTGTCCCGCTCGGACAGTGGCATTGACTGTCCGATCTATATGATACTGACTGATTATTGCATTGTTATCTTCATTTGACTTGCATATGTGTGCAGTATGGTATTTCTACCTACATATTTTTATGATCTGTTAAATTTAACCGCATTCATGTTGATGTTTATTGCTTACCTTATTCTTGTTTCACTTTACATATATTTTTAAGTTGAATAGTACCTATTGTATTACTAGTACACCATCCTGCTTGCAGTGTGGTATTTGTATATTTATTTAATAATTACTTAGGCTATAATTTAAAAGGTAGTGATTACCTAAAAGCATGCAAGAAATGTGGGCTTTTTCTAAGCTAACATATAAAAGAAATTTATTGCTATACCTTCGGTGTAAATTTTTAATTATTGAGTTTTAAAAAAATGTAAAAGGCCATGTTAAAAAGTTTAAAATGAGCGCATTAGCTCACTAAACTGTTTTAAGTAATGTTTTTACCTTTCTAGGATTCAAATGTACATACACTAGATAAGTAACTGTTGTAAGTATTATGATTAATAAAGTAGAAAGAAAATGGTATTTCAATTTATGTGTATAAAACAAACAATTGGTAATTCTTGTTTATTTTTCTATTTTTGGAGAGCATTGCGATGTTTTGCTGCATGTTAGTCATTTTTACAGCCGCTTAAGCGAAATGTTAATGTTTAGTTTGATTGCAATTATTTATTAGTTTTAGGTGCATCTGCAAAATACAATATCTTAAATAGCACAGCGAAATTTGATTCAAACATGAATATCTTGCTCTCGAAATTTATTTTAAAAGTTTTATTTAAGACAAGATACAATGTAACATAAATCTACTTTTTTTACTGGGGGAAAATTTGAAGTTATATGTTTTCCTCGTATTCTCGTAAGTTTTGTTTATTGGTAAAGTAAATATTATATATTAGCTTTTGCCCTCGACTTCGTCCGCGTAAACTTTCACACTATACTACTACTACTTCTTTTACTATATGTTCTATGCTATATGTTAATCTAAGCCATAGATAGACCGTTGTATACCAAGTTTCATCTTAATCCTTTCAGCCGTTTTTGCGTGATTGAGAAACAAACTAGTAAACTTTCGCATTTAGGCGCTGGTCCCACCGCGGGCGAGTAGCGAGTACTCTAATTGTAATTCTACTCGCTTGAGCGACAGAACGAATAGAATTAGTATGGAAGTACTCGCTGCTCGACGGCGCGGCGGTGAGACAAGGGGGCCTACCGGGAACCGAAAATGAAGTATCTCCCTCTCTGTTGCTCCAATATGCAAGTGCGACAGAGAGGCAGATATTTCGTTTTCGGTTCGCGGTAGGCCCTCAGTGCCATCTACCGTATCATGGCTGCAGTTCAATTGGCGTGTAAGGTACAGGTATACATATATTAATAAGTGCGACTGTACTATGATAAAAAGGCTATGCAATAATCAAATGCAATTAAAAGCAATGCAATTAAAACTGAAAATATCTCAATGCTTATGCGATGTCTAATTTTAATTCTCTACCTAAATGTATCCATAACTTGCAATAAGTATAACTGCATAGCAAATTGTCGCCTAATTAATTCAAAAGATTTTTTTTTTTATACTACGACGGTGGCAAACAAGCGTACGGTCCACCTGATGGTAAGCGGACAACGCAGCCTATAGACGCTCGCAACTCCAAAAGAGTTACGTGCGCGTTGCCGACCCTATATAAAATTAGAGGATTCACTGTGTTGACAGCTGCTGCTTTTATCTAATAAAATAAAAAGTTTGTCAAAAATTTCATTTTTGGTACAAGTTTTTATTGCCGACTATACGTACTTTTTTCTCAGTTATCAACTACTCGTGGAGACGGTTCCAATGAGCCCAAACACGATGGGTTTATCTTGTGTAGTTTAAGAGTTGCTATGGCCACCTTCGGTCTCCATCATCAGATCAGCTCGATGGTACCATAACATTGCATTTTCATCGTACTTACATAAGTATGCCAAATTTCAGCTCAATCGGTTGAGGAGAACTGGTCTTAAATTCAGTTGCAATATTTGTCCCACACTAACAAACAGGGGAAGTCAATATAAAGTTTGTAAAAATGGCTGCGTTAGTGTCTAAAACTTTAATCAAAGCATTAATCGGCTTATTAAAATTATCAGTAATGTCGTAATTTGAGTTAAAACTTGTAAGCCATCTTAAACCATAGATCTAGGTCTATGGTCCGTCTCGGTGCCGGGATTGTCGCGGTAAATTAAATATATTAGTAGAAGAGCCGGTGACACTGAACCTAGTATGATAAGATTCCCAGATGGCATATATATAATTAGGTGCGTCATTAGTCGGGGAACACGAAACGGCGATGCTGCAATGCGAAAAACCTGGCGAAGCCATTGAAAATTAAAATTGAAAAATGATGAAAAATCCGGCTTCTAGTATGATAAGATTCCCAAGTTTCGTTTGTTCCTCGAAACAGGGGAGGGGTAGGACTATACGATAGTGCAGTGCTGCAAGCCCTCCTGACTGGCCTTGTCAGTGGCAGCAGTATGATAAGCGACCACTTTTCTGAGGTATCTAGTATGATCGGATTCCTGAAAAAAACAGGGCTCATCTGAAAGATCAGCTCTTTCTGTGTAAGAAAAACCACTGCTGCATTTTCCAAACAGTGGAGAAGGTGGTTGCTGCAAACGAAACTTGAGAATCTTATCATACTAGAAACCGGTTTTTTTATGTTTTCAAAATTTCTTTTTAATAGCTTTGCCTGCTCATTTGCTTTGCAGCATCGCCATTTCGTGTACCCCGATTAATGCCACGACTAATTATATATATATCATCTGAGAATCTATCGAAATAGGTTCAGTGTTGTCGGCTCCTTTAATCGCTGCAGCAACCACCTTCTCCAGTGTTTGGAAAATGCAGCAGTGGTTTTTCTTACACAGAAAGTGCTGATCTTTCAGATGAGCCCTGTTTTTTTCAGGAATCCAATCATACTAGATACCTCAGAAAAGTGGTCGCTTATCATACTGCTGCCACTGACAAGGCCAGTCAAGAGGGCTTGCAGCACTGCACTATCGTATAGTCCTACCCCTCCCCTATTTCGAGGAACAAACGAAACTTGGGAATCTTATCATACTAGAAACCGTTTATTTTTTATTTTTTTAAATTTGATTTTTAATAGGTTTGCCTGCTCATTTGCTTTGCAGCATCGCCATTTCGTGTACCCCCATTAATGCCGCGACTAATTATATATATATCATCTGGGAACCTATCGAAATAGGGTCAGTGTTGTCGGCTCCTTTAATCGCTGCAGCAACCACCTTCTCCACTGTTTGGAAAATGCAGCAGTGGTTTTTCTTACACAGAAAGTGCTGATCTTTCAGATGAGCCCTGTTTTTTTCAGGAATCCGATCATACTAGATACCTCAGAAAAGTGGTCGCTTATCATACTGCTGCCACTGACAAGGCCAGTCAAGAGGGCTTGCAGCACTGCACTATCGTATAGTCCTACCCCTCCCCTATTTCGAGGAACAAACGAAACTTGGGAATCTTATCATACTAGAAACCGTTTATTTTTTATTTTTATAAATTTGATTTTTAATAGGTTTGCCTGCTCATTTGCTTTGCAGCATCGCCATTTCGTGTACCCCCATTAATGCCGCGACTAATTATATATATATCATCTGGGAATCTATCGAAATAGGTTCAGTGTTGTCGGCTCCTTTAATCGCTGCAGCAACCACCTTCTCCACTGTTTGGAAAATGCAGCAGTGGTTTTTCTTACACAGAAAGTGCTGATCTTTCAGATGAGCCCTGTTTTTTTCAGGAATCCGATCATACTAGATACCTCAGAAAAGTGGTCGCTTATCATACTGCTGCCACTGACAAGGCCAGCCAGGAGGGCTTGCAGCACTGCACTATCGTATAGTCCTACCCCTCCCCTGTTTCGAGGAACAAACGAAACTTGGGAATCTTATCATACTAGAAACCGGATTTTTCATCATTTTTCAATTTTAATTTTCAATGGCTTCGCCAGGTTTTTCGCATTGCAGCATCGCCGTTTCGTGTTCCCCGACTAATGACGCACCTAATTATATATATGCCATCTGGGAATCTTATCATACTAGGTTCAGTGTCACCGGCTCTTAAACTATATATACTTACCCCCTTATTCATAAACGTACATCAAATCTCTTTTAGTAAATATCCGCTAAAATTCGTTTGTCCTTATCTGTCAGTTTGACATTTATGTTTGTGAGAATGGGACAAAACACATTTTAGCTAGCGGAGTTTTATGAATAAAGGGGTAATTTTCACATGCTTTAAGCGAATCTAGTTGAAAAACTGCTGCAGCTGGATTTATTTACTGTGCCGATTCGGGTCCGGGTTCCTATAGTAAAGAACTGCTTTCTGCTTTGCCTGAAGGTTGACTAGTAGAGAATGCCTCATGGCATTAAGTCCGCCTTTTGTACGTTGATATTTCTTTTAAAATAAAATAAAATGCATTTTTCAAACTACTTGGTTCCATAGATTGTTAGTATTACAAATATTAATATAACTATGTTATTAGGTACTTAAACTTAAATGCAAATCTTTTGTGCAATAAAGAGTAAATAAATAAATAAATAACGGGCTTAATTAAAAGGTTCGTTCATCAGGTTGAGTGATGTTACGATGAACCTGATGAAGGACGCCAATTGCAGTCCGAAACATGTCGCAAATAGTGACTTTTTCAAGTGAGTGTCGACCGTTATTTTCTTATTAAGTATAAATATGGGTTTAACTAAAAAATAAAAAAGGAGTAACCACAGTTAAAAGAAACAGTATGATGAAACTTTGTATGCCCTAGGTCTCCCCGACATGGGTGGCGTGTTGAAACGCCTCGACGACATAGGAGCGACGCTGTCTCGTCTCGCCGGCGAGCTGAAGCAGTGTGTCGAAGACGTTCGCGGCGTGTCGTCGCGACAGCTGGCGCGGATAGAACAGGAGAGGGCGAGCGCGCTGCTGCACGCGGTAGAGCAGGACGCAGCGCTGCACAGCGCTGACGACGCGGAGGCTAAGAAGGTGTGTGTGAGTCTGTTGATGTGTGTGTGTGTGTGTGTGTGTGTGTGTGTGTGTGTGGTGGCCCGTCCTCTCCCAGCGAAAAAAAAAACAAATTTGCGGGGAAATAACATACATTGCTATACAAAAAGGAAAAAAAAATGCATTAAGAAAATCGACAATAGATTTATAAAATTGTTAATGTCAACTTTTTCAAATAACGTCTTCCACAGATAATGCTAATAACTGCATTTCGTTTTCAAACTTGACAGGCCGTACTCACAAACTAAATACTTAGAAGATACTACGCCGTACTGCTAGATTGTACAGATTTTCAAAATAAAATGTTAATATAATAATTGCAAATCTCTCTGAAATAATAGTAATATATAAATATTACGCAGTTAAAATGTACCGTATAATTTATACACACTAAAATTATTCTGTAGCCAAGTTTTGACGATCGGAAATAAACCTTGGCTGATTTTTAACCTCCTTAGTATGTAATGCCGTACGAGTGTGTGGGTGTCCCGTGGGACTTTCAGCTATAACTGCTCTACATGCTTGCGTGCAATGACAGGGTGTTATTCCGCAAGCAAGTGTGATGAAAATACTGTAGACGTAGTGCCGCGAGTGAAGGGCGCCGAAGGACTAAAAGACAAGCTTAGTTTGGGACTAGATCGATTTCCGTGAGATTTTCCACATGTTTATATAAAATAATTTTGCATTAAGCAGTAACGCTGCTTACGCAAGCTACAAATTTTAGAAATATAATATAGGAAAAATTGAAAAATTTAGTTGGCTAGAGCGACTGGCCGCGAATGTCAGGTAGTCGCGTCGCAGGTTCGAATCCCGCTCGTTGCCTAAATTTTTCCTTTGTTTCTAAAATTTCAATATTTATATATTTAAAACACGCATAGCTGATGTAGGCGCAAAAACTGCTAGGCTCAAATGGGACTGGGCGGGCCACGTCTGTCGCATGCACCCGGATCGGTGGGCTAATATAGCCACCAAATGGATGCCACAACAGCGACGCAGACGTGGCAGGCCTAGACGGAGATCGCGGGGTGACTTAGATGCCTTCCTCGCCAACTGGCCGGACGAAGCACAGACACGGGAGCCGTGGAATTCATGGGGAGAGGCCTTTGCCCAGCAGTGGGACACCCCTATAGGCTAGATTAAAAAATATAAATATGTCGGCGCGGGTGGGTTAAAAGCTCATGATAAGCTAATGAGGCCCGCGCAGGGGACACGCATTCCTTCCTAGTTCAATGTTTATATTAACAGCATTTAGACGTAATTGTATTCTGACACAGAGGAAGTCTTTGTGCTTTGAGACGGGGCAATGTGTGAGTTGTTTTTATAAGATCGCATTGCCGAACGTAGCACTGTTCCGACCACTTAATATGAATTCAACGTCTAATCCTTCTGATGCCGTTGTAGAGGCTCTTGCTCGACACACAAAGCACGACCTCTCCGACATATATATATATATATAATATATATATATTTTATTTATTTGTAGTGCGCTAACTGCAACCGGGAAGCGTCGGCGGAATGCTCCCTCTGCCGCCGGACGCCGTACTGCTCGACCTACTGCCAGAAGAAGGACTGGGCCTCCCACCAGATCGAGTGCCTCCGCTCCGTGCCCACCATCCACGCGGACCAGCACCAGTCCATCATGCTCATCGTGGAGAGCCAGCACCAATAGCAAGGTCGGGTTTTTTTAACACGCTTTTATTAGCTTGACCTGTACGTATGTAACGGAATATTTCAACTTAATTTCCACCAATTTCCAAAAGTCTGATTAATTTGAAAATTTGCACAAGGGTCAAGGGCCGATGACAATACAATAATCTCATAACTTTAGTAAGGACTAGGATATACAAGAAAAAAAAATATAGTTAAAAAAAACACGCTTTAATAGCGATCGATCTAAAAAGTGGAAATTAATTTTAAAGTATAGGAGAGTTTGCATACTGCAATAGAGAATCCAACAATCAATTGTGACTAAATAAAATCAATACAGAGTAGTGAGTAATATATATTGCGAGGAAATAACTTGTAAAAAGGAAAAAAATGCATTAATAAAATCGACAATAGATTTATCAAATTGTCAATGTCAACTTTGTCAAATCCCATAGTCTCAACAAAGCTTATGTTATACTTGCGACAGACGTGGCCGGCCCAGTCCCACTTGATCCGGGCTACTTTTGTGCCTGTGTCAGCTATGCGTGTTTTGGAGCGCAGCGTAGTGTTTTGGACACGATACGATCATTCTTAATGCGGTATTAAGGCGACGTGAGCTCAGCGCTTAGCTGCTTTCGAGGGGGTGAGGTGCGTGGCTTGAGGGGAGCAGGCGCGGGGTTAGCCGCTTGCCACCGCGCTCGCTGCCGATACCGAGATGTCACAGTATAGTGTATAGCCAGTAGTACCACTCTTAGTCACTACAACTGAACGGGTAAACCATAAATATAATGACCATTGTCAAGACGGCGCCATTATTCTGATGTATATGTCAATAGTTCAGTAGAATCGAAACCATGCGAATGGCAACTCGTCATTTTTACATAGCTACTTTATTACACCATAATTAAATATTTTGACACAATGACAACACATCGTGGATTGTAATAAAATAGACTATTTTTTTAAATATTTTAGTTAAGAAAAAGTAATCGATGAGTTGGATGAAGTAGAACATTATGCATTTATTGATATAATTTTCATGTTGATAGCTAATGTGCAAAAATAGTTATAACTATTTAAAGGTGTGGTTTAGACACAAGTTCGCGTTTGTTTTTTATTCAGCGAAAGTTGCATAATTATGTTTTGAATCGATGTTTCTACTACAGAAAGGTCTCAAAATTGTTGTGCATATTTTTTGAAAACCATATCTTCATCTACAAACGCGTTAAAAGGCTTCAAAAACTCTGTTCTCTAAGCTCACGTCACCTTAAATAAGTTTCTGTCAAAAAAATAGCATTTTTCGTACAAGTTTTTATTACCGACTGTACTTTTTTTCATAGTTATCAACTACCTACTCATCGAGACGGTTCCAATGAGCCCAAACACGACGGGTTTATCTTGTGTAGTTTTACGTAGAGTTTCTGTGGCCACATTCTGTCTCAATCATCAAATCAGCTCGTTTGTATTGTATATTACTTTTATCTCACGAGCGCGGGTTGGCCATTGTTGTAGTTGTGACACATACGAACACATAGACAACGTGAACTCATAGCTCCTACGCTGACGCACACAAAGACAATGTGTATGTATAGCTCAACACACAATGGCTCACCCGCGCTTGTGAGGTAACTCTATCATAATATTGCTCCGAACTTGCATAATTACGCCAAATTTCAGCTCAATAGGATACACGGCAAGTGGCTGTCATTCTATGTATTCGGACAGTCAGCAGCAATGGTTGCTACGCGGGCGAGGTGCTCAAAATTATCTTCACACATCTTTTTTTATAAGGGAATAAGAGCGTGTGAAGATCATTTTGAACACCTCGCCCGCGTAGCAACCATTGCTGCTGACTGTACTTTCTTGCTTAAACACTTGCTGATAGAGATTTTTTTTTCAGAACCCAACAACCAAAGGCCCAGTGTTTTGAGAATGATGCCAAGCCCGACCCGAGACACGGCCCACGGGGGCATTTTCTTAGGAACTTACCCCTTCTGACAAGTCGACATATCTCGCAGAATAGACCTTCTGGTCCTATTAAACAATTCTGGTGCAATAGGGATGATGACACTATAAAAGAAAATCAATAAATCCAAATTTTTTCTACATAAAGGCTCAAATTCTTAATTAAATGGCGAAAAAAGTAATTAAAAAATAATAATAATTACGTAATTATAAGTCTTCAAAGTTTTAAGTGTCGCTTTTCCGCAAAACGCACCTTTGTATTAAACGATCGTCATTTACTATGGCGCTACTTAACAGTGACGTCACGGTTAGGTAGCACTTTCTCTCTCTAACTACAAACATTCTAACCGTTGTAGCTTCGTTATTTTTTGAGATATTTGAATAGGATTTTCACTATTTGGCATAGTTTTATGTCTTCTTTCTATTGAAGTAATACATTTTTTTGAGTCAACATCCCTATTACCCCTTGTGACGAGTCAACAATCACCGACTTCACATCGCTTATGGGGGGACAATCCGACACAAATCCCATTGGTAAGCTCAAAAAGGCTTATGTTATGTATGGGTACTAGATGACGATATATTTACTAGCCTGATTTTAACGAGTAAAAAATTACACACGAACTTGATATTACTTATGGGGGAACTACCCTTTTCGCCCCATTAAACCGAGGGGCATTTTCAAACTACCTCTTCTGACCTGATCTGCTGTCGATAACTACCCGTTTTAGGGTTCCGCACCCGAAGGGTCAAAACGGAGACTTAACAAGTCAAGATACCCCAAAAAGCAAAAGCTTCAGAGCGAACATTCTCCTCGCGTGAAGTCAAGTAATTGATATTGGCAAGTCCACCTTCCTAAAATTGACAATATTTCATAATTTCCAAAAGTCTTAATTCGAAAACCATTTCGGTAAAAACGTGTGAAGTACACAAAAAACATTTTTTTAGATTTTTTTCTCCGTTAATTTTGGAAAAAATCGCAAATTACTGTAAACCGAAAGTTGACGTCATCTTCCTCGCTGTATTCAGGGAGACCTTAGTACAGAGTACAGACAATCGCTGCTCTGGAGTGGCTCTGGATTCTTGTTGGGAAGATGACGTCATATTTTACTTACGCCCTTTTAGAATGACCTACTTTTCAACGTGTTTTTTTTGTATGAAATAATGAGTTAAATTGAAAAAGAAAAAATACGGGTGGCTTAAATTTTTACCTATTTTCTAACTAGATCATAAAATAAAGTAGATACAAATATGAAATGTTGTCAATTAGTAAGGAGTAAAAGCCAAATAGAAAAATAGTCAAGACACGTTTCCGGTCCGGACTTGCATACTCCGCGCTCGGACGCGAAACTAGATAATTTACCCTTCCCTTCTTCTAATTTTCACAATGCGAGTGAGATGGCAGTAGGTGAGTCATAACAGTAAATTGTAGATATGTAACTGTAAATTTACCTGAATGGCTAAAGTGCCAGGTCCTTGCGTTTTTCTCTACATTTCCAGGTGAGTTAAAAAAAATATTTTATGTCACACCTGGCCATAAAGTGGCCATTATCGCACGCTCCGCGCGCAAAAAAACCCACTTCCTGGCCACGAGGTGACATAAAATTTTGTACTAACCACGGGCGATAATAAAGAAAGCCTCAGATCGCATATTTATCGCCCTTGCCTTCGGCTCGGGCGTAAAATACCTGCGATCTGAGACATTCTTTGTTTTATCGCCCTTGGTAAGTAATGTACTATTTTCCAAAACTATGAACAAAATTTAATGTAGTAATTTTTTTTTATTGTATCAACCATGTATCAACGTAAATATTTATGGTGTAAGTACTCGATACGAATAATCATTCTTATTTATTGTTTATAATTTTAAACTCGAGTACTTAAAGTGTATAATCATTATATACACGATTTCAGACCAGAATTATGAGAGTAAGGCCGCGTATTCATTAGCGAACTGTAACTGTAACCGAACAGACACTGTAACTACTTCAAGTGCGTAACTTCGAGCCATTCATCAGCTAGTTGTGAGCCGTCTGCGAACGGTTTACACTAACCGTACAGTTACAGCTCGTGACCACGCGGCTTTAAGGTGTATATCCACCAGCTATGTGCGATATTGGTATATATTGTATTCTCATACAATTGACATCTAGTTATCAAGCTTGGGTGGTGTTAAATATATGAAAATAGATTCGCATCTGGTGGATATTGCATGGTTTTTTTCATGCAAAGCGTCATTTTGAGACAATTTAAATCATGTGAATACCCGTGGAGATGTCTATTTTACACCAACTGAAAAAACGAAAGAATTTTTAATGAAAATAAATCAAATTATAACGTTGAATTTAAACTTTCGTAACACAGTATGTTTATAATTAACATACTACCTAAACTGTTAAACTCAAGTATTAATTGTCAATACATTATTTCGCCCATGTTTCGAATGTATTATTGTTATTTTTGTTCTAAGAATTCCCGAAGATTTAGAAACAATTAATACGTGAGTTTAACTGTACAATTTGAAAGTGCATAATAATACGGAAAAATTGTTATTGTAAAAGTTCATGGTCCATTTAAGAATAAGAAATGGTACTTTTTTTAAAGAATGGCTAGAAACTGCTTAAGATCGGAAGGATTGGAAAAAGTGGGGGGAAGCCTCCTCTGTAATAATCCCTAATAATATGTTACTTGTCATTTGACACCTTCGCGAAATAGGGTTTGTCACTTCAAAAGCGATACTTATCAAAAAAGTACCTTTATAATGGAAGGTTAGATCTTTTTTCCGTTCCCTCCAACAGAAAAACAACAATTGAAAATGAATTTTAAGCCCCTTATAAAACTGAACATACTGCTAACTAAAATATGTTTGGTCCTTTACTCACAAATAAATGTCAGTGATAGATAAGGACAAGCGAATTCTAGCGGCAATTTAAATAAAGGCTAAGTGCGCATCGGACTTCGCACATTAAGGGTTCCTAACCAACCGCAAGATTAAGTAAGAAAAAATAGGAAAAACCAAAGAAAAAATCTGATTAATCAATATATTATATTATTATTATATTATTTGTTGACAAAATGTGCGTAATAATAAACAAGCTCACATAATTTCAAGTTCATAGGTCATTATTGGGAAGTTAAAAAATCTTTCGGAACAATACTTTGTGGCAGACGACGTACCTTTTGGACCCATCGGGTACGGAACCCTACAAAGAAGCTAATAACTACTGGGTTTAACTTATTCGAAAATTGCTTTTCAATTATTAAAAAATTACTCTGGTGGGAATGATAGGTACAGATTTGGACATAGTTAAGTTACCATTGTTATAAGTAGATTTAACATGGCTCCTGAACTTATAAATTGTCACGTGACAATGACAATTTTTCAGGCATACTAGTTTGGTAAGTAACGACTTACTTGACGACCCAGAAGAATACGGTGAATTGTCACTGTCAGATGACAAACATGTCAAGTAACGATGACAATGCGCTGTGCATTTCTCAGTTGACAAGTCAAAACTTTCTGTAACGGTTATAGTGATTTGTAGAAGCAGAAATACATTGAATTGTCATTATTATGTGACAATTGTCATAACTCACGGTCAATTGTCATTGTCATTTGACAAATTATCAACTTAAAATGGGGGCCTCCAGATTCATAAAGGCGATAATTGTCAATGTTATGCGACAATATATATTTTGTCCAATGAAATTAATCAGTTTGTTACATTGTCACCTTTTCTAACTAGGAACTTATTAAGTAACTTATTCATAAAAGTTCAAGCCTATTTTAACTAAAATGCCGTTGAACTTCCTTTGTCTTTATCTATCACTCTGAGATTAGTGTTTGTGAGAAAGGGAGAAAACACTTTAGTTAATTTAGGTTAAATTTCGCGAATAAGGATAAATGTATATATTTTACGCTGTAGAAGCGACCTTAACTGTTTTATATGAAAGCAAATACATTATTAATAATAATAGTAGAGAAAACATGTCCTACGTAATATACTTTGGCAGCGAAATGTGCCAAAACACACTGGAATGTAAATTGCATCTGCTCTGCCTGCCCCTATTGAGAATAACGGTATGAGCTTATGTATGTACTTTAAACTAGCTTATACAAGTTTTAATCTCTTTCCATTGTGTTAAGGTACAATTTTACGCGGCGACATCCAAGAAACGAATTCCATGTTAATCCTTCAAAAATACCTTGTAATTTAAAATGGAAAAGCGAGTATATTTTTGTAATAAAAAAATATTCATAAAAAATATATGTTCAGTTTGTTGCTTGAAATGTATTTATTTGCTGTCTTGGTCGTTTCTACGTGTTTTTTGTTATACGTCTGGCTCTTTTCGTTCGATTAGAATCGCATTTCGAATGTACCAAGACCAAACTAATCTAGTCGACCCTGTGTATTTTGGTTATGTATTAATGAAATCTTACTGACGCATACTGATTTGGGGTAAAATTTTAAACAATTTAAGTGTACTTGGTTTGGTCTTTTAGGCTTTTGTTGTATTTTGAAGGATAATTGAGTGTTTTTGTGCGACATTTGTGCGCATTGCGTTGTGCGGAAACTGTATGAGTAAGTTGTTCGCAAGGTTGTAAATCGCCCATAGCTCATTGTGTTAGTTATGATATCTGCCACACGTACGCAACGCAATATGCAATGCGTGCATGAATAAAATATTACTTAAATACGGCTGATTTTTCAATTCCAAGATAAAAGTATCTGTCAGATAAATCTTAGCTCTGTCCTTTTCTTTCATATGAAATTTGAAAGTGACAGCGATATTTTTTAACTCACAGATAATTTTAACTGGCGATAGAAAAATCGACCCTAAAAGTGTTAGTCGTAACTGAAACGTTTATAAAATCCCTTTGATTTTTAATGGTTTCAGACATTACAATAGGGGTCACTTACATGAAGAGCCGCAGATTGGTTGAAAAAATGTCGAATGAAATTAGACCTTGAAGCCCTGTTTCATTGTATTTTAAAACTTGTATAATTAAACTTAATTTTAGGACGAGATTACGCCAGACTACCGAATAGTTAGTAAAAATGTACTTCCGTTACCAAATATTAACATAGGTTTAATTTGTACGATTGTGTAAATAATGCCGTTATGTTATTAAATAAGGTTACCTGAATGTGCGTTTAATATTACAATGCCACGCGTAATAGGTCGATTTTTATTTAACAAACCAAACCTCACTTCTTTAATATATGTGCCTCGCCATCACTGAAGGTTGGCAGTCAGCTTTTTAAATTTATCTTTGTGCCAATCTGAACAGTAGCTCAACGGTCTTAATCCCTGTCTACTCCCTGGGCCAATTTTGTTGGCGTTGTAGTTTTTTTTTTTAAATTGCATGAAAATTGGTAGGTTAGAAGAGCTCCTGATTCTGAACAATATGTGCACGATTTCCTACAGTACCCCACATTTTTTTTCCATTGAGTGACAAAACTTATAGGATTTTCGTAACTCAGTGGATTATTTGTATGTAATCCTAGAGAAAAGGGTGATAATGGTGAACGAGAGTTTTACATGATGACACGTAAGGATTAGACACAGGACAGGTAGTAGACTGTGAAGGCGACTGACTAACCGAAGCGCCCCACTATGTACAGTCAGCAGCAATGGTTGCTACGCGGGCGAGGTGTTCAAAATGATCTACACACGCTCCTATTGCCTTATAATAAAGATGTGTGAAGATCATTTTGAGCACCTCGCCCGCGTAGCAACCATTGCTGCTGACTGTACACGGACGGTAAAACTATGGTTTCATTCATAGGCAGACCTAACTGAACCGAGTGCACGCACACCGGGAACTCACTATCGAGCTAACTGATCGAGCACTGGTTACTGTAACCATTCGGTTACAGTAACCAGTGTATACGTTGTTGTCAACCGTTCGCGGAAGGCTCGCAACGAGCCGACGAACGGCTCGCAGTAGTAGTATCCGTTCGGTTACAACTCGTTAATGAGAACTAGGCTTAACCTATTCACCGCCACAGTAGATTCTGTAAGTTGTGCCTCACACAGTCTTCGCAGCAAAAAACTGAAAGTGAACCTTACATCGACTTGAACGACTCGATATGAAGTCATTGGCGTGTGGGGCACCTAATGTCCGGACTTTATATCACGTCAATGGTGGTGAAAATGTTAAGCTACAATGTATCTTGACTTAGCAACAGGCGCGCCGCATGCTTCGAGGTAATTTAGGTATATTTTAGCAAATAAAACAACAAAATAATGTTAAATTAATTTATTTCGGTAATCAGAAAGACTTCGTTCAATACATTTCAAGTGGGACTAGAATCACTAAATCACTACACATCAATAACAGGGCCGTCGGCAAGACACGCTATCGCGACGATTATAATCGACAAGACACGATATCGAGACGGATTAGTCGACAAGATGACACGATATCGAGACGGTTATAGGCGACAAGACGACACGATATCGAGACATAGTCGACAAGACGACTCGATATCGAGACGTTTATAGTCGACAATACGACTCAATATCGAGACGTTTATAGTTGACAAGACGACACGCTATCGCGACGGTTATAGTCGACAAGACGACACGATATCGAGACGTTTATAGACGACACGATATCGCGGCAGTTAGTCGACAAGACGACACGATATCGCGACGGTTATACTCGTAGTCGATACCGAGACGGCTATAGAAACACGATATCGTGACGTGTGACAAAAAGACTCCTTCAAACGCTATGAAACTGAGGATGTAGTTTCAAATTATTATTATTCTAGTTGGTAAAAAAATAAGTACCCTGTAGTAAATTCGATTTTTAAATAGTTATTAACTTTATGTCACACCTGGCCATAAAGCGGCAATTACCGCACGCTCCGCGCGCGGGAAATCCCACTTCCTGGCCAGAGGATGACATAAAATTTTGTACTTAACACGGGCGGTAATAAAGAAAGCCTCAGATCGCATATTTATCGCCCTTGCCTTCGGCTCGGGCGTCAAATACCTGCGATCTGAGACATTCTTTGTTTTACCGCCCTTGTTAAGTAATGTACTATTACACAGAAAAGAAATAAAAAGAACTTTACACAGAAAGGTAGAGAATAAATCGTTGTAGTCGTTTATAATACTGTTCAATAAATTCACTTTTACTTAATAATAGGAATGTCAGACAATGAATTGCTCTAAGAATGAATACCTACTTATAAAAGCGATGTTTAACAAGAATTAGAAAATTGAGGCATTGCAACTATAATTCGAGGTGATATCATTGAATAGAAAACCATACCAAATATTTAACAAATCAGGAACACAACTTAATTAAAAGCCTCATTACCTAATCACCTGATGCTGCTTTGACAATTGTTTTTATCCAATACAATATAGATGCTTCATTTTGAGAACACGATGAAATGTTCACGTCCAGTATAAACGACTAGGGTGTCACTATGACTGCTGGGATGTCACTATTAGATGACAAAGAGCTGTCGGCTCTAGCCGACTGACGTTTGAAGAATTACCTCAGCGTTTTCTATAAAATTGTTTGTTAGATCGCGTTAAGCAACATAAAAAAATAGGTAATGTACCTATATAATGTCCTGGCATATAGGATTGCTAGTAAAAGTGTTTTAGGTATAAAGTTACAAAAGTCTTGAAGTGTCAAATAGGGACTTTCACCTTCCACCGATTTAGGAAGAGATAATATTTCAACGTTGAGATTCTGAAAACTCACTGTGAAATGAGTGTAAATGTAAAATAAAAAAATTACACTGATATAATATGAAGCATTTTCTTTTAAAATATAAAAACTATTGATCATTTAACCAAAATAAGAATATGGACTAAACTACAACAAATTAAATTAGTCAAGCAGATGCGTCCGCTAACGAAATTAAAATTTCCAAGTAAAGTGCAAAATTGGAGGTGGGTTCAAATGGGTTAGACAACGGGTCTAACGCAATATTTATTTATTTACCTTTTTTACCGACGTTTCGACACAGGTTACACCGGTCATGGTCTCGGAATCATCGTCGGAACGTCGGTAAACAGTCGGGTATAAAGGTAAATACATAAATATCGCGTCAGAACCGCTAAAACAAACCTTTTAAGTAATAACTACATCATTCATGTAACAAACGAAAAAGTTATAGTTGCTAGAGAAAAATACACGTCTACGATACAAAAAGTCGCGTAAAGTTTAGTGTCAGAAACAGTAAATGCACATCGAAAAATCAGACTCCATATATTTATTCTACTTATAGTTGTACAGTTAGGAATGTAAGTCTCGGCACCGCACCAAATAAATTATTTATACAACATTCAGATGAAAATCAATCTATGAGAGTATCAGAGTAGTCGTTAAGCCAAATTAGAGGTCTTCGGGCGGCTTGAGAACTTTTAACAGTCAAGTTGCCCATTCAACAAGTATGTATGTAAGCACTTTATTGTACACAAAGCAGATATAAAAGTCACATAAAGATTACAGTACAAAGGCGAACTTATCCCTATGAGTGATCTCTTCCAGCTAACCTTTTAGGGATTGAGTGGGAAGTGGAAGAATGAAATAGACAAACTTACACCGTGTACAACAATTTCCATTATACACTATAGACAGAACCTCACACAAGAGAATCCGCCTTTTATCATAACGGAAAGTGGCGTAAAAGTTTAAACACAATCTTTGATGCCGACTGTACCTAACTTTATTTTCCTGCGGAAAGTCCAGGGGAAACCTCCGAAAAGACCACGCGGCCGATTTAAACAATGGAATACTATTGAATAATGAGATTTTTTGAGCGGCTTTAACCGCATCTGAGGTGAGTGGAATCGAGTTAGTGGGAGTTTTGTCGCAGGTTCACTAAACCTAGCTTAGCCTTGAAGAATACAAACTCCGAATCCAGTGCATCATTTAACAAAATAATAATACATATTAGTACGGTGCTGAGTTGACACATATACAGAGTGGAATTTTTAATGCCTCCTGCGGCGAAGCCTGTTTTTTCGAATTTTAGCTGATTCGGCCGGATGTGGGCAAAAGTATTTTTTAAATCTTGGCGGAGCAGTTTGTTTCAAAAATAAAGGAATGTTTCTTTAGAGCGAAATTTGCTATCACCATTGTTCAAAATACTCCTCCAGATGACATTAAAAAATCGACCCTATATAATATAAATATGTATATGTGTGTGTGTATATACATGGTAACATTGTTTTGGTTGGTATTGAAGAGGGTCGGGCTAACATGACATTGACACATTTATTATTAACATCTAAATAGGTACGAGCACTTTCATCCTCTTGTCTATACGTAGCAGTAACATCGTAGAGAAATTAATCTTAATAGACAATCTTGCTAGGTTGTCTAGAATATAAGACAAGATAGCTCCACTAATTTTTGAATCCCAATGTCTATGTAGGTATATATTTATGTATTTTAAATTCTTTTAAGTACGGTAGCGTTAATAATCTTATTCCACGTCTAGTCGACATCAAAAAGTGCCCGTATCATTACCATTTACGACTAACATATAAGTACATTAATATCCATATAGCAACGCAATATATGGTTGCAGCAAAATACGAGTATATATAAAAAATACTTCCTCAATTTCGACAGGCGTTTAAATCACATCATTACATAATTCAAGATTCTAAAAAAGCTGTCAAACTTTGACATAGGAATGAGTCGGCGATTGAAAGAGTAATAATAATAAATGAGTTGGTTGTTTTTCGGCCGTATTTTAACATGGCCAGTAAACATGCGAGAATTAAAAAAAAAAATAGATTATGTAGTTAAAAAAAGGGCCAGTGCTGGTCTTCCGTGGTTATTGCACGATAGCAAAGTGTACAGTCGCGAACTTAATGCCAAAAGGCATTATCTACCACTTATGTTGACTAGCTGTTGAGTCATGGACCCTTAGTCGCCTTCTACGATTTCCACGGGCTAGTCCGGAGTGGCGCTACTTTAGCCCCGGCTACCACACGGGGACAATAAGGACATTTTAGAAACTAATTTTGATTATTCTTCTCGTTTTGATCTCTCCATACTCGCTTAGAAACGTATGAGACAGAATCCACCACACTGCCCGCCTGTTCCTTTAGCTCCCGCAACGAGTCGCAAAACTGGTAAAGAAAAGCGAAGTATACAAACATACATACATACATGTGCCGGAACAGAGATTGCCTGCCTGCCATAATAGACATATGTGTAGTGTCGACATTCTTTCCAAGTCCCACTGAAGCTTAAAACATGCACTAAACATTTTATAAGCCTAGTGCTTACATAAATATACAAGTCTTGTACCCCTTTCCACTAGTAGTAATTCTCTTTTTTACCTTATTACTCTTTGAATCGCCAACTTACCGAATCGATTACAAATTCGGTTGACACGGACGTCCCCTAACCAAAAATAATTGATCCCCATAAATAATTTTCACTACTAAAATAAGTAAAATTAAATATGTTTCAGACCAGCTAAAACTTTTTAAGTCTAAAGTAACTTACGTTTTAAATAATACATGTTCCTATGTTTTTAATCGCCGTTTAAATGAAAATGGACCTTACTCCCATTCCATTTTGTTACATTATCGATTCAGGTGTTTCCAAAATATCAGTATTAGGAATTTAGGAATATTAGTGCTAGATTCACTCGTAAGAATTAACCTATTCACCACCACAGTAGATTCTGTAAGTTGTGCTTCGTAGCAAAAGACTGAAAATGAACCTTACTTGATAGCACGTAGCTTGCTTTTCCTTACCTTGATCGACTCGATATGAAGCACTTAATGTCCGGACTTTATATCAAGTCAAGGGCGGTGAAAAGGTTAAAAACTGTACTAAAAGAACATAGATTAAAACCGCAATAGAGTAATGCTTTTGATTAATTTCATTTTGTTACCCATCCAAAAAATGTGCGAATAGGCACAAAATAGATTTCAAAAATATAATTAGGTATTAGTAATTATTACTTTAATGTAATATTTGTAATAAAGTTTCTATTATATACACACTGTCTAAAATCGTATGTTTTAATAGAAACTATTACATTAGCATTAAAGTTGATTATCCAATGGATAAGAGCATATCATGTCAGTGTGAAACTCGAAAGTACTCTCAAGTAGTTGTACTTGTTTGTTCTTTAAATAAATTTCAACTCCCTATCATTTAAGGTCAATTTTCATCTATACGGCACAAACGTTTAAAATCTACATAAATCTAAGGAGATTTTTAAATAATATCTGAGATTAAGTAATTTTAGGCCAAACAAGGCTATCTTAAATTATTGTTTATCCTTAAAATTAAATAATCTCTAAAGGAATGTTGATTGGAATACATTACAATTTTAATGAAATATAATAAAAATCTGATAGAGCCAGACGGTAATATTAATATGACAATTATCTCTTTTTTAACAAAAAAATTACATGAAAAAACACTCCTTTTTGGCCAGTCGTGTAAAAAGTTATCATATTGCTAGGGTGATACCACCAGTAATGGACAAGGCCAGATGATGACTCTTATGTAAAAGATATCATTATTTTTTATAGAACAATCAATTTAAAACCTTATGATCTTTGAATTAGGATTGATGTGTCCATTACTGGTTAAATGTCAGTTTAGAGTGTCCATTACCGGCGGTGTCACCAGTAATGGACACTTTAAGGTGGTATGCAAATTGTACTGCCAGCTTCTCATTTTCTGCTTTTTTTTATGACGCAACATACTGGTTAGACTCCATTAACAATATAGGGAAAACATTTTTTACTATATTTTCCAACGATCTGGGTTTTTCCCATATGTTAAATTTTTACATTTTTAAGCTTTTGTTACATTTTTAAGGCAAGAATTTTAAAGTAATAAAAATAATTCAAATAAGATGTATTATCGTCATTACTATTGATGATTGATAACACATATCATGGCGATAAAACCCTCTCTTAGTAAGCTTAAATTGATAATACTTCTTACTAAAGTATTGACAATAAAAACATATTCAATCACTGTCATCAATTATCATATTTGGTCAAAGATTTAAAAGAAAAATGAGATCTTTTCGGCCTAAGATTAATAAGATCTTTTGTCAATACATAAAAATATAATAAATGTAAGTTAACATGCTGCATCCCCATAAACATACATTTTAAATACCAACATAATGATTCCTAATGTAAATATTTTAAACTGTAAAAATAGATCCTATAATATTTCAGAATGAATTTCTAATCGAAATAAAGATGAAATTTGGGGATGCCAGCAAGTTTTGTTTTCTGCAGACCTTTTCAATAATAATTTTAAGCTAAGGCCCACGATTTTCATACATTTTTATTGAGAAACGGGACTTAATCGCGAAAAAAAGGTAAATTGGTTATAACTGTACGCGATTAAGTCCCGTTTCCCAGTAAAAATGTGGAAAAATAATTTTAAGGTTGTCACTTTTAAATAAAAAGTGACACTTAACCTATGAGTCCTATGACCACTAAAAAGTGACACTAAACTTAAACCTATATAATCGTCTCATTCCTGCCTTAAATGTCGTCAAAATCCTCCATTATCCTCCCACGGAATGTTTAATGTACACAGCGGGACAGGTAACTTTAAATATGGACTGACATATGCTCCTTATCCATTGGATATTCTACTTTAATGGTAATGTAATAAGGTTTCTATTACATAAACTGTCTAAAAATCGTATGTTTGTAATATAACCTTTATTACGTTAGCGTTAATGTTGAATATCCAATGGAATAGGAGCATATGTTAGTGTCAAATTCAAAGTAATCGTACTATCGAACACACAGTTAACTGACCATCCGTGAGCCTTAATGCCTCGTTGCATTAAGGCTCACGGAATAAGGGATATCTAATTTAAAGAGAAAAATAAACGCACTTGTATTTGTATTTGTATAAGGCCTAGGGGCCGTTCAAATATTACGTAAGCAGATTTATTACAATTATTTACCCCCCCCCCCCCATCCCCCTTGTCAGCAAAAGTAAGTAAAGCTCCTACCCCCTCCCTCCAAGCTTACGTAAACATTTTTCAATTATAAATGTATTTTTTTTATATTATAATTATAATGTTATAATTATAATTTTAAAAATAAGAAAATAGATTTAGACATGTGAATAGCGCGCGGTAATTCTCCTACTCGGTTCTAAAGCGAGTGACGTATGCATTATTTGCGGGAATCCCCGAAAATGCGTTTCGTTTTCAAGCATAGACAATGTGAGGGTTGCCATTCGTGTAAAAAAGTAAATAACTACCGATGACGTAATCATCATCTAGACTCCCCTACCCCCCATGTCATCCAAAATAAGCAAAACAAGAAGCCCCCCCCCCCCCCATAGTGCTTACGTAATACTTGAACGGCCCCCTAGTTACGGTCAGTTAACCTTGAAGTCTATAGTACTGTTATGTATCTATACATTCTTAATAATCAAGGGGCTGACACGCTTTGCTAGAGAAAGATAGTCTTATTGCGATTCCTAAAAGAGGAAATAGAAAAGAGTGGCATGTTTTGTCCCTATCACCGACCGAACATTTTTTCATGGTCGGGTTATAGGCAAAGGCAAACTTCCATAAGGAATACATTGGACATGCAAACCGGCCAAATTGCGTAGTACAAATTTTGTATGAATATTAGCAAGTATGAGAAAGACATAGCCCCGGTTGCTCGTTGGCGCATCTATAACTACAGAGTATATATTATATCTATGTTAATAATACATGTCATTAACGTCAAAGTCTTCCTTAGTCAAAGTCCTGTCAAATGTCATCAAGTCCCCCTTTACAAATGTATTTGGGAATTATAAAAATATTTTTTTGTTTTTTATAAAAAAATAGTATTTGAACATAACATAACTCATTATACTGCTTTCCCAACCCACACACTATACAGACTACAGTTCACAAAATTAAAATAAAGTAATTTAATAAAATATTTTTGTAAGTCCTGTCAAACTTCGTAAATACCTCCCTTACAAATGTATTTAAGAATAACACAACATTCCCCAGTAATCTAAACAGTTCAGAAATTGTAGTCCACCTTACGAATGTATTTAAGCACAACTCAAAATCCTCCCCAAATACACAAATTTTATACAATATGTCTTCAAGTCCTGTCAGACGACTTAAAGTCCCCCTTACAAATGTATTTAAGCATAATTCAACTTCCCCAAACTGAATAAAATGTCATGTAAGTCCAACATTATGATTGAATGTATTTTTTTTCTTTTCTTAACTTAAAGTTTCCCTATGAAAGTATGTACTCAAATGTGATTTGTTTACATGAATTATACTAGTATAAAGAATAGAGTATAAGTCCTCTTATATGTTTTATAAGTACTGTCAACTGTCGTTATAAGTTCTGTCAAATGTGTGTGCTGTAAAAGTCTTCTTAAATCACTCAATTTATAGTCGTCTAACTCCCCCCTTGTGTATGTATTTAGTCGTCTAACTCCCCCCTTATGTCTGTATTTAGTCGTCTAACTCCCCCCTTGTGTATGTATTTAGTCGTCTAACTCCCCCCTTATGTCCGTATTTAGTCGTCTAACTCCCCCCTAATGTATGTATTTAGTCGTCTAACTCCTGTGAAAAATCCGTTGCTTTTATTTAGTTTCGGTCGATTTTAGAATCAAGAGAAATTCAACTTTATTCTCAACACTAAACGGTTCCAAATCCAATGCCGTTGTGTATGTATGATAGTAATTTTACAGTTGACAGTTTAACGTGTCTTTTCATTCTAGATCAAAAAAACAGAGATCGTGTTGAAAAAAATCTGCAGTACATTACATTGACAGTACCAGTAATGGACAAGGGCCCAATGATGGACATTAACTCTTAACACTTTCACTGCCAGACTTAAATCTTGAATGTAAGTACTCATACCCCAGAAACCGATGCAGTGACCTACCTATAGCGATGTGCCTAGCGAGCGCCTGGCATCTGTCAACAGTTACGTGGTGCTTGCTAGGCGGGTTGCTGGCAGTCAAAGTCAAAAGAAACTAAAAGTTATACCTTTCTTATTAAGCCTTCCTCTCCCGGCGAAAAAAATATACAATGCCATTCTTTTCTGCCCTGGGATCCCAGGGACTGGTAGACGACGGGTTCTAAGAACAAAGTGTACATTACTGGTACTTGTTGGAGTAAAGCGTCCAACACTGGCGTCTTTACTTCAACTTAAAAGCAACTAAGGGCTATGGATTTATTTAGACCAATTTAAAACCGCATGACCTTTTAAGTGTCCATCAGTGGTGCATGTCAGAAGTATCCATAATTGGCGCCGTTACCCTAAACTTGAGCCACCACTTCGTCGATATAGTTGTCGTTTACCAACTCCTTCAGTTCCACGTTCCCGTTCTGCTCTACGACCGTATCCACCGTCTCTCTCTCTAAATTGTTGTTCTTCACACCATCCACGATGTTGAACTAGGACAAATAAATAACTATATTTAATTAAAAAGATAAAAACAAGTTTCCTAATTATTATTATTTTATACTACGACGGTGGCAAACAAGCGTACGGTCCACCTGATGGTAAGCGGACGCCGCAGCCTATAGACGCATGCAACTCCAAAAGAGTCACGTGCGCGTTGCCGACCCTTTATAAAATTTGAGGATTCACTGTGTTGACAGCAGAAGGGATAAAAGGTCCCTCGCTCTCAACACAGTGCATCCTCGGGAGCTCTGGCAACCTTGCTCACCTCCAGGAACACAACACTACATTTGTATAGTAAATACAGCTATTATGGCCGTGGTCTTCTGCAAGACGGAGGTACTTCCCCAGTTGGGCTGCTCCAATTCGAGCAAGAGATGAAATTTTGCTGTGCCCTACCTCTCTCTTAAATAATCCTCCTAATAAAGAACTCAAGGAAATATATTTTGTTTGCAGTCGTAGGACCGAATATTTTGGTTTTACTTGTATGTAGTAGGCCCCCCGACTGCAAACAAAACAAAATTCCTTGAGTTCTTTATTAGGAAACTTGTTTTTATCTTTTTAATGCAGTCGTGTTTTTAATTTTTGTAATTATTTTATTTCGAACTTTTTTTTCCCGAAACATATATATTATATATATTTTTGGAATGGTCTCTTCAAATGCTTCAGTTTGATACCTCACTTGCTAGGATAGATTTTTTTTTTTACGGCACACTCAAAATGGAGTCTACATTCCGCCATATTGTTTTTATTGCAACATCACATATCCTATGTCACCCGAGATGACGTAAAGATTGCAACGATACCTCACACATCTAAATCGGTTAAGGCGTTGAGAAGTTCTGGGGGAACAAAACATACATACATACATACATGAAACCTGAAAACGTTACACTCCTTTTTTTGGGCAGTCGTGTAAAAATTCCAGAATATTTATTAGAATCAGTATAATTATTTATTGAAAGTGCCGTAAATATTGCACGTCGACCTTTAGAAAAGGACTCGGCTAATTTCGGCTTCGTAAAGCGTTGGGTGTCGCACACAACCTACTAAGTATAAATGTCCGACATTTTATAAAACTTGTCATTAGACTGAATCTTCACGCTTGGACAGTAAAGTCGCTTTTTGAACGGCCTAATTTGATACAACTCGGACAGTTCAAATAATTTTAAGCATATCCTACGTGACTTTTTTCAGCCGTTTAAAAAATAAATACATAGTAAATTGTGTCTCAAACGAGCAAAATGATATATTTACGGCGAGGGCGGTATATTGAATACTAAGATTCTATAATAGAATCCTGAGCGTAGCGAGGGATTTGTGTTGTTGAAACCTTGTCTCAAATGCTCTTCCAGAAGGAGATGAATTAGGGCAGTTTGGGATAATGTTCCGGAGAGATGCTGTGAAATATCTTGTTAAAGAAGAAACTCAAGAAACATAAGTTGTTAGAGAAGAAACTCAAGAAACATACCTTGTTAGTACTTTCTAGCAGACTGGTCTTCACTTGTTCCTTCTCTCCCTGAGCCTCTGCCGTGATCACGGTGTCTCTCTTCTTCTTCTGTCTGCGGTGTATGGGCTCCAGTTGGCACTTGCCGTCTGAAGACGAGGACGTCTGACGGTGGAACTTTAGCTTCCGCACACCGCAGCGACATGATTTCAGGGCGTTCTCGCGTCTGAAAATAAAATAAACATATCGTCGGGGATAGTGCAATACCGCGTAACTAGCACTGGTAAATACTGAGTATCTACACAACACCCAACTTTACAGGAGAAGCATAAAACGTGGAATCGCCGCTTGAGAGTATTTGAGCCGCGGCATTTATAGCAATAACTAGCTCGCTATTGATTAAATGCAACGGGTGGTTGAACTGGCATATTCTAATCAGGATTTTACGTTCGTTGGTGGAAAAATGTAAATGTAGCCACATTTGTTAGATACGCGGTATTAACCAATGATAGTTACGCGGATTTGTTTTAGGGGCGGTGTGCAGATACGCTGTATCTACCAGTGCTAGTTACGCGGTATTGCACTATCCCCGACGATATTTAAAAATACCTGAGTATTTCTAAAAATAGTATAATTAATTAATGAAGGTGACATAATGTACAGTACCCGTAAATAAAACACGTCGACCTTTAGAAAAAGACTTGGCTAATTTCGGCTTCGTAAAGCGTTGGTTGTCGCACACAATCAATGTGACTTGTCAGTCGTTTAGGGTGACACCACCAGTAATGGACAAGGCCCAATGATGTACATTAACTCTTATGTAAAAGAAATAAAAGTCATTCATTTTTTATAGAACAATCAATTTAAAACCGTATGATCTTTGAATAAAGGTTGAAGTGTCCATTATTGGTGCTTGTGCTTAAAGTGTCCATAATTGGTAGTGTCACCCTACAATAGTGGATTGTATCTCAAGATAGCATAATGATATTTACGGCGAGAACGGTATATTGAACCCCGAGTGAAACGAAAGACTCTCCAATGAAATCCTGGGCATAGCGAGGGATTCTGAAGTAGAATCTTGAGCGTAACGAGGGATTCCATTAACCAAAATTTAATGCCGGTCTAACGATAAAAACTGACAATATGTGTCTGAACTGAAAAGAACTTACTCAGTAAGAGCCGCCTCACGCTGCTCTAATTGCAGTTTGACCGCGCACGCCTCCATATATAGCTCGTTGGCTCTCGCCAATTGCTTCTCATACACCTGCAGGATAATATAAAAAAATATTAAAACCGGCCAAGTGCGAATTTAGGGTTCCGAACCAACCGCAAGAGCCTTATCACACTAGCAACTTGCGAGCGAATTCGCTATTTGACAGTTGTGAAGATAAAATAATTAATGTGTTGGATACAGTAGCTTATAGCTTTAAAATACTCATACAATAGGTTTTGTGCTTTAAAATTAATTGAAAACATTTTATTTTTGAAAAATAAATTAAGAGTTTTTTTATCTGTGGATTACAAAAACCGAAACGCGTGTGACGTCACATTTCAAAGTTAAGGTTTAATTCCGCAACAGACCGCAACTGCACTTACTGCACGTTATGTTTCTCCGCACTCCAAATTGAACCGTAACTGTATTCATAAAAAGCTCTATTTAAAATGAGCGTAGAAGTGTCGCAACAGCACAAGTTACTGTACAATTTGGAGTGCGGTGTAACATGCAGTTGCCGTCTGCTGTCGGCTGCGGAAGTAAACCTTTAGTTGTTTATCAAGTACGACGACACAGTACTCACAGTCACCTGATCGGCTGTTTTCGCGCGAAATTCAAATTATATAAAAAAAATATTTTCTTGTGAAAGAAATTAAGCTCTTTGGGGAAAAAAGATAATTGTTACAGGTATAAAATAAACCTACGTATAATTTAAAATACATTTCCGAAAACTGTCAAGTAGCCAATTGGAAGAGAGGCGAGTGCGCAAGGAGCTCGCCGCGAGCGCGCAGCGAGGCATCTAGAGTATAGAGAGATGAGCTCTCTGCCGAGGTTTTCCAAGTGACTACAGTATGGGGCTCTTCAAGTAAGGAGTGTATACATTTTTAAAGGGTCGGCAACGCGCATGTGACACCCCTGGAACTGCAAACGTCCGTAGGCATCGGTGACCAACATATTCTTGAATTAAAAATGGTTTCAGAAGCCTTACATAATTTTGAAAAGAGTTATCAACGAAACACCGCCTGATGGACTGTGAAAGAAAAAAAAATGCACCAACACTATGTAAAGCCAGACCAGGAATATATGATCATGCGCCATGTTGCGGAATTTCATTAGAACTAATATCTTACTGTTGCGGGTTATTTGAATATTAGTTATGTGTAATAATAAATGAGAAAAAATGGCCAAAACAATTCATAGCCAAGAGAGGAATATTATTAATGTGATGAAATGAAATTATTCAGCTGCAAAACAATTCATAATTTATGTCAGAGCTGACAGGTAAACAAGACAAAATGTCCTAATAGTCTGTTGCCATATACATCAGAATAATAGCGCCCTCTTGACAATGATCATATATTCCTGGTGAGGCTTTATATACGTGTAGGCGAGGTAACAGCGTCATTGATATGTATACTCATGCCAAATTACAGCTTTCTAGCACTAACGGTTACTGGGCTAAGCCGGGGACGGACGGTGAGACATGACGTAATTATAAGGGTTCCTATGCTGGTTCCTTGTTAACTACGGAACCCTAAAAAAACCATACCTGTCTGATATCGCGCGCGTGTTTCAACTCGTCCCTCCTCGTGCTCGTCTCTTGAAGATCAACTGGCTTCTCACTCCTGATGAAAATATTTCTGTTAAGAACATCATACAACTCAATATCAGATAAAGTACTGAATTTGTTGGCAACATTGCCCATTATGGTCAACTTTGCCCTCTTAAAAAAATCTATTTTCTGCCGAAATGCAGTATTAAATACAGCTTTCATTTAGATACATGTGTGTGTTTTTACATATATGTGTTTTGTATGTTTAAAACATTCAATTATACGATGCATTTTAATCATGTCAGTTGAAAAAACAAAAGTTGTCCCTCTGGTGGTGAAATATTATCGGCTTATGTGGATGTAAGTTATTTTTTATTACATGGATTTATAGTAACGGATACACTGTTTACTAGACCAATCCAAAATTAAGCTTTGTAGCCCTTAACTTTTGATATGACCACCGAAAAGATGCGCACCTAAATCTGACAATGACCCATTTATTTATTGGTCTTTCAAAATAAACATGACGGTATTTCGTAGCTTTTCAAGGAGGGCAAAGTTAACTTAGATGGGCAATGTTGCACAAATTTACTACAATACTGACTTGGTGTAGAGCTGCGCCATGCCTTCTTGCACCTCACGCTTCCACGAGGCTTGAGTCACGCTGAATGTCTCTTGATGTATTTCCGCAAATTCGTCCCCCGCTATCTCTAGGTGCGCGGCGATTATTTTAAAAGGAGGCCTGGAAAATAATTGACATTATTTTTATTTGTAGGTGTAAAAGGATTTTTTAATAAGCTCAAACATATTATTAGAAACAATGTAAATGATGGTCTTTAGTGTTGTGCTGTTGCAAAGTTGCCAGGATTGTTTTTTTGTGTTATAGGGGGGACTAACGACCAGACAGATCGCCTGATAGTAAGCGAAATGTATAATTAGTAAGTAATATAGTGTAATTGTGATAGTTATCTTTGAATCTTTATTTTATTTTCGTCATACAATATACACTGTTCTACTTGTCGATTGTAATAAGGGGATGTGCAAATATGACAACTTTTTTATAACAGTATAGCATAAACAAGGATAAATAAAGAGGCTATCAGTTTAAAACCAGCAATTTTTCAATGATCTCGGCAACGGCACTAAACTGAGGTAATACCGCGAACCAAAAACGAAGTATATACGACATAGAGTGAGATACTTAGAAGGCTTAGTAGGCTAGGCTAATCCAGTCTAGACCAGGGGGTGTAAACTGGACTAGAACGAGGAGAGTAGTGCGGGGCTAGCACTGACCTGTTTTTAGGCGTCCTATTCCAACATTGTGTAAGGAGAAGTTGCATGCTTTCTGGTACAGTCGCGGGAACAGGCAAGGAGATAGTGTCGGTACCCACGCCCCACATGATGGCGTGTGTTTCCATGTTCTTATAAGGTATCTGAAATTACACTAGCAATTATTATAATAGTTTTAGGTCAAAAAGATTTATTGAACATGAAAAATTACAAGATTAGAGAGCGAAAAATAATGACCAATTCTAAAAACTACTCATTTAAAAATAATAAATCGTGTCAAAATTCAACAAAGAAATGGAGAAGAAAAGGACATAAAACTACAACTCTTACAAGTAACAAAAAAACGAAAAATACATGAAAATATTCGACAAAAATAAAGTGAAAACCGGGCAAAGTTGCCAATGTACTCGCCTCCTGCGTCAGAAGTTCCCATAATACCACACCAAACGACCACACATCGACTCGCTCCGAGCAGGGCTCGTGGCGGATCACCTCGGGCGCCATCCACGCCACGGTGCCAGTGAACGACATTATCGCACTGACGTCGTTCCACTCCCGCGAGGTGCCGAAGTCCGATACTTTGACAACCAGGTTGTCAGCTATGAGGATGCTAAAAGATGACATTGGTTAATTCTCATTTGTAGAACACATTACATTTATTAATTCTATCTCACGAGCGCGGGTGGGCCATTGTTGTACTTGACACATACTAACACAGACTACGTGAACTCATAGCTCCTATGCCGCACACATAGACAATGTACAAACAGAAATTACCCGAGTTAACGACATTTTCGGGAATTGGTTGTTTATAAATTGTAACTAAAAACTCAAATATCTAAGATACATTAACACCCAATAAAACACAAATTAATAAAATGTATTCGTTGCGTAGTAAAACAAAATTTTGAAAGCTTCTGTACCAATGATGTCATAATACAGAAGCGTGTACTCTTCCCGAACCAACTTTAAACACCGCGCGGGCAAAGTTGTCAAATATAAGGGGCAAAGTTGTAAAAAAAATGAAAAACACTCACTTAGGACTCTTAAGGTCCCTGTGTATAATCTTGTGACTGTGAAGATACGCCATGCCGTGTGATATCTCCTTCGCCCACTTGAGTATCTGTTTAGGTGCGAAGAGAGACCCGCTATGCAGAAACTCGAAGAGCGGACCGTATTGACAGTACTCCATGACCACGCAGTATGTGGGGGGCTTGGTCACTACCCCGCGAAAACGGACTGGAAAAAAAGTTGTTGTATCATTTTATGAGCTCCTGGTACCGAGAAACATAGTAACAACAGTCACAGTGCTAGTGATCATCATGATCATCATATCAGCCGAAAGGCGTCCGCTGCTGGACGTAGGCCTCCCCCAAAGAGTGTCACAATGACCGGTCCCGCGCCACTCGCATCCAGATAAGCTACTTACCTCTCTACACGCCCCGCATTCCCCTCTGTGAGCCCCTTTGCTAACTCTACGCCACCCTCTCTTACCATTTCCCTGTAAGGAATGGGCCCGCCCCTTTCTGCTTGCATTTGTGACATTTGCACCTCTACACACCCTCGTATTCCCTTTCCACGCCCCTTTTCGACTTCTCTATGTCTCTTTCCCATCTCTACGCCCCCAGTATAACCTCATAAAACTGCGTACCGTACCTATGTTGTCGTGGTTGAGTTTCCGCATATGTTTAATGACCGTCTCCGCCGGGTCCCGTAGCTTCTTCACGGCGACCATTTCATTGTTGATCTGACCGCCGTAGACGAAGCCCTAAACGATTAAAGCCCGGTATACGAGATACCCCCTCTTGCCACTTGCCTACGCACGCATGACGCTCTCTTCACGGCCCCTTGCTACCTCTCTATGCCTTCTTTGCCCTCTGTACAACTCCCAAATTTCCTCTCCATGCTCTTTTCCGCCTTCTCTATACCTCTTTCCTCTCTCTACGCCCCCAGTATTCCCTCTATAAGCCCCCTAGGTACCCTCATAAAACTGCGTACCTATGTTGTCGTGGTTGAGTTTGCGCAGATGTTTAATGTCCGTCTCCGTCGGGTCCCGTAGCTTCTTCACGGCGACCATTTCATTGTTGATCTGACCGCCGTACACGACGCCCTAAACGCCTTAACCCGGGTATACGAGGTACCCCTTATTACCATTTGCCTTCTTGCTACCTTTCTATGCCCCCCTTTCCTCTCTACACACCCCCTTATTCCCTTTCCACGCCCCTTTCAGCCTTCTCTTTCTCTATCCCTTTCCCCTCTTTGTGACACCAGTATTCCTTCCCTATGCGCGTCTAGGTTTTTCATAAATAACTGACCATCGATTGGCCTTTTTGGTTCCCTCATAAAACCGCGTACCTATGTTGTCGTGGTTGAGTTTCCGCAGATGTTTAATGTCCGTCTCCGCCGGGTCCCGTAGCTTCTTCACGGCGACCATTTCATTGTTGATCTGGCCGCCGTAGACGACGCCCTGAGCGCCTGAGCCCAGGTACACGAGGTCGGTGATGGCCTCCGCTGGTATTTCCCATTTTTCTTCTGCAACAAAATAGGTTAGATGGCTCATATTACAGTTTATAACGCAGTGTGGTTATATGGATAGAAAACCATCAAATTGTCACAATAAATAGTAGATTATACCAAATTAATTCAAATCATATCTTATTTATAGTCCAAATGTAAATTGAAGTTAACTCTCATCTTTCATAAAAAAAAGATATTGTATGGTAACTATGTATATAAACGCAATATTTCACGACCAGTACGGCAGATTACTCGGTTTTTTCATACAACGGTAGTAACGGGGCTAGTGAACTGTGACGTCACATAACACGCTCAATTAGTATGGGATATTTTCAGAGCTCGGCATTCATCTTGTACAATGACCTTCATTTTCGTATTTTGTGTTGCTCTGACTGTAGTTGGTCCCATACAAACATTTGATTCTCTCCAAAATATGGTTTGAACGGCATCGTGAAAAATATGGTAATTTTTATTTGAATTAACCGCGACAAACGATCACAGACCAAACAACCTTCTAGCTTACCCATTGATCAATGGCACCAACTGACCGACCAACCTGTGTATTCATATATACTATTGATCGAACGCGAACGGTCTACCAAGCAACTAACCTATTGTACTGAGACATTGGTTCAAGGTCGAGCGGGCAGATTAAAACAGAATTAAGTTAATCTTGTCAAGGATCGATGACTGGGATCGCTAACTTGTTACCGTACGTTCCGGCACAGAATAAGTAATAGTACTACGTACAGAAGCCTCACTGTTACCAATCCCCGCGAGGCAAGCCAAACGTGTCTACGCGTGGCCATCTCCTTCTATCGCACGCGCATCACTCGCTACATCACTTTCTATCGCATTGAAAGTCATCCTAAGGGTGACCTTTGAGCGGCGCGATGACGTCACGCGAGTCAGTCGCCCCTGGTTCCGGCGAGCGTTGGTCGCGCACTCAACGTGTGTGACAGAGCCTTAAGCCTGGGCGCAGACGCACGGAATTCCGAAGGTAAACGGAGGGGAGGGGAGTTGAAGCCTCTCGCTCTAAGAGTGAGAGGCTTCAACTCCCCTCCCCTCCGTTTCCGTTCGGAATTCCGTGCGTGTGCGGCCAGGCTAAAGGACTCTGTTTCGATACATATTTTAGCCCGTGGAAATAGCTTTAGCCAGAGACAAGTAAAGAGTTCCAATGGACACACAAACAGGACAAAAGGCAAAAAAAAAACACGTATCACAAGATCCGCCGTGCCTACAACGCCACGTCATGTATAGATTGACAACACGTACAATGTAAAGGCAACATACTTGCCTACCATGTAAGCTAACATGTATGCTATCATGTAATAAGGTTCATTTTCCGTCTTTTGCTAAAGACTTCGGCGTGTGAGACACGATTTACGTAATTTACTGTGGCGGGCGGCCAAGAGGATAAGGTTAAATGAGACATGCATTAGTTCAGTGTCGACCACTGGAACGTTTTCCTTAAATAGACATTTGCTTTGCGTTATTTTTAGATTATCATCATCATCAGCCTATATACGTCCCACTGCTGGGCACAGGCCTCCTCTCATAGATGAGTTAATAAATATCACATTAATCATTAGGGGACAATCTTACACAAATCGAACTAGTCCCATAGTAACTCATTAAGGCTAATACCTAAGGTAACTTTAACTCTTAAAAAGTAGTACGTATGCGTATGCGACTTAGTACCTACATTACAGTGGCTGACCGACTCGGTGTTATTTCTACTGGTCTGCTTTTGTTCTTCACTTAGCCTGCGCTGCGCCTTAGGCGCTCGGTTGTTTTATGCGTCAAACGCATGCGTTCCATATAAATATGTTGTGTCAAACCCATTGCTTTGAATGGATTTATATGAAAACGCATGCGTTTGACGCATAAAACAACCGAGCGCCTAAAAAAGCCCGTTGTTAATTAAGTATAGGTACATATTTTCACGATCACGTATACAAATACTTACTATTGCACTGCAGTGAGAGCAAATATCCCGAGCTGAGAGATTCGTTACCTCAGCCGACTTTATAGTAATTGCCCTAAAAAACTTCATTTAACGAGCTTTTATTTAACACTGTTCGTATGTATGTAAAGCCCGTGGCAGACGGTCAAAAGCCCCAAAACTGGGCAACCTTGGTCGACACGGACCGTGTAGACAGTTGTTTCCAGCAACATTCCTTTGAAAACCGATCTATGCGGACCAAGGTCACTCCGTCCTAGGGATTTGTCAGCAACCGTTTGCATCACACTTAAGTTGTAAATCAACAACACGCGGTTTCCGAAGATGACGACACACCCACCAAAACAATCAAAATTATTTCAATTTCAACAGACCAATAATACCCCAGTAGTGTAATAATTTTGTTAATTATTTAGTAGTCTTTATCAAGAGCATCGCTACAGGTTTAAATTTAGAGAAACCCGCGCAAGCGCGTAGATTTGTCGTGTATCATACACGACAACGGCAATCACTGGTTGCACATGCCAAACTATCGATGCATCAAGGACGCATGGCATCCAGAACTATCAAATTTTAAAGGTCATAAGTTCCTTGGGACCTGTACGAGCTGCCGCCATTTTGTGGAGGTTGGAACGCGCATGCGTGCGCTGGTTTATATAAATATGAGCCGTGTGGGGTGGGCGGAAGGTACGTTATTGATTGCAGTGCGAAGCTCAACGCCCATCCATGCTGGAGATCAAAAGTGGCTGACATTTCAAACTGTGATGCTTTAGAGAGAATTGCGCAATAATACAATATGTGGTTTATGGGTTAGTTTATTAGATCTTAATGCCCTAAAAACAAGTTAAAGAAAGGAAAATAAAAAGCAATAGAATGTGCATATGTAGCAAATGACGTACACGTAACATGTAACGTACGAATACGAATTTTCTGGAACGTGTAAACGTGTAAAGGATTATGGATTGTTATTGGAACCTACTCGGTATCAGTATGCACCGCGCAGGTTCCGGGGTTTTCACAGGACACAGGACTACGTCATCAACATCTTGTCCTGAGTCGGCGCTGCACAAATAGTATGCACGCCCGCCCGCCCCGCTGCACGCCCCGCCGAACGCTCCGCTCCGAGCGTCCACTCAGGCCTTACACTAAGGCCCGGTACGCACGAGCGCTTTTTCAACGCGCGTTAAATAAACGTTGAAATGACACAAATTGGTAACAATGATAACCATGTATTTATTCACACGAAGGTGGTTTTAAAGCGCGGCGTTTTTTTATCGAGCACTGTTCGTTTTTCGACGTTGGGCGTTCGACCACAGAATAAGTAATAGTACTACGTACAGAAGTTGCACTGTTGACAAAGCGCCAACTTACAAACCCAAATTATAATAGGTAAATAACAAATATTGACCACACCAAGCAAATGACGACACGACGCGGCCTTCCGGTAGCAATTCGCCACTGAATGTACTTGCAGCGGCCCGGGGATGTACTTGCAGCGGCGCGGCGAACTGACGGAGTGAAATCCCCCTGGTTCGACGTTAAATCGAATTAAGCTTACAGAACCGCCAATAAGGGGACCCCATAGGCTGCGGTGGAGGCTTACCATCAGGCGGGCCGTACGCTTGTTTGCCACAGATGTGGTATCAAAAATCAGTTTTACTGGGCTTTTTCTGCAAGTTGATATCCAAGGTGCCTACTTCGTGAAAGAAAAGGGTAGCGCTTCTATAACCACCATAGTTTGTGTATGAAGTTTACCAATGCCTTGAAATTCTAGTATATATGCATATAAGGACAAGCAAATATAGCAGCACCACTGCTTTTCTTTGTAAAAATGTTATAGTTTTAAGTAGGTAATATTTAATATTGTAACTCCTAGGTTCTAAGTTTTAAATTGTAATGTGGTGTTATTTTGGTTTCAATAATTTTTTATATATCTATCTATCTATCAAATACAAGACCAATTAACAAAAGATGTTTCTGAAGGAATGACCTTGAAAAGTTATGATTATGAAAGAAAAGAAGAAAGAAAGAAAAACCACATAAAAAAAATGATGTTGAAATTTGGGTGAAGGCACACCTCACAGATCTGCATAATGGGTCCAGCCCGGCAATATGTAGAGTAAAGAAAAAGCTTATACCCAGCATGTGGTACTATTAGGCCATGCAAATCATGAAAAAGAACCACTTTGTGAAGCAGCCAAAATAGAAAAATGCTTCAGTAGGTGACCCAATTTTAGAAGATCACAAAAGTGATTTTAACTCATGATTAAGGACCACATACCTATTGATCTGAAACATGTCGAGTGATATTCGACGTTAAGGATGTGAGTGGCCCGTTTATTATATTTCAAAATCATAAGAGTGGTTCACAAAGAGATAGATGTTTCAATAATGCAAGTTTTGAACAAAGATAGTTCAAAAAGGTGACAATATGGTGCAGTAGAGTTTGGGTAAAAACCTCCACATACCACGTCTTTGAGGTAACATATGCAGAATATAGACGCAAAAAGTCATGGCCAAAACGCCTTAAGGCCATTTAATAGTACATGAAGGATGATTTTATTCATTTACAGGCAACTTTGATTCAGCCAGTATCGATAGAAGATATAGAAGACTCACAAAACCGACTCAAGTTTTGAAACCCAATTCATGGTCATCGGACAACCTGTTGAAACCGCATCATGGGTTTTTGTCCAAATGTTACTGGGAAAGGATGTCTACTTTAGGATAAAAATAAAAATATATAGGGCGTCATAAAACCCACGCGCTAAAACGAAAATCCTAAAAATATTATACAAAACCTTTTTATTTTTTAATAACATACCTTCGTCTGGTGGCTTTTCCCTCCAACAGTACACTTTACTTATTACATCAAACATTTTAGAAAATTTGGAAGGAGACGACAAGTTGTTTTCGCAGCGTATAGAGATGAAATGCCAATAATTGCAGGTCCCAGGCGTCCAAGGTAGCAGGTCAAGGACTAATGTCAAGGGTAGCAGTGCGCGAAAACGACACCTCTAACAAGCATATAAGGACGACTATCCTGCGGCAGGACTGCTGTGACGTAAAATCAATTTTGATGCAACCCTGGAAACTCGCGCATAGGCCTTGAATGCATCCCGGGAGTTTAAAAATAGGACCCACCTGGTGCGGGTTTCTCCACAGGCGTCCGGAAAACGGATATTACCGATGAGAAGCATCCCATCACCCCTTCTAGCCAGAATATCTTCTTTTCTTCATCGGCACTGGGTCGCAGTTGAAATTTGTCATTGAATATCCCACCGTCTATAGCATCCTGCCCGTCCGGGCACCCGTTACCGTCCATCGTGACACGACACAATCACTTAAATATCAACGCATATTGAAATAGTAATGGGATAATGGATTTCAAAACAAATTTCACGTTCACCTGCGAAGCTACACGCACAACACCGCGATGCCTGAACTGAACTTAAAGTTTACCGTGTCTATGGTAGACAGCAATGGCAATCAATAGACAAAGTAGAAATTGTAAAGCATTCTGTTCATGAGCGACTAGTTTCACATCGGACCATAGACTCGAATTCGTAAAATTTATTTATTATAAAAAGATATCAAAAAATCATTTGATAATTATGCTTAATAAAAAAAAACTGCTCTAGGACGTGACATTAGAATCCAATTAGAATCATTAAATAAATGATAAAAAAACATATTTTATACAAACATATGAAGGCAATCAATTAGTAATTTATATTATTTTATTGTAATTTGACAATGGATAGAAACAACAGCGTGCCGAATATTTCTTTTTACAAATTATAACTAAATAATTGTTGAAAATATTCAAAGCAAAATGTATCAAATATGCACGAATAGGTATGAATAGATAAAACTAAGCTGGCCTTCTATAACAACGACATATCTGCCGGCTTTAAAATGTTTGTGAATTGAACCAATTCGTTTCACAATATGCACAAACCGTTTGTTAGTAAAACTTAAATGGATTTGGGCAATTTTGACGTGCACTACTATTCTATTGATAGTATTTTCTACAAAACCATCTATAAGTACCTAGATTAAGAAACAAAATGCTGTATGTAACGTAAAATCTCATAATGTACTTCTGCGGAGTTCCTTCCAAAAGGTTTTAAAAACGGAGTACAGTAAGCACTAAGCACCAATATGTTTCCCTTCGGCAAAGACTAGCGACAAACAAAATACCTATATAGGTTAGTATTAAAGGTCTTCACCGATTGCATGACTATCACCGCATCGCCCCGCCCCGTGGAAAAAGAAAATTGACTGGAACACATCTGCCGATGTGGCAATATTTTTTATGTTATACCTATATTTTACCTGAACTAGAATTGAGTCTGGAATATTATAGGTACTCAAATTGGGGGTAAAGTAAACAAATTTATTTTATGAGCTTTTAACGTAAACTCATGCTTTGCAAAAGATCTTAGGCTAATTTACTTTTTAATAAAACTGAACACTGATGGAATCTCTAGAAAAATCTTTATAATTTAATGTATTGCTATTCAATATTTACGACTTGAAGAACATGAATACTACAAAGTATCTGACATGGTCGATATACCTAAAGATAATAGTACAAGTCACATAATATAAGAAATCAACAGTATATAGCTTACTTAAAATATTGTTTTAATTTTAACTCTTTCAACGCTGAGAAAAGTAGAAGTCTTCTTTCATTACGGCATAGTTCAACATACAGGAGTAAAGGGTAGAATTGAAGTCATCATATTTTTATACAATACTCATATTCTTGGGATGTATCATTTGAAGAGCTGTTCATTCATTAGGACTGTAAGAAACATTCACGCCCTTTCTCTTGTTTTTTAGGAATGAGAGATCTTTATTTCAAACAGCTATTTAATATACAATACAAATTACTTTTATATTCTAATTTTAGACCAAAACCTTCTCCCAGGATATAAAAAATGGTTTTCTGAAAACCGCATCAAAATCGGTTGAGCCAAACGCGAGATAATTGTGGACAAACACACAAACATACATATCAAACTGCAAACCATTTTTTTTATAAAGTCGGTTATAACCTTAACCAAACCTTTTTTTTTCAGGCCCACGGACCGGTGTACCCACTAAAAACCCCCCCATTTGCCGCCTCTTCGCCTTGTGGCGGGGTTACGGGAACGATTGCACTTCACTTCTGCGACCCCGCCGGCGACAGCCGCTCCCAAGCGGCTCCTACGCGAATGCCCGGAGGCCCTCCACGTCAGGCACGCTAGATGTTTCGGCGCGCCTTCCTCCTCGACCTCCGACTAGTACAGTAGCGGACCCCCCGAGTCCGCTACAAGGTCATGGGTGCCGAAAAACTTCCGGCACCCGGTGGCGGATCAGGTCTATGGTTCCGCCACGAACCACACCTCGGCCGCAGAGGATAGGGAAAGCGGCGCACCGTAATACCGGCATTCCTCTTCCTCTGCGGCCCCACCAACGCCGTTACAGCGGAACGGCCCCGCCAAGGTCGCAGGGGGTAGGGAGAGTGGCGCACCGTAATACCATCACGCCTCTCCCCCTGCGATCCCGCCTGGGCCGCAGAAGATAGGGAGAACGGCGCACCGCAATACCGGCACTCCTCTTCTTCTGCGGTCCCACCACAACGCATCCTAAGCGGGCTAGCCAAGCCCGCTGGGAGCGCCCTCCTCGGGCCAGCCGGCTGCCCAAACAGGCCGGCCCTGGGTGCCTCTTAGCTTCACCGTGGGTGACCAGTCCACGGTTACTAAGCCCCCCGCCCCGGCAAGGCGGACACCCTCGGGAAGACCTTAACCAAACCTACCTTAACCTATGGGGTCTAATTTAACCTATAATTACAATCCTCTCCTTCCTCCCGTATAAAATTGAGTACCTACTAATTTGTATGTAAAATAAGTAAAATAGTAAATTTAGTTTTTTTTTTTTTCAACGGCAGTGCTAATCAAGCATAAGGCCCACCTGATGGTAAGCGGACACTGCAGCCTATAGACGACGGCAACTCCAAAAAACTCCAAGTAAGCAAGCAGTTTATACAATTCTTGCATTTATTTTCCGTTAATACCTACCTCTTCCTCACACTTATTTTAGAATGATAAGCATATGATAAGCATAAATTTCAGACATTTCAGTTAATACTAAAACCATGGCAAGATTGCTTACAAATTAAGATTAGTACATAGACCAAACCCCAACCCAATTGTACACTGTTTCTAACAATGAAATTATCTTTATCTTTAGTAGGGTTCATGGTCATATGCGCATATATCAGTGAACGATGTTTATGATTTACTAACTTTAAGTGGTCTCTTGGTAATTTGATGATAAGTACGAGTAAATATCGATACCTACTACTATACGTGGGACGTTATTTGAAGATCCCTATGACACTTGCAGTGACAGTTCATTTATATAACCTTGGAACAGCGTCGATGTCACATCGAAATGTTAATAAGCATCTTTTGGGAATGTAGCTAATTAATTAATGTAGGATTGTAACATTTACATAATAACAATATGAAAGAAACTTGAATTGTCCCGTATTTCCCAGAAATATGCTTAACGGAATATACACGGTGACGTACTGCAAAAGTTATATCGTTGGTCTGTATCGACTAAGGAAGCGGTGCCGTCGATAACAGATGTCGATAATTGAAGTGATAATAATAAAACGTGTCTTATATTTCATTTTAATTGTTACGTGACTGTGTAAAAATAAAACAACGTTAAATTACATATTTATTTATTATTTAACACTTAATGTTTTGACCTGTAGGTACTGGTCTTTCTTCTGGTGCGGCGTAAGAATACGTTATGTCCAAATTTTATGTCAATAGGTTAAAGGGAAGTTGAAAACATCTTCGAAAAATATTTTTGTGACAGACGACCGACGGAAGGACGCATGAGTGACAACAATAGGGTTCCGTTTGGACCATTCTGAAACGAAACCCTAAAAATGGCGGTTTAGTAGCCAGAAACGTCTTTTACACGATAACCGCATTTGAGGTTTAAATTAATGTACGTGAGAGGACGCTGATAAGAACCGCCACAGATAAAAAAACATTTGAAGTATCGACACATGCACATCACTATATGGTATGTCACTGTCAGTGTCATAGGGATCTTCAAATAACGTCCCACGTATAACGTTGTTTATACTGTGACATTGTGAGTAAGATAATATTAATATTCCGTTTGACCAAACCAGTCACTACAACGATGTGGTTAAAGACGATTGTGTTCATATACTTCGCCAACGTCTGGTCAAATGCCGCTGAGCATTGTAAATTGAATGATATAATTTCAAATGGTGATCTAGTTTACTATGATTTGTCACATCAGTTTGATGGTAAAACTATTTACTGGCCAAAAGTGAAACGTTTTGATTTCACCAAGAAAGTTGCCGAAAATTTCGATTTCGGATGGTAAGTATTTAGATTTTTTATTTTGTTGATTTCTATAATCCAAAACTCAAAAACTCAAACTCAAAATATTCTTTATTCAAATAGGCCTAGCAACAAGCACTTTCAAATCGTCAGTTTTATATTACATAGTTTGACTTGAATTAGTCAGAGCAATTTATTGATGCAATTATAATTTAAAAAAAAGTTGAATTGTTGTAATCTATGTCAAACAGAATATAACAAATTCACAAAAAGATCGTGATCAAGATTATACAGACCGAATTTTTCATGTTACATAGGTGTATACACTAAAATATAAACTTTTAGACTATGTTTTAACAGGAAAACTAAATTTAATTTCAAAGTTTTCATCAGTACGGAGGCGTTGTGATGGTTTTTACACGACTGCCCAAAAAAGGAGTGTAATGTCTTCAGGTTTCATGTATGTATGTATGTGACTTTCTTTGTTCCTACAGAACTTCTCAACGCCTTAACCGATTTAGATGTGTGAGATATCGTTAGAATCCTTACGTTATTCCGTGTAACATAGGATATGTTACGTTGCAATAAAAAGAAAATATGGCGGACTTAAAACTCCATTTTGTGTGATCCAAAAAAAAATTCGTTCTAGCAAGTGGGGTAAAGTGAAGCATTTGAAAAGACGATTTAAAAAAATATATATATAATGTATGTATTTCAAACAAAAAAATGCAAAATAAAATAATAAATATAAAAATTAAAAACACGACTGCACTAAAAATAAAAAAGTAAGTTTCATAATCAGTGATGACCTCAATCATTATCTTAGTATGGATATGCCCCGGGAATCCGGGCTTTATGTTGTAAGAAAAGGCATAGTATAAATTATACAGCTAATACCTAGAGTCTGGCTACGTTAACTCTACCGAGCAAATGAACTGTAAAACAAATAAAAATTGAGTATGGCAATGTATTGTGTCTGTGACGGTCACAGATTAATACTTACTTAGTTACTTATGCCGTGTTTCCAAATTTTGCCGTTTCGCGCCACTGTATGGCACTATTATATCGGATACTAGGAACCGGCCCTAATTCATTTTAAGATGGCGGAGCGATAGTAGTCTACACATCATAAATATTGTCTTCACATATAAATAATCAATATTTGTAAGAAAGAAAGAAAGAATAATGCATGAAAAAAATCTTATTTTTTTTATTTTTTCAAATTTTGTACGAAAAACTTATAATTGGTTTTTTATATATATATTTTTCCGTTTTCAGTACACCTTAAATTAGTAAATATCGCGTTTAGTTTTAAAAAGAAAAAAAACATACATTTAAGGAATCAGATGGCGGAGCGACAGTAGCGCCAGTTCTGCAAACTCGGGAAATTAAGCTGTGATACCTCTGGTGATGGTTGTCAAATTGTCCTATCTTCGGTGTTGTCAGATTCACAGATAAAAGATAAAAATTGCTGGGGTAAAGATATTTTAGCCAAACTATATTTATTTATGCAATCCTTAGAAGCAAATAATTAGAACTGAAATCCAGAGAAAATAAAAAATGACAATGTCAAGATTTTGAAGTATTTTTTCCATCATGACAGATATATAAGCTAATACTTTGGAGGTTTTAATATATTTTGCTTAAAATAAAGTGTAGAGATTAGGAAAAGAATAAAGGTTTTTGTCTAAACTGGTTGCCATGTAAGAGTAAAAAAATCCTTAGAGATCATTTAAATTGTTTTATTTTTGTACGGTTTGATCGGTATCGCGGGAAACTGTCGTATCTATATTAACTTTTCTACTTGATATCCCACGAGGGAGAATCCAAATTACCGATCACTGTTCATAATACATTCAAGTAAAACCAAAATATTAGGTCCCCAATTGCAAACAAAATATATTTCCTCGAGTTCTTTATTATGTAACTTTTTTTTTTCTTTTTAGTGCAGTCGTGTTTTTATATTTATTTTATTTTTTTAATTTGTAGCAGCCTTTTTAAGGATGCTTCCCGCTAGACCGTTCCGTTCCGAGACGGACGCGCGACGGCCGTCGCTGTTTTGTAGGTACTTGTTTTGACTACAAAACGGGCCGGGCCGGACACGGGACGGTCTAGCGTGAATCGTCCTTTAATGGACAATATACCATTATAAATACCACTAATAATATACAATATTGATTTATTGAATAATTTACCACTATGGAACATAATCATACTAGTGTATATTCCTATCACATTGGGTATCACTACCTAAAGTAAACGTATTATGTGTATTCATCGGTCAAGAGAAACAACTACATATAAGAAAATACGAGTATTAATACAGTACAAATATGGTCTGATAAATGGTAATAATAGTGCATTCAACAGTAAAACAAACACGCTCGTTATGTGGTAAGTAAGCATAGATCCTTAAAGCCATTACTTAAAGACAGTATATTTTACCACGCAAAGACGGGATATACAAAATTGGTTTTTGGGCTTAATATTGACTAAGAACTATGGATTAGTTACTGACAAAAAAAAAATATGTTGTGGTTTATATTTCAACTTTAGTGTTAATTTCAGGAGAAGGATTGTATTTGTTTTTCGGTTTCTAGTGTCTATTATATAGGTATAGTGCAATTTATGCTTATTACAAAGTATCTCCTATGCTACGTTGGCTGAGCGGTAATATGATAATACAATAGTGGTTTCCTTGTCTGCTAAAGTGCTTACTTCCCATCTGAACATGCAAACCTGAAGCAAAAGAGTAGGTTCGTTTTTGGCGGTGTCAAGGCGCTATTTCCTTAATGACGCAACTAGATAATTGTTTGTTTTCCAATAAATTAAGTATTAATATTAAAAAATATTACAAAATGTCCTTATTGAGATCAACAAAGAGGGACCTTTTGCATGAAAACGACATATTTATTACATTACTTACCTCTAAGATATATCTACCTAACTACTGTCTAACTAAAATGTTCATTTTGTAACTACGCGTTGTTTTTTACAAGCTTATTTTTGTGTAAATTACCATATTTCAGTAACTTACTGTACATACATATCATGTGTAAGCATATTTAGTGGTTTAGACAAAATAAGTTGCATAAATAAACAAGGTTTTTTTTCTCTTGTTATATCCCAATAAGCATTACTTTAGGATTGCGAACTGCGATATCAATTTCTTGACTGATTTACTTACTTAGTAAGGTTGATTTTTTGCAAAAGGTATGCTTCGAATGAGTTCGAGGCCGGCGAGCATGGCGGGACACACATGGACGCACCCTATCATTTTTATAGAGAGGGGAAATTCGTTGGCGAAATACCTGTGGAGAAGCTCATAGTATCGTGTACGTAAGATATTATTATATTTTTGTATACACATCGCAACGCTAAACCGGCTTGCTGCAGAAATACCGGTTCTAGGTATATGAGACAAAGTTATTAATAGTGTTATTGATAATGCTAAACACTGTGCTTTCCAGATTTGTGCTGGTACACGTGGATGCAAATATATAAGGCAAAAATAATATATAGAATGTCATAATGGGACGGGCTGGTCTTACTTAAAATTAAGCGTCATGGGGATTTTGACAAGTAAATAAATTTGAGATATTCAGAAAAAATTGAACTATTCTCTACTAACACGGACTGTGGCGCTGATGATAAAACTTTTATAAAACTTTAGAAGAATATTTTTATTGCAGTGATAATAGTAGACATTAGCTCCCAAGTCGATGGCGATCCCAATTTTGTACTTCAAAAACACCATTTGGACTATCTGCTGAACGACAACAATGGGAAACCCTGTATGATTATTTTCAAGTTCGGATGGAGCAAATTCTACAGCGACCGAGAGAAATATATGGGTTCAAGTCTTACAGATGGTAGCGGTACGCTCAAATTTCCTGGTAACTAAATCTTTTACTACTACTAAATAGTAGCATGAAAAAAAAAACAGTTTCGTCAATATTTTAATCTATATGACGGTGACTCTCATGTAATATAAATACCTACTGCTCAAAAGCTGTTAAGATTAAACAAGGGGAATGACTATATTAACAATCAGTTCTATTTCAGGTCTCAGTCAAGAGATTGCTGAGTGGATAACGACATCGTTCAAGAACGTAGTCGGTATAGGTGTTGATACAGCTTCTTTGGATCCTGGAAGCAGCACCACCTTCCCTGTCCACAAGACCTTGATGACTGCTGGGTTGTACGGCATGGAAAACGTTAAGCTTGATGAATTAATCCCAGGTACGTAACAATAACAAATAACAGTATCCTTTTTACGTAGATAGGTCTGACCTACCGGACTTGATTGACCTATTAAGTCAATCAAGTCCTCTCTCTGTCGCATAGGCCAAGTCTTTTGTGTAACGTTGATCGATGTGACACATGCGATGAGCGGCAGTGGCAGCGGTTTTCCTAATATATTGAGTGTGATCCCAACTAACTGCACTACGTTACAAGTCTCGACCACGCAATGGACTGATAAATCGCTTGCCATGCTGCAATTCGCGCAAAGACGTGGCCGGGCTGTACTGTAGGTACTGAAAGTTCTACGACGATGAAGTCATGGGCAGAGATACTATACTTTTTTTTGATAACTCATATTAACTCGATCCAGGAGATACTTAAACGACAATAAAAATCAATATTTATATCTGTTTCACAACAATCATAAGTATTAGCGACTTAAGATTTTTTTTCTATGACCTTACTTATTTACAAGAAGATTAATAAGGCGGAACGTTAACATGCTTTATTGACGTTGGCTGTGCCAGTATTCTCTAAGAGCAAGCGCCATGAAGTAAGTATAGATGGAGCTGGTGATACACACATACAAAGCTGTGTGAAGGAGATGGAAGCATAGACAATAACACACGTGGGAGCGAGAAACAATGACATATCTCCTGTCCCTCATCGCGTATAAGGCAGCGATTGTCTGCCACCGGCCTATGCCACCAAAGTGTCATCGATAAACCAGTGGCCAGCGTGTAAGAAAATATTTTACCCATAATATTGGGTAAACCAGATCGGCTCGAACGTTAAAAATAACTGATTAAAAATTTAATTGTGATGTGATTAGAATACTATTGTGAATTTCATTATTATAATGGCTAAATAACTAAGACGTTTTAATCTAATCGTGATTTTGTTAACTTTAATGTAGGTATTAAATTAGTACACATTGATATCGTAATTGGGAGGACATCGGATGTTTTGTGTTTGTCCGCTAATATTTACTAAGAGTTTATTTTGAAGAATCTCAATAATTAAAAACCTACTTGTCAGTAAAAATGGGGAGATTGTTCTTTTTGTGGTAACCCCAGACGAAACTGTCACATTATCTCCGTCCCTGTGTGTGATTCGCTAACCCTCCTTCTATAGATCCTCTTTCTACGGCAAGCGCACATAGAGAGTGTTCTGCGTTCTCTGTATTGTACATGTACAGAGTCCCTTGCGATAATGCACACAGCAGGCAGTCAGAATGCCACTTGAAATACTTGAATACATACAACTCTGAACGCAGAACGCTCTCTATGTGCGCTTGCTCTAAACACCATGATGATTGCTATTTTTACGGTTTGTTCTAGAGTACGGATGCACTGGCGTCGCGATGCCGATGAAGATTGCTAAGGGAAGCGGAGGTCCGCTTCGCCTAACTGCCATATGCCCAAAGTCAGTACCAACAAAATTTTAAGATTTATACAGTAATAATGAAATATTTTTTGTTATATTTACTTGTTAGTCAAAACTTGTTAGTAAATGTTACTGCATTGTATATATTTTTTATTTCAACCGTTTATTACCTGTTCCTATATCACAATTTCTTTATTTAAATAAACACCTTGCTGTTAATGTATCATGGAGTGTACCATTATTAAGACAATGTGGTATTAATTAAATTTAGAAAAAGTTTTATGCAGAGTTTTGTCATACGTTTCTTATTTTTCTATGGTAGAATTCCTTCAAATGCTTCCCCAAATCTTGTTTCTTGCTTGAAAATGTTCCACGTGATATTGTCATCGTGTCGTGTAGGTATTTAATCTAAATTTCCAATGAAATAAAATAAAGATGTGGATCTGACAATATGTATTTTTTGTTAAGTTAATATCATAATCATAATCATTTATTCAAAAATCCTTATAGCTAATAATGTTACATTGTGCTTGTAGTCTTACATAGGTACATCAAAAGTTACATGCGCCTAAACTAAGATTATATTCCTGTATCTTAGGCAAAGATAAAAATACTAAAGAAAATCAAATTAAAATCATGCACATGAAAGTTAAAAATATATTACCTATATTATTTTACGTGTCAGTAGCGTACACCAAGCCTACACAAGAACTGTAATCAAGGTCAATCGAATGTAATAATTATGAAATTGACTAATGTCTAATAATTTGCACGTTATGCATTTTGTGCTTGTGGTTAGTAGGACAGTAAGAAATGACGAGTTTGTAATTAAGGCATTGACGAAAATAGTTAATAGTAAACATAATGCAAAAAACAATATCGGGTCAGTAATTATTTATAATAACATAAATTAGAAACTATTGTCTGTAGGCAAACTTAGGCCCTTCCGTAATAGAGTTAATGTAACGTATTTCGGCCAATTTCCTGGCGGGGCAATCAGGATCCCCCGTTTTATGGTCATTCGGCTTTTTAAAGAGCCTGCATGTTGCGCATTTTGGGGCAGCTGATTTATTTGGGCAATCTTTTTCCGAGTGGCCTATATTACTACAATGTCCGCACGTGTGGTCTGGTTCTTTACACGTCTTGGCGGCATGGCCAAACTGCTGGCATTTGAAACATCTAGTGACAAATGTAAAGTCTCTCACAGGACAGGACATGAAGACCAGTTGATAAAAACTCGGCTCTGCGATATGAGAGTCTTGCGTATAAGGGCTGGAACTTCTATAATGAAGATGCAGAGCACCTTTTTTACCTGATTTATGGCTTAATTTGATATTGGCTAAGATTTTTTCCCGAGTTAGGTCTGAAAATTTATCGGTGAGATTTTGTTCGTATAGGCAACTGTAAACCTCTTGTTCGCGTAGGGCTGAAGGCACACCGACTATTACAATCCTGGGCCTGCGCTTAAAAGGCTCATCGACGGTAAGATCTGAGGAAGTATTCTTAAACGTAGTCTTCAGTTTTTCAATGTCGTCCTTAGAGTCAGTGCTAATGATCACACCGCCATTTTTTACTTTCCGCAACGCTCTTACGTGCAATTTCATTTGTTCGGGATTAATCATTTTTTGTACCAAGTTTTTATTTGCTTGATTTTGATTGGTCCTTCGGGTAAATAGCCACAGATCTCAGATTGCTAGGTTGAATCAGGTTTTGGTTGCTAGTTTTTACCATCTCAGAGAATAATAGTGTATTTTTCATAGGTCTGGAAAAATTATCGACAGTATCTTTTAGGGCTCGTAGATGGTCTGATAGGTCTTGTCTTTCTTCAAGGGCTTGGAGAGTGCAATGGTTCACTAATGCTTTTTGTTTGAGTGATTGGTAACGAACTGAACTGCCATGTTTGCGGTACCGTACGGTTGCGGATATAGATATCAATTGTAATAAAGAAGTCGGAAAACATAGACTTCTTGATTACAATAATTAGTCGGATGCAAAAATCGCCTCACGAATGCCAATCCTTAAATACCATAGACGAAGACGAAAGTTTATTTGATATTTGATTTGACAAGCGACGTCAAGTCGTCAACGTCAACAGAGCAAGGGGGCAAGCAAATGACCTAATCGTATTGCCGACTCGCATTTACACAGTAATTAAATAGACTGAATAAATCATTCAAAACAGTACTAGACAAATGTGAGAAACGTAGCTGAGATCACAAAGGTCATATGCATTGAATAAACGATGGATAAGCTTTCGCTGAAGGAATTTTTCGCGGCCTATAAAAGGTGGGTGATAACCAATCCTAATTTGGTTACCGACGTGGAGACGGTGGCTACATGGTCCTCATACTTTGTCGCCGGGAAGATAAACAAGTCACCTATTGTCTCTGAACTCGTGTATTCGCTGTCGAAGCTGCTTTCCTTGTTTAACGACAAATTAATACGCGAGGCTTATACCTCCGAAGTGCAATTCTACAGCCTTAGGGAACAAATCAAGCTATGGCTGACCGTTATCCACTATTCTGAAGTGTTCGTGGAACTCGTCGTGAAGAATAGATGGGGCAGTAAAGGAAAATGGACGATAGCTACACTTCTACAGCTTTTCAAGTGCTCATCTGCACTTATACTGCTTTTGAGGTTCAAGGAGCTGCCGATACAGCATCCGCCGATCGCTGCGCTGCCGCGAAAAAAGTTCACGGAGGATAAAACAAGTGAAGATGGTGAGAGCTCCTTTTTCACTTTAAAACGTTCCGGAAGAGTCATCCGGCGCGTTGACGGTGCTCCGCCCGTAGCCTTTCGGGATTGGCAACCGGTGAAGCTTAGAGATGACAACAGTTTACCTGTCAACGTAAAGGATTTGGTGTATGCTGAATCGCTGCACATCTTGAAGCCACTCATTCACTTAGCGGCTATGAGGGTGTTTGGTACGAAAGCATGGCGCCAATGGCTTGTGTCGCTAGGCATTGACTTAGCTAGCTTGAAGCTATATAATCGTCATATGAAGGACTTGACTGCTGAACAGCGGTTGGAGATAAGTAGGAGGAAACTTGGGCTCGTCCTGTATTTACTACGAAGCCCAATGTACAATGGATATTCAAAGAATGTCATTGAAAGTGTTTTAACGTCTGCGTCAAACAAGATCCCACTGATGGCTTTCATCTGTGGGCCGGTAATACAGTATCTGAGCCACTGGCAAGATATATACTTTTACATGTGGACATCATAGGACTTCCATTTCAATGTATTGTTAAATCTCTATAGTACAGTCAAGGGCATAAATATGTATATATATTTAGATCTTATTTCAATGGAGTAAGGTGAAAAAGTGTATAAATATTGGTGCCCTTGACTGATCACTGTCACATAAATTAGAGCAAACAAGATGCTCAAAAAATCTGAACAATCCAGTTGTTAACGCATAAAGAGTGCAAGTCCAGATATTTTTATCTACATGTAGTCAGTACATTTTCTCAGACTACTGAATAAGTTTGACATATACATGAGTGTATGATTTATGACCCATAGCTTTATAGGTGACTGGTATCTTTATAAGATAAAAATGTGTCAAGTTAGTAACTTATTTTGTAAGTTTTAGTACATGTGAATGTTTATGCCATTCTAGGCTTCAAGCTTTTAGAAATCAGGAGCATCATCATGTGTATAAAAGGACTCGGACTAGTCCAGTTCCAGTAAGCTGCAAAAACCTATGAATATTGTCTTTATGTAGGTACAGTCAAGTGCAAAAATATGTATCGAATGAATCCTCTCATAAATATGTACCAAAACCTTAATTCACCGACATAAGAGCTATGGGACATCTTGAGCAAGTTGTATGCACCCATATTTTTGCACTTGACTGTACTATAAATTATTTCTGTCATATTCATATATAGTGCATGTCATCCACGACGACGCGCCCCTCCACAAGGAATCTCATACTAATCTATGCGCAATTGTACGGATTGGGCTGTGGAGGGGCGCGCCTTCGTGGATGACACGCACTATATACTTATCGAAGTGTTAGGCATATCACACATTTATATGTAAAGAAAAACCAATTTTTAATTAACATTTAACACTGATATACTTGAACTTGAATATATGCAATAGAGTTTCTGTTACAAACATTCTATTTTTAGACAGCGTATTTGTAATAGAAGCTCATTGAGTGAGACTTCTTTTAAAACAATGTCAACTAAGAGACGAGAGGCAATTTTTTTACATCATTTTTTACTCTACTGACATTATTGGCATAAGGGGGACGGTTAGTTCGTAATAGGTGTTGTTATTGTATATTGTAATATATGTTTTTGGTCATGTTATAATACTTTCTATGTTTTGTGCATAGTATTTCTTTCTCACGAGCGCGGATGAGTCATTGTTGTGTGTTAAGCTATACATGCACACTGTCACGTGTGCGTCACCGTAGGAGCCATGAATTCACGTCTTATGTGATCGTGTGGTTCACAACTATAACCATGGCAAACCCGTGCTCGTGAGATAAAAGTACTGTAAAAATACATAGGTACAGATTTTTTGTGGTTGCTGTTAAAACAAAGTGAGAAAATCATATTATTTTCCCACTTTGATCCAATGATAATAAGCATAGTGCGTGTCATGCACGAAGGCGCGCCCCTCCACAGCCCAATCCGTACATTTTTTTTTTTTAATTTATTTGGGTAAACAAACAGTCACTACAAAAAGGCTTAGGTATAGTTTGTTGACAGTAAATTTTTACAATATGTGTGACCAACACCGTTTACCACTAATTAATTTAAACAATTAAGATCATTCGGAGCTATAAATATGAGGCACAGTAGCTCCTAGTGTCTCAACGACAAAAGTACATTATATACTTAAATATGCTAAAAAACTACATATGACAAAAGTGTTAGACGGTAGGTATCGTTATTTTCTAAAAGTTGGATCGATACCCTCTTAATGTATTGAATTCACAATTTAGGTAATCATAAAATCATTTCAGTTAAACAATTGCGCATAGATTAGTATGAGATCCCTTGTGGAGGGGCGCATCGTCGTGGATGACATGCACAATCTATACAGTATAGTACCTAAAATACAGTCGACAGCGAAAATATCTATAAGCAATCAGTGACAAAATATGCGAACTTGAGTTTAATGACGTAAGGGAGTACCGATATTTTTGTCACTTTGGGAACTTCAGTATATTTGTCTTTGACTGTACTTCGACCCGCTTATATACTTAGCCGGAAGTGGTATATTTTTATTGTTTTAAGCAGGATTTTCTAACGGTTATTGTATTTGTAATTACTTGAAGTACAATGTAAATATCGGTCACAAAATCAAATAAAAAATGACATTCCAGTTGACTTTTTTTTCATTCTTCGTCAAAAAAGTAGTGTTTTTCTACCCCATAAGATGTTCAGGAGGAAAGTGTACTCGCGGCCGCTTTGTTCTGGTGGGCTCTAAAGCTAGTTCCATCAGCTAAATAGTAAATACATAATGGATACCTAATCTGACCCGTCGTCTACCAGTCCCTGGGATCCCAGGGCAGATAACAAAAGAATGGCATTGTATATTTTTTTCGCCGGGAGAGGACGGCTTTAAATAATAATCCATTAGCGGGTGGCAATAAATTCGGTTAAGTACCTACAGGCAGCTTATGCAGCAACTATGGAGTTTGACCTCTTCATTTACTTAGGCCCACCAGTAATGGACAAGTCCTTTTGTGTATATTGGCAGTGACAAAAGTAACGAGGCTCTTTTGGAAGTGAAAAAAAAGAAAGAGTGAGAGACTTGAGACAGCCTAGGAGTTTAATAACCGGCCTCGGCAAAGGATTCAGTGTTGCCAGAGCACTTCCGTCAAAAAGCACGGTCGGGTGTCCAAAAAAGCACGTTTTTGGAATAAAAAGCACGCTTTTAGGGTTCCGAACCCGAAGGGTCGAAAATGACTCCTATTGCTGTCACTCACGCGTCTGTCCGTCCGTCAGTCGTCTCGTCTGTCACAAAATTTTGTTCGTAAGATTATTTTTTCTTCCCATTGACCCATAAGCTTGAGATTTGGTGATACTGTTCATTATTACCGGTATTTTGCCAAGAAACACTTATATTTTGATAAAACAGGTTTTTTTTATTGGAAATTTTCTTATTTTTCATGTTAAAACCAACATACTTTTGCAGTTGGTTCGGACACCTAAATGTGCGAAGTCCGATACGCACTTGGCACCGGCCGGTTCGTCACATACAAATCATATCCTTTACTACGTCGTGTACACATTTATTTATCGTATGGCATTTAATTCAATTCAATTCTTTAAAAAATGGCCTCCATCAAATTTATGATGATTTCGCCAATGTCACGTGTTCAATGACGTTATTATTGGGGAACGGGACTTAATCGCGTACAATTATAACTAATTTACCTTTTTTTAAGGTTTTCTAGAAGATGTTGATACCCGCTCACGCCAGTCAGTTCGCGACCACGGATGTTGTGATACATTCGAAACGTCGGACAAAAACCTTAAAAAAAGGTAAATTAGTTATAATTGTACGCGATTAAGTCCCGTTCCCCAATAATAATGTGTGAAAATCGTGTAAGTTTAAATCAATTCAATGACGTTGTTCGGTAACGACGCCATGACAGTAGATAAGGTTTTGTACGGTAAATGGATTCTGCCCGTCGTCGCCCCGGGCACGTGTGCTCACCAACGCGGCGACGATCAAAATCCGTATGGCATTTATTTCGAACCGTGAGATCTTCGAGAAGACAGTACGGTTGCCAGGTTATACACATTGCACGACACGAACGATAGAGCTTGCAGTTGCAGGACAAGTTCTTTCCTGCAACTGCAACCACAGGTAAAACATAACTTTTAACTTTGAGGATATCAAAGCGTAGGGTAGGAGAGAAAGATAGTTTAACACAATGATTGTTAGAAAAAAAAAATTACAAGTTTAGAAAGTACCAAACCAAAATTACCTCCCCATTTTAGTAGTAAAATCATAAAGCACCATAGCACTTAAAAAAGCACGGTTTTAGCACGTTTTTAGGGAGCGCACGTAAAAAGCACGTTCGTATCCAAAAAAGCACGTAAAACCGTGCTAAAAAGCACGTTCTGGCAACACTGAAAGGATTGTCGCCAGCGGTAAGAAACTTAAAATAAGACCTAATTTCACGTAGAAAGTGCTGCCGCCTGGTATATTTAGGCGACGTTAATTGTGACACTCCGTCACAAGCATGTTTCGTTTTAATTTTATGTCCAAACACAATTAATCAAAGCTCAACGTGAAAAGAAACGTAAGGTATTAACGACAGCCGGCCTCTGTCTGTCATGTCTCTAAATTTACCAGCATAGTTTAAAATCAAATGCTAAATCCCTTGTTTTAAGTCTATAAATAGTGTAGTTTATGATTGACCATAAAAAACAAGGTAGTAGCACATCTGCCGCTGAGATGCGACGCGAGTAGAGAAAAATCTACCCCCCTTTATCTAATTAGCACAGTTCGAGTGAGAGTAGTGACACGAATCGTTGAGTTGCGCGAGGTACGATTAGACATTAGACAGCAAGTTGTGATAGCCCGGCTGACGGTAAGTTTGACACGCCTAGCAACATATTAAAAACTGGCGCTGGTTTCCAAAAGTGAAATATCTTCCCGTAACAACATGCACTAGTAGGGACGCGTTTGTTTGTAATGGCTGTGGTAGAGGTCATTTCAAAATGTGGAACCCACCCAGGTATAGACAATGTGCATGTAGCTCATAGCTCAACACACCGGCGCTCGTGTGATAAAAGTACCTACTCTACAAAATGAGGATGACTTGAAGATGATATTTTTCAGAGAACGGTTGAGGGCGTCGGGGTTAGAGAAGTGGTGGCTCAATGAAGAGAAATATGCGCTGAAGGAGAACCTGGAGACACCGCATGGGTAATACTTTCTGTAGCTTTAATCATATACTCTGCAAGTACGCTTTAAGGGCTGTTTTACGAGTAGGCAACGAATTCACTGCGTACTCGCGGGAAAATCGTATCTTCATAGGAAACACTGTCTTGCCTAAACAAAACGACTTAAGTGACGTGAGTTTCCTATGAAAACACGACCTGAGGCATATCGAATAGCTTTCAAACCATCCTAGCGTCTGGGATCACACACAATGAAGGGTTCCATACCGACACCTACTAGTTCACATTTTAAACCACTATTTAATAAATCGTAGCAAAAAAGGTCGTAACTTCATGGGAAACTCACGTCACTTAAGTCGTTTTGTTTGAACAAGACAGTTTTTCAGCGTTTATTCAAAAACCGTTTGACGTAATTTATTCAAACCAAATATTTTTGAAAGTATTTATTTATTTACACCCTCCCAATTTTTTCAGAATTTTTGACCTCACAGTTTGGAAATTAAAGAGGGGGGATGAAGTTTTTACGACTTTCACAGCGAATATCTCACCAACGGTTGACTTAAATGGAAAAGTTTTTTAAAAACCCCTATGTCATTTTCAAAGACCTATCCATATCGGTAAACATTAAATTATTCCATAAACAATGTATTTAAAGCTATTTCTTTAATATGCAGTTAATTAGTTAACGGTAGATTTCAACGGAAGTAAACACAAATTCATGTTTTGCATGTGTTTTCAGCCTCTGATCCATACATGTAATACATCAAATTAAAGATAATTTATTACATTACATATTTTGTCTGAAGCTTTTTTTTGTAATGTACAAGATATTCTGTAAAAACTTCTTTAAAAAAAATAAGTAAAAAAATATATATTGAAAAATCTATATTTCTTTTAATTACTAATGAATGCTTGACTTTATCGAAACAGTTTATATGACACAAATTAAAGGCGACAAATGGATCTTTAGTTTTAAAAAAACAGTAACAAAATCGGACGAATAGTTCTCGAGTTATTCATTGATTTTTAAAACTCGACATCCGCCATCTTGGATTGGCCGCCATTTCTATTAGCTACTACTTTGAGATGGCAATCATGGTTCTTTCACATCATAATAAGCCTGTCTAACTACTGTAAGAAGGAAACTTAGTACCCCCAAATTATACCATTTTCTAAAATTTGGCTAGCTGGCCCATAGCCTAGTACGCGTATAAATGTATCTGAAATGTTACTATTTTGTACATAAGCAGTAAGATCATTGGGAAATAAATATTTATATATAATAACTATTCTTAGTTTTTCTATCTTAATATCCAGTAAACGGTAACAATAAATGTGGTAATTTTACCCGGCGAGACCAATAGTTATTTGTTATGCAAGGCTGCAAAGTTGATTTTTGGCGCGAGTGTTTGTATTGAGAGCCGAGCTAGCAAAGGATTGTAAGATTGAACCACGAGCGAAGCGAGTGGTTCAAAAATACAATCCTGAGCGTAGCGAGGCTCTCAAGGCACGAGACGCCGAACAACTTTGCTGCCGAGCGCAACACACAACTTTTCATCTCACCATAACGAGGAAATACATGTATAATTCAAGATGTACTCATGTTCTATAAAGGGTTGTTTAAATTTCACCCGTTACTTAAAGCATTTCGTGGATTATTAACATTTAAATGCATCAAAGAGCCTAATTATTATTGTTGAGTACTGTGGTACGAAATACTCACGGCTAACGGCTAAAACAAATATATTTCACTCATTTCCAAACTTATCAGGAGTTAAAATTGTAATATAAGTATCTTCTGCACTGAAATCAATTAATTAAATTCATTATTTTGATATTATTCTAACTCAACAACAAAACAAAACAATATTTAAATATCTTAATCTCTCGCATCGAGTTTTTTTCTTAAAAACTAACTTTTTAAACGGTGCGTTCCGAAATTGCACTGAGCGTAAAATGTTGAAACATATAGACATTTCTAAATTATTATTGAATATCATCAAATTAAGCTGGAAAATATTTTTAATATCATTATAAAAAACAAAACAATAATAAACTGCACCATTAGGTACATGATATGTATACTTCTAAACGCTTAGGAATGACCTGTCGTTTCACTTTATAGAAAAAAGTTGGAACTCATGGAACTGCGTAACGTTCGAATTTCAAAATCACTTTCCACGCTAGCGTGGAAAGTGGACTTTTGCACGCAGATTTGAAAGGATAAAGAAAGCCTTTCCGAGCGGGTGAGATGAAAATTATTAATATGCTGTACAGATATAAATCGGTCAACCCAAATTCTCAACCCCTCTAAAATCCCTTTAAAGGCTAAAAACTCTCATTTACTTAGGCTATTTTTTGTGTTAGTTGACACGTATCTTGTCGTTTTCTCTTCGTTACTGTACGTATTTAATTATGGACCTGTAGAAATTTCGTTTCAAACATCTATCCAAATCCAGAAATCCTGGAATCAAATTGGTTGTATTTAAAAAAATCAGTCTCTTCGCGAAATGAAAGACTTTCAATTTAAAAGAAATTGCTCCCCATACAAACTTTGAACCCTTTTTTTAAGACATTTACGGATGAATTTCGAAAAACGCTGAAATATGTTTTGTTGTATTTAAACAGAGACTCTGTAAAAATATTGATGTCTCTCACTTAAAAAAATGTTGCTCCCCATACAAACTTTGAACCCCTTTTTAACCCCTTGAGGGGATGAATTTAAAAAACGCTGAAATATGTTTTGTTGTATTTAATTTAAACAGAGTTTCTGTAAGAAATTTTAAGTCTTACTCAAAAACATTTTGCTCCCAATCCAATGTTTGAACCCCTTTTTGACCCCTTTAGGGGATGAATTTCAAAAAACGCTGAAATTCCTTTTTTTCTATTATTATAAGGAACTTTCATACAAAGTTTGAAGACTATCACTTTAAAAAAAATTGCTCCCTATACAATATTTCACCTCCATTTTCAACCCTTTAGGAGACGAATATTTAAAAAACGCAGATATAACCCTCATTGTCTTATTTTAAGGATTTTATTTATTTTTAGTCTTTGTACAAAGTTTCAAGTCTGTACCTTAAAAAAACTATTGCCCCCCAACCCCCATACAAACTTTGCACCCCTGTTTTACCCACTTAGGGGTGGAATTTCCAAAACTCCTGTCTTATCCCTTGCCTCCGTTATATACCCTAACTACAGTGTAAATATTAAATTTCTAGGACCAGCACTTTCGGCGGGGCGGTATACTCGTATAGATATAGAAGAAGAAGAAGAGCGATAAACCGGAAAAAGCCAGGATAATAGCTGCCAAAAGTTGCTAAATAGGAATCTCGTGCTACCATTTTTAGCGTTCCGTACCCGAAGGGTCCAAACGGAACCCTATTGTTGTCAGTCATGCGTCCGTCCGTCCGTCCGTAGTCTGTCACAAAATTTTGTACCGAAGAATTTTTCAACTTCCCTTTGAAAATCTTCTATACCATACTTACCATACTTGATCTTCTACCTAATGACTGGCGTATAAAGTTTAGATTTTTATTTCTATTTAATATCTATTTATTGTAAATTCTTTGTTTCTGTTCTTATGACATCACGATAAGTCTCGATAATGGCGGATGCCTTTTTGGCACGAATATTTATCGCTTCAATTTTAGTCCACACCAAATGGGAGTAGTATTCTTTATTGGCTCTTCTATTGTGTTATTAATTTATTAAGTATTTTAATGTTATTAATTGTATTTTAAGATTTTAAATAAATTTGTCGTTCCTTGGATTAATGTTATTATTTAAGTCCTCCAATCTAAAGGAAAATTATATTTCAGTTATTTTAAGACACTTTTGTATTCTTTTAATTCAGTATTTATGCCACTCAATCTTTATACTCACAGCTGGTGAACCTGGGACATTGGTGTCATCAGGGCTATTTATGTATGCCATTGTTTATGTTGTACATACAGAAAATGGGCATAAGTAGACAACCGTTTTAGACGGCCATTTAAGTGTTAAGTGAAAGGCCTGAGTGGACGCTCGAGTCGGGCGTGCGGCGTGCATGTTAATCAAATGAAACTCATACTGGGCTGCTACCGCGAACCACGAACGAAATTTTCTCTCTCTGTCGCACTTGCAAGTCTAGAGTAAACAAAAGTTATATATAATACTATAAAATATCAAAAGTTACTTATCAAAACAAGCAAAAATACTTAACATATAATTATATTTGCATATGAACAAAGCTACGGAATACTTGATTAAGCGGTATCATACGCTTGCCCGGTTGCAAGCGGCGAGCGAATGGGGTAACGCATAGCCAGGGTAAAACCACCTATAATCGACCGTTCATTACTGCCATTCAACCTGATATCGAGACAATAGGAATATTACTGCACTTTTATCTCACGAGCGCGGCGGGTTACCTAATATTGTAGTTGTGCCACATGAGATGTGGAGCGTTACGGGTAATAATGATAAGACGAGACTCGAGGAAATACTGATTTAATACTGACTTAATACTGATTTATTGAGTAACAATTACACTGCTTTTATACTAAAGGTTTGGTATGCTAAATAGAACATATGGTAATTTATTTAATACTATTTTCTTGGAATCAATATCAAGGTCTCTTACATTCCTTAGTTCTGGGAAAAGGTACAAAGGTTAATATTAGTTAAGTTTCCATCAGATGTGTATCAGCTGTGATCAGCTGTGTTATTAGGGTGTGACATACACCACACACATACGAACACATAGACAACGTGAACTCATAGCTCCTACGCTGACGCACACATATACAATGTCCATGGATAGCTCAACACACAACCATGGCTCACCCGCGCTCGTGAGGTTAAGTTTTGGCGTGCGATCATGACCGCTTTTAAGGGGCCACAAATGCAAATTGAAATATAACAACGGGTGAATCTCTTTAAGGTCGAACATCGCTCGACATATATTTCGGACCAAAACGTGGTCCTTATTCGTGAGAACCGAACGCGACGGCAGCGCGCCTAGCACTGCGAGCGCATGTCAAGCGATATTCGGCCTTAAAAACGTTATTGAAATGTGTCTGAAAATCACGGGAGTTTTCTATTTAATTATTTAAAATCACAAAGGCAAATGCTTAATAAAAAAATGGGCATAAACTATAGTACCTGTTACCTTTTGACAACCGCTATAGCCTAGTTAGTAGTGACCCTGCCTACGAAGCTGGAGGTCCCGGGTTCGAATCCCGGTCCGGGCATTTATTTGTGTTATGAACACGAATATTTGCTACTGAGTACCACCGAGTTGCACCGAGGTCAGTTAACCTCGTCCCTGACAGGCCCAGGCTGACAGGCCGGGTTACGATCGGGTTACCGTCGCGTCTCGCGATCGCGATTCGTCCGCGCCACGCGCTAAGCACACGCACACATACTTACCCACAGAACTTACTTTCCTTCACGTGTCACCCCCGTAGTATAGCTCAACACTCATCATACGTAGTCTATCCCGCGGGCTTATTAAGGCGCGTAAAGCCGTTAATTTATTTAATACTTACTACGACGGTGGCAAACGAACATACGGCCTGCCTGATGGGAAGACACCGCAGCCTATCGACGCTTGCAACTGGAACAATAAGAAACGCGCTGCCGACCTTTTTCGATATGAGTATTTGAAAGAAAGAAAGAGAAAATGTTGTATTGACAACATATTCTTACTACTGGTATAATAATACTACACTGTAAAAAATCTGAGACAGTTTTATTAGGCAGGCGTCCGGTGTCTCACCCAATAGCCCAGCCATTAGTCCATCATATTCACCCAATAGCCTGGTTCATTTAGACTCCATCAATCAGCAATAGTTCCTATACACCCTGGCGGGTGCTGTCTCTGTGTGCGTCCCATGACACGGGCAGGGACAGCATCCACTCGGTGTATCCCTTGCATTTCATTAAATTGTCAAAAGGGCCTCTACGTGTTGGCTATGTGGTCCTCGTTGGTACTTCTGTGCCTCGGTACTTCGGCTCCGCGCACGCCTCCCAAAGGTCCGGGACACCATTGTCCCGTGAACGGGAAAGACCTACACTGTAATAATATACTCACATTACTTACGAAAATTCATAACCGTAAACGAAATGCAAAATATTGATGGGTAAGGTCAATTACTAGCTTTCGAGTTATGACTATAATTTTTAAGAAAAAAAAAATGTCTACAATGGGGGCGGCCGGTGAAAGATTAATACTAAGGGATCGTCGCGAATTTTACTCGCGCGAACTTGCGATCATCGCGTAGTCGCGTTGTATTAGGACGATCCCTTAGATGGTGCACTCTTAGATTCCATACAATGAAATAAAAACGGCTATAAGTATGTTTATAATGGTAGAAGAGTAAGTACCCTCAATTCCTCATGGAATCCACCATCAGAATTCAAGCTTGACAAAAATGTGTCTTAAAAACTTAGATTGCTTGACAAACATAACGAAGAGAACAAATCGCCAAACGTGTACTAACACTAACTATGCGTCGTTGAAGAGTTCCGTTCTGATCATCATCAGCAGCTTCACTTCATCAAATGTCACTTATTTAAATGTAAACGCTTGATTTGTTTATGAAAATACTAAAATCGCTATATGTATGCCTTTAAGACTGCACCGAGCAAATTTCTGAATAATTGCGATGGTTGGATCACTTGCTGTATTATTATTACTAAAGCTTGAATTCTGTAATTCCTATATATGATATTTAAGGATACACTCTACACGTCATGTGTTTCAGAAACACAATTACTTATAGTTTTCTTCATAAAAATCAATCCAAAGTTAGCTCTACTAAAGGAAATAAACGCAAACTACAACGTTAATACTTTATGAAAGGTCTTCAATTTTTGAATAGTAACAAAACTACATGTTATCTAGGTCGTATGTGTTTAACATTTGCAAAATGTGGAGATTTTTTTAACAATGCAAAGGAAATTCCGAAAATTTGACCGGCCGCCGTAGTTTTCTTGCCGGCAGATGGGCTCCGGCCCTCAATGGGAGCAGACGTATGCTGCTTTTCTCAGTTTGACATCTCATAAAAACACGCTTTTTGACAGCTTGCTCGTATACAAATACAAAATGTATACCACACACAAAGATTGCATTAATTGAAGTAGGGTAAATAAATGTTGACGTGTGGCTATTGAAGATTCTTTTAACATGGAATTTTTAGTATTAGCCATTCGTTATAACATAAAAATGCAATCTTTGGTCCCCAATGTATACTAATGCAACTAAATTATAATGATTTCCTTTACGAAAAGGCATTTTAAACGTAAAAAGGTTACCGAAATATTTCAGTTCAAAGTAATTTACTTTTTATAAATTGGCCACCCAGAACGGAACGTTATGACATTTATGTCACTCATCATATTTCAAATTAAAATTTGTAAACAAATTGTATTTTTATATTTCAATAATTTAACGAATCTAATGTTATATTTTATGTGTATATGTACGGCGCTTTCACGTCAAACAATGATTACCTAAATATATCGCAGAATCTGCATAAACAAAACATACCCCAGAATCTGTACAAACAGGCACAATTATTATGGTGCTTTGAACAGAAGTATAAAATAGTTTTATAAAATATCAGCGTTATACCAAGAAACAGATCTAGAGTGCTCTCTTGCAGCGGGAGCAGAAGAAAGAATATCGGAGTTTCTTCGCTCGCCAGTTTGAATGATGTGGATTTAAATTGTGTAGTGTCTAAGCCGCCTGGTCATAATATAATTATACCTAGAATGAAAATAATAAATCTATGTTTCATTTATAAATAATAAACCAAGTAGTTGTTGGGGATGTGGTGACAATGACGATGTCTAACAAACAAATATGCAGTAATTACTTATAATATTAAACTGCGCTAGTTTCTATCTAAAGCTTTCATGCGTTGGAAATCCCGTTGCTTTGATTTTGTACAAGTAAGTACTTATGTCGCATCGCAATAATTGTCTCGACGTTATAGTAAACGAATAGGAAATAATAATAATTGCTATTTATTATTGATGAAAATAGACGCAATGTTAACCATTATTGAACCTTATCTCGTTGCAATAAGGTTCACGGATGTTCAGTTAAGTGTCATCGACGGCACGACTGTATAAAAGTTAATTTGTCAGAGCTGATACAGTAGTGGTCCGGCCAAGTTCCACAATTGCAGAATGTTACAATGATTTTCTTGATGATATTTGTTATATCATTAGGTTTTATAGTGCTTGTCATTCACGATAACGACGATGCGCAGGGAATGTCATACTATTCTATGCGCAATTCTGCGGATTGGGTTACGACGGGAGGTCGTGAATAACAAGAACTACCTATAAGCTTAGGTACTGGTTCCTCAAATACAAAGTTGATTCACAATATTGCTGCAGTTATCCCGTGCCGTATAAATAGTTTCAGTAGTTATTATATATATTGTAATAAAACTACCGCTTCTTCTCTTAAAACTTGCATTAAATCAGTGTCCATTTTAGAGTTAACCAACTGATAAACAGAAAATAATCAATTCATGGAAAGTTGTGCTTAAAATAACCTATTTAAGGTACAACATATACTCGTATCATGAAAATCACCAAGTAAACTCTCAAAATAAGTACCTAAGTCATAAACATAAAACAGTCATAACATGCACGAACCGATTAGGAAAAGTCTTTCTCTGTTTTAAGTTGTATAAAAATGAGTCTGTGAGGAAAGGGCAAAACAAAATACATTTTACAAAACAGGGGTTCAAAATTTTATTTTATAAACAAGGAACTGAGTATTTTACTACCACAAATTCCAAATTCAAGACATTTACAGATACAACTAATACTTGAGTTTTGGTTACAGATCAGAACTTGACGATTTTTGTTACACTTATCTTATGCACCAAGAAACCTTTAAATATTCAAAATCTATATTGTCATAAGTTGACATAAACATGGGTCAATGACCCGACCCAGCAAAATGAGGTAGTGTGCGTGAATAATGCATGTGTGGGTTAATTGGGTGAATTATTTAAAAAAATTGAAATTTGACAGGCGCTGAGAATTTACCCCGCACGATAGGCCCTTAACATTCGAGTTCCCTCGATTCCTCATGGATCCTATCATCAGAACTCGAGCTTGACAAATTATTGTCTTGAAAATCTAACTTGCTTAACACACACAGCAAAGAGGACAATTCGCCAAACTTGAACTATGCGTCGTTGAAGAGTTCCGTTCTGATCATCATCAGCAGTTCCACTTCATCAAATGTCACTTTTTTGAATGAAAAGGCCCTCAGGGGCGCTACCGCGAACCACGAACGAAATTTTCTCTCTCTGTCGCACTTGCAAGTCTGCATAAATGCGACAGAGACGGAAAACTTCGTTTGTGGTTCGCGGTAGTAGCCCTGAGGGGCTACGCCCTGGATGAGGAATCGAGGGAACTCGAATGTTAAAGGCATACATATAGCGATTTTCAGACACATTTAAATATAATAACGTTTTTAAGGCCGAATATCGCTTGACATGCGCTCGCAGTGCTAGGCGCGCTGCCCGGACCGGGATTCGAACCCGGGACCTCCAGCTTCGTAGGCAGGGTCACTACTAACTAGGCTATAGCGGTTGTCAAAAGGTAACAGGTACTATAGTTTATGCCCATTTTTTTATTAAGCATTTGCCTTTGTGATTTTAAATAATTAAATAGAAAACTCCCGTGATTTTCAGACACATTTCAATAACGTTTTTAAGGCCGAATATCGCTTGACATGCGTTCGCAGTGCTAGGCGCGCTGCCGTCGCGTTCGGTTCTCATGACTAAGGACCACGTTTTGGTCCGAAATATGTCGAGCGATATTCGACCTTAAAGAGATTCACCCGTTGTCATATTTCAATTTGCCTTTGTGGCCCCTTAAAAGCGGTCATGATCGCACGCCAAAACTTAACCTCACGAGCGCGGGTGAGCCATGGTTGTGTGTTGAGCTATCCATGGACATTGTATATGTGTGCGTCAGCGTAGGAGCTATGAGTTCACGTTGTCTATGTGTTCGTATCTGGCACAACTACAATAATAGGTAACCCGCCGCGCTCATGAGATAAAAGTGCAGTAATATTCCTATTGTCTCGATATCAGGTTGAATGGCAGTAATGAACGGTCGATTATAGGTGGTTTTACCCTGGCTATGCGTTACCCCATTCGCTCGCCGCTTGCAACCGGGCAAGCGTATGATACCGCTTAATCTAGTATTCCGTAGCTTATTACATATGCAAATATAATTATATGTTAAGTATTTTTGCTTGTTTTGATAAGTAACTTTTGATATTTTATAGTATTATATATACCTTTTGTTTGCCTCTACTTAATGTGTTTTATACTGTACTGAAGGTGTGCAATAAAGAATATTTGTATTGTATTGTATATAAGACTGTATAGTAATATACAAAAATATTGTTTTTATGTGTTATACTAGTTGCGGATATTGTTTTAATGTAACCATGAACTGAGTGCACCTTACATTTACCTTACGTTACACCAAAATAATCATTAAACCTCAATTAGCACGGTACCCTAAAAAGACCATCGAATTTAAGACTCAAATTTCTTTCCCAACCAAACCCCCGCAGCGTACTCTTGCTATTATGACGTCACGAAAGTTACGTACCCATACGCCCCGAAACGGAGTAACTCACGTGCCGTTCCAGAACGTTACAACGTTTTGAATTGAGAATGTCAGCGAAGTTCGCGAAGGCGCAGGTCTGTTCGTATCGACCGTTTTGAGTGCCAGGGCCCATTTGGGCATCAGCCATGCGCGGATAACAACCTAGTAGTCCGTACTCCGAGCCATCGACCGGAGCTGGGAGTGACGAGATGTACGCCTAAATCCAGGTTAGTTATCGCGGCGCTGCGAATGTTACTTTGCAATGCGATTGTTTTGTGCAATGGTGGAGCCAAGTCTGTGTGTGTCGTAAACAAAATGTGCAAAGTAAAGGATTAGAACGTCGATCAGAATTTGGCTTCAGCATTCGTACGTATAGTGTTTTAAGTTTGTTTCAGCTTTTGGAGCTTACTGAAGATCGTAACTCACATTACTTGATTGAATGTTAAATATATTTTACAAGTGTCTGCTTTAAAAATCTAAATCTAATCAGTATTGCATGTGAATTGATTTGTTAGTTCGCGAAAATCGTTAAAAACAAATTGTACGTTTGCCATTTTGAAAATCGATACTGTTTTTGACGTTGACAACTGTCAAAATGTGATCTAAGGTCTGCAAGTGTGCATCTAAACTGTTAATGGATTTGTCGTTGGAATTTAAGTTTGATGTTGTATAATCTCCGTTTACGTATATTTAAATTGGGGGTAGTTATACTAGTTATGTTGATTTGCTGTATTACAAATAAGAGTTGGTAAATGTATAGTCGTTTTTAATCAAAAACTAGTGAAATATGCTACAAAGCGTTCCTTAAATATTTAATAAGTAAATCGAAAGAACATTTGTTTCTACGAAACTTAAATAAATAAGTAAAGTTTTGCTTAAATAATGAAAACCCTAGTAAAAGGATTAATTTTTACTAAATTTTCCAATATTTATTTAATGCATTGTTAATTTTAACTCAATAAAAACCTTATAAAACCGGCCAAGTGCGTGTCGGGCCACGCGCAAGGTAGGATTCCGTAGTCGTCCACCCGTTACATTATGTGGACTAAAAAGTACGCAAACTTATGATGACTGACTATGTTTTTGACAGAATTAACAACAATATCTGGGCGGCCGAGCTTTGCTCGGCGTTTTCCCGGGCATGAGACCTAGCTAGATCGATTGCTCGTCCCCGAAAACCCCCACATACCAAATTTCATCGAAATCGTTAGAGCCGTTTCCGAGATCCTCCAAATAAATATATAAATAAATAAATATACAAGAATTGCTCGTTTAAAGATATAAGATTAATTTTCTTTTCCTTTGTACCTATAGTTTATTCGATTATCTAAGGTATCAATGGAAATTGTAAGAAAGTTTGCTTTTGGAAAGTACATTTCTGCAGTTCGACTATTACTCGTTAACTAGTAATGTCTACTTAGCTGTGATAGTTTTCCTTTTAAATTCATCGTATATACTACTACCATGATTTTTTTCACATGCCTAGTAGCCACCGTTTAGCTGGCAGGGGGGGGGGGGGATGGACACTTGACTATAACAAAAATTATCGCTTCAAAGCTTAATATCACGCCAACCTATGCATTAATCAAAAAATGGTTTTAGAATCCTTATAATATTTTTAAAAGAGCTATACAACGATATCCCACACGATGGGGTTTGGCAGAAAAAAAATTTGCACCACCACTTTACATGTATGAAGAACTACCGAAAAAAAAATTATTTTAAAGATTTTATTCTACCGTTTTGTTGGCGTCATCAAATTACAGCTTTCTAGTACTAACGGTTACTGAGAAAAACGGGGGTCGGACGGACGGACGGACGGACGGACATGCCGAAACTATAAGGGTTCCTTGTTTACTACGGAACCCTAAAAAGGGTAAACGTACTCGAGTTATATTTTAACTTTTTGTAATAGTATAATGTTAAACCATTTTTCGCTAGTTGTCAATTATTTGTTCAAATAAGAGAAGGACTAAAAGCAAAAAATTGGAACTAAAATAGATAAAAAATTAACAAAATTACACTAAAATAACTTCGCCCCAAGGTATGGTCCGAAGATGCTGGCAACATTTCCTCGCTGTATTCCTATATGTCCTCGTCGAGCGAGGAAGCCGCCGTCTCCGCAGCCCGGCTAAGATGATAGCAAACTGACAGCTTTTATCTTATATCTTTAAACGAGCAATTCTTGTATATTTCTATATATATTTATTTCGGGGATCTCGGAAACGGCTCTAACGATTTTGATAAAATTTGGTATGGGGTTTTCGGGGACGAGCAATCGATCTAGCTAGGTCTGATGCCCGGGAAAACACCGAGCAAAGCCCGGCCGCCAAGATATTGTCAAGTTATATCGTCAAATATGGGTAAAAAAATTACGCGAATTATCTAATATGAAAGACATATAAATTGTTGGACGTAAAACGTGACCTTTTATATGTTATGTCAAAATTTTAACGTCATATGCTATCACGGTAATCGTCACTGACATAAATATATGTAGGTCAGCCGGGACCCCACTTAAGGCGCCTGTAGAGGCAAGCACTCTCCATACAAACTTTGTGCAAGTTTTTCTTTAATTGTGTTTGCATTACACTTATGATTTTTGGTCAGTATGTTTATTTTTCTGTTAGCCAGTACCTCAAGAATTTTTTATTTATTTCTCATACTCTGAAAGTGGGTCATTGTTCATCTAAGTAGCGTGCTGAAAGTGGTCCATTTCTGCTCTAGAGCAGAAAAGTATTTAAAAAAATTGTATGGTGAATCGGAGTTAAATTGGGCAACGGCACTAAACTATACAGCCACATAGTACAGATTCTACAGAGATCCTATACTTTTTCAAATGCCTGACTGCTTACCATAAACAACCTCCTTAATTTGTTTTTTTTTTTGCCACAGTCGAAAGTAATATCAATAGTTTGTGGCAGATAAAAAAAGGGAAATTATGACAAGGACAACAAATCATATGTCTCTCTCTGTCGCTCTTATATAAAGTTGTATATGACCATCTCGTTCAGTAGGTATTATTATTTGATGTCGAGTCTAATTAGTCTGAGCGTGAGCCGATTATTTTTTTATTAAAAATAAATGAAATAAAATGGTCCATACACAAACACCATTAACGTCAGTCAACAGTTCCCGCCAAAATGTTTATTTTACTGATTCAGAAAATGTTTGTGCATATTGTTATTGAATTTAACAAGTATTTCGCGTTGCAAATAACACAGTTCCTAATTTTTAGATCATGTCAATATTGTTTTATCTACACACATATCATAAATCCTCTAATATGCGTTCGGAAACCGTAGAAAATGACTCTCATTTCAACATTCAATGAATTTATGGCAATTTTCTTATCTGTGGCTAAGGCTACAGCAGTAATAAAATATTTCATTTTAATCTCATATATGATGTTAAAATATTACGTCAAACTAAACTGTCAAAATTTAAATGTCAAAGTTGACATGTCCCTATTCTAGTATCACTGAAAATTCAAATTCAGTCGATGCGAAATGTCAGCTCGATGTTTTTTTAGTATATATCGCACGAAATTTGAGCTAGAACGACATGATCACATCAGAATAAGGACTCTTTACTTTTTAAAATAACATTCAGGTATCTGTTGCCAGTTCTGATTTCGATATTTCCGCAACCGTGCAAAAAAGGTTGTATTAACACAATTATTGTATTTATTTACTACGGTTTCTGAACCCATCTTAGAGTAATTATAATATGTGTGTAGATAAAGTAATGTATGCAACTGTACATAATTAGGCATTAAAACACTCGTGTGACCTTATTATGAAACTCGCCTTCGGCTCGTTTCATAAAACACACTCGTGTTTTAATGCCCCTCATTATGTACCAGTTGCATAAACTACTATTACATCTTGTCTTTTGTGAAAAATTTAACGAAAATGTGCATATATGTTTTTTTTTGTGTACGGTCCCGGTTTCGATTTCTGGTCAGGGCATTTATTTGTGTGATAAACACGTATAATTGTTGTGGGTGTTTTCTATGTATTCAAGTATGCATTTATCTATGTAGGTATATATATCGTCGCGTTAGTACAAGCTTTGCCTGGTTTGGGACTAGGTCGATTTTAGTGTAAGTTTGTCCACAAATATTTTTTTATTTTTAAATATTTTACTTTCCTCGTATTCGAAATGAAAAGCAGAGTGTTTAAATCGGGTGAAACCACCCATTTCAGCCTCGAACTATTGGCGCTCTCACTTCTTCCGAGCGCCAAAATATCTCGGCAGAAATGGGTGGCTTTCAGCCCTTGGTTAACAATCTACTATTAATTTTTGTATTTTTTTAGTTTTCATTTTTTTAAATAGTTGATTTTTTTTTCTTGACATTCTTCGTATATCCAATATTAACAAGCAAAAAAAAAGTTATATGCGGGAGTGCCAAAACCGACGAATAAAACTTGCACAGAGTATGTATGGAGAAGGCCTTAAAATGCGCGCCTTAAAATATAACACTGTGGAGTATATTGACAGGTGGTTCGGAATTTCCGCAAAAATGGTCTGGAACGAGTGTTGGGTTGTCATACTTTTGCGTTTGTACTCTAATATGCCCATTTCCTTCGCCAAACTTATAAAATGAACGAATGTAAATATTTTGTACTACTTAACTTGTATAAGTTGGCAACATTTTACATAAATCATGTGTATGGATGTTGCAAACTTTGCATGTTAGCTTACCTACTGAGATAAAATCGCCGGCGCATGTAAATTTATGTCCTGTTATATGTCGGAGCATATATTTGGTTGGTAATTATTAGAATTTACCAGCTAGTATTTTAATTTACATTCTCCCTCGTGACCAGAAACGGAGCCAATCATGTAATGATAAATTGATAATGTTACTACAAGGTATCTCCTCATACTACAACCTCCATGCCACGAGCCAAAGACTCGCAGACAACAAAAATGTGTGTCAAATTAAATAAAAAATCTCATGCTGGTAACACGAAACACATAGCAACGTGATAGGTGATTCAGTGAGCGCGCTCCCGCGGTACTTCCAAGGTCGGGAATGTCGGGATCGTTCGCGCGGCTACGTGCGTGTTCGGACGAGTATATTTCGTACGAACACGTATCCAATGTGGGACCGGCCTTAGGGTTACGAATCAACCGCAAAATTTAGTTGGTTTGTTTGTGCATTCCCATTAGCTGTATGGGAGCCCCCTCAAAACATTAAAAAACCGGCCAAGTGCGAGTCGGACTTCGCAAATTTAGGGTGTCGAACCGACCGCAAAGTTAAGTTGGTTTTTATAGGAAAAATAAGGAAATTTCAAAGAAAAAATCTAATTTATCAGTATATTAGTACCTATTTGTTGGTAAAATATACACCGTAATAACTAATAACAAACATTATTAATAAATTTTAAGTTTATTGGTATGTGGGAAGTAAAAAAATTCATCGGAACAAAATTTCGTAAAAACAAGCTGACTTTGGTGGCTTCTCATCCCTTTGTTTTCCAATATATTTTTTTAATAAAAAGATACTAAGTATCTACTGAATGAGCTCTAAACAACGATACCCCATTCGATAGGGTAGGATAAAAAAAAATTTTCGCGCCTCCCTTTAGCTGTGTGGGAGCCCCCCTTAAAAACATTTAAAAATAAGTTTTGACTATTTGTATGGCTTTGGGCCATCAAGATGCTTTACTGTGTAAATTTGAAGCCTGTAGCTTCAACCGTTTGGCTGTAAAACCTGTGTGACATACGACGGACGGACGTCTGGGCGTCACCAATAGGGTTCCGTTTTGACCCTTCGGGTACGGAACCCTAAAAATAGGTTTTGACAATTTAGTATGGCTTTGGGTCACCAAGATGCTTATACTGTGAAAATTTTAAGACTGTAGCTCCAACCGTTTCGCTGTAAAACCTCTGTGTGACAGACGACGGACGGACGGACAGAAGCGCACGCGTGAGTAATAGCAATAGGGTTCCGTTTGGACCCTTCGGGTACGGAACCCTAAAAATTACCTTTTTAATTTCGGTTTTTACAGTAAAATGGTTTAATTTGTAGTTAGCGTTAAATGCAGTGTTCAAATGATTAACTTTAGTTACACCCTGAATATAATATGTAATACCTAATAATCGTCTGGCTTTCAACTTGTAATTAATTATTATACAATTGAACTGATTGATCATTGCTCACGTAATTGAGTGAAGTCATTGGTATAATACCCAAATCCGAGTAATAGACTGGGTTAATTATTACCGCGTGTACCGTTAGTGTGTCAAACAATAAAGCAAAAGTGTCCTTAGTTCAAGAGATATAAGGGAAAAAATGAAAAATGACATCCCCCTTTTTGTATTTTTTTTAAACTTTTGTTTGCGTTAACATACAAGTTATATTATACAAGTAATATTACAAGTAATATAATATCAAGATGCGTCGAGTGTTCACACCACTTCGGTTTTACCTCGTTCATTGTGTTCTCCTTTCATATTTTTTAACAAAAGGGTAAAGTAATGAGTTAAAGGTTCTTGACGTATTACTTAAGTTGAAGCAACTCGGCGAGCTTGTCTTTTGTTTATGCTATCAAAGTGATTAGGTTCTATTAGGTATTAAATGATATGAGTATATACGATGAATTTAAAAGGAAAACTATCACAGCTAAGTAGACATTACTAGTTAACGAGTAATAGTCGAACTTAAGAAATGAATTTTGAAAAAGCAAGCATTCGTACAATTTCCATTGATACCTTAGGGTTGTTAATTCTGTCGAAAACATAGTAAATATAAGTTCGCAAACTTTTAGTCCACATAATGTAACGGGTGGACAACTACGGAACCCTACATTGTGCGTGGCCCGACACGCACTTGGCCAGTTTTTTATAAATGCTTTCTTTCGGTACAAGCATTCCTTATGATACCTATTATAGGTAACTTTTTATTTAAATCTTGCGCGTTGGTCCGTGCGCGGGCGAAACGCACAACATAACGAGTTCTGTTAGTTTGTGGCATCATCAGGTTTTATTTTCAATTTTTGAGGTTTATTTCTGTACCTAGTTTGTTCTGTAGGAAAAAAGCAAACATGACTAATATACTTTAACCAGATTAAGTACTGACAGACAGGACTAAATCCAAGTCAGGCAAATACTTTATGGCAAATTACTCAAAGGACTAATTTTTATACGAATCGAACATACTCGTAAAATACATGTAAGTAACAAAATACGATCTTGGCAAAATGCTAGTTAGTAAATATAAGTAGAGTCTGGCTAATGAAATATTACACACAATTTTGGCGGGAAATTCAAAAATCTTGGGATGGTCACACCTTGTGTAGTAGGAAGTATAGTTTTGATACTAGAATAGTAGATTGTTCACCAAGGGTTGAAAGCGACCCATTGCAGACGAGATATTTTGGCGCTCGAACGTAGTGAGAGCGCCAATAGTTCGAGGCTGAAATGGGTGGTTTCCCCCGAGTTAAACACTCTGCTTTTCATTCCGAATACGAGGAAACTAAAAAAAACTTTTTTTACTTAAAATTCAAAATTATTATAAAATTTTAAATTCTTATCCCCGAATTAGTCCAAATCGATAATGATGATTTTTCGCAAACAATTTTTTTTATAACTTACAGTTGAAAATTAATGTAAAATTTGAAATCCTTAACCCCGAATTTGTCAAAATCGAGTATAATGACGAATTTTCGTAAAGAATATTCATATTCATATTCATATCCATATCCATATCCATACCCATACCCATACCGATACCCATATCCACACCCACATCCATATCCATATTCATTTGGCTGTCGACGTGTTTTGTGATTGGTGGATTCAACGTGGTGAAGCATATGGATTGGTTAAAATGTTTTGGAATCAAAAATATGTATACATGTTAGGGGCTATTCATAAATTACGTCATCTATTTTTGACGATTTTTGACCCCCCCCCCCCCCCCTAAGATCATCCAACCATCATAATTCGAATGACCCCCCCCCCCTATCAAATAAAATTATGTCATTTCTAAAGAATGCGTTCTTAGCTTAATTTTTCAATAAAAAACTATTTAAAATGATTTAGTTATTATTATTTCTTTAAAGTTAAAACAATCAACAAAACAACAAATTAAGAATCAACTCTAAATATCAAATAACAATTTTTATTCATTTAGTGTTTTCCCATGGGGACTTCACCCACTCCTCCAAGTTCTGAATCAAATCGGGCCTGGAATCATGTGGTTCTTGATCAGAGCCTCCAGCCAATATCATTAGCTATTTATTTATTATAACAATTTATTGTTGATTCAAGTTTAGTAGGTAATTTTTTATAGCATTAACAGTTTATAGAAACACGAATTTCATTCCTTTTTTACTCATTAAAACACTTTTTAAAGATGCGAGAGATGATGTCATCTTGGGATTGACCCCCCTCCCCTCCTACGTCATGCTACCATCATCCTATGTTATGACCCCCCCCCCCCCCCAAATTTGAAATGACGTAATTTATGAATAGCCCCTTAGCCCGTGGGGCGCAATGGCCCACTTTCAACCCGCTCCTTAGGTCAAATATGACACACTTTCAGAGTATGAGGAATGAACAATATTTTTGATTATCTGTGCACACGTAGTTAAGGTACTTACCTATAGTGAAACATGTTAAAAGCCGGTTGATGTGCACTCAAAATCAGCTCACATAATTTCTATCACTATGTGGAGTACAGTCAACGACAAAAACATATATTTACACTTTCTTATCATATACCATTTTAACAAGGCGGAAAAATGAATTTGTAGTGTGAATAAGACCTAGTAACAACAAGTCAATAAAAAAATTAAAAAGAAAAAAGCATTTGTACAAGGCTATTTATTTTTGCATAGCTATCGTTCATCGTAAAGCCATTCACGAAAATCACCATGCCATACTTTTCCGATGGGGCCAAATGGCCGCCATACCACTGCAAAAGAGTATTTTTTTAAATTTTTGCCGAACGATTTGTACCAGTATGGCGTTTGGATTTTTGGAAAGTATATGTATGATACAATGTGACATCATATTTGCCATACTTCTAATAGGGGGAAAAAAGTGGTACCATACTTGAAATTGAAAAACTAGGATTTATGACACGTCTAGTTCTTAGTTAGGTAACTATTAACATATGTCGTAGAAACAAAAAGACAATTCTAACACAGAGTTTGTATTGGCGCATATATGAACTCTTGGTTTCAACAAGGATATGTCCCGATTTGAAGCGCGGTATCCCAGTGTCCCTATTAAGCAGATTGTCCCGGATTGAAAAGTACTAGGACTAGCCTGTGTCAGTAATGTAAGCCATATTTTCATTTAATAAGAAAACAACGGCTGACACTCACTTGGAAAAGTCTGCGACAATTAACATGTCGCAGCGACATGTTACGATATCCGACCGCGCATCACTCAACCTGATGAAGGATTCCAATTGCAGTCCGAAACATGTCGCAAATACAAGTGACTTTTCCAAGTTAAGCGGGTATTACACTGTCCTGAATCAGGCGTCCTAACTAGTGGAGGGGAGTTGAAGCATCTCGCTAACGTATAGGTCGGAACCCTTCTAAGTGTCCTGAATTCAGGACAGTGCAATACCCGCTTTAGGACTAGGTAAAACGGGCGGCATCGCACCTGGCCCGCTCTGCTGGGTACCACTTTTAGTACACACACACACACACACAGACATATACACGCCCGTATCCTATTGGGGTAGGCAGAGACGAAAGAACGCCAAGTACTACGGTCCTTACATACATCTTTTGCTTCAATCACATCCATACATCTCTTTCACTTTTAGTATAAGGCAAGAATTATGATTTTCGTTCGAATTTTCCTTTTTGATCTCTGCCTACACTACTTAACGCATTCATTCCCGACGACGCGCTACGCTCGCAGCCGGTTTTCCTGCTTTGTAGTGAAAACTGCCTACGAACAAAAAACCCGATATCGTGTTTTTTTAACCAGCCTATAGAGGTGTCCCACCGCTGGGCAAAGGTCCTCATGAATGGAATGACTCCCGTGTCTGTGCTTCTTCCGGCCAATTACCGAGGAAGGCGCTACACTGAGAAATTTGGAGACTTTGAAACGCCGTCCTGACCAGACAAGCAAACAGTAGGGGCTGATTTTCAGATATATGATTCTTGACTATATGATTGTGGTACTGACAATAGCGAAACATGATTGCTTAAAGTTTTCTCGATAGATAATAAATCCAAAGTCGAGTCTATATTTTCCTTTTTTTCCTCAGCCTACTAAACCAAAGCATTAATTAAAGACACGATTAAGTTAATATGATGGTATTTTACCTCATCTAGGTACTGACAAGAGGAAATTTAATAAACCTGCACACAGTCAGATATTTAACGAGATTTGTCCAAAAAGCCATTCTCGGAGAGGGTTGCATCCCGTTTTGTCGTGAGCGAAAAACAAAGGGTGTCTCTTTCAATCGATATATCGCCTTAAGACATCCGCGTGTCACGATATACATAAATACCTATGGTGTTACTTTAATTGTGCCGTTCTTTGTCCTTATATTCATGGCAACCACAGAGCATAAGTTAAATTGATGGTCTGTGATGTCAACCCTCCGTAAGAAAAATACGTCGAATATACACGGCCAAGCGAGCCACATCTCACGAATGAGGGCGCAAGTTTTTTTAATCACGAAAAGTGCAACTCATAGACAATAGTTGGCGAAAAATTGGTTGCGGATTATTTCTGCGACATTTTGTGCACTGTTCCGCTCCATTTATGGAATTAAAACTCTTTGTCTTGCTCTTAAAAGACGCTTTCCAATAACCAAGATGGAGATGGCGTTTCCAATTATTTTTGAGCAGTGTTCGATGTCTTATGAAAATGATTTCTTGGCTCTTATTTTCTGGGGCTTATTTCATGTCTGTGTCGTTCATAATTAGAATACTACTCCGACGATAAAATATTTACACGAACATGGCACGAGATCGGCGTCGGCAGGTAAGTTTAATGGGCCTAGAGTTAAAAACTATTTTGGAGACAGGACTCTAAAAAAACGCCTGCCATATGTGCTCAATAGCTTACCTGAGGACATCCGTCTCGAACAAAACAAACGCATATTTAAGAGAAAATTGAAGAGGCATTTATTAGAAACACTGCCATAGAATAGCATAAACCATTGATAAAATATTATATTTATAAATATAATATTGTTATAAAAGTCTTCCTGCAGACAAACTGTCTCAAACGGTTTTGCAGGGCTTTTGTCTGTTAATAATTATGTAGTAGGATTAATAATAATAATAAATAAATAATAATAATAATAGTAGGGACCAGCGGGGGACCGTCTAAATTCCTACTAACGATTGTCCTAAAGTCACATGCCATAACAGTTTTGCCCTATTGGACTTTGTCATAATGTTTAATTGTCCAAACATTCATTTTCCATAACGTATTATTTATCCTAAAGCATATTAGTCCTAAGTATTTATGCCATAATGATTAAGAGTCCTAAATTTATTTACAGCACTACATAAATAGGCAAGCTTGGACGTAGTAGATACGAACGATTATAAGCCTACCGTTTTACTGAAACGGTACCTGTGCGGTGCGCACCGCAAGAAGGGTCATAATAGAGACAGACGTGGAACGGGCAGCAGAGCCTCGGATGGGGCTAGCGCTGAAATATGAATATGACCATTTAAATGTTCGATTTTGTTGTCTACTTAGGTACCTATTCTAATGAAATGAAATAATAATTTCAATGTCCCGGTCGTCGTCCCCATATTTATGGCAATCCTAACCTAGCGGCGAGTAGCTCGCGCGCAATCTTGTGCTAGCCTTGCCGTGACACGTGTAAGATATTTAGTTCCCCAGTGGCCTGTCTCCCGCCCCCACACGGCATCCGTTCAGACTCAGTTAACTTCACACGCTCATTTTTCTTCTAAGCGGAGTGCTCGGAATGCTCGGATGCGACTCATTAGCTCTTTTTTTGTCTCATGTGTTATTTACTTTTATTTAGATTGACTTTTCTTTTCTAGTACGAAACAAGGAATATTAAATAAATGCTTTCATGTTGTACATATAGTACTTATACTCCACAACATGAAAGCAGGTAGTTAATTGTGGGGAACGCTCGTGGCCCAGCGTCTGCGCTGCGTGCCGCGTGCGGTACGCAAGGTTAAGCGACGTGACGGATAAATTATCGTATTTTTTTACGCTAGCTTTGTTATTGTTTTCAACTCGAAACCTCCACCAGTTTATTTATTTATTTATTGTGAGAAACAAACGGTCATATACAAAAATGTGTACAGAAATGGTTGTTATCAACATAAGTTTCCTTAAATTGTAAATGTGCTAAATACAGTATAAAAAAGATTATAGTTAATTTTATAAATGTCGGACTCCATTTGTTAAAAAAGTACAATTTTTATTGGAGTTTGGACCTTCAATTTTCAAAGTTAAGGTAGCTTTTAGTTTAGCACGTATTATTTTGATATGGATTCCGCGCATCTCAAAATTATGACACTATTTTTTAAAGTGTTCATACAGTTCTGTGATACAGTTATATGTACATGTACATATGTATATGCACATATGTACATGCACACACACACACACACACACATATATGTACATGCACACTCTCACATAGTTCTCGGGATAAAGGGTCTTAGACAGATAACAGGCGGACAACAAAGTGATGAGGTTTCCGTTTTTTCTTTTTGACGTACGGAATCCTAAAAAAAAACCACAGCACTGTCACTTAAGGCGCAGGGGTGGGCAAGGCATTCTCCATACAAACTCTGTGCACGTTTTGTTCGTAGGTTTTGGTACTAACGAATATAATTTTTTTTTGGTTGTAAATATTAGATATGCGAAGATAGTGATGTGAAAATCAAATATATCAAAAAAATGCAAAAAAACAATTAAAAAAATTTCATCACGAAATAGCTATCAGAAAAATAAGCATAGTGACCAAAAAGCGTAACTTTAATGCAAACACAAACGAAGTAAATCCTGCACAAAGTTTGTATGGAGATAGCTTACCCTGCCCTAGACAAGTTACCTGGCGGTCGGTAATTGCCCCTGAATAGGGTTGTCACTCAATCAAGTTCAAAGCCGATGAAAATGAATGCCAACGCAGACATGATGAGTGGACTGTTTAATAGGATTGGTTTTTCATTCTTCTTTTTGTCTAGGGTTGCTACTACTCGTACAGTAAAGTCTACACTCAAATAAATTAATAAAATAAAAATCATTTATTTCAGAAAAGATTCCATATTTTATAGTAACAATTCTTTACTTATAACCTATGTTAGATTAATTAAATAAAGTAAAATCTCCCCCTCTTCAGTTTGGCCAGTGCTGTTCATATGGATATTATTTAAGGTTACTAGACTGCCCGACCTGTCGGCCCAATTTATCGGGTTCCTCGGATCAATATGCCCGGAACCAGTCAAATTAAAATGTTTTGTATATCTTAAGATTTCTTCAGGACTAAATTTTAATATTTGAATACTGCTTTAGTCCAGCTTGATAAGCATGCATTAGAAGTGGCTGGCAAGTTGTATAAAAATCGATAGTGGTAATGATTTTGTACACAAAGAGATAAACCAGTCACTCATGGACTTTTTAGGCATCTCATAGATTTCAACATTGGGATAAGTTTGTTAGTACAATGGTATGCTTGACGATATATTTATAATCCCGTCAATATACATTTGTTCTCTCCTTTTTTTTGGAAATAAAATCTTGTGACACTTATCGTTGGTCAGTCTTAAACTCTATAAAATGGCTGAGCACAATTGACAACCCTGCAATCAGGGCCGCGAGCCCTCGTCTATTTGAATTGCTCTGCACTGACCATTCCATAAAACCGCGGGTTGCATCAAATGGATTCTGAATTCCAGAATATTCCTTTACGATTCCGGTGATGGGTGATTCTAGTTTTTTGAGAGGAAGCATATAATAAGCCGTATGCTTAGGGACGGATTTCTGGCTGCAGTTTTTAACGAGTATTAAACCAAGAGCCTGACACGCTTTGATAGAGAAAGATAGCCTTATTGCCACATCTATAAGAGGAAATAGAAAAGAGTGCCATGTTTTGTCTCTATCGCCGACCGAGCACTTTTTCATGGTCGGCATAGGCACAGGCACACTTCCATAAGCAATACATTGGACATGCAAACCGGTCAAATCGCGTAGTATAATTTTTTTTATGAATATTCTTTCTCTTACCCCCGGTCGATCGGTGGCGCAAGCATCTATAACTACTCGTATACCTTATATCTTTAAACGAGCAATTCTTTTATATGTATATATTTATTTAAATATATATTTATTTCGGGGATCTCGGAAAAGACGGAAGATTCTGATTCTGATTCTGATTTCTCGGAAGATTTTGATGAAATTTGGTATGTGGGTATATTTCGGTGACGAGCAATCGATCTAGCTAGGTGTCATGCCCGGGAAAACGCCGAGCAAACTTCGGCCGCCCAGATATTACTATATCTACTGTAATAAACAACGTTTATTAATTTAATCGTAAGTATTTGAGACACCTGTCATATTACTTACTCATTCGCGGGATTCAATAGTCACTTTTATACTTTATGGTTTCATTCATAATTAGTCTAAACTCTATGGTCTATTTATGAATGAAACCATAGAGTTTTACCGTGCCGTGCAATCGATGATAAAGTATAAAAGCGTCCTTTTTAAAGTTTAAAAACTGTAGTTTATGCAACTGGTACATAATGCCTAATTATGTACAGTTGCATACATTACTTTATCTACACACATATTATCGAAATCAGAACTGGCAACCGATACCTGAATGTTATTTTAAAAAGTAAAGAGTCCCTATTCTGATGTGATTATGTCGTTCTAGCTCAAATTTCGTGCGATATATACTAAAAAAACATCGAGCTGACATTTCGCATCGACTGAATTTTAATTTTCAGTGATACTAGAATAGGGACATGTCGTCTTTGACATTTAAATTTTGACAGTTTTGTTTGACGTTTAATATTTTAACATCATATATGAGATTAAAATGAAAATTAAATTACTGCTGTAGCCTTAGCCACAGATAAGAAAAATGCCATAAATTCATTGAATGTTGAAATGAGAGTCATTTTCTACGGTTTCCGAACGCATATTAGAGGATTTATGATATGTGTGTAGATAAAATAATATTTTGTATCTTTTAATGTGATAATTATGACGTTATATAAACGTATTTTCTTTCTTTCTTTCAATGTTGAAGACATCCCAGTATTCCCAGTATAAAAGTCTATTCATATCCTTACGTGTCCTATCATGTGAACTACCTACTTTTGAAGATGTTAATCATTATCAGTATTATCACACTTTTCTCTAGGATTACAATACTTTGTGAGCTTCTTTAAGTATAAGTACAACAACATTTTATAAGTGATGAATACGGGATTAAACCCCTAGTCAAATCAGCAACTTTTTATTAAATGTCAAAAACGATTTGTTAATATGAAGTTTGTAGGGAAATACTGCCTTAGTGACGTCACTAAGACAGTGTGAGTAGGTTTGTTCAAATCAGCGTCCTTTTTAAATCTTTATGCTTATAAAATCTTTCAATTAGCTAAAATAAATTAATAATTGATGTTTTTCGAGTATTTTCGTTAGATCTTTTATTAGTTAAGTAAAAAATTATTTACTTTTACCTTAGTTTAATACCCTATTGATAATATAATCCTATAGCGCGGGTGAGCTATGGTTATGTGTTGTGTCAGTGTCATATTGTCTATGTGTTCGTATGTGTCACAACTACAACCAACTTTTTTGCCAAGTTTGTAACTGTATAAAGAGTTTATGATTGGTTGTACCCAGCTTGTACATAGGTACCTACCTACGCAACGCAAATGAGTGGAAAATAAAACCAAGTAGAAAACTCAATATTGCTTACCTCAATAATAGTGGCATCTGTACGGAACAAGAAAAGGGAAAATACGGCGTTTAATGAACAAAAGATTTCCTTTGGCAGGATTGATATCTATAGTCTAAAGATGCATTTACGAAGTAGAGCCCCCCGGATTTTTCACGTGGTAAGAAATGGGGGGGGTCCAAACATAGCAGCCGACCTGTACATTTCAAACTAAGCTGACTCCTTTCTTATATCTACTAAGGCAAGTTTGGTATAAGGACATTCACTCTAAAATCTTTCAAATCTTTGCGACGTCAGTAAGCTTACGTCAAAGAAGAAAATATCACATGTCGATCCCGCCCAGCCAAGTCAGGAAGTCGCTTAAAGGCTGACGTCCACTAGGCTCGCCGAGCCGAGTCGAATCGAATCGAAAATAATTCGCCTCCATACATTAACTATGAAAGTGCGTCGATTGACGCAGAGCCGAATCGAATCGACCGAATGGACGCACTTTAATAGTTAATGTATGAATGTACTATTACTTATTCTGTGGTATGAAGGCGAATTATTTCGATTCGATTCGACTCGGCTCGGCGAGCCTAGTGGACGCCAGCCGAGCGGCTTCAACCGAACCGCTGCCGTTCATTTGTTTATTAGGGCATTCTTTGAATTGACCAATGCATGTGCCTCGCTATCAACACAGCGATCTCAGTTCATGGAACTTTTAAAGGCACGAGTGAATAGTGGGTGAGCTCGCTACACCGTCTAGCTATATAGATGCTGGCCAAGAGCAATCGTATACCCGACAACAAATCCATACTTAATATTATAAATGCGAAAGTGTGTCTGTCTGTTACTTCTTCACGCTTAAACCGCTGAACCGATTTAGATGAAATTTGGCATGGAGATAGTTTGAGTCCGAGGGAAGTACATAAGGATAGTTTTTATCCCGGAAATCATCATTTAAGAGAGTGGAAGTTTGTATCTGGAACAGCGATAACTAGGTAAGCGCCTCGATGAACAAGTTCCACGCGGACGAAGACGCGGGCAAAAACTAGTCTTCATAAAAAATACCTCGGTAGAAGACGGCTTAATGACAACACAATATTATAGTCAATAGTCATTAGTGAGTATGTTAGCCAACACCGTAATTAGGCACTCATTAGTTAAACTCACCTGTAACCGAGGTGTAGTGGTTATTCGGCAGCCTTGAGGGCGTCCATTCTTTACGTGAGGTGTTTTTGGGGGGAGGTGAGGATGCACCGTGTTGAGAGCGAGGGACTTTTTGTCCCTTCTGCTGTCAACACAGTGAATTCTCAAATTTTATAAACGGTCGGCAACGTGCTCTTTGGAATTGTTAGCGTCTATAGGCTGCGGTGTCCGCTTACCATCAGGTGGACCGTACGCTTGTTTGCCACCGTCGTTGTATAAATGTCTTAGGCAAATCGTATAATTTTATTCGCGCAAAGATTATAAAATAGATATTTTATCTATCTTCGTTAATTTACCGAAATTCAGTAGTTTCCATTTATTTTACTATTCGAATTTCTTATTGTGTTTCTGATGAACTTCTTTCTCAATAGTAAATATTAAATATATATCTTTTACATTTACTTACACATCTTACACATCTTTACACATCATCATCATTTTTTTTCACATCTTTGAAATAAATCTATGGCAAAAAAGTGTAGATTAACGTATTTAGGTAGAGGGTTGAGCTATCCCACGACATCTCACCAAGGGAGGGAATCGAAAATTCGCCAAAATCACCTCACGTGAATAATAGATGCGCCCTATCCTCTGTATAGAGGTCAGCAGTCCACGCTTACCCTAGTATTATCCCGACTTAAATCCCTGCAGATCATTAGCACTGGCTATATATGGTTAAGCGCTGCGGACCGATGCCGCTCACAACTAAAATGACCTATCTGTGTTATTTGCTTTGGCGCTTACGTTGTATAGTTCTGACGCATTTGCGTTGAATTAAAAAGGGGTTATGTGCGTTCCCGGTTTGAGTGAATTGTGCCATTTTAAATATGTGCAGTTAGAGTAGGGTGAATTTGGTGCCAAGTATTGAACTTTCATCTGCGCAGCGCTAATACGGAGGCTCTGAATGTTTTCACTAGTCTAATATTAACACATTCAGCGACGGCAAGGCGATTATCCATACAAAAAACCGGCCAAGTGCGACCTACACCTCGCACATTTAGGGTTCCGAATCGACCGCAAAATTAAGTAGGTTTGTTTCCGCGCCCTCTTTAGGTGTATGGGAGCCCCCTTAAAACATTTAAAAATAAGTTTTGTCTATGTATGGCTTTGGGACACCAAGATGCTTATACTGTGAACATTGTAAGACTGTAGCTTCAACCGTTTGGCTGTAAACCTGTGTGACAGACGACGGACGGACGTGACGTGACAGCCATAGGGTTCTGTTTGGATCCTTCGGCTACGGAACCCTAAAAAAGGCACGAAATTATGGCACCGGCACTGAATGAGTTGAGAGGCCTTACAAATTTGAAAATGTTTTGGATTGAAATATGTCATAGTTGAGTATTCATAATTTATGTTTTTAGCAAAGTTTAGATAGTAACATAGACATAGCGTATTCTTTTTCAAATTGGCTGCTATTTTTGATGTTAAGTGTAGTAAAATGAAAGCGAAAATAACAACAGTTTTTTCAGTGATAACTCAGATGAGAGTTGGACCCAGTTGTTTTCCTTCGCCTACAGAGTACTTCACACCTGCAAAAATAATGATAACATTTCTCTTACTCAAAAAAAAAATTAAACATCTAAATCAATCAATCAATCTAATTGCATCTGTCCTGCTGACCCAACCCGCCCTCAGTCAAAACCCCGCGGCTCCCTAGCCGCCCAATTGCTTTTCTCAATTTCCGTTGTTGCTCCAGACTCTCCTGACACTGTATCAGCATTACTCTCAAAGCATCCACTGCCAGCAGCATCTCTTCGCTTGCCCCATATTCCGGAGCACCTCACCTATCGCCGCCATAAGACCTATCGCCGTAGGCCTTACCTTTATACACATCTGTTCCAAAATTTGTTGTAGATACATATTTTCCGATCTCTCGAAGCAGCTGTTCATGCTGCACGCGCCTTTGTTGGTGACGACTTGTGTGAGGTGCTGCTCATAGTGGACATCAAAAACGCCTTCAACTCGGTAGACAGAGGAGCTCCGCTTGCGCAGGTTAAGGATGCCACCCCCCTGATATATAAGTACCTCTGGCAGTTCTCTTCAAAACCCTTCGCCTGTCGTCAGCGGTGGACTGTCAGCAGGGTCACCCTCTTGGTCCAGCTATTTTCAGCCGCGCCATCCATCCAACCATTTCAACTCTAAATTCAAAAACTACTGTTATCTCGACGACGGGACCCTTGGAAGAGACTGGAAAACTGCCCTCGGGCTACATAATTATTTGCGCCGTTTGGCGTTGAAACTTTGGGACCGTGGGGGCCCAGCGCAAAACTCCTTTTTATTTTAAAGAGATATCCAAGCGCCTCACAGATGCTTCGGGTGACCAGAGGGCTGGCAGCTACTTCGGCCAGAGATTAAGTCTGGCCATCCAAAAGGTATCGCTGCCAGCCTTCTGGGCACCATAACCATAACCCACGAACGCGACCTGGGGAACATACTTTATTTATAAGTATATTTTTAAGTTTATATTTAAATTTATTTATAAGTTTATTATAATTTATAAGTTTACGTTAGTAGTTTTTTTGTCTTGAAATAAAAATGTTGTTTTATCTTTTGTTTCAGACAAAATGTTGTCTAAATTAGACAGCCGACGGCCATAGTGAAATGACAATAAATATAATAAAGGTGAGTTTAGAAATATTAATAAAATTATATTAAAATGTAAGTCAGTAATTTGAATTCTATTGACAGAATCCCGAACTATTTAGACTTTTTTTTTATAGTTGTGACCAAAATACTTTTTTTTTTAATTAGAGTTAGTTTTTGCGCTGACGTATTTTTATTTTTGAATTAACTTTTGCCTTGGCGTGGTTTTTATTTTGAATTCACTTTTTGATTCATGTATAATTTTGAGTATTTTGTGTTCTTTTAATGTATATTGAGTTTACGTTTATCTAAAAGACACTTTTGCGTTGACATGTCTGTCCGTCACCGAGACGGATTTTCCGTTTCACTGACGTACTCGTATTTGTCCGTCAGCAGTGCGGGGAGCGCTCATGAGACAGTCGTGCCATCGTCTGCTTGAACACCAGCAGGCAGGGGGGGAGGAGCCGCCACTCTATTCACCCATCGATCAAATTTCAGGTAAATGCCCTATTTTCTAATGGTAATTCAGAAAACGGACCTTAATGTGAGTCAGTGCACATTGGATAGGAAACTTTTGACTTGTCAAAGTGCCCCGCCGGTGCGGTCTACATAAATAATAATAGTAGTTTATGCAACTGGTACATAATGAGGGGCATTAAAACACGAGTGTGTTTTATGAAACGAGCCGAAGGCGAGCACACACATATTATATCTAAATACTCTAATATGGGTTCAGAAGCCGAAGGCAAATGCCCTGCATTGCTACCGGTTCTACCGGTAACATATTTATAGATGCTGAAGCTAATATTCATATTGAAATAAGATATAAATCAAAACAAAGATAAAACATATTTACTTATTGTAATAGTGGTAAATAAATAAAATAATTGTATAAAGACAACAATTTTTGCACAATAGATAAACAAAATGGTGAACAAGGCGAAATTAGTACTGCATGTTTCAAATTTAAAAATGTTATAAAATATAAAATCTTTATAATAATAGGTTAATGCTTTAACCTTCTACCACAGATAAGAGCATTTTCATAAATACATTGACTGTTGTAATGCCTACGGTTTCCGAACGCATGTTAGAGGATTTATGATAAGTGTGTAGATAAAGTTCATTATTTCATTAAAAAACTGCTTGTGACATATATGGAACAAATATCACATTTTTGATCTTTATATATTACTCTCAGAAGTCAATAACGTGTAATTTGTTCCACGCATGACACAAATGTAAAGCCATGAACAGATATACACGATTCTTTGTTTTACGTATACATTAAACATTAAGGCGGTCTTTTCTGAATTATTGCATTTATTAATGTTGTAGTTGAAAATAGTTACTAGAGCAAAGATGAGCTATTTCAATTATGATGGTAATGCTCTTTAATTATTCAATTATTAACATATATATATATATATATATAGCAGTAGGTCTAACATAATTAATACTATAGCAGAATCAAGCTCCAACAAAACCGATTGTTTACTAAGTTTACTTTTTTTGTTGATTAGTGAGAGCCTGGCATTGCAAAGAAATACATCTAAATTCATTTAATATGATTGAAACAGCCCGTTTTATCCATGCTTATAAATGTTTTTTTAGGAATTCATATGCGGTTTTGCAGTATCTACCTGTGCCATATATGTTACTTTTAGCAAATTTACCCATAACCTGCTACAGTGAGTTACTTTTTTGAACTATCTTAATTACCTGAATCGTATGATGCGTTACTTCGGTAGCACTAAGTGTATGAGGGAGACGTATTGAGATTAAAATGGGACGGAAATATATAGAGGCAACAGCCATCTCCTGAAGTAGGCCGTAGGTTATTTTTTTAACTATAAAATTTCTAAAGACAATTTATTAAACGGCCGTTTTTTAAAAGGGCAAGGCTAAGGTGTTCAAAATTATCTACACACTCTCTTGTTCCCTTATACAAAAGATGTCTGTAGATTATTTTGACCTCTTCGAATGCGCAACTACTTGTGCTGCTTAATGTAGGTCACATGGATGAATAAGATTAGCACTCTGATCAAAATATTAAATTGTAAGTAAAAAGTATACTGTATTTAATGTTGCCTGGGCCCGTGACAGATTTCAGACTACCCTCACCACCGCAGATAGAAGTTCGTATATTTCTTTCTCAATTACTCGAATCGAATAAGCAAGTGAGATAGAGACGGAGATATTCGAAAGATTTTAAGGGCTTCCTGCACGAATTTATGACGAAACTGTAATTCTTAATTTTTCCGCTGTGTTATTGTCTCGTCGTATAAAAAAGGCCATCTTAAACAATATATCATCTCACTTTACCTCAACTAGACACTGATATCGAGTCATATGTCGTCAAACTTTGCCATTTTCACGGCAAAAATGTAGTATTTCGTAATTTTCTCGAAAAGTTCATTTTTATAATGAATATTAAAAATGGACCCTGCGGAACATGAATGCAAATATTTTTATGTAAGAATTATTGTTTTATGCGTAAAATTTACGACGTAATTAAGAAAATAGAGACTTAGAGGTAATCAACTTTATGTATTGTTTATTAATTTTAAATGCATTTATTTCAAATTTCAATACGGCTATGACCTTGTGCAAGGATCAGGCTAACCTATATAAGGTATTCTGTTGTATTTAACTAATTCAGTGCATAGTACTAGTGATTTTAAAGTACAATTTTCAGAATTTCGTGCAGGACCGCCTTAACCCAATTACAATCCCGAGATCAATTTTGTCAGTGTCGCATCCATATATAATTTTTATTATATTTATAGGATACATAAGTCATGTCGCGAAATATTCTTATACAGCCATTGAATGGCTTATTACAAGTATTTTGTAGTTTTTTTAAAGATATTGAATATAAAAAACTGATTTTTTTTATATTTACCAAGCCGAAATCTTTAAATGGATTTTTGCTTTAAGCTGCTACGATAAAATGAAATGTCAAAAGCTCCCTTTATAACTTTACACTATCCATTAAAAAGTGAAAAGTTTTACAAAAACAACGCATTGAAATATTTTTTCGCAGTCATTAAAACGCACGTTAATGAGAGTCCGTAGCGCCGCTACGAACGCTACGCGGCTACGGAGTCCGTAGCACACCGCTCGTAGGCCGCCGGGCTCTCTGATCCGTTCATTTTGCATTTTAATTTTAACTCTTTATAAGGCCCCAGTTATACAGATATGCTACGTGAAAGTTAAATACCATGTTTGTAATGCACTGGGGAACACATCTACAGCAAAAAAACAAAATCATTAAGAAAAACATGTGGTCAATATATGCACTCAGCACTCATGTTAGTGCACTTGAGTTTTCAGATGATCTGTTTCCAAAACACTTATTCATTGACATTGACATACATAACAAACATAAGGTGCTCTGTACAGACTGACTGGCGTTTATTTGACTACATACGGTAAATTGAACATTGTGTATCTTGTAGTGGCTAGGATTAACATACGAATATCACTACAAACAGCGTAGTACAGTTATTGCAATTCACGATGGAGAGTGGATTTATCAAAAATAGACCTTGTCATCATACCAATAAGAGTCTCGCCACTCGCCATCGTGAATTGCAAGAGCTCTAATTCAAATTTATTAGATACACCGACGTGTATATTTTTAATAGTATAATGGAAACAATGACGATAGCTTGCTTCCCTTGACAGGCATAGTGCATTAATTGACCACATACTATAGATTAACTAACTACACCAAAATTAAATACTGACCGAAAAAGTATGAATGAGGTAAGCCTGATATATTCGCTATATAATACCATTATAGTTAAATTTATTTATTTATTTATCGTATGGCATTTATTTCGAACCGTGAGATCTTCGAGAAGACAGTACGGTTGCCAGTATTTTGTTGCACTTTTAGAACCACCCAGGGGTCACGTGTAGGGTAGCGTAGCGGTGGGTACTTTCCCTACGGACGTGGTGCAACTTCGACCCCCCTTTGTCAAGTGAGTGGGCAACTTGACTATTAGAAGTTCTCAAGCCGCCCGAAGGCCTCCAACTTGGCTTAACGACTGCTGCCATAGACAGCAGCCGGGATCAACGGCTTAACGTGCCTTCCAAAGCACGGGAGCTCTCAGTTAGTAACCACTCAAAGCGGTCACCCATCCATGTACTGACCGCGGCCCATGTTGCTTAACTTTGAATAACGCTTGCTGCACGCAGGCGCCGCTGGGCCACGAGCGCTCCTATAGTTAAATAAAAAAGAGGTTTTTCTTCTCCGTCAATGTTTATAAACTAAGTGGTTTCCCAAATCGTCTCAGCCTTATAAAGGGTTAATTATTTATATTCTCCGCTCGTTAGATTGAAGAAGAACTTTTCAGGATTACGAGCATGTTACAAAACGAAACATTCAAAAAAGTTCAACAGTTTTTTTTTGAATGTTAATAATCCTGAAAAGTTCCCAAATTAGTAATTCATAAACAAAAATCCTGTTATTCATAACAACACAGTAGCAACACATGCGAATCTGACGATAGCATCGACCAACAGTCACTGACTGTCACAAACATTTAAAAAAGTTCAACAACTTTGTTTTAATAAGTAAATTGCTTCACGTCAGAATTTCTTAGCAAAATCAGCTAACATACATGGGGTATATTCTGATAGCCCACGACGTGAGGAATCTAAAAAAATATATTGACGTCAAGGTTTGGGCCACCCTGTACGAGTATAAATAGGACAAAGTAAATCCAGCTCTATAACGGAAGGGTTAAGCCTGATATTAGAATGCGAGGCACGCCGCTGTATCAACTTTAGATAGCTTGTGTTTATCAGCAAAACAATTTACTGACCATTGGTCCTTCAAGTTTCAAATAGCCTTTATTTAAAAATCATACTAAACTTATTCCGTGCCACCCACGACGGAAAAGGTTTCCTCGATTTGTGGCTTAACTAGCCGGAATTTTTTTTTGGTCCCATACAAGCTTTTGATCCTGAATAGGAACACGATCAATTGGCATCAAAAAAAAAGTTTGTTAAAAATGGCCCTTTCTCGCACCCTGTATGTTTTTTCCAAAATCTGAAAACGCCATTTTTAATTAATTCAAAATCAAAGGAAGATCTTCTAAGACAATTTTCACGTAGCAGCACGGAATCTGGTAGCTGCCCTCACTGACCCAAAAAGAAAATCCACCCTGTATAATTGGGCATTGTCGAGCAGGTGGTGTGAAAGATAATGTCAATTCCAATTCAAGCACGTAGATATAGAAACTCTAAGGGGGGGGACGGGTCATAAATCCAGTACACATCTACGACGAAAACGCGAGCGTAGCCAGCGCGAAATTTTTCGAACATTATGATGCAAAATGCGGAAAATACTTCATGTTACGCATCAACGTCAAGTCATGACATACCTAGATGAAAAACGCGAGCGCAGCGAGCGCGATATTTTTCGAACAGTATGATGCAAATGCGGAAAATACTTTATAGGTACGCATCAACATCAAGTCATAGCATACCTAGATGAGGAACGCGAGCGCAGCGAGCGCGAAATTTTTCGAACATTATGATGCAGGTGCGGAAAACTTCACACGCATCTAGTCATAACACATGTAGATGAAAACGCGAGTGCGAAATTTTTCGAACATAATAATGCGGGCGCGGAAAATATTTCATACGCATCAAGATGTCTAGGATGAAAACGCGAGCGCAGCGAGCGCAAAATTTTTCGGACGTTATAATGCAGGTGCGGAAAATACCATACATAATTAATATAATCATTTAAGGAAATAAAGATAGCTTTTGATTCTCCGAAAAAATAAATACCCTGTGGAAATCGACGCTAAAAAACTAACATCCCAAAGCACAATGTAAGTAAATCTACATATTTTTAGGGTGTCGTGCCCAAAGGATCCAAATTTAATGGAGTCCTATTGCTGTCTCTCATGTGTGCGTACAGACGCACACCTAACTGGCGCGTCGCCAGTCACAGGTTTTTCAGCCAAACAGTTGGAGCTTCCGTTTTCAAATTTTCATAGTATAAGCATGTTGTTGACCCAAAGTCATGCAATTTTTATTTTTATGTTTTAAGTGGGGAAAAAATTGACCCATCGCATCGAGTGGGGTACCTATGGTTGTTTAGAGCTCGTGGAATAAATGAATACTGTATTTTTGTTTAAAAAATATTGGAAACCCATCGAGTTCGGTCGAGTGGAGGCCTAGGTACCGACCCTGGTTGCTCCTGAGAGGTGACTTTCTGTCAGGTAGGAGATATTTAGTTAGAGAGATATACCGTCTTGTCTCGCTCTGAATGAGAAGCCACCACCCCAACCAAACCAGCTGCCAAACTAAGTTTTTTTTCGAAATTTTTGTTCCGAATTTTTTTTGCTTCCTATCGGCCTATGAACTTCGAATTTGGTCATACTTACTTAATGTTTAATATTAGGTATATTTTACTAACAAATACCCTAAATGTGCGAAGTCCGACACGCTATAGGCCAGTTTTTCGGTTCCATGGATCAGTTAGGCTAGTTTAATGTTCATCCAAATTTGCAACTTCGAAAAACTTGACTTCGTTACGAAACACGAGAACATAAATTTGACCATTTTTGAATGGCCATAGCTAGGCGTATAGAGCTGCGGTTTTGCTTAAATTGTTTCAAATTAATTAGGTACATCAACAAACGAATGTATTTTATACATTTTGCTGACGGAAAACGCAAAGTTTATGACTTTTAGAACAGTTGCTGTTGATACTGGCTACGTATAAACATAATTTATTTTCTTGAAAGGGAAAAAAATTGGGATCACCCTGATTTTTTTTTCTGGCTCTAGGAATGATCAGTGGACCATCGAGCCCTAAGGGGGGGGTTTGAACCCCCTAAACCCCCCCCACATATACGTCCCTGTTCCAATTACAAAAAACCTAAATGTAACTGATAAGGACTCATCGATTCACTTTCGAACTTACGGTGCTTTAAGGTTGGTTTTAGCGTGTCTGTGCGAGTGCAATATAACTTGATGAAATTGTCACAGCTAATCTTATTATGACGATCTTTGCTTCGCGGAAATGCTCTGATTTTTGCTTTTAAGGCGCAGGGTAGGGCAAGGCCTTCCCCATACAAACTTTGTGCACGTTTTATTCGTCGGTTTTGGCACTAACAAATATAATTTTTTTTTTTGGTTGTAAATATTAGATATGCGAACATTGTGATGTGAAATTTTTCCAATATTTCAAAAATATTCAAAATTAAAAAATTAAAACAAAAATTTAATTAAAAAAAATTTACATCACGAAATAGCTATCAGAGAGCTAGAAAAATAAGCATGCTGACCAAAAATCATAACTTTAATGCAAACACAAACGAAGTAAATCCTGCACAAAGTTTGTATGGAGAGAGCTTGCCCTACCCCTCCTCTTAACAGTTTTTTCGTGTAGCTATATAGTTTTTACGGTAAACAGACACATTTCACGGCAAGGAGGGGTGAAGCGTCAGGTGGAGGGGGGAGAGCTGTGTTTTGAATATCACAAAGGTATCATGCCACACAAGACTCGAAACTTATTTATTTGTTTGTCTAGAGGTAAAAACATATCAACTATTACAGTTACATCCTTCAGTCGCTTGTGAAACTAGATACATAAAGCTCACATTTACATTCACATTGGGCACACCTGATTTTAAAAGCGGCCAAGTGCGAGTCAGACTTCACACATTTACGGTTCCGAATCGACCGCAAAATTAAGTTGATTTGTTTTCGCACCCTCTTTAGGCGTATGGGAGCCCCCTTAAAACATTTAAAAATAAGATTTGACTATTTGTATGGCTTTGGGACACCAAGATGCTTATATTGTGAAAATTGTAAAACTGTAGCTTCAACCGTTTGGCTGTAAACCTGTGTGACAGCCGACGGACGGATCAACGCGTGAGTGACAGCAATAGGATTCCGTTTGGACCCTTCGGGTACGGAACCCTAAAAATGACAATAATAAATAATCACTTTTTCTTATTTAAGCAGCGACAGGTCGGGAGCCATTGTAGTTTTATTTAGAATTAAAATTCATTTATTCTTTAATTTAGGTATATTAAATATGTATACATATGAATGTCAAAAACTACCACCGGCTCGTAAAATAAACCTCTGCCTTGAGAAGAACCGGCGTATGAAACTGAACAGTAAGAAACTCGACGAAGTGTCATTTTTTCAATGCAATTTTATTATACATACAATGTATATAAAATTACATTGGGCTGCTACAGTAGCAAACATTTTAGTTTTTTAAGGTATAGTTAGTTATTTTTCTTATTTATGTTACATTTCAAGTGTTGAATCGCGATGCACATTATGCAAGATATTACCTACGTGAGTTTCAACATGGAGTGTACAAGGCAAAGTGCCCGCAGTTCTGTCTTCGTATGTTGTAGTTACTAACTTAGTTTGTTAATTAACCAACAGTTTGCTGGGAAACACAACTACATTATGTAAAACCAATTTAACCAACCCTTTAACAGTTGTCGTCTGATATAGTAGATATCAGGCAAAGTGTAAATGTAAATTTCATCATTTTAATTTATGGCAGAGTTGAAAAGACAGAGCATTACACCCTCAAAATTCAAAATTCTAACATTTATTCTGCAAATAGGCCATACATATTGAAAATTTAAATTTTCTGATATAATGTCCTGACGTTTGCTATCTGTCTTGTATACATTTTCCGCACTTTAAAGTATTACGATAGTCCGGTTTCTACCTTTACCTTTTCTACGCTACGCCCGGTCCGTACCGCACTTTTTCCATAGCCGAAACCGTTTCGTCAGTCTCGTATTGTTATAGTGACATAGTTTAATAGCTGATTGCAATCTCTCTAGGAAGCTTGTTTAGATTATACCTCTAGTATTATAACTTTTTGTCAATTGCACATAATATATTTGACGACCGCTTTAGCTTAGTTAGTAGTGACCCTGCCTACGAAGCTGGAGGTCCCGGGTTCGAATCCCGGCCGGGGCTTTTATTTGTGTGATGAGCACGAATATTTGTTCTTGGGTCTTGGATGTTTTCTATGTATTTAAGTATGTATTTATCTATATAAGTATGTATATCGTCGCTTAGTACCTATACGCTTGTACCTTTGCTTAGTTTCGGACTAGGTTGATTCGTGTAAGATTTTCCACAAATATTTATTATTTATTTATTTATATACCTAACAAGTTAATAACAATAAATGAAAATTAAGGGGTCCTGTTTTTTTTTAAATATCATAATTCTCAAAATTCCTGGCGATTGCAAAGTCCGGCCGCAATCCTGACAATGGGTCTAAATTTCTGATGTCAGAAAAAATCCTGACGTATGGCGACCATACTCGCAAATTACGTTTTTTACTTTTTCATTTCCGTGTTAGTAATTGTTATATATAGTGATTTAATAGAAGAATGTTTTTACAAGAGTAGTTAAATGGGTATTAATATTTAACTTGTAAAAACGTTCTTCTTGGAGAGTAAAAATACGTGATTAGAGACCTGTGGGTTAACTTATGACACATGCTTTATGTCTCGCATTCAGCAGCTCACTGCTACGTTTGGTTCACAAAAAACTTATACAAAGTCTGCTTTTCAATGATACCTGACTTTTGTGAAAATACTTTCTAGAATGTTCTTTCAGGGACAGGATAGAGTTACTTTTTAATTGCGGTATTAATTAGGTACAAGATGTTGCAGTTCTCCACAGGATTCTCAACACTTTCTCAAATAAGAATAGCGTTTTGTACTTTTTAAACCCCTGTTACGGGAAAAAGGGCAATTTGTCGGTCTGTGTGGTAAAATTAGGGCACAATACCTTCTGTTAAAGATGATGTCGGAAAACACCGCGAACACTAGAGGTTAGGTATACATCCCGCCGGCACACAAGAGTAGTCCAGGGTTCAAACTAGGAGTCTTGATTACACTTAAACTAAACACATGTACTCGCATTTAGGGTTTCATCACGTAAAATACAGTTTATCTCAATTAGATAACAGCCTATGTCGCGGTCGTGTGCTTCGGGCCACACGTAGGTCAGTAATAATGAGTCAATATCTGGGCGGCCGAGCTTTGCTCGTCGTTTTCCCGGGCATGAGACCTTGCTAGATTGCTCGTCCCCGAAAACCCCCACTTACCAAATGCCATCAAATTCATTAGAGCCGTTTCCGAGATCCCCGAAATAAATATATACAGGGTGTTTCCTGTAACAGGAGCAATAAATTAAATGGTAAAAAAACACGGTATAAAATTTTTTTTCCTAAAAAAGCCATAAAATATCTAAAAATGCTAATACTATGACGACTCATATCTTGATGCTACCTCTGAATCCGAAGTAACGGATGTGCTATGATCTCGCGGTGTCAAGATCCGTTAATTGAGGGTCCTAACTTTAGATCTTACTTCAAATTGAAATAATAAATAAATTTTTTGGACACAAGGGGTTACTGCAGATGCTCTAAGGAAGCGTCCTTTTAAATATTTGCTCCTGTTACAGGAAACACCTTGTATATATATATATATATATACGTAACGGATTAACACAGTTGAGTACGTGGTTTTTTAACACATTCATTGGCGACCGGTGCCGCGCGCTTCGCTCGTAGCCGAAAAAATGGCTTTTCTGCTTTGTAGCGAAAACTGTCTACGAATGATGCACAAACACGATACTGTCCTCGGCGCTGGATGTAATCAATCGATCGTTTAATTTAAGTAATTAGCTTGTTTTAAGAAACGTCAAAATGAAAAAAAAATTAACCCGTTCGCGACCCACAAAAGCTAGGTGCGCCGCCTAGCGCGTAGCACCGTTTTTCCACTCTGTAGCGGAAATCTTACGTAGAGGCATGACGCATATGTGTCGTCATGGGCCTTGAATCGTCCCCGTGTGGTTTCAGGTGAGAATATTATTAGATAAGCTTTTTCCCTACCAACCTATCGACCAGTCTCTAGTATATTTAGTAAACGCAAACGCGTTCGTTTGTGTTTGGTTTCGAAAATACTAGAGATACAGACCCACTGTACCAGAGCAGTAAGACACGCGATTTTCATTCTGGTTGGACTTTTTTCCTAATCGATCTCGTCTACTATATAAATGTACCGTATATAGGTACATGTTTTATATACGCTAAAATTATTCTGTAGCCAAGTTTTGTAGATCGGAATAAAAAATTGTGATTGGCTGGTAGAGAATGCCATTTGGCATTATGTCCGCCATTTGTACACTGTATTTTATTTTGTACAATAAAGTTTGAATAAAAGAATATGCATATTCCCAATTAGGATACTTCATTTTTTTTCAAAGGTGCTAATTCGAAATCCATTTCGAGATATGAGATTTTCAACCAATTTCAGGCAATTACAACTCGACAATTCGACAAAATAATCAATGATTAGAAATATTTCAATACATATACGTGTGACCTTTGTTTGACTTTTCTCGAATCCTTTTTCCTTTGGCTGAATATGGAAAATCTACAGTCATTAAAATAGTTTGGATCTGTGGTGTTTAACCGTCACCACTGTCAATTCCTTCACTTATAAATTTGATTTGTTTAAGTCGTTAAAATCACTTAAAATATGGGAAATATATGAAATGTTTTGTTCCTCCGTGTGAAAATGATTCAAAAAATAGCTCTAAAACAATAGTTTAAATCCGGGAACACTTACGTAAAACGTGGTGTCGTAAAGTCAATGTGGGGTATTTTCAGTGTTACTTATACATAATACTGCTGCGAGGATCACTTCGACGTAAGTACAAATAAAAAGACCATACAAAGTTTACTCGTTATTTTGTTGAACAGTATTCTCACATAAGTATTTCAGGTTAAAATGTTTTATTTATTAGTTTTGTTTATATTATTATTGATCTAACTGACATTGACAACTATTTTTTGTGTCTTTATTGCGCTTGTGGCTTGTGCTTTTTATCGATTCATCCACTGAGATCTAACTTACGAGAAGTCGTATCTTATATTTTTAATAAATTTTAAAAGTAAACAGAGCCATGAATTGCTAAAATATTCAAATTGGTTTCTTAAATAAAATACTCTATATTTTCGAAAAAAATAATAAAACCGGCCAAGTGCGTGTCGGGCCACGCGCAAGGTAGGGTTCCGTAGTCGTCTACCCGTTACATTATGTGGACTAAATAGTTCGCAAACTTATATTTACTATGTTTTTGACAGAATTAACAACATTATCTAAGGTATCAATGGAAATTGTACGAAAGTTTGCTTTTGCAAAGTACATTTCTGAAGTTCGACTATTACTCGTTAAATAGTAATATCTACTTAGCTGTGATAGTTTTCCTTTTAAATTCATCGTATATGCTATTACCATGATTTTTTCACGTGCCTATTAGCCACCGTTTGGCTGGCAGAGGGGGGGGGGGGGGGACACTTGACCATAACAAAAATTATCACTTCAAAGTTTAATATCACGCCTACCAATTCTTTAATCAAAAAATGCTTATAGAAACCTTATAATATTTTTGAAAGAACTATCCAACGATACCCCATACGATGGGGTTTGAAGAAAAAATATTGCACCACCATTTTACATGTAGGGGACCTAAAAAATTTTTTTTTTTTACATTTTTTTCTACCGTTTTGTCGGCGTCATTGATATGTATACTCATGCCAAATTACAGCTTTCTAGTACTAACGGTTACTGAGAAAAACGGGGGACTGACGGACGGACGGACGGACGGACGGACATGGCGAAATTATAAGGGTTCCTTGTTTACTACAGAACCCTTAAAATGGGGGGTTAAAAATAGTGAACAATGCTTATTGACGAAAGTACCGCCGAAAGTTAAATTTCATTATCTATCTCCCTTGATTTCCCATGTGATGTGTGCAATTAAAACGTCTATTTATAACTATAAAAGATTTTCAATGAATAGCTTGAATTCTTTGTGCGAGGAAGGCAGCTTTTCACTCGCTAGTAGCATCTGTAAGCCTCTTCGATATTTCTTTGAAGAGTGAAATATTGTCTGAATACTCGTATGATCCAGTGAGTACTTAGAAAAATACTTTCAACACTAAGCTGGTTCTTTACTAGGATTTTTATACTACCTATTTTATATACTACCACGGTGGCATACAGCGCACGGTCCACCTCATTAGGTGCGGTAAGCGGACACCGCAGCCTATACAAATTGTAAAAACTTAATTTCTTATTTTAGCGAAAAAGATTTTTTTTCTTTGAGATTTCTTATTTTTCATATGAATACCAACTTAGTTTTGCGATTGGTTTGGAACTCTAAAGATGCAAAGTACGACACGCACTTGGCCGGTTTTTTATACATAAGTACAATGTATATAAAAAACCTGACAAGTGCGAGTCGGACTCGCCCGCCGAGGGTTCCTTGCAAATTGACAACAAAATGGCAGGCGCTAGTAGTTTTTGAGACGAAATCCCTCGAACTACGGTAGCTCTTGGCATCCGAAATAGGCATCTAAAATGGCTAATTGGCATAAAATGCAGCGTTTACTCCAATAATATTAGATACCTATAGATACCTATATAAAAGAGAGCTAAAGGTTTTGTTCTTGACATTCTGATTTTATTCTAGAAACTGTCTAGATTATTCTATTTTTTATATGTTTTTATTTTACTTATTGACGATCTTTTTGTGAATATATTATATTCTGTTTGACATAGATAACAGCAATTCAATTTTTTAAAAATTATAATTGCATCAATAAATTGCTCTGACTGATTCGATTCAAACTATGTAATATAAAACTGACAATTTCAAAGTGCTTGTTGCTAGGCCTATTTGAATAAAGAATATTTTGAGTTTTGAGTTTGAGTTTGATTCTTTGGAAAAGTTTATTGAAAACCTCTATGTCGTTTTTAGAGGCCTCTCCATAGATAATCAACGTGTTTTGTTTTATCCCCCTCATTCATTTCATATATCACTTTTATGTAACCTACTTAGTAGTATGTAATAGCGGTTCATAGTACGAAATTCATGATTGTAATGCTTATAGTCTCCGAGCGAATCGGATGTGACATACGGACAGACAGACATGACGAAACTATTTAGTGCTAGCGGTACGCCAAAAGATGCTGCAAATGGTTTTAAAAGCATGAAAATCGGTACGATTGATCTTTAGGACATATGAATCAATTTGACCCGTCGGACGAAAAAAAAAATAACGAAAAGGAGAGGAGTTATGACGACATTTTTTTTGATTGGAATTAAAAAAAAATGTTCTTAAACCTATCGTGTGTGATATCAAACGAAAGGGCTTTCTAAGCCGGTTCTAAAAATATATCACATCATTACACTAATTAGTCACTTGTCTAAAAATAAAATAAAAATAATTTTCAAAACATACCAAGTTTAGCCTCCTCCAGGTACGATACCGTAGGATTATTTTTTGTAAAATATACCTGATTTGGTACCTAATGTCCTCCTATCTAACCTCAAGAAAGCAGTTTTAAAAATATTTACGTTTAGTATTTTTTTTTATAATTTTTTATTATTACAAAGTTTACTTAGCAAAATCAACGAAGGAAAATTGGCGGAAATAATTCGTGACTAAGCGAGTTTCTTCTTCTTTTTCCCTTGCCTAAAGACCATCAGGCATGTTTGAGGCAACTTTAGTTTTATTAAGCCGTATTTATGCGACTGCATTTTAAATATAAATTAGTATTAGCAGCGCCATTTCATCTGGCGCTATATGAGCGTAAAAACATGCAATGAAATTTAAATACCGTTTAAAACAACTTAGTTTCAAACCCCTAGAACAAGGTAACAGAAAGTCTAAGCGGGACACTACGTAGGTGGCCTAGATGTGCGGGGTAGAGAGGCGGGACGTAGTGCAAGCAGTGGCAGTGAGAGCTCGGCCGCGCAGTGCAGCAGGCGGGCGTCGCGTTGGTGCATCCACTAGTTGCGGGCCCCATTAAAACATAAGCGCGAAATCCAAAATCAATCCCTCATTAAGGCCATTGAATTTGTTTGAAGTGAAATGGGGTTCTGAGGGGGAATACCGACTCAGTATGCGGCGGAGGTATGAAGGCATACCCTTAACGGGCAACACATGTAAGCGTACGTTTTAAGGGAAAAGCTTTCTATGATCTTTTTTTTGTAGTTTAGTGATTGATGTTTCGAAAAAAATTATGAGTCACACTTTGTCTGTCTAATTTAATGCAGTAAAATGTTTTAAATATAAATCATCTGACTTAAAATAAAATATTTAAAAAATGTAGGTACCATGAAACAGGCCAATATTTAATGCAATTATTTAATACCTTTTCTTACATTTAATTCGCAATACAGTATTTTATTTTACTGCTAGTCAAACCAGTAACTTTTAACGAAATGTTAAAAACGCTTGGTTTTTATGAAGTTTGTAGGAAAATATGATTAATGCCGTCATAATTTTCTATGGCCCAACTCCGTCCTTTTTTCATTATTTGATGATTTTAATAATCTAATAATTTCTAGTACTAACGGTTACTGAGCTAAGCCGGGGAAAGACGGACGGACGGGACGGACGGAAACTATAAGGGTTCCTTGTTTACTACGGAACCCTAAAAATAATAAAAAAGGGCATTTTTCCCTAGTAGTCAGCCCAATACGTCCTCAAGTCAGACTTTGGGTTCCCAGCATTCAGCCGTTACTCTGGCTGCATATTAACAAGTCTAAATATACAAAAACGATATTATTATGTGAAATATTTATAGGTAGTTATATTTTTTTAATGAATGAATGAATGAATCGTTTATTTGTGTAAAAAAGGGTAAAAATTGGCGTTACATATTGTTTTTCATCCTTATTTTGCCATGATACAGGGCGTACAAATATTCTAAATTAGTAAATTGTCCTAAATTTATGTATAATATAAAATCGTCACTTACAAATTTATTAACAACAAATAAATAATTACAGAATTCAGTTATAAAATTTTACATTAGCATTACCACATAACATACATTACAATTTATCTAACATTGGTTAATAATAATACATGCCATTTCTATCGATATTTATTTAATAAATTTACATAGCATAATATTTTACTAAAATTCTACTATTAACTATTAAACATGTGCTCATAAACACGTCAATTGTATAATAAGTATTGTCTACCATGGTCAAATAAAGACTTCTTAAAAAGTTTCATCGGAAGTGCCTTAAAATTATCAGTAAAGGTATTAAATATTTTATGTCACACCTGGCCATAAAGCGGCAATTACCGCACGCTCCGCGCGCAGGAAATCCCTCTTCCTGGCCAGGGGGTGACATAAAATTTTGTACTTAACACGGGCGGTAATAAAGAAAGCCTCAGATCGCATATTTATCGCCCTTGCCTTCGGCTCGGGCGTCAAATACCTGCGATCTGAGACATTCTTTGTTTTACCGCCCTTGTTAAGTAATGTACTATTAATTGCCATACAGACCATACAGTATACTCGTACATTTTTCCTGCTCAGTGATAAGTTTGTTTTGAGCATAAATAATTTCTGTCTATGTGCCCCTCTTTTTAGGGTTCCGTACCCGAAGGGTCAAAACGGAACCCTATTGGTGACGCCCAGACGTCCGTCCGTCCGTCCGTTGTCTGTCCCACAGGTTTCACAGCCAAACGGTTGGAGCTGCAGGCTTCAAATTTACACAGTATAAGCATCTTGTTGGCCCGAAGCCAAACAAATAATCAAAACTTATTTTTAAATGTTTTTAAGGGGGGCTCCCATACAGCTAAAGGGGCGCGAATTTTTTTTTATCCTACCCTATCGAGTGAGGTATCGTTGTTTAGAGCTCATTGAGTAGATACTTACTTTATTTTTAATTAAAAAAATATTGGAAAACAAAGGAATGAGAAGCCACCAAAGTCAGCTTTTTTTACGAAATTTTGTTCCGAAGAATTTTTGAACTTCCCAAATACCTATAAACTTAAAATTTTGTAATAATGTTTGTTATTACGTATATTTTACCAACAACTACTAATATATTGATAAATTAGATTTTTTCTTTGAAATTTCCTATTTTTCCTATAAAAACCAACTTAACTTTGCGGTCGGTTCTGAACCCTAAATGTGCGAAGTCCGACTCGCACTTGGTTTTAAGGGTTCCGTATTAATTTGTGGTGATGGTTTTAAAACATTTCAAATGCTTTTTAACAAAAATACTTTATTACATATATTTCATAGATGTACCTTGCGGGTAAGGTCAAAAATTTTTTACGTTAAAAGGTCGGCAATGATCTAGATGTCTCGCTCCGCATAGAGTCATTATGCATTTTTTTGTGTTTTAAAAATAATATGTGCATCCACTGAATTTCCCTATATAATTAAGCCATATCTCAGAAGGGATTAAGAATTACAAAAACAAGTAAAATCCAGAAGTCAGCCGGGGGCGGCTGACAACAGGATTTTTCATCAAAAATGTAGCACCTTTATAGTCAGCCGCCTCAAAAAAACTATTTTTGTATGAAAATATATTGGTGTAGTGTACCCACTTAATTGGACAGGTGAAGAATTCGGTAAGTTAAATAAAACAAAATATAATTAATAAATTATAAGATGAAGCTGCTTTTGCACTATCCATCACACCACAAAAAGTTAGCGAAAAAATGGCGGACGTCACACCTCAGGTCATGTCGGTGTTCAACACTGGTACGAACTCGTTTTTTGCAGGCAACTGAACATTCTCTATACAGATCAGGTGTCCTCTAGACCAATGAGGAGTCGAGGTTCAATTATAAGTTCATGTTGTTTACCAATTTAAAAATTGGGCTATTTATAGCGAATAAAAGACAGAAAAGGCTGACTAAATATAGGTTCCCGGCTGACTTCTGGCGACTTCACTTTACCCTATGATTAATTTAAAATTATGTTAATATTTACTTTTGTGTTTTTTTGTGAACTGTAAAGAATACTTGTACTTATTGTATTGGAGTTCAATAGTTCGAGGCTGAAATGGGTGGTTTCAAAATTAATATAAAATTTTAAATCCTCATCCCAGAATTAGTCGAAATCGAGTATAATGACGATTTTTCGCAAAAAAAAAAGAATTTTTAATTTTATCTCAAAATTAATATAAAATTTGAAATCCTCATCCCCGAATTAGTTAAAATCGAGAATAATGGTGATTTTTCGCAAAAAAAAAATTTTTACCTTTATAAAATTCAAAATTAATATTAGATTTGAAATCCTTATCCCCAAATTAGTCGAAATCGAGTATAATGATGATTTTTAGCAAAAAATATTTTTTTTTACTTTTTTTTTACTTAAAATTCATAATTAATATAAAATTGGAATTATCCTGGCTGGCATTGGCTGATTTGGCTGTCGACGTGTTTTGTGATTGGTGGATTCAATGTGGTGAAGCATTTGGATTGGTTAATTTAAAATGTTTTGGAATCAAAAATATGTATACATGTTAGCCCGTGGGGCGAAATGGCCCACTTTCAACCCGCTCCTTAGGTCAAATATGACCCACTTTCAGAATATGAGGAATGAAAAATATATTTCAATAAAATTCATTAATAATGATCAATTGCTTTGCGAAAATTATAAACAAATGCGGTGAGCGAATTATAAGTTATTATAAAATGTTTTTGTATTTGCCCGCACATTTACAGGGACTACTTATTACTATTGTTGATAGGTAGTCAAATCGGCAACTATTTATAAAGCGTCGAATACGCTTTATTATATTATGAAATTTATGAATTATGTTGGGAATTGCAACAGGTGACTTAAGTAGCGAGTTTTGATGATGAAACGGCGTTCATTCTTTTGATTTTAATTGCCTAAATATTTTTGAAGTGAAAACTTCTTTGGTTTTGGGCCTTTGCCCAGCAATGGGATACTAATTAAGCTATTTAAAAAAATCACAGATTTCGTGCATCACACGACTATCAAGCACACTGGAAATGAATCTTTGGATTTCGAAAAAATATTGTCGCTGAGCGACGAGAAAGTCGGGATAAGGAAAAGGTTACAAAATAAAACTACAACGTTGAATGATAATTATTTTATTCTTAGATTAACATAAGTATCCTCGACATAACGCCTGTGAACAAACAAATTCCAAAATTTTCACACGCATATCGAAGTTTGAATAGTTGTCGCCGTGGCGCATAATACTCTGATCACTGCACTCAGGACACAGTCTTAATTTATTTAGAATTAACAAAAAGTTTATCACTTTAATTATTAATTTTACTTTTAACAATCTTTATTTTAGTAGAAGAATAAAACCGGAGCCATTTCAGAACGCACCCTTTAAAAAAATAGTGCGTTTTTTTTTCGTTTTTACTTTTATTCTGACTTACGCTAACAGACATTAATTAATAATCAGCGTTGAATATTATAAAAATATCTAGAAAACATAGTGATTAGTGATGAAGGGTGTATTTAGAAACGTAAGTATGAACTTAAAAAGTGTTATTGTCTCTTTCTTGCGCTACAGATATTGTTCAAATAACTAAAATACATAAGTGAAATCTGTGACACTGACATAGGTTGTATTTTAACAACAATAAATTAAGACAAGCAGGAGATTCCTAATAAAGCGGGTATTACACTGTCCTGAATTCAGGACACTTAGAAGGGTTCCGACCTATACGTTAGAGCGAGATGCTTCAACTCCCCTCCACTAGTTAGGACGCCTGATTCAGGACAATATAATACCCGCTTAAATGCTGAATTAAATCTGCCTGATTTATCACGAGACAAGTACGTAAATGCCTATGATGAGCCGTTAATGATATTATTAAAGTTTAATATGCTCTCAATGTTGAGGTAAAAAGTTGTATGTGTGACACGAGAGCAAAGTTTCTTACATCTCGTTATTTTGAGTCCCTCGCTACGCTCAAGATTCTAACTTGGAGTCACTCGCTACGCTCGTGACTCAATTTTCGGATCTTTCGCTTGCTCGGGTCTCAAAATCTGCCCTCGCAGCAAATAATAACTTTGCTCTCTTGTTGGACACGTAAAACTATTTCCAAATTCTGTGTATGGTGATGGCGACAATTTGACCTAACAAATACGAGTAAGCTATCAGTTATAAATAAATACCTATCACGTTGCTAATTGTGCTTTTGTCACCAGCATGCGATTTTTTAGTATTCCGCATTTTTTTACTATCACGGCTTGTTAGTCACACTTGTTCCGAAATGACTCGCTGATTTCATTTTTAAATCAGTTTATCTTTTTTTACACTACGACGGTGGCAAACAAGCGTGCGGTCTACCTGATGGTAAGCGGAGGAGTTATAAACGCGCGCGTTGCCGACCCTTTATAAAAAATTTGAAAGTTCACCGTGTCGACAGCAGAAGGGACAAATTTAGTGCACCCTCGGGAGCTCTGGCAACCTTGCTTACCTCCAGGAACACAACACTACATACTTGTATAGTAAATAATGTTAAATTATGGCTGTAGTCTTCTGCAAGGCGGAGGTACTTCCCTAGTTGGGCTGCTCCAAATTCGAGCAAGATGATATTTAGATGTGCCCTACTTCTCTTTGGTACTTCCCCAGTTGCTCCGAATTAACTTATAGTATTTAAACTTTTGTTGAGTGCAATATAAATGTATTTTACCATTCTATCCAATTTAACGAAATGCCTTTAAAATGTTAAAATAAAATCACAATGGTATCGAATGCGCCCGAAGCTCAAACAAGTAACACAGATATCTGCTATTTATGCGACTTCAAACTGTATTGCATATAAGTCAGAGTCCATTTTCCCGTAAAATTTAGCTGTTTGATTTTATAACTTTGTTTTCGCCCTCGGGCAGAAACATGACATTCTATTTTGTTCGATTAACAATCGGTTTTTTTAATTAACGAAATAAATCGGCGTGATGTAAATCAATTTTCAATTGAAATCTGAAAAAAAATCAGTTTTCAATAGTTTTTACACTGATATAAAAGATATCTTAATTCAAATCGCGAAACTCTCTTGCACACGGTTTCTTCCGTTTTAAATATCGCGTTAGTTTCACAAGCATATGACCTATGCAGTCTTGGCTGCCCTAGGGCTCAGGCCATTTAGTAAGTAGTAGCCGCCCATTGGCCGCATTTTTGTCACGTTGCCGGCCTTCTGGGCCTTAGGGTATAGACAAACATGAAGTGCTGATGTTATAGCGGTAAAAGATGGAGGTTTCATTATTTACTGTGCTATGTTGCCGTGAACACAAACAATGATATCCGGGGGCGGAGTTGAAACTTTTGGTTTTAAGGGGATCCTCGATTCTGTTCAGCTCGCTTCCCGTAACATGAAAGTTGCAGTTGACAGTTAGATCATTAAGAAGGTCTATACCTATTTATTTATTTTATTTCGTTCTATGGGTACAAAGTTGAACTCCATAGCAAAACTGTATAATGGTACCGGTAACTGTATCAGGCAGGAGACATCAGCAGGCAGCAAGAGTCCAGCAAGAAACTCAGCTAGGAGTTTCTAGGACTCTTCTTAGCTAGGCTAGGTTTAGCGACCAGCGACAAAACTCCCAGTAACTCGATTCCACACCTCAGATTCTGTTGAAGCGGCTCAACCAATCTCACTGGAGCGCAAAATATTAATTCCAGTGTTTAAACCGTCCGCGTGGTCATGTCGGAGGTTTCTCCTGGATTTTCGCTTATCGCTTTATTGGGCCCGGCCTACAATGCCACAAACAAAACAGGGGTTGCAAATTGCCTTGAAATCTTTTCATACGTTATTATTCTAGAAATATCGAATGAGACATTGGAAGATCGACATTAAGTCTATGCAACTGTTATTTTACTAAGTTCGTTGTAAATATTCGCAGTAAAGAGGATAGCTTGAGTTTGCCACGTCGTTTCTTTTCATCGAACGATGCCGAAGCGCTAAAAAATTCAAGATTCTAAAGTGCTAGTGTTTGGTATTAGAGAATGCGTTTATATAAACCACTGCATTTGGGGAAAACATTTAAATAATTATTAAGTACGGGATAATCTTATACAAATCGAACTAGCCTAGTAATCTCAGTATAACTTGTGTTTAGTTTTTTCCATCATGATAATAATAGGTGTATTAAAGATACAGTTACACAGTGAGTATACATACACATACTAAGTTACAATAAAACATATTACCTACACCCCACTACTATCATACTCACCCTGGACCAAACGTGCCAATGATCTGGCGGAATTAGGTACCCCGCTGGCCAGCGAAATTTGTTGGACCAGGCAAGAACCAGAGCGAGGGTCGTAGCGCAGCAGCCCCTATCCCTCAAACGCCGCCCGTTACTAAAACTCGTAGCCTCAGCACACCAAGGTCCAGCTGTAAAGTTATAGTAGTTATTTTTACTTATAAATAGAAACATTTAAGACTGAGAAACACTTCACGCTCATTACAGATTTTTTGAACCTAACTGTGACAGGTCCAATAACGTACCTAAATCCAGAAACCTACGACACGATCACGCTGGCGGCTTAAAAACTAGAATACCTACTCTATATTAAGAGTTTCCGCTCCAGTGAGATTGGTTGACAGATACTGGGAGTTTTGTCGCTCAGATGATTTACCTACTGCGACAAATTCATCGTCATCATATCAGTCGAAAGACGTCCACTGCTACGTAGTCCACCCCCAAAGATGGCCACAATGATCGGTTCTGCGCCACCCACATCCAGCGGACTCGACCGATTTTTACCAGATTAAGTATCAGTCAAAGTGACACATTAGCTTCCTAAAACAATGATTAAAAGATACAAAATTATGTGCTAGTAGTTTATGCAACTGGTACAATATGAGAGGCATTAAAACACGAGTGTGGTTTTATAAAACGAGCTGAAGGCGAGTCACATAATAATATCACACGAGTGTTTTAAGGCCTAATTATGTACAGTTGCATACATTAATTTATCTACCTAATTAATAGAATTGTATTAAATTTCAAAAATTCTAAAATCTCCACTCTACCTCCGATTTCTAAACACTAGCTTTATCTACACACATATTATAAATACTCTAAGATGGGTTCAGAAGCCGAACGCTAATGAACTGCATTGCTACCAGTGCTACCGGTAACATAAATTAAGAGGTGCTAAACTAATATAAAAATTGAAACTAGAAATAAATCAAAACAAAGATAGACGATATTGATTAAAGCAATGAAGACCACTAACTGCCAATTGGCGGAATTCATTCGTGTATAAGCGGTTTTTGGCATAGTTGTAGGGAAAGATGTCCTTAATAATATACTAAAAATTCTGACGGATATAAAGGGTAGAGGGGGGTGTAAAGGTCATTTAAGGTATTTTTTTTTAGTTTTTCGTATAAAACTCTTAAACGGTGGCCCATAGCAAAAAATGTTCTTAGACATGAGTAATCTACATAAAATTCTCTACAAGAATGGTTCTACGCACTTTTTCGTTAGGATGAATATTTAATAAGATTTTAAAGGAGGAAAAGTTAATTATTAGTGACCTCATGGGTGGTTCTCATTCCTTTGTTTCTCAATATCCTTAAAAATAAAAAATACAGTATTTATGCACTCAACTATTTCTAAATAACGATAACCCACTAATGGGGTAGGTAAATATTTTGTTTCGCGCTCCCGTTTAGCTTTATGTAAAATTTTTGACGATGTAAGTAGATGTGGGTCAATGGGGTCAATATATGCTCTGCAATGTAGCTCTAATTTCTAAACTCGTATGGTCTGTTACAGATTGAAGATTAATTGTAACTTGATACTGTTTGGTCCTCGGGTGCTATGCCTGTGCTATGAATTGATTAATAACTGATCTAGCGCTGGTGTTAGCTCGGCTCTGATGCAATTTCAATTTCAAATGACCTTCATTAATCTCAACCAGTTTAAAGCAAAGTGCATTTTAAATTATGTCATATAGATCGTCAGGAGGATGATAGTGATAAAGGACAAAACTACACTGGTTTTGTCCTTTATCATCCTCCTAACGGGTGTGGGCTAAAATGGGACGGGGTCATAGACAAATTTTTATATACATTGACAATATTGTAAATGATACCTGGCCCAGTTTTTTTACGCCGGATCATCTCGAGGCAGAAGTTTATTTTCCGAAGTGGTGGTAGTTTATTGACATTCATAGGTTCATGTAGGGTAAATGCTAGCCACCAAATTTGTGCAATGAAGATTACGTTTAAGAATACACATCAAGTCAGCCCAGTTATTTTAATTTTATTTATTTAATTGCAGATATATCAACAAGTGGGTTGCATATCTTTGCAGTTTATTTAACTGGCCAGTTATTGGGAGTAGCCAACAACAGGCAATTTACCCTACTAATATGGCTAAATTGAACAATAAATAACTTTGACTTTGATTTTTACTTGTTTAATTTTGAATTTTTAGTATTATGAAAGCGACTGCCATCTGGGGCCTACCGGGAACCGAAAACGAAATAGCCGCCTCTCTGTCGCACTGCATATTGGAGCAACAGAGAGGGAGACTTCGTTTTCGGGCCCCTACATTCTTATTTATGGAACTGACAGTAGTGACAGTTTTGTTATTGCCAATATGACATCACACCGTGGCGGCTCGTGTTTTAGGTCACGTGATTTACAGATAAAAAATTACGACTTTTAATTTCAATGTAATAAAACAATAATGTACTTTTATGACTCAAATTCAGAATACTTAACTATATTTCTACATACATTTAATTTTTTATTAAATTTCATAATTTATTTTTCACTACCGAAAGTACCCTATCACTTACAATGATAATTGTTAGGTATATTAAGTTTTTATTTTTATTATGAAAATGGATTAGGTAGGTATGTACCTAATTTTATTTTTATAACTTATAATTAGTAGGTACTATATTTCAGGCATGTAATATGAATTATTATGAATATGAATATGTTAAATAAAATATAGACCTAGTGTTAAAGAGGATTTCCAGACGTAAATACATATTTTTTATACATTTTTGGACCTTAGTTCAATGGAATAATTTTAAAAAGTGTATACATATTGTCGCCCTTAACTGTACAGGTTCTCTCAAAACTGCATTGCAGAAGACTGGTACACCAAAGGCGTAAACTATATTTGCAATCTTCACATTTTCATCCAACTTTGCGCCACGAGTAGATATATTTTAACATCTTTGCGCCAAGAATTGATATTATTTTTCGTTTTCCCGTCAAGAGTATATAGAAATCGGCAATCTCCGCTATGCGGGCGTTCTAAATTCTTTGAATGCACATTTACTTATTTAAAACCAAAGAGAAGTTTCCTTTTGTGTAAAATTGCTTCCATTCAAATTTAAAGGACTTTCCCGCCGGCTTCGTTGGATAAACAGCCGGTGTAAAAATACATGCATTGTGTCCCTTGGACTACATAAAGGCTTTTTTGTACGATGACGGACAAGCATAGGTTCTCCTATGGAAAGTTGACATAGCCTATGGATGTGATTCCAGGAGAGTTATACGCGCGTTTCAGGCAGTTTATTGGTTTGTGTCCTTTTTAGGGTTCCGTAGTAAACAAGGAACCCTTATAGTTTCGCCATGTCCGTCCGTACGTCTGTCCCCCGTTTTTCTCAGTAACGGTTAGTACTAGAAAGCTGTAATTTGGCATGAGTATACATATCGATAACACCGACAAAACGGTAGAATAAAATCTTTAAGTGTACCTCCCCTACATTTAAAGTGGTGGTGCAATTTTTTTTCTTCCAAACCCCATCGTGTGGGATATCGTTGCCCCCCCCCCCCCCCCTGCTAGCTAAAAGGTGGCTACTAGGCATGTGAAAAAAATCATGGTAATAGTATGTACGATGAATTTAAAAGGAAAACTATCACAGCTAAGTAGACATTACTAGTTAACGAGTAATAGTCGAACTTCAGAAATGTACTTTGCAAAAGCAAACTTTCGTACAATTTCAATTGATACCATAGATAATGTTGTTAATTCTGTCAAAAACATAGTAAATATAAGTTTCCGAACTTTTTAGTACACATAATGTAACGGGTAGACGACTACGGAACCCTACCTTGCGCGTGGCCCGACACGCACTTGGCCGGTTTTTTTTAATATGGACTACTTACTACTACTACTTGCTTACTTATGAAATAAACTTTTACTTTACTTTACTTTACTACCGTGTCTGATGTTTAGTATGTTCAATTCAATTATTCATTTACTAGCGGCCCGCCCCGGCTTCGCACGGATAGTCTAGTTTTGCTACCTAATTTTTTGAATTTTGAAATAAATAAATTATAGCCTATTCTGATGTCTAAGCTACAACACTGGAAAGTTTCATAGAGATCCGTTCAGTAGTTTTTGAGATTAAACGGAACGTACATCCATAAATCCGCACAAACTTTCACGTTTATATTATTATTAGGATATTAGGATATTATTAGGATTAGGATTCACACACAAGTTTACAGTATAACACCAAAACACTTATGTGGTGGCTAAACAGAAGCAAATACTAATCAATTATTTGTTTAGTTGTTCACCGTCGTGGTATATGGCAATAGTGTCTACAAAAAACTTCAAAGTACTCTTTGAATCTTATATCTTTAAACGAGCAATTCTTGTATATTTATTTATTTATTTATATATATATATGTATATATATTTATTTCGGGGATCTCGGAAACGGCTCTAACGATTTTGATGAAATTTGGTATGTGGGGGTTTTCGGGGACGAGCAATCGATCTAGCTCAGTCTTATATTTGAGAAAATGCGTGTTTTCGAGTTTTCATGTTTTTACTTTTGTTCGTGATTGATATTTACAATGGCTGCTGACGTACGGAAAATTAGTGTCAGAAGAACCAGTATAAGCCTGACCTACGAATATGCACAAAGTTGTCACGAATCTCAGGGTCAAGACATATAAGGACGTATGGTGAGGCGAGTATAAATCTTGTTTTGTTTAGCATTTAGAAAGAATGACATGGAATGACACATGACAACGACTTACGAGGTTTTTTATTAGACACGTTCAAGGGGCTGACACCATGCTGACACGCTTTGCTAGAGAAAGATAGTCTTATTGCGATTCCTATAAGAGGAAATAGAAAAGAGTGGCATGTTTTGTCCCTATCACCGACCGAACATTTTTTCATGGTCGGGCTACAGGAAATATGTGCTCGGGATTCACGTTTATTTATGTTTATTTTGATTTTTTTAGTTTATTTAGATCGCGGTTTAAAAAAAATGTATTTTGAATCTCGATGACGAAATTGTTATCATTTTATTTCGACTGACATTTATTTACTGAATGCGTTATTAAAACAGACCGGAGATGCCGGAGAAGGAATTAGTCGAGTAGCCAGGAATTCAATAATAATGTTTATGTCACACCTGGCCATAAAGTGGCCATTATCGCACGCTCTGCGCGCGAAAACACCCACTTCCTGGCCAGGGGGTGACATAAAATTTTGTACTTACCATGGGCGATAATAAAAAAAGCCTCAGATCGCATATTTATCGATATTTAAAATACCTGCGATCTGAGACATTCTTTGTTTTATCGCCCTTGGTAATTATTTAAAATGTGTACCTATATGCAAGTGTCATGAGGACTTTGAAATGCCTAGCAAGCCTTTGAGAAAAACGTTTAATTACGCATCCAAGGCAGACCTGAGGAAAAATTTGTGTTGTGTATTTGTCCTTAATTGTCCTTTATTGTCCTTCGGCCCTCAACTTCGAGTGTACGTGTGAGCTCGGCCTTGCCTAGCTTAGCCTTATCGCTCACCTTCGGTCCTTCGGCCCTCAGGTTCGAGTGTCCGCGTGAGCACGGCTTTCGGCCTCGCTAAACCTTACCGCTCACCTTCGGCCCTTCGGCCCTCAGGTTCGATTGTAACAATGATAGGAATAGTGAGTGTCTGCGTGGGCTCGTCCTTCGGGCCGCAAGCGGCTCTCCGGCTCGCGTGGAGAGCGCGCTCTAAGGGACGCTTCGGGCCTTCGGCCCTGAGGTTCACTTGTAAGATACATGGGGCATAAGAATAGTTGGGCAAACCTTTCCTCCCGTATCGGTCTCGCAAAAAATACTGGGGGGAGGGGATGCTTGGGCACTCGGGATGGGGCTCCGGGCCTTCGGCCCTCCGCCGAGCTCGGCCTGCGGCCTCGCACCCTGAAGCTCGCCCTTCGGGCTCGCGAAACCTTGTATTTATATAGGATTTTCGGTTGTTTGGTACTCCCGCAGCTCGGCCTTCGGCCTCGTCAAACATTTGAGGGGGGGGGGGGGACGCACCTGACCACTTGAATGCCTGCGGCCTGGCGGCCTGAAGCTCGCCCTTCGGCCCTCAGGTTCGATTGTATTAATGATAGGAATAGTGAGTGTTTGCGTGGGCTCGCCCGTCGGGCCGCAAGCGGCTCTCCGGCTCGCGTGGAGAGCGCGCTCTAAGGGACGCTTCGGGCCTTCGGCCCTGAGGTTCACTTGTAAGATACATGGGGCATAAGAATAGTTGGGCAAACCTTTCCTCCCGTATCGGTCTCGCAAAAAATACTGGGGGGAGGGGATGCTTGGGCACTCGGGATGGGGCTCCGGGCCTTCGGCCCTCCGCCGAGCTCGGCCTGCGGCCTCGCACCCTGAAGCTCGCCCTTCGGGCTCGCGAAACCTTGTATTTATATAGGATTTTCGGTTGTTTGGTACTCCCGCAGCTCGGCCTTCGGCCTCGTCAAACATTTGAGGGGGGGGGGGGGACGCACCTGACCACTTGAATGCCTGCGGCCTGGCGGCCTGAAGCTCGCCCTTCGGCCCTCAGGTTCGATTGTATTAATGATAGGAATAGTGAGTGTTTGCGTGGGCTCGCCCGTCGGGCCGCAAGCGGCTCTCGGGCTCGCGTGGAGAGCGCGCTCTGATGGGACACGTAGGGCCTTCAGCCCTGCGCGAAGCTCGGCCTTGGGCCTCGCGAGGCCTTGCCGCTCACCTTCAGGCCTTCGGCCCTCAGGTTCGCTTGTAAGATCGGGCTCGCGAAACCTTGTATATATACAGGATTTTCGGTTGTTTGGTACTCCCGCAGCTCGGCCTTCGGCCTCGCCAAACATTTGAGGGGACGGGAGACGCACCTGGCCACTTGAATGCCTGCGGCCTGGCGGCCTGAAGCTCGCCCTTCGGGCTCGCAAAAATTACTCGAAAATTGTTTTGCCCCCCCGAGTGGCGCATGCCAAATCTCAACGCGCTAGGACCATTTTGAAATTTGCCAAAAAAAACTTTTTTTTAGAAAAAAAAACTTTTTTTTATTCGGAGGGCTCATATCTCCCCCTATACCAAATTTTATCTCTCTAAGACCAATTTGAAAATTTTTGCTAAAAAATAATCGCCAAAAAAGTCATCTCACCAAATGGCTTGCAGTTCTCTATGACATTATGTCAATAGAAATGTGTTGGGTTGCAGCTATATATAGGTCTGTCTATCTACTTAATATCTTTATTTAGATCTTTGTAGAGCTATAGTCTGCCTAGTTCGCGGGAAAACACCGAGCAAGGCTCGGTCTCCCAGGTACTATAATTAATTACCGGTATATTCAGTTTTATCACCGCATATCCGATGCAAGCTTATTTCCTACTATACTGCAGCTGACAGCGCCCTTACAAAGAGAATGAAGAAACCTTTAGCAGACCACGCTTTGAAGAGGAAAATGTAATTGATTTTATATGTAGTTCATTAGTTTGCAAGTGGAAAGGAACATTAAAATATTTTGCAAAAATATAATCAGTAAGTAACCGATACATCTAGTGATGTGCTGTTAGGCATTTTGATTTTTGTGCCAATATTCTAGGTACCAGCTGCGTTGCCGGTAACATTGCCCGTTTTGCCGGCAAAGTTCCTGGCACAAACAATATAAATGTGATTTTATCTTGAATTAAAACTCATAATACTGTAATGAAACATTTGTGTGTTCCCGTACACATATAGCGAACTTTTTATTTGGCTCGGCGACCAAAATATTAACAATAAAGAATGTGTTAACAGTCAGCTACAAAGGTTATGTTTATGATTAATAAGCATAAATAAAATACAAGATTGAAATTTGCCGGTAACATAGGTCAGCAACGGCGCATCAACGGGTAGTACAAGAACACGGAGTATAAGTCTATTAACTTGCACTATTTATAATAGGTCGTAAATTTGAATGTTTTTTCGGGATAGTGATATTATAGGTACTGTCATACATAACATTCTATCATAATCATCACGGATTAATCGACTAATTAACCAATCAATGTGACGGGCACGATGGATGACACTATTATAACTCCGAAAGTGTTCCAAACCTAATATAAATCGTTCAGCCTCGACTAGAACATAGGCTAATTTTTACCCTAAAATAATTCCTACAAAGAATACGTTACCGCGGGAAAAGTTGCAGTGGAAAACGACTTTAGTTTCCTAGTTGAACGATAGTGGTACAACAGGTGCTGCTGTATCACGAGGATCAACTATTTATGGATTCTAATATTACCAAATAACTTTTGACCGAAACATGTTGTGACGAAACACGTGTGTGAAAAAATAGAGTTCCTATTTGCAATGTGTAGGGTTGGAATTCAAAATAAATAATTCAAGATTTTGATAACTTGAAACACTTTTTTGGATTCAGTCACAACAAAATTAACTAAAGAACCGGGAGAATAGGCATCTTCTGGGTGAGCTCCATGTGAGCTCGCTTTACAGTCGGCTTCATCTTTACCACCTGGCTGGCTAGATGCCGGCCAAGAGCATTCCCATTTATAATAATAATTTATTTTTAATAAAATAAAACCTCAGCTCTCTTCCTGAAGTCGAGGACATATCTGTCCCTGGGCGTCGCGCAGCAAGCTACAAGATAGAACGAGATAAGAGATATGAATGCCCTTGAAATTAATATCCTTGTTTCGCTTGCAGGACGTCCATACATGCTCTTAATAAAATATAGTAAATAAAAACCAACTGCAGAAAATGTATACAAATGTATTTATTAGCAATCAATATTCTCCGTAGCATTTCCGTTGGGAATGCATTACCTAATGCGGTCATGCATCAAATTCCACAATTCAAACGTCCGTATTTGAATTTATTTTAAATGCAGAAAGTTTGGCCTTTTAGTCTGGTAGAAATGTCTCTTAAGACCTGATTAAGCATTTTTTTTTCAGGTTACATTACTTTGAGCGAAATTTGATAAAAATGGGCATAGTTGCCAGATTGATACTTAAATGACTTTAAAAAGATTATTCATAAGAGCTAATATGGCAACTAGTATTATTTTGACTAGTTTACCAACTTTTATAATTCAATACTACATAATATAATGCATCTTAACTAGTTATACAAAAATGTAAGCTTTGTGTGAAAATAATATAGCTTGTACTTTGATTTTTTCGAATATATAAAATATGTACAATATTTTAAATGAATGTACAAATCTTACAATACAATCGTTGCGTACTTAATTAAAAAAAGGTTTACCACGTCTATTCGGGTAAATTTTGGCATGAGCAACAATATTGACTAATAACTTTAAAATTTCTTATAAAAAAATTTACTACATAGCAGCTATGTCACATAAGACAATAATTTTTAGTAAGTACAGACAAACTTTAAGATAATACATGTATTCAATGAAATCCGTGACAGTCATACAATGGCTAGATACATGTGTCATAGCACTCATAGCAGTTATGGTGCGTACACCTTTTTTTTAGCTAGCCTGTAGGAGTGTCCCACTACTGGGCAAAGGCCTATCGCCACATACATTATTAAACATATTTTTTACGTGTTAGTTAGTTAATTATCCCAGTTTATTTTTAATAATATCCAGTAAAATACCTTTGCTGATCAAATATAGGGCCGTCGAAAAACGGTAAAAATCTCTAACTAGGTTAAAAAAATATAGTTTTGGTCATAATTTAACTACTGTCGCTAATAAGAACCTAATTCGGTGTTGGTGTAGTTTATTAACATAAATTACACACGTTACTTTAATATTGATTAAAGTCATAAATATGTCTCTTTGTAGGTATTAGTCAAAAACATCACCAAAAAATTAAGAATTTAAAAGTAACCATTAATTCCAGTGACTTTTATACATTTATAATAAAACTAAAATTAGCGCAAATACATAGGAAAAAATAGGGTTGCCGAAACTGTTCAGGTTAGATAAAAATAAGTGACACAATTGCAAGACGTGAGGAAGGAAATAAACGGACGGTTTTGACGCAGTGGTACCAGATCATGTGGCCCGGGAGGCTGACACCAAGCTGACCAGATATGCGCCGACGGAAGAAGACGAAGCCACTCTGAGGGAGCTACTACTTAGGTACGTGCTTTGGAAGACAACCCTGAAGAGACTCAGGAAAAAACCGTTTTAGATGCCTTTTGTGCCAGTGCCAATTTCGCCATCTAGGGTTGTGCTAAAGAGTTAGTGCATTTTATACTCTGCCTTCGTTAAACAGAAAGACAGCATAGTTTCTCTTTTTATCTTGGTATTTTTAAATAAATCTTTCTGTTCAAAGAGGTCAGTATTGTAATATGCAGTAGAAGCATCTTCCATCTTTAAATATTTGTAGTGGAACGAATGCTGAGCGCTGACTTTTACAGCTTCTAATGTAACCTACGAATACAAAGGATAAAGGTCATCGCTCACAGTGTCCATGCCACTACACACCACTGTGACTTTCAAAAGTAAATGGTCAATTTAGTACTTTGCCATACTAACTGAACACTAAAAGTTTGTAAAATGTGTAAAAAGGTACTAAAAGACCAGTTAATTTTGAAGTTTAAACCACGTTTTTAAAATCTTAACATCAGCTTAATGTCATCTTCACATCAAAGGTTAAAAATGTAACTTGATATCATGTACAAGCACGCAATGCTAACGGTAAAATGCAATTTTATCTTTACACAAAAGGCAGAAATTTTGTAGAAGCTTAAACGTTGCACAGTGTAAAAACATAAAATGGCAACTTTACCCAGTGCAAAAACTTAAAATGGCAACTTTGCCCATACCAACATTATTGCCAGAGATTCACAAAAAATCGAAATAAATAATAATGTACCGAAACGAACTCTGGTTACTCTTTAAATTACTTTGTGTAAGTTGCCTAGAATTGCGTGAAGTTAAAATATCTCTACTAATGTTTTAAAACAGCTTAACTCTCAACTTAAAGCCGAACAGATATGCGAGTGCTTGGTCAATTGGTGTTATAATATCCCTCACTCTAAAAGCAGTAGAATTTTAGAGTGTAAGAAAAATTCATTAACTGAAGCGGTCACTTAGTAATGTGATTCACAATATGCGGGCGTCAGCGCGCTTTTACTAGAGTCAAAGGAATTTAAACTTTCTAGACAGTAGTTAAATTCCATATTCAAATGACAGCGCCGCGCTCGCTGCCATGTAAATATAAAAGCTAACTTCTGTATGGAAGGTTAAAATTTCCCTAACTCTCCTAAGACGTGCGCCGACTTCTTCACTTTGATATAAATATTGTCAAATACCACACGAAGTTCTTCTTCATTTTTGTTTAAAACCTTGTCGTGTTTCAATTCTATATGTCAAAATTTTGAATTATCATTGTGACAGTGACAGGATTTTATAGAGTCAAAATAAATTAATATCATGTCAAGGACAAATTAATATTATGTCAAGCAACTCGCATATTTTACTACGGCTTTAACATATGTGTCCATGTATTTTGTCTTTGTATTCTTCATACTTTTGCTTATGCGTAGCTCTAAAACTATACCAACAACACAGTTTTATTAGACTATCACATGAAAGTACTTTTCATTAGCTCTACAGTAAGGTTTCTATATATACATAAAAACTACAATATTACTAGTCACCCGATTCATAACAATTTACGCAATTATATCAAAACTATACGACGTTTTTACAAAATTCGAAAATTCTTAATTTAATAATACATCAATTAATATTTTATCAAATAATATTTTATAAATTAACATTATATTAATTATTTCATTCCGTCTTGTAAATTAATATTTATTTTTGTGTCATAATGACGATACGGTATAAATAAAATAAATTAAAAATACTTTCCCATTTGATTAACCATCGCTCTTTATTCACAACTTTTATGGTTATACAATACCCATACAAGTATATTTTCTGTGTAGGTATTCATCGTAGCAATCTTTTTAACTCTTAACGCAAAGCGTTTTGTTTATGAGTTGGCATTGCGAATATGAACAAAATTTCAATCATTCAGGGAGCTAGTTGACGTCGTCCTTCTAAAGATCTAAATACTGCATGAAGCTTATACTTAGGTAAGAGGAGTAGATACGCCATTCAATTTTGAGATTACATCCCCACTTCTCCGCTGGTCGCGTTTCCCCTGATGTAAAATTCGCGGTATCTCGCGGGCCGACTCCGCTTAGTTGCGCGAGATATAGCGCGAGGTCCTAAAGCCGAAGCTCGTTAAGTCGTATAACACACACTCAATGATATTGATACCGAGTTGTCAAATACCGTTTTCGTATAAAATCTATCATTTTCAATGATAGTTACTATACCCGCTACATTAAAGATAGTTATCGTGGCGCTCATTTTTATTTTCTTCGTTGCTTCGAATTGTGATTTAGAAATCAAATTACATCCATTTCACGGTTACACATATATGGAGCTTAAATTATTTAGACATGAAAACGCACTATCAGTACCTATGTCAAAGAGTTAATTTGATGATGGAGCCGATATGGGTCAATAACAATGATGAAACGGGTTTGAACCAATGGAAGTCCGTCGAATTAGCTCTTCTAAATCCGATTGTTCAACAAAATGAGTTGGGAAAACAAGTAACTGGGTATTCCATTATAAATTTTTAACTAAATAACATTAGACGTCTGAAATCTAATTCTTAACAAGCCTAAAAAATATCTAAAAAATTGGGGGCTCGCGGCATGCTGCCGAGGATGCTCAATGCTAAAGCGTTGAAAAAAATTAGGTACTTTGATGTCCCCACTTTTTAATTCTATGTGTCAAAAGTAGAATACCAGAAATATCGAGTTATGCCAGAAATACAAGAGCTCTAAATGATATGACATGATTTCGAGTCCTTTGTTTAGGTACAATACTTGTAAACAAACCAGTTATACAGGCACTTCACGTAAGTTTTGTGTTTTGTTTCGATACAACTTATACTAGAGGTACAGGAGGATAAACTAACTTATACTCGTATTATAAATTCATATTTTATTTCTTTAATGTCTTCGATAATTTTAATTGGAATTTGACTACTAATGTAAGCTATGTTAGTTGTTTTACAATGATAAAAATATCAACATTGTACGAAGTTACAGTTTTGCAAAGTTCTTTTTCTGCCCTAGATTGCACGGTAGTAAAAAAACACAAAATGCCCTTGATATATTATTCAACTAATTGTATAGGAACACCGCTTATTGTATCGCTCTACATGGAATTTTATGTCAATTTTCCTGAATAATCGCAAACAATTTTGTAATTAGCAGTATTAGCACCTTGTAGGTTTCCTGTCCTTGTGGGCAAAGCGCCTTTTCCATGCGATTCCCATGGCATTGATATGAAATGTGTAGGTAGGGAAGTATGACTAATGTGATGACGCCACAATTTTCTATGGTCAAGCCAAAATTGGAAAGTTTTCCTTTTTTTTGTTTCGTTAGATTTTGAATAAATAAAAATATAAATCTATTAATCCAAATCACTTGGCTAAAATTCCATTATTATTTTTATAGTACCTATGCGGTCTCAGGAGGCTAGTGAAGCCCGGACTAAAATATTTCCGTTCCCAGACGATTACGATATTTACGATAGAATAAACCTTTTTCACATCACTATTAACACTTACACGGCCACACCTCAGATTCGGCTGAACCCGCTCAACCAATATCACTGGAGCGGAAACTCTAAGAGTATTCCAGTGTTTAAACCGCCCGCGTGGTCGTGTCGGAGGTTTCCCCTGGATTTTCCCCAGGCCACTCTTCAACCGCGCACTCCTATCGCTTTATTGGGCCCGGCGTATAAAGCCACAGTCAGGTAAAAAAAAAAACCTTACACGGCCAGTAACCTGCCTAGCGGGCGCTGCGAAACTTTTACATATGCCGGTTTCATATTCGTCTGACGTATCGATGATCGGTTTCATACATTTATGCACTAAACTTTCAAATTCGTCTGATATGTTATAAGTACACCCAGTTTGGACTAGAGTGAAATAGTTTTATTATAAAGCGCGGTCGGCCAACAGAAAGAATTTCGTACATTGCCCTTTACACCCACTGCCAGTGGACAAGAATATTTATATGTGGAGTTCAGATTATAAAATAGGTACCACTGAGATTCTAAAATAATGTAGGTACCTATTGCTGTGTATTATGGCGTGGATATCAAATATATCATTTTAACACCGGCACTATAACACAATATCTGGGGGCACGGCAGTGCCCCCGCCAAGTCGATGGCCAAGCCATTTTATATATTTAAAAAATAAAGTAATGCCGATGCAAGTCGATGGAAATCTTGTTCTGAGGACACCCCTCCGGTACTATTGACTAAAATATAACCGACTTCGTTTAACATTACATATCATTACTTTTTTGTTGTAGAAGAACCGTGTTGCGAGACTTGCATCTTTTTACATTGTAATGTTTTTGATGGCATTGGGCGAGATTTCAGTCGGCGAATTTACACCTAAATTTCTAAGTCTGATTTGTATCTCCCACATTGGCCAGTTTACTGCACAGGTCTGTTGATGTTGTGCAGAATCCAATGAATTCTGGCTACGGCTTAGCTTTTCACTCGAATCGGATTGCAGAGACCAGGAAGTGATATTAAGGTGAGTTTCGGACTTGACGTGGCCGGACCTGCTATAGTACTTACTATACTATAATTTACTATTACTATACTTTTGCTTCGCGAGCTTGAATGCCACACTGCCGTGAGTAGTCGGTATCTAGAATGGCCTTTACCAGTGCCAAAAATTTTATATAGGATAACGAATTAAATATTTTAGTGAAAAATAATAGAAGTGACTGTCGCCAAGATGGAGACCATGTTATCAATCCGAGACCGATATTTGGTAAAATTCGTTCTTTAATATGAGCCTACTGATAGTAATATCATACTTAGAAGCGGAGCAGTACTGCCATGGTATCGCCCCGTTAGCATCCCGCGTTAGCAAGCACTTTAGAGTATATATATTTCTATAGAGATACTGACAGTACAGCCTTGGCCAAAAGTGTTGGGAACCCCTTATTTTCCTTTGTAACTTATAAAAAAAACTATTATTTTTTAATTACAAAAATGCACATCTTCTGGTTCCTGTCTCCACTCAATTGCTCAAAGGTTAACTGGAAGAGATCCCTTTTAGGGATAAGTTCGCCTTTGTACCAAAATGTCCTTATTTGTTTGTATTTTTTGTGTTTTTTTTTTTGTGTACAATAAAGTTATTACATACATACATACATACACATTGACGTAAAATATGAAAAGGTATATAATATACTAAAGAACATCTAGAGAACTTTAGATAATATCATTTCGAAGTAGCTATTGCTAACTGAAGACTAAAAATAGACGGGTTTGCAATAAAAGGACAAATTGCATTTTTATCCGTGCAATCTTTAACGTCAAAAAAAGTAGCTAGTTTTTGAAAGATATTTAATTTTCTTTAAAAGAAGAAAATGTCACATATCGATCCCGCCCCGCCAAGTCAGGAAGTCGCCTTACTGACAACGTATAGTTGACATTCACAGCTAACAGGTTTATCATATCGCACCGACACATTATTAGGCGAATATAGATCAGTGATGTGTAATGTGTATTGCTGCATAAATAAAGTTTCGTTCATACGTTTGTATTTAACCTTAATAAATAAAGGGGAATAAATCAATCAATACATATGAAAGTAAAAGCAAATGAATTATTAAATGATTCCTTTTCATTTTGTTTCTGTTTGCCATCCGATGGATGACCTATTTGTGCTGGGCCCGTGGCTTTCAGCATTGCGACCAACTTAGGGCTCACGCTCGGAATAAAGAACTTACGTTTGCGACAAGTTTGCGATAATAAACTGCGAAACCCATAGTTGCGTAAGTCGGTAATGGGATTTGTATAGGTAAGGAGATTGCTGGCGATTTCTGACATTGCCGGTTCGGAGGCGTCGTTGCTACTGCACGTATGTCGTTATTGAATCGGAATCCTTAGAATTTAATTTGGTGTCACTTATAATTTTCTAATTTCTTTGTTTTTTTGAGAAAAGCACGGTGCACAACAAAGCACTAGGCCATCACGTTTTTCCCGGCCGTCGTAGTAATGTAGTAGGTACTTCCTACTAAAATCACAAAATCTCTACGTATTATCGGAAAAATAATCGGACTTTTCGCTCGGCAAAGTTACACCGGGAGAAGGCAAAGTTTGAATACTTCATATCTGTTCAGGTTTCAATTTTATAGACGCAAATATTTCACTAGACTTGAGCGTATAGACTTCACTAAAACTAACGGACTGTCTAAAGGTTTTTTTAGGGAGAGTTTGAAATTGTTTTCAGCTCAATATAAGTAATTAATTACTCATAATTCCAGTAAACTGATTTTTAAAGGGTACGATGGTTTCATTAAAATTTTAATTAACAAACAGACATTTTATTTAATTTTATTGTGTTTAATAGAATTGTCCGAAGCGGAAAAAAATACATTTTGGCTTGAATTATATCGATTTGGAGTGATGTTTGAAACGATATTTCTTAATGAAAAATCCTAAATAAACTGCCAATTCACACAGCAAATATTAAACTGATAAGGACCATTAAGTAATTATTACCCTTCTTTAGCCATTGGTTTGTTTGAAATTTACCAAGTTTTAGATGAAAAGTATGTCATTTTCCATAACTTATGTTATAATGAATAATGATCCTCCTAGCGTAATTTCAGGTTGTATACTCAATTTGACTAGTTATGCGAGTAAGGTCGAGCTCCCAAATCACAAGCGTCTATAGGATATGTATTTACTAACTATCAAACAAATGCTATTTTGTTTCCGTTGTAATGTAAACAAAAGGTGCGTATTAATGTATGTAGTTTAGACGAGTCGGATGGATTAACGCTACGCTAGGGTGGGTGTGGGTGGGTGGGTTGATCTGAATAGCTTCATTGTCTGTTGCATAATCCTTTCGTGAATTGGCGGCAATGGTTCAATTTAGTTTCTTGCGTTCGAAAGTAATTAGACCTTAAAATTGATTTTAATAGTGGATTGTAGACCAAGGGGATAAAGCACTGTTTTATGTCACGGGCGCGATATTGAATTCTGAATGTAGGTAACGAAGGACTCAAGATTTTACTCCCGATTCCCGAGCGAAGCGAGGGATTTAAGATTGAGTCCGGAGTGCAGTCAGAGATTTAAGCATGACTAAGACTAAAACAGCTTTATACTTGAGGAGTATAGCTACTTTACTATTCTAACCTCTAGCGACACAATAAAAAAAACAACGCTACTAGAGACGGATCGGACGGACGGTCGGTCAAAGCCAAATCACTTTCGTCACTCAACATTATATTAAAATTTTATCTTATATTTTTATAGAACCTGCAGTTTTACTCCTTGCACTGCAGCGTCTTGTAACACTATAGCGGCATTTGATTTTGAATTTGTTCCATTCCATTCACCTTGTGGTGAACTATGACAAGTTCAGAGGTATCAGCAGTAGGTATCAGTACAACATTACGATCCGCTTAAGGCGACGCTCTGATAAACTATGAAACTCAAATAGTGTGCCGAAATCTCCTCACCTCATCCACCCCGGTATTTCTTACGCGGCTCGCGATCGAGTAGCGCATGACAGAGTTGACAGACAGAGCGCCGCACGGAACATAGACATCAAAGGAGACTTATACGAGTATATTTTTTTTAATACGACGGTGGCAAACAAGCATATGGTCCACCCGATGGTTAGCGGATACCGCAACCTACAGACGCCCGCAATTCAGTGCGCGATGCCGAGCCTTTATTAAATTTGAGGATTCATTTATGCATTCCACATTTCTTAAATATTTTTTTGGATTTTGTAATACCGTTGAGGATTAGATCGTGTACGTAATAAATGAGATATATATCTATTTCATATTTTTTAAGAAACAAAACCGACTGGGGGAGACCGGTGAAAGATTATTATACTTAGATGGTGCACTCTTAGATTTCATACAATGAAATAAAAACCGGCCAAGTGCGTGTCGAGCGACGCACAATGTAGGGTTTGACTAAAAAGATTGAGAACTTATATTTACTATGTATTGACAGATTTAACAACATTATCTAAATTCTAAGGTATCAATAGAAATTGTACGAAAATTTGCTTTTGCAAAGTACATTTCTTAAGTTCGACTATTACTCGTTAACTAATAATGTCTACTTAGCTGTGATAGTTTTTCTTTTAAATTCATCGTATATTACTACCATGTTTTATTTCACATGCCTAGTAGCCACCGTTTAGCTGGCAGAGGGGGGGGGGGGGACACTTGACAATAACAAAAATTATCACTTCAAAGCTTAATATCACGCCAACCAATTCTTGAATCAAAAAATGGTTTTAGAAACCTTATAATATTTTTGAAAGAGCTATCCAACGACATCCCACACGATGGGCTTTAGAAGAAAAAAAATTGCACCACCACTTTACATGTAGGGGAGGTATACCCTAAAAAAAATCTTTTTTTGAAATTTTATTCTCCCGTTTGTCGGCGTTGTGGGTATTATCCACTATAGCGAGAATGAGAGACAAGCTATTGTATTTACATTATATTTACACTTTTTACATGACATTAAAATTACAATTCACAAATAATAGTCGGAGCCATATACGTTGGTTGGTCTCACAGCAAGAAGAGAACAAAAGCAGTACGCATGCGCGATATTAGAATGTAACAGAGTATAAACAATATTAACATATTTACAAAAGAGGTTGTCGCCACATCAGCCCCCCCTGAGACCTTTAAGGTCGATAAAAGTCCGGAAAGTGTACGCGGCGACCAGAACGCGTTGTTCTTTTCGGAGGTGCAAGAGTATCGTTAGGTATCTCTCTCGGAACAATACTAGTCGATGTTTCACGAGAAGGAGCATGTGGTGTAATAGAGGTGGAGTCATCTATTAACATATAGGCGGGTTTCAACCTATCTACCGATACAGTCACTAGTTTACCAGCTATTTCAAGTTTAAAATACTTGGCATGTCTTTCAACTACCTTATAAGGGCCAGAAAACGGTGGCTGTAAAGACGTCCTAACCAAATCTTGCCTCACAAATACATGAGAGCTGGTTTGTAAGTCTTTGAATATAAAGACTTTTTCTGTGCCATGCCGCGGCACAATCGAAGGTTGTAACTTTCTAATGTGTGAACGCAACCTAGATAAATAATCCGCGTAATCAACCACACAGCTTGTTGGTGGTTCAAAAAAGTCACCAGGAAGTCGTATAGGCTCCCCATACACAAGTTCTGCAGTAGACGCGGACAGATCTCCTTTCCACGCGCTACGTATACCCAGCAGCACAATCGGCAGCGACTCAGACCAGCTTTCATTGGCGTGGCACATAATTGCAGCTTTAAGCTGTCTATGAAAACGCTCTACTAATCCATTAGCTGCTGGGTGGTACGCCGTAGTTTGTAAATGCTGAAAACCGGTTAATATTGACAGTTGCTTAAAAAGATGTGATTCAAATTGCTTCCCTCTATCAGTCGTTATCTTAAGAGGGCAACCAAACCTCGAAATCCATGAAGATAATAACGCTTTTGCTACACTTTCAGCCGTAATATCGACTAAAGGAACAACCTCAGGCCAACGCGTGAACCTATCAACCACAGTGAGGCAATACCTATAGCCATTAGAAATAGGCAGAGGGCCAATTAAATCAACATGAATATGCGCAAACCGGGCAGAAGGAACGGTAAATTGCTGTACGGGTGCGTGAACGTGGCGAGAAACTTTGCTTCTCTGACAAGATAAACATGCGCGCGCCCATGTACGACAATCTTTTCTGACACCGGGCCAAACGTAACGCTCAGTTACCAACTTAATGGTATTCCTAGCGCTAGGGTGACTTAGTCCATGCAAAATGTTAAATACTTGCCTACGAAATTCAGTTGTAATGAAGGGCCTAGCGATAGAACCGGATATATCACAAAATAATTCAGATCCTGCTATTTGAATTTTTTGTAACTTTAACGATGAACCTTTGCGTAACAATGTGTGCAATTCCTCATCATTCGTCTGAGAAACTGCTAAGGCATTTAAGTCCAAACCACTCAAAATTGTATCTACTCTTGACATCGCGTCCGCTACAATATTATCATCACCGGAAATGAATCTTATATCGGTAGTAAATTGGGATATAAAATCAAGATACCTAAACTGTCGCGGTGAACACGAGTCATGAGATTTCTTAAAAGCAGATACAATCGGTTTGTGATCAGTAAGAACAAAGAAAGGTTTTCCTTCGATCATATACCGAAAATGTTTGACCGATTCGTATATCGCCAGTAGCTCCCTATCATACGCGCTATACTTTATCTGAGCTGTCGTTAACTTTTGAGAGAAAAACCCTAGCGGCTGCCAGTGTCCTGCAACTTGTTGTTGCAGCACGGAACCAACGGCAGTCTCAGAAGCATCCGTCACGATAGCCAGAGGGGCTGTTGAATCCGGGTGCGCTAATAAAGCTGCTCTAGACAGGCTTTTCTTACACGCGTCAAAAGAACTACATAGCGCGGGCGTCCAAGATATGCTGTCATTACTCTTGACCGACGGTCCGCTCAGTAGCGCATGCAGTGGAGCCTGTAATTTAGCTGCTCCCGGTATAAATCGCCGATAGAAATTTAAAGCGCCTAAAAATCTGCGAAGTTCTTTTATAGTTTTGGGCTTCGCAAACTGTTCAATAGCTTTAACTTTACTGCCTGTAGGTTTGGTACCCTCGGAAGATACTAAATATCCTAAAAACTCTACCTCCGCAGCAGCAAAGACACATTTGTTTACGTTTAGCAAAATGCCGTGTTCACTAAATCGCTCAAAAACTATACGTAGGTGATTAAGATGCTCTTCGTCGCTAGATGAGGCTACCAGCACGTCATCTATGAAAGGAAAACAGAAGTCAAGACCCCTCAGGACTTCATCCATAAATCGCTGAAAAGTTTGAGCAGCGTTACGGAAACCAAAACCCATATAAGGAAACTCAAAAAGTCCAAAGGGGGTTGTGATCGCTGTTTTCTGAACGTCCTCGGGAGCAACAGGTATTTGATTGTAAGCACGAACTAAATCCAACTTACTAAACACCGTGCATCCTTTCAAATTGTGTGAAAAATCGGCTATATGTCGCACCGGGTACCTATCGGGTATAGTGCGAGCATTGAGAGCACGGTAGTCGCCGCACGGTCGCCAACCGTTATCTTTTTTTGGTACTAAGTGTAATGGAGACGACCATGGGCTCTCAGACCTACGCGCAATACCCGTTCGCACCATGTCCTCGAACTCTTGTCGTGCAATTTTAAGACGATCAGGAGCAAGGCGTCTTGGTCGTGCAAAAACAGGTGGACCAGGAGTGGTCCTAATATAATGTTGCGTTTGATGCTTACATTTACGCTCCAAAGGATCTCCGCTGGGCCGCATTACATCAGGATACTCCTGCAGTAACTTATGATACAATGAGTCTCCTGTGATAACCTTAATTTGGGGGCAAACAGAAGCGGAGGCAACCTGGGCGGCTGAGGTTAGCGACGTAGTACTATCAATCAAACGCGAATTACGTATATCCACAAGCAAGTTATAGAAGGATAAAAAATCTACTCCTATAATAGGCTTGTTCACGTCCGCGATTACAAAACGCCATGAAAAAGCACGACGCAAACCTAAATCTAAAGTTAAACTTAACCAGCCATACGTGGCAATAGTAGTATTATTTGCGGCATAAAGCTCATAGTTAGTCTTATGACGTCGTTGTGCACGCAAATAGTTAACAGGATAAACACATAAATCGGAACCTGTATCTACCAAAAATCGCATCTTAGAACTAATGTCCGTAATAAACAAACGTTTTGCCCCTGCATCACTAATATCACTATCACCGGTCGCATCAAGCGACCGCTCTACAAGTTTTTTGAATATTCACATGGCGGGACACACTTATCCGCCCTTTCACCGTACTTCCAATGGTACCAGCACTCACGACCAACGTGGCTCCGTGAACGAGAGCGGCGGCGGCGCTCATGCGACTCACCTCGAGCCTGACTACGACGGCCACCGCCTGGCCCTGGACGCAAAGATAAGGCTTCCACGGCACTCACTAATCCGTCAATTTTACGGCGTAGTTCATCCATATCAGCATTATCAGCAGATGCTGGAGCATTTGATGTAGCCGTAGCCGAAACATTAGGCGAGTAGAAACGCGGTGTTACCTCGAAAACTTTATCCGTCATATTCGCTAAAGTATCTAAATTTGCGTCTTCTGGCTGCATAGCTATCACCGTTTGAAGATACGATGGGAGCCGACTAGACCAAAGTGAGCGCATCAACTCTTCTTTAACGTCACTGCCGGCTAAACCACGGAGATGTCGTAAAAAATCACTTGGCTTTCTATCCCCAAGCTCCTCCTTACACAGCAACTGTTGCAAACGTTGGCCTCGCGAAGCTGATAAACGGGATATTAACTCACGCCTGAGAGCCTCATATTTATCCTTCTCCGGTGGCTTGGTAATGATGTCCTCAACCGCAGCGGCGTATTTAAAATCTAACACGGAGATCGCATAATGAAACTTCGTCGTGTCGCACGTGATACTGGCCAGTAAGAACTGGCTGTCAAGTTGCGCGAACCACAGCGCCGGTCTGTCAGGCCAGAAAGGAGGCGGTTTGACGGCCACGCGGCCGATGCTTGGCACGTTGTCATTCTCTTCTGTCATATTTTTTTATGAAATTGAATTTCTAACAAAATGTTCAAACACTCACGATTCTGTAGGTCACCACTTGTGGGTATTATCCACTATAGCGAGAATGAGAGACAAGCTATTGTATTTACATTATATTTACACTTTTTACATGACATTAAAATTACAATTCACAAATAATAGTCGGAGCCATATACGTTGGTTGGTCTCACAGCAAGAAGAGAACAAAAGCAGTACGCATGCGCGATATTAGAATGTAACAGAGTATAAACAATATTAACATATTTACAAAAGAGGTTGTCGCCACAGCGTCATTGATATGTATACTCATGCTAAATTTCAGCTTTCTAGTACTAACGGTTACTGATAAAATCGGGGGACAGACGGACGGACGGACATGGCGAAACTATAAGGGTTCCTTGTTTACTATGGAACCCTAAAAATGGCTATAAGTATGTTTATTATTAACAAATACCAATATATTGATAAAACACATTTTTTGAGGTTGGTAACGGAACCCTAAATGTGCGAAGTCCGACTCGCACTTGGCCGGTTTTATGTTATTGGTTAAAAATACTCTTAAAACAATTTATAGGTAAGTAGGTTTTATGTCTCAAATACTTAGTGAGTATACGATTCGCAAAACTTATAGCATGAAAATTTTTCGTATTCGTTTAAATCCGGAGACGACTCCATGCCATTGTGTTCTTTTCCAATTAGAACATTGATGACATTTACTAACGTTGGTGAATTAATCTATTTGCGTTTTTACTTACCTTTTATATCCATATTTTTACACTAATCAATTAAACAAGCTTTCCTTTTTCGTTTTGATTACTTCCTCGTGTTTTTACGCGAATAAAATAACATTTTAAACATATATTTACGTAATTTTTCGGGAGCGCGACGAGCACAGATCCAACGTTGACAGCGGCCGTCGGCCGATTGAATTGACAGAGGGGGGACGTCTTGTCATCTTCTTGTATAGAAAACACGGCGCGCGCTGTCTTAAATTATAAGGTCGTATACGACGAAATCGTATTTATCGGTTTAAATAATAATTATAAGCTATTTTAATAAAATGCGACGGCCAATTTGAAGTGTTTGTTTAGATGAATCTATATTGAAAACTGAGAGGCTTTAACAAGTGCCGTTTGTCTGTAAAATGCAAACCCCTGTAAAAACAGAGGTGTGTTTGACGAAGAAAAGTCTGTTACAAAAGTTATTCAATCGTGTAAATACAACGGCCAAATTAAAGCTAAAGGTATGATTGTTCATTTGAGTCAATTTCGCTTTCATCAGTTGCTTGGTTGCTGAGAAAAATGCAAATCCCTGCAACCAATATTCTCATATCGTCGTCTTAGTTTTCGATAAGGTTTTCATGATATACTATAATATTCAGGTGTCTTGTGTCAGAACACTTGACCCATTCCTTATAAACTTAAGAGAACCTACTTAATGTTTTATCTTATGAGTTATTATGGGCAAAACACTTGCTTATATTTATGACGAAGATCAATGTTTAAGGAGTGTGACGTTAAAGGGGACCAAAAGTACAACCCCTGCTATGTATATACAGCAGTAAAAGTTTTTAAGTATATTTTTGCATGAATCAGATTATAAAATGTTCAATCCGATTGATTTAAATTTCGGTCCGACTCATTTCGAGCGTAAGAAAAATTAATCCGCTAATTATTCAGTATGCTCGCTTTTTCTCATTTCCAGTAAACATCGCATTTTAATAACTGCGAGATAATCACGTAACGATATGTATTACCGTTGGTACGTATTTAATGTCAATTTTAGTATGGGATTTGACATTTAAATCTATCGTAGTAACGGTCGAAACCGTTACGTGATTACCGCGCTGGATGAAGCTCGGATTCCTGCCTAGTTCTAGCTTTTTACTTAGGACTTGTAATGAAATGTGAGGATTTTAGTTCTTTTACAGTTAAATCAACTGGAGTTTGTTAGAATCTCTATTTAGCGCTACTGATGAAGTTTCACACTCAGCTTCACTCGCTGACACTGAGTGGGAGCGAACCGTACAAACTAACAGAGTTAGTTCAAAATTGCCCTCTAACTTTGAGTGTTTTTTTTTGTTATAATTGGATCATGCGTGCTTTTTCATATTAATACAAAAATTTGCGGAGCTTTACTTTTACATAATCTTTGTAAGTGAGCGACGAATGCTTTATTTCGGACAAACAATTTGATGGTGAGGCACACAATGACACGTATCGTATAAAGCGGCAATTACACTTCGTCGTTCGCCGCATGCTGCATGCTACGAACGGCGAAGTGTAAAGAACACGTTAGTCGGCCGCATTCGGCGATCGACAGCTGCCAAGACGCCGTAGTAGGCGGACAGACTAATGTTAAGACGACGCTCGTTGGCCTAAGTAGTTTAAAATGAATTCGGCGACCGCATTAGGTGAACGACGAAGTGTAATTTTTGCCGCTTTACACAATTGTATATCGCCCGTTGACAACTTAAACTCAATAGCAAATCTGTAATTAATCTTAGAAATCTAAACCGTATCTCAGTACTAAAACGATACTGAGATACGATATTTAAGTAGGTATTTGTTACCTTGTGATTTTTGGTTGTCAACTTGTGTAATTGTGTTAGTATTGGCTGGTCTGATTTAAATTTATAATTCAGGGGAACATTGAAAAATTTGGCTCCGAACAAGATTTCAACCTGCGACATCCTGGCATACTCGTCCAATCGCTCTGGTCAACTGAGCTATCGGAACAATCACGCTCGTACTCCAAATCTTTCAACCAGTTCCCTCTTACAACGCCTTACTTAGGCGTACATCTCAGGGAGGCGTGATCTGATGTAGTAACGGATCTTCGGTAGCACAAAAGGCACCACCAAACAAATAATAACTCGAAACATACCATATTTCTCCATCTCTATCACACGAATGTGATAAAATGAGTGCGATAGAGTTGGAGAAACTAATATCGATATTCGTGCTCATAGATAGACTGACGGACCTAAATTGACCTAACCGGGGCCTTTCGTTCGCCAGACCCCGGTGTGTTGGTGTCCAAGCTGCGAAGAAACGAGACGCCATTACGAATTCACAATGGAGTATCACCAGCTATCGCACAGTTCAGAAAATATGTGTTCTTACTCTCAGTTTCTCAGGTCAGAAATTCAGTTAATAGTTTCAGTTATCAGAAATTTCTCGTATTCGAATATAGAAAAAGCTTAACAGTGCTTGGATACGTTTTGTGTGGTTTGTTACAGTATTGCATTTGGTATTTAATATTAACTTAAATATACACTACGCAATGAGCTAGCAGTTAATGTTTCCGTTAATCGGAGTTTATTTCTCGCATTCAATTTCTGCGAAAATTTTAGAACGCGAGCTTCAATAATTTTTGTATTTTTTAAATTGATTCTTTTGAAATAATAAATTATGCGAACAGCAAGCTGGAATTATCATTGGAATAGCAATTGTTTATCTTAAGGAATTGTTTTGTTTGAAGTAAATTTCATTTGAATTTAATGGGACCGAGACCTCTCCACAGTGAAACTAGACCGCGTAGAGTCAGTCTGACCCAGGTCCAGCCTAGCTGAGTTTCTTGCTGGACTCTTCTCGACTAGGCAACCTTTAATGAAACAGCGAAACTCCTAGTAGCTCAATTCCACTCACACCTCAGATTCGGTTTAAGCCGCTCAACTAATCTCACTAAGGAGCAAACTTTTAGAGTCTTCCAATGTTTAAACCACCCGCGTGGTCGTGTCGGAGGTTTCCCCTGGATTTTCCCCAGGCCACTCTCCAACTGCGCACTCGCTATCGCTTTATTGGTCCGAGCGTATAAAGCCACAGTCAGGTACAGAAAAAGTGAAACTAGACTAGAAGGCTCGTTATTTTTAAAAGTACCTTACAATGTGTAGATATTGGCAGTCTATAGGTAGAAATAAAAGGTGTTTAAAAAATGATAGTCAAATGAGCAACCTTTTATGAAACAACAAACCCGGTTGGTATCAAAGTTTGTAGAGGAATTTCTTAAGCTTTAACTGCGTCCCTTTTTCCACATTCATTCCATATGCCTGTAGAAAATCTTTAGAATAAGTATACTATCTAAATGGGTAACAAAAGTCATCTCTCCTGTTGTCAATAGTTAACGGCTTATATGCATGAAAGTTATGCTTTTATTACATGGATGTATATATATGGATGGATGTACATGGGTGTATATACTGGGTGATTTCTGGGTCGTGATCAGGAGTTCAGTTTCATGGGCCTGATTATCTACCTGATTCCTGATCACGACCCATAAATCATCCTGTATAGTACGGACGGAGACACTGTTTATGCGGATTACTAGTCCAATTCTAACTTGTAGCTTTGTAGCCCATAACTTTGATATGTCCACAGGAAAGACGCGAACCTAAATCTGTTTATGAACCATTTTCCTGTTTTGTTGATTGGTAACGAAAAAATAATATTATTTTTGCTCTTGTTTAATAGCGTATTAACTAGTATTAACGTCAGCTTGGTAACGGCGTGTGATGCGAAATTTCAATTTTCCCGTAAACTCACGATCACAGAGTAATTTGGCGCCGACCCCGCTGCGATCCAATTCGCAATTTTAAGGTCATTAATATCGATATCGATTAAAAAGGAAATTGCTGCAATGTGGGCGGTTTCTTGTTTATTTTACTAATCTTATATTAATTATAGTCTTATCTTTCAAGACGACTTGCCCCTCCACAGCGAATCTCATACTATGCGCAATTGTACGGATTGGGTTGTGGAGGGGCGCGCCTTCGTATTGATTTTACACGCACTATACACAATTATATAGTACTTTTATGTCACGAGCGCAGGTTAGTCGTTGTTGTAGTTGTGACACATACGAATACATAGGTAAACAACGTGAGGGAACTCATAGCTCCTACGCTGACGCACACATGGACAATGTGCATGTATAGCTCACACAACCATGGTCCACCCGCGCTCGTGAGATAAAAGTACTCTATATAGAGCACATAGATTAAAGCATTTTTTCTAATTCACGGCCCTTTACTTAGGGACATTGTTTCAACAATGTGTGAATTTTTGTATAAATAATGTTCCTGTAGGTACCTACACACCTATAGGCGCCTACTTACTTACTTACTACTACTGCGTATTTTGTTTGGCAGACAGAATATTCATAGATGTATTGTTTTGCAGAATTTTCATTTCATAGAAAACTTTTTTTTACGAGTACTAAGGGGTCGCAGTTCTCACCTAAACTTACCTACTTTTCTGGTAGATCTAATTAGGTTCTACACAATGGGAATAGCTTTATAGCTGTACCTATAAAGTTAACGGTTTCTAAAAAAAAGTTTCTATGGAACGAAAATTCTGCGAAACAATACATTCTATGAAACATTTTTCTGCAAAAGAAGGGGACACCAGTAGTGACCTGTTCGAATAAGTAGGTATTTATTTTTTATATCTGATACGAGTATTCAGGAAATAGTTATTGTTGCCCACCACTCTCTCCTAGCCGTTTGCCGGCTACGGCGACTGCTTCAACTCCGATGTTGGTTGCGTTCGTGCGTTCTCGTGTGGCTTACGTAGCCGATCTTATTAACGAAGACCCATGCACACAGCGGGCACGTAAACACACCTTAACATATCTGTAGTTGATTGCCGCTGGTGGTCGGACTTTCAGCTGATCTCGGTTTACGTCCAGCTCTGTGCAGCGACGAGATTCAAAACTATCCGTTGCCTTTTTCACAAGAGATCTCCATACCCGGCGGTTGGCGGCCTGTTTCTCCCACTGGAATGGGTCAATGTCGCAGTTCTTCATGTGGCGGTTCCGTGAGCCAGATATGCGAAAATACCCCAAGGATTTTCCCATTTTTCTCAGAATCGTTGATATTTGTAGACGTGGGAAAAATATATATTATTATCTTACTTATATTATCTTTAATAACACAGCTTTCGTTACACGATTCATAACGCTCGATACAATTAATTCCCAAAGTAACCTCCAATTTGATTTCTTTTTCCAACTTTACTTATTATTATTTTTTACTATGTAGCCAGACAGAGAATGAATTCCTTTGGAAATGGGTACCCTGAACCAAAGGAATTCAGAGTACTCCCGCTGAACTCCATCATCCGGTTTGTGGAAATGTTGGAGAGCAGCTTGGAGTAGGTATAAAGGAGGGGGCAATTGCACAAAAGATCCCATTGGGTCGAGGTGCATCCGCAAGGGCCCTCATACTAATAAGATAAGATAAGATACTATGTGACTATGAAACATAAAAAGGAGAAAAATCACTCATAACTAAAATAGTAATTTGACAGCTTCCGAATTTCGATAATTTGAGGCAATATTTTTAAATAAATAAAAATCGACAAATTCTGCCGTAACAAGATATGCGGCCTGCAAGCTCTATCTCTGTTACCCTTTCGAAATGTGACAGTGACGGCTGAGCGCTCGATGTTCGATTTCATCTGGGTACATGAACGGCCTTAATCACATATTTATATCTAAGGAATTGTCCGCCATGCTTTCGCTTGCCCTCCTCCAATACCGAGTAAAAGATGCGCTTAGCCCCTCGACCCTCTGTCATCCTTCACATCCTTGCCCACGAATTAGGGATCAAAGTTGTACTTTTCTTCCCTCATTTGAGGGTTACGATGGCTCTTCCTCTTAGAAGGTGTGAAAGGCAGTATCTGCCGATCAATATTACCGCCCTCGCCGTACTAAAGTAGGGGATTTACTTACGTTGTTTACCTACACTCTTTCCTAATGTGACTTACGAATTCATAATGGGAAAATATGTTTTTATAAAAGGTAAATATAAAAATCAAACATTAATAATTTTAGTAAATCCCTTTGCAAGGTAGGCGTGAGCGGCTTAAGAGCCGCGCAGCCTGGTAAATTATGTTTTTGCGAAGCCTCAAAGCTTTGAAAATAAGCAACAAAAAATTCAGAAAAATATCATATATTTTTGTAGGCTCATTAACAATTTACAAAAAGAATATCGAAAGAGGCTGTTTGTTACTTCTAATTCGAAACTGCTTCTAGGTATACTATAAATAATATTTCGACCTTTCATTTGGAAAAAGAATTCGCTCGAATCTAAAACTTAAGGATGATTCACGCTAGACCGTTCGGTGTGTATATATGTATAATAAAAAAATAAAATAAAACCCTAGGTTAATAACAATCCACTATTTTTAGTAATTGTAGGGTTGTTGTAGGGAAGTGGATAGAGATAGGATTGTAGTGATAAAAGTGCTGCACATCGCCTACAACCTACAACACACTTCAATCCGGTTCCCACAGTCTTACGAAACCCGTGGAGACCCCTTCTCGAAGTTAGGGGGGAGGGGTGGTATTCTAACTGAGGCTTTAAGAACAAAGTTAATTATAAACCTTAGTGGATATTATTAAAATATCTTATTACCCACGACGGAACGGAGAAGGCATATGCGTTCATTTTACTCATAATAGGATTAAAGAGTATAATCCCACCCATCCATCGTTTTCGGGCAAAGTTGCCTGTATTAAATATTATAAGGGATTTATCAAATATATCCAGATTTTAAAATAGGTTCTACCTACACAATGTGAACAGCTGTGCCATACAAATATGATTACATGGCACAGCTGACTTGGTCAGTCTACGTAATATAAATACATAGTGTCTCGAAAAAAACATAAAACATTTTTTTACATACAATCAGTCATGTCTTAGCCTAGAATCTCGACACATGCACGTTGTCTATGGGTTCGCATCCAGCCCGCGCTCGTGAGACAAAAGCACTATAACGCATAAAAATTTACAGCAAATGAATGAATAACTAGATATGATCTGTCAGATAACTTTCGACGTCTATATAACTCATCGGATTTTCAAAAGTAATTCAGAATATCTACGGGCCATAGTGACATTCTGATTTTTTGTGTTAGTTCACTTCCGAAGCAAACCAATTGGCCGATGTTCTTTTGTCCGGTCCAGAAAGACCGAATAAGAATAGCCAAAATAGATCGGATCCCAAACTATTCCGGCTTATTGATAACAAAACGTGTACAGTCTATTTTTTATTAATCAAAAGTACATAACAATAATAGTACATTACTTACCAAGGGCGATAAAACAAAGAATGTCTCAGATCGCAGGTATTTTACGCCCGAGCCGAAGGCAAGGGCGATAAATATGCGATCTGAGGCTTTCTTTATTATGGCCCGTGGTAAGTACAAAATTTTATGTCACCCCCTGGCCAGGAAGTGGTTTTTTTCGCGCGCGGAGCGTGCGATAATGGCCACTTTATGGCCAGGTGTGACATAAAAACAGTTTATCTACACACATATCATAAATCCTCTAATATGCGTTCGGAAACCGTAGAAAATGACTCTCATTTCAACATTCAATTAATTTATGGCAATTTTCTTATCTGTGGCTAAGGCTACAGCAGTAATAAAATATTTCATTTTAATCTCATATATGATGTTAAAATATTACGTCAAACAAAACTGTCAAAATTTAAATGTCAAAGTTGACATGTCCCTATTCTAGTATCACTGAAAATTCAAATTTAGTCGATGCGAAATGTCAGCTCGATGTTTTTTTAGTATATATCGCACGAAATTTGAGCTAGAACGACATGATCACATCAGAATAAGGACTCTTTACTTTTTAAAATAACATTCAGGTATCGGTTGCCAGTTCTGATTTCGATATTTCCGCAACCGTGCAAAAAAGGTTGTATTAACACAATTATTGTATTTATTTACTACGGTTTCTGAGAACCCATCTTAGAGTAATTATAATATGTGTGTAGATAAAGTAATGTATGCAACTGTACACAATTAGGCATTAAAACACTCGTGTGACCTTATTATGAAACTCGCCTTCGGCTCGTTTCATAAAACACACTCGTGTTTTAATGCCCCTCATTATGTACCAGTTGCATAAACTACTATTTTGTGACTCGCCAAACTGTGGGAACAGTTTGTTGGCGAGAATGCGCTCATATTATCTAATGCTAGGTAAACTTAAACAATAAACATGAGACATTTTAATTCTCTCTCTTAACAAATCAATTTCGTTATATATTTTAGGTATCATTAGTTTTTTTGCCATAATAGTTTTTATAGTTTTTTGTATATATTTCTATGTCCATATTTTTTGTTCTATAAGTATTTATTTTGTTTTAAAACCTTACACTCATTATTAAAATAATTTAATTTTCTACGGCTATTAAATAGTGCACTCTTTGATGTATAGGTAGTATTTTGTATAGCTTTTCGTAATTACCTAAACGAACGTGTTTGAGTTTAGTTTCATTTTATAAGGCAACGCGAGCAGCGCCAGCGCCTCTGGTGGCCTTTAGGTGTTAACTATTTTTTGCCATATAAATTAAGATAAGATAAGAATTTATTTATTCAAGTAGGAAAACGCAAACGACGCGACGCGTAAGAGTAAGCGCAAACATGTTCGTTTGTGTTTTGTTATGAAAAAGGTTATACTAAGTAGAGGTACTTATGAGCACGTTATACGTTACCACCCTGTAGGCCTAGCACGTGTTTCGCTCGAGAGTATGTCGGCGTATCTCGAGCTGTCCGTCACTTTCACAGCGCCAATCAGAAAAAGACGCGTAGCTCGAGATAAGTCGAGATACTCTCGAGCGCAACATGTGCTACGGGCGCTACAGGTTCTGCGCAATAGACATTTTAATAGGTAGCGCAAATGTAATACCGATATTGTTACCTTATACCGAAAAATAAGAAAAAAATAAAAATAGCCCCGGCAAAGGAATAGTCTTTAGAACTGCGTTACAGAATTCCGGAAAGAGGACCCTTCGATAATGACATTTCAAGGTTAGCCTGTCATCTCATTACAGAACATCATAGGTACCGCTTCTGCAATGCATGTTAATCTATACGAGTAAGGCTATAGCGAGTAACTTTAAGGGTGAGGCTAGACGAGCGTAATTTTGTAAGTTATGAGCCGCGTAATTTCATCCGAGACCATACTTGTGGCATTCACCGAAATTTTCGGTTAACGTCACAACTATGGCCTCGGCTTTTTACATTACATTAGTCATTACATAATTTACATTTTCCGGTCTCTACTTTCACCAACCAGACCCTAGTTGCCTGACAGATATAACTAGTCCCATTGTCCAATAATGCACAACTAATTTTGCTAATGCGACTTCTGATAGTTTTAATCCCAGCCGTTCCGATTTGCACCTGCGATTTTTTTACTAATACTTAGGTCCGCCATTCTATAGGCTGAACGTTATCTTATCTCCCGTATCCTCCCAAGTACAGTATTCCTTCCACGCAGTACAGTATTCTTTCATAATTTTGAATTACTAATTCTTTGTCAAAGTTTGTTTTCATGAGCAAAAACTTTTAGTTTAAAGCTGGATTCACATTTATGAATCTCCAGAAGTAAATAATAGGGATGTTGACACCAAATAAGAAAATCAATGAATCCGAATTTTCTCGAAAAAGGATCAAATTCTCTATCAAATAGTGAAAAAAGTAATCCAAAAGAATAAATAATTACATAATTATAAGTCTTCAAAGTTTTAGGAGGGGGCATTTTCTGTCCCTTTTCCGCAAAACGCCCCGTTGTATTGAACGATCGTCATTTACTATGGCGCTCGAGGTCAGTGACGTCACTGACCTGTAGCGTTTTCTCTCTCTAACTAAAAACATTCTAACGGTTGTACTTTCGTTATTTTTTGAGATATTTGAATAGGATTTTCACTTTTTGGCATAGTTATATGTATTCTTTCGTTTGGAGTATTAAAAATTTTTGAGTCAACATCCCTATTTAGTGAATCAGGCGTTACTTTACAGAATTCCGTGATAAATCCAACCTATCTCATTATCACTGATAGACGTACACGTTCTTTTAGCGGAATAGCAAAGGAATATTGTTGGATTTCTCCAGAAGTAATTAAAACTGTTAATTGCTGTCTCATGTCAAACTTACGTTAGGTTGATCTACCTGTCATATTTAGTATGGATAATGACAATTGGATCAACCTTATGCAAGCTCGAAGCCGTAACGTAATTCCCCCTTTGCTCTACAGCCTGCAGAGACAGGTCAGCGTGATGAGCATGAACCTGTCGCAAAAGCTGGACGAGCTGCAGCGCGGCGACCGACAGCTGGAGACGACGGTGGCGCTGTGCGAGATCAGGACGCAACTGCAGGAGCTGACGAAGAGCGTCGAGTCATGCCAGAGCGAGGTGTCCGAGGTTAGACGGTTTATACAAACAAACCATGGGTACCTAGCGGTGTTAATGGGCCACCAAGTGACAGCTTTGATGCCCCATTGGCACCGTTAGGTACTCATATGTATGAATATTTGGTAACGCACGGTAAGGGGCGGTTGAAGCGCGACAAGGCCTTACCCAGACACGATGACAAATGTACTGTCAAGGAATTAACTACGACTTGTTACGGTCTGTTAACTGCATTCACATACTCAAAGTTTCCCGTTACAAGAATTTTTTTTTGATTGCACGACGTATAACTCACGTCATTTATAATCTGTAAAAAAACGAAGTACATCTACATATAGGTAGTTGAGAAAATGTTTTAGTTTATTTACTGTGGCTAGACGCAACATGGACTAAGTGTGTGCCAATACTTCGAAACCAATACCAGCAAATTCCCGTCTCGGCATCTAGCCCTCAATCTCTTCAAACACGTCACTCACATGCTCCATGGTAATGCACCGGTATTATTTCCGAGAACTGATTCGATATACCGATACCGGTCGGTAACGTGAACGCGTTTGGAACGTGAATGGAAATAAACCGGAAGGTAGGCAACGGAACTCCGTATTACAACATTGTAGGGTATCCGTGTTTGAGCTCATTGGAATCGTTATGAGATGCAGTCTGGTAATGATTTACTAAAAAGTGTAAAAACCGACCTCAAGAAACACTAAAAAGTTGAAAGTAATTTTTGAAGTCGGTGCCATCTAAAGAAATTGAAAATTAAGTCGACTCTAAAGTCTACTTTAAAAAGTGAACTTTTGGCCTATTTGCGAATAAATGTTTGATTTTTGATTACCTACTTTACGTCTAAATTTTTCAATAAGAAGCGTAAAGTCTCATACTGAGCTATTAGAAGTTAGGTAGGCAATTATTTTCAACTTTTTAGTGATTTTTAGGGCGGTTTTATGTTATGGTTAAAACTAGAACTATCTGTGAAAATTTGTTTAAACGGGTGTAACGCGAGATTTAGAGGTATGTGTTTATCTTTGTTACCGACGATTCGACACAGGTGTCTGTCGTCTCAGCGAGTTGTCAACTCCAACTCCTCAACGGAGATATGGGTACACAATCTTGACAACCCCACAAAAGTTTAGAAAAATGTGTCTTTTAAGTGTGTACAAAGCGCGAGAGTTTAAAATGTTACTTTTATTAATATTTATGCATTAAGTGGTCCGATGTAATAATAACGTATCTAAGTTGATATTAATCGGGGCTTGAGTTAAATTCGTTATATTTAGTGGCATACAGATGTTACGATGCCTACTGTGCCAGCGGACAGAGGATTCAAAAGGCATTTGCATATGCTTTGCATACTGCCGGGCTGTCACTGTCATGTAACTTTAGTTAAGCCGTTCAAGTAGATTACTGTACTATTACTGAAACTGTGACACTGACAGCAGTGACAGGTGATGTTATTCCAATTGATATTCTGCCTTAATCTCGATATAAATGGCCAATAACTGGCCACTTGCGAAAATGTTACCCATCAATGTGCAATGTGCCATCAATTTGTGCAGTGAAGGAAGACCGCCTACCGCCTTCCCTTAAGAGGGTATGAATACGAACAATTACGAGCGTGAATAATTGTGATTATTTAAATTTTACGATTGCTATTGAAGAAAAGCGAATGCTATGTATTTTGTGTTTAAGTACCTTTTTAGAACATTACGTTGCTAGATTCGTCGATCTACGAGCTCAAAAATAAAACGGCCGTTTCTTTTTCATAAAGCCACGTCGACGAACGACGCCAGTGGGTTCGCTCGTAATTGTTCGTACATGCAACCTTAATTTGAACAAAAATGTAAAAATCTATAGTTCAAGCCTCGACGGCGCTGAATAATTCAAACAATTCTAATCAAGAAAAAAATACAAAAAGACGGTCAAAGATTATTATTAAGGGCAAAATAGATTAAGATAGCTCTGATCCCAGTAATTTTGATTTTATTTACTTAAAAAAACCAATAATTGCTTGCAGATTCCTGCCACGATTGATGCTGAAACCAATGATTGGTTTGCTGACTGGGTGGCCCAAATAGGCAATTTACCTTAATAAATTATTTATTCAAACATACCTACAGTGTATATATAATAGAAATTTTATTACACCAGTGTTAAAGTAGAATATCTAATGCCACAGCATAATGTCAGTGGTAAACTTGGACAACCAACGATAGAAGCTTGTTTATAAATATTATGTACAGTCAGGGGCATAAATATGTATACATTTTTGGACCTTATTTCAATGGAATAAGGTGAAAAAGAGTATACTTATTGGTGACCTACTCTATACGTTCCCAAAGGTTCAACCTTATGCGCGTAACTATAAAATTGTGTGCTCATATTTTCCATGTCCATGCACATACTATCTAAGTCAACTGTATTTTATTTATATTATTTTTTATTGAACCTGACTGTGGCTTTATAGGCCGGGCCGGGCCCAATAAAGCGAGAGCGCGGTTGAAGATTAGCCTGGGGAAAATCTAAAACCTCCGACACGACACGACCACCACTCCTCTGGTTGGTTTAACACGTTCACAGTCCAGTGCCCCATTACATGGGTCACGACGAACTATCTCCACAAGTCCGTGCCCCGTACATGGGTCACTATAGCCGACCAGGTACCTACGCGGGTCATTGTCAGATTTAGGTGCGCGTCTTTTCGGTGGTAATGTCAAAAGTTAAGGGCTACAAAGCTTAATTTTCGATTGATTTGATAACCCGCATAATCTGTAATTCCGTGCCTATAAACCCATGTAATAAAAACGTAAATTCCATGCACACAAGCCGTTAACTATTGACCACCGAATGGACAACTTTTGATTTTCCGACTGACAATGACCCACGCACTCAAATCACTATAACTGCATTCGATAAAAGAATTCGGAAGAAGTGCATTGGTATATTTTTGGACCTTGCTAAGGCCTTTGACACCGTCTCGGTCACTATTCTCTTAAAAAAACTAGAATGCGCGGGAATTAGGGGAGTGGCTCTAGACTGGTTCACTAGTTACCTCACTAATCGCAGACAAATGGTGAAAATAGGTGATATGGAGAGTGATCAGCTTCCTATTAGCTTCGGGGTACCGCAAGGTAGCATACTCGGCCCATCACTATTTACGTTGTATATTAATGATATTTTTGACATTAGTATCCCCAATTCAAACCTGGTGTGCTATGCGGACGATACAGTAATACTGGTAAACGGGAAATCTTGGGATGAGGTATATTGTTTGGCGGAGAACGCACTTATAAAGGTTAGATAGTAATCTCCTGACTCTGAACGTCGATAAAACGAACTTTCTAGCCTTCTCTAAAACATTAGCCAATGCACCCCCACCAGAAAGAACTATTAAATTCCATACATGTGCACATAACGATACTGCGGGGCAGATGCTTTCTGTCTGCTCATGTCGGACAATTAAGAGGCAAACAGCCGTAAAATATTTAGGGATACTGTTCGACCAAAACCTGACCTTTCTACAACACATCTCCACGCTTGCCACAAGAGTCAGGAAACTCATATATGTAATGAAAAGACTTCGAGGCTGTGCTACCCCAGATATACTCCGAGTGGTTTATCACGCTTTAGCCCAATCGATTCTACAGTATGGAGTAGCCGTCTGGGGTAGCGCAGCTAAAACCCATATGCTCCTTGTGGAAAGGGCACAGAGAGCGGTAATAAAGGTTATGATGAAAAAGCCTTTTAGATATCCCACAAATCTGTTGTACCAAGAAACGAAGTTTCTGAGAGTGAGACAGCTATTTGTCATTAAAGCGGTCACTAGAATACACAAGAACATGATAGGCTCTGTCAGCCACGAGCGAATTTCAAAGAAGCGTATTTACAAGATACCTCTTCCTAGTTACAGATCAGATCTTGCCAGGAGGTCGCCCGCGTACGCACATTTATGTGCATATAACTACATATGTAAACAAATGGAAATTAAACATCTATCAGCCACTCAAGTTAAAACTCTAGTAAGAAACTGGCTTTTTACACTGACTTACGAAGACACAGAATGCATCATTAAACACATCAAAGCAAAGTAAACCCAATCAAGCAGAACACACACACACACACACACACACACACACGCACACACACACACACACACACACACACACACACACACACACACACAAACACAAACAGAGACTAAATAGCTCTTGAAAAAATAAAAGTTTAGTAGTATTTATTAGAATGTTGTAACTATATTTATGTTCATGTATGTACCTAAAATTCACTTAAGAACTTTATTATTGTTAACCGCACTCGCAAAGGCCAAGATACAGGCTCAGCCTAGTTTGGTCTTTGATGGAACATCGATCAATGTATTTATCTGTTTTGATTAATAAACCTTTTTTGATTTTGATTTTGATTTTTTTTGATAAAAGGCTTATAAAGACAATTCTGATTTATCAATTCATATTTTAGTTATATTTATTATAATATATTGTAATAATCCGAGTGCATACCTGGTCGATTCATAGTGACCCAAACGTGGAGCACGGACGTGTGATGAAAGTAATTTGATTGGACGTCCAAGAAAATTGAAACATTTTGTATGGGGACTGTGAACGTGTTAAACATCTTTTTTTAATAATCTCCTTTGCCCAGGTGAAACGTGACATGGTCGCCATCAAACAAGAGTTGGACACGGTACAACAAGTGAAGGAGGAGATCGAGGAACTGAGGGAGTACGTCGACCGGCTAGAGGAGCACTCCCAGAGACGGAAGCTGCGGCTTCTGGAACAGGTAAATTAGACTTTATGGAGAATATGATAGAGTTCAGTTTTGTAACCTAGCTACAAACCGATCGCTCACGAAATTGTTTTTTTTTTCTCGAAAATGGAAGGTAAAATGTACATGAAGACCAAATTCGCATATTGTCAAACTCCAAGTAATCTACTGTATCATGTGTTACCAGAATACGTATGTAGGTATTTACCGTGTACATTGTCTATTAAAGATGTACGAGGCCCAATTTCAGCTCAATAACTAGTTCTAACTAGTTTGTAGTTAAGTCGTAACTACTTACTCATAACTGATACAAGCAATTGCTTGGCCGTGACATATGCAATGTGTTGTGCATATATTGAAAGTTTGCTTCCCTAACTATGTAGAACGTTGCCTAGCCAATCAGCGATGCAATATATTCTAAGTAGGTATATTACACTAATTGCTCGATTTCTAAGCGCTAGGTTAGACAAATAGTTGTTCAGTATCTACGTATGTACATGTTGGGGTCGCCTTTCTTCGAATCGATAAGGACTGTAACTTACAGGGTGGTCCATATGAAATGAAAGATATTTTATTGCTTAATGTGGGTCTAGTAAAAATGTTTTTTATTTAAAAAAAAAACCATTTTTTACAGCAACATAGTGGTTTTAAATTACTCTCTTATAGGTATCTAAAATAATCAAAATAATTTATTACCTACGTTCGATAAAAGTTAGTGAAAAAGTTTTCGTAAATAAAAAATTTGGATACCTATGAGATACCAGTTCCAATTTACAAAAATCTTAATAAAATAAAATAAAATAATAAAAATAGACATTAGTGGACAAATAATGTGTGTCTAATTTAAAATAAATTCAAAAACTTTTACCTACAGATCATCAGCTTGCTATTTATATAAATTATTAAATACCTACGGCCTATAAATACCCCTAGTCCAGTAATGAATATACATTTGGTCTAACAGGATTTGCTTTTAGGTAGTATCTATCGAGAAAGGCCAAAGTAGGTACTCGGAGGCCACACAAATAGATCAGAACGTTCCGTCGTTCTAGTAGGTATCAAAGGACGGCGGTCTGAAGTTTCGGGTTTAGATATTCAATGCGAAATTCTGGTGATTCTCCTGGCTTGAGAAGTTACGAATGGATCCTTGCAGTGCGCTTTTAGTCAAATATAGTTAATTAATTAGTACAGATTTACTTATTTAATTACTTAATGGGCGCATTTATACTTTACCGTGGGCGGCCACGGCACGGTAAAACTATGGTTTCTTCATTTAATTTATCAAAAGCCTATTTATTTTATTTATTAAATAGAGAACAATAAAAAACTTAGGTACTCTAGAATAGTTCCCTGCAAAACTGTTTTAACAGTTTGTCTGCAGGTGCGAGTCTCTATAAATCTAATTGGCTGGTAACGTAATTATTGTGTGCTATCCTTACATACACAGGAGGTATTTTTAGTGCTGTTTTAAATTTACGCTTATTTGGCTCATGTGATGTCTTCGGGCAAAGTAGGTATTTAAGAAGTACGGGATTCTTTTGGCTAGAGTAGGGTCTCTAAAGTAGTTACAGACCCGAGATACTTCATATTTACCCGCCGACATCGACACCTTGTACCATATTTGTGCTCTATGGGTATTGACTGGATTGTGATGGTTATTAACTGTTAGAAGGCATTTATGTTTTAAACTAACTGGGAGTATTTTACAGATTTTAAACAATTTGCTATCATAGTCACCCTACAGCTATATCTCGTTTTCTTATTCACTAATAATTTTAAGAATCTAGTTTGTAAAGCTTCTATTTTATCTATTTGGGATTTAAATGTAAGTCCATAACAATCAAGTGCATAGCCCAACACAGAAGCTACTATAGCATTCGGGTTTGCTTAAACGTGGCGTCACGCGTTAGTACCTACTCGTATGCGACCTCTTCCTGCGCTGGCGATGGCGTCGCGAAAACTGACGAATTGCGAGCACATTGTTTCATTTACACACACTAGCGCCAATAGGTCCGTTAGTCAACAAAATAAGCTTTCTTCGTGTAATTTTTTTTTTTACTCCCGTTTAACACCCACAATCTAGGCTAGGTATACCTGTTATTCGATATTCTACATTCAATATGCCGATTCTGAATGCATCTATTGTTGCACTTGCACTATTGATATTTCTGCTTCACTTCCCTTCCCATCTCGACTGCCTAGTTTAATGGAATGTACTGCTTGCTACTGATCGGAGCAGATTTAGCAATCAATTAAAAGGAATAGCGCAACATCGAAACTTGTACAACACCATCAGAAATGTCACTGTCAGTATCATAGGGATCTTAGTTCAGCGCGGGCACAATAGGTATTAGGTATGTTGGTTTTTCAAGGATGATTCTTTATCACATCAACCGATGTCAATATTTTTTATTTTATTTGAAAGAAGGTATTTTTAACATAATCTTGTAAGATTATATATAAAACAAAAATATATGCAAAAGTGATTAAATTACAAACAAAGTATAGAAGAGTTTTTTGATGATAAAAAAAAAGAAAAACTAGACAGAGCTATGGCTATATTTTTCCTGTTTTACATGCATATTAATGTTATGTAATAATTTTTTTTCGCGGTAAACTTCGGAGTTAAATGTATTTTTTTTACATTTTCCCTCGTAAATCGAAAATTACCCAACAAAAAAAAATGTTTCAGAATGTACAACTCAAGCCCGAAAACCTCACGGTTCAAAATAAATGTCATACGATAAATAAATAAATAAGCCCTTTCATATGACACCCCACTTGACATAGTTGCCAGACTTAAAAATTTTGAACCCCCTTTTATCTGTCATTATTCACAGAAAATAAAATATAATATATTAAAAAACCATCTTCCATGTATCTGGGTTACCCTTGCTTATATCTATTTCAAATCGATAGCATAAGTAGTTCTTGAGATATTGAGCGATGTGTCAGACAGACAGACAAGTGAAACTATACGGGTTCCTTTTCTACCTTTGTGGTACGGAACCCTAAAAACGTGACATTTGCTGCATCCCCACTCTCCAATATGAGATTAAACTGTTATTTTAAACTCGTACTATTTATGATATATTCATCATTCTGGTTGAACCAGTGTAAAAGGTTCTTATTAGTTTTTAAACATCGGGATAGTTTTTATAGTGACCACTTATTTCTTCTAGCCTTCGTCCGCATTCGTCAAATCGAAGAAAAAGAAACGTCGAAAAGTATGTAATTGATGGTCTATGGTCATCTATGTATGCACTGTGGTCACCATACGGTATGCACCGATGTACAATACGCTTACTTTAAGTATCACACTGACACATATGCTCTTATTTATTTGGATATTATAAATTTTCTAACACATACACACTGTCTAAAAATCGAGTGTTTGTAATAGAAACTCTATTAAATTAGCGTTACAGTAAAATATCGAATGGAGTATATCAGGGTGTCAATAAAACCAACGCCAAAATGAAGAGGGGTGATAGAGCAGCTCAAAAGCTATCGATTTGTCCCCATGTATGTTCTGCGATTTTTAGTAGTTTTCGAGATATTCACAGTTTTAACAGCAATTTTGGGATTTTTCCCTTAATAATCGTGTTACGGGATAGTAGTTAAGTTTAAGTGAAATTTCTTTTTTTTTCGTCAGTATCCCTCTTAATTTTGACGTTGGTTTTAGGGACACCCTGTATGTCACATACCAGTGTCAAACTCAATGCAATCGTATTAAAATTAAAAGCCTATTTTATGGAGACGCGGTGGAAAATATCAATAAGTAAAGTAAAGTAGGTACCTAAAGTTTATTTCATACGTACTTACAAGTGTAGTGTCAGTTTGGTTTATACAAAAGGTACATACATACTCGTGTAGTTATATCGGAAACTGAATAACTCAAATATGCATGGTAAATATCCCGTTATTAAGGCCGTGTATTACAACTTTTGAGTTTTTAAAAACAATCTGAGACATAGAATATAGTGTCTTAAAATCTAAAAAAAATATATGTGTTACATAAGGATCTCATCTAGTCAAAATCGCAGTCAGTTACATGACCTGATGAATTTCACTCGATAGAAAAAAATCGCGAAGTTACCCCTTTTTGGAATGTTTTTTCAATACTACGGCTATATTACTGATATTTAACATTTAATTTTTGTACTCAATTAAAGATCGTAAATAGTTATAGACAAATTCGCAGGGTTTGCTTTGATAAAATGATTGGCTTAATGACTATAGCTAAAACTGCGCGGAGAGCTTGCGTAGAGAGCGGGATGGTTAATTGTAAACTCACGCGTGTTAGAGCGGGACATTTGCGTTGGGGATACCTCCCCTTAATCGTAATTCTAACATCATTATTAGTTATATAGTTCTTGCACTTTAAATATGAGTTCCAGAACATCTTATATATTGGCTCCTGCACTAGGCGTAGCCTGTCTCAAAAGTGCATAATTGTGGGGTTACATCAAACTAACTTGGTTTTTTGGGGTTACTTCTCGCTAAGAAAAGTGGACATCCCCACAACTAGCAGAGTTCGGCGTTACTCGTTCCCGCCTTCCGCTCCGCGTCTCCATAAATGTCTATTTGTTCTTTAATACAGACGATATTATTATGAAATAATGTCATGATGATGATTTAATTATAATAGTCATGTTTATAAGTAATGAACTTTTACAGTCGAGTAAACAAACTATGTCTTCTCTACGCCATAACCTGTGCCTATCAGAGCTAAAAATATGTTCGATTTTCGTTAAACCGTCTAAATAAAGAGTCTTGGCCTACGATCTGAAATAGTTATTAAGAATCCAGCTTACGACAGAAAGATTCGGAGTTCGACTGCTTATAGTGTAAATAACTCACACACGCGCATAAACATATCAACACACATAAACTGTCGACTACCACTAGTGAGGTCTACCACAAGTGTACTGGAGTCTGAAACCATGATCCATTTTGTATTGTCCTTTCAGATCACATATAATACCCGACAATCTAGGTATTTTCTATATACCTACGTTTGGTTTGCGCGTCTATGAGCTTGCGAGCGCGGGTAAGCCATGGTTGTGTGTGCGTCAGCGTAGGCGCTATGAGTTCACGTTGTCTATGTGTGTTTGTATGTGTCACAACTACAAGAATGGCCAACCCGCGCTCGTGTGGTAAAAGTATTATACCTATAATGCCACCGCTTAATTGAGATGGCGCGGGAGGGTAGCGACAGCAGAGACATGTCGCCCGCTACCCGACTGCTACCCTTTGACATTTGCACTCTTATTCCCGGCGCATCTCAAGCGCAACTCAGTTTTAAGCGGTAGGCTTATAGTTTGCCTATACATGGTGATTCGGGAGACGTGAGCAGGATCAACGGTCAAAAAGGACCCTGATTGATTACGTACCTGACTCGCGCCTTGAGTTCCGGTTACCTAACTACCCATAGTGAACAAGTCCTTTTCAGCATACCTATTAGGAAGAACCAGGGGACCAGTAATGGTCACGTTTATCGTCTGATCATCATCATCATCATCATATATATTGAATTGCGGCACTTGCGTACAATCGTACATTGCTAGTGAGGCCAATACGAGAGCGACAGCTACGTCCGTATATGTGGCAAGTAAATGTCGTGCTCGACGCTGTAGGGGGCGCAGCGCGCTGGTGTCTCAACTCTCGCTTATGGGACAAGAGATCGAACCAAGTCATCATCATGTAGCACCACGCTTTCACCCAGTGCCTTCCTCCAGAGGGTTTGTTCCGTATGCTTGTTTGTATCGTCAAGATAATGAATGTCTGTCACTTTCGGGTACCACTTAATAGGAAGCGACTGATGCTCTTTCTTTGTCATCGGGCCCAGGATATTGTTTCTGGATAGTCTGACAGTGTGTGCTAACTGTCTTTATGTTCCAGGGACTGACGTTCTTCCTCTCCTACGCCATACTGGCGGCTGTCCTTGGCATGCTGCAGTTCGGATACAACACTGGTGTCATCAACGCTCCCGGCAGGGTAAGTTAATTACCGACCCAGTTATTTATTTCCACCGGGTCAATATTAAATATGGCCTCGGCGGCTGTCATCCCATAGAAACTTAACTTCGTGTACGGATTACTGCTTATTACGAACACCGTTTACGATCACAGACGGTTTGGTGCAAACCAACCTTAATAGTTACTTTCGTTTATCACATATACTCGTAGTGGCGGGGCGATGACTCTGTGGCGTCGCTCCTGGTAACTGTCAAATCTGACATGTTCTGCAACGCGCTATCGAAGTTTCTAAAGTTATAGTTGCATAAATATAACTTCTTCGGACTTCGATCCCTAAGAGATCTCTCTAAATGATTGTCGTTTATCGTTTTTTTCGTTGTCTTCCTGTGTTTTCTATCTATTGTATATTTGTATATAATTAGTAGATAAACTTTCCTGTAGGTATATATCAACCCTGTGCATTATCCTGCATAGGAACACATTCTTCTTCTACAACTATATCGAGCGTCTCGTGGTGCGTTGGAGTGTTGAGGGCACAAGAGCGGGCGGCACATCGCCTATGCGATGGACTGACCAAATCAGGGCCGCGGTATACGCACCCTTGCATTTGTGCACTAGGAAAGCGGCCTTGAGAGGCGAATGGCGACGGATTTGTGAACCTTGCCACTAAAGCGATGATGGTCGTGTGATAAACGAAAAGATAAGCATCTGTCACTTTCTGACACCACTCGATAGAACGAGACAGAAGCTTTATCTTGTCTCTCCTCCTATCCTGCCTCTATCATGGCCCATTGTGAGGATCCGGCACAACAAATAACGCTCATTATTGTTCTTAAAGAACATCGAGAACTTCATGAAGGACGTGTACAAGGACCGTTACGGGAAGGACATTACCGAGGACACGGTGAAGCGGCTCTACTCCATCGCGGTCAGCATCTTCGCCATCGGCGGCATGCTCGGAGGCTTCTCCGGGGGAATGATCGCGAACCGCTTCGGAAGGTACATTTTTATCAGCAAGTTTGTCATTGTCATCAATATCATCATGGAACTGTTCTAATTGTACGCTTACTTCATCATCATGGGCCAATGACACCATGTCAAGAGGTAGAGGTGTAGTGGTAGGGCACAGCAAAATGTGATCTTGCTCGAATTTGGAGCTGCCCAACTAGGGAAGTACCTCCGCCTTGCAGAAGACCACTGCCATAATTAACATTATTTACTACCTATACAAGTCTACATATTTACTTGTGTTTTGTTCCTGGAGGTGAGCAAGGTTGCCAGAGTTCCCGAAGATGCACCATGTTGAAAGCAAGGGATCTAAATTTGTCTCTTCTGTTGTACAGTGAATCCTAAAATTTTAAACGCGCTGGTGACTCCTTTGTAGTTACGACCTATACGCTGCGGTGTCCGCTTACCATCAGGAGGATTGTACATTTGTTTGCTTCATTTTCTACCGTAGTTGTATAAAAAAATCATACGTAACGTAACACAAATTTTACGATTACCGAAACAAAACTTTGTATTCTTCACAATTGGAAGAGCGACATGAACCTCCGTTTGTTATAGGAAAGGCGGCTTACTCCTGAATAACATTCTCGGCATCAGCGGCGCCAGTCTCATGGGCTTCACCAAAATCTCTCACTGCTACGAAATGCTCTTCTTCGGGCGTTTCATTATTGGAGTCAACTGCGGTATGTCTATGTGCTACTCTAATTTGCTCCTTTAAAAAAATCTTTGTTCCTTTAAACCTAACGTTACACTTCAATAATATTAGTAAATAAAAGCAACGTATGTGTTTAGGTTTGTGACAAGTTTACCGGGGGTGAGCCTCTGACTCCCGAACTAGGTTTTACCAGCGACATACTTTATGTTTGTGACAAGTTTACCGGGGGTGAGTCTCTGACTCCCGAACTAGGTTTTACCAACGACATACTTTATGTTTGTGACAAGTTCACCGGGGGTGAGCCTCTGACTCCCGAACTAGGTTTGTGACAAGTTTACCGGGGGTGAGCCTCTGACTCCCGAACTAGGTTTTACCAACGACATACTTTATGTTTGCAATTTAAGGATCACTTTCGTGAATGATAAAATAATTATGTTATGCTCAACCTTACCTACAAATGAGACACTTCTAGCTACATTTCTCTCGACTGTGAACGTGGTAGAGGTTTTATAAACGGACTCATTTTTGGCTACTTTTGTCTTCTGCACAGGACTGAACACTTCCCTTGTGCCAATGTACATATCGGAGATCGCCCCCCTTAACCTGCGTGGCGGGCTGGGCACGGTCAATCAGCTGGCGGTCACAGTCGGCCTGCTGTTGTCACAGGTGCTGGGCATCGAGCAGATCCTGGGCACTGACGACGGCTGGCCTATTCTTCTTGGTGAGTGTTGGCTATATCGGAAGTGGCCCTACGCCGCGCTGGGCACGATCAATCAGCTGGCGGTTACTATCGGCCTGCCGTGTCAGGTATAGAACAGATCCTGGGTACGATGGCTGGTCTATTCTCTTCGGTGAGTGTGTGACTTCGGTAGTCGCATTATTATAGACATCAATGCAGCGCGGGAGACCATATCAGGCTGTAGCGTAGGTGGGGAGGACTATCATTATTTCAAAATAGACCAGACCGCAGAAACCTAAGGAAATCGTAAATAATACGACCACCGAATTCGCGGTGGTTGAAACGCTCTGAGAAATGCCCAGCTACGTTATTTTGCATTCATTATGATTCAATCATAGTCTAATATTTGAAAGGTGTGAGTTCTTTAAAAAAACGTAGGTAATAACTTGATCAAGTATTCTGGTACTTACTTGAGGTTAATTTAGCTTAGGTCGTAAACTATCAACCGATGCGCTGCATATTGGAATTAAATGCTCATAATCATAACTTAAGTAGGTACCTATTGAACTGTCCATATATAGGTACTAGGTACTATATAAAAGTAGCGTACAACTAACCGAAGCCTTCACTTTACTTATTCATCCCCGTAGATACTCCACAAATAGCCAAGTCTTCGTTAACTGAAACCTCAACAAAGCCATGAGTCGTGTAGCAATCTATTAAAGCCCCTACCTACAACCCGATCCCACTCAACGACAACTTGTTATGTAATCGAATCGTCTATTCTAGCCTTTACCACTTTACATTTGCGGTCGGGAAACTGATGCCTAACCACGTCGACTGGTGAATACGGTCGACGATGCTTGTGCAACTAGAAAGTTGCCGGTTTGTAGTTGCATAATAAGTTAGTTATGATCCGGTGGACGGTAGTTTTATCATGTTATCGATGCTGCCTACATTAAAAGCATTTCTGATTTACATTATTGGATGGTATCGGTTTTCTAATTTTGCATGTCGATGCTTTTCATCTATAAAGTTAGGTTAGGTTAGATAGATTTTAATGCTGGAACTGTTTGGGTAAATTGAATAGTGGTTTATACTTAAGGTTTTAAATAATACCATAAGTATAATATTAATATGATTGTATATATTAATTCTACATATCGTGAAATGTTAAATGACCTTAACTAATAGATCTGTGAGATGTAGACTTCGCCTTTAATACGTTTTCAAAACCCCGTGACGCTGAAATTTTGAAAATTTACAAAAGCTCATTCAACAAAAAATCCATAGAATTATCGAATCCGCTCACAAAATTTCACAAGAATTTGTTGGCAATTTAATGCGACCTGCGGGGTAATCACGTAACTGTTTCGAACGGTAGAATTCAAGGCCGGCAGTATCCAATGAGGATTTCCTCCACCCACGGAAAAAAAACCCATACTAAAAATGATATTAAAATATGCCTACCGTAAGTTGTATGTTCGAAAAGTTACGTGTGTGAGTCCTACCCCTACCGCGCTGTAGAGGAGAACATCCGGCATTATTTTAGTGTTGAGATAGATAAATATCAGGTTCTTTACTAAGTAAAAACAACTGATAGAAAACTTTTGAAAGACATCGATAACTTTTATCAGTCACCTTTTATGAATGACAATTTTTTTACAACAAAGCAAAAAAGCAAGTTTGAATTAATTTGACAGCACTTGGCCTTACTTGTGTACGAACTATAACAAGTTTGCCGCTATGGTTGCTTCGCAGATTTCGTGAGCTCTCCACTCTTTGGGGGAAGGATTCAATGTTGTTCCTCACTAATTTCACAATATTGGAGATATACAGAGATGGTATTGTCAGTATACCCAGGGAAGTAAAGAACTGTCGAGCTGGTGAGCCGGGCGGACCTTGAGCTACAACTCTGACTGCTCTTTTCTGCAGTACGAAAACGTGGCGCAAGTCAGCGGCAACTCAATATCATGATACAGTTATATACCTCTGCGCCAGGTATGGCAATCCGGTACATCGGTTAGTACACAAGCTGGTATCGAGCCAAAGTGTCTCGTCGACAGTGCCAACACTTGTGTCACGTCACGATCCATTAGCACACCTTGTTTTTAGGGTTCCGTAGCCAGAATGGCAAAAACGGAACCCTTATTTTAGACAAAGGGTACCTACATATGGTAACGCCATAACCGCCTGTCCTTCAGGTCTGGCGATCTGTCCCGCCATCCTACAACTGCTGCTACTGCCCGCCTGCCCGGAGTCCCCGAGATACCTGCTCATCACCCGGCAGTGGGAGGAGGAGGCCAGGCGCGCGCTGCGCCGGTTACGGGCCAGCAACCAGGTATACTACTACTACTAACGTATAGGCACAGAATAGTATATTAGTGTTACATACAGAACGGACACGAACCCCCCGCACCGAGGTCAGTTACCTCGTCCCTGACAGGCCCAGGATGACAAGCCGGGTTACGATCGGGTTACCGTCGCGGCTCGCGATTCGCCCATGCAACGCGCTACGCACTCGCGCAAACAATGTGTACCGACAGCGCACGCACACATACTTACCCACAGCGCTTAGTTTCCTTCGCGTGTCACCCCCGTGGTATAGGGTAAGCTGTGGTAATCCCCACCAATCATTGGCCTCTTGAATGTTAATTTAATGTATTATAAGCTCAATCGTTCAATACAAGGTAGAAAATAAATATAATTTTTAGCGTTCCGTACCCGAAGGGTCCAAACGGAACCCTATTGTTGTCGTTCAGGCGTCCGTCCGTCGTCTGCTGGTCGTCTGTCACACAGGTTTTATAGCCAAACGGTTGGAGCTACAGTCTTCAAATTTTCACAGAATAAGCATCTTGCTGACCCAAAGCCATAAAAATAGGTACCTAGTGAAAATTTATTTTTACTTGTTTTTAAGGGGGCTACAGCTCAAGGGGGGGCTAGAAAAAAAACTTTTGACCTACCCCATCGAGTGGGGTATCGTTGTTTAGAGCTTATTGAGTAGATAAATACTACATTTGTTTCTAAAATTTTGCGGTTGGTTCGGAACTCTAAATGTGCGGAGTCCGACTCGCACTTAGCCGATTTTTTTTTGTTTACTACACTCTAAAATGTAGTAGTAGATAGTTTACGAACTTGACAATAGAACACTTGAAAAAGAATACAGCGTTTAAGAGGCCAACATTACTACAGCTTACCCTATATAGTACGAGTATATACAAGTAGTTATAGGCCGGTCAGTAGAGGATCAACGCCAAGGGCTAGAGGATCAACGCTAAGAGCATAATCCTAGACTGACTGGCCTGTGAGCGACTGGGGTAAGGGAAACAATATTCATATAAAAGTTACCGGTTTGCATGACCAATGTCTTGCTTAATGGAAGTGTGCCTGTGCCTTTGACCCGACCATGAAAAAATGCTAAAAATGCGGTGATATCTATACATCATATCTATTTCCTCTTATATGAATCGCAATAAGGCTATCTTTCTCTATCAAAGCGTGTCAGGCGCTTGACTACTACTAACTACTTTGAGTTAGAGTCTGGCTAACCAAAATTTACTGACAGATATTTACATGCTGTATCACTAATTGTCTATGATTGTTTAAATGTCTGTTGTCATCACGTTGTCAATTTATGTCAATCATTCAAATTGGTCGCGGTTTATAAGGGGTTTATTGTGTTTATTTTAAATAATATTAATAATTACTATACCGATTGAGGTCCGCGAACTATTATTTAAGCCCGTAAATAATTACGACAATGTGCGAAGTGGACGTGAAGCGTTGTATAACGAAAAACTGCAATGTTTACAAGATGTAAACAATGTAGTAGGTTGGTGCTCTTTTAATATTTTGATACTTTTAGTACTAGTTTTTGTTATACAACGACGGTGGTAAACAAGCGTACGGTCCACCTGATGGTAAACGGACACCCCAGCCTATAGACGCTCGCAACTCCAAAGAAGGCACGTTCGCATTTTTAATATATACCCTATATAAAATTTGACGATTTACTGTGTTGACAGCAGAAGGGACAAATTTAGGTCCCACGCTCTCAACACAGTGCAACCCGGTAGCTCTGGCAACCTTGCGCACCTCTAGGAACACAACACTACTTACAATTACCTGGCCTAACTAAGAACTAGACGTGTCATAAATCCTTGTTTTTCAATTTCAAGTATGGTACCACTTTTTTCCCACTATTAGAAGTATGGCAAATATGATGTCACATTGTATCATACATATACAAATGTTCGAAATAAATGTCATACGATAAATAAATACATATACTTTCCAAAAATCCAAACGCCATACTGGTACAAATCGTTTGGCAAAATTTAAAAAAATACTCTTTTGCAGTGGTATGGCGGCCATTTGGCCCCATCGGAAAAGTATGGCATGGTGATTTTCGTGAATGGCTTGACGATGAACGATAGCTGTGCAAAAAAAATTAGCCTGTCACAAATGGTATTTTCTTTTTATTTTTTTTATTGACTTGTTTTACTAGGTCTTATTTACACTACAAATTCATTTTTCCGCCTTGTTAAAATGGTATATGATGAGAAAGTGTAAATATATGTTTTTGTCGTTAACTGTACTCCACATAGTGATAGAAATTATGTGAGCTGATTTTGAGTGCACATCAACCTACTTTTAACATGTTTCACTATAGGTACCTTAACTACGTGTGCACAGAAAATCAAAAATATTTTCTAGTATCAAAACTATACTTCCTACTACACAAAGTGTGACCATCCCAAGATTTTTTGAATTTCCCGCCAAAATTGTGTGTAATATTTCATTAGCCAGACTCTAGTCGACACTGACCTGCTCTTATTAACATAGATATGTAAGCACCATTGTTACTAACGACTATGGACCATGTGTCTGAAATAAAGTGAATTGAATTGAATTATGTTCTATTGGACACTAATGTAGTAGAGTTTCTATTACAAACGTACGATTTAAAGATAGTGTGTATGTAATTTAAACTTTTGTTACATTAGTGTGAAAGTAGAATAGGTATCCAATGGAATTGAACAAGAGCATTATGTCAGTGTTTATACTTAAAGTACCTAGGTAGGTAATTTTACCTACCTGTAGGTACCTTTAACATATATACATATGTGTGTCAGTCTCTGGCATCGTAGTTCCGTATCGGATGATACTATTTTAACTAAAGTGATGGGTTTTAATAATTTTTATTCTGCAAGTAGGTCTCAAGGGCTTTTTTACATATCATAAATTACAATACCGCTAAACTTAAGTGGCAGTGGGCGGGGCACATTGCACGTAGAACCGATGGCCGTTGGGGCCGAAAGGTTCTCGAGTGGCGACCACGAACCGGAAGGCGCAGCGTGGGTAGACCCCCCACAAGGTGGACTGATGACCTGGTAAAGGTCGCGGGAGTCCGCTGGATGCGGGTGGCGCAAGACCGGTCATTGTGGCACTCTTTGGGGGAGGCCTATGTCCAGCAGTGGACGTCTTTCGGCTGATATGATGATGATGATGATGATGAAATTACAATACAATTTTACAATGATATCATTTAGTAACAAGTATACAAAGCAACATCAACCAACAGATAAATAAGTACCTGGTCACATATTTGCTGAACTTATCCTATAATATAGAGATGTAAAGAGTTCCTGTCTCATGGTGTTATATCATTAGGTGGAGGAGGATATAGAGGAGATGCGGGCGGAGGAGCGAGCGCAGCAGGCGGAGGCATCCATCTCGATGCGGGAGCTGTTATGTTCTCCCACTCTTCGGGCGCCGCTGCTGATCGGCGTGGTCATGCAGCTGTCGCAGCAACTTAGCGGTATCAATGCGGTAAGTTTATTTTTACCAAGCAGAAGCAGCCTTAACGCTCACCCTGAAATCTGAAAATATTTCTAACTCGGCCGTTTGAATGCTTCACTATGCTCAGGATACCATGTTAATCCAATCCTTCGCTTCGTTCGGAATCCAACACGCTAACCCTCAATGAAATATTCCATATCGCTGTATCGCTCCCTAGGTCCCTAGTAATACAATCCAACAAAGTAATATAGTAGGTACCTAATACATTACTAGGGAGCGATAAGGAATATTTCATTGAGGGTTGGCGTTTTGAGTCCCAACAGAAGCGAAGGGTTGAATTAATATGGTGTCCTAAGCGTAGTGAGGGATGCTAACGGCCGAGTTAGATGTAATATTGCTGCCGTGTAATAAACTCTTCATTCGCACTATACTATCACCGACCACTGATTTGTTGACTGTCCAGGTGTTCTACTACTCGACCTCCCTGTTCACCTCCTCCGGGCTGACGGAGGAGGCAGCCAAGTTCGCCACGATGGGGATAGGGGCCATCATGGTGGGCATGACTCTTGTATCACTGCCACTCATGGATCGCACTGGACGCAGGTAACATCCTAGCCTAGCTTTTTTTAACCTGACTCTGGCTTTATTTCTTCTTAGTCGTATTCTCATTGCTGAGGGTCATGACGTGACTACCACTGCAGTCTTGTACCACCTTCCTCCAGACATTCGTAAGGAAGCCTGGGCGCTAGTTCCCACTGCTGCCTTTACAGTGTCTATCCACCGGGCAGGTGCTCTGCCTCTACCTCTCTTCCCTTCCACGTGCGCGGTTGAAAAGTGGCCTGGAGTTCCAGTTAAAAGCTCCAACACGACCATGCGGGCTTACACACTGGAATACTCTAAGAGTTTGCGCTCCAGTGACATTAGTTGAGCGGCTTTTCAATTGAATCTGAGGTGTGAGTGGAGTCAAGCCACTGGGAGTTTAGTCGCTGGTCGCTAAGGCCAGGGTTTTCTCACCTGAATCGTATAAGAACTACAAACACCACGATTTCAGCGTATACCAAAGGCCGTGACTGAACGGACCAAGGTCCTTCCTTCCAATAATGTACTATTAATATTTATGTGAATGGGGACTATGATGTGGATCATTCGATAAAAAGTGACATATATGCTTTATTATATCGTTTATCACCGATAACTATAATACACAGCCTGGTTTCTTGATTATATTTTTGCATTATTCAAAATATTTATCTTTGTTATTGTTTTAATTTCAGGACTCTTCATCTTTACGGCCTCGGCGGCATGTTCATCTTCTCAATCTTCATTACAATTTCATTTCTAATAAAGGTGTGTCTTATAGTATTAAGGTTTCCACAACACCGTAAAAAAGATACCTCAATGGTACCTATAACACAGTGCTGTTGTTATTTTGTAACGGCCAAATAATACGTTTTAGTCAGTTATCAGCGTTGGCAATCAATAGCCAACTCCTCGTTATTCATTTTGTGTATTATTTGAAAAAGCGGTCCTAAAAACGCACCCTGAGGAACTCCACTTAAAATCATCCTCGATTATACAATCAAGAGCTAGCGTAAGCCAGCAAAAGCTAGGACTAGCAGTTCATAATGACTCATTCCTTTTGTAACTATTGAAGTTATTACGAGATAACTAGGTACAGCGCAAAGGAAAGTTTAATAAAGCGAAAACCACTCTCGGATCTTCGGAGTCAATGAAATGGGAAAAGTTTCAGCAATTTTAACTAGGTTAACTGGCTACAATCCCGATTCTGAATAGCCAATTTACTAGAGTGCGGACTTAAATCCTGTTAGAGTCTGGCTAACGAAAGCTGAGACTAGAAAAAGGCGGCAAATTTAAAAAAAATCTACGTGTTGCAACACTGGATATTAGTTACTTCGAAACAGATGCGACAGTCAAATTTGTCTAGTTTTCAAAATTTTCCGTCTTGGCGCCACTGTAGTGTAAATTTTGGTATCACACTTTGTGCGAGTAACTGACAAACTTGAGTAGCTTGATATAATAGTGCTGACACAATAATATAGTTTTCAAAGATTTGATACTTTGAAATTTGTCTAACAAGTCAGAACGTTTTTAAGGCGGCGTCCCAACTATGCGATATTGATCGGTATCGGATCTGACGCCGATACCGGTTGTGACCGATATTGTATCGGTTAGTAGGAACCGGTCCTAATTAGGTTCAAGATGTTGGAGCGATAGTAGCACCAGATCTGCATACTCGGGACTTAAAGCTGTTATACCATAGATATAGTATACAAGTGCCTTTTGACACATTTGACGTGGATATTATTGTTGCCATTTAAAAAGTTTTAAATAAATCTCAGTCTCAGCTTTAATTAGCCAGACTCTAGGAATAAACCTGATCTAGCGCGCGCTGTGTGTTCTATTGTAGTGTACTGTTCAGAATACTTAAAGAGCGCATAGGTACTGCACCTCCTTATATGCATCGATCTGATGTAAGTAAAATAAATAAATTAAATCTTTATTGTCACAAACTTAACCTAGACATTACAAGAAACAGATGGTTACACTTAATAGACATTTAAAAGTTGTTACCAAAATAGTACAAAGAGTAAAAAAAATAATGAAAATAAAGGACAAAAGTTCGTGTTCATCCCACAAATAAATGCCCTGGCCGGGATTCGAACCCGGGACGTCCAGCTTCGTTGCCAGGGTCACTACCAATTAAGCTAAAGCGGTCGTCATTCGCTGAATGCAGTTGATAAGTTTGATAACACTATTAAAATTCATAAGATGGATTTTTGATACGTTTAAATAGAACATTTAATGCAGTCAAAATTATATTTATAAAAAATAATAAAAAACTACAACTTCTTAACTGGAATTATATCAAACTATTTAAACCTAGGTATTTGTAATTAATATAATTATGAAACTCGCTTAGTTATCAATGTAATTTAAGCTAACTTAAGTAAATTAGAAGTAAGCTACCATATACACTTGCATTGATTAACATCAAATCATTAGTTTAGTAGAGAAACATAGGCACATCAGAATAGTGAGTCTGTGTGTGCTAATGTGAATGAAAAGGACTATTTAGTTTTGTCTGTACAATTTAAAGTTTACTCTATATACCTCATTGGCGACTGATTACCTTAATTTAAAGCACTGGGTTTGAGCATTTACAATATTTATACTAACGTTTTCACTTACTGGTTAGGTTTGATAAAACCTTTCATGAACGCTGTTTGTCTTTAGCCCGTGTGAGACGGTCGAAAACGAGATCCAAAACCAGGCGACCTTGGGCCATAAGATTTCTTTCGAAAACTGGTCTTTGCGGACTAAGGTCCAGACGGTCTAATACAAGCCCTAAAACCGGACGGCCTTGGTCCGCAAGGACCGTGTTGCTAGTTGTTTCCAGCAAGATTTCATTTGAAAACCGGTCTTTGTGGACCAATGTCGCTCCGTCCTAGGGACCTGTCGGCGACCGTCTGGCGCAGGCTTAAGGGTCGGTTGCACCAAACTATCTGTAATCGTAATCGGTTTAATTCTGATTATATATACTAATGTACTGTCAAATTTGTAAAGGTTGTTCAGTCTGTAATCGTAAACTGATGCAACCTGCCTTTATTGTAAGTGCTTCAGTAATTTTAAGCTTCCGCACGCTTCTTCATCGCTTTATATCTTCCTTCATCAATGTCATGTCAAATTGTCGTCAGCTGTCTGTTGGTTTTAGGCAATGTTATGAAGACTTTGGGATTTTACAGTGTTAGTGACAGTTGATCCCGATTCATCATCATTGGCCTTAACACTTGCACTGCAAGACTTTAATTTTGAATAGGTATGTACCCCTGAAACCAATGTAGCGACCTACCCGTACCTATAGTAACATCCCGCCTAGGGATCTATCCTATATCTGAAAAAAGGCGGGTTTCTGGCAATGAAAGTGTTAACCGCGGATACTTTCGACTATTTGACCCTGGAAAATGACGTATCCAACAAGTTCTTAGAACTAAACGAAAACCATCAACAGCCCATTGCCGAAAATAACAATAGTCAAAAAGAAAGTTAAGTTTATGTAGATTTTTATCGGTTTCAGTTTAAAAAATAAAATAAAAGTAAAAATGAAAGAACGCAGATTGACAAATAAGAGTTTGTTGGATGCCTCATAAGAAACTCAGGAAATGCGTATCGAAAGCGTGTTTGCACATGCAAAAGCGTGTAGTCAGAAAAAAAATGTAGAGGTAGGAATTTTATTCTAATGATTTCACTGCAGATACATTTCAATTAACTAGTTCCTTCCTTCGTGTCGTTCTGTATTTTTACAAAATACAAATCCGGTGTATTGCAATTATTGTAACATGTACATTTTTAATATTTTAAAAGTTCTGCTGTTTTATTGAAACCGTTACCGTAGATGTACACATGAGAGATACTTACATGTAGGTATGTTATGTTCATCATTCTCTCTGGTTTTCAAATTAAAGACGTTTACCTCAGAAGGTGGCCACGCGGCGCAAGACGACAGACGAAAAAGAGTAGTGAACGGGAGTGGGGTAGCCCTGCTGGCCGCTCCCCTTTGTCGTCAGCACCTTCTTTGGTAAACGGTATTTAAAGTTGACACCGCAAAGAGACTTATTGAAAGAACATACCTAACCACAACACGCTTTCGATCGACCACCGCATGCACGCATAACTTCTCTCACCTTTATTTGCTTCGCCTCGCCGCTCCCCCCCAAACTGTGACTTTCCTTGCGCCGATGCAGGTGTCTCGGTAGGAAAGGAAAATTGATCAAATACATCACACACTGCACCACACGCCACAACGATTTGATAATGGAATTGGACGCTCAGCACGCGTTAAGTCGGCAGATCGTGAATGCTGAGTCTAAGCACTTATCTAGATATGTTTTAGGACAAGAACGGAATGATAATACTATCCATGCAAGACCTGGTGTACTCATAATTGTGCAAATTGAAAAGCAATTAAGTAAGTAATGTTCAAATTCAAATTGGAAACAAGATACGCGATAACACATAACCCTGCCTTGCAGTCGGGTAAAAATAATTTAGCCTTAAAAAACTGGAATAACGTCTGTAGTTACGCTGTAGTGAATATCAAAATTTTTGGTCTCAAAATGTAATAAGGTGTCACCGCACCCAAGGAATTAGAAACACTAACAAAAGCTGGTGATAGAAAAGGACTGCGATAAATATCAACTATTTTCGGCCATTCAATAATACCATAAGGTTGTTTCATATAAGAGAACAATAAAGTACTTCTTAATTATTAAATGAGAAATGTAATACTATAAATTTAGAAATAAAGGAAAAATTTAAAAACTTAGGCACCGAGCAGTATTGGAACCTGCGACCTCCCGGCACTCGCGGCCAATCAAGCAGCGATCAGTTTTACAATTTTTCCTTTATTTCTATATTTGTAGTTTGCGTTAGCAGTGTTACTGCTTAATACAAAAATTAATTGAATACTATGATTTATTAGTAAACTCTTTTAATTTTTAAAGCGTTTTTAGCATTGATACAGAGTTGAGCCATTCTCAAATTGAGGTTAACCTAACTATCCACCTATTAAGTATTTTTACTACTATACAAAGGTAACCTAAATAGCTTTCATCGAATCGATAAATATGTACAAACATATTTGGTCTTTGAAATATTCTTTCGATCTTGTCCTTTACGAGTATTTTACCTGTACAATCTCCGATAGTTGACCATGTGCTTAGTGCACCGGCAGCTCAGCATTCAGGATATATGCGGGCAAATATACTTAAAGACACTAACACTGCTTACAAGCAGATACCACCTTCACATATAGCAAGCGATGGCGATACTTCACTGTTTAATAACCGGGGTTGTTATGGTGTCCCTGTCCCTGCTGTCGTTTAGTCTCAAATGGTCATTTTAATTTGATTTTCAGCTACATCTGTTAGGATTACCGTTTGAGAGTATATTGACAGGTCTTATTCAATGATCAAGAGTGGTTGGCTTGTTTTATCATTGAATAAGTATTTCCGGACTTTACAGTGCCATCCCTTATCCAGTCCTTATTTAGTTTTATTGTGTAACTTTCCGACTCTTTCGTAGTTAAGCCTGAAAATACTAAAGCGTTTACGATTTCCTGAAATGGTGTGTGTCCTAAATGTTACAAGGATTTTATGCTTAAACACGTAAATTATGGTTTATCCTTTGACATGTAAATTGCTAAAAAATGTTTAATTGATAAGAAAAAATATGAAAAAACGAGAATCAGTTTGTCTCGGATAGACACTAAGTAGAAAGCAAATGTAGCAGCAGCAATACTGAAGAACTCTAGTACCTATTTATAAAATGGTGTGTACACCGAGAATAAGCAGCAACATAATTTGTAACGTCAACACAAAATGCTTACTTATCACGTTATTTGTAGTATGAATGATCCATTCGGAAAAAGGAGATAATTATGTTTTAATTCAAGGCAATTTTCACACTTCTTAATTTTTATCGGTCCAGAAAAGTCTACCACCAAGCAATAGAAACGTGCTACGTAACCTGATATAATGAAGAGTTCTGTCAACGCCCAGAGTTCCGAAGTCCCTGAAGCTCAAGGGCAAGCCTCCTCCTCCCCTCCTCCGTAACAACCTGGATTAAAATGCACATATACACCGTGCGTGATGTGTATTGATCAACCGATCGGTGCGGGAAAGAATGTGATTCTACGCACTGATAGGAGTTCTTTGGTTATGTACAGGAGATGATAGACTGGATGAGTTATCTGTCGGTGGTGTCGACGCTGAGTTTCGTGGTGTTCTTCGCGGTGGGGCCGGGCTCAATCCCCTGGCTGATCACGGCGGAACTGTTCTCGCAGGGGCCGCGCCCGAGCGCCATGGCTATTGCTGTGCTGGTCAATTGGATGGCTAACTTTGTCGTCGGCATCGGTTTCCCTAGCATGAAGGTTTGTGGTTACCAGAGATCGGACGGGTGAGGCGGGTCGGGTTAACTGGCCCTACGGTGTATAATAACGCCTAATCCGTCTGATCTCTAGTTATTAGTTATTACGTACGGTTTTATTTCCCGCTCCGATGCGAGCGTGTGGCGGGACGGCGGAGTTTGAATTTGTTTTACCCGCAGCACGCTTAAGCGGAGCGTGGTCTGAGGGCACTTCTCAGAGCAAAAACCTTTTGAACTGAAGTTCCACTCACATCTAACGTACGCTTTGAGGCACAATACATAGAAACCTCTCTCCTAGTAAACATTCTTCTACTAGAAAGGCGTTCCATTGTAAAATTATTTTCACTCTACCCAAATATTATCAGCAACTATTCAGAATAACGTACTTTGCATGACCATGAGCGCTTTTTGCATACCTACTTGCGTGAAAAATAGCAGATTTCACAAATCTTCGGATGAGGTTGGCGAATTTGTATGTATTTTTTATTACATAAGCTGATGAAGTGTGGTTAACAATAACTTTTTTTTCTTTTCAGGCGCTATTGGAAAACTATACATTCCTGCCTTTTAGTGTATTCCTTGCAATTTTTTGGATATTTACGTATAAAAAAGTTCCTGAAACGAAAAATAAGACGTTCGAAGAAATCTTGGCCCTCTTCAGAAACTCAAACGGGAGGTGAGTAAGAGGCGAATATATTTGTTTTAAATTTTTGTCCTTTTACGTATCTTGACACTACACTGCACAGATGTACGATGCGTATCCGTTAGTAACAACTTAAAAGATTGGTAATCATAATTAAATTAGTTCGCCTTTTTGTGGCGGGCGATTATGTACCGTTTACAGATTATAAGTGAAAATCAAGCAAGTTTAAATCAATACCTAGAGTCAATTCGCCTCTTTACCACTTAAAAAAATCCGAAGACTCACCAACCTAGTTATCGAATCTTCAGGCTAATAATATAATAACTAACCCTAGGTGCTTTTATTGTATACCTTTAATAGGTGTTTTTATTTTTATTTGCTAAGAATATCCGTATCATAGGTTGTTACAAGCGGATGTCATCGTACTTCAAATGTACCTTTTAATCTGTCATATTCCATAGGCACGCGTTGCACTAAAATCGAAATTAATCACAAACAGTGGATTATTATATATTAACACATGTTTATATGTACTAGGTATTATAAATATTTAATAAAAGATATCTATTTAGTGTCCCGCTGCTGGGCAAAGGCCTCTCCTCTTTTTCGCCACTCGTTATAACCGGCAAACCGGTCAATTCGACAAAATATCATAACCGGTTTTTGGAATTGGAATAACTGGTTTAGGTAACGTTCGGTAATACTTTTCCTAATTTTAACTATTAAAAATGAATGAATAATAATATGTGAAGTTTTTAGTCTAGAATTAATGGATGATAAAAAGGAAGGAAATAGGTAGTTTATGTTTAACCAATGCATAACCGGTCAATAAAATATGTCCGGTTATTGAAATCCCTAATTAGGAGTATAATGGTGATGTTCGAACGTGATACCGGTTATTACCGGTTTCCGGTTACTTTTCCATCGTAACCGAAACCGTTATGGTTAAGCAATATGGCCCAATTAGGAGTATAATGGTCATCTTTATCCGCGATACAGATTACAACCGGTTTTCGGTTATTTTTCCGTCATAACCGAAACCATAACCGGTTTACGATGACCTAGTTAGAAGTATAATGGTGATGTTTGCCCGTGGTGTGATAATGTGTGGCGCGGACAGGGACAGCTTCCGCGACAGCCGGTTGTACGGTAGCATGATGAACTGCGTCAACGCGCTCGAGCAGCAACTGCCGCCGCCGCCGGCGCCGGCGCCGCAAGACGAGAAGCACGACTCACGTGAGTATTGCTACATATTTTGGTAGCAGGGAATTTCTCAGAGCGTGGTGGTCGCATTATTGAAGACATCACTGCAGAGCGGGAGACCATATCACTATCAGGCTGAAGTATAGCAGGCGAAGAGGGAGAGGGCTATCATCCTTTACAAAATGGACCACAGAAAATCAAAAAATCTAAATCAAACATTTATTCTGCAAATAGAGGTCACAAGGGCACTTTTACATGTCATAATATTAAAATTTACAATATAATAAAGTCTGACAATTAGCCTAGTAGGTACAATACATTTTTCATATCAACATATTAATTTACAATTTAAGAAATACTAGAATAAGAATAATACATTATTATAATCTATTGCAAATATTACAATATCAGTAAAGTTAGAGATGTATAAGGTCTGAATAACAAAGAGTAGGTATATGAAATGAATATCCCAAAGATGTAAATGGTCTCTGAGCGTCAAAATACAATTAATAATAACTATTCCAAAGTGCTTAAAGATGTATGTACTTACATGGTCCAAAGCGTCAAAATTAAAATTATAAAATTTACGCAGAATAAAATGAAACTAATCCAGAACAGGTTGATGTTTCTCGTCAATCCCCAATAAAAGGACACTAGTACCGTGGAATGGGATTACTTTGATTCGTGGGGTTACTTTGATAAAAACTTCACTTCATGTTTAGACTCTAGTTACACGCTTTCTGAACGGAGCCTTAACTTTATTTTTTTTTACGATTGGCAGCTTTGAACATCACTGTTGATGTGTGTTTACCAGCAAGTAGATCAATGAAAAAAAATTGAAAATATGTAAGTACTCATTTTACGTACTTTTAATAGCGTGTTTAACTTCTCAGGTACAACTTTCAGTATGGTAATTACAATAATTTTATGTTATACACTGAATCAGGCATTATATCGGCCTATAACATCGACCCTTGTTGCAAATCCCAACCTTGGCGGCCATTTGATTTTTTCGATATTTGTAGTATGGGGTGTGATTGATCACCTACGAGGGTCTACTTTGATCACTGACACACCCAGCGAAATATATCTTTTTTTAGGGTATTTAGATAATATATTATAGTTTTTTAATTGGGTTTTTGACTGTTCTTGTTTTCATTGTTTTAGAAAATGCCTAGAACATATTTAAAAAATGCAGAGTCGGCAGCAAAAACGCGGAGTGCGGATTTCCTCCTATCACTTCTAAAATTGCGTATTTTCGCAAAAAAACTATTGCATAAACAAAGCGTATATGACTGTTATTAAAGAATACCCGTAATTCCCTTCGTCAAAGTAACCCCAAAGGCACATAAACCTTTTTAAATACTAAACCTGTGAACGAATATTTTTTGATGTTTGGGAGTTTTGTTCCTTATTAGGGTTACTATCGAATTCCGTTGAAAAAAGAAGGGGTATCAAAGTAACCCCAATATCAGTAGATAGTATAAAGTTGATCACCAATTCAAAAAAATATTTACAAGGGATTTTTTAGAACTATAATATTTTTTATTGATGAAATCGATAGCGGAACTAAAACCGATATAGGCATATTTTTCTTTGCTTTTTGAAGTCACGTTCGGGGAGATAAATACTTTTCAATTTTGAATTTGACCAAAGTACCCCATAATGCCCCATGCCAAATGCCCCATTCCACGGTATTAACGTAGTTAATAGTCCTTGCAAGCATGAACAGACCGGACTCCACAAACAGCACCCGATCACGAGTATGACGCGTATCTCAACCATCGCCTCCCTCGACCATCTGTTAGGGACGGTGGCGACCCGAGCAACGAGAAACCTAAGGACATCGTAAATAATACGACCACCGAAAGGCGGTTGAAGAAGGCTCTGAGAAATGCCCAGCAATCATCGCGCGATAGACGACAAGATAAACAAGAGAATAATATATAGCCACGTACATATACTTTATATTGTTGTTTATCTTGCGATAGACGAGATCATAATAGGCCATAAAAGGGTCTTATAGACTTTAGTTGAGAATACAGTATTTTTTTATTTTTCGAACGTAATAATATCACATTATTTTCTATCGCATTTATGACATTAATACTGCATTTTTACACGACTTCGACTACCGCGAAGCACTAGCACTCGCTCTCATACATTTCCATATAGGTATTTAAACAATCAATGGTTTTACTTCAGATTTTGCCCCTTATTCGTAGAAAATAGCAAGCCTCTGCTAACAAAAATGTTTTTTGCGTCTTTCTCACAAACTTTTGCGCACTGCTAATATTTGGAATTCCGCATTTTCGACGTTAACCTTTTAAGGCACCAGTGAGCGGGCATCTTCTGGATTAGCTCGCTTCCCCGTAGGCCTCATACTGCCCCCTTACTAGATGCTAGCCAAGGGCAATCCCATTTTTGAATAAAAAAATTCAAGATGACAGATATACAAATTTTCAATAGGTGGGTAGTTTTTTGACATTCATAGGTGCATGCCGTGCATGGCATATGCCTAAATTGAAGAATAAAAATGAATTTTACAACAAGGAACAAGGAAGTTAATATTTTTTGGTTAATAAATGACTTTATTAATCATAATATAATACAATGGTTACTTACTTATAGTGTACATTTGGATCCTAGAAAGTAAAATCATGAACCACAAACAGTTTATTGACCCAATGCGCTCATTTTAAACTTTTTAACACGCCTATCCAGGTCTTTTACATTATTTTCTAACTAAGTATATACTTAAATAAAAAAGTAAAAAAGGGGTTTATTGTGGTACAGTTAGCATCATATAGTATGTGTCAGCCAAAGTCGCCAAAAACCTCTAGTTCAGTACCTACACCATAAGTATAAGTATTTTCTATTGGTATACCAAACTATTTGGCCTCCTTGGCTGCTACTATATGACGCTGACCGTACGTATTGTCTGCGCAGTATCCGAACAATCATCGGGTGCGGGCGACGCGGGTCGCCCCCCTCCCCCGCTGCCGCCGCCCCGCTTCCCCGCGACTGGCAACGTCTGACAATGGGAGCCGCCCGCGCGCGCCCCCCTCGTCGCACCCATAAAGGCCGCAGCCAGCTTCTTCTTTCATGGACTGAGGCGCAACAACCGTGCCCCTATCACCACACAACAAATGTTCTAAATCTATGTGATTAGGTATAATAGGATAAGTCACGAGCGTTAGATATAGTAAGGGGGGCGGAGTAGCCTTATGACATCAGAAAGGATTCCTTCCTAATGTCATGCTGGTTAGCTAAAATCAAATTTGTAATGGTGCCGCAGAGATTTTGAAATCAGAGTTATTTGTCGAGAGTTGATATAGCTACACACGAATAATTATATTAAACGCGTTTAAAAAAGTTAAACACAGTAAGTTTACAAGAGCGCCATCTATTGAGATTATGTGGTGCGATTGTTTCTTTGACTTTAGGAGTATTTTCCTCCGTACCCCGGTTAGTGTCATTTTATGACTCGCATAGGTTTAAAAAAGCCCATGTTGATTAGTATCATGGAAATTTTATTGATGGCTCGACGGTGAGTTGTATCGAATGGATTAGCTTCTGATATTTATAAAGGTTAATAAGGGTAAGCCCGCCAAAAATGTCACTTAAAAGTAACATAAAAGTAATACTTCCAATTTTATTTCGCTTATGTTCCGTGTTTACACAGGATTGTATAGGTTACGTTTTTTGCGTTACGATGGAAGCGTTACTTTTGCGTTGTTTTTACGTTATGAGGGATAGTTTTGGCGGTTTTGCCGTACACAAGAGGCGAATTCATTATAAAATAGTAGATTTTTATTGGATACACGGAGGATACACGTAGCGCGCGGTCTTGATCAGTTAAATATTGCCGCAAGGGACATGCCAACTAAATCTATGTAGAGAATTATTGTAAAGGTGCGAACGCGTATCTAGTGAGGAGACTCACGCGTATAGAATACGATGTAAAATGTAAATATGCTGTGACGTTGTTGTTTTTTTACAATATGTATTGAATTGTTTCTTGTATTTGTTCTTTTTACTCATTGTTATCACTATAAATTAAGTCATATCTCGGAGAAGTCTATTAATGTGTATGTCGGAGCGAGTGGAGCGGAATTGACTAGTCTCAGCTACACTCGCTACGCTCAGAGTTCAGTTTGTTCGTAGTATAGGATGAATCTTTTATTGATAACGTAAGTTTTAAGATTTTGTGAACATTTTTTATGTAACGCTTTTAAAGTACGCCCCTAGTCGGACAGACGTTTATTTTTCATCGGCCCTTGGCTCTTTTGACTGAGCTATCGATAGCTTTTTGACCGGACTATCTACAACTTTACTATATATAAGGCTCTCAGATAATGCAATTCACAGTTGAATGTAACTTTTACCAGGCATGTGAGTAAGCAAGCGATATTTTTGATTTAGCCTGAATATTACATGAATTTTCATGAATTTTGATCTCATGATCATATTCACACACCATACTGTATTTATTTTCAAGACTACGTAAATAAACAAATATATCGTTATGATTAAATATCAATATACAATAATAAATACAACTCAAATAGGTACTAATATAAAAAAGTAAACACAATTTCAATAATAATAACATTCCTCGAAATATTCAAGAAAAGAAATTACCATCGCTTGCCACACATAGATTTATTTCATAGCAACTTGGATTACAAGCAGAAGTCTTTTTGGTGCTTGTATTACAAGTTGTTATTAAAGGACTAGATATATCAGAACGTACTGCTCATTAATAACTGAAAAGGACTCTCTTGCCAAGGGCCTAATGAGTACATATATGTATTTTATGAAGACTATGTACACGGTGCAAGAACTGGCCCGCAATTTTCATTACATTACGGGCCTGCTGGCTACAGGGGTAAAGGTAGAGATGTACCGTCATATGGGGTCTATTGGGACATTCGTGTCTATCTTGGGACATTAATGGCTATCTTAGGACATTAATGGCTATCTTGGGACATTAAAGGCTATCTTGGGACATTCATGGCTAATTTGGGATACCTTTTTTATGACATACTAGAATAAAAAAATTGGTGTTCCCAGTTAGCCATGAACATCCCAATTTAGCCATCAATCTCACATTTTATCCCATTTCACACAAATTAAAATCGCATGCAACATCTTGCACCATGTAAACGGGGCTTAAGTCAAATGGAAGTTCGTTTATAAAAGGGCCTTATATAACAACAATAGCAACATTTAAGCCAAAAAGTTAAAGATAGCGTAAAGTCAATAGAGTAAAGGGGTTTTGTAGCATCACTGGCCTATCTAAAGCCCCATTAAGGAAACATGTAAATGACTACATAATTGGTAATCCGCACAAGATATAACACAGAATTTGTAATCTAAATTCTAACTGTGATTAAACTTTAACACCTGCCTATTGATGATGTGTCCGAGTCTGACAAAAACTACTATATTTATCTTTTGTTTTTTGACTTAGTACGATGTGTCCAAAGCTTGTAGTTGAGATCTAAGGTTACATTTGTTAGGTTTTTTTGTAGGTTCAGTGATGCTACATCGGTTTATTTATTAGTTAGGGTTCAGTATTCACCACAGGGTTGTAGTCAATTGTTCGTCCATGCATCTGAACACTGCTCAATTCAAGTTAAGACTTTGTCAAGTCGGCGTCGCCGCCAAATCGGCGTCGTCGCCAAATTGGCGTGACGCCGGACACTTACAATGATTGTGGGACCCATATCGGAGTTGCTCTATTCATATCACCTGTAATGTGAGTCAAGAAACCATATTATGTCACTTAATGCTAGCTATACTTAGCCGCATTATTATATAATTCATTTATATTTTTTTAGCAAAGTAATCGTGATTGCTTGAAGGAATTGTGAACGCAGTGTCTTAACGAAGCCTGATAAAACTGAACGTATTTTATAGTTCAATATTTAGTTTACAAATCATGTTACAGGTGAGTGTACTGATATGTGGTCTGAGCCGATCGAGATATATGCGCATGTTCTGTACAGGGGGCGTATGCAAGGGCTAGGCCCACGGGGGTCTATGACCTCTACAAATATTTAAATTATTATAAGAAAATCGCTACTAGACGTGAGCGCCGATCGTACCTGTTTTGCAGCGCCGATCGCGACGCGCCGAACGCTTCTTCTGCACACAAGGCGCCAGTTTTTAAAGATTTTTTGAAGTAGACGCCGTCACCGCCAAATATTGGCGCGCACGTCTAAATATCTAACTGTTTTTCACCAGGACTGTACCTAGAGCAGTAAAGACCTTGTACGCCCCTTACACGTCGTCCGTGTTGCGTACAAGCAACCCGGACCGCAGTGGGTCACCGTGGATAGCCGGGTGATTCTTATCGTTAAAGTTAATTGATGTCCACTCCGACCCGAACGTTAAGTGAAAGGAAATCAGAGTGCAATTTAAACTTATTGTTGACTTCAGTTGACTGTATACCTGGGTCCGTAACTCTTAAAATAGTTACAAGTCAAAAATAATCACTCAAGAGTCGTTAATAATTGGGGCCCGGCGTGGACAAATTAAGAAAATGTTAAATTTTGCAATAGGAATCACCCAGCCCGTTTGCGTCATTTGTCTCTTTCACACTACAAGCCTGAATTACGTGTGAGGGACAAGCACGGCACTAGAATAAGTTGGTACACTCGACAATATGAAATAGAAACCGATTTAATTTGTAACATAAGAACCAGTAACGAAGGCCACAAAGCCACTTAACTTATTGGAATATGGACCTAATGCAGTATAAGGTTAGGTTTGTTTTTGTGGGTTGGCGGCGTTTGGGGCTGGGTTATTCGCGAATAGGTTTATTCATCGGGAAGTAAGCATTGTGAGGTTGACAAAGATATTTGTGAAGTAAGGATTATGTTCACTGATTGCGATGAATCGGACTGTAAATAAGCAAATTTAATGTGGCCGCCACTTTTTTGAAAACTGACTTCAAGATTCGTTATAAGTGGCGTCTTTTATATCGATTTCGAACGAAAACAAATCGTATAAGTAGTAAGTACGAGTACATTTTCTTTTTCTATTTGAGAGTAACAGCAAACGGATAGATAGGTAAAGACCTCAAAAAGTATTCGTATAAAGTAGGCTTAATTGTCACTATTTCAATATCACGCACATAAAGATATAAGTTTTCATATTAGATAGCGATTCAAACATATTATATTTTGTATTTACTTAGTACATAACATTTAAATCATTTATTTAATATCAATATCAATCATTTATATTCCTATTATAAACATCTTAAAGTACATACAACAAAAAAAATAGTAACTTATATCAGCAAAATGACAATAATATGTTTCATTCAGCTAAAGGATATAAAATGGATTGTTTGTGCTCTTAAATAAGTTTGAAAATTAGACGACAAGCATAAAATAATTATATTTTTTTACATAACTAATAGTTTTTCGTTATTGTATATTTGAAACTTTTGCCGTAGGTATTTTCGTAATGCAGAATTATTATAATCAAAAGAACTGTATAGTATTTTTATCTCACGAGCGCGAGTGAGCCATGCCATGGTTGTGTGCTGAGCTATACATGCACATTGTCTATGTGTGCGTCAGCGCAGCGTGAGAGCTATGAGTTCACGTTGTCTATGTGTTCGTATGTTTCACAACTACAAACATGGCTAACCTGCGCTCGTGAGATAAAAGTACTATACTTGCTATGTAGCCGTATGAGTATGTCAACGGAATCGTGCTCATATTATATATATTTAGATAGACTCGGAGTCATCACAGTAGGTACCTGTGAGGCCTATGTACAAAACATAATTTGTTGCGAATTAGTTAGTTTTAAGATCGAAATATTTGCATTTACTCGAACCAACCGAAATTAAAATATATCGTATTTCATGGATCCTTTTCGTCTTATTTCTGTATTAACTTATTTTGTGGTTCAAAAACTGGTAATAAGCCACAAATATCTTTGTTAACTAGCCGTGAACATAATGTTTGTGTTAACATCATGTCGATTGTGACAGGTTTATCTCAATTAATCAACTTGCAAAGTAAAGGCTAAATTGGGTAAAGACCGGTGATTCGTTTTCAATAAGTCTCACGTCCCCTCTTACGCATATACTTAAAAATATTGGTATGTGGGGCTTTGTCAGCAAAACTGACTCTGACATACGAGACATTTACTAAACTGGGGGCCGATTTTTGAGTGTCGAACGCTCGACTTTTCACTCGAGATCTGTCAAAAAGCTATGATGTGTTGACAGATGTCGAGTGAAAGGTCGAGCGCTCGACACTCAAAACTCGGCCCCCAGCATGGCATACCCTACTCTTTACTATGTGAAAAACTTTCGTAAGGCATGCAAATATCATAATCTTAAACATATTTCGTCGTCATTTTAATTTTTCAAGAAAAGCCACTGAATAACGAATTACCTACATGTTGGACCAAGAATCATGGATCAATGAATAGGTAATACGCTTCGTATTATATGAAAATCAACATTTTAATTGATAAAGCTGTTATGTGGCGTGCAAGAGAAATGAAACAACATTTTAAATTGTGTTGCGTATTGCATTTGCGATGTCAGACCTCGGACTACATGAATTTCTGAGGATGGTATTTGGTATGCGCGCCGTTTAAACGTTTCCCCTTTACCTTTAAACTGAATACTAGTGCAGTCGATACTGTTAGACTCAAAGGGTTCCTTGGGTGTAAAGGTATTGGTAATTGATAAAAGGACATAGATCTGTCACATCGACCTACCAGCGAGTGGTCGCCGAAAGAGAAGTGATGCCTAGGCTGTGCATATACCACTATACATATGAAACGATATTACATTAAGATAAATAGACTCCGGAATCTTGTCGCGCTAACATGGTAGTGTTGATGGATAAAGCAAATAGTAGATACGAAAATAGTTAAAACAACCACAACACAACAATACAATTATTATTTACTTAGTTTCGGGAACTTACAATGTTTACTTGGCAACAGTCGGGTATTATGAAAGTTAGATCAGTTCTTGTCATTGAAAGGAATCAATTTTTTTTCAATAGCCTATTTAGTGTCCCATTGCCTCCCCCTCTTTTCCGAATCAAAATAGTAAATTAAAAAATATATATACCTATGCAAATTAAGACGATAGTGACACATAATTCGTATTTTATTACATTTACGGTGATACCTAAAACTTGCTCTTAACAATTTGATCAAAAAATGATTTTACGCAATTAACAAACTTGTAAACTGAGTCTCGTATTTAGGCTATGTCAGTTGCCACTTGCCACGGCTATAAACGTAGTGACGCATACTGCGCTTGTGATGAGTGATGAGCAAACAAATTAGCAAAATGTCGATTGAGGATTGACTCGTCCCAAACGCAACTACCTAGCGGTCGCATTTTGGCTTTTGCCTTTATGTTCGATTCCCGCTTAGCTTCGTAGTCTTCAGGGGTCTCTTTTATCGCTTGATTAGATGACAAGATCATCTCTCACTTATTCTAACACCACTCGATAGAAAGTGATACATACTTTATCTTGTCTTCGACACGCGACAACTGCGACCACAATCGACAAGATAACGGAGTCCAAAGATAACCTGAGCCCTCGCTGGAAGCAATAGATATAAGATTTATAAGTTTTTTTGGAGTCGACTCCAGTACACAGACGAAATCCTTTCTTCCAGGCGTAGTTACCATTAGTATAGACCGACCAACGAAGGACTGCCCTATTATGCTCTGGAGCGTCCCCTAACTGCGAACTTATAGAGTTCAAATTGTATTGTATTTCTTCAAGACGCTCTAGGGTATCACGAGGGGAGTTTTGTACAAATCCTCGTTGTCTAGTATAATTAACAAGCGCAAATATTTTTTGTCGCACAATTCGGCACAAGAACGGCTTTTGCCCGACACGACATCGTATTTTGTTACAGCTTTAGGGATGTGTGCCTGGGCGACGCCTTTACGACTCGTTCTGATTTCAACTGTCTTTCATTGTAATAAAGCTTATAGTTTGTTGAGCTACACTCAAACAACTCAAGTGTACTTTTTAAATTACGATTATTATCACGTTTTTTTTTATAATAACTACTTTTGTTTATATTGAATTAGCCGCTATTGTATCGAGGTTAGGAGGACTAAACTGGCAGCAAGATTTTAAGTAACTTAACTTATCCGTAAATAGACTCAAGAGACCAGCTAAACAATTTTAAATGGTCACTATGTAAACAGTTCGGTTTCTCCTTCTTCCATATTTTGTGTCTAAGTATATTTAATATAACTATGAAGCAATGATTTAGTTTCTCATCAGCACTTCTAGCGCTATTCAGAATTGCTACATGCCACATCTAGCGGTTTTTTTCAATAAATACAACGAGTCGCAGAGCGTCGCCTAGCTTCGGGTGAATGAACGATGTGACAGAATAATATGTATGTCCTTAGAGTACGGTAGTAGGCAGACCCTTAGCCCAAATAATTTCGCCATAAGCAGTCGATCGCTAGGGTATTTAAAAAAAAAGTTAACAGTTTTAGGCCGTGCTTACATTGATCCGATGCCAGTGGTTTGAATGAGTTAGGAATTGTCTATCGAATGGTGGATTAATGTAAACGAGCCTTTATTTATCGTAGGCTTAATCTTTTAAGACTATTGTGAAATTATTTTTCGTGTAATGGTATAAACTGTGATTTACTATTCTTAATAATATATTTGTTCGGGTTAAATAATTCCGTCTTGTAAATATGTAATTCACTATGTTATTCAAGTTTTTAACGTCCATATTTCTGGTCACGGTAAATAAATATAATTTTAGTTTTAAATATATTGTAGAATATTGTAGTAAAATGTGAATTTCAGTGGGTTTATACTTGTACGTACCTACACAAATAATTATTGGCTACAACGTAACAACAAATACAATATTGGCCAACGTGATTTCTTGTGCACCTCTATCTATAACAGAATTCATCTTAATATAACTCCCATTATTATAATAAATTAATGGAATCAAACAAACATTAAATATAGGTAAGCATTACTTATCACATAAATAATTTAAAAATGTACCTACAGTGGTCACGACCAACAGGTATACAAGATCCAATGAAATCCCTTAAAAGTTGATATGAAAGTAACTGTTTATAAAGTTTACTAAAATTAACAACAGCAACATATATCGCTTCTCGGTCGAAAACTACAGCGAACTAATGCGGAAATAATACCTAGCGATTGACTGTCGACATACCTTTATAATTTAGATTTCCAATAATAGCACCTCTAGTCATCTCATGTCACACCAATATATCAAGGGCAGCCTCACACACAACCTAAATGCGATAATGAAATAAAAATAACCTAAGAATATCGTGTGGAAGCGACATTATGTGCACTCGAGACCTGTCCAAGAATTGCATCCCTAATGAATGATTGTCGCTGGATCGTCAACACAAGATGGATGCAAGTTGAAAGCTAACTGTATTCAGTCAGTTTTTACTTATATCAAATGGTTGTGTACTGTGAATCGAGTTTGTATTTAAAGTCGATATCTATAAAATATGAGTGAGCGGTGCCGATGATGTCGTTGCCACGCGTGCTACTGACTATTCTTTTGGTAATAACAAACTAGATTTAGAGGAGCACCGTGATTTCAAATAAAATATCTCGAGGCTTAGGCAATACGATACTGCCTAGTCTTATAAAAACAATATTCTAAAATGAGTAATAATATTTTTAATGTTAATGTACTTACAAGTATTGAGAGTTTAGTTCGAGATTAAGTTTTTTATGTAATTGTAGTTATATTTTTAAATAGTTTAGCGTTTGAACGCGGGCACGACTGCGCTGGTAAGGGCTGTTTTCGATAGAATCATGCGCATAAAAGTAGCCTAAACGCGGTTAGTGTAACAAATACACAAGTTGTACATTTCAGAAAGCGTATAATGTTTTATTTATATATAAAATCAAAGCCGTATCGTAGTCGTAGAAGGTAAAAGTACCCTTCACCGAACGCTTAAGACGATTCGGTGAAGGGTATAGTATACTGTACATCTACCTTATTTTTGGCAGAAATGTTTGAAGCAAATCTTTGAGGAATAGTCATTTTCACCAAATATTGTTTAATAGATGAAAGTAAATATACCTAAAGGATTACAGTTTTGGAGGAAAAAAGGAAAGTTTTAGTCTAAAAAGTACTTGTGAAGGGACTGAACTGGTAGGAGTAAAGGTCTTTTATTCTGAATGATTTATTGTGAAGTTGCGTGCCCCCGCGTTCTTATGCTAAGCTACGGACAATATTAAATTTAAGTTGGTGGCAAATCTCAATCGATAAGTTCTAAACTAGATTTAAAAGGTACCTACGGGTGTGTAAATAAAGTTTATTTTAACTAGACGCGAACAATGCAATTTTATGGACGTAGGTATGTGGGCTTGGGCGTAGCGGAGTTATATGGCGAGGAATATGCTGCTCTATATGCTGCTAGTCAAGGTCTAATATTGAATTACTAAAACCATGTTCATAACTACATATACCGTGATTGTTATCAGAGAATATTAGACGAGAAAAATTGTATTTCATGTGTTAGGTTGAAATAGTTACCGTATACAGTAGAGTTACCGCCATAAATATTGTAAAGGTCAAGTGACTGGCAGATGGGAAACCCTAGCGATAAGAAAATTGTGTCAAAAATATTTTGTTAAGTTTATAGAAGTTGAACTTCTTTTATTTATCGAATGAATAGTCAGTGAACTTAAACACGTTCACTGCGGGTTGAGGCAAGCTCTACTTTCCGTTGGTGCGGAGCAAAAAGTTCGTGTTATCTCTCTCGTGCGGGAGCTGTTGCCGTTTACTTACTAGGCGTATGATAAAGACAAGTACTTATACATTTCTTTATGTTTTTGAAACTCTGACTCGTTGGTACAGAAAAAATGTTAGAGGTCCAAATAAGCTTCGAACGCACTGGGTATATATTTTATACAGTGCGGCTAGAGGTTTATTTACGCTTCAACAAAGTGACCTCAAAACCGCACTGAGCGGGACGTAGGTGGCGCGGGAATCGACCGCTTGACCTTAGTGCGGCCATAGTTGTCAATGCCGAGACTATTTTTTTATCATATATTAACCTTAATAGTGTAATACGAGTATTATAAATAAATAGATTTGATTTACATTATCCACAGTTCTTATTATTAGAACATTTTAACAAAGGCTTGTTTTAATAAAATAAATAAATAAAAATAAATATTTAGGGACAATCTTAGACTGATGGCCGAAACTAGGCAAAGCTTTTACTATGTTACTGGGTGAATATAAACAAACGTAACTATGTATAAATAAATGAATACTTACAAACATAACCATAACCCAGGAACAGATATTCGTGAAAAACACACTTAATGCCCTTACCGGAACGTGAACTCTAAATAATAAATCTAATACATAAGCATATTAGATTGGCCAAAAACTGCTGCTGAAATATCAAAGATGCTCGATAACATGATGATTTTTTCATCGATAACTTAGTGATAAGTGCCGTTCACTTCACTAGTCTTAGATAAAACTCAGCGTGTTTTGAGGCCTAAACGACCTTCAAAATTATTTAGGTTTTTTCTTCTTTAACCAGAGGTCAGAACAAAGTGCGAAGCTAAGTGTATTTGAAACATTTCCTGACAATTGAAGACCACGAAAAGAAAAACACCTAATTCTAGTCTAGACAAAGTTATGAAAGATGTAAGTAACCACTGAAATTTGAGATCGATAAGGCCTCACCCGCACTGTAAAAGAGGTTTGGGCTGATTTGATCTCAATCGCACCATTTAAAAGGTCTTCAAGATTTGCTCCGCAGTGAATGTGTTACTATATGTACTAATAATGTAGTAAATAAACAAACCTACATATATGACTGAACCTAAACTAATAGTCAGGTGATTTGTAATATTTGTATGTTTAAAAATGTTATTTTTTAAAGTTAAATATGTTATAATTAAACTTTGATGTTACCGAATCATTATTATTACTCTAACTTTTCCAAGGAAAAGTTTCGTTCTGCTGTGGGGCATCTATTTCTAAATTGTTTGGTGACAATGACAACTTTGCAGAAACTCTGTCAATGTTTAGAAAGTTGAGGGCTTGGGGCTAATAAATGGATCACTTGCTTTACGCAATCTGTCAAATACGAGTATGACGGTATGGTTTTTGTAAATAAGTACCTAAGTCAACATATTGGTAAACTGAGCTAAACGTGTCTTTTTCGGAAAAAATCTTAAAGTAAAATGTTAAAAAGTGAAAACTTGTTTAATTTCTCAATATCTGTTAGTAAAGCTATAGTTTAAATATGTTTTTTGGATAATTTACTAGCTTTTTCCCGCGGGTTCGTCCGCGTGGCCTTGTATCTGAGGGATGATTTCAGGGATTAAAAGTATCTGATATATTAATCCAGGCTATAAACTCGTTGTATACCAAGTTTCGTCATAATCCGTTCAGCCGTTTTTGCATGATTGAGTCACAAACATCCTCACAAACACCCTAACTTTCGCATATATATAATATTAATAGAAAGTAGGATAAGTACCTGAATATTAATATAATTTATAAGTACTACCTGAATAATTTTTATTTAAGCACGTCCATGAAAAATCAATTCATTAATTGTACATTATTTTTATTATTCAAATGTTTCTGCTAAAACATATCCTAAACCAAAGAATATCTGTTTAGCTTTATTTTTGTAGCTACTGTGTTTGCTATGCCCAAGCAAACGAGATGGAGTTTTGTAATAGTATATGCTACATATTATGAATGATTTATTTGATACTATTATTATATTGCAGTTGTAGAAGGGAATGCGATGAATGTCGAGTACATCTGTAAAATTGTATTGTTCGAAGGGCTTAGTATATATATAATGTAATATCTTGGTGCCCACCATTGTTGTAAATACATATTATTTTGAAACGTATCCTAACAGGGTTAGGTTCAGTGTACGGTGAATCGTTGCGTAGTACGGGTTCCAACTTTGTCCGATGTATTCCTAGGCTTGCTTAACACAAATATGTTATTTTGAAGCTACGTTCATGCAATGTTAGTACCTACCTGTCTACGTGTATCAACATCAAATCATCATGTACCTCGATTGCGAAACATTTTGACATGGTATGATTCAGACGTCAAGACGGTGAAGTTATTTATTAACAAGTTGTTATTTACTAACTACCTCAATTAGGTATATTAATACCTAATATGCTGTCACCTCTCACTCAGCGCCTTTTAAAGCCCGAGCTACTAGTTTACCAACGTCATTAGGCAAAAGTTGACCATGTACCAATTGCTTTGGTGACATTGGCAATAAGAGATAAAAAGGTGCATGCTTTAACGAACTTCATAATAATTAGTGGTGTGAAGATGCCGGAAAGTTGTCAGCTGACAATTGCCATTGCCACTTGTCGATGGGCATGTTGATGAAACAACAGAAAGTCTAGCACAACTTCAATTTAAGTTTACGCGCGACATGGCAACATCTTGGTCAAAATGTACAGCTGTAGTCAAGGAGAATACGGAACCCTAAAAAAGGAAGGAAACTTTAAGTCTCATGGTATAGTCGAGTTCATAAATATGTTCGCGAAGGTTCAAATATATCTGGGCAACGGTATTAAAAATAAAGTCGTGTTCACATATTTTTGATCACTTTCACCGAGAACATTTTTTGAAAATATCTGTACGTTGTGTTATAAACCTCCTTGTACTACTGCATATGTGATTCAACACCCAAGGAGCGTAGATGGCCGTACAAAGACACCTTAACCAGGCTGTGCAAAGTGTCTTTTGACACGATTTTATAGCATTTTTAACTTAATTATACAATTCGCGAACCAACGAGGGAACTCCTTTTTAACGAAATTTGGATTTTATCACAATGTCATAGAATTAATAATTGAACTGACAATACAAAACACAACGGTTGGCTAAGTGTTTACAGTTTAGCCAGGAGTTTGGTTCGGCTATTTTGAAGCAACAGAAAAATGTTCATGCTCATAGATATTGTGCCTTTAGCGTACAGGTATGATAGACTTTATTATCAGTGCCGTCAGGACCTAACTGCAAAATCAAAACAAAGATATTGTAGCAGATCACCAGAAAAGATACTAGAAAAGCACGTAGACTAGTAGCTGGTTTACTCATCCTTAATGAACGATGCTGTCACTGTCCGGCGGCGTTTTATGGTGAATTAACAACCCGGGGAGTGTATGGGCAAGAGAAACAGGACTGTTAGAAATCCCCCGAGGTAGCTCAGCTCTTTTGGAAACTAACACAACTTTTGTAATTCACCCTTTTTTAAGCAAATAAATAATTATGAATTAAGCAATTCTGGATGAAGTTCGTACTGTACCCTCTATAAAAAACCAACTTTCAAGAGAACATCTAAACACTAATGATCACCCGTTGGTGCTGAAAAGATTCACAACAAAGCCAATTGGGCACTTGATGTAAAGACGTCAGAGGGGCTAAGATGATCACGTATATGTCAGACATATAGCATTCGTCCCTCTCGCACTTACATACTTGACAGTAAGGGACGAATGCTATATGTTCGACATATAAGCGATCGTCTTAGCCCCTCAGGTGCTGTTGTATGATTGATTCTAGAAGTAAACCAGAGTAAAGTGGCTAAACTGTTGTCTGCCAACGCGTCTTTCAAATCGTCTACGCTCCTAAAGTTTCGCTTGATGATGTGGCTAAGTCGCATTACTTACTGGGTATATTTACTACGCAACGATTATAATTAGATAAGTACTAGGTATAAGGTTAGATATGAGTAGTAATTTCCGGGGTAACAAAAATCTTTCAGCAAACGTCAACTGCAACAAATACTTTACCAAATGTGGTAAATACGAGAGTACAAAGAAACACCATTTAATAGAAGAAAGGTAGTTTAGAAAAAATGTGGTTACAGAGAAAAATAACAAACGACGTTTTACAAGGAAGAAGAAACAAAGAAATTGAACCTGACATAAACAAATTCACATGGAAGTCGCATGCTCTTGATACTTTTATTCGTTATATTTTAGCAATAAGTCACAGAAGCCGGCAGAGACAGTGTGGCTATGGTTCGAATAAACTAGCAACACATAATTTTCATTCTAGATACCGCTAGTTATCGTGAAAAATTACGAGGTATGTAATGAAATGGCCTTTAGATATTGACGATTTGCGCCTTGGCTGACATCATAGAGAAAATTAAATATATACTGAGGCTGACATCAATGCGTGCTGCGCCATTGTTGGTACATTCATACGCCATAGAAAGAAAAGAGAACCTGTACCTACTGTCGAGGATACTTCGATCGACGTGTAATTGATCAATTCGCCAAGTTCATGACATGAAATCTGACGAAGTTAAGTACTTTGATGTGCAAAGTTTCCAATCCAGTTTTGACAAGTTCAAGGCGACTACACAGTCCCCGCCCCGCTACATTAGGAAGTCGCCAAAGGGCAACGTCAGTTTCAACGTAATCTATTAGAGTGCATGATGATGATGATAATGACGGTGAGTGGCCGATGACGACAAACTACCTCTTTCATTAACGAATAGATCAGCGGGTAAGTAGTACCTATACCGCGCAAAATACTCTAAATCTATGTTTCAGCGAACGATATTCGCGACATTTAAGACGCTTTTTGGGTTTCACCGAAACATGACGAAAGTCGAAACAAAATATATAGTTCGGAGAATATTGTAGAATCTAGTACTATGCTTTGACTGCACTTAAATTCTAGTTGACACCGGGCGGTGGGTGTCATGTTAAAGGCGAATAATGAAATAGTATCAACACGGTCTGACAAAAAATATTGCAAAAATATGAATTGACTAAGTGTGACAAAATAATATTGCAACAATACAACACGGAGGGCTGGTGATAAGGAGTGTAGACTAGAAATCTACATACCTAAGTAGCTGGTTACTATTGTAGTACATCATCCTCCTGGCGTTAGCGAGTGCGCTTTGCTACCCAAAATCTGAACTAGGTCGGAAGAATCCTGTGAAGAGAAAATCCAGAAGCAACTTCAGGTAACGCAATTCGCATTGTACTAAATGAGAGACCCCATTCACAACGCTAATATGCGTTACGCCTTAGCACGCGTAAGTATGCACATTTTTCGTGCGAAACCACATCAAGGCATTACTTACGCGCAGATGTCTTTGACTTTGAACCGGGCGTTGAAATCCGGACATTTCGACCAAAAAGCCGGACATACCATTTTTACCAGGCCTAGAAAAAAATATAAACCTACATGGGACATTCATGAAACGATCTCAAAACATGTTTTTAGTCTTTGCAAATGCCGGTACCTATAACTACACGTAAAAAATTGCCTGGAAAAGACTGTTAAAAGCCGGAAGAGTCCGGCTAAAGCCATACACATGGAAACTAGTCCCAACATGGCTTAGTCACGTTACGTGCTGTACTGTATATTCTAAAACAAGCGCTCAAGTATAGTTGATAAGTAGTTCGAAGCGCCACCAGCCCGGCTGGCTCGGCGGTTTGACTGACTATTAAGATTCTAGCTGCAAGCTTCATTTGTTAGACTTGTGCAACTCATATAAGTTGATACGAAACTCTAAGGTCAAATTCTGTGAAAGGAACGCAAGCAAAAAACGACTTTGATCTCAAATTATAAGTTAGATTCTTGCTTGCGTTCATTTAACAGAATTTGGACTTGGTTTCGGTCGTAGTTACTTGCACAATTTATTATGGATCGTGGGTTATTAAAGGTTTAAGAACCACTTACCTATCACTTGCCGGGGAAATGAATTCGTGTAATTTTTAACGGTAAAATGGGGTTACTATGATTCGAGTGGTGACTTTGATCAATCGGGTTTTTCTTAAATTATTGTTTTATTTCCATGAGACCGGCGGCAGTGAAAATATCAAAATAACCATCGTGTTGTAAAGTTGATTCAATCTACTTATTACCAGTAACTAGTGCTGCTTTTATTATGCATTTTAAGTTATCAAAGTAGCTCGATTTTTTTCCTAAAGTAACCCGAATCTATACGGTAAATTTATTGCCTTACACGCGTCAAATGTCTAATTAACCACTTTATTATGAGTCCAAAATGTCTAATTAACCAATTGAGTCCAATCGATAGTCTGTTCGGAACGTTCGGAATGAGAACAATCGTACCTAGGATATAAGGGCGCCCTCATATCCTACTCTTCTTCTATTTCTCGACAGACAAAGTCACGACCCATAATACACTGTGAAGGTCTACGTATACAGCGGGATTTAGTTTTTTTAACACTTTCTCTACCAAGTGGGTGCCTAGCGGACGCTGAGTACCTAACCTTTCTCAGAAGCCCCGCCAGGCAGGCTGTCACTGTAGGTAGGTCGCTACATCGGTTTCTGTGTTAATTCAAGATGCCGTGAAAGTGTTAAAGAAACTCTAGTAAGAGCGCATTCTAACAAATTAAAGTTCACGTCTATATTGGACTTTAGTATAATGACGCTAGCGTCGTATTTCATCAGATGACGATTAAAATGAATAACATTGACCTGGTAGTCAAGGAAGCCATACTTTGAACAATCTGCAGTGAATTGTCAATGTCTCGTAACAAGGTGACTATGACAATTCAGTGTACAGTGTAAGTCACCGGATTGTTAATTGTCATTGGTGAAATAGGTTACAGATATTATTTAAGTATGACACTGGCATATGACCTTATTCTATTGGATATATATTCTAATTTAACACTAATAATGGTTTCAATTATGTACCTACACACTAAAAATCCTATGTTTGTAATAGACTCTGTATTACATTAGCGTCATATCTAATGGAATAAGAGCATATCAATTTCAAACTGAAAGTAATAGTAACTGTTAACGCTGGCGTGTTAGGGTAAGTGCCCCTAGTGTATGTAGGTAGTAGCGGTTGCAACAATGGTGGACCCCAATAATCTAGACTGTATGCTTGTGTCCGAAGTCCGAGTCGGTATTTCCACGGACTAACGTACTTGGGACATATAATGTATATGTATCCCATTCCGGTCATACACAGGTTATGTAGCGTCTTTTCTGTGGACATAACCAAAGTAAAGGCCGTAAAGCCTTTTGTAAAGGCATCTAGGTATAAATATATGTAATAAAAACTTACGTGCAGAGAAACTGCTAATTGACCACAGGACTTTTGTTGTATCAACTGTGTATGGCCTATTTGCTAGATCGTCTTCGTTTTAAGCACTATCCCAAATAATGTTACGCCACAAATTATCTGAATACTTTACGTTGGTCACGGAGAATACTCCATTCTTGTACAAAATGAACTTGTAAAATTTTATTGGGACTACTTGTTATAAAAACGTCGCAAAATACATGTGTTGTGTTATTTATGGCCATATTCCCATGTTAGAGATAAACCAATCGCTCCACCATACCCGGTCCTCAGCTCTCCGCATCCAATCGCTTCCCGCCGCTCTTCAGGTTCCCCGACAATATTAGATTGTTACAAGGGAGCAAAATGACATATTTACGGCGTAAGTAGGCGTAAATTGAATCCTGAACGAAGCGACGACGGGATTAAATAGAATAAGCATAAAATAGAATTATTGACAACAGCTACCTACTAAGGCACACAGTAGGACAGACAGAAATAGTTCTCTCTCGTGGTCCTACTAATAAGACAAATCAGTAGGACCACGAGGAAACGGGGATTTAAATAACCAGATCAATAACGAACAAAACTAAATATTTACAAAGCATAATACATACTATATCATATAACAGGTCTGGTGATATAACATACATAGTGGGGGGTTAAATAAAAACCTTTATTCATTAAGAAAACATTTTATTTCCATTACATTTTGACATCTGTACGTACTGTTTCTTTGGGATTCACTACTTACAGTAAATAGTTGAAATGAAGCGAATATGGGCGTTTGGCAAAGCGACCGGTCCATTCTGAGACTAGTGAAAAAACCTTTCAGTCCAAGCGAAATACAATCTTATGTCAATGTCATAAAGACTGAAAGTTTTTCTTACTGTAGGTATATTGACGTAATGATAATGAACACCCTCACACATATCCAAAGTACATGAAATTAACGAATACATCGTGGCACCGTACGTAGTCATTTTCTTGTGCTTGCTTATTAACTAGCAAGACCCGCTATGAAAAAACTCCGGTGCTACAATAAATACATATTGTGACAAACTAACTTCTACTAGAATCGATTGCATAAAGTTATCTTTTCAGTCGCCAGTACATACGTTTATTTGCCACAAAATATAAAACTTACAATACTTCATTCATTATACTCGTATCATAGCGGAGAGCTGTCAACGCAGTACATTTCATCAGGTTACAAATTGTTCTGTAATGACAGCTGAAGTAGAGAGTGTTCATAGCAATAATAGTCATTACATTACGCGGTATTCTCTAAAAACAGGCCCTTTATATATCAGCCCTTAACTAATCGAACTCCGAATACCGTATACATATCGTCCAATCCACAGACGCACCACATTGTATCATTTACTTGCAGTTTTACCTATACGCAGAGGCGGCATGTGGATTGAATAATATGTATTACCCTGTCACAATATCTGTATGTACAATGCGACGCCGTGGAAGCCACGTAATGACGTCACGCAGCTGGGTGCATAGATATTGATCGAGTAGTAGAGTAACAACAGGCCCAAGATGGACGGTCGAGGAATGACGAAGCGGAACGTACGCCCATCGCCTCGAAGATATAGCCGTGAAGGTATCTGATTACCATAGACATATAGAACTAGACGCCCACTCTGAACGCAGTCCGAGCCTACTTGAGCTCACACGGAATCGCGACGCTTTAAATAAATCAATTATTAACATGCCAATGCCTGAATTCATAAAAAATTAAAAAAATTGACAACAAATTACCTATAAATACATGGATACCTGATGGAAACGTTATAATTATAATGTTCGAAAAAAAAAGGTTATAAAATATGATAATGACCCAGGAGGGGTTATATTAGAAATTACTAAATGACCCCACAAAATATCGGTTTTATTGTCTAAGCAAAAGACTACATTTTTAGTATTCCTTAATTACTTCCAATATTACGAATAAAGTTTCCAGTGTAAAATTAACAGTTTAATTTGTTTAAAGCGCCCTATCCGTTACCCCTGTAGTTTCATATTAAATTCGTTTCTCTTGGTTTGAGCAGTCCCGCGCCTTCTGAGCTGTCTTCAGAGTGCGCAGCGGGACGGTGGCGCCACTGGACTTACGGGTCACTAATGGGGTCCACTTGGTTTAAGCTAGGAAGTGGGTCAACCTTCAACCTAGGTAGGAAAATAAACTAAAAACTGTAATAACCCAAATAAATGCAATGGCAAATATTTGTAAATAAGTAGAATACAAAAAGCTATTTAAATTTATCACGATTTGACTAATAAATAATATGAATTAATTGAAAATACTTTAAATTAATGATGGATTCATTGTAGATTATTGCCATAAAATAAATAAATCATTTAAATTAATATAATGTAAAACGTACGTTTAAATTTACTAAAAGCTAACGTTGTACAATGTATTGTTTATATTACAATTACCATATTGTTTCTATTCACTTCTAACGCAATTATTCTCGAAATTTCTACTAAAGCCAAGTAGACTTGACTTGACTTGTTATAGATTGTTACCACAAATGGCACTAACTACACAGGTATAGAAAATAACCTCTTCAACATGCCAGGGGAAATTGAATCTTACACCAATGCCATAAAGACTGGCAGGGAAATCTGTGTCTGTAAAAGTTCAGCGGCGCCTCAGTCCATGCGAGTCGTATTTGCTACGACCGCTCACTACCGGTAAATACAAAACCTAATTTTAAGTTACTAAAATATTTCGAAATTACTCTATAATAAAGGGAACTTACGTATATATTTATTCTTATAACCAAATTTAGGTATTTATTTTAAAGACTAGCATACATCTGTTATACTTAAATAACATTTTTCATACATACGTAGTTCGTATAGTTAGCTATATAGCATTCTTTAGCCTAGTTATAGAATACACAGGGGAAATAAGGAAATCATATTGAGCACAAATCCAATCAGATAGTTGCCTTATCACAGTAATAACTAAAAGATACTACCAAGCGTAGCGTAGCGTAGGCCCGAACTAAACGCCGACTACAGTCTTAAATGCAGAACAGTCGAACATATAGCTTGCTCGCTGCAACTCCGGCTACCTTTACTCTAGGTACTTAGCAAGAAATGTGAAGACATTTCTTATACAATCTTCTCACTTGTAACTGATGATAGTGTAAAGACGATAAGATGTCTTGGAACGCCAAATAAACTAATTTCATCGACACCATGCTATTGCAAGTAAAAGAAAGTACTAAGCTAAATGTCCCTGTGCTCGACATTGACCCAATACATAACACTTTCAATCTTATGTCATGGTGACAGGTGATTAATTTAATATGTGTCGTCTGCTGGATACTAAATGTCGAGCTCTGGGACGTTTACCTTATTATAATATAAGGCGTTTGTCTTATTATATTGTGAGTTAACGTACAAACTTGTCAAATTTTTGAGAACTTCATAAATATGACGTAGTAATAATAGTATGATCATTACGATATTATTCCGGCGTTGGTCAAATAAGAACCAGAGAAGAAGCGAACAAGCCCTTATATAAAAGTTAAATATCTGATTCAGCCCGTACATGATAGGGAAGGGAGCAAGACTTCAACTATTGGTCCAAAACGAGTGCATCCAATCAGCTGGCAATCTCTTGCCAATAGACAAACTAGGAGTATTACTCTCTCTGTAATACTTACTCTCGATCAACTTACAACAAATTGGCATTCAACGTGGTAAAGGAGGAAGTTAAATGCTAAATTTATTTCACAAACAAAACATCTTTAGTGAACGAATTGATTTTCGAATCTACCAAGTATCTATTACAAAATGGACAGAATAAATACGAAATGCAGTGGCTAGTTAAAACGCGGACGAGTAAAGACTTAAGATAACAGCTGATACAATGATTTAGAATTATATAATATGGAATTACATGATTGGAATTATATTTGTAACATCAGTTTCTGTAAGGTAGTCAGAGCTTCGTGAAAATTCAACCAACGGTTTGCATTATTACACGAGATTATTAAACGAGATAAAAAAAGACGAGCGCCGGCTCAGGCCGTTTGATGTAAATACTACGTATTTTTTAGTTAAATGGTTTATGTAATACATAATAACGCGTTATAACCGCGCGCTGCGTGTATCGGAAATAACCGCGAAGATGTGGTACTTAGACCATGCACATATCTGTACCACTAATATAAGTTTTTCGAAATAAAATAGAAACGAACACGTTTGCGTTTAGTCTTAACAAGTAGTAAAAAAATAGTTGCTCGCGTTGCCGTGCAAAATGAGACTAAAGGCAAACGCGTTCGTTTGTGTTTTGTTTCAAAAAACTTATACTAGAGGTACTGGTGGGTGCCCTAAGCCTGACTCTTTTGTACAATTTCGTTAGTGCCCGGTCAAAATAAAGTAGTGACTTATCAAATAAGACAAGCTGGAAGTATATAGGAAGAACGAGACGCATATAGGATACGTTCGAATGTACATACAATCATGCCCAAATGTGCATTTAAATAAGTTCATTGTTCAAACATTATATACATTATATATAAATAATAATAGTCGGGCACAATTCAATTCCCATACATAAAACTAATATATCTACAACTATATTCATATTTAATCATATGAATGAGTGCCGAGTATTTAATTTACATATAAACAGCAAAGCACATACAATAAATGTAATAAATACTTTGACGAATATATGACGATACAGTGGTGTGAAGACATACTGAAGATGGATTTGGTTGTACCAGGAATATTCCTAGTTTACTACTAAATGACCGCGATGACCCCCAGTGTTTCTAGTATAGCTAGGATTATTCCTAATGCTCTTCGATATTATCACGTTTAATACTAGGATTATTTCTAAAGATATCTGAGAGATTATTAGAACGACCCCCGATGACTAGGAATATTCCTAGTAAGTCCTCTAGTAGCATCTCCAGTCGAAGTGAGCAGCTCCACTAAATTATGTTTAAACATACTATTTGGCACTGAAAAACAAACTCTATACACTACGAAATACGGTCGGAAATCATACAGATTAATTTAATAGTAATTTAATAATAAAAATGTCACTTATTCATAATAATTTCTTAGTTTTGATCTATTTAGACATACCGCCAATCTCACAATCCGATTTCTATTAGACCCTTTGGGACCGTGTCACTATAACTCGTTAGATACAATCGTATCGTTAATGCTTCAGTGTCTTCAGTTTAGTTCGTTATAACGACAAGGTTCCAAGATGTCTATAACCATGATCATTATTTAGTTACAATATAATTATTAGAGGACTTAATAAAAATAAATTATTAAAGACTTAAGTTTTGTGGTAAGGCCCAGATTTTAAAAAGCGCCGATTACGATTATATTATACCCCGCAACATAGGGTCGTTACGCTGGTTTTCCTCCATGCGCCGGTTTCGTCTTTTTTGGGTGACTTCCTCCTTACAAATGCGTAGAATACGAGTATGAATATATAAACAATTACTCGTTGCGTTCCGTAATACCAAGTAAATTAATATTTGTATATCGTTAGTATTTTAATTTAGGTATTAAGGAACGCAACGAGCCCAAACATGTGCGGGTATTTGTTTATATATTCGTATACTACACATTTGTAAGAAAGAAGTCTCCCAAAAAGATGAAAACCGGCGCATGGAGGAAGACCAGCGTAACGGCCCTATTCTACGGTTTAGCTATCTCCGTTGCGGGGTATGACGATTACAGACGGTTGGTGCAAGTCACCCTAAGTAAAAACTGTGTCGCGTTGTAGCGAGGCTTAGGCTGGAAACAGTGCTCGACCGACGGTCAGCGCGTACCTTCGGTCGGGCGTAGCTATCGCTGTACGAAAGCATACGTGCGATCAGAGCGATGCTCACCGTCAGCCGATCGACCATACGCGCTGACCGTCGGTCGTGCTCTGTTTCCAGCCATAGACTTGCATGGATATATCTACGCCGACCGACGGTCAGCGCTGACCGCCGGTCGACCACTGTTTCCAGCCTTATAACCGACACCTCTCATTGGCGAATTCAGTCTTTGATAACTTATGAACCCTTACATAGACTTATATCGATTCTGAACACTTTCGGTTGTTTTCAGAAAGACTATTTTAAATTTTTAATAGGAACGCGAGATTTACATGTCTTATCTACTGTAGTTATTTTACTTGTTTTTGGATGACCACTATACCAGACAGTGCATGAAATATTAGTAAAGTAGTTGAAAAAAAAAACTAGTTCAGAATTGCTAACCTTAGAGATCCAAGAGAGCTAAAATAAACTACAAATAATAGAAAGCGTGATTGACAACAAACGCACTAAGGCACCTGTTTACGCAAGGCCTTCTCCATACAAACTCTGTGCAAGTTTTATTCGTCAGTTTTGGCACTCCCGCATATATTTTTGTTACTGCTTGTTAATATTAGATATACGAAGAATGTCAAGCAAAAATTATAAAATAAATATTTAAAAATATCAAAAAATAAAACAATCAATTTGTTTTCTTGAGGTTCTAGCTAACTAAAAAATAAGCGTACTGACCAAAAATCATAAGTGTAATGCCAACACAAGCCAAGAAAAACTTGCACAAAGTTTGTATGGGGAGTGCTTGCGTATACAGGCGCCTTAAGAACACTTCATTCGTTCTTTGGAGGAACCTCTCGTCTACCGTAATAAAAATTGAACGAATTCGTTTTTTACGTGGCTGAGGTGGGTAGATGAGGACTTAAAAGGCAATATTTCGAAGTCCATTCGTCCCGTCCCTCGTCTGTCACACAGGTTTACAGCCAAACGGTTGGAGCAACAGTCTTACTTCACTGTCACTTTGACATTTATGTTTGCGTGAAAGGGACAACCACATTTTAGTTAGCAGAGGTTCGCTAAGTTTTATTAATAAGGGGGTTAATATTTTCACAGTATAAGCATATTGGTGGCCCAAAGCCATACAAATAGCCAAAACTTAGTTTTGAATATTTTAAGGGGGCCATACAGCTAAAGGGGGTGCGAAAACAAGCAAAACTAATTTTGCGGTTGGTTCGGAACCCTAAATGTGCAAAGTCTGACTCGCACTTGGTCGCTTTTAATTCCATAATAAAACCATATAAATTCAAGATGATATCAACTAATTAAAAGTCAGTCGAATTTTTACTTCAAATATGAAGTCAAAAAAAATACGATATGTCAAAAAAAAATCATACAAATTTCTGAATTCAAATTTCGTTAGTAACACACGTGTGATACTAAATCGCTTCACGGGTTAAACAAACACAATATTCTACGAATAGTCTTTCTAAATAACTTTATACGGGTAAAAATGATGGTGTTTTCAAAATCGATATGTACAGTCGGGTAAGAAAGCGGCAACTTGTCGACTTTAACTGTTTAAAGGCCACTATCTTGCCTGAGTGGGCGGGCAGTGGGGCTGAGGGGGCTAAGCTATGTTGGTTTTGACACCCATTCACATCACGTAACTCACAAGTTCATACTTTATCCACTAAAGTAACCACGCATATGATATCAATAGGTACAATACTACAGTAGAATCCGGATATAGCGACCGTCAAGGGACCGGCGATATTACGTCGCACTAACAGGACGTCGTACAAAACGGACTGATTTGCTTTGAAAATGTTTGGTATGAATCCTAACGTCGGTGATTTAGCAGTCGTTAAAAGCGGTCAAATGTTATAAGCGGAGTCGTTATAAGCGGATTCTACTGTATACAAATATTCTTTATTGCTCACCAAATAAACTACACAAATAAACACAGCAGTTAAATCGCGCACATACAATGGTACACAACAGTCGGTCTTATCGCTGACAAGCGATCTCTTCCAGACAACCTTTTTAGTGGCAATGATTCTTGAAAATGTTAAGGTATACTAACAATTGGTGACAAATATTGAATTATGTACAATTCAATTGAAATAAATTTGGAAATTGATTTCAAAATGGCTGAAAAACTATTATACCTATATTCAGTATATTCAGTCAGATAATCGCAACAAAAAACCAATACCTAGGTTAAAGATTCACAAGCTAATCTACTCGTATTCTAATTTCGTAACCAGTTACAAAAACGATATTTACACTAATTTCGGAAGTATGTTACTTTTCGCAATTCGTTAAGAAAAGCGGTTACGATAGTGGAGCAATGATTTTATCAGATGCGGTACGTGTGAACAGGATAGCAATATATTGTTTAATACTTTTACTCGAGATATAAGGCCGCCCTATAAGGTAGCCCTTACCGTCGGCGAGCAGCGAGTACTCTTGTAGAAACTTTACTCGCTTCAGCGAGAAAACGAGTAGGATTATTATGAGAATACTCGCTGCTCGCCGGTGGTGGGACAACTGCCTAAGATGAATGAGGTATGAAAGAACATCTGCTTAATGCCGTCGAGTACCAGGCGAGATATATATTGCACATCGACCTTTGGAAAGAGATTCGGCTAATTTCGGCTTCATAGAGCGTTGTGTCACACCTATGTGACGTTTGTCAGTCGTCGTCAAAATATATAATATAGAGTTGATGAAACCCCCCAACTCCAAATTGATCAATGTACAAAATGATACACGATTGTTTGACTACAAAACTTTTTCTAGTAGTTGTCACAGCTCTATCGATATCCAAAGTTTACATGACACCGAATTGACGTAAACTAATAAAGTCCATAAAGTACAGTATTTTTAGGGTTCCGTACCAAAAAGGTAAAAAAGGAACCCTTAATGGTTTCACTTTGTCTGTCTGTCACATTGCTAAATATCTCAAGAACTAGGTACTTATGCTAACGATTTGAAATTTGGAATATTTGGGTAACCCATAGAAGTTGGTTTTTTAAAATATTTTATTTTGTGTGAATAATGACAGATAAAAGGAGGTTTAACATTTTAAAGCCTGGCAACTATGTCAAGTGGGGTGTCATATGAAAGGGCTTGACTTGTACATTCTGAAAGAATTTTTCATTTTATTTTCGTTGGGTAATTTTCGATTTACGAGGGAAAATGTAAAAAAAAATACCATTTCCCCACCACCCCTTATCTCCGAAGTTTACCGAGTTTTTTTTTTAATTATTACATAATATTTATATGCATGTATATTTTCCATGAAAAATATAGCGATAGCTCTATCTAGTTCTTCTTTTTTTTAATCATCAAAAAACTGTTCTATACTTTACTTAGTTTGTAATTTAATCACCTTTGCATATATTTTTGTTTTATATTTAATCTTACCAGATTATGTCGAAGATACCTTCATTCAAATAAATAAAAATTAAACCCTGTTGATGTGATAAAGAATTATCCTTGAAAAACCAACATACTTACGTACTAAGTTATTCAGTCGCGCAAATTAGTAACAAAATGCGCCGATAGATGGTTGGTGCTGTCATGTTTTTAAGATTGTTTCTGAATTAATGGGGTTGGGACGGGTACATATACAAGAACTGTGTACGGAACCCTCGGTGCGCGAGTCTGACTCGCACTTGACCGGTTTTCTTTGACATGAAACGTCAATTAAAATAAGATAGTTGAATTGTTTGCCAGTGTTCGGAAATCGCCGTAAACAGCTGATTGTCTCTTTCCAAAGCCCGACGTGCAATATAATATATATTGCCGGGTACTGTACTTATTGCCAAGAGCATCAGTATCTTTTTTGCCACGTAGGTACACTAGGGGACAAATATCCCACGACATGTGTCGGCAACATGTCAAGCGAAGCCAGCCATTGCGCGACTTATGTCCGTAGCGACGTCAGGCGAAGTCGTGCGACTTCGCGAAATTTCGCCTGACATATCTGGCACCATCGCGCGACTTATTTCCGTAGCGACGTCATGTCGCGCGATGTTGCCAGACATGTCGAGCGAAGTCCGGCAACGTCGCGCTACTTCACCCGACGTCGCTGGCGACACGTGTCGCGCGGTGTTGCCTGAAATGTCGAGCGAAGTCCGGCAACGTCGCGCTACTTCACCCGACGTCGCTGGCGACACGTGTCGCAGGAATTTTTTCCCCTGGTGTATCCCCGGCTTAAAAATACATTTATACATCAATTTTGATTTGTATTATGGAAAAATGACGCATGTCACGAAGCGTCATTTGTGATGGTTACATTATTACAGATGTTCCTTTTATTTTTTGCGATTTTGTGGTCTATTCATTTATTAACCATGTGACTGTCTAAAGTAAGTATTGTCTATATATCATTATAATGATGAACTACGTTATAACTAGCATGACATAAACATTTAGTCCTTCTCGCATTCACGCTCGTTAGAATGGGATAAATGCTGTATATTAGACATAAAGGTATGTTGGCTATAGTCAGAACATGACTTAATGGCAAAGTATATAGACGAATTGCGAAACATGATTGGTAAATGAATAGACCTTTCATTGCTAGGTTTTGTCGGTGTCTGCTTTATATGAATTGGTTGCGTTTTGCAATATTACTAAACTAATTCGTAGGTCACTTACTAGCATACCTACTGAAATCCGAAAATTATGTTAGCTTCTATCATAATAATCATAATTGTAAAAAAGCCCAAGTAGGTACATCCCAGACATGCTTTGATTATTTTATTTAGCAAGATCACGTGTACATTTTATTATTGTTATTGTATTCGTCAATTCAACTTAACAAATAAAGCCTCATCCACTAAGCTTATGTATATATTATAATATCTGGGTGTTTTCCCGGGCATGAGACCTAGCTAGATCGATTGCTCGTCCCCGAAAGCCCCCACAAAACCGTTAGAGCAGTTTCCGATATTCCTGAAATAAATAAATATATATACAAGATTTGCGTTTTTACGGATATAAGATAATTTCAAATTTAATTTAGAAGTAATTCAGGAAGATTATAACAGATGACACATTTGCGTCACAAACAATTTGTATATAAAGCGGACACAAACATAATCCATAAATGTATATTAATTTGAATACACGCTTGCATGCCACTAATATTAACTGCTTAATTCAGATGATATTCTACACAGAGTTCTAGTGTAAAAACTACGGATATTTTTAAATCATTTGTAACATTTTGTACTATTTCGCAAGTGCAACATCGTAGGATAATTACAAAGTCTCAAATGTCACGACAATATCACAAAAAAAATCATGTTAAAACTTGCACAATTTATCATTGGTCAGGCGTTCGGAACCCTTTGGTTGGCATTGCTGTCATATACATTTGTTGATACGGTACATTACGGTATTTAGTACAGAAAATCAAATCCGTTGACATGAAGTTTGTGGGGAAATATGATTAATGGCAATTTTTTTTTTGTATGGAGCAACTGCGTCATTGTTCACGTTTCATCATTGTGAAAATAAAATTCTTTAAGTTTTCAAAGTGTTTTCGTATGTTTAGTTTTTTTGGTAGAGTACTTTTGAGTGACCCGTTGCGTTAACACAGCGCAAGTCTTTTTGTCGCTGCACGGGCGCTGGCAGGGCGCCGACGTTCAAAATACGCTAGTGTGGGGTCTCTTGTTGTGTGTTGAGCTAGGTACGAGTATACATGCACATTGTCTATGCGTGCGGCAGCGTAGCAGATATGAGTTCACGTTGTATATGTGTCCATACTATTCATAATCAGAACAATGGTCAAAGCGCGCTCGTGAGATAAAAGTACTATAACATGTCAGAAATTAATATTATTGCATATTAATTAATACCGTACGAAAAGTTTAAGAGTGAAAGTGTCTAAGCGATATGATAGCCAGGCACGTCTTATCACTGTTAATTATCGCAAAGTAACTCTGACACCACGACCCATAATTTACTGTGCAAGTTATAAATGCTAAGTGAACTGGCATACTTGCCGATATTGACACGACCAAATTGACGGAATGGAAATGTCGAAGTTACAAAGTCTCTTTGGTTGAGTGGATAACCGTAGGAAAATGCCCGTAGAAATGTTTTGTTTTACACAGTTCGACGCCGTAATAAATACTTTTTCAAAGGAATACTGTTCCTTAAATAATACCTGTATAAAAATAATTCCACACAAAGAAGTTTCAGTCGCGATTGTATTATTTACAATGACGCATGCGTCATAGCTCGTAATATATTGATCCATTGCTTCTTTGTACTGATTTGAGATCAAAACTTAAGGCAGGTCGAAATATAAAGATAACACAAAACATTCCTATACAAAGTTATTCGAATACCTCGTTTAACCCTTTCTACGCCACCGTTTAAAAGCACCAGAGCATAGACACCAAAGATTTCACCCATCAATAAGCACATAAAAGCTGAGTGACTACCAAAGCCAAGCTTTTTGTTACAATATATTGAGATGGTGTATAATATACTCGTCGAAGTGGCGATGATAGGGTTAAACTATCACCGTAATTTGACATTAACCCGATACAGTACGTTCTGCAAAAGAGTTCGTCAGAACATACTAAACTGGCATACTATTCACGTTGATAACCAGTATAATTATATTATTAGTTGCAGGGTTAGATCTCAGTGGTCGAATAGTCCTCGGAGTGAAGCGGAACGTAGGCTGTTTACCTGAAACATGGCATGTGTTCTTTATTCTAAACTGATAGGCTGGATATTACCACTTTCCAGTTTTTTAAAACCATCTGAGACATAGAATATAGTGTCTTGTAAAATATATGTAACATAAGGATCTTATATTGATTTAAACTTACACGATTTTCATACATTATTATTGGGGAACGGGACTTAATCGCGTATAATTATAACATTTATAACTAATTTACCTTTTTCAAGGCTTTGCTCGACGTTTCGAATGTATTACAACATCCGTGTTCGCGAGCTGACTGGCGTGAGCGGGTATTAACGTGTTTTAGCCGCACGGGCTTTCCGAACTACCCGCAATTAGTTATAATTGTACGCGATTAAGTCCCGTTTCCCAATAATAATGCATAAGGATTTTGTCTCGTCAAAATCGCAGTCAGTTACATCACCTGATGAATTTCACTCGCTTTTTTCAGCTGATGTTTATTATATCCAATGTTAATAACGTTCCGCTCTTGACTATGAATCGGTTTGGATTTTTTTTGACATTTATCAATAAATATTCAAGACATTACTATTATTTAAATAAACCGCGACATTGATAATAAAATTCTGACAACATGTTATTAAAATTATTGCCAGTGTAAGAAATTAGTTCCAATAAAATTCCGCAACATGGCGCATGGTCATTTTTTTTTATACGTCGACGTTGGCAAACAAGCGTACGGTCTACCTGATGGTTATCGGACACCGCAGCTTATAGACGCCCGCAACTCCAAAAGAGTCACGTCCGCGTTGCCGACCCCTTACAAAACCCCTTTTCCTGCCCCTCTAGCACAACATGCATTCCGTATCTACTCGCGCGCGAGATAAGCTACCTGTCACTTTTTGACAGCATTAATCAGACAGTGACAGGTAGCCTATCTCGCGCGCGAGTAGAGACGAGATGCATGTTATGCTAGCCCCACTGGTCGGAATTTACTTAATTGTTTAATTTATTCAACAAATTTAAGCACAGGTACAGTCACGAGTTTTAATTTCGGACCCACTCAAGGTTGACAGTCCTGTCAAAATGTATAGAAATTCAAAGGAAAAGTTTGCGAAATGGGTCATAAATTAAAGCGCGCGACCGTACACATTTTTTCACTATATAATATACAGACTCCTATTAATCCGAACGAGCTTACAGAGACATAGTGTGCAACAGCCCAAAAAGACAGAGGCCTGTTTTAGGGCTATATTTTGCGTGGAAAACTTTAGAGAGCGAGCGGTATTGTGCCATCTACAGAGAGTCGGCGGACTCACTTACCTAGTGACGATATCGTGTAGTTCCCGGAGCGCCTTCTCCACGCCCTCAGCGAGATGGTGCGCAGGCGGCGCGGGCGACGCTAAGGCGCGCGCCTCACTTTCTAGTCTGCAACACATGTGCTACAACTCAGACACGACGCGTACACTTAGCGCCAGTTGCACCAACGTACGAACACAGACCGGTCATCGTCAAATATGGCGCCGGTAGCTGTCATTGCATAGAAACTTGTCAAACATTCCATACAATCGGATTTGACGAACACCGCTTACGATTACAGACGTTTGGTGCAACCTAGCCTTAGTAACACCTTTGACACGCGAAGACACGTAAGAAATGTGTACGTGCGCTGTCGGTACACGCGTCAATTGTTTGCGCGGGTGCGTAGCGTGTGGCGCGGACGAATCGTGCGTGCAGCGGGGCGGCCGAGCGTGCATACTATTTGTGCAGCGGCGACTCAGGACACCAGTATGAGTTTCAATTGTTTAACATGCACGCACCGCTGCACGCCCAACTCTAGCGTCAACTCAGGCCTTACATTTAGGTGTTCCCGCCGGCGGGGACGTCAACCGCGTGATCGCGACAACACAGACTCATATAGCCCCTATTCGTCCTGGTACCGCCGCATACCGGGTAGAGTCAGTCCGACCCAGGTCGGGACTAGCTGAGTATCTTGCTGGACTCCTCTCAGCTAGGCTAGGTTTAGTGAACCAGCGATAAAACTCCCAGTAGCTCGATTCCACTGACGCACTTCAGTTCGGTTGAAACCGCTCAACCAAGCTCACTGGAGCGCAAACTTTTAGAGAATTCCAGTGTTTAAACCGCCCGCGTGATCGTGTCGGAGGTTTCACCTGGACTTTCCCCAGGCCACCCTCCATAAAGCCACTATCAGGTACAAAAAAAAGTGCTACCTAGGGAACTGCAAAATGCAGAGAAACTTGACCCCCCCGTGCATACAAATTTCTATGCAAGTAGGTCCTTTTTCTCTGCAGCTAACTGTACAAGGATATGCTGAAACGTAACATGGAGCCATCCTCCTGGGAGACATTAGCTAGTGGCCGACCCGAATGGAATCAAACTGTGTTCACTCGGGTCAACGATTTTAAAGTTAGGCGACGCGCAGAACTTGAGGCTAAGGCCTAAGACCTGCGGCAATAACATATACTCGTAACTATGTCGGAGAGCTGACATTTTTTTAAAATTAATAATGGAATTGCTCTTGGCCAGCATTTGGCCAGGGGGCAAAGATAAGGCCGCCGGTGAAGCGAGCTCACCCAGAAGATCCGCCTTGTTGCTCCGACGTGGTCAGACGCCAGAGTGGGCCGGTCACGCGCGTGTATAGAGGTACTGTCTCACCTGGCGGCCGCTGCCCTCAGCTGCACGCGGAGCTGCGGCGGCGCGGCGACGGCGGCGGCCGTGCAAGCCGCTCCGAGGCTCGCGAGCCGCTCCGAAGTGGTCAGACGCCAGAGCGAACCGCGCCCGCCGCCCGTGCAGCCACGCCGCACCTAGCCACACACACGTGTATCACACACAAGGACGCTTTTCACATACCGACACGTCCTCACCTGTCACATCTCACCTCGCCCGTTTTTATATGGAGACTGTCAAAAGCTGACAAATAACCGGAGCCCGGAATTTTCGCGGCACAACAAAAGACTGTCGCTATCTCTGTAGTGTTAGAATCATGTTTTTTGTGTAATAGAAGAAAAAGATGGTCCTGAAAAATGTATATATGCTTATATTGCCAGACTTTATTATATTGTAAATTAACATTATGATATGTAAAAGTGCCCTTGTGGCCTATTTGCAGAATAAATGTTTGATTTTTATTTTATCCTCCTGGGGTTCAAATTGCTAATACTAGAACAATTTCACTTCAAAGAAATTTGTATCTTTCATAATTGGAATAGTGTTGCATTTGTTTTGTTTCATTAAATTCCAAATTAAAATAAACTCTACTCTATTTCCTGTTACAGGAGATTTTAATTTCTTTGCCATTTTATTTTGTATGGTGGGCATACTCACGTCATTGGTACAGCTCTCTAGCGACGTTCTGAGTCGTGCTAGGGCGTCTTCTTCCGCCTCCTCGCTGCTGATGGGGGTGGCGTATATGCCCCCTTTTAGGGGGCGGCACTTCACCGCCGGTTTGCTGGGAACCGCTGGTTTTTCGTCACGTTTGCATACGCTCCCACTCCTACCTGTGTACATTAGGGATAAGAATAATTTAGTATGGTAGTTTTATCTCACAAGCGCGGGTTAGTTAGCCATTGTTGTAGTTGTGACACATACGAACACATAGACAACGTTAACTCATAGCTCATACGCTGACGGACACATAGACAATGTAGGGGAGAGGGGGGCAGCTATCACTGGAGGCAGCTTAGAACAAATGCGTTCAAAGACGTATTTTTAGTGCGATTATGGTCCAAATCCATTTTTTGGGCTCGCAACACTGACCCCCACAACTGTCACTTGACAGATTTAACGTTTGCCAGAAAATGAACGAACCAGTAACATATTTTGATTTCGATGTCATCCGTTAGCGGTTTTGCTCCCCGTGTCTAAGGATTTTCAGGCTGTATTTGAAGGAAGCGGTAATTGAAACTTAATTTATTCGATAGTACAATCTATTCGCTTTAGTGACGAAGAATAAACAATGAGAATTTGCTATTGTTTTGGAAGATATCGATGTTTATTTTTTTAAATTGGTGTTGGGGTAGTTTTGATAAAAAAATAGGAGGCAGTTTTGATTAGCAGTCTGTTCAAAACTACCCCGGCCATAAGGAATGTTCATATCTGCCCCGATATAAACTGACATGTAGGTAGGTATGTAAACTAAAATAATATCTTAGTTATTTTAGTAAACGCTCATTTACCTGAATTAATTAGTTTTTTACTGATTACGTTTAGTCTTGTTTGGTATAATATTTATTAGAATTCTTTATATATAATATTACTATCTATAAAGGGGTTAGCAGGGTAAGGAAGGACGTTTGGCCCCTGTGAGGAATAGTGGAATTGGTAAATGTGAATTGGTAAAATTGTCGCCTCATAGCTAGTAATCACTCCAACTTTCAGTAGTAGTTTTTTAGTAGGGTAGTTTTGAACAATAGTGTGTGCAAAACTGCCTCAAGGGGGCAGCTTTAGTAGGATTTCAATACTTTTCAAAGGTACCCCTCCTGAGGCACCTTTGAACACTACAAAAAACATTTCTGTACAAAACTACCCCCTCTTAGTTATAACTGCAAATTATACGTGTAAAATGTTAATACGACCATTTCTAGTGACTAACTATACAAGTACAGGTAAAAAAAACACGTATATCTCAACATTGTTGCCTTATAACTCAATATTTCAAATCTGCCCCAAGTAAATTCAAAGCTACCACCGCTTGGGGCAGTATTGAACATTATTCCTTGAGTTGCAAAATTCTGAATTGTACCTTTGTCTTTAGCTTTGGACATGTGCAAATGCATTAATTACATAGGTTAATAACATACGTTGTTGTGTAGAGGCTTAAAACTGGTTTTTATAAGTAATATTTTGAAATACGTCAATGAGTGTAAAAAATGTACCAGGCTGCCCCCCTCTCCCCTATAGCTCAACACACAACCATGGCTCACCCGCGCTCATGAGATAAAAGTACTCTGGGGTTCGAAGATTTCGCATGTGTGCAAAACTAACAAAAACCAATCAAATGTACCTTTAACATAATGATAATAATGAACTTCTGGTATCATATTTTAAGTTTAATTGAATGGATCTTACAAATGTTCTCCAGGTCATCCGATTATAATTATGAAGTTTAATCAAAGAATATTTAATAAGACAAAAGACGCATATAAGGGACTTTTTAACATTTCTTAATCGAAATCTACGCTTTTAAGAAGAAAGACTGGTGGGAGACTGGTCAGTGGGACATTATTCTGTCAGAAATAGTAGAAATTACACAATCATGTTTGTATAACGCATTTACGAAAATAAACACAAGTAGAGTAGGCCCATTTTTGAAGAAGTAGCATGCAAGAAGCAAGTCATGTAACAGTTGGGGTGACAACGTTATCAGAGGGCTTAGGCCCTGCAGAATACGGTTCTGCCTGTCTCCATCCCCCAAATTTGAGCCGGAAGTATGTTATACCGGGTAATGTGCAGCCCATACAAATTTTTTCGTTGTACATTTGGTAAATCGTGGTTCCGGTACCCTAACTATGGTCCGATTGTTATAGGTTTTTGATATGCCGTAAAGGACAATATTTGTCATTGTATCCCGAAATTTTCGACCCTCCAGCTCCATATCTTTCTCCGCCATCTTGGGAAATCTGTCACTTTTTTCAGTCTTTTCCTTGTACTGTCGTTAAAGTTCATTTTAGTGCTAAACATGGTTTGGCAATATTGTAGAAGACAAAATTTGCTAAAACTTTTGGCTACAAAGATTTTTTGTTTGACCCCTAAGGACGAAGGTATGACAGGAGATATCTTTAAAACTGCAATTTTTTATTTATTATTCCTCCCATATTTGCGTTTTAAGTGCAATTTAGCGCTAAGTATAGTTCTGCAATATTGTAGATCACAAAATGTGCTACAACTCTTCTATTGAAATATTTTTTCCACGATCATCAGGAAAGAAGATACGAAGTCATCTATGGAGTACTACCGTCAATATTTGCTTCTTTTTCCAGTTTTCTTCCCATATTAGCGTTTTAGTGTATTTTAACTCAAGTTCTAGGTCTGTAATATTAGAGAAGACAAAATTATATGCAAATTCAAAGTATACGTAAGTATAGATCTTACTAGGTATCGTGGAAACAGACGACTTTGTCTTTTGAGGGATTGAAGTGGTATAGATCGGAAAGTGACAGATGCTTTATATTGTCGTCTATCCCGCTATCACTCGATCATCATAGATCCCCTACAGATTGCGATTAATTGCACTCAAACCTAAATATGAGAAGAAAACTGCAAAAGTAGCAAATTTCGACGGTGGTACTCCATATATGACTTCATATCTTCTTTCCTAATGGTCGTGGAAAAAATATTTCAATACAAAAGTTGTAGCAAATTTCGTGATCTACAATATTGCCGAACTATAGTTAGCACTAAAATGCACTTAAAATGTAAACATGAGCGGAAAACTAGAAAAAAGTGCCAATTTTTAATTATATATCCTGTCATATCTTCGTCCCTAGGGGTCATGGAAAAAATCTTTGTACCCAAAGGTTTTAGCAAATTTTGTATTCTACAATATTGCAAAACTATGTTTAGCACTGGAATGAACTTTGACGACAGTATAAGCAAAGAACTGAAAAAAGTGACACTATTTCCAAGATGGCGGCCAAAGTTATGGAGCTGGAGGTCCGAAATTTTTAGGTTACCATGGCTAATATTGTCCTTCACAACATACCAAAAAACCATATCAATCGGACCTCTTTTAGAGTACCAGAGCAACAATTTACTAAATGTACTACGAATTTTTTTGTATGGGCTGCACCTTTTCCGGTATACCGTACTTCCGGCTCAACTTTCGAGATGGCGACAGGCAGATCCGTATTCTGCAGGGTCCAAACCCTCTGATAACGTTGTCACCCCAACTGTTACATGATTTGCCGCTTGCATTGTTTAGAGACGCCTTTTCCAATTCTGTTCTTGCTCTAAAGATCAAGTAGGTAATACAAATTTAATTTACTTTAAAATTTAAGTAATAAAAATAATTCAAAAAATACACGTGAAGTTTCTTGAGGGAGGGGGCAGATTCGCCTAGAACCTCACCAAAGATTACCAAGGGGAAAGGGGGGTCTAAAAGTGGCCCAAAAACCTCGCGTGATTTCTGGATAAATTCTAATCCAAAGGACATTTACATACCTGGCATGGAGTTACTCACCTATATGGCTGATGGTGCGTTCCTCAGGCGAAGTCTCCTCGCTGTCATCTCCTCTCGGCTTCAGCTTTGGACTCAATCTCTCGTCCGTCTCCTTATTCTCCCACAACTTCTTCAAGCTGCTAATGCTGCCGGTACTCCTTCTCTTATCCTCTTCCTCAGTTTCTAAGGACCCTGAATCCGATTTCCGTTCATCGCTCTTCTTCGAATCTTGGTCGGGCGAGTTTTTAGTTCCGTTCGTAGCTGGCGTCGAACTGTCGACCTTCCGTAAGCGGGATTTAAAGTCTATTATCGAACGGGACTCGTCTTCTTTGGCAGCGACTTTCTTGTCTACCTTCTTGAGCTGAGATTTGAAATCCGTGGGTTTCTCGTCTGATTTCTGTACGTTGTTGAATGAGGTCTTCCGGAGGCCAGCTTTGAGGTCTATAGGGGAGACAGTCTCTTTAGTTTCTTTTGGTTGGTCTTTTTTGTCTGACTTCCGTAAAGCTTCCATGTTTAAGCTCTCAGAAAGTTCTGATACTAGTCTAGTCACTGGATCTCCGAATGAAGTTTGCATGACTAAATCATTTGGCGGCGGTGAGTCTTTGAGTTTATGTTTCTTCTTATCGGCCCTCTCTTTTATTTCCGCTACTAGTTTTAATTCTAGCATCTCCTTCATAGCTTGCTTGTGGCTCTTCTCTTCATCTGCGTCGTCTTCCGCGTCGGGAGGTGGTGGTGGTGGGGGGAGCTGAGTTTCCTCTGGGGGTGGAGGTAGGTCTGGGGGCGGTGGGGGGAATTCTAGTTCTGCTAATCTAGGGCGTGGTTTGGCTGGGCTGTTGAAGGATCTGAGGGGGCGATTGGAGCGAGGGGAAGCGGGGGCAGGGGCTGTGACCCCCCCTGAGGAGTTGGACCGTATCATGTGGGGTTGGGCGCGTGTTCTGGGGGACAGAGAGCGGGCTTCCTCGGGCTCGCGGGTGACCGAGGCGGCGCCGCCGGATTGCCGCAGGGATTCCAGGTAAGCGCCGATGCGAGCGCCCTTCGGGAGGGTCCCGTAGCGGTTGATGGCCCGTTTCACGTTTTGGACCTCTAGGGCTGCTACTTGGACCCCTTGCTGTAAGGTCGAGGTCATGTTTAAATGTAAGAATGAAATTCCGCCAACAATAGAGAGACCGAGAGTATGTATAGTCGCGGAATGAAAAGCTTCGTCACTTTTCGATTTTATTTCTACACTGTGAAGGTCCAAAAGTGACGCAACTTTTCATTCCGCGACTATACTCGTATTACGCTGTGTTTACTTACAAGTTTCAAACGTTATAAGTGAAATAAATCAAGTAAAATATATCAAAATATAGCTTAATAAAAACCAAGGTGGATTCTCACTGTTAATTTAGTTAAAAAAAATATAAACAGGACATGAGAGTAAATTAAACCAGATAAAATAAAAAAAAAAATTGTTTGACCATTCCCCATTAAATTAAACACTGAACACAACTTTTAAATGAATATCATAGTTGGTCAAATTAAAGGAAATCATTTTTATTATCACGACGCCGTATGTCCTTTCTAAAGCCCACTAACCTTCTGCTCGGGCTGAGCGTGCCGGCGCTTCGCGCGGTGCCTGTGCTCCCCCGCCGCGCCCCCGCTCTCGTCCGTGTCGGGAGTCGCTTCAGCGAGCGAGCCCTCGGACGAGGCCTCGCGAGCCCGCGCCCCCCCTGTTCACACACATAACGGATATTGACTAGTGACGTCTATAAAGTACAGTCGGCATCATATAGGTAGCAACAGCCGAAGTAGCCGAATATATATCGAAACATATCGTTTTATAATAATAAGATGTTTCTTTTGGTATATAGGGCATGAAACACTACAAGCAAAATTTTACATAGTGTAATCGGGATGTTTTTTTTCTTGAATAAGGATCGTTATTATAAACGCTTATGAACAAAACCCAAACAAAAACTAAAATTAAGGAGCATGTGGGGGTTTTTAAATCATTTTTGCTACCTTGGTTACTACCATCCATATGATGTTGATTGTATGCTTAGATTGGTATATTTTGAAAAACAGAGTAAAGTTTGTTTTTTTAGGGGAGAGTAGGTACTATTATCTACGCAACACGAATCAAATTCTAAAAAGTACTCCAAGATTCGGATTTCGAAGTTATAGCACATTACACTTAGGACGGTAAAATAAAGAATGACTCGAAACGCAGATAAATAATGCTTGCGCTGAAATCGGGTAGAAATACGTTAAACATGCGAATTGAGGCGTTGTTTATCACCACCCATGGTGTGGGTTTAATGTCGCACTTTCCCTAGGCCAGAAAGTAAGATTGTCACATCTTGTAGTAAGCGATAAATCCCACTAACTGCCCATGAAAGACGAACATAATTTAATGTACATGGTTATTCAGATTTGTGTAATGATGTAATAATGAATGAGATTTGTGATAATTAATGACCCGTTAATAGGCCATTTCTAGAGTAATAAATAAAGTATATGTGGGGTATGAATAATTATAGTTTTGTACTATAAAAAGGACATGAGGCTATAAAGGCTACTTAAGCCCCAGACATTTTTATACACATGTACCTAATTTTTATTATACTATTTAATAGTTCATTTAACAAAAACGTAAAACTTAGCCTAAAATAAAAACACATCACACGATTAGAACTAAAACGGAAAACATGGGCCAAACAGCAAAATTAATAAGCATTTAGTAAATTTAGTTATCAATAATTATTTTAGTTTCTATGTTACATTTAAGGTTGCCATAGACATGGAGTTTTTATGACACGTAATCTTAATAGATTGTAGTTCAAAAACAAAATGTCCAGGTTTCCGACATTACCTACCGTCCTTCGCTTGACTTTATTTTCAATGACGATGTATGATGTTATTGGTGTTCTTCAATTCTGTTCGTCATTTTTCAAACTTCATTACTATTTCATAGCATCGTATACGGATAAATGAGTCTTTCTTCTTTTTTATCGATAATGCCATACATTTTGATCGAAGGATATTTTTATTCACGAGTCTCAATCCCAATAAAAGAAAATTACATTTTTATTGGGATTATGTGATGCAAAGAAAGTATATTTCCTTTTAGTTTGACAGAGTGGCCCGTGGACAGCACTTCGACTTACCACTCTGTCACAGAGTCTACAAAAAAATAAATTTATTAATGAGATAACAGGTTAGATAGAGAAGATGAAGAATTATGTGGTACTAATTAGTATTAAAAGCAACAACTAGGTACATTTATTAATAAAACATAATAACTAATACTCTAATGTCTCGCAAAATATGGGTAAGGGACAGGCTATTTTCGGCAAAAAAGAAGAACGACCCAAATCCGAGAGAATTCAGGCCAAAGACGGTATTATACGTAGATTTTTTCTAAGTCGGCTGTTATACTTATGTATGATCCAAAAGCCGCCCAAAGGCCTTTTAAAAGATATCCAGCTTTTCAATGGTATTTGGGCATTTTCACTTTCCGGTGTACCCCCTACTTTTTTCGGATCTAAATAATTTTTGGTTTTCTGACTCAGAATCACGAGTATTATTCATTTCAGTAAAGAAAATTGTGTTTTCAAACAAAAGTTTATTGTTATATTATTAAGTACATTAAGATTATGTGGCTCGTCACGAAACTGACACAGAAAATTTGTATGGAATATCATGGACATTTTTATTCTTCGTCAGAATCTATAGTAGGGTCAGCAACAGAGAAAAGGTACCCCCCCTTCATAGAAGTTTTGTATGCATGGGGGGTCCCTTTTCTCTGTTGCTGACTGTACCTACTCATGATTCTGAGTAGGAAAACTAAAAATTACCTACATAAGCAATAAAAAATTAGGGATACACACTATACACAGGAAAATGGAAATGCCCATTTGTATCATTCTAATTTGGAATAGAATTGCATTTTCACGCCACTGCTCGGAAATATGGCTATAGATGGCGGGAATTGAGGCGTCAAACTTGTCATTAGTAGCTCATGAACAGGACAACCATGAACCTAAACCACATCTAAACCACACCTAAACCGCTGCAACAATGTTATAGTTGTAGCGGTTATAGTAGTGCTATAGTCCGAAGAGAACACGCCCGTACTTCAAATCACACAAAATAAATCAATAACAACTCGAAAAAATGAGGGATTGTTTAGTGTCGCGTAGTCTACGTTACGAAAAAAAAAGGTTATTAATACACGTTTTTAAGACTTGTATGTGCTTTGAAAGGTTTGCATTGAACATTTATTAGGTACATTAAAACGCCTTTGAATTATCTAATAACAGCATCCAGGCCATAATCAATAATACAAATATCTAATAACACACTGGTCATTAAGAACGCACTCGAAAAAAAATGTAGGCGGGGGATTGTGAAAAAGTATGATGGGGGATTGGGTTGCTGCAGTTTCTGCATTACTAACTATAAAAATGGATTTTATTACCTCGCAGTAGACGTGAAAAGCACTATGTTAAGCCTCGGCCGAAAGTGCAATAGATGGACTCGTACTTTCGACGTACCTCCGCTGCGCGTCGGCCTTCGAACTAACTCGTCCATATATTGCTTACTTTCTAGCCTCTACAACAATGTACTATTGTTTTGTTGGTTTGATGTTTAAAAAGTTCAATATATTACATAATCAATTTAATATTTGATTAATGATTTCCTTGGGCGCCTCTAGGATGAAACTAAAGTTTTTATGTTACCTCAACCTTATTTTTATATCAATATTAACGTAATATTATGAAATTTATCTCAGAATTATCATACCGCGGACGCTTACGTTGATAACATCATCGGAACTATGTACAATCGCGGAAAAAGTCGTTAAATGGTCGTCACCTTTACTCTATTTCTATTGTCATATATGTCAAAAATTCAAGTTCCTCGACTGTACAATGGATAAAGATCAGAAAGTATAATAACAATTCACATAAAAAATCAATATGACGATAAGCAAAGGTAACAAAATCGCAATTCGTTATCATTCCATTTCATTCTAATCTCATTCGCGATACGACAAACAAAAATTACCATTCTTCTGAATAAGAAGTTCTAAGTAGTTCATTAAGTTCTTTAATTAAGTAAAACTAACAGACAACATTTTAACTTTTTTAACGCCACGACTAATGAATTAAAAGAGAAGCAATACACCTTTTTTTAATTCGCTATATTGACTGTCGAAGTTTTCACTTCTTTGAATTAAAAAGTCGTGAACATTTTATAGAAGACGCTCTACGACATTTAGCGTTTGTCCAAGTTAATTAGGTACTTTTCAGTTTGACGCTGACATAATTATGCTCTTATTTCATTGGATTATCAACTTTAACACTATTGTAATAGACATTTTTAGACAGTGGGCATGTAAGGTAAAGGTAAGACTATCACCGGAGCAAGTGCGTGTCATCCACGACGAAGCGCACCTCCACAGTGAATCTCATACTAATCTATGCGCAAATTTACAGATTCGGTTGTGTACGGCCGCGCCTTCGTGGATGACATGCACAATAAATCTTTATGTTATTCTTACACCACTTCTCAATAGAAACTTCTATTGCATTAGTGTCAAAGTCCAATGAAATAAGAACATATGTCGGCGCGAAACTAAGTAATTGTACTGTAACTTTTGGCGTTTAAAAAGTTAAGCATGAATTAAAAAACAGATCACTACAGCTCGATGTAAAAACAGGCAACATTCACAATGTGATGCGACAGAAAACTTTTCATAACAACCGACCGTGTGAAATAGATAATTTCAATTTATATCATTAAGAGCTTTCTGACACATGCACACTACTTTACCTTAAACTAATACTTTTAAAACCACGTTACCCGTTTGTCGCAATCAAGTATTTATATTAAATACAATAATAGGAAAAATACAATGAAATTTAAGGGATTATACGAGTAATACGGATCGTTATGAAACACTTTACAAGTATTTGCGTATCACAATGAATGTCCAATAATTACTATTTAACCTCTTGACCGCTACAGTCACGTATAGATGACAAGAGCCGCCGTGCCTACAACGCCACTGCACACTGTCATGTATAGATGACAACACATACATGTAAAGGCAACCTACGTGCTATCTAGTAAGGTTAATTTTCCGTGTTTTGCTGCCAAGACTGTAGCGTGTGAGAGACTCACGTATTTTACTGTGGATGTCAAGAGGTTAAAAGTACTGCGACAAACGAGTGTATAATAATTCGTTTCTATTCGAAAAACCACAATTTTATTTATCCACGTACTAATTATATAAAAGGGCTTCGTATATATAGTTACGTATAGATATGTTCTACGCGGTAACGCGTATACTTACAAATGTGGCCCTATCGCTATACACCTGAGGGCGGGCAAAAAAACAAACATACTATTTTAACATGTAATATATACAAACGGAACCCGACTGCGTAAAAACCAGAAAAAACCTAATGGCTTCGCAAGGGCTATCGTAATCGGAATTTGTATTCCTTAAGAGACAACCAACGGCAAAGCTGTAGCAGAATGATGCGGGCGGTTAAAGTCAAGTGTCAAATATATATATAATTAACTTGTTTTTGCCCGCGACTTCCTCCGCGTGGAACTCGTTTATCGCAATAGATTTGAAGTAATTGCTATTTACTTAAATATGGCGCTTACCTACTCATCGCTCTTTCATACAAACTGCCACCCCCTTAAGGGATGATTTCCGGTATCAAAACTATCCTATGTCATAGGTACCGAATTTCATGTATACATATCGGTTAAATACTAAGTTTTTGCTATTATTTCATAAACTAGAAAGAATTACGAAAAAAGCAAAACGTATAAACCTACTTAAGGATGTAATTTTTAAGGGGTGGAAAAAGTTACCGCCCGAAGCACAAATTCTGCGAGAAATTAGGCGACAGCGACGACTGTCTCTATCGCACGCAAGAATATTCCCGAATGCCTGTTCTCGCTCGCACGATAGGTTCACAATAGTCTTATCACGCATTCTTTTCAGTCAACTACTGATTCAAATAACCTACATAATTTAGCGATTAAAACGGTTTTCCCTAAAGTTTTCATATTTTTTTCGTACTAACCTTTTCGCAGTCGGGTAATAAAGGATGCATATTATCATTATCAATACTTACACTTATTGTTTTATAAATAATAAGTCAGTATTGTGAAGCGTTTACATCACAACACAATGTCCGTCTGTCCGTCACATTGAGAACAATAACAGGTAAAAATAAAAAATAAATAATATAAATAAATGTACAAGCGCATCGTAGCTTTCGTAATGGTTAAGCCGAAACTTCGAATACGACACGACACGCCCCCGTAAATACTTGCGCAGTATGAGCTATCCATCGCGCTATTACGTCATTTAAAGGTTCGACCACACCGCACCTCTAAATTAGAGATGTACCGACTATCCGGCTACATTTGTAGTCGGCGATAATTTGACGACTAGTCGGCAAAAGAGACCGACTATTCGGCACTTAATAATTTACTGCAAAATAATAAAAAAAAGTACCAATGTTCACTTCAAATTTCATATGTTTAAGTATTTTTCTTAAATACAACAAATAATCGTCTTAGAAACAAGATTATTTTAGACTAGAGAACGAGTTAAATGGTCTATAATTATAAATCAAAGTGAAACGGAACTGTAACTGGTGTGCTAAGTGAGTATGGGTTAACACATTGTTTACTATAGTCTGGCTAATGAAAGCTGAGACTGAGGTTTATTTAAAACTTTTTAAATGGCACCTATAATATGCACGTCAAATTTGTCAATCGGCACTTATTTGTCAGGAGTATGACAACTTAACTCCCGAGTGTGCAGTAATAGCGCTACTATCGCTCTACCATCTTGAAACGAATTAGGGCCGGTTCCCTAGTTAAGATCCAAAATATTCAGTTCCTATACAAATGAGAGCGTCAAAATCTGTGGTCAAAAATAGCCAAAATTAGTTTTATTTTTTAATTCCGTGTGTAAAAAAATGTTTAGCTAGTTTAATTCCGTTATAACGTAATTAACAAAGTATGTATCACGGAGTTAAGCTGATTATCACGGTTTTGCGCGAGTAGACGAGGTTCAGAAAATTTGCTGCATCTCGTAGAATATCCATAACAGAAAGGATCTCCTTTCACTATACTGTGAACAAAGGACCGATTTGTGTTCTGTTAAAATACGAAATAAATAAACGAATACAATCATCATCACGGAATAGAGCAAGTTTACCCTACTAATTATGAATGAAACCTTAAGAGGCTGACAAGACCTAAAAAAAAGTCCCGTTCTAACACGCGGAGGCGGAGCTCTGCGCGTAGAATAACAAATAAATACCATAATAATATTGAAATAGAAAAAAGTGTGGATTGTTTGTTAAATATGACTCGTTAGCGGTTTAGGTATGAATATATTATGTTGACTTCATGTTTTTATGTCACATCTGGCCATAAAGCGGCAATTACCGCACGCTCCGCGCGCGGGAAATCCCACTTCCTGGCCAGGGGGTCACATAAAATTTTGTACTTAACACGGGCGGTAATAAAGAAAGCCTCAGATCGCATATTTATCGCCCTTGCCTTCGGCTCGGGCGTCAAATACCTGCGATCTGAGACATTCTTTGTTTTACCGCCCTTGTTAAGTAATGTACTATTAATTGCAGACCCATGCGTAATAAAAATAAAGACAAAACCGTTTAATGATGATTTTAAGACCAATCTTTGCAATTATTTTCTATCAAGCTGATTTGGTCCAATTATGTATAGAGTCCGTACACGGTCTTTGAAATATGATGAATATTAACATATTTTATTTGATGTCTTAAAAAACTGCTTAAATAACATCAATTTCAACAAAATTAGGTCATGTCAGCCTCTTAAGAACTTTTCGATTGCGTGCACGTCCACGGTAAAGTATAAAAGCGACCAGAAAGAACTGCCTATAGCATGGACCCAAATCGCGTGCGGCGTTACCCCTCTGAGAGCAACCCACTGGGAGAGGTACGCGCCAGCTCTGGGGTCCCCTGAGGATTTAGGTCGTTTTCGTTATTTATGTAATGGTGATAAAAAAATCTATATTATCTCTAATATTATCAAATCTTTGAATACTATATTGTACTAGTACTAGTGTCAGCACTATTATGTAAAACTCCCACAGAGGGTGATACCAATACAGTCGCGCCAAAACGGAAAATTTGAAAACAGGACAAAAGTGACTGAAGTAACTAATACACAGTTGCAACAGGTAGTTTTTTTTTTAAATTTGCCGCTTTTTTCTAGTCTCAGCATTCATTAGCCAGACTCTAACGATTCTCAATACAATTTGAAACCTTGGTGCCGTTTCTGAAGTTAGAGTAATAACTTCGGGGTAGAATGTCGCTACGTGCCTCCCAGAACCTCCCTCCAGAAATAAGGCTTAATTAGAATATTGTAATGATTGAGAAATTCACCATCACAAGGGATACCCACGATAGCTCAGTTGGTTAAGAGCAATGGCCGGATTCCAGAGGTCGTGGGGTCGAATCCCACCTGTGGCGTTTTAATTTTTCAATTTTCACTTTGATTTAAAATTATGTTTTCTTTAGCGGACGCATCCGCATCGCAACATTTAAAAATTCTGTATTGAACCATAAATTACGCTTATTTGTTTACTGGTACCTAAGAGGTAAGTTCCAAATATATTTTTTTTGTTAGGTGGGTCTCAGTCTGTTCAACATTGGGAACCACTCTCCTAAAGTTTTACCTATACGGTCCTTAGCACCATACAAACATGACTGGATAGCCGATATCGCACAAAAGTTCAACAGGGGCGGTAACAAAAAATCTAAAGTAACATATACACAGAAGCCAATCGCGGAAGCTGAGAATAATTTTGACAAAACAAAATGGAAGTAAGAAACGAACGGTAAGTACACAAAAACTAACCTAACGGCGTATTAGGGCTGCGTCCATCTCACTCTTACTTAGGCTTTAGAATGAGAACGCTATAATAGTAACGCAGCCATAACATGCCTCCAAATTTATTCTAGCATTCATTGCCGGAGATAAATCATTATTTCTGGGGCCCGTTTTTCGTAGCTAAAGTTACAAATTATATGTACAATTATATGTATATTATGGAATGTTTGCTAGAGACTGTATATGCAATAATACTTACAGTAATCAATAAAAAAAGTAGTTTCTTTTCAACACCCTTTAATAGAAAGAGACTGCCGCTTGTAATTTGTATCTTGTACCTTCGAGAAATGGGCCTCTGGTATTTAACTGTTATTAAAATTTCTCGAGGTTGCCAGCTTTAAAAATAACTGTAATTGCAACTACCTGTAGTTAATCGATAAGATACATGATGATTAGTGATATACCTTATCGATTATTAAACAATAAAATTGATTTTCGGACGATATATTGCAAACAGTATGACCACATTAAATTATTTCAAACATATAATGCAATATTCAATCCAAGGCAATAAATGTTAACATCATATTAATTAACATGATCAGTTTTATCGATGTAACAGTTTCTTACACATTTCAGTGATACATTCAGACTTGCATAAACTACGACATACTTGTCGTACTTTTTTGTAATGCTAATGATCTAACCTTGTAAGTATAAGACGAAAATTGGTCTATTAATTATAATTGAAATGTGCACGAACATGTTACTTAAGTATAAAATTATACACGCCATGTTTCTTGAATTTCTGTTATAAATCGTCATAGCCCTTAATGATAGCCGAAACTCAACCAGAAATGTGGTTAAGGTTAGCAGAAGCGATAATTAAGTCATGCCTAGTTTGTCCATTTTGTTACGTCTTGTATTCTTAAACATTCGTTAAAAGGATCTATTCCAATGAAAATTCCCAAATTATTCCTTCTACCATACAAGATACATACCATACAGAACCATTTAAACCTCAATAGATAGCCCCTTGTAGTCAAGATTGCATACCTATATTAATTTAGCAAAGATTTTTGATTTTACTATTAAGAAAATGTCGTGTACAATTTCGACTCGATCAGATCCGTTGACGTAAGAATGCATCCCAATGAGTGAATCAATTATTGATCCAACTGTCAGAATGCACAGTTACGCCTCAAATAATGACAGTGATCGGAATGGATCCGCTATTAGGTAATTAATGATCATTTCGAACAGTTTCAATTGTGATGACTATGAAGTCAGAATCAGATATTATGTTAAATATGTTTAAAAGCGTGGATATTAAAAAATATTATGATCAAACTACATTAAGCTAGAGATACACTAGTCACGAATGTCCCGCGTCCTGTAACTGTAACACAAGCGAATGTTTCGCGACAAACCACGTCCAATTAAGTCTCTCGGGCGCATCAGTGCGTTAGGCAGCGTCGAATAATTTTACACAGCACAATTTGATTTAATGAAAAATTATAAGCACTGTGAAATAAGCACGGTTAATAACTATTTCACGTATTCTGATCTTATTTAGCATCGTTGTATCTGTACAAAATGTTAAATGTGTGATTGTGACAATACATAATTCTGATTCTAAATAACCTGACTAGTCGGCCTTCGAGAGCGTGACAGCGAGATATGTTTCATGCATCATCGCGTGACACTCCCCGTCCTTGGTTCGTGCAGCATCTGCTTTAGTATGATTTGTAAAGGTCCGACAAAGTTGCGCCACTGTCAAAGTCGCTGGGGTAACGTGGGGTGGACGTGGACGTGTTATCTGGTAAATCCCAGGCTTTATCAAAAGCTTTAAAAACCGTGAAAATAAAATAATATTCGTTATTAGTATTACCTATTATGCACGTCCATTTCGATCACCACTTACGGTTATATATGTCGACGGGGTTGTCTGAGGCGTTGGCTGGACGTACCGACGAGCGTTCTCATGCTAAAAACGCATGTGCGTTCCACCGATGTTCTCTTGATACGGACATTAGTTCGGCATAAGAAAATGTTGAGCGTTAGTCCGTTATAATGAGCCATCTAGGTTCGCGGAGACCCAAATAATGCTAGATCAAGTAGGTAATATTTTGAGCCAATAAGTATGCTCATGCTGAACATGTTCATATGTCGACTGTGTCGCAGCGTGTACGTCGTGTTTACACAGGGTGTACGCAGCGTTTACGTCGCGTGTACGCAGCGTTTATGTCGCGTGTACGCTACGTTTCGTGTACGTACCGTTAAGCGACGCCAGCCCGTCGTCTTGCTGCTCCTCGGTGTTGTACTGGGACTCGCGAAACGAACTGCACGACGATAGCAAACTGGAACAGACGTGTGGGGAGTGAGAAAAGGCACGGTACTTATATAAAGCGAGGTACTGATCAGCGAACTGTTACCATAACCCAGGGGTCGGCAACCTTTTAGCACAGTCAAGGGCAATGCCTTCGTTTAGCTGCTTTTGTAACAAGTTAAGTATATACCTGGTCCGTTTCGGCGGCATGGGCGCCCTGTTTCCCGCGCCTGTTGGTAGGCCGCCGCATCTGAACTCGAGCCGCCTCTCCGCCGGCCTTCTCGAGGGACGTCTTCCCCACTTATCGGAGGTACCGCCATCGTTTAGCTGCTTTTGTAACAAGATAAGCCTATACCTGGTCCGTTTCGGCGGCGTGGGCGCCTGTTTCCCACGCCTGTTGGTAGGCCGCCGCATCTGAACTCGAGCCGCCTCTCCGCCGGCCTTCTTGAGGGACATCTGAGGAGTCCCCGTGGCGGAGGCGCCGCCTTCTTGCAGCTGCTTTTCTACCTCTGCGGATAACATTGATAGATGATGTTTTAAACCTTCTATATGAATATTGCGTGTAAGACCGCCTGTTGTTTACCTCTGCTTATATCCCAATAAGTTATGTTCCTTGTATAGTCTGTAATAGACTCGAAGGCCATTGATTGATATGTTCCTGAACTGTTTTGTATTTTTATTTAGGTGTGCACGAAAGAGTATTTGTATTGTATTGTATTGGATTGTGCAGGTAAAGTTACTATTTGTACTTCTGTACACTCATGAACAACCTATTAAAAGAATATTATATATTTTATATGCTTATATACTTTGGTAAGCGAGTTTTATTATTATTACACAGCGAGTTACGGACGTATAACGAGTTCAGTCGTTCTATAAAACCGCGCAATGTAGTTAAGGCAAGGCAGTACCACTGCAACCGTCCCGCTCTAACACTCGTGAGTTTACAATTAACCATCCCGCACTCTACGGAACTCTGCGCGTAGTTTTCGTGAATATTTAGTAAATTTTGTTTGATTTTTGGTATTCTAAAAATCAAACAAAATGTACTTACTGGATCATTTATCAAAAATCTATCTTGTTAGAACAATAAAAAAGCTAACCTTTTTGTACAAATAAACATAACCCTGCCGTTGACAATTACGAAATATATATCATGAAAGTTTATTATTACGATGATATTTAGATTTTTTTCGCTGAGTTACCAGAGCATTTTTCAATATTTTGATTGGTTATTTTGTAACTTTCTTTCTTTTTCAATCTACAGTAATTTTTGTGTAGTATAATTCTACATTATTTCTTCACACTCTAACTTCAAACTTTAATATTTTGTCGATTCATGAACTGGTCTCGCCTTACTCGCACGGAAGTCTCGCACGAGGGCATTTAAGGTTAAGGACTAAATGAATACATTCAACGCATCAAATGATAACAAGAGCTTTGTTAAAAACGTAAATCAATATCGATTCTGATTTTTTAAATGATCAACTTTCGCGGCTTTGACCCTTGTCTAGCAATGAAAGTCAAGTCTTGGCCCGCACGAATTTACCTCAGGTGAAACATGGCCCTCGGGCTAAAAAGTGTCAAGACTTCCGATCTAGACCAAAGACAAATAAACACAGTCAAACAAAGGGTGGGTTGCGCCATACCGTCTGTAATCGTAAGCGGTATTCGTTACAATCTGATTGTACGGAAAGTTTCACAAGTTTCAATGGGATAACAGGTTGCCGGCGCCTATTTAAAGGGATATATCGATTCGGTAAACCATGCCCCCCGTGAAAGAGACACACTTACGCTTATGTCTTTTGCGCACGGCAAAACGGGAGACAACACTCTTCGGGAATGACTTGTTTAGACAAAAACTCGATAAATATCTGACCGTGTGCAGTTTTATAAAATTTCCTCTTGACAGAGGTTAGATGTGGTAAAATGCCATCATATTAACTTATTTGTGTCGTTTAATAATGCGCTGTTTTAGTAGACTGAGTAAAAAAAGGAAAATAAAGACTCAACTTTGAATTTTTTTTCTATCGAGAAAATTTTAAACAATCATGTTTCGGCTATTGTCAAAAACATAATCATATAGTCAAGAAGCATATATCTGAAAATCAATCCCTATTGTTTCCTCGTCTGGGCGGATCAGCATTTCAAAGAACGCGATATTTCTCGTTGTAGCGCCTTAACGTTGCTCGGTCAGTAGGTAATAGTAAGTTAGTGCAACCCGCCCTTAGATTCTTACCGCTGCGTGCATTCACTGCCCCCAACGCATATATACTTCCTGTCCTAATACTTCCATTTTCAGTAACCAAATAGAGCATTTTAGAACTATTCTATTTAGGAGTGCATGTTTATAAAATACTACCGTTCGCACGGGTATGCAATTACTATGTTTGTGAATAGGAGCGCTCAACTCCGTATTAGAAAATAAACTCGATTGAGCGATTAATGATTATACAAAAAACAATAAAGAAGTCCTCAAGAATCGTGTGAAATCGTGTCTACTTGTAGACTCTTTGTTTAACATGGGAAACTCTATTTCCAGGCTTTTCTAGATTAACGAATGTGAAATTTATATGAAAAAGTTTTAAGGTGATAGAGAGTTACGATAATCTTCAGGCGGGAGACACTCGCCCTCAGTGAAGCAGTTATCTCAAAATATATACTCCCAGGCCAAGTCGACTTTGTGTAAGCTGGCCTGCCTGAGGAACGTAGTAGGTATAATAGTGAGTGGACTCCCCACATGTTCTCTAGGAGGCCAGTCAAGGAAACATTGTACACAACAGGAAACACTCATCCTCAGTGATCCTTGGGATACGTGTTGTAGATCGTCATGTGCCTATATTATGGAAGGTAGGTCAGTAGGCAGAGGGACACTCACCCTCGGTGTTGCTGGTGTATTGAAACATATGTTCCAGGTCCTAATGTATCTTGTTGAAGGTGGGTCAGTTGGGAAGACATTGTAGATATTCGACAGGGGGGCACTCACCCTCAGTGATGCTGTTGTCTTGGAACATGTGTTCGAGGTCGTGGTGTATCTTGTGGAAGGTGGGCCGGTCGGGCGCGTTCCACTGCCAACAGCGGCGCATCAGCTCGTAGACGGCCGGGGGACACCCGGGGGGACACTCCATGCGGTACCCCTGGAAACGAAATTCAAATTATTATGCTACATTGAACTAGGCAGATTATACGTATACATTGATCTGATATACGCAATACGCATAGATGTAATATTATAGAACTAGAATCACAATCAGCCGAAAAAATGGAACCCGTAATAGTACCGCCCGCACGGCTTGGGCGGTACATTCGTGTTGGTATTTGTGTTTACAAATTTGACACTTGAGACTAACAGCTGTAAATCTTTTTTGTACCAACCTATTGGAATGTTGACAGTGACAAATTGGGCCACATTTTCCGCCGTGTCTGTTCGGTGTGTGTCTATTTCTATATTTTAAGTCAATGCCTACATTGAACTAGGGAGATTATACATTACTCTGATATACGTAAGAAAAAAGGGCGTGCCGGTAACACACTATACGCCTACGTCACCTCATTGAATTATAGGCCGTATGCTTTTCCAACATGACATAATGAAAAACTTAACCGTTTCCGACACAATCTATGAGAATCATAAATGTTTTGGATTAATATCTCTAGTTTACACTAAGAATGTGAACTGTGTTACAACAATGATTTTTTCACCATCAATCCAATATATAACAAATGTGGATTAGTACATTACTTAGCTAGGTCGGTAAAAAAAAACTTTTTTTGAAGGTAAGGTGTTGTTAAAATTCATGGTCTTCCTTTTATTCCTGACACTAGGTATGTTATTTAGCAAAAAATAATCATTATGATAAAACTACAGGGTAATTTTTTTCTCGTGTAGCGGGTTCGATTCCCAGTTCAATCATATTCATAATTATTTAAAAATCTATGAATGCAGTTTAAATTGTTTTTTAAATTAAAATAATGTCTTCTTTCAGCAAAATATCCTATCTACGATATTTAAGGTACTTTCCCTTAATGTCCCATAGTCTTAGGACGTCCTGTATATTGGAAAATTTTCTCATTCTCTCAATCGTCATTCATTACACAATCTACTATGATTGAAAGGATTATTACCTAGACATACCTGTCAATATTTCCGATATTGTTTTTTTCTATTTCTGTTAAACTAGCCAATTAAAAGTAGAAACGCCTGGTAGGGGAGTTTCATTGAAATAGTCCAGTTATAGTTTGTACAAAACAGTATGGCCACATCCTGTCAAATGAACGCAAGGAAGAATCTACCTTACAGCCAAGAGCTCTTAGTCGTTTTTTGCTTGCGTTCGTTTGACAGAATTTGGCCTAAGAGTTTTTTACATGCGAACTATACGATTAATTGCATGGTGTGATGTTTAACCCCCTTCACAATCGTTCGTCAAACCTAGCTTATTAAAATTGTCATTAAAATTCGTATGTTCTCTTTCTTTCAAATCGACTGTACGTTGGTGAGAAAGAGACAATACATTTTTAGTTAGCAATAGTCGTTTATGCAACTGGTACATAATGAGAGGCATTACAGAGACACGAGTGTTTTAAGGCCTAATTATGTACAGTTGCATACATTGAATATATCTACACATATATGTATTATAAATACTCTAAGATGGGTTCAGAAGCCGAAGGCAAATGACCTGCATTGCCACCAGTGCTACCGGTAACATATTTAGAGGTGCTAATATAATATACAAATTGAAATCAGAAATAAATCAAAACAAAGATAGAACATATTTATTTATAATAATGTAATATTTATTTATATTATATAATAATGGTAAAAAATAAAATAATTGTATTAAGACAACAATATTTGCACAATAAACAAAATGGTGGAAATGGATGAAAATCATTAATCGCGGCCTAACAAACACGAATGTTTTTTTTTTAATAATAATAATATGGACTACAGTACTTTCATCTCACGAGCGCCGGTGAACGGTGAACCATGGTTGTGTGTTAAGCTATACATGCACATTGTCTACATGTGCGATTGTGCGCGTCAGCGCAGGAGCTAGGAGTTCACATTGTCTATATATATGTGTTCGTATGTGTCACAACTACAAGTGTGGCCAACCCGCACTCGTGAGATAAAATTACACTAGGACGAATGAAAACGACAAAGTAGGTACCCAGGTGTCCAGCTACTTATCAGGCCAACTGTACATGAAACGCCGTATAATTTGACATACAGAATATAACTATAGACCGCATTTTCCCGATGTAAACAATCAACAAAGCCTGTTTACATACCCAGCATTTCGTAAACATAATGCAACAAATTAATACTATTGTAAACTACTATACACAGCTTCACGTATCATAGCGATATACAGGCTGATGTCTAAATATTGGATGGCGCATTGAACGTAATACTTACACTAAGTTAGAAAAGAAAAGGTCAAAAACATTTGGCGACACATAACTTAGGCAATCTCGTATAGTATGGCCAATAATAAATCTTCGAGTAGTTACAAATTGAACCCCGCACGTTTTTAACTCCCTCTAAAAACTATATAATCCCCGGGCGTCAATTTTCAGTTAATAATTGATAGCTGTTTGGATGTTTGTTACTCAAATTACTCAATCGCGTAAAAACCTTTGAACGAATTATTACGAAATTTGATATACAGCCTTGGCCAAAAGTGTTGAGCACTCACACGTTTTCCATATAAAAGTTAAACTTTCAATCAAGCATTTCATATCCTTTTATTAAAGAAAATTAAATATCTTGTACAACGTGTTTATAGTTTGAATGAACATATAGAATACTTTTTATCCCGAAACCCATCTCTCGAAGAGATGAATTAGAGTGTGCAAGTTTACGCAAACGTAATCGATGGGCAAGCTTTCAAATAATCTTCTAAATAAATAGTCTTCCTACTTGACACTGCTTGTATAGTCTGTAATATACTCTAAGGCCGTTGATTGATATAGCCTTAATGGCCTATATTATATTATTTGAAAGATGGAGGCTGATGCACGTGAGCTTCAAGCTGAATCGTGGAAGTGTATCGTACGAGATCAGGATCAAGGGAGTGCACTCGCAATGGAGGCCCACACAAACTTTGGGTCTCTGCGCCAGCAGAGTTTTTTAATAACTATACAAATATACTCTTTATTGCACACCTCGCACAAATGAACTACCAAAGCTACTAAGCCTAAAGTTAAGCTAAGCTTTGAAAATCTAATAAATAACGTCAGCTTCTCTAAACCACAATCGTGTACCTACATTCCAAATCCCCCTGTACTCTGTAGCCAGCTAACGATAACACTGCTCCATTTATATACAGCGTCGCTTGCGCACATTCAGACATAGTCGAGCTGGCCGAGCGACCGGAGCGAGCCAGTATGTTCGTCGGGAAAAGTTTAGTGTATCTACTGTTTGTTGCCGGCACTGTTTTGGGTGAGTAAAGCCTTATCTATAGTACTTTTATCTCACGAGCGCGGGGTGGCAATAGGGTATTAAACTAAGGTAAAAATAAATTATTTTTCACTTGACTAATAAAAGATCTAACGAAAATACTCGAAAAACATCGGTTATTAATTTATTTTAGCTAATTGAAAGATTTTATAAACATAAAGATTTAAAAAGGACGCAGATTTGAACAAACCAATTCACACTGTCTTAGTGACGTCACTAAGACAGTATTTCCCTACAAACTTCATATTAACAAATCGTTTTTGACATTTAATAAAAAGTTGCTGATTTGACTTTGATTGAGTTTAATACCGTATTGTTGAAGTTGTGAGTTGTGACACATACGAACACATAGACAACGTGAACGTATAGCTCCTACGCTCATGCACACTAGACAATATGCATGTATAGCTCAACACACAACCATGGGTCACCCGCGCTCGTGAGATAAAAATACTCTACCAAACTCGCATCCGAGTTTCATTACGAGTACATTCATTGCCGGTCACGGTATATTAAAATACCCCTCTTTATATAGCCAAGAAAGAGCGCCACAAGAAACTTAAACCGCCGTTACCCAAGAAGGGCACGAAGCTGATCCCTGCCACAGTGAAAGGGCTGCAGTGCTACAACTGCCTTTCGTACGACCACCCCGGCTGCTGGGATCCGGACCATCCGGAACACACCAACGTCACCGTAAGTAAGGTTACGGACTTTCAATTGTTGAAGCCATTCGGAGCTCACTTTATGCGCTTCAGTGCAGATTGTACAAAGCGCGAAATGTATAGGTACTGCACGCAAAATGTAACAGCTGATAAAATATACAAAATTCAAATTATACAGGGTGTCCCATATCTACCACGCCACAGTGACACCGGAGGTAGGTCAACTCAAGAGGAAACCACTCGAAAACCGTGCAACTTTTACTGAGGTCATGTTAGGCTGGTTATGTTCCTCTTGAGTTGACCTACCTCCGGTGTCACTGTGGCGTGGTAGATAAGGGACACCCTGTATATTACAGATAATGTACACAAGCGAACGTACATAAAGCAAAAAGTACACATTATACGAGTAGGACTAGACATATTGCACATTCTGCGTATTGTATGTTTTGAGAGTCGTGCACATTTTACATTTTTTTTTGTACGTTCCACTTGTGTACATTATGTGTAACGTATATTTTGCGTTTTGTATATTTCAGCAGCTGTTACATTTTTCGTGCAGTATAAATTTGGAGTTTTGTACAATCTGCGCTGAAGCGCATAATGCGTAATGTAGGCCTACATTCGGCGTTTTGTATATTTTAGCAGCTGTTACATTTTGCGTGCCGTGAACATTTTGAATTTTGTACATCTGCACTGAAGCGACTTTATGCGGGAAGCGGGACCCTTCATATATTGACATGTAATAAACGGATCACTCACGGCTTTAAGGTCGAATATCGCTCGACACATGAAACTTTATGTGACATTATGAGTAAAGAAAATGAATTGATGAATAAAGTAAAGAAAATTAGGGTGGAATCTCGCTTTCCTCACCACCGCCACCGACACCATCGAGCAGCCCATTTTTTTTAATAAGGGGGTTCTCTAGCCTTCTTCATGGATTCAGATTATAAGTTAGTTAAACCATAGCCACTTCTCATCCCCAGGTACCTAATATAGACTGCTACATACCCGGTATGGCGTTTCTATGCCTAGTCATCACCGCAGAATCAGCTAAGCTAGGTAAGTTTAGTTTCACAAAACAATAAGAGACTAAAAGAGGTAATAAAATACTACTTATAAGTAAAATTCACAATATGAATAGGTACCATGATCCATAATATATGATAACTTTCAATGTAAAAAAAATACACTAAATATTAAGTTAGTGAGTCAAAAACGCTTATATATTTAACCGCCGCTTACCGCCGCCGCTTATTATTATTTCTGTGTCAATTGATACGTATTATAATATTTTTTCTCTGTTACTATCTAGTGCAGGACTGCTGCGGCCTAATATCATAGATTTAACATGTGTTATTTGGATTTTTATTAAGAAATATTGTTTTCACACCTGTTGCCCTCGAATAAGGGGTAGAGCGGTACCAAATGACTGTTTTCCTCATAGAAGGAGTGAAAAGTAGTATGTGCCACTAGGTAGCAAAATATTTGTAAGACATTTCATGTTTTTAGCAGCGGGACTCATAGGCGGTGTGAAAAGCAGTATGTGTTACACGATAGCAAAATTATTTCCTTCTTGGGCGTAAACACTTGAATCCCTCACTACGCTCAAGATTCTGCTTTACAATCCATCGTTACGCGTAGGGTTCTATATTAGAATTTTTCGCGTTACTCAGGGTTCATTATACCGCCCTCGTAGTAAAAATATCAATTTGCTCCCTTCAGTCACAATCATTCAAACATCGCTCCAAATGGACAAATTTCGAGTCATTAAACTGACATTAAATTGCCTAATTTTCAGTGGAAACTGGCGTCGGAATCGGACCAGTCCGCGCCCGAACCTGCGTCCCCGCCAAGGATTTTAGCAAGAACACAGTATCAAACGCGATGTGCAACAAATTGGGCAAAGAGCTGGCCGCCTCAGAGATATTCTCGCGTATCACCATCGCCCACCCTAGATGTTCACTGTGCAATAGGCATCTATGTGCTCCTATTTGTTAAATTTTAGTATAGTACTTTTAACTAACGAGAGCTGGTTGGCCACGGTTGTAGTTGTGACACAAACGAACACATGGACGACGTGCACTCATAGCTCCAACGCTGACGCACACATAGACATGAGTGCATGTATAGCTCAACACATATCCATGGCTCACCCGCGCTTGTGAGATAAGAATACTATAACAAAGATCGGTACATTTTCATTTAAAGTTGTACGGTTAATACTTCCACGGCCGGCTAGCGAGCGCGTAACTTTACTCAGATGCCTGACGGGCTGTCGTTGTTAGGGGGTGGCTAGTGGCTACGTATCGGTTTTCGGGCTCAATCAAGAATCTGGCAATGAAAGTAACTGAGGTCTCATCTAGCCTGTCATTTGTGTGACCACCGACCAGACATGTGCATTTGACATTAAAGGCTAATTTAAGTACATGGTGCAAGAACTTGTAAGCAAATTTTGAGAACATTGCAGACTGCGGGCTACCTATTTAAGGCGAGCTCCCTCCATTGCAAAGGTCCCGCTCTAACACGCGTGAATATACAAATGACCGTCGCCATTGAGCGCGTAGTTTTCGTAAATATTTATAGTACATATTTGAGTGAGAAAAATACATGGCTTACTATATTAACAATATTAATCCCGACATCGACATCGCTCATATTTACCATCAGACGTTTATTTTGGTGTTATTTTCTACTCGTCATGTTACCTAAGATTTAAATAGAAAATAGAGGTATGTTTGGCGTTTCTATTCTATCGAACAAAGTTATGCAAATTGTGTAACGGACATCCGACGGCACTAGATAAAGGTCTCAAAAGTAACATCGTATTTTTTTACATTTTTAATTTATAGCATTCCGAAATAAAACCGTTTACAAAACACATATTTTACTATAATCGCCTTAAGACTTAGCACGACCAAACCCCGCGATGCAATAAAAATCGCCTGCAAGTTCTTGTGCCATGTAAATGCATGGGTATTGACTAATATATTGACGTTCAGACATGTGACGGAATCATGACAAACAGATTTTACATAATTTAGGCCTAAGTCATTATCAGAGAACAAAATTTTCACGGCAAAACAAAAGACTGTCGCAATCTTTCTAGTGTTAGAAACATTTTTTTATCATTTTATTATGTTATTTGGTATCTTAAAGCCCGACCAGGAATATATGACCATGCGCCATGTTGCTGAATTTCATTGGAATTAATTTCTTACTTCACTTCTTTAAAAAAAATGGCTTTCCATCAAATTTATGATGAACTCGCCAACCACGTGTTCAAAGACGTTGTTCGGTAACGACGCCATGACAGTAGGCAACAAAGACAGTGTTCGGTAGTGGATTCCGCTCGTCGTCGCTCCGGGCGCGAGCGCTCACCAACGCGGCGATGAGCCAAATCCATTTAATTTCTTATACTGGCAATAATTTTAATGACAGATGTCAGCACGTCAGTGTCATTGTTGCGGTCTATTTGAATATTAGTAATGTGTTTATGTGTTGAATAATTAATAAAACCTAAATGAGTAAAAATTACCAAAACGATTCACAGTCAAGAGCGGAACATTATGAATAATGTATGTAATATACTGCTAAGAAAAAAAACGGACGGGAATTGTAACTATTGTATTTAGCATCAAAACTTTTTAAAACTTACGTTAGAGCTGACAGGTAATCAAATCAAAATGTCATATAATAATAGTCTGTTGCCATACAAATCAGAATAATAGCGCCCAATGGTCATATATTTCTGATTTATTTTTAATTAACTACGCAATACATGCGTATCGTATTTTATTGTGATTTGATTTTACACAATCATAGTGCGTGTCATCCACGAAGGTGCCCTCCTACTGCTCAAACTGTGCATTGCACATAGATTAGTATGAGATTCGCTGTGGAGGGGCGCGTCGTGGTGGATGGCACGCACTTTATTTCCATTGTTCTTACTATAAGGACTCCCGCTTGATTTACAAGTTATAAGCATTTTTATAATATTCCCGAAAGTCGGCTTGTTGTTTTTATTGTTACGTCATGCTTTGCGTTTATGTTGCAATAAAACTATCATTAGTTACTATTGACTTATAGTTTTTTTCTGCACTTTTATATTTGCAGTATTTTCCCCCTAGTTAGTGACTATTGACACTTTCTTTTTCGTATCACTCAGGTACACCTCAATTTGATACTCAATTGCAAACCAAGTTACGAAAATAGAATAAGGTAAATATTTAGTGGTTCTGGTAACCTAATGTGAAGCACAATTGTAGCACATAATACCGTGTTTACCAACATCACTATCAACGAACTTAAATATTTAAGGATTAGTTGACCGCTGTTACTGAAAATCATATTGTGTTGAGTGTTGACTTAGAGTCGTTTTTGAATTGATTGTAGATTTGTGGTTAACGTGTTTGGACGTCTAAACTTAGATCGTATAGCTTTGTATTCAAGCTCGTTTTGGAAAGATCCAGCTGTTAGTTCTGTTGGATTATGCAAACACTATAAGCTACGACAGTGACAATTTATGTTTAAATGGCGTTCTGGTTTGTTTCATCACAGTCCACTATTTGTATAGTGCGTGTCATCCACGAAGGCGCGCCCCTCCACTGACCAATCCGTAGGTACAATTTTTTTTTGCGTAAATTTGTCATTGTACTCGATTTCGACTAATTCGGGGATAAGGATTTCAAATTTTACACTTATTTTTAATTTTAAGTTGAAAAAAAATGTTTTTTGCTTATATCGTCAATATACTCTATTTCGACTTATTCAGGGAAAAGGTTTTCAAATTTGATATATATTAGAGCATCTATAAATATGTTACCGGTAGCACTTCAGATCTTTCATTATCCTCAATAGGTGATGTGAAAAGCAGTATGTGTCACATGGAAGCAAAATTATTTCCACCTTGGGCGTTTATACTTGAATCCCTCACTACGCTCAGGATTCTATTTTAGAATCCCTCGCTACGCTCGGGATTCTATTGTAGAGTCCTTCGCTTCGTTCAGGATTCAATGTACGCCCACGCCGTAAATATGGCATTTTGCTCCCTTGTGACACAATCTACTATTTTTAATCAATAAGCTATATCGAAACGGGGATACGGCGAAACGCTGTACGTAGCAATATCCGAGAGCAGAATCACGAACGCCAATACAAAGACTTGGTAATAAAGCCAAGCGTCCAGGTGGTGTTAAGTTGATAAAGGAATTGCGCAATACTTACAAAAGCTTCTTCATAACTGCATATCGAGATTTTCAATTCTCACGTCTGCCATTTGGGTTAACAAATGCACCGGAATCTCAAAGGTTTTTTTTTTTAACTAATATAAAAATACTGACCTTTTCAAGCATATGATAGACGTCTGCCAAATCGACACCGGGATAAGGCGACATGCCGTAAGTAGCGATCTCCCATAGCAGAATCCCGAACGCCCATACATCGGACTTCGTACTAAACGTGTTGTACGCCAAGCCCTCAGGCGCGGTCCATTTGATGGGGAACTTGGCTCCGGCGTGTGCGGTGTAAGTGTCGTCCCGCATCAGCCTCGCTAGCCCGAAGTCGGCCACTTTGACTAGGTGGCTCTCGCCGACTAGGCAGTTACGGGCCGCGAGGTCCCTGCGAACAAAACATGTATGTAGAATTGAAATATCCTCCTTAATTATCTAGTTATTCGCCTTAATGGCAGGTTATAATGGACTATATTTCCTTTAACATCTGTGTTACAGTAGAATCCGTTTATAACGACTCCGCATATAACAATTGACCGCTATTAACGACAGCTAAATCACCTGACGTTAGGATTCATACCATAAATTTTCAAAGAAAATCAGTCCGTTCTGTGCGACGTTCTGTTATGTGGGGTTCTGTTCTGTTGTGGGTTATGGGGGGTCACGATAAACTGGCCCACGGGGGCCACCCACCTGTGTATGAAGCTCCTGCTCTCCAAATAGCTCATCCCCTCCGCGATCTGCGTGGCCATGTACATGAGCACCACCGCGTCGATCTGCTGCCGGTTGCCGTTCCGCAGATAGTCCAACAGGTTCCCGCGCGACATGAACTCCGTTATTATGTAGAACGGCGGCTCCCGGGTGCACACGCCGAGCAGTTTCACCAGGTTACGGTGACGCATTTCCTTCATGATTGCGGCCTCTTCGAGGAAGTCTTTTAGTGCCATAGTGTCATCTTTCAGGGTTTTTACTGCGACCTGGGGAAGTTGGAAATGGGAATTTTAATACTTGCAAGCTTAAGTATGAGCATTTAAGCTAATATACCTACATAATAATTTATTTATTTTTTAATTTTATTTATTTTAATAATAATTATTTGCTTATAATAATAATCGATAGAATAGTTTGGAACATGTGGCCTGCATTAGGTAACAGTTAAACGTAAGTTTAACCAGTTAGGTAAGATAAATTAAGATTCACGCTGATTTGACTAAAAGGATTGCGGCGCTTTCATTTTTATTATTATTACCGTACAATACGTATGTACGAAATAAGGAATAGGTAAATATTATATAAATGCTGGGTGTGTGGCAGGTATAAGTGATAATCAGTACAATATCATTTTCTGATATTCTAGGGATACGAATAAAAAGTTATCAAAAAAGGCCGTTTACTAATTAAAGCCTTTCAAGATCGAAATCTTGAGGAAAAAATGACTACCTACTATATCCTCAATACAGGGCAAGAAATATGGATTATTTGAATTTTCAGTGTTAAAGAGTAAAAAAAGGTGTTGGAAGAAAAAAGTACTAAGAAAAAGTATTCACCGTGATGTTAAATTTTTTCCAACCGGCCTCGTAAACATCGCCATATTGCCCGCCTCCTGAAAACAAAATAGGGTTTATAGACCGAGCACGCGAAGCCAGCAAAATGTCTCCGTAATGCTTTTTTATATCCAACGGATGTCCGGCCGCTCTTCGAAGTTTTTTCGAAACACAACACAAACGGACGCATTTGTATGTGACGTCATCGCGCCCCCCCCCCGACTTCGGACCCCAATGTCTGATGGGGGTCACGACCCCTACGGCTGATGGGGGTCACGACCCCAACGGCTGATGGTGGTCACGAGCCCAATGTCTGATGGGGGTCACGAGCCCACCGACCCCGATGACCCTATCGACCCCAATGTCTAATGGGGGTCACGACCCCAACAGCTCACCTAGCTTGTGCTTCATCACGATGTCGGTGCGGTCGATCTCCCACTGGTCGGGCGGCGCTAGAGGGAACACTGTAGGCTTGTTCCGCTTCGGCGCCGGGTACAGCAGCTGCGTGATCAGCCCGTCGCCGAGCACCGAGTGGTGGTGGACCAGCTCCGCCAGCGTACCGAACTTGGACTCCGACGTTACGTACACCTAGAAGATGAAACAATTCTTAGAATACATTTACAATGGCCTCAAAAAAGGTACATAGGTCGACCGCGCGGAAGGCTAGTGCGAGGCAGGGACCCCTCTTACCCATGTCACAGGCGCGGGCCTAATTAAACGGTACACCTATGTAACAAAACGGAAATCAATAGATAAAAATTACCCAGTGACCCAGTTTTTTGGTATATTACTGCAAAACACAAATTAGTACGTTAAACTAGTTTTTGACGATTAAAAAGTGAGCGGCCCAATCAATAATCGTTTCGTTCCACTGTTCCGTTCAAGAAATGGAACAGTGGACTAATATTATTTACGTATAAAAGGTTTTATGCCTAAGAAAACCTATGTTTTTACTTTTTATAATCATGGCATCCCTCTCGCACGCGCTCGTTGCATAGCACGTGCTTTTTCGTTACTAGCGGCATTGGACACCACGGAGGTGTGCCAGAGCCGAGTTTAGCCGAAGCCTGCTAGAGTGATAGTGCTACGTATACGTACTGTTAACAAAACCCCAATTTACAACCTTAAATTATATAGGTAAATTAACTTTGACAAGACGAAGCGAATAAGGCGACCACGCGACCGTCCGGTATCACTGCGCGGCAGCCACTGAATGGTACAGTCAGCATCAAAAGTAGCTTGGCATATGAAAACGTCAAAAGTCTTTTTATTACAAGGGAATAGGAACTTTTGACTCGTTTACCACGTACGGATGTACTTGCAGCGGTGCGGCGAACTGACGGAGTGAGACCCCCCCGGCTAGAGTTACCTTTCCGTCGGAGTCTTCGTTTATCCTGTAGTGGTAAACGCGACCTTCGTACCGCAGCGATATACTCCTCTGTCCGGGACTCGACTCTGACTCGCGTACCTTGAGCAAAAAATAAAAAAAATATTTCAGATAACTTTAGATCCATAGAACAAACAATACAATGCCTACAGTTGTTTACTTAAACAATAGTACGACGAGAACCAAGGGACGAACGGATGTCTATTTGAAAGTTTACAAACAATATTGTGTTATTAGTCGATGAGAAACGTAAAATTTCAAACGAATCGTTTTATTATAAGTAGGGACGGTTTTGAATTTCTTGTTATTTTCGCGTATAATTAATTAAATTAAATTACCAAAGAGGCCCATATGCCCATGGCAGTCCCAACTCCGATGAGCTACTAGGGCAGCGTTCGGCAACGTATTAGCAATCAAGGGCCACCTATTAGCTACCAAAATTGTCGCACACACGGGCCGCAAGTCAGGAGCTCTTGCCGACCGCTGCACTAATGCACCGACCCATGACCCTAAGGTCACGACCCCAAAATCAGTGTGGCTGATGAATCCAATGGCTCACGGGAGGGATCAATGGTCTGGTTGCATTAATAACTCATGGAGGTTACGACGCCAATCACCCATGGGGATCATGGCCCCAATCGGCACCCAGCCCAGCGCGCCGCTTAGAGCTTGCGCCTCGCACCACTCGCCGCTCGCGTTGTAACTCATTATGCGGACTTGGCAATCGTGAACCGTGTGGCTCATGAGTCCAATGGCCCACAGAGGGTCAATGGTCAAGTAGCTGCCCTAATAACATATAGGAGTCAGGACCCCGATGACCCATGGGGGTCACGACCCCGGCGACCCATGGGGGTCACGACCCCGGCGACCCATGGGGGTCACGGCCCCAAAATTAAACAAGCCAATCCCTCACGTACCAGGAAGCTGCCGTTGATCCCTGAAGAGAGCAGGTACTCGGCGGCATTGCGCGATATGGGTCCGTGGTACCACGAGTGCTTCTCGAGCGAGTTGACCGGCGTGACGTAGTTGCTGGGCACCCAGCCGAGCGCGCCGCTTAGAGTATGTGCCTCGCACCACTCGCCGCTCGCGTTGTAGCTCATTATGCGGACTTGCTCGCCTGCGGGACAAACATCATTATGATCTAGAAAACTCCCGTGAGTAACCCGTGCGTAATATTGAAATAGGCCGTCGCGACCATTCATGATTAAGGACCACGTATTGGTCCGAAACATGTCGAGCGATATTCGACGTTAAAGACGTGAGTGACCCGTTTATTATATTTCAATATATCATTATGATCATTATCATCATAGCGTTATCCCAGTAATTGCACTGGTCGCACCGTTGACAAGCAATAGACGAGTAATTGCATTCAAGCGAGTAGAATCACTATGAGAGTACTCACTACGCGCCGGCGGTGGGACTAGTGCCATAATCGCAAGATTTGGCGTAGGCACTTTTTTTTTACGGAAGCGACTGGGGACTCCCAAGTTCATCGGCATAGGTCCTAATTCTAAGCCTGCAATTGCCTCATTCCGTGCCACGATAATTACGTGGGTACTATTTTTAGTACCTGTAATTTCTGTGGCATGACACTTTTGAAACCCCGAAGTGCACCGCAATAGAGGGTTGATATAAGTTTTATTTACATCCATATCATACATCCTCTATAATGTGTTCAGGTATGATTAGCAAATGATCACCGCTACAACACTACATACATAATTTCATCAAGCGACGTCATAGTAAGATAATGTTACACATTTTTTATTAATTTTTCGTTATGATACTGGCGCGTGCATGAGACCTAGCTAGATCGAGTGCTCGTCTTCGAAAATCCCCACATACCAAATTTCATCAAAAACGTTAGCCGTTTCCGAGATCGAGAGAGTAAATAAATATATATACAAGAATTGCTCGTTTAAAGATATAAGATTTTATCTCTCGAGCGTGGGTGGGCCATGGTTGTGTGTTGAGCTATGTACTATCGAACCAACTGAATCGTGACATTCGTGACCCACCGTGGAACCTTGTCACAGAAAATGTCATAGTGACATCGTACTGCCTGACAAGGAAAATCATTATGACACTTTCTGTGACAAGGTCATATGGTTGGTGGTGGTCATGTCGATGGGTCACGATTCAATTGGTTCGATAGTACGAGTACATGCACATTGTCTATGTGTGCGTCAGCGTAGGAGCTACGAGTTCACGTTGTCTATGTGTTCGTATGTTTCACAACTACAACAACCCGCGCTCGTGAGATAGAAGTACTATAACTTGTAACATAACAAGTCTATAAAAGATTATGCCTGAAACCACATACTGTTCGCATGTAATGTAGGGCCATTGTAAGCATCCCGCAAACAAATGAATGCCATGAACTGTGATAATCACGCTCGAATAATTTCCAAAGGACAATTCGTTTTGCCAAATGAAAATTATTTATAACACAATACAATCCTTCAAACCAGCCAGTGTCCAGTTATCACATCAACCACGCGAATATGCTACTGATGTCTACTGTATTATGGTCTAGAATCGCGAGGATGTTTCCAGGGATTCGAGCCATTACGAATTTCGGTTGGTTGCCGTAAACAAATGAAGTTATTCAAGCATTGAATCAAAGTTTGTCTGTATTTGATGTGTGTATTGTTTGTTATATACAAAACCTTTATTTAAACTGTCCCGAAATGTCTGTTCGTCAAATCTAAGGATAGCTTGCAATTTAATGTTAATTACCGAATTAAAAGAGAAACGTATTAGGTTAAATACGGGTAATAATGGAAATTTCCGCAGCCCACGTTTTGATGAAAACAGATTTACGGCGGAATTTTGTAAAGCGAATTGCTATCTGTAATTATTTTTCTAAAATTTAATTCTTATTATAAAATCAGTCAAACAAGTCAGTATGACCCAGGTCGGGCCTAGCTGAGTTTCTTGCTGGACTCTTCTCAGCATGGCTAGGTTATGTGAACCAGCGACAAAACTCCCAGTAGCTCGATTCCACTCACATTTCAGATTCGGTTGAGGCCGCTCAATTTTACAGGAGCGGAGCGCAAACTCTTGAAGTATTCCAGTGTTTAAACCGCCCGCGTGGTCGTGTCGGAGGTTACCCTGGATAATTAATGGGCCCGGCCTATAAAGCAACAGGTTCAAAAAAAGGTTGCCAACAAGACGTGTTGTGTCTAATTTATTTTCTAATCCCTAGGTTGTCTGCTAGTTAAGCCGAACTTAGTGGAAATAAGGAACCCTAACAAAAATATGTTACTGTAGTAAAATTGCCCGCATCCTAATACCTAAGTGACAGCAAACACAACGTGTGTGTAACCAGTTCACTGAGTTTGCGTGCAAGAAGTCTCTCGCCTTAAAATATCTACAGTATATTCACACTTACGTTACCTATCATGTAAACAAACTCTTCTTGAAGACGTTAAAGGTACAAACACACTAGACTGTTCCGTGTCCGCGGCCCGTTTTCTAATACAGGACGCGCGACGGCCGTCGATATCTTTCTTGTACTAGAAATAACCGGCCGGGCCGGACACGGAACGGTCTAGTGTGCTTGTACCTTAACACATTCACTACCAGGAACCCGCCTAGCAGGCCTTCTGCTCGTAGACGCGTAGCCGATACCATGCGTTTCCCGGTATGTAGAGGAAATTGCGTAGCGCCACGAAAAGTTTGGTAGCGTAAGTGTTAATCATTATCACACTTTTCTCTAGGATTACAACAAATGTGACAATAAAGGCTTGGTCACACAGAGTTGCGCGACGTCCGTGCGACGCGACCGCTGCGCGCCGGAACGTATGCTAACAGGTTAGCGACGCCACACAGGCTGCGCGACGCGAGCGGGACGGTTTCATACATAATGGCGCGCAGCGCAGCGTCCCGCTTTCGTCGCGCAAGCTGTGTGACCAAGCCTTAATTTGTGAGCTCCTTTAAGTGTACAACAACATTTTTAATGATCATTAAAATCTATCCTAGAGAAAATGGGTGATAATGATTGATGTTTTCAAGAAGAGTTTGTTTATATATTGTAAATAATTTTACTGGCTGCCTTTTAAAAAGTTTGCCCCAGTGGTCAACGGTGTCTGCTTGCTGACACATACCGTATGCTTCTTGCTCACCGAAGTGGTATAAATACGAGAAAAAACAAAGTAGCCAATCAATATAGCCAGTAATATAATAATAAATATTTGTGGACAATCTTACACAAATCAACCTAGTCCCAAACTAAGCAAAGCTTGTAATATGGGTACTAAGCGACGATATACATACTTATATAGATAAATATATACTTAAATACATAGAAAACATCCAAGACCCAAGAACAAATATTGTGTGTGTGTATGATAGCATTGATAGCAATATTGTACACGGAATCGGAGCTCTATGGACCTTTTGTTTTCAAAGTTTATAATAATATTGAACCAGGCGGGCGGCTCTAATTTAAACTAAGGGAAGAGACAAACAAAATTAAAGGTTGTTTTGACTATTGTGTAACATCATTTAGCTACCTATGTGCTCAGATATTTTTAGGTAGTGTAGAGGTTGCATGCTAAACCTCTACAATGCTGGCTATAGTGGTCATTTTCTAATATGACCGAAAAACCATAAAACGATTATCGTTAGCACTTCAAAACGAAAGGAAGTATGAAAAAAGATTATCCGCGCAAATAGCTACCTTCTGTTCTAAATGATAAGGTTCAAGTTGTAGTGACTTGGCAGTTATACACAGCATTGATGTTCCGATTTTGAAGTAAAACAGTATTTAAATAGAAGACGCTTGGAAGATATCAAGGAGTCGCCCTCGAGGCTTTGGCCTCTGGGTCACGCCTCCCCTACCTCTCGCACTTCTCGCAGTCAATAAATCCAAGTTTAAATTATATATGTGTTCTTCTTCTACCTCTGGGCTGCACCCACCACACCAGTGGCAAATACTTGCTAGTAAATGGGGATATTTACTTTCCGGTGTACCCCTAACGTTTAATTCGGGTCTAGGTAATTTTGGGTTTTCTGACTCAGAATCACGAGTAGTATATTTATTCTGATGAAGAAAAAAATTACATCCTTGACACCTTATTTGGCCATTTTCACTTTCCGGTGTACCCCCTACTTTTTTCGGATCTTGGTAATCTTGGGTTTTCTGATTCAAAATTCTCCGTCAAAGAAAGTGTCCCCGCACAAAAGTCAGTTTGTGACGCTTTTTTCATACAGTTTAATATGGCTCGTCACAAAACTGACACAGAAAATTTGTATGGAAGATCAAGGTAATTTTTTTTCTTCATCAGAATAAATATGGTTGTACTTTGTTTCGCAGACAGAAGTTTCGTAGAATGATTGTTTCGCATAATTTTCATTTCATAGAAAACATTTTTTTCAAAATGGTCGCAGTTCTAACTTAACCTAATCTAATTTTCTGATTGGTCCAGGTCCAGTTGGTTAGGTTCTACACAATGGCATTTTAAGTACCTTAAAAGTTATCAGTTTCTGAAAAAAAAGTTTCTATGAAATGGAAATTCTGCGAAACAATACATTCTACGAAACATTTTTCTGTAAACAAGTAAAGGGGACACCGTCAATGGATCATTATTAATTTATTATATTGTTATTAATATAGTCCGGATGCCATTTGGTTAATTTTGTATTTGTATGAAAAATATAATTATTCCTATGGATAGGGCGACCAGTTTAGCATTATCAAAATCTCAGATAACCTATACCTGCTGGGTCAAATCGTACAAAAAATATATTGGGACTTTTGGGGGTAGAATTACCTTTCTTGAGAGCCAGAAGTCGCGTCCGGCCAAAGGGTTTCTCCCCATCTTTAGGATGCATTAATTGAAAAAAGAATCTCATTAATTACACAGTATGGCCATACAAACAAGTTACACACACTTAGTTTTCACTAAAGAAATCTATGGACGAAATCTATGGTTCTCTATACAAATCTATGGACGTTACTCACACGGCGCAAATGAGAAACCGCTGGTCGATTACGTAACGTTTCATACGTAATTAACGTACTTACATCTAAATGTGTTCTTCTTAAATATACAAATAATGATTAGATGTACTAAGTATACGTAAATTAAAGGAAACGTAAACTCGTACCTTTTTAACCCTTACGTCTTGGTCACACAGACATCCGGGCAGCGCGACCGCTGCGTACCAGAACGTACGGTGTAGTATACTTCTATCCATACCTCCATACTTGATTTCGTTCCAGTTAAGATAACGAAAAATACTTAAAACCAACCATAACCAACATCTTCTTCGGGTTCTTCTGTTTAAACAATACAATATACAATAAGGGTTGAGCTATAAAAGTACACTTGCCGCACTGCGGTTCTAGTTTTATGACGTCTCTTTGTTATCTTTTTCTTTCATATTTTGCAACATTAAATGTCGTAAATTCCCGCTTCAAGTACTTCTCTTAATCTATACTGGAACGAAGTATAACAGGTTAGCGACGCCATACAAACTGTGCGATGCGAACGGGACTTTATCGTACATGCCGGCGCGCAGCGTCCGGATTGCGTCGTGCGCGCTGTTTGACCAAGTCTTTATTGTCATTGTGACAAAGTGCGGAAAAGTTACGTGTTTAGATGTCCTGCGAGTGTACTGAACCGTTACGTAAACACCCCTCCGATCTACGTATCCGTTACACCTATGCCAATATATGAAGCGTTCGTCTGAGATACTTCGAGATAATGAAGAGTGATATAAACTTGCCAATCTTGCCATGACATTACTTTCGAGTCTGACACTGACAGATTCTCTTATTCCATTGGGTATTCTACATTAACACTAATATACCGGGTGTGGCCTGTAACAGGAGCAAATATATAAAAGGACGCTTCCTTCGAGCATCTACAGTAACCCCTTGTGTCCAAATATTTTATTTATTACTTCTATTCGGAGAAACTTTCGCACTTCTTACCACGTCCGTAGGGAAAGTGCCCACCGCTACCCTACACGTGAACCCTGGGTGGTTCTAAAAGTGCAACAAAAACTGGCAACCGTACTGTCTTCTCGAAGATCTCACGGTTCGAAATAAATGCCATACGATAAATAAATCAAACCGTCTGTAATCGTAAGCGGTGTTCGTCAAATCTGATTGTATGGAAAGTTTGACAAGTTTCTATGGGATGACAGCTGCCGGCGCCATATTTGACGAAGACCAGTCTGTGTTCGTTCGTACGTTGGTGCAACTGGCACTTTTATTGTTCTAACAAAATAACCGGATAGATTTTTGATAAATGATTCAGTATTCCAAAAAAAATTACTAAATATTTACGAAAACTACACGCAGATTTCCGTAGAGAGCGGGATGGTTAATTGTTAACTCACACGTGTTAGAGCGAGACGTTCGCAGTGGGACTGCCTTGCCTTAAGTATTAGAATATAAAATGGAACAAGAGAATATGTTTGTATCATACTTAAAGTAATTTTATCTGAATCATATAGAATGGACTTATTTAATTTACTGTTTGATAGGCCAGTCAATGTACTGGCTGTCATGATCATAACAATGTTGTATCACTATAGGCCTAAAGTTTAACTTTGACGGTTGCTGAGCGGCGAACAGGGTAAGAGACTAAGAGGGGAGATAAGGGAACGCGACCGGCCAGGCGTTCCTGGAGTGCTACCGCGAACCACAAACGATGTTTTCCCTCTCTGTCGCACTTATGTGTAAATTTGCAAGTGCGACAAAGTGAAAATTTCGAATGCCGTTCGCGGTAGCAGCCCTGATCCACTACCCTTTGATTTCTCCACTTTTGCGCCGCGCTCCCCTCAGGCACCGCCCGAAAGCTCAATATCTCGCAATGAGCCAGACCCATCTGTCATAAATTGGCTTAAGGAGAATAAGTATACCTAGTGCAGTTACAAAGCGTCTATTTTGTGATCCTCTATTACTCTCCCACTTGCAATACGTGTTAGAAAGTGACAGATGCTTCATGCACAGCGGTAAACGACTAACGCGATAGATTCATGCAGATTAGTGTGTTAAAAAGGGATTTGTATTCCTTTAATCATATTAATGCATCCTATATTTTAATAAATTTGGTATAAGTTTACAGTATTCAAATTTTTTCCGATTATTTCATTCGGAGTTTGGATTAGGGCAGTGGTTCTTAACCGGCGGTCCGCGGACCACTGGTGGTCCCTTGGAAGCAACTGAAGTGGTCCGCCAAGCCATCAAAAAATATCGAATAAGTGATAACGAATGAACAAAACAATGTGTCGTGAGGGAGCCGAGCCGAAAATAGGAGGTGGTCCACGGCAAGGCAAAAAGTCAAATGGTCCCTCATCACTGAAAGGTTAAGAGAACCACTGGATTAGGGTATTTCAAACATTTTAAAAATTGGCTCTTGAGTCATTAAAACTTGAAAGTAGTCTATGGTTTATTACATTCATACTCCGTATATGACGATGTATTAGTTCAGTGGCTTTCTGAAGCAGAAATCGTCATTCCGACTAACGCTTCTAAACAAAATAAAGATTTCAAAAATTATGTTGGGGGCGAATTGTGACGAACACTTCTTCGGGGGCAAGTGGTGACAAACGGGGGGTTACTGTGACAGGTTTACCTCCTGCCTGCCTGTTGTCTACCCCTGCTTAAATAAAGATCTCAAAAGTACGTCGGGAGGCTAGTGGTAACAAGCACTTCGGGGGGCAAGTTGTGATGTGACAAACGGGGGGTAACTGTGACAATTCCTGCCTACCTGCTGTCTGCCTGCCTACCTCTGCTTATATCTCGCTATTGTGTTTCAGAACTGTTTGTATTTTTATTGAGGTGTGCAATACAAGTAGTTTATGCAACTGTTACATAATGAGGGTTTATTATGCATACAGTTGCATACACTAGTTTATCTACATACATATCCATAAATCTTCTATCATGTGTTCAGGAACTATTGCTTGAAACTAAATAGTTCCTGTTCAAAAATAAAGTGGTGCGCGTTGCGTTGATGTCTTTTCTAAGCACGACGCACCAGTATTATAATGAAAAAAAAAAACCTTATCTAAGGGCTTAGCCAGAAATCACGCGAGGTTGTTTTGGGCCACTTGGTGATCTTTGGTGAGGTTTTGTAGGTAAAGAAAACAAATACATGTGATGTCGCCTCGTACACCCCCTCCCCCAACGTGATCAGATCAGAGGTTTTCGTAACCCCCTCCCCTCTGATTAATTTCTGCCCGCGTGACAATTTCTGGCTAAACCCTTACTACTTTTCTCATTATGACATCGCTTGATGAAATTATGTATGTATTTAGTGTTGTAACGGTGGTAATTTGCTAATCACACCTGAACACATTATAGAGGATTTATGATATGAATGTAGATATAGAATACTCTTCAAAATACAAATACTTGTATTGTAGAGTAAATCGCCAGTAACTGGCCACTTAAGAAAATGTCATTCAGTTACCACTGTTACCAGCCACGGAATTTGTGCAGTGAAGACCGCCTTCAACAAAATAAAATACATGAAGTAAGCTCTAAACCCAGTTCAATTTTATTTATTTAATTGCAGAAATACCAAAAATTAGTTGCTTGGTGTATATTTTTGCGAAGTGGCCAGTTATTGGGGGGTGGCCAGTTACTGGCGATTTACCCTATGTACCTTTCTTGAGGCTGAGCTGGTTCTCCCCGCCGGCTTGGAAGTCGTACAACGCCACGAACAGCTGGGGGTCGTCTTCCTCGTGGTGTGCGAGGAGGTTCTCCTTCGACGTCCATCTGCAATTCACGGGGCGAGTTGAAACAATTATGTTAAAAAAAACCCAACCAAGTGCGTGTCGGACTTCGCACATTCAGGGTTCCGAACTGTATGGGAGCCCCCCTTAAAAACATTTCAAAATAAGTTTTGACTATTTGTATGGCTTCGGGCCAACACGATGCTTATATAATTTGAAGCCTGTAGCTCCAACCGTTTGGCTGTAAATCCGTGTCACAGACCCTTCCCTTCGGGTACGGAACCCTAAAAACGAGGTTTGCAGTTTGTGCGGTATGCGAGATTAAGAGCCCACATATGCAAATTTGCCAATGTTTATCGACGTAGATCTCAACATTTATAGTGATTAAATATCTGTCCTTTCAGTATATTAATCTTGAACTATTTTCCTCCAGTCTGCTAAAAGTGAAAACACGATTTGAAAAAAAAATCTCGATACTTTTATTTTTCAAACATAACATAACATAACCCTTCTTTTCGATGTTTTTCGTTGGATCTTTAAAACCCTCCCACCTTTAACAATGATTTTGGTTTAATAGTTGGTTTGGTTTAGTGATAAATTCTTAAACCTGAGAAAAAAGATTATCCTTATAAAGCATTTTGGTTGATTTTTGGAATACTGGATCATTTATCAAAATCTATCCGGTTATTTTGTTAGAACAATGAAAAACTACCCTTTGTGTAAAAAAAACATATCACTGCCGTTGACAATTACAAAATAATCAGCATGAAAGTTTTTACGATGCTATTTAGAATATTTTTACAGAGTTACCAAATCATTTTTCAATATTTTGTTCGGTTATTTTGTAACTTTCTTTCTTTTTCAATCTACAGTATTTTTTGTAGTGTAATTCTACATTATTTCTTCACACTCTAACCTCAAGCTTTAATATTTTCGTCGATTCATGAACTGGGCTCGCCTTAAACAACCTCCTTTAACTTAGGTAGGGAATCGTTTGCTTGTCTCAATTTCAATAGTTTGAGGCAGTAAAATGAAATTATGACAACGTCAAAATTCCTTTTAATAGAACGGAACCCGTAAGGGGCTTTAATATGTAGCAATTGTTAAATTTATATTTTAATGTACGAACTCATAGCGAATCCTTCATTCATATTACGCTCACGAGATATTGCTGCACTCCAGTTCCCCAGTAATACCTCCCGTTCACAGACATTGTATGATTTAAATCGTTCAAACCACAGATAATAATCCGGCTCATTACAGTACTAATATAAAAAAAACATTGTCGTGTGAAATAACCTTGTCATCTAATCCCAAGATTTGGAGTAACAGCTAGATTTACAACGCCGTCTGATCTTCCAACCCAGAGGAAAAACTAGACCTATTCATAAAAAGCTCAATTTGAAATGAGCAGACAAGTGTCGCAACAGCACGACGATACTTACGCCGCTCACTCTAAATTGGGACTTTTAGTCATACAATTACGGTTCAATTTCGTGTGCGGCGGAATGTGCAGTTGCAGTCTGATGTCGGCTGCGGAATTATACCTATAGACCGGTTTTCCATTCGTCAATGTGTTTTCCTTCACCTAAGCCACTTTTAAATAGCAAATCATATTCCGTAAGTACTCACGGAAGTTTTCTATTTAATGACTATGTTTAAATATAATTACGAAAACTGCGCGCAGAGCTTCCGTAGAGAGCGGGATGGTTAATTGCAAACTCACACGTGTTAGAGCGGGACATTTGCAATGGGAACCTCGCCTTAAAAGTCGCATGCCTTACCGCTCGGCAACAGTGGGCGGCTGTCTGCTGTGATTTAACCAGCACGGCTAGCACAAGACGCCACGCGAGCTATCTCGCCGCGAGATAGTCTATCCGTCTTTTTTAGGGTTCCGTACCCAAAGGGTAAAACGGGACCCTATTACTAAGACTCCGCTGTCCGTCTGTCCGTCTGTCACCAGGCTGTATCTCAAAACCCGTGATAGACAGTTGAAATTTTCACAGATTATGTATTTCTGTTGCCGCTATAACAACAAATACTAAAAAACAGAATAAAATAAATATTTAGGGGCCTCCCATACAACAAACATGATTTTTTGCCATTTTTATAGATAATGGTACGGAACCCTTCGTGCGCGAGTCCGACTCGCACTTGGCCGGTTTTTAATTAGTACAATACTATATTGGCAGGGTGCAAAGCGGGTAGAGGGGGTAGCCTAAACGATCACAGCGCTCACTACGGTTAAAATTTACATTTCGTTGTTGTAGACCGCGGGCCAGAAGGTTAAAATCGTCAGTCATTTCCTCTCGCACGAAAACTTGTACAGTGATTAAGAAAGATGAATAAAAAATTGCTGTGGACGTCTGCCACAATTCCGTTGGTGGGTTGAGGAGCAGCAGCCTCCCAAAGACGTAAAAAAAAAATTAAATTCAGTCATTTCCTCTCGACTGAAACTAGGTTTAAATGATAGTTAAGAAAATACCTTAACGAAAAAAATCGTCTGCCACTTGTAGGGCGGTGGAATACCCGTCTGCCAAGCACGTGAACATGTAAAAAAAAAATCAGTCATTTCCTCTCGCATGAAATTTTGTCAGATGATAGTTTATGAACTATTATGAAGAAATAAATTCGTCTGCCACTTGTATCGCGGTGGAAAACCCGTCTGCCAAGGGCCTAAACATTGTATGGGGTGAAAAGGAAAAAACAATGCACATCGGCGTTTGGGGTATCTATGGATAGATATTTGAAAATGATATAGGGGTTTTTAAAAAACTTTTGCATTTTAATCAACCGTTGGTGAGATATTCGCTGTGAAAGTCGTAAAAAGTGCATCCCCCCTCTTTAATTTTGAAACTGTGAGGTCAAAAATTCTGAAAAAAATTGGGAGGGTGTAAATAAATAAAGACTTTCAAAAATATTCGGTTCGAATAAATTACGTCAAACGGTTTTTGAATAAACGCTGAAAAACTGTCTTGTCCAAACTAAACGCGTTAAGCGACGTGTGTTTCCCATAAAGATACGACCTTTTTTGCTACAATTTATTGGATATCGGTTTAAAATATTCGGTTCGAATAAATTACGTCAAACGGTTTTTGAATAAACGCTGAAAAACTGTCTTGTCCAAACTAAACGCGTTAAGCGACGTGTGTTTCCCATAAATTACTGAACTTAATTATTTTTTTTACGTCTTTGGGAGGCTGCTGCTCCTCAACCCACCAACGGAATCGTGGCAGACGTCCACAGTAATTTTTTATTCATCTTTCTTAACCACTCTATGTAGTTTTCATGCGAGAGGAGATTGGTAATCGTGACCTGTCGTTGGCCCGCGGTCTATTGACTTGAGCTGTCAAATCCATATTGCAGTAAAGATAAATTTAATATGGCTCTAGTAAAATGTGTTATTGTGAATTGTAAAAACACCACAGAATAGCGACTGTAAATTTTACCAGTTTTCAAGACCGTGGTGGAAACGAGACCAAAGAAATAAGTGGATAATTGCCGTAAGAAAAAAAAGTAAGTCACCTAACCTGACAATAACAACTGAAAACAACAATTTTAATGTTATTGGCAATAATGTTACAGACTACCATCGTCCAATATTGTCTAATATAGTAAAATAACACAAGATTTCATTAATTTTTTTCACAATATTTACTTATTTCTCGCTTGACAGCTATGACAAAGTGTCCATAATGGCCACCTGTCCGTGGCGCTGTCGTCGCGCACGGTCCCAATATTATATATGATTCAGCCAAAAGCATTTTAGTATGCCGCAGAGCGTTATTTGTTGGTTCGCTAGGTGCGTGGTCTATTTAGGAACATATCTGTGATCCCGTTCAACAGACCGGTGCAGTTTATGATAAATATGATATTATTAAAATGTAGGTATAGGTGTAGTATGAGTTGGTGAATTTTTAAACATACCTGCTGCCGATTCTCTTAGATGTACACACGTACGTAATCGCACAAGAAAAAATTGTGTTTAAAATAGAATAGAACTTATAAAAATTATTAGATTAACTGTTTTCTTTCAAGGTCGAATTTATTTATTTTTACACGACTGCCCAAAAAAGGAGTGTAATGTTTTTTTTCATTTATCTTGAAATATCTGGGCGACCGACCCTTGCTCGGCGTTTTCCCAGGCATGAGACCTAGCTAGATCGATTGCTCGTCCCCGAAAACCCCCACATACCAGATTTCATCAAAATCGTTAGAGCCGTTTCCGAGATCCCCGAAATAAATATATAAATAAATATACAATAATTGCTCGTTTAAAGATATAAGATTTAGTTATTTATTATAACTTACACCTATGAATGTCAAAAAACTACCACCGGTTCGTAAAATACACTTCTGCCTCTAGAAAGGAGTGTATAAAGTTTTGAAGGGTCGGCCACGAGGCACCACTGAAGTTGCAAGCGTCCGTGGGCTGCGCTTACCATCAGGCGGTCATCGAGGCGTCATAAAAAAAAACAACAGGTTGCACTCCGGGAGTGCCGGCAGAAGTGAAAATTCAATAAAGAAAGTAAATAACAAAGATATTCATATCCGTATCCGTATTCATATTCATACTCATGTTTATATTCATATTCGCATAATCCATTTACATATATACATAATATGTCCCGAGTATCATTGTGTCTTACGCATCTAAACCAGCTGAGTTTAACTGAGTTGACCCCTCCTAACATCGCAATCACGATACTAGGAGGGGTCAACTAGCTGGTCTTAGAAGAATCTGTCGCGAGTTTAACAATTTTTCCCCAGTACAAAAGTGCACAGCGCCGCTAAAGAAGTTTTCACTTCAAAAACAAGGGCTTAACTTTAATTATGGTAGAAAGCAGCAAAAAAGCCTTAACTATGGTCCTAAAAGAATTCCCCCTTTAGATCTGCCAAGAGTGCCAAGGGTAGCTAGCAGTCGGCAGTATTCGTACCTGTTGGCAGTGTCGAGCGGCTGTGGCGTGGCAGGGGCTGCCTCTCCGTCCGGCAGGTCTGGAATGTGCGGCAGCGGCCGGCTCTGCAGCAGCGCTTCTGTAACACCAGATAATACCAGTTTAGGGCAGGTCAGGCAGTTTGATTGAAACCGAGGCGGAGTTAAGGTATAGATTCATATAGCCGACAGCAGACAGCAACTGCACATTCCGCCGCACCCCAAATTGAACCGTAATAGTATTAGTAAAATGCCCATGAAGCTGTGAAACTTCTCAGTAAACGTAAAATAATGATACGGCAGCGTACGCGGCAAAAATCTTATATTTCGACACTCAAGGGAACCAAAATTTATAGGATATTTTCCGTTGACCTATGACTATGAAATTTGGCAAGTACTATCGTCTTATACTACAATTACAAGGAAAAATCTGAAAACTATACATTTGTATTTGTATCATAACAAATATAATCGTATAGTATGTAATCAATCTTCGTGGATAAGCAACAGTATGCGTGGTCATCATTGTGTATGTGTACCCTACAAACTCGGCGAGTCTGACTCGCACTTGGCCGGTTTTTCCAACTGTGTATGACCCGGTACGTTGATCGTCCTACTTAACTATAGATCGGTTTATATTTATCACTGTCCGACCTCCTTCTGTCGCAGCAATAAAATCACAAACTGGAATAGGAAACACAACGATCTTGCGGCCTTCTTGCCGCGACCTGAATCCGCCAGCTATAAGGGTTTATCCAGTAATCACGCGGGGCTCCGAAGGGGGGGGGGGGGGGTTATGAAAACCTCACCATTGAACACGTTGGGGGAGGGGGGTTATAAAGTGACCTCACGTGCATTTTTTTTCTTTATTAACAAAACATTTTTTCAGAGATTATAGAAATTACGCATAACGCATATATAAGGAGCAAAAAATTAAACGGTAGATTATTAACCTTGCTTGCTATTATTTCCACATGGAAATTTCCATTTTCATTTTCCATTGAAAAATAGTAGTTTATGCAACTGGTACATAATGAGGGGCATTAAAACACGAGATTTTATGAAACGAGCCGATGCCTAATTATGTACAGTTGCATACATTACTTTATCTACACACATATTATAACTACTCTAAGATGGGTTCAGAAACCGTAGTAAATAAATACAATAATTGTGTTAATACAACCTTTTTTGCACGGTTGCGGAAATATCGAAATCAGAACTGGCAACCGATACCGGAATGTTATTTAAAAAAGTAAAGAGTCCCTATTTTGATGTGATCATGTCGTTCTAGCTCAAATTGCGTGCGATATATACAAAAAAAAACCGGCCAAGTGCGTGTCGGGCCACGCGCAAGGTAGGGTTCCGTAGTCGTCTACCCGTTACATTATGAGGACTAAAAAGTTCGCAAACTTATATTTACTATGTTTTTGACAGAATTAACAACATTATCTAAGGTATCAATGGAAATTGTACGAAAGTTTGCTTTTGCAAAGTACATTTCTGAAGTTCGACTATTACTCGTTAACTAGTAATGTCTACTTAGCTGTGATAGTTTTCCTTTTAAATTCATCGTATATACTATTACCATGATTTTTTTCACATGCCTAGTAGCCACCGTTTAGCTGGCAGGGGGGGGGGGGGACACTTGACCATAACAAAAATTATCACTCAAAGCTTAATATCACGCCAACCAATTCTTTAATCAAAAAATGCTTTTGAAAGAGCTATCCAACGATACCCCACACGATGGGGTTTGGAAGAAAAAAAAATTTCACCACCACTTTACATGTAGGGGAGGTACCCTAAAAAAAATTTTTTTAAAGATTTTATTCTACCGTTTTGTTGGCGTCATTGATATGTATACTCATGCCAAATTACAGCTTTCTAGTACTAACGGTTACTGAGAAAAACGGGGGTCGGACGGACGGACGGACATGGCGAAACTATAAGGGTTCCTTGTTTACTACGGAACCCTAAAAAATCGAGCTGACATTTCGCATCGACTGAATTTGAATTTTCAGTGATACTAGAATAGGGGCATGTCAACTTTGACATTTAAATTTTGACAGTTTTGTTTGACGTTTAATATTTTAACATACACATATATGACATTAAAATGAAAATTATATTACTGCTGTAGCCTTAGCCACAGATAAGAAAATTGCCATAAATTCATTGAATGTTGAAATGAGAGTCATTTTCTACGGTTTCCGAACGCATATTAGAGGATTTATGATATGTGTGTAGATAAAGAAATTATATTTTTCGGCGCAGATAGTTGTTCTGTATTATACTCTTTTGGATTCATATATATTTTTTTTTAATACAATAAATACAATTAAAATTAGAAATAAAGCCAAAAAATATCCTGTCAAACCAAAAATGCTAAAACTATGACGACTCATATCTTGATGCTTGACCTTTGAATCGAATCCGCATTGACGGATGTGCTATGATCTCGTGGTGTCAAGATCCATTACTTGAGGGTCCTAATTTTAGATCGAAGTTTCTCCGAATTGAAATAATAAATAAAACATTTGGACACAAGGGAGGGGTACTGCAAATGCTCTAAGGAAGCGTCCTTTTAAATATTTGCTCCTGTAACAGGCCACACCTTGTATATGTGTGCGTAAGCGCGTGCTAACTTATTGGACATGGTTGTAAAAACCAACTTCACTAAGCTGCCGTAATGCTCCGTCTTTCTTTTTTTCTTGGTTAGAGGTTATTATAATTGACCAAGGTAGTTTTAGGTAATGTACGATTTCTAATACATATAAGGGAAACCTTGATTCCATTAGAAACGCAATAAAATTGGTAATAATTATGTAATAAATAACAAAAAAAAATTGGTTTTCACAACGCTTACAGAGAACAAGCTGCTCATAAATATCTGAACATGACTTTATTGTCAAGGCGTTAGGGTGCATGTTTGGGTAATTATCTAATTATGAACATCCTGCACAGTATAGATACCTATTCGATAACCAGCTAAAATGCCGTTAGAATTCCTTTGTCTTTACTTTATCTTTCACTTTGACATTTGTGTTTTGAGAAAGAGACAAAACACTTTTCAGTTAGAGTACATTATCCATATGTGCGTCAGCGTAGAAGCTATGAGATCACGTTGTTTGTGTTCGTATGTGTCACAACTACAACATTGGCCAACCCGCGCTCGTGAGATAAAAGTACTATACCGGAGGTTTGTTATTATTTATAAAGTAAGGTTCTTCTCCTCAACGGATCAATTTATTTTAGGAACGAGTACGTTAATAATCGAATACAATATACTTTGCGAATTGTACATATTATAGTCTGCAGTTATACCTACCCAATACAGCGCATTGGAAATCGAATGAATTAATAGAAATCGCGTTAGGATGCGGTTTATCAGTTTAACAAGGTTGTGGATTCGGAGAGCTCTATTATACAATAGATTAGGTAAGTCCAGAAAATCAGAGAGGAGGCGGAGAACTAAAAAGAAATAATAGTTAATTATTTAAAACAAAGAATGTCTCAAATCGCAAATATTTGACGCCCGAGACATAGGCAAGTGGCAAGAAAAAAAAACAATTCAAAACATTATTTTGTTACTTATCTGGCCGGGGATCCCAGTCACCGGTAGCAGACGGCTTAATTTAAGGTTAGGCCTTGTCCTTGGCTCCAAGAACAATTATTACTAATATTTACTACTTATTTTTATTTATTATATATACATTTTATAACTTATATTATCTTATTAAATGAGTAGTTTTTTAACCAATATTGTAGTACCAGAAAACAATTTAGCAGGATAAAAAGTAACGTGGTTCTCCTCAGACCCAAGACAAAAAAAATGAGAAATCACTTCACAAAGCGCGCTTTATTTTATGGAGGATACCGTACCAAAAAGTTCAAATAAAAAAGGAGCCCTTATTTATTGGTTATGGTGGTTTCACTCTGTCTGTTACATTGCTAAATATCTCTGGAACTTTATATGTACTTATTTCAGTTGTAACTAACTACTAACTGTATTTTGTTATTTCGGAAATATATAAAATTTTGTAATATTCTCCATAATACATAGTTTACAGTAACTTAGTTTTCTTCCTTCCTTGAAATGATGAATCGTTTCTAAAAAATAATAAAGTATTAAGCCGATTTTCGCAAGTTTACGTGCGCGGGCGAGCATACGAAAACGAATGCATTGATCGGTCCGTATTCGTAAGTTAGTGCAACAGGCACTTAATATTATATTGAATTATTGATTAAAACCCGTGTTGAGGAAATTGTGGTGTGGATGGCGGTATAATCTAGATACTAAAAATTTGTACATGATTTTAAGCTTTATTCCAATGACGTAAGTTTCGAAATCAAAATATGTATACATAACCATTCCTCTTTTGTACACCATCGTGTGAGTTATCGCGCGATGATTTAACATCTGCGGGAGAGGACGAAAAACGTGTTACATCCCGATTTAACCACATTTTTACAGCAAGGAAATTTCAAACCTATACCCATGTAAATAAAATTCAAATTTTAATGGGTATTTTTACTATACAATAACACATTCTATTCTAAAATGTTGTATGTCACTATGAGACTTAAGTAGTTACGACAGTATGTTCTGTTCCAGTAAAAGTGTGTCAGGATATATTTGTGATACCATTATTGTTATTTAATGACCGAAAACTGAAAGGTAATTATGAGAAGTGAAGATGAATAATCTAGTTAGACGCTCTGTAGGTATGTGCCATTTTTTAAATTCAAAGAGAGGAAGGGCAGAGCAAAATGTCATCTTGCTCGAATTTGGAGCAGCCCAACAGTACAAGTACATATGTAGTATTGTGTTTCTGGACGTGAGCAAGGTTGCCAGAGCTCCCGAGGATGGACTGTGTTGTGAGCGAGGGACCTTTTGTACCTTCTCCTGTACCACTGTGAATCTTCAAATTATAAAAAAAAAACTAAATTTAAGTAGCTTATTGGTCGTTGAAAGAGAAGTCGCTTCAACTTAAACGCTTACGCGTTGTCCTATAGGTGGGCGAACCGAAGCGAGAACAAATGCGAAGCGAAGCGACACGGTGATACGCGATTTCAAGCGATGCAATACGAAGCGGTGGCCCTGTCTTACGTGAACACGAATCGTCCAACTTATCGCATTCGCGTAATCAAACTAACTGGCCCCTATACCACAAAACTTTACAAGTCTACAATTCGACAAAATTGTACAATTTTCCATAGAAAAAGTTGACAAATTTGTCGAATTGTACGCTTGTAAAGTTATGTGGTACAGGCCCCAGATCGCGTTCGCTCCGCATCGCGCCGCCCCGCTCGCACATCGCACACCGCGGGTAGTTCGCTCACCTAAGGACATTTCAATGGGTATCGACTGTTTGTTTTTTCCGTGCCGCTTCGCGTTCGGGTTTAATTCGCCCACCTAGGACAACGCGTTATGTCGGACATATATAGCATTCGTCCCTGTTACTACCAAGTATAGTGCGAGAAGGACGAATGCTATATGTCCGACATAAACTAGATCACCTCTTTAGTTGCAAGCATCCATATAGATTCTGGTGACCGCTTACCACTGGCTTAATACCTTCAGTCCATCTACCAACGATGAAAACAAATATGATTTCTATAAAAGATATATGCTTAGTTACCTATTTCCTTGGTCCGTGAATGCAGCATCTTACAAGATCTTAAGAAATTCATCGCACTATATCGCATTTATTGACTGACGTGTAAAACTAACACATAATGTTCAGGCGATTCTAGGCTGTATACAGTCAGCAATTAGTAATATAATAGAGTGTGTAACTAAAGTCTTGAGTGAATGGCGCTTGGGTGAAACGTTTTAATGTTTTACTTTTTAGAAAAAAAAAACAATTCATCCACATCCACTTTACTGTGGACGAGCAGCAAGGTACGAAGGCCTTTTCCGACCCAGGTCGGGCCTAGCTGAGTTTCTTGCTGGACTCTTCTCAGCTGGGCTAGGTTTAGTGAACTAGCGAGAAAACTCCCAGTAGCTCGATTCCACTGACACACTTCAGTTCGGTTGAAACCGCTCAACCAAGCTCGCGTGGAGCGTGGAGCGCAAACTCTTAGAGTATTCCAGTGTTTAAGCCGCCCGCGAGGTCGTATCGGAGGTTTCCCCTGGACTTTCCCCAGGCCACCCTCAACCGCGCACCGCGTGTTCTGTATTGTGGTTTATGTTTATTTGTACTGTATTTGTGCCACGAATATGTTTTTTTTTCTTTCGCACTCCTATCGCTTTAATGGGCCGGCCTATAAAGCCACAGTCAGGACCAAGAAAAAAAAGTGGTTAGTATTTAACTGACACTTGTAAATAAACAAGCAATTAAGATAAGTATTTTATACGGAAGCGGTGACCAGTATATTGGTCGCGTCGACTTAACGGAAGCGCGCGGGCTACACTGGTCACTGATCACTGACCATGCGCAAGCGACGATACGGTCAAAACCGGTCAAGAGAGAGCATACGATCTGTTAGAACACGTAACGACGTGTTCTCTGCGCATAGGATGCAAAAACATCTAAGCGGAAGAAGCGAGCAACCGTAACATAAAAACATTAAGTATCTGTCAAAAATGTAATGTTTGGCACAAGCTTTTATTGCCGACTGTACTTTTTTTCCCACAGTCATCAAGTATAATACTCCTGTATAGTAGATGACTGTGGGTGCAGGGTGTGTGTGTGTATATTAGAGAAGGTCCCAAGGGGCCAAAACAAGATGGGTTTATCTTGTGTAGTTTAGGAGTTGCAATGGCCACCTTCTGCCGGCTTGGCAACGTTCAGAATCGGATTCAGCAGGCTTTTTACTCCGAAAAAGTCATGTTGCCAAAATGGCTCGCAAAATGCCGTTCAACTAAAAATTATGTCATCCGTTAACCAGTCTAATAGGAGCTATGAGTACACGTTGTCAATGTGTTCGTAGGTACATGTGTCCAACTACAACCATCGCCAATCCGCGCTCGTAAGATAAAAGTACCAAACTGAAATGTCTTTTTTTTGTTTAAAAATGGCTTTCCATCAAATTTATGATGATTTCGCCAACCATGTGTGCAAAGACGTTGTTCGGTAACGACGCCATGACAGTAGGCATGGTTTTGTTCGGTAATGGATTCTGCTAGTCAGTCGTCGCGCCGAGAGCACGTGTGTTCACCAATGCGGCCACTACCAAAATCCCGAAATGTCTTTTGTCACTATCCCACAACTCTCACAAGCACATGTGTCAAAGTGACAGATAACCATAAACAAATTTAACAATAAATAATTAATAATAAATAATAAATTTTATAATATTTTCACAATATCTATGCAAGTCACCTAGAACTTTGGAGTTGGGACTTGTTTTGCATTTGCGAAGCATCAAGTCCGGCGGCCTTCACAAATGCAAAACAGCCTTCAGCATTTCTAGCGGAATCGGTTTAGTGCAGTTCGCAATGTTCGAGCACATTTAATCTCGTGGGAAATCAAATAGATTGACAAACATGGATAACGAGCAATAAAAACAAATCGATACAATTAGACACAATCTGTTAAAGGTATACTAATCCTAACGTACTAACGTGAACTAACGATTACTTAACAAAAATTCAATTCAAAATTCAAACATTTATTCTGCAAATTGGCCACAAGGGCAGTTTTATACATATGATACATTTTTCATGAGAAAATATTCATTTTCAATTTAAAAAATATGACAAGAATATAATAAATTTTACATGTCAAAATATTAATTATCTATTACAAATATTACAATATCAGTAAAGTTAAAGATAATATGTTTGATAAGCGGATGCGTCCGCTAGCGAAAATCTCAATTAAAGTTAAAGAAGAGAGAGGGAGGAGAGGGAGTCAATTAAAGAAGTTGAAGTTAAAGATGTATAAGGTCTCAGTCTGAATAACAAAATTTAATATAAAATCTCAAAGATGTAAATGGTCTATGAGCGTCAAAATCTAAGCATTACCTATTAATAAATAATGACTATTCTAACATCCTTAGAAATGTACATGGTCTCAAAGCCTCAAAATAAAAATAATATGATTTAAATATAATAAAAAAAACAATTTAATATAGAGGTGTCTCTCAGAGTCTCGACCAACGATATAGATATGCCATTTACAAGGCACAAAGTTTGGGGCGGTCAACTGCGGCGAGCATCTTTTACTGCCTGGAACCCACCAGCGCAACTATTGAGAGTAAGGGGCATATGTCTCTGGCTATCAACACAACTCATAATCAAGTCACTATAGGGTCGGCATCACGCTTGAGATTCATCTGGAGTCTCAACCATCCATAGGCTCCATATCTACTAACCATTAGCTAAGTCGTAACTGTCGTAAGCCTGCTTATCGACGTTGTACAAAACACTAGGCGTGATCTTACAAGTTTTAACATGTTTTGATTTCCAAAAGAGATTAAAGGATGCGATGATTTTACAAAAGTTTTAGATAAATAACATGGCTCTTCTTATAGTTTATTGTGTGTAGTAGAATTTAAGCGGCAAAAAGCAATTTTTAGTGCGAAAATGGTCAATTTGGAGTGAAGAGTGATGTTTGAAACAATATTTATTAACGAAACACAAAAAAATACATTTATAATCGATGTCTTTAGTTCGCAATAGGCCTGTTCAAGATAGTAAGTAACATTGAGAAAATGTAAGATACCTAAATGGATGAGCAGTTTTTAACTGATAAGGACCCTTAAGGCGCAGGGGTGGGCAAGGCATTCTCTATACAAACTCTGTGCACGTTTTATACGCACTTTTTTGCACTTTTTTGGCACTAACGGATGTAATTTTTTTTTTGGATGTAAATATTAGATATGCGAAGAAATTGATGTGGAAATTTTCAAATATTTCAATAAAATGAAAAAAATTAAAAAGAATATCAATGAAAAAAAATTACATCACGAAATAGCTAACAGAAAAATAAGCATACTGACCAAAAAACATAACTTTAATGCAAACACAAACGAAGAAAATCCTGCACAAAGTTTGGATGGAGTTTGTTTGTATGGAGAGAGCTTGCCCTACTCCTCCTCTTAAGGCGACTACAGGCTGCTTCGTGAATAGCACGGCAGCCAGCGTAATCAAGTTTCGAGTGCGGTTACTAATTGGGATGACACAAAACAGCGATAGCTAGAGGTACTAGGTCCGTTCCCTAAGGGCCGGTTGCACCATACCGTCTGGAATAGTAAACTATGTTCGTTAAAATCTAATAGGCATGATGACAATTTTTTTTCTCCTGTCATTCGAACCAGTTTTTAGAGACGAGCATATGTTTGTATGGGACCACCTACATACAATTAGAGCAACACAAAAGACGAAAATAAGAGGCAAAGTACAGAATAGCGGACGAGTATTGAAAACGCTCCATACCGAGTGATACACACAGGCGTGACGTCACAACTGCTTCCTCGTACTACCTTTGTATGGAAAAAACCGGCCAACTGCGAGTCGGACTTCGCACATTTAGGGTTCGGAACCAACCTCAAAAATTGTGATTTATCAATATACAGTAGAATCCGGATACAGCGACCGCCAAGGGACCGGCGATATTACGTCGCACAAAACGGACTGATTTTCTTTGAAAATGTTTGGTATGAATCCTATCGTCGGTGATTTAGCAGTCGTTAAAAGCGGTCAAATGTTATAAGCGGAGTCGTTATAAGCGGATTCTACTGTATTAGTATTTTTTGGTAAAATATACGTAATAATAAACATTATCACCAATTTTCAAGTTCAAAGGTCAACGGGAAGTTAAAAAAAATCTTAGGAACAAAATTTTGTGACAGGCGACGGACGGACGGACATGGCGAAACTATAAGGGTTTCGTGTTTACTACGGAACTCTAAAAAGATTATACAAATTCATGTAGGTAATTGTCAATATGAAAGGAATCTCGGCTATAAAGTGAATGTGGCTATAATACTGGGCTTTCAAATTATTTTCGATGTTATGTCATTTAATTACGTAAGAGAGAGAAAGGAGACGGAATTTTGGTGAGTGACTTAGGAAAAAAAATGCACACTATTATGTGACATATCAGAAAAAAGTTTCTCATTTGATAAAAAAAAACATTTATTTAACCTACGTTACAATAATAGTGTAAAGGTTGGGGGCTTCCTAATAGTAAGTATATTTATATTTGTGACCGAAAAGTCCCGCTCTTCCATACAAATCTAGTCACTATGCTTAAATAACGAGTAAAATAACGGTATTTTTCATTAGGTTAGGTGTCATTTTTTTTCAAGTTTTCGTTTATTTACGCATAAAAAAATAATAAATAAACGAAAAATTAAAAAAAATTTGATACGGGCTTTTTTCAAAGTAGTGACGATATTCTCATTTGACATTGGCATTGAATTATAACTCGCTTCTGTCATAGTAATTTACTCGGATACCTTACAAGGGATCCTTTCAAAAATGTGTATAAAAAAGCAAATTACTGAGGAATGGGGGCGGGCATTGGGACCACCCACGTTCTTACTAGAAACATCATACGTATCGCGGATATAAACTAAAGGATATTTCTAATTTATATTCTTTAGTTTATAAGTATAAATAAACTAAGCTGCCGCTAAGGCACAGTAAATAGCTAGTGAATAAATATGAAAAAAAAAAACACCATTTCATCTCCCATTTTAAAATCTGAACGTTTGATTTGTTTGCAAAATATTATAATAGCCTGGCTATTTTCTACAAAAGAATTACTTGATACTTCTAAACTACTACATATATTTACGCGGTTGTTTCGAAAAAGATAATCCATATATCTAAAATCTGAACGTTTGAAATTCCGATGCAATCATTCGTTTTCAAAATATGAGTTATAAAATGGTTATAAAGAACACGGCATATCGAGGAACCACTTCCGAGGGAGCAAGATAAAAAATTGGGATACCCACAACACAACCCTCGAGTAATAGTCGACCTTCTCTCGTTGCGATAAGGTTAATAATTAATTAATTTTGATGCCGGTAGCACTGCTCGGTCGTAATATCAGATCGCTTCCCACTTAATTCCGTAACCATGTTACTCGTACCTGAAAGAACGGGGTAGTTTGCGTGAAATCTGGTAGTCCTGATTTTTTGCAGACTTGTTTATGGTGTTGTCTCAATGAATAATCCAAGTTTGTGACCTCGAGCACCGAACGCAACTTTGTCTAAAACTCTAAAGGATAGTTGCTGACAGTAACTTAAATATCAGGGTATTTTTTAAATAGACTAAATTTGCTACAATATGAGTCTAGAATTGACCCAATAGTTACGAGATATTTTTTTCAAAGTTTGGGAACATCGAGAATTATGAACTTGGAAAGGTTTTATTACCGGATTTGACGCAAGCTCTGATGTATAAAGTTACTGGATTAACTATGTAAATTACCATGTAGCTTGAAATCTTATATTAACCACGTAAAGTCTTATTTACACACGAACACAAAATATTTAATTTACCTATATTTTTATTTTATAAATATTTAACTTGCGGTATCTAAGGTTAAGCAACGTGGGCAGCGGTCAGGACTTGGATGGGTGACCGCTTTGAGTGGTTACTACTAACTGAGCGCTCCCGTGCTTTGGAAGGCACGTTAAGCCGTTGATTCCGGTTGCTGTCCATGGCAGCAGTCGTTAAGCCAAGTTGGAGACTTTCGGGCGGTTTGAGAACTTCTAACAAGTTGCCCACTCACTTGACAAAAAGCCTAATCCCAATTAGGTCTAGTTTCCCCTCAGGGTTGGAAGGTCAGATGGCAGTCGCTTCCGTAAAAACTAGTGCCTACGCCAAATCTTGGGATTAGGTAGCGGACCCCAGGCATCCTCCAGGATGCAACTGTACTGGGATAACGCTCTAGGAGGATGATGATTTAATTTCGCACGCGCTCGCCGCGTAGCACACGTGCCCTTTCGTTCCTATTAGCGCGATAGGGTATCTGGACACCATGTAAGTGTGCCAGAGCCGAATTAAATGCCAATTTTCACAGTGCAAGAAATTGCATGCAATTTTGATTACATTGCGGGCTGCGGGCCACTGAGGTAAGACGAGGGCAACCAAACTCCGCGCAATGTAATAAAAATCATGTAAATAAGCCTCCAGCAAGAACAAACCCTGATATAACCTGTTACCGGCACTTCCCGTAAGTGTTTCACTTCACACCTATCTAGCTCCCAGCCGCGAACAACTTGACACAGTTTCGCTTATCCCCCGAGCGGAGCTTGTGACAATAGAGCCGGTACAACTTGCAGATACTGACCTTTTTTTGTATAGTACTTTTATCTCACGAGCTCGGGTTGGCAATTGTCGTAGTTGTGACACATACGAACACATAGACAACGTAAAATCAGGTATTTTTGGAGTCGGTGCCAGCCCAGGAGGATACCTAGTTTCCTGCTTTGCCACAAACTTTCGACAGTCTCGGAGCGGCGGCGCGGCGGCGCGCGCAGCGGGTCTGGCACCGACTCCAAAAATACCTGATTATTGTGAATATGTGTATAAACAAGTAAATAACTAATTTCATTAATTTATTGTCCTGTAAGCTCTTTGCTTTGAAGTTGCTAAAATCTGTATATTATTTTCTACCTTTTAGTTTAAATTTGTACATTTAGGTATTAAAGTCAGTTTTTATTTTTTTTTAATTAATTTTATTTTTGTGTATTTCGTTATTATTTTGTACAGTCAAGGGCACCAATATGTATATACACTTTTTCACCCTACTCCATTGAAATAAGGTCCAAAAATGTATACATATTTATGCCCTTGACTGTATGCGTCTACTGCGCTGTGATGTAAGTCAGCCGTTTGGGGGGTTTTGTGACGTCAGCGGTCAATGGCGCGATATACTGTTCTTCTGAGGGGCTAGCATAACATGCATCTCGTCTCTACTCGCGCGCGAGATAGGCTACCTGTCACTGTCTGATTAATACTGTCAAAAAGTGACAGGTAGCTTATCTCGCGCGCGAGTAGATACGGAATGCATGTTGTGCTAGAGGGGCAGGTACACAAGCAGGGGTCTAAACCGTTGTAACCGTCTATGTGTATTTTTTTTCATTAGTTAAATGTATATGGGACTACCAACCGATGTGATCTCGTAACAAACATACAACAAAAAAATAGGTACCGTACAATTGAGGACCTCATTGGCTTTTTTTTGTAGTCACTTATTTGTTTATGTACATTACATTAAGACCATTCAAATGGCTACGGCATATTATAAAATCGCTAAAATATGTTTCCCTTGAAGTTTTGAGGATTTCCCTCAATTCCTCATGGATTCCATCATCAGAAGTGATCTTTGAGAACAACGGGGAAACAAAAAAATAATTTTACAAATCCGTATAATGGCGGAGTAATTAATTGCGTAACAAACATACAACAAAAAAAAACAGACGAATTGGGAACCTCAATTTTTGTAGTCGGTTAAAAACGCGTTTTTCTTAATATTATTAAATTACAGACGATGTCTCACCAAAACCATTGCGTATTTTACTTCCACTCATTATTACGTATGGGATTTTAGGTATGCCCACGCACGAGTCACGGGCCTGTCAAAAACTGAACCAGGTATAACAACCAGGAACCCCAATTACTAGGTTATTTTTCAAATATAAACACGATTGTGGCAAATAAGACGCTCGCAACATTAAAAGACTCATAAGGCAACCTGAACCTGAAATTAATGACGTTTCAGAGGTTTGTGGGTAATGAGACTAATGAGAATAATTAATGAGAATGATGACGGACCTTTGTATTTAAGTACATTATATTTACACTTTTTACACGATATTATAATTACAATTCACAAATAATAGTCGGAGCCATAAACGTTGTCTGGCATCACAGCAAGAAGAGAAACAAAATCAGTACGCATGCGCAACATAATGTTACAGAGTTTTATACTGCCCCTAACAGCCCAGCCACGAGTTTGTTGCGGCGCGGCAACCATTTTATCTGTTCATTGCACGGTCGAGACGCACCACGCACTGCAGTTATTACGGATCTCTCGCGATGTATTAGGCTAAGCGCGCACTGCGGTACGGTGAGTTGCGGTGCGTTTTTAAAACCGCAAAGGAAAAAATACCGTAAATGATTGGTCTTACTATAATATAGTAATATATTGCTGTAATACTGTAAAAAAACCGTAGTGCGCGCGTACCCTTAAGGTTTTTACCTCGACCCTCGACACTAATTAAGTAATTCAATGACAGCGTATCAACGACTCGATGGCCGTTAAACAAGTAATTGGTGACTGGTGACGTTATCAGTAGATAGTTACACGCTGTTATCGATATCAGCAATTAAGTATCCTTGAAAGCTCCGAGCAGGATCAGAAAACCAGAGAAAATCACCAAATTTTTAGGTTTACTAAACAGGATGGATTTTCTTTATGGCTCAGTGAAGGCAGCTACCAGATCCCGTGCCGTGCCGCTACGCGAAAATGATGCCATTTCTATGAACGGTATAAAAAAATCAATTTTCATTAATATTCTATGGAAAGTTTTCCTCAATTTGGTTTTTATAGCCGGAATTTTTATTGGTCTCATACAAGCATTTGATGCTGGATAGGAATGGAATCGATTGGCATCAAAAAAGTTTGTAAAGAAGGACCTTTTTCCGGCACCCTGTATGTTTTTCCAAAATCTGTAAACGCCAATCTTAATTAATTTGGAATCGAGGGAAGGTCTTCGAAGATCATTTTCGCACGGGATCTGGTAGCCCTCACTGGCCCAAAAAGAAAATCCACCGGTAAATGACGGTTAAAAACAAACGCGCAAGCATGATTCGCAAGATTCTAGAACAATCACATTACTACGCGCTTCCGACCCGTGGATTCGATATTGACCGCTAATAGTCAGGGACCGTTTTTGAAGAAGTAGCATGCAAGAAGCAAATCATGTAACAGTTGGGGTGACAACATATCAGAGGGTTTAGACCCTGCAGAATACGGATCTGCCTGTCTCCATCCCTAAATTTAAGCCGAAAGTATGTTATACCGGAAAATGTGCAGCCCATATAAATTTTTTCGTTGTACATTTGGTAACTCGTTGTTCCGGTACCCTAACTATGGTCCGATTGTTATAGGTTTTTGATATGCCGTAAAGGACAATATTTGTCATTGTATCCCGAAATTTTCGACCCTCCAGCTCCATATCTTTCTCCGCCATCTTGGAAAATCTGTCACTTTTTTCCTTGTACTGTCGTTAAAGTTCATTTTAGTGCTAAACATGGTTGGCCAATATTGTAGAACACAAAATTTGCTAAAACTTTTGGCTACAAGGATTCTTTCTATGACCCGTAGGGACGAAGGTATGACAGGAGATATCTTTAAAACTGCATTTTACTCGTATTTCTAGTATTCCTCCAATATTTGCGTTTTAAGTGCATTTTAGCCCTAACAAAATGTGCTACAACTCTTTTATTGATTTTTTTTTCCACGATCATCAGGAAAGAAGGTACGAAGTCATCTACCGTCGATATTTGCTTCTTTTTCCAGTTTCCTTCCCATATTGGCGTTTTAGTGTATTACAGAAGACGAAATTATCTGCAAATTCAAAGTACCTTCGATCTTATTAGGTATCGTGGAAATAGACGATTTTGTCTTCTGAGGGATTGAAGTGATATAGATCGGAAAGTGACAGATGCTTTATCTTGTCGTCTATCGCGCTATCACTAGACCATCATAGATTCCTACAGATTGCGATAAATTGCACTGCAACCTAAATATGGGAAGGAAAACGGAAAAGTAGCAAATTTGGACGGTAGTACTCCATAGATGACTTCATATCTTCTTTCCCAATGGTCGTGGCAAAAATATTTCAATACAAAAGTTGTAGCATATTTTGTGATCTACAATATTGCTGAACTATAGTTAGGGCTAAAATGCACTCAAAACGTAAACATGAGAGGAAAACTAGAAAAAATTGTCCTTTACGGCATATCAAAAACCCATAATAATCGGACCATAGTTAGGGTACAAATATACAACGAAAAAATTTGTATGGCCTGCACCTTTTCCGGTATAACATACTTCCGGCTCAAATATGGGGATGGAGACAGGCAAATCCGTATTCTGCAGGGTCTAAACCCTCTGATAACGTTGTCACCCAAACTGTTACATGATTTGCCGCTTGCTCAGTTTAGAGACGCGTTTTCTAGTTCGGGGCCTAGACTATAAGAGGAAAATGCATTAGATCCCTCTCTCAACACAACGTTTTATGATCCGCTCAATAAAGCATGAAAAAAGGGTCAACCTCGGAATGATGACCTGTTTTGTGTACAATAAAGTGCTTACATACATACATACATACATGAGATATAATAAGCTGGAAACTCGTATACAACTTTAGTTTCGCGTACGTAGATTTCCGCAAGCGTGGATGCGACGTCACAACGTGGCACCTTTTCTGATATACCGCGCCGGAGATATATGTATATATGGTGATTATATTTTCCCGCTCAAATTTCAGGATGGCGACAGGCAGATCCGTATTCTGCAGGGTCTACACCCTCTAATAACGTTGTCACCCCAACTGTTACATGACTTGCTTCTTGCACTGTTTAATAGACGCGTTTTCTAGTTTTGGGCCTAAACTATAACCCGCAGCCCGCAATGTAATCGAAATGAGGGCTATCGCGTATGGATTCGCCACTAGAGGCGCTAGTGTGACGTCAGTCCTCCGAAATGTCAAATTTCATAGTTTGTGGGTGGGTTACGCGTGTTTATTTCTGATTAGATTAATTTGGTAACTATTTTGCAATACGAGTATCTGTGATTGATAATGGCAAATATGAGTTACGGGTCAACGAATTTCAATGCTTTGCGACAATTTTATCCTTCGTCAACTTATGTCATACTTTTTTCCGAACAAAACGGAACTACGCTACAATACGGGATGTTCGATAGAAATATTTACGGTGCGATTTTCATGTATGAAATAGGATATAAACATAAATTTAGTTTTAACCAATAACAAATTTTGACAGCTGGACTGACAGCGCAGTGGCGCCAACTGGTGAACACAAAAACGGTAGCCCTCATTGCATGCAAGTTCTTGCACTTTGTCTGTAGGAACGTTCGAATGTACCTAGTTTGAATTGCTTTAGAATCGCGAATGAGTTTACGTATGATTCAGTATGCAACGTGAACGAGTAAAGACGGTAGGTATGTCGTAAATAAATAAGTAGACGATTTTCCAAGACGACTATTTTATTTCTACGTAGACCCAGTCCAGAGTCTACTCTACAGGTTAGGTATACAAAGTCTTAAACTCTGGTCCACCATTAGGCGATAAAGTCGAAATGCACAAATGTTGCCATAGTACCTATGGCCAATGCTGTTCATATCCATTTTATAATTTTTTGAGGCCTTGCTAGACGTACCGATCTTACGGCCCAATTTATCGGGTAACCAAGCCAAGAACATTGAAAATCGAAATTAGTAGTTTTTCTCTCAATATAATATGCCTTGAATTTGACAAATTAAAATTATTTTTAAATATTTTGTGATTTATTCATATTTAAAGGAGTAAACTTCATATTTAAATACTACTTTTGTCCCGTTTAATGAGGCTCTAGTGGCCAGAAACTTGAAAGCTCATAGATTACAACATTTGATTAAGTTTGGTAGGAACATTAACGCTATATTTATCGATAAGTTTTTGTCGATATATACAGTCACTATTTATTTTTTTCTACTCCTGGCAACATGTTATCTGTTGTACATGTACTTCGCCGAATTATGGAGTTTAACTTAGGCCGATTGGTAACCCACCTGTTTTATTTGTTTTTTTAAACCTGACTGTAGTTTTATAGGACGGGCTCAATAACGCGAGATGAGAGCACGCGGTTGGAGTGTAACCTGACAAAAATCCAGGAGAAACCTCCGACACGACCACGCAGGCAGTTTAAACACTGGAATACTCTAATAACGCATGTACACCCTCGCCGAGACACAGCGAGACAGGCCGAGCGCGAGAGTGTACAGGGGGGGTCTCGCCGACGAGTCCCAGCATACTGAACACAGCGAGGCAGGCCGAGCGCGAGTGTTCTCGCATGAGAGTGTACAACGGGGGTAAGAGTTTACGCTGCAGTGGGATTCTTTGAGCGGCTTCAACCGTTCAACCGAATCTGAGGTGTGAGTGGAATTGAGCTACTGGGAGTTTTGTCGCAGGTTCACTAAACCTAGCCTAGCTGAGAAGAGTCCAGCAAGAAACTCAGCTAGGCCCGACCTGGGTCGACCCAGCTAGTATTTTTATAACAAATGTAGTTAAGGCGCTCGTTAGAACTAAAACGCAGTCAAATTGCGATCATCCATGACCTAAATAGGTCGCATCGTTACAGTACCTAGGTCACCTTCAATCTTTTAGTACTTATAGCAGTGTTATGTATGTATGTAAGCACTTTATTGTACACAAAACAGGTTAAAACATAGGTATATATATATACATCAGTGGCGGAGCGTCCATACAACTCGATTCCCACCGGCTTGCCTAATTTTCAGCCAGTCCAGTTCTTTTACTACGGCTCATGAAGAATAGGAAAAGACAAGTATTTCCGGCTTCCCTAAGAATATTTGTGACGCGCCGCCACTGATATACATGTCACCCACCCGCAAACTACGAAATTTTACATTTCGGAGGACTGACGTCACACTAGCGCCTCTAGCGGCGAACCCATACGCGATAGCCCTCATTTCGATTACATTGCGGGCTGCTTGGCGATTAGAGACTAAGTGCCAGTTGCACCAACGTACGAACACAAACCGGTCATCGTCAAATATGGCGCCGGCAGCTGTCATCCCATAGAAACTTGTCAAACTTTCCATACAATCAGATTTGACGAACACCGCTTACGATTACAGACGGTTTGGTGCAACCCAGCCTAAACAGCGGTCATTTTACGAGTAATCGCCCGTCGTATTCGATCACTCGCTTATAGCCGAACGACAAAACTATCGGAACTACCACTCGCTTCTCGCTGCTCGCCAACTCGTTTCTAGTTTCTAGTTCTAATCGCTTCTCGCTCATCGCCGGCGGTGGGACCAGTGCCTATATTACGACGTTAAAGCTGATCAGTGCTGCATTTTAAAACAATAAACCCAAAACAAATAACAAAACTCCGCTACCTAAAATGTGTTTTGTCACTTTTAGTACGGGAAGTAGTGTCACCCAATGTATGGGAGGTCCACATTTTGGTATCGGATGAATTCACTTGGCACAGATGTAATATACGTAAATATAAGTTAATTTAGCCCGGTAGCACAGAATAAGTAATAGTACAAGTACAGAAGTTTCTCTGCTAACAAATTCCCCGTTTAGGTATGCCAAACGTGCCTAAACGTGGCCATCTCTTTCTATCGCACGCAACGCGCTCTTTCGAGGCCCCGCCCTCAGCGCTAGGGTTACCACCAGCGAGAACCTATTTTAATATATGTACTTTATTATTATTAGTAGTATTGTTTACAATACAATTACGAATAGTACTTTTAAGGTTCCGTAGCCAAAATGGTGAAAACGGAACCCGTCCGTCCGTCCGTCTTTTCGTCTGTATGTGACAGCCGATGTACTCGGAGACTATAAGCACTACAAATACAATTAAAATATTTAGCAGGAAGGTGTGTTCTGCTCGTATGAACCGCTACGTAAAAGTGATGTGAAATGACGAAAAAATATTAAAGTAGGGGGAGGGGGCACTCCATACATGTAACCAGGGGATACAAAGTTTTATATAATTTTTAAAGGCATCACTTTAAAAAATAAAAGAGGTTTCTTAGAACCAACGTTTTCATTTTCGTTTTCTTTTATGTCAACCGTTGGTGAATACCAAACTCAATGACCGTTCTTACGTCTACGTTCTTATTATTATTGGTGCAACCTGCTGCAATACAATAATGCTGTGGTTTTGACATTATTATTTAACACGAAACTACACGAAAAGAATTATTTTTTATGATCGTACAAGCGCGTGCGCGTGCGATCCGTAACGCTGCTCCGCAGCCATTGAATAGTCACACAATGTGTGAGCCGGCACCGCATGTACTCTGCGCGGCGCGATGACGTCACGGTAGTAAGCCCCTCCTGCCGGTAGCCATCCGCCACCCCCTGGGGGGTAAGAAGGGGGGGGCGTTGAAAGTCCCATTTTTCGGTTTTTCATGAAAAACTCATAAACGGTGACCCATAGCGAAAAACGTTCTTAGGCATAAGTAATCTAAATAAAATTATCTACATAAAAGGTTCTATACACTTTGTCGCTAGGATTAATATTTAATGAGATTTTAAAGGGGAATGTAAAATTATATTAAAATTTAAGTGGCTATTAATTCCTTTGTTTTTCAATATTTCTAAAAACAAAAAATACTATAATTATGCACTCAATGAGCTCTATTTATTGATACTCCACTCGATAGGGTGGGTCAAATTTTTTTTCGTGCCCCCCTTTATCTGTATGGGAGCCCCCCATGAAAAGCTGTAAAAATATTTTCGAAAATTGTTTATAGATTTGGGCCAACAAGTTGCTTAAATGGTGAAAATTTGAAGACTTATTCCACAAAAATATACATAATAAAAATAAATTTAAGCTTAAGCCACACAGAGAGCGGGCGGGCGGTAGCGGCGCGGAAGCGGGCGGTAGCGGCGCGGGAGCGGGAGGTAGCGGCGCGGGAGCGGGCGGTAGCGGCGCGGGAGCGGGCGGTAGCGGCGCGGGAGGCGCGCGGGAGCTGGCGGTACACGCGGTGACACGCTCGGAGCGTTAAGGTTAACGATTATGGAATAATCACGTCGGATGTGCGCCCGTTGACGTTAGTTTTTGGAACGCGATAAGCTCATCGAGTATAGAGAGTCCAGCAAGAAATCAATCCCATCAAAAACATAAGTGTGGCGAACCAAATTCAATATTAAGAAAATCAGCGCTGTCGACTTCGCCGGCAAAATATTTGAGATCTAAATGCATGCCTAGTTCTGCACCTATATACGATAATCCTGAACAAAAATTGAAGTTGAAGATTTAACTTGACTCCAAATGGTTCGTTTAATATCCATACTAATATTAAAAAAAATATAATTGATTATAATATGCGTGTCTATCTGTCTGTTACCACTTCACGCTTAAGCCGCTGAACCGATTTGGATGAAATTTGTCAAGGAGACAGTTTGAGTCCCGGGGAAGGACATAGGATACTTTTGTCCCGGAAATCATTCTTTAGTGGTTTTTACTCCTGGAAATTTGTATGGAAGAGCGATTATTAGCTAAGCGCCTGATATAAAAATATAGCAATTAAATTCTATCGTGATGAACGAGTTCAACGCGGAAGAAGTCGCGAACAAAAACTAGTAAATTATAAAAACACAGCCGCGGCGTGGTTAAATAGTTTTCTTCTTTCGAACTTGGCTTGGGTCTGATCTGACACCTCGGATTCGGTTGAAGTCGTTCAACCAATCTCATCAATCACACACTCTCACGCAAACTCGTAGAGTATTCCAGTGTTTAAACCACCGCTGTGGTCGTGTCGGATGTTTCCCCTGGATTTTCCCCATGGCGCTCTCCAACCGCGCACTCCTATCGCTTTATTGGGCCCGGCCTAGGTATAAAGATAAAGCCACAGACAGGTTAAAAAAAAGCGTGTCATATGAAAACTACTAGAGATCTCTTATTAATATCACCATGACAAGGTACAAAGTGGCCTAGAAATCAAATTTGTTGACCGTACATGCAGATTGCAGACCTATTTCCCAGTCCTTGTAACAAATCCTTGCAAGCAATAATCACATAGCCAACTCCCCGGGGCTCTATCGAGGCATGTTTTGCATAACTAGCCTATTGTTGCGTATTCGGACCGCGGCCGCCATACACTAATACGGCTCTTTTGTTGTATAGTTAACATATGCTTGGGCTGACACAAGTGGTATCAATATGGTTATCGGCTGCTTAATTTAATACCTTCTGGGCGTGCCGAACGAGCGCCGGGAACAGTTCTTGGATGACCGTTTGAGTGGTTACTAAGCGAGTGCTCCCGTGCTTTGTAAGGCACGGTATAAGCCCTTGATCCCGGTTTCTGTCTATAGCAGCAGTCGTTAAGCCAAGTTGGAAGCCTTCAGGCGGCTTGAGAACTAGAGTACTTTTATATCCACCAGCGCAGGTGAGCCATGGTTGTGTGCTGTATACATGCACATTTTCTATGTATGCGTCAGAAACGCGTCAGCGTAGGTGCTATGAGTTTAAGATGTCTATGGGTTCGTTCGTATGTGTCACAACTACAACAATAGCCAATCCGCGCTCGTGAGATAAATGTACAATACATCAATATAGTTATATGCACTCGTTTCATGGTGGTTTAATCCAAGCGAGAGTGATCAAAATATACAAAAAATCTCGCTAAGCTAAGGCACACTATTGGCGTTTCACGTCATTTAATTGTAATAATTTACATTTCAATTCAAAACGATAATAATCCCACGTAAAGTACTCTTTAACTTCAACCTTGAGCGTGAAATAACTAGGCTCAAATATAAGCAGTAACACCGCTACAAAAAACCAACCCTTTTGAGGAAGCGAGTGAGAGCATTGTGTAAATGGGACTTCCTTCTGTACTCTGACTAGAGCGTTCTTGTACTAAAAAAAACTTTGCGGAGGAAATCTGGAACGAAGATCTTTTTTTGCTGGTATGAAGGAGTATATTAGGTAACTTTAATATGTTTGTTAAGCGGATGCGTTCGCTAGCGAAAATCTCAATTTTTCACCATTACTCTACATTTAATTCAGGTACAGATATATGTAATGCTTTTTCGAGCTACTTTTCGACCAATTTCATAGAACCAAACAGTATTAACTCACCTACAGCGTCTAGTCAACCTTCAGCTTCCTGCGCGACCCTATCCAATATCGAAGTACTTCCTACCGAACTTACTAATATCTTACTTAAACTCGATCCATCCAAATCTGCCGGCCCCGACGACTTACCGGCGCAGTTTTTAATAAAGTGCGCTGAAAGTCTGGTTATTCCTATTACATTATTATTTAAACGCTCCTTTTTTGAGTGTTATGTACCAACAATTTGGAAGTCTGCTTACATTACCCCCGTTCATAAAAAAGGACCCAAAACAGATATAGTAAATTACAGGCCCATCTCTAAACTATGCATTATATCGAAAGTTCTTGAAAAAGTTGTCTATAATCAAATGTACGCTGTTCTCAAAAACTATTTTAGTCCCAACCAGCACGGCTTCCTCCAGTGTCGATCGACACTGTCCAACCTTATTCTTTTAAATGACTATGTCACCGACGCCATGGACAAGGGCCACAAAGTAGACGTAATATATACAGATTATAGTAAATGCTTCGATAGGATAAATCATGTAACGCTACTTACAAAATTATATAATATGGGTATTAATGGGGACTTACTTAGATGGTTTTCGTCGTACATTACCAACAGGTCGCAGGCAGTTGTCGTCAACAATTATATTTCCAGTTGGGTCAAGATCCCGAGTGGCGTCCCCCAGGGATCGTTACTCGGGCCTTTATTATTTAATATATTTGTTAACGATATTAGTAAATGCTTCATCCACTCTGAACATCTCTGTTTCGCAGACGACATGAAAATCTTTAGGAAGGTTAAATCAACCCATGACTCACTACTTATTCAATCGGACCTCGCACGACTAGACGATTACTGCCTCGACAATAAATTGGAATTAAATCCATCTAAGTGTGCCGCTATAACATTTTCGCGCCAGCGACATTGCATCCCTTTTACATACTCACTCAAAAATCAACCCTTAAACACAGTCAGTTTTGTAAGAGACTTGGGTGTCGTTCATGATTCCAAACTTTTGTTTGACAAACATATTGATGGCATAGTTAACAATGCTCTGAAAGCTTTAGGATTTATAATGCGTAACTCAACCCATTTTACTCAAGCTAAGACTCTTAAAGTTCTTTATTGCTCACTAGTAAGAAGCAAACTCGAATATGCTTCGCAAGTTTGGAATCCCTGTTACAATACCTATATTGACAGGATTGAACGTATTCAGAAGAAATTCGTTAAATACCTATGTTTCAAGCTTAAAACTCCGTACCTCTCAAATAATTATTTAAGCACATGCAAAAAACATCATTTAATTCCATTACAAAAACGCCGGGAAATTGCTGATATTACATACTTTCTTAAAATTACTACTGGAAATATTGATTGCCCCGAACTACTTTCCAAACTATCGTTCAATACACCTACTCGATCGAAAAGGTTTTATTCCCCCATTTCAATCCAATGTACCTCTTCCAAATACAGACAAAATAGCTTTCTATGTCGTGCAGCACGTAAGGTGAACAGTTTGTCGAAGGATTTAGATATTGACATTTTTAATTGCTCTATTCCATGTGTGAGGCGAACTTTATCCAAACGATGTTTCTTATCCAAATAGATGCAGGTGGCGATATGCTTCTGAGTGTGACCGACTTAGCATAATAGTTTGTTTTAATACGGTAAGCGATGGGCATTTCATGTTGCGGTTACTGTTCCCCATATAGCCTTTAAGTTTAAGTTTAAGATAATTTTAGTATCAAAGTGTGTAGTGTAATATTTAATATCTTGTTTCTATAAGTGAGTTTCTGTAATTGGCTCCATGTTTCTATTTAAGAATCCAAATTGTTAAGTTAGCTGTTGAAACTCCTTGAATAAATAATAAATAATAAAAAATAATAAATTACAAGGGATACCACGGTGGCTCAATTGGTAGAGCAATGGACGGATTCCAGAGGTCGTGGGTTCAAATCCCACCTGTGGTGTTGAATTTTTCAATTTTCACTTTGATTAAAAAAAATTATATTAGGTAATTAAGTGAGAGCGGGGGAGCCGAATTAAACCTACTCGGGTGATTTTTGTACGCCAAAAAGCCTCTTAAATATCGGTTGTACTTTCCGACCCAAAACATGTGTACGCGCCCTAAGGTCCCAGTGTTGGCCTAATACTAAACAGTCTAAAGCTAAACACTTTCAAGCATAGATGCGAAATATATTTGTCAACTATTGAGTATTTAGATATAAATAGTAAAGGAAGTCAACTCTCTAATATCATGATCTCTAATGATGTGAAAGTTATCGAGAGCTTCGCTGCTAATTAAAGAATCAATCAAAACATCCTAATATACATAATTAAGGCAATATTAATGTTATAGTTGTTTATAATTAGAACTTTACGTGGCAAGAATAAATTTGTCTTGCCGACGATATAAGTTATCGATAAATAGTACTTCCTTATGACATTAACGTATAATGTATGAATATTACAGTATATATACTTACCTTTTTTGGGTCACAGGATATTAATAAAAAAATGTTTTAAAACGTATGTTCGTTTAACTTTTAAAATCTCTATAAAGCACCAATAACTATACTATTTTATACCCGCGACTTTTTCCGCATAATCTTCCATCCCGACTTCATCCCTTCAACAATTGTGTACAACCATCTAGCTCGATAGGCAGTGGTATTATTATTTCCTATCGAGTCTGGTTAGTCTGACGGTGACAAACAAAACTCAGCAATGTAGATTTATAAAAACGAAGACACCGTATAAGCGTATATTTTGCCTACTAAACGAGAGAATCCACACACACACACACACCTATGAGTGGCTTCTAAGCTTCGAACATAGTATTCTAATTTACTATATTACAATTGCAATTAACACATGCATTACATTTCGCGGCGCATTCGCCTGGCTGCAGTTACATTAACTAATGAAGTTATATTCATACGAAATATACATACTTCTAGCTAAGGGTAGGGTAACTTAAATTTTCTAGTTACAGGCCCCTCCTGAAATTACAAAATACCCACAGACACTTTCCCAGACCCTTACATAGTGTATATATTTAAGTACATTATTTACTTTTCAACTCATCTGCTCATAGTTGTTGAGACTGATCGCAGATTACAAGTAGAAGAAAAGAAACTTATCTAAGGTGGTTAAACTTTTATATAAGGCGGTAAAATTCTTTATGTGTCAGATTACAGATGTTTGACGCCCGAGCCGAAGGCAAGGGCGATAAATATGCGCCCATGGTAACAACATTCTATGTCTCTCGCTGGCCAGGAAGCTGGATTTTCTGCAGATGAAGGGTGATGTAATTGCCACTTTATGGCCAACCTTTATTTTTTTATATTAACACACTTTGATAGGAAGGCTTACATGGACCCCTGGTGTTCATTACATGGACCCAAGCCATGGATCACGGCTTAAGAAACCCAGGGAAATGAAAATGGGTATAATATAGTACAGTTCACTGCAAAAAGATGTATTATTTTCACCGTATCTCCATGACCGTGTCCACATTATCTCCATGAAATGAAGTTAAGAAATGGAAAGAAGCTATACTTAAACTGAATGCCCCTCCAGGGTTTCAGATCACATCTGACGCAAGCATAATAAGCACAATACACAAACTCACACATTGAAACAATCTTTGAGTCTTTTAAGAGAGGGTGTTCATTTTAACAGTAGCTTTGTAACTGTATGTAGTCGAGTGTATGTACAAGCTGAGTTGAAGCCCATTTCAATTGCTTATGTTTCACAGTACTTTTATCTCACGAGCGCACTTAGCCATAGTTGTAGTTGTGATGATACGAACACAGGGACAATGTGAATTCATTGCTCCTCCTCTGACGCAAACATAGACAATGTGCATGTATATATAGCACGTGAGATAAAAGTACTCCACTTGTAAGTTAATTTCTGTTTATCTTTGAGTGTATTCTTTTTTGTGAGCAAAAAATAAATGTATTTATTGTATTGTATTATAGTGCAGTTAATCAATCCTATTTCTATGTAACTCTCTCCCGAGTAGGTTCCATCAAACTGTCTGTAATAGTAAGGAGCCAGTTTGTACGCGATGACAGCTGCCAGGTCTATATTTAACATTGATTGGTCTTTAATTGTAAGTTGGTGCGACTGCGCTTAGTGATATTGATTGGTGGCAACCGGGATGGATACAAATAGCTGAGTAGTTATTCGAGTACAGATCCAGATCAGTATAACAATAACTTGCACAATTATACTATGCTGATTTAGGGCCATTTCGTGGCTATGTTTTGTATTGTGGTGTCTTGTTTATTTGTACTGAATTTGTCCAACAAATAAATGTTATTTTCTTTTCTTTTTCAATTTTTGTGAGTTTTGGTTATGGGACACTAAGAGTTTTAACAGTTACTATGATAATCACACTGTCACATAAACTGATTAATTGATCAGTTAATGTGTGCAATTGTTATAACAGCCACATGTGTTAGATTTCACAAGGTATTCCAGACTGATGGCCCATCCGAAATAAACTTTGTGCAACTTTTAACCCGAGGTATGCTTCGTTTGTCAACGTTTAATCAGCCAACCAAGGTATTTCCGGATTGACAAAGTATAAAAGATCTGTGCCAGTTTCAAATGCCCAACTTTGATTGGCTACAAGCTTTTCAGGACAGAGCACAGTAGTGTGTCTTAGTGTCACATCGGGTCGCTGAGCCAGCATAGTAAGTAAGTTACTTTTAACCCAGAGGGCCTACCATGAGACGAAAACAAAGTTCATTCATGTATCAACTTTAGCACATCGTAATTCAAGTAAGTTAAGATCAACAAACTTCGTTTTCAGTGTGCGGTATTCTCTCTAGAAACAATAATGTGAGTAAGGAAATCATTGGAAGACAATAGTGCTGAATATAGTAAATAAACCATTTGAGTATTGAAATAAACAATACCAATGCTGGAAGAGTTTACATAAGGTAATTTTACTTATTATTTTTCAATGATAACAGAACTTTTCTATAAGTAACAACAGATATGAGTTAGAACAAGGAAATAATTTTCATGCTTTTGAAACTAATTTTTAACAGCTCTGTACTGATAATGATATGATAATCTAATACAAAGTTTATCTATTGATAAATAAGATAGAGAGTAATAGATGAAAACGAAAGTCATGTAATGAGATAAAATTCAGTTTAGTAGACAAAGCTTTGAATCAAACTTGAGACCTCATGGCATAATAACTTGTTATGATCATAGGTTTGGAAACATTAAAAAAATAACTTTTTGAATTTGTTTTTTTTAGGGGATGATCGTGACTCACCGCTGTGTTCAGTAAATATGTTGGAGCCAAGAATGCGGGGGTCTTTGGGAACGCGGGGCTTGCTCCTTGCGGAACGCATCGAAGCCCCGCTCGAGGTCCCGCGCTCCTTCGCTTGCTGCGCCCCCATCGCACCGCCGCACCGTCCCAAACACAACCCACACCACCACTCTAATTCAATAAAACCAACGCGACAGTGCCACACTTAATTTCATTATATTTTATTAAATACTGCGATGCTATAAAGTCAATTAGTTAACGTTTGAGTAAAACTTTATCATTAAACGCGCATACTTTGAGTTTGATAGTGTAATTTGACGAAAAATCATTACCGGGGCTGACTGGCTGTAAAAAACAACACAACCTCCGCCATTATGTGTCTGACATGTTTGACGTCGATTTTTTTGATTGCAGCCTTTGCCGATGGTGGCAGCACTGGCGGTACGGCGGCCATTCACACGCATGGCAGCTGTCTGATCGCGTTGGATGCTGGAAGATTTGCTGGATGCTGAGCTAAACGTATTAGCGATATAAAAAAATGGGTCTGAAAACCGAAAAATAAATAAGACATTCATAGGACAAGTGAAATTTAAAGTCAATGACACAAAAACTTGAGAAAACTTTGTTTGTGCATGTAATTATTAAGATATATTTACAGAGATTTATCCAAATTAGCAAGTACCTACAATATTAATTATCACTTGTTTGCTATGCACTAAATATTTTACTATGAAACAAATTCATCAAATAAATCACAAAAGTACCAAGTTGATTATAAAAGGTATTGTTTACATAAATGTAAACAAAATAATAAAACATCGCTTATAAGCATTATCTAAATAAGTTCACTCGTGGAGCTACGTCTTAATTCTTATTTTATTATCTAGTGATTTTATTGTATTTTAACTGTGATAAATCAGCGAAATTTATTAAATAAGAATAAATAAACAAGGCTGGTTACAGTCAATTTCAAAAACTGACATTTTAATCAAAGTTGCCAGGGTTGAAAAAAAATAGTTCTGTTTAAAGACTTTCTTGCCAAGCTATACCTATATTCGATGAGCTAATGGCGTTCCAAAAACTAACGTCAACGGGCGCACATCCGACGTGATTATTCCATAATCATTAAAGTACATTATTTATTATGAATGAAACATTGATACATTTATTTTTATGTATATTTTAGTGGAATAATGCCTAAATTACGAAATATTCATTCTGACATCTGTCAGTTTTAGAAACGTGATTAGCTCATCGAGTATATAATCTTTGAAAGCGGACGCCGCGATATCATCAAAGCGGATCGTGAATAGATTCATTATATGTAATTACGGCAACACTAATCAAAAATATTTATTTATACAACTGGCAACACGGTTTGCCGTTGCCGCTACATTTTTAATGTGCAAAATTTTTAAAAAGTAGTTGTGACCAAATTAATATTATTGGTTTTCGTGTCAATACCACAAACTACTAAGGAGATACTAAGGGTTGAGGGGACGTCTATTTTACCACACTTCGCTATACGTGTTCGCGTTGCGTACCTATTCACCTCCCTTTCTTTTGTGATATTAAAGAGATGCAACACGAATATTTGCACGAATACGGCTAAGTGTTCAGCCGGCATAATATATAATAGATAAGTTTCGGTAGTCTACATTCTGCATTACGATATAAATGCTATCAAATGTACTAATGCTACCAAAGTCCCAACGTGAGGTCTGTAAATTTTATTCTTCCAAAACCGAACCACCGTTTAACCCTTCGACCGCCAAAGCGATAGTGTGTCGTCGTGCCCACTACGCCAAGCACTATTGAATTGGTGTAATGTCTAAACCAATAAAAACAAATTGAAACAGTCCATAAGTAAATGATTTTATTCATGATCAAAGTACACCTTCACTCCGACCTTTTAAGTGGTTGTTGGCGTGGTGGACACGACGACACACAACCACTTTCACTTTATAGGTTCTTGGCGGTCAAAGGGTTAAGTTTCTGGAAAATGGGTAGGTACTGAATTTGAGATAGGCAAATGTTCTTAATTTTCCGAAATGATGAGAACATTTTTGGACGCTCAAAACTCAAGACCGCAAAGGTATTTTAATTGAGGAAAAGAAAACACTGCTTATTTATTCAGCGATTTAATTGTATTAAAACGATTTATACCTATTAATTACAAAGTAATATAAGCAAAACAATTGTATAAAATAATAACAGATCGCTAACAATAATTAATGCAAATATTATATAATAGCTTAAAATGCATGTCTATCACTCCAGCCTTCGCTATTACAATGTAATAATCTCGCACTATTTCATAATTATTACCATACCTAAATAATAAAGTGAGTGGACAACATCAATTAATATTTATTATTTAAGTATTTTAAGTCAAGAGCCGAGGGCTCGCTGCCGACTAAATACTGTTATTATTATTACATGTAGTAAATTAACCTATTAATTTAGTTATTATTTGGTTTATGAATAATTGGTGCGGTTGCCAGCGTAGACAGAGATGACATAAACAATAGAATATATTAATATATATGATGAAATTTTATTGACCGTTAAAATTTTTCCTAGGCATTAGGTATAAATAAAAGAAGCAATTTCAGAAAAAAAAACCAGTTGAAACTTTAAAAAAATCACAATTTTCGCGAACATGAAACAACAATGGTTACGAACCAGGAGTCCTAAGCCCGTGAGAGTAGATATGAAGGAAAATTTGCAACTTACTTCTTCAAAAATTGGCTTTTATACGAAAATTGTCTCCGCTACTCAACTTTATTTATCAACGTTATTGCTGCCTCCCACACAACCCGCTACGGCGGTACCCACGAACGCATAATTTTTTAGGATATCTTTCAGCTGCTGTGTCTCAACAGTTTAGTAGGTACTGAAAGAAAAAACACGTAGTTTATAATTTTCGCCAACGAATCTACTGTGAAAATTTGAACGGTCAATAATATTTCACCCTGTATATGATGACGCACAGCTAATTTCAGATGCGTCATTATCTAATAATTTTTGCCGTACTTTATAGACTCGACAATGTTGTGCAGATGTGGCCGCTAATACCTTTCGCCACGACCTAGAAAGAGTCTCTAAATGCAAATACCTACCTACTATTTATTAATGGTCATATAAATAACTATCAGCCTCCGTCGAGATGGTGTCACATTTAGACTCCAGCAATATAATTGAGGCTGCCGTTCCATTAGAGCTCTGCTATGCAGCTATGCTGCGAGGATGCGAAAGCTACGCTACGAAACTTTGTGACCGTTTCCACTTATGCTAAGCCATGTAGCTGTGCGAGGAAGATGCGCTATGAAGTTGCGCAGTCGCGAGCTAGCTGTGCTAGGAAGATGCGCAGCTTAAGCTAAGTGATGTATCGACAGCGGGCGCGGGGAGCGGCAGCGCGGTGAGGGGGGAAGCGCTCACGCTTCCGTAGCGCGCATCCGTAGCACGCATCTACAGCACGCATCCATGGCACGCATCCACAGCACGCATCTTTCCATATTAAACAACATATAGCTGAACCCTTTTTCACCCGTGCTATGCTATGTAAACCAATGAATGTGATTGGTGGATTTCAAACGCACCCATAGCAACGTAGCATAGCATAGCTCTAATGGAAAGGCACCCTGAGGTTGTTATCTTGTTTGTGACATCGAAATTTCAAGACATGAATGATATCGACAACTAGGCTTACTAGGTCCCATGGTAAGTCTACGCTGGCATAGCGTTTAACGCTATAAAATAACATAATTTTCAAAACAACATTTACACGTAGGTAATTTTCGTAGTTCTAATCTCAGTATCAGAATAAAATTAAAAATAAACACCTTCGTGATTATACTGATTATTGTGCCAGAATCCAAAGAGATTGTACTTACAATCATTTATTTTCTGTCCGTAACTCATGCCACCCTTATGTCAATAAGTCCAAATAAAAATAGGTAATGTATTATGATTAGTTGATGACATTTAATTAGTTCATTTTCATTAAGTATTGATTATACTTGGTCGAATCAAAATTAATACATAAAATGAACTAGCGAATTTATTCATAATATACGCCATATAGGTAAACCCGAATAGAACAATACCCGTGTTATAACTATAACGCATGTGACACACAAATACAACCAATCAAGAAGTTGCCAATTTTTGGCAATAAATATAATGATACAAAGTGATTTCCACAATCTGCAATAACTTAGTTATAAAGGAATGCTTCGTAATCAGTTCTATTGGTCCTACAAATTTTACGACCTATTTATTTACGGATGCATTATACATTTAATAAAGTAGTGATCCAATACATAGTGAAAAAATAATTATTTACCGTATAAGTAAATAACTTGTAGAGAAGCAGAAGATAGAAATTATAATCGCGTCATTTTGAATAATCTCGTCATAAACATGGTACAAGATGCAATATTTTCATCAGAAAGCTAATGTTGCGTCATTGATACTTGTAGTGATAACAACCAGAAGCTGCGTCATATAAAATAATCAAGTTTTGGCATGTGTCGTTTATTAATATCATATTGACACTGATTGGATTATCTTAAGTCAACACTGCTAATTTTATCCAGTTGAATATATGCCTCATTTATTCGTATCTTCATGAAGGCTCATTTAAAACAATGAATACAACGCAAACTTTTCCACAAAGTTCACTCAATTATTCCCGGATATGTAACTCTCACTAGCGGCCGAATAAACGGAATGAATTCTACTTTTATTGTTAATTTTGCTCATAACGAGTTGTGACACAAGGATTTTTTTAAAATTGTTTTTATGTCAACAATTTAACCTAACAAAAAAGCAGTCAGTTCAGTTATAAGTACGTATCACGTCGCTATTTCGTGTTGCCAGCATAGCATCCAATTTCTCAAATTTTTCGCATTTTTCTTGTGATACGACCCGCTGGTTAGACTGTATTTCCATAATGACCGCTTCCATTCTATGAGAAATTTAAATTGAGTTTGAAATATGTCTAAATGAAAATAAGTTACGGAAATCTGTTGATTTGTGAACAATGCTAACCAATATCGTATAATTTGAAAGATTTAATAAACGGGCAGTCTGCGAATTGAAAACTAATCCATTATCAACACTAAATTACTAGGTACCTAATTATTCATTTAAAGTTAAATACGGACTAGCTGACCAACACACTACACTTAATTTTGCACGTTTAATGATTAAAATACTACACGATAAGCATCTGGCCATAATTACACACATTTAACATACATTTTGACAACATAGACATGTGTATTACAATGAAATAGAAAGCGATAAATAATTTTTGTCCGCGTCATCCTCTATAATCTGTCTTTTTTTTGTTCGACTTCAACGTTTTATGTTTTATGGCCTACTCTGTGTTTTCAGCCGCTAGTACAAATCATCAAGATACATTCACAATAGTAAAACGCACTAACATCACTTATACAGGTTCTAAATAAATCAATCGCGTCAGCCAAGCTGAGGTCTTGGACCTCAAGATAGACGGAGCATTACGAACAACCTAGTGAAGCCAGTTTTTAAAAACACGCCATCTTTTTTTTATCTGACTGAGCTTGGACCTAAAATATAAGTCTTCGGACGAATATAGGCCCGTATTGGTTCGTTAATATATATTTAGGGAATGCTTTATCAAAATGTGGGATTAAATTTAGTGAACGGAAATAAACGCCGATTCTTAGCGCAATCGCGTTTTAAGGGCTAATAAATTAAGATGACGAATATATTTCCAAGTGTAGCTGGCTTAATTATATTATCAAATGTTTTGGAACGAGCCGGGCGGTTTTTCGATGTTTATTTTTAAATAACGTCCGTAGAAAACGTATTAACTACTTGAAATTTCTAGTCCTTAGGAGTTATTTCGTCATCTCAAGTTGCATTAATGTCCATTCATGCTTACTTGTTATAACCAGCATGTAATGTATTGTATTGGCCATAGTCATCATAGGTAATATCTTTAGTACAGAATAGGCGAGCAATTGTAGCGGATGTAATACCTATGAAGATTTCAGTCAGTCAAATTCACCCGAAGACTCGTGAATAACCAATTTTACCCCAATAAAATATCGTGAGATTACTAATACAAGTAAAAATGAACGGACTACACTACAACCCCCGTCACAAAGTATAAATAAAATGGCGTCAGCAGTACAATCGAATTCATAAATACATGTGCGTTACCAAAGCTTCAAAAACATGAGCGACCTTATGGGCTAAACAATAGTTGTATTCATATATTTTCGATCGCTTTGTCCGTGCACATGTGTTCGAAAACGACTGTACAGAATCCTAACAGGATTACCACAACTTATTGTGATAAAACTTGACGTCGAAGTAACCCTGGTCGGTGAGTTGGGAGTCCCGACGGGGGGCCCCGGAGCCGGCCGGCGAGGGCGCCGCAGACACCGCCGGAGCGACCTTCAATAATAAATAAATATTTGTGGACAATCTTACACAAATCGACCAAGTCCCAAACTAAGCAAAGCTTGTATTATGGGTACCTACTAGGCGACGATATACATACTTATCATCATATCAGCCGAAAGAAGTCCACTGCTGGACATAGAGACAAAGTGTGCCACAATGACCGGTCCTTGGGCTCGGCCTTCGGGTTTCGGGCTCTCATCTCTCTAATAGTACGCTTCGGACCTTCGGCCTCGCATGCCTCGCCGCTCGCCTCCGGCCCTCAGGTTCGCTTGTAAGAATGACACGGATATTGAGTATCCGCTTCGACTCGCCCTTGGGACCTGTTGCCCTCGGGATCAAGTAAATAGCACGCTCTAATGGGACGCTTTGGGCCCTCGATCCTATTTGAGAGTGTCTTACAAGCGAAACCGGGGCTCGAAAGTGAGCGGCAAGGCCACGCGAGGCCGAAGGCCGAGCTCCGAAACCCAATTCACAGTGAAGGAATGAAGTATATCACTCTTTTTTTTTAGTGACACATTTTGCGCATGTCTAACCGGGAGTCGAACCAAGGACCGTCAGCTTCGTAGGCAGGATAACTAACCACTAGGCTACACCGGTCGTTAATATATTCCCTATTTTCCATACTAGTGACAATAAAATGATTACCTGTAAAGTGGTCGGGCGCTCCGGTGACGGCGAGGAAGGCGCCGCGGCTTCCGGGACCGGCTCGGCCTCCGCCACCGGTTCCGGTTCCGGTGCTGGCGATGGTTGTTTAGGCTCCGGGGCATGCTCCTCTTGTGTTCTGTGCGTGTATATAAAGTTAAGGGGGTGACTCGATCCGTGTAAACCACGTCCCCATGTAAGACACATTTGAGTCTTCCACGCACGAGAAAATCAGAAGCAACACTCTTCGGAATGACTTTTTGTGAAGTTTTGTTCATATTTCCATCATTAGATGAGGTAAAATACCATTATTTAAAATTGATAGTGTCGTTTAATAAAATATTGTTTAATTAAGATGTCATCATCATCATCCTCCTAGCGTTATCCCAGTACAGTTGCATCCTGAAGGATGCCTAGGGTCCGCTACCTAATCCCAAGATTTGGCGTGGGCACTAGTTTTTACGAAAGCGACTGCCATCTGACCTTCCAACCCTGAGGGGTTTAATTAAGCTGTATTGATTCTTTTTTTTCTTTCTGAAAAGTAAATTCTAAGTTGTTTTAATTATAATAATCACGTATCTGATAATCAGTCTTCAATCAGTAGTTTTACATTGCGTAAATTTTTAAATAAGCCTCATGATTGGCTATTATAATATGCTTGTCTTCATGACAGATGTCAACATGACGTTTGTCTAAACATATTTTAGTTATCAGTTGATTGGATACTGAATTTTCTGCTACTTAGCTTTGTAATCATTGGTTACTAAAAAATCGTTTTAATTTAGTGATTCTAAGGTGGCTCTATCATAAACAGCAAGTTTGTGGTTTCGCCAACAATATAATAAAATTATGCTCAATGACGCCGCAGCTATTTTCATATATATTTTATATGTATGAAAATGGCTGCGTATACATACATTTCACTACAATTAAATACTTACTTCACCTAAGTATATACCCATACTTACGTAAGTAAATAAAAATGAAAAATGAAATAATAACATAACACTGTATTATAAACTATGACGCAACAGTAATCACCATAGTAAGTGCGTTGAATTTTGTTAACCAATTAAATTTTAGTACATTTTAATTGCCAATGCATTTGTTAACCGTGTTAGGTTTTACATGAGTGTCATGAAATTAGTCAACACCATTATGATTGGACGACACAGTAGGAACATTTTACAAATAATAAAACAAATAGTATTTGTCAAATACGCACAAGTTATAGTGCGTGTCATCCACGAAGGCGCGCCCCTCCACAGCCCAATCCGCACAATTGCGCATAGATTAGTATGATTCGCTGTGGAGGGGCGCGTCGTCGACAGGCACTATACACCCCAGTCGATTTTTGATGGGTCATGGTCTGAGATACTTTGATTACCTTAATAGTACTTTTATCTCACGAGCGCGGGTTAGCCATTGTTGTAGTTGTGACACATACGAACACAGACAACGTGAACTCATAGCTCCTACGGTGACGCACACATAGACAATGTGCATAAGCTCTAGGACCTCTAGGTACAACACAACCATGGCTCACACGTGCTCGTGGGATACAAGTACTGTAACTTTGACTTGATACTCGTGAATCAAGAGTCTTGATGAAGCCGTAACGTCATTGTAAAACAAATAAATCATATTAATCATATACATAATGTCATATCATTATTAACCAGTTACTGAGACCACCGATCATAAATCGATCAAGATATAAGTCACAAAATAGCACGGTAAAACTATACCTAATAGAAGAAATACAGGGTTTTAACATAAAAAGGAAAGGTCTAATAAACTAAGAAGTGGAGTGAGAGTAAAACCACTTTTAACCTTTTCGACGCCAACAACGACGACGGAGATATCCGGACCATCGGTTCAACGCTAACGAAGTATTTATCCGTCACGGCGTGCAGTGCGATATCAACCTACATGTATATCTATAGCGTTCAACATCGCGTTTGCCATTCCCATGTTATGACGTTTGAGATGGCGTTGAAAAGGTTAAAATTACTCTTCTCCTAGTATAATGTGTGCGTTCCCACGTATTGTGCTTATAATCTTATGTCAGAAGTGAGCGGAAACACTAGTGCAAAAAAAAGTATACTGCAGTACCATCAGTTTAAGTTTGACGCTGACATACGTAACTCTTTATTTTATTGGTCTACTTTACGAGCCCACAAATGCAAAGACAATGTTTATCGACATAAATCTCAACATCTATAGAGTGATTAAATATCTGTCCTCTCAGTATATTAACACTTTGACCGCCAAAGCGATAATGTGTCGTCGTGCCCAGTACACCAAGCACTATTTTTTTGGTGTAATGTCTAAACAAATAAAAACAGTTCATAAATGATTTTTTTCATGATCAAAGTACACCTTCACTCCGACCTTTTAAGTGGTTGTTGGCGTGGTGGGCACGACGACACACAACCACTTTATAGGTTCTTGGCGGTCAAAGGGTTAATTTCATATTCATTTATTTGTTATTATAACGGAAACTACGGCAAATTAACAATTCAGTGCGATAAGGAAAGTTAACCCTTGAGCATCTAAAACAATCTTCAGGTCTGTACTTTTGTCTCGCTCTTACACGTTCTTATAGCCAGTCTCAGAAGGTACTTAACACCTTTGTACCTTTGTCGTTTTAACGTCACGTTTGAACTGCCGTACTTAATTTTATTTTTATTTTATTAAGCAACAAAGTAAAGTGCTCAAGTGGTCAGCTACTTATAAGGCCGACTGTACCAAAAGAAATTATTTCACCCGAACCAGAAGACTGTTCTTAAAGCCGGGTATAGTTCGTACAAAACTGTAAGGGAAAAGCGATGTCAAATTAACGCAAGCAAAAATCTACCTTACAGTCAGAGCTCTAAGTCTAGTTTTGCTTGCGTTCGTTTGACAGAATTTAGCCTTAAGAGTTGTGTCCGAATTATACAGTGGGTATACGCGACGACGCGCCCGCGCCCCTCCAGATTGAATAATCTATGCGCAATATAGATACAATAATTTGAAGGTGGAACACTAATATAAAGCTAAAAATTATAAAGAATTTTACAATGTGACGCAATGTACGTCATTGTGTGACTACTAAGAACTACATATTTACACCATCAAGAATTTCGATGAAAACAGACCGCATTCGCTTCATCCATTACGGAGCTACGATGCTACAGACAGACTAACATGTACACAGATACAGTGTATCTGTATCTGATACACATGATGAACTTATAACGCCGGCATTTTGCTTTGCGCGTTGGGGGTTAAAGAAAATGATAATGCCTTGAAGAGCAAAAGAAAAATGCCTGCAACAAACCAGGAAAATGACGTCGAAAATTGTGTACTTTATAAATTGCATTGCGAATTGATGAAATATAACTATATTCTAATGAGTAAAAAGCAACAAAACCTAAAAATATAATTATTGATTATCTCTTAATGATAATGATTAACCAATATATTATCATAGTCAAAAAAATACCCTGAGGTCAAATCTCTACAGTTGATTACTTAATAAATTTATATATTTTTTTATCTTTATGTAAAAAGAGAGCCATATTATACCTAAGCAAGCGATATGAAAAAAAAGCACAAACTAAATAATAGTTAATGAAGAATTGTGTTCCAAATTCGGAACATAAAATACTGAACGGCTGCATTTACATTTCTTATTCAAACAAATAAGAACACAGTGGTCAAAACATTTGATTTGGCGCCTGCGACCAATTCCTATTTGTATGAATTTAAATAATTTTATTAATTCGATTTAAATACCTAATTTAAGTTTTAAATAACAATTCGAGAAGCCTTAATCTCTAAAAACAATAAATAATTTTAATCTACAATAGTAGTCTTTTCTACAAATAGGCGACTGTTTTAAGTCCTCAAAGTGTTGTTCATGTAGTTCCATATCTTCACTCTTGGGTAATACTAGTTTTAAGCTGGAACCAAAATAAAAATAATAGAAATTAAATTAATAAAAAAAAAAACAAATTTAGTTACAGATTAATTCAAATATTTAACAACAACATATATTGGAAAAATAAATTAATATAATAACAAAAAATGTACAAAATAAAAACTTACAAAAAAAATTACATCTGCTTCCATAACTTTGGCTTAGTGTCGGCGGGCTCAGTCGTGGCGGTACCCCCTTGAGAAGTAATGTTGTATTGTTTATTTTTCGAGTATCGTAATCATCAAATATCATCAAAGGTACCGCGAATCGAAAACAAAGTATGTACAGTCAGCACTAACGGTTGCTACGCGGGCGACGTGCTCAAAATGATTTTCACACATCTTTATTATAAGGGAATAAGAGCGTGTGTAGATCATTTTGAACACCTCGCTCGCGTAGCAACCATTGCTGCTGACTGTACGCTCTCTGCCGCCAGAATGAGCGAGTGCGACAGAGAGGCCGAGATTACGTTTTCAATTCGCGGTACACCCTCAGAAATCAGATTGCCTTAGAGAAACGTGAATGGTTACTTCTTTCTCTATTGTTTCTATTTATCGTTATAACTACCACGTGGCAGTAGGTTGATAAGCCATTGTAACTGTTATTTGTTGGTATACTTTTTGAAATTTGAAGGAATGCGAGGAAGGACGATCGAGGATAAGCTACATGAAACAAATAAAAGGAAAATGAGCAGTCTTGTCCTATAGGGAGGTCAAGGAGACGGCCCTAGATAGAGTCAGATGGAGAGATCTACACTGAGAAGAGTCAACTCTTAAATTTATGATGATGATACTTTTAAAGTGTTATTATGATCAATATCACGGAAAGATCAGCAAACTCTTACTTTTTTACTTTAAGCGCAGGGTAGGGCAAGGCCTTCTACATACAAACTCTGAGCACGTTTTATTCGTCGGTTTTGGCACTGCCGAATATAATTTTGTTTTTGCTTGTAAATATTGGATATCGTTCTCGAAGAACCTCAAGAAAAAAATCTAAAATTTCATAAAGGTTAAAAATACAAAAAAAATATTTCTCCAGGCTATGGCTAACAGAAAAATAAGAATACTGACCAAAAATCATAAGTGTAGTGCAAACACAAGCAAAGAAAAACTTGGACAAAGTTTGTATGGAGAGAGCTTGCCCACCCCTGCGCCTTAAGGTGGTACCGTGTCTCATAATTCTTACAATTATTATTTTTGTATTACAAGGATTGTTAGTGCTTTATGTCGTGCCAGCTATGTGTAGAAATAATGATATACATCGACTATTATAGGAACAGATAGAAACAACACACTGATCAAGCTTTCATTCGTCTTTTCAGTAAGGTAATATTGTACAGATATTCATCCTTAAGTGTCCTATCATGTCACCACACGTGTAATTTTTATGTTAAAACTATTTTGGTTCCCAAGATACAGGCACGGCCTAGTTTGGGATCCACTGACTATCTTTCCGTGTAAAATGTGTTTAAGTTAAATAAATTATCTTATTATTATTATGTTATCAAGCTCTTCTAGAAGATTATTCTTCTATTAAGGCCGTTCATGTACCCAGATGAAATCTAAAATCGAGCGTATAGCCGTCACTGTCACATTTTGTAAGGGTAACGGAGATAGAGCTTGCAGGCCGATATCTTGTTACGGCAGAAATTGACGATTTTTATTTATTTTAAAAATATTGCTTCAAATTATCGAAATTGGAAGCAGTCAAATTAGTCTTTTAGTTATAACTGATTTTTCTCCTTTTTTTGTTTCATAGTGCCACATAGTAAAAAAACAAGTAAAGTTGAAAAAACATAGCGAATTGGAGGTTACTTTGGGAATTAATTGTATCGAGCGAAGTGTTATGAATCGTGTATCGAAAGGTGTGTTATTAAAGATAATATAATCAAGAATTATATATATTTTTCCCACGTCTACAAATATCAACGATTCTGAGAAAAATGGGATAATTCTTGGGGTATTTTCGCATATCTGGCTCATGGAACCGCCTTAATCATTATCACCCTTTTCTCTAGGATTACATAATAATCATCACTTAAAATGTTGATGTATAATTAAAGAGGCTCACAAAGTGTGAGAATGACTAACGTCTTCAAAAGCCGTTTGTTGACATGATAGAACACGTAAGTATGAATAGGCTTTAATGACTGTTACTTGTTATAAGAACAATCAAACCACTATACTACACTATAAACAGTTCAATTCATAAAAGGCTTTACGAAAAAAACACAAGGTATCAAAAATATACACTATGTTACAACAACATTAGAACTAAAAGCAGGTGAATATATATACTTCATATTTACCCGTATACACGTTTTTACTAAAATTAAAAACCTACAGTAATATTTCTAAAACTGTTCGAAATTGCGAAGATATGTATAGGCACATGATTTGATGTTAGATATCTCGAATAGTTATTTAAATAACAAAGTATACTTATATATATCGCAATGAATTGGTTAGTATAATTATATGTATGATTAATAACTAGCAATGTAGTGTGACTTGGATGTTTGTAATATTTTCTTTAAAATATATATTATTTTCATATTAATTATTAGTTTCTGACTATATTGAAACATAATAAACGGGTCACTCACGTCTTTAACGTCGAATATCGCTCGACATGTTTCGGAGCAATACGTGGTCCTCGTGGTACAATCAAGTGCATAAATATTATCGAATGAATCCTCTCATAAATATGTACCAAAACCTTAATTTACCGACATAAGAGCTACGGGACATTTTATTGAGCAAGTTGTATGCACCCATATTTTTGCAATTGACTGTACATGTCGAGCGACATACGACGTTAAAGACGAGAGTGCCTCGTTTATTATATTTCATTATGGCTGAGACTCACGGGAGTTTTCTACTTTCCGACTACTTGTAAAAACGGTCATTTTTATTTATTTTTAACGTGACCAATAAACAGAACTTTCTACTATTCTTTTAATACGGTATGAAACTCATAGTCAAATCAGCAACTTTTTATTAAATGTCAAAAACGATTTGTTAATATGAAGTTTGTAGGGAAATACTGGCATAGTGACGTCACTAAGACAGTGTGAAATGGTTTGTTCAAATCAGCGGCCTTTTTATTAAATCTTTATGCTTATAAAATCTTTCAATTAGCTAAAATAAATTAATAATTGATGTTTTCGAGTATTTTCGTTAGATTATTAGTCAAGTAAAAAATAATTTATTTTTACCTTAGTTTAATACCCTATTACAAATATCCAAATATAATTTACTTATAGTTTAGTTTATTACATAAATTAACATGCACACACCTTTAAATGTACAGGCAATATTAGTGACACAGAAGCGTGATCCATGCAAACTTATTGATGTCAGTGTTGACGTATTGTGTATACATACCCATTGTTTGTTTCTACGTAAACTCGATCGGTTGCTCCGTGTATCACCTGGGAATTATAGTAAATAAGAATAAATAAACAACACACAGTGTGACAAGAGCATCATTTTTTAAGATTTCCTGCTGATGGCGAAACCCGTTAGTCTAGACCAATACAAAGCTACGACTAAAACCCCCATTACCAAAAAATGCTAGTTTTTGAAATGTTTTTTTTTGAAAGTCGGGAAAAATCGACCCGGATATTTATGAAAACTAAAAATACGCTGTGAACGATGGATAATACTGAGAAATAGATAAGACAAAACATGTAGAACTATCAAAATACCGTGAATCGGAGCAATCAGCACAGTCCTAACACCATTTGTTTCGAAATTACAGCCCAATTTTAGTTTTTTATTTTATTTTCTGTAATATACCACCATATTATGGCGTTATTTTTATACACTAGTGAGCTACTTAGTTCTTCTGTTATTATAATTCCGTGGATTATTGGAGTTAATTCAGTTTTTAACTTCTTGTTAGGGTTGTCTCACTATTATACCCGGATATGAAAAGGCCATGGCAGGGTAAGGGAGCATCTTACTTTAATAGCATTTCCGCCTGATTTTTTTAACACGCTTTTATTAGGTCGACCTGTATGTAACTATGTAATGGAATCTAAGGTAACTAATTTAACCATCTTCCAAGCATCGTAGCGTCATGAAAATTGGTAGCTGTATGTGGTTCTGATGACAATACAATAATATGGTACTGTCGAACTGATCTGATGATGGAGCCGAAAGATATGAACTTGAACTTCATGATGGAACATCGTATCATAGCTGTGTTTGGATTTGTTAGAAAAGTCTTGTAATGGACTTTGACCACGATTAGGTTTCAAGGTCTGATAGGTCGACCTGTATGTAACTATGTAATGGAATCTAAGGTAACTCATTTAACCATCTTCCAAGAATCGTAGCGTCATGAAAATTGGCAGCTGTATGTAGTTTTGATGACAATACAATAATATGGTACTGTCGAACTGATCTGATGATGGAGCCGGAAGATATGAACAGGAACTTCATGATGGAACATTGTATCATAGCTGTGTCTGGATTTGTTAGAAAAGTCTTGTAATGAACTTTGACCACGATTAAAGGTCTGATGATGAAGCCGGAAGGTAGGCACTGGCATACCATGATGGAATATCGTATCATAGTCGTGTTTGCACTTGTAAGAAAGGTCACGTAAAGGACTTTGAACACGATCAGGTTTCAATTAACACGCAAAGCGTGTTTTTCTACTGTTTTTAAACTATTAATTTATTTTTAAATGAGGGGGCCACGCCATTATTAAGTGCTATATTTATTCTCCTCTTCTTATTTTCAAACAAAACAAAATAAGAAAAATGTTTCTTCATGAAAATATCCGCTTCAATGGAACGAATTACTTCGTGCTTTACACATATGATATATGATACACTTAGCTAAGACCTATAATATGTCACTATAAACCGCATTACATTCCATATACACAAAAAATAAATTTCATGTGTTAAAATTTATCAATATTAGAAACTAATGAACTATGGCTTGTTTTAATTAATTGAAAATGTAGTGTTTTAGTAGTGGAATGCAAGTTATTTTAGAATATTCAGCGAAAGTTTGTTATTTGTGATTTTTATTTAGTTCGTCGAGCTAGGTTTGTTCCTAATGTTTGCCCTTTATTGTGGTCTAATTGTAGTTAGTCCCATAGAGACATTTGATCGTCTATGAAAACTGGTTCGATTGGCACCATATTTTTTTGTCAAATATCGAATTAACAAATTAGGTCCCAGTGCTCGACACCTCAGAGTCCAATAGATGACACATATTAACCTGAGGTCTGACGACGAAAAAAACAAACAAACGGTTGTTTTTGTTATGATCCCGTACATCGGCGACACCGACAGCTTTCAGGTCATCTCTGTCATCGTGACATAAGATTAAAAGTGCCACGTATTGGAGCAGTGTCGAGTATAGGGACTTTTATCTGACTATTGTTTTATACAACTGAGAATAATAATTAATGACTCTTTTCTACAGCAGTTAACTAAGATTACAGTATTCTGAGTACGTAATATTTCCAAACTACTTACAATAGTTTTAACGTGTATTAGTATAGTAATAATTAGTAACTACATATGTTCGTAATAAGGAACACTGAATAAGTGCCAAATGTGGGTTTAGTTTATTTATTCAAACGTCAACCTTTATGATACCAAAACAAAAGAATGGCCAAAAGTTTTGTACCGAAAACTAAAATTGGCACAAATTTAACTTACGTTTATAAAATTGCACAGATGTTTATTGACCCAAGCGTCTCCGTTTCAGCCTGGGCAAATATCCATGCGGATGTTTTACTCTACAGAACCTCTAGTATAAGTTTTTTTCGAAACAAAACACAAACGAACGCGTTTGCGTTTAGTCTCATTTTATAAGGCAACGCGAGCAGCGCCTCTGGTGGACTTTGGTGGTAACAATTTTGTGCCATAGGAATTAGGACTAAAAATAAACGCGTTCATTAAAAAAAAAACTAGAGGTACAGCTCACAGTTTGTGAGCAGGTACTATAACTATATACTTTCTTGTCAATTCAGTTATTGGAATTGAAAACAAAAACACTCACAGAGTCAGTAGTTAAATATAATTAAGATGTTTACATTATATACGGTTCTATAGACTTACGAATACATGAATGTAAATAGTTAACTATAATTTATATCAGCCTTTCAATAATACATACTGTTGCTTATCGCATTGCAGTCTTAGATCAGTTCCAATGTAGTAACTGTAAGCAATTATTTTGTGAATAATCACAGTCTATTTTACCTTTTAGTTAATTTGGGGTCTACACATACTTATCAAAAGAGCAATATTTCTGTATAACATTCGATTCACTAACTCACAGAGCTAGTAGTGTTCAAATTGTATATTCTACTAAACGGTAAAACTCACGTATTAAGGCGCTACAACGAGAAATATCGCGTTCTTTGAAACACTGTTCTACCCAGACGAGGAATTAACAATAGGGATTGATTTCAGACATATTCTTGACTAAGACTATATGAGTCAGTCCATAACAAAAGGGCCCTTATGGCACTTTCTAGTTTCGTAGATATCAGCGTTTTAGTAAAATACGGTAAAATCACATATTTTTTGTTTTTTGCATATTGATAAAGTATAAGACTAGATGTGTATTTCTAGCTTGGTTTCACACGTATAAGTTAAGTATTTCTACCTTTAAATTAGTTGTAAAGTTTAGTAAAAAAGGGCCCTTATGGCAGAGGTCAGATAATAATGATATAAAATAGGTTAATAAGCTATTCTAATTACTTCTAACCATTTTCTGTATTATTTATTTGCCTTTTCTGTTTACTGGATTCTAGTGGTACACGTTACAAATACCAATTTCTAGTCTCAAGTCAAGTAAGTTCTAGGCGTGCATGACCGTTGCAAAAATTTTGTTTCTTATTACATTTCCTATTAATTGTATTTTTAGAGTTCCGTAGCCAAAATGGTGAAAACGGAACCCTTATAGTTTCATCATGTCTGCCCGTCCGTCCGTCCGTACGTGCGTCCGTCCGTCCGTGCGTCCGTCCGTATGTCACAGCCGACTATAAGCTCTCAAATCATGAAAATATATGGTAGGAAAGTATTATTCTATGAATTGCTACATAATAGTAACGTGAAATTAAAAAAAAAGGTAGGGCCGCCCCCCCCCCCCCCCCCCCCACCACCCTCTAATTTCCAAATGTATAACAATTCTGAACAAATGAGGTGTGTACAGTCACCAGCATTAATATCTGCCAAAACAATGGTGGCATAAATATCCGACACAGCTCCATTTGTAGGGCCGTAAAGACGGGTCAAATATTTATGGCGCCTTTATTATAGCAGATATTGATGCTGGTGACTGTACATTAATAAATACTTAAGACGATTTTTGGTTTGATAAAAATACGGCTACTGGTTTTTGAGTAATTGCTGAAAAACTGTTTTGCCCAAACAAAAGGGCGTAAGTGCCGTGAGTTTACTATGAAGATACGACCTTTTTCGATTCTACGTATCGGATAGTGGGTTTAAATATGGACTAGTAGGTGTCGGTACGGAACCCTTTATTGTGCATGGTCCGACACGTACTTGGTCGGTTTTTTTTAAAATAGAGTTAAAAAATAATTTTTACTATGCGAAATTGCTTTTTCGTATAATTTAAAAATTACGCAAAATTCAAAAAACTTGTAATGAAAAGATTTATTCAGAATTACGTTCTAATACAAGATTGCTACTTAGACTATGTAAATATTATTATTTACTTACATTTTTGGTTACATTCGTCCATAAGGGCCCTTTTCTCAATTGTATGGAAGTAAACCTTGATTTTCATGTAACTTTAATCGGTCATAAAATTGAAACTAATTGACATAGAAAAAAAATACAACCCGTGTAATGCTTGTCTAGACTTATTACAGGTAAGTATGGTATACTACACGGAAATTGTTAAATTTATTCGTGACGAGATAGAAAAAATATCATTTTCTATATTTATAAAAAAATATATATCACGTTAGGATTTTGTTTTTATTTTCCATTCGAAGTGTTAAGTAAACTATTTTCTAGCATACACTATGACAAAGATCACAAAATACGAAATAATAATTCACCTATTACAAATTTCCTTACTTTTTTATGATCGGCGCCTTGCACTGATCAAAGGCCATTTTTTCTAAACGGGGTAGTGGAATTGAAAAATCTTTGATTGTTTCCTATAGAAGAGAACCTCAAGATTCAGGATCTACCATCATCTATGTAACTTCCCACGGGAACATACTTTAAATGAGTTTTAAACTTCTCTTAGTTATTTCTCAAAAGTGCATTTTTGGGTTGAGTAACTTTGACGATTTATTTAAAAAAAAGTATGGCATTTAGGGACATGGTGATCATTGTTTTTGGTAGCCTATGTATTGTAGATTATAGATCCGTGCGTAACTCAATACCGACCATAAAGGCCCCAGTGAGCTGGACGGTCATATTATGATTGTGTTTTTGACAATAGCCGAAACATGATTGCTTAAAATTTTCTCGATAGAAAAAAATCTTTACTCAGCCTACTAAAACAACGCATTATTAAACGAAACAAATAAGTTAATATGATGGCATTTTACCACGTCTAAAATCTGTGTGTGAGGAATTTTCATAAAACTGCACACAGATATTTATCGAGATTGGTCTAAAAAAGGCATTCCCGAAGAGTGTTGTATCCCGTTTTGCCGTGCGCAAAAGACATATGCGTGTCTCTTTCACGGGGGGCGCAGTTTAACGAATCGATATATCCCCTTAATTGCCACTCCGGGCGACATGTTTTGAACTCTTCGGGAGTTCTTCTTCAGCACGGCTAGCAAAAGATGCCACGCGAGCTATCTCGTGGCGAGATAAAGTTACCTGTCTGTTTCTGTGTGTACCAATTTAAATTATAAAATTAAAAACACGACTGCACTAAAAATAACTCAAGGAAATCTATTTTGCTTGCAGTCGGGGGTGCGAACTTACTAAATAAATAAAATACCAAAACATTGATTTTATTATTATTATTGTATTTCGCTATTTTTTATTTGAAATAACATACATCTTATATCTTTAAACGAGCAATTCTAGAACATATATATATATTTATATATATGTTATGTATGTATATTTATTTATTTATTACGGGGATCTCGGAAACGGATCTAACGATTTTGATGAAATTTGGTATGTAGGGGTTTTCGGGGACGAGCAATCGATCTAGCTAGGTCTCATGCCCGGGAAAACGCATTTATATATATATTTTTGAAATTGTCTCTTCAAATCCTTCAATTTGATAAGATCGAAAAAAAAATTTTTTCGTAACACAAAATGGAGTCCACAGTCCGCCAAATTGTTTTTAATGCCCATGCCCATGTTACTCGGGATGACGTAAGGTTTCCAACGATACCTCACACATCTAAATCGGTTAAGGCGTTGAGAAGTTCTGGGGGAACAAAGAAGCTCACATACAAACATACATGAAACCTAAAAACATTACACTCCTTTTTTTCGCCAGTCATGTAAAAAGACGGATAGTCTATCTCGCGGCGAGATAGCTCGCGCGCCGTCGACGATTGCCGTGACGCACTCGCCGACAGAGGCGTCGGCCTCATATTAATTGTGGCCCGTAGTGAAAATTTATACGCGAGTTTAAACCATTTAGTAATTAGAATATAGTTTTACGAGTAAATGACTCACGAAAGTTGAAATTCAGTTATTACGCGGATTTGGTCTTCTGCAAGGTACATTCCCAGTTGTGCTGCTCCAAATATATGCTGAATGACGTTCCTCTGTACTATGTACCCTACCTCTCTAAAAAGATATAACGGTGCTTACGGTGCCATATCTTTCTAAAAAAATTAGACATATGTAGGTACAGTCACGAGTTTTAATTTTGGACGCCATTAAGGTTGACAGTACTGTCAAACAGTATAGAAATTCAAAGAAAAAGTTTGCGAAATGGGTCCTATATTAATGCACGTGACCGTACTAGCTTTTCAACTTCGTTTGCGTAGAACTCTGTCATCGCGATAGAATTGTATTGCTATATTTTTTTATCAGGCGCTTACACCCCTGCGCCCTTCCATACAAAACTCTTAAAAGATGATTTCCGGGATAAAAAGTAGTCTATATCCTTCCCCGGGACGCAAACTATCTCCATACCAAATTTCATCTAAATCGATTCAGTGGTTTAAGCGTGAAGAGCTAACAGACAAGACATACACACTTTCGCAGTTATAATATTAATATGGATTACCTACGGTGGAGTAGAAATTATGGCGCCCTACCTCTCTAAAAAGATTAGAAATTATTGTGCCCTAGCTCTCTAAAAAGATTTGAAATTATAGGTCCTTAGCTCTCAAAAAATATTATAAATTATGGCGCCCTACCTCTCTAAAAAGATTGGAAATTATGGTGCCCTACCTTTCTAATGGTACCCTATCTCTCTAAAATGATAAGGATAACTTACATCTGAAATGGAGGAGGGCGGCTTGCGAGCTGCGAAACGGCCCACGGCGGCTGTCGGGATGACGGGCGTGTTCCGGCCAGACTTACTGTGAACAATAAACACGCTGATCAGAACTGGTCTGTTGACCAAGTTAAGCAGGGAACATAAGGTCAGCCCGACCCATGTCGGGCTAGCTGAGTTTCTTTCTGGACTCTTCTCAGCTAGGCTAGGTTTAGTGAACCAGCGACAAAACTCCCAGTAGCTCGATACTACTGACACCTCAGATTCGGAAGCCGTTCAACCAATCTCACTGGAGCGCAAACTCTTAGAATATTCCAGTGTTTAAAACGCCCACGTGGTCGTGTCGGAGGTTTCTGCTGGATTTTCGCCAGGCCAATCTCCAACCGCGCTCCCCTATCGCTTTATTGCTGCCGGCCTATAAAGCCACAGTCAGGCTAAAAAAAATACTCTGGTTTATACTAACTTGGCATCCGGGGAAGTGATGAAGAAGGCTGGCGACACGGCGAAGTTGTTGCTCTGCCTGATCAGCCGGTCCACGCCGTAGTTCTTCGCCAGAAACGTCTCCATCTTGGATGAGGGGCCGTCGACGGCCAGGTCTTGAGGCCTGCTGCCGGTGTCCTGGGCAACAATTAGTTATTCCTGTCAGGCTGTTTTATAAAGTACCGTTACAGCTTATGTAGGTTAAGTTATGTCAAATTACACTCCTTATTTGGGGCAGTCCTGTTAAAATGCACAGAGTTAGCAAATTTTGATTTTATCTCTAGACAATGAAATAAACGAAGAAAGACATTTAACAAGTCATCCCAGTCATAGTCTTACTCGTAGAGGGAGAAACACCGTAACGAAACTAAACGTTCTACTCGTATATTTTATATCTAAAATTAAGTACCTACGCTACTAGGCATTATGCCATAACTCTTTAAACAGATTAGACACCACGGTGCCCTACCTCTCTAAAAAGATTAGATATCATCACACAAATACCCCGTTCGTGCCAACTGCGACAGCACTCATCCTTATCAAGTTAAGATTTCTAATAAGGCTTAGGTTAGGCTTGGGTTTAAAAAAAAGGCTAACCTTAAAAGAAGGCTTGAGCCCTTAAAAAAGGCTACAGGCTTTATAATAGCCTTTTTTTAGACTAAATCTTATTAAAATCAAGCCAGCTCTAAAAAGGACTCCGAGGCTTTAAAATTAGGGTTAAAAGGCTCGAGTCCTTTGGAACACTAAGTCGAACAGTTACTTGCCGTTGCCGCGCGCCGCTCACATAGAAGTTAAGCACGCACAACGGCTCCAACGGCTCCGGCCACAGAGACTCGCGTCTCTCCCGCCCTGTGTGTGACGTACCTTGAGCATGAAGTCGAACAGTTGCTTGCCGTTGCCACGCCGCTGCCGCGCGCCGCTCACATAGAAGTCGAGCACGCACAACGGCTCCACCCGTCGCCACAGAGACTCACGTCTCCCGCCCTGTGTGTGACGTACCTTGAGCATGAAATCGAACAGTTGCTTGCCGTTGCCACGCCGCTGCCGCGTGCCGCTCACATAGAAGTCGAGCACGCACAACGGCTCCACCCATCGCCACAGAGACTCACGTCTCCCGCCCTGTGTGTGACGTACCTTGAGCATGAAGTCGAACAGTTGCTTGCCGTTGCCACGCCGCTGCCGCGTGCCGCTCACATAGAAGTCGAGCACGCACAACGGCTCCACCCGTCGCCACAGAGACTCACGTCTCCCGCCCTGTGTGTGACGTACCTTGAGCATGAAGTCGAACAGTTGCTTGCCGTTGCCACGCCGCTGCCGCGTGCCGCTCACATAGAAGTCGAGCACGCACAACGGCTCCACCCGTCGCCACAGAGACTCACGTCTCCCGCCCTGTGTGTGATGTACCTTGAGCATGAAGTCGAACAGTTTCTTGCCGTTGCCACGCCGCTGCCGCGCGCCGCTCACATAGAAGTCGAGCACGCACAACGGCTCCACCCGTCGCCACAGAGACTCACGTCTCCCGCCCTGTGTGTGACGTACCTTGAGCATGAAGTCGAACAGTTTCTTGCCGTTGCCACGCCGCTGCCGCGCGCCGCTCACATAGAAGTCAAGCACGCACAACGGCTCCATCCGTCGCCACAGAGACTCACGTCTCCAGCCCTGTGTGTGACGTACCTTGAGCATGAAGTCGAACAGTTGCTTGCCGTTGCCACGCCGCTGCCGCGTGCCGCTCACATAGAAGTCGAGCACGCACAACGGCTCCACCCATCGCCACAGAGACTCACGTCTCCCGCCCTGTGTGTGACGTACCTTGAGCATGAAGTCGAACAGTTGCTTGCCGTTGCCACGCCGCTGCCGCGCGCCGCTCACATAGAAGTCGAGCACGCACAACGGCTCCACCCGTCGCCACAGAGACTCACGTCTCCCGCCCTGTGTGTGACGTACCTTGAGCATGAAGTCGAACAGTTGCTTGCCGTTGCCACGCCGCTGCCGCGTGCCGCTCACATAGAAGTCGAGCACGCACAACGGCTCCACCCATCGCCACAGAGACTCACGTCTCCCGCCCTGTGTGTGACGTACCTTGAGCATGAAGTCGAACAGTTTCTTGCCGTTGCCACGCCGCTGCCGCGCGCCGCTCACATAGAAGTCGAGCACGCACAACGGCTCCACCCGTCGCCACAGAGACTCACGTCTCCCGCCCTGTGTGTGACGTACCTTGAGCATGAAGTCGAACAGTTGCTTGCCGTTGCCACGCCGCTGCCGCGCGCCGCTCACATAGAAGTCGAGCACGCACAACGGCTCCACCCGTCGCCACAGAGACTCACGTCTCCCGCCCTGTGTGTGACGTACCTTGAGCATGAAGTCGAACAGTTGCTTGCCGTTGCCACGCCGCTGCCGCGTGCCGCTCACATAGAAGTCGAGCACGCACAACGGCTCCACCCATCGCCACAGAGACTCACGTCTCCCGCCCTGTGTGTGACGTACCTTGAGCATGAAGTCGAACAGTTTCTTGCCGTTGCCACGCCGCTGCCGCGCGCCGCTCACATAGAAGTCGAGCACGCACAACGGCTCCACCCGTCGCCACAGAGACTCACGTCTCCCGCCCTGTGTGTGACGTACCTTGAGCATGAAGTCGAACAGTTGCTTGCCGTTGCCACGCCGCTGCCGCGCGCCGCTCACATAGAAGTCGAGCACGCACAACGGCTCCACCCGTCGCCACAGAGACTCACGTCTCCCGCCCTGTGTGTGACGTACCTTGAGCATGAAGTCGAACAGTTGCTTGCCGTTGCCACGCCGCTGCCGCGTGCCGCTCACATAGAAGTCGAGCACGCACAACGGCTCCACCCATCGCCACAGAGACTCACGTCTCCCGCCCTGTGTGTGACGTACCTTGAGCATGAAGTCGAACAGTTTCTTGCCGTTGCCACGCCGCTGCCGCGCGCCGCTCACATAGAAGTCGAGCACGCACAACGGCTCCACCCGTCGCCACAGAGACTCACGTCTCCCGCCCTGTGTGTGACGTACCTTGAGCATGAAGTCGAACAGTTTCTTGCCGTTGCCACGCCGCTGCCGCGCGCCGCTCACATAGAAGTCGAGCACGCACAACGGCTCCACCCGTCGCCACAGAGACTCACGTCTCCCGCCCTGTGTGTGACGTACCTTGAGCATGAAGTCGAACAGTTTCTTGCCGTTGCCACGCCGCTGCCGCGCGCCGCTCACATAGAAGTCGAGCACGCACAACGGCTCCACCCGTCGCCACAGAGACTCACGTCTCCCGCCCTGTGTGTGACGTACCTTGAGCATGAAGTCGAACAGTTTCTTGCCGTTGCCACGCCGCTGCCGCGCGCCGCTCACATAGAAGTCGAGCACGCACAACGGCTCCACCCGTCGCCACAGAGACTCACGTCTCCCGCCCTGTGTGTGACGTACCTTGAGCATGAAGTCGAACAGTTTCTTGCCGTTGCCACGCCGCTGCCGCGCGCCGCTCACATAGAAGTCGAGCACGCACAACGGCTCCACCCGTCGCCACAGAGACTCACGTCTCCCGCCCTGTGTGTGACGTACCTTGAGCATGAAGTCGAACAGTTTCTTGCCGTTGCCACGCCGCTGCCGCGCGCCGCTCACATAGAAGTCGAGCACGCACAACGGCTCCACCCGTCGCCACAGAGACTCACGTCTCCCGCCCTGTGTGTGACGTACCTTGAGCATGAAGTCGAACAGTTTCTTGCCGTTGCCACGCCGCTGCCGCGCGCCGCTCACATAGAAGTCGAGCACGCACATCGGCTCCACCTGACACACCTTGTCGCGCTCATCGAATAAGTACAGGTGCTTGTAGGCGACCTTCAGGAACCCTATGATCTCGCCGTCCCCGCTGAAATGGGTGGGCAGAGGGGTTAGTATAAAATTTTGGTCGGTAAATAGGTGGTACAATCCGATTATTGTAACTGTAACTGTCACTACAATACATCTTCCTAGCGTTACCAGTTACATCCTGAAGGACGCCCGGGGTCCGCTACCTACTATTACTGTAACTGCCACTGACAGATTAATTTAATTGATAAGTCTTAAGGCTGGGTATTACCGCTTTCGAGTTTTTAAAACGATCTGAGACATAGAATATAGTGTCTTAAATTAAAAAATATATATATGTGTTACATAAGGATCTTGTCTAGTCACAATCGCAGTCAGTTACATGACCTGATGAATTTCCCTCGATAGAAAAAAACGCAAAGTTACCCCTTTTTGGAATATAACATTATATTACTGATATTTTACATTTAATGTTTGTACTCGATTAAAGATCCTAGATAGTTATAGACAAAATCGCAGGGTTTGCTTTGATAAAATGATTGGCTTAATGACCATAGCTAAATATTGACGAAAACTACTCGCAGAGCTTCCGTAGAGAGCGGGATGGTTAATTGCAAACTCACGTGTGTTAGAGCGGGACATTTGCAATGGAGATACCTCCCCTTAACATCATATTAATAAATTATTTTACGACTACATACGATTTTAGACAATGTGTATGTAATAGATACTGTATTACATATTTTTAAAGTAGAACGTCTGATGATATGTAATAAGGGGCCTAGTTAGTCACCGCATTAGAATTTTGCTATTCTTTTATTTCAGGCGATCACCTAGTTATCGGTCTTTCATACAAACATTCACCCCCTTATGGAATGATTTCCGGGATAAAAAGCATCCTATGCCCTTCTTTGGGACTCAAACATCTCCATGCATAATTTCATCTAAATCGGTTCAGCGGCTTAAGCGTGAAGAGATAACAGACATACACACTTTCGCATTTGTAATATTAGTATGGATTTAAGTTATTTTTTTTTTTATAATTTATATATATAATATACCAACTGTACGAATATTGTTAATAATTTGTTAGTTATTGAATAAAGACTCTAGTAGCAAAAATACAAAACAAAAAATGGATTAGGAACTCATTTCGCTATGCCAAGTTCTAAAGTAATTAGGCAATAGTTTAACTTCGTAGTTCGTTTCTATCTAATTATCGCAAGAGCGTTTTAATACTTTATGTTACACCTGGCCATAAAGTGGCAATTACCGCACGCTCCGCGCGCGGGAAATCCCACTCCCTAGCCAGAGGGACACATAAAATTTTGTATATACCACGGCGGTAATACAGAAAGCCTCAGATCACATATTTATCACCCCTGCCTTCGGCTCGGGCGTCAAATTGCAGCGATCTCAGTCATCCTTTGTTTTCCCGCCCAGGTAAGTAATGTTACTATTTCGTAAACGTTACTAGTAACGTTAATATTTTAGTCAATCACATTCGCAAGGGTGCAAAAATAAAACTTAGAATAACATAATATGAAATAATAGCATAAAAAACAGTATTTGGTGTGACCCGTCATAACAACAGTTAGATTTTTTTTGTTGTAAGTAATAGTACATTACTTATCTAGGGCGATAAAACAAAGAATGTCTTAGATCGCAGGTATTTTACGCCCGAGCCGAAGGCAAGGGCGATAAATATGCGATCTGAGGCTTTCTTTATTATCGCCCGTGGTAAGTACAAAATTTTATGTCACCCCCTGGCCAGGAAGTGGGTTTTTTCGCGCGCGGAGCGTGCGATAATGGCCACTTTATGGCTAGGTGTGACATAAACTTCATTTATTTATTTCAACTTTCAAAAAACTAATGTACAATGGCAAACTGATTGCCAAATGCCATCTCTACCAGTCAACCATAGGACCAAACAGAGACACTTAAAATCGGTGCAGGGTAAATGTTGGTTAGTCATTTTGTCATTTAACATGAAATATTTTTCCATAACTTTTTAGCTTATGTTACGAGTATCCAATTACGCTAACTGCGCAAATAGCTTATGACGTGTAAAATTGTCATTTTATTAATAAAGAAATTGAATTGAGTGGAATTGAATTTACAGGCCCAGGGTATTTATTTAATTTGATGCAAATCGGATATCTATCCGTGATCAATGATCATATCTCCATCTTAAGTCGAGGTCTAAATGAAATAGGATGTTAATCTGGTAACTTTTGTGATACATATTAATCGCTAACTGGCGCTTCAATAAAATAATTGTAATTTTATATTAAAGTAATGTTGTAAGTTAGTTTCCCAAGTGGTAAAATGTCATTTGTCCAGGGGCGTCCGCTTTTCAATAATTGATAGGTAATTTATGGTTCCCCTTTGGACGTAAGGCGTCGTACAAGGCCGCATTTTCTTATCAAGTTATGAAACAGTTAAAACCGAAACAGTTTCGACTAAAAAAGCAAATTACATACAAAACACCTTCGTGACAAACCCGAAGCCGACCACAGTAAAAATGCAGCTGGTCAAATTAAGAACTAACCTTGTTGCATAGAGGTACAGTTACATTCGATTGTATGAAGAGTTGGTTTTTGAGGTGCACAAGTAAGTTTGTTAAGTAACTGTAGCTACGCTTGGCTGAGCGTTTTGATGGCAAAGAAGTGGGTCTTTTGTTAATGTTTTGCTATTGTTGCGATACGAGTAGCGTACTATAACTATAACCCTTACGTAAAAAGTTGTGTTTGTATGTATTATATATATGTATGTAGTGTTGTGTTCCTGGAGGCGAGCAAGGTTGCCAGAGCTCCCGAGCGAGGATGCACTGTGTAGTGAACGAGGGACCTAAATTTGTCCCTCCTGCTGTTAACATAGTGAATCCTCAAATTTTGTAATGGGTCGGCAACGCGCGCGTGACTCCTTTGCAGTTGCGAGCGTCTATAGGCTGCGGTGTCCGCTTACTTTTGCCACCGTCATTGTATAAAAAGGAAGTGGTCGGCACTTTCTTGTGTGACTATACAGACCGAGAAAAGTACCGTTGTCGTTAAGTTCCGTACATAATGGTCCTCCGGTCTGAAGCACATCAAGGTTAACTTAGAAACCATTACTTGAATAGACACATCAATGACCAGAATACTTAAGAAATCTCATTGTATTTTTTTTAACTAATAATATCTTTATATCTATATTATGATTGATAACAGATTTACTAATTCTGCTCTGAAACCTATATTCGTCACGTATTAAAACATTACACGTTGCATCAGGCGATAAAGTCTGATCAATAATATCAAGTTATTTATGCATGAATCCGAAGAAGACCAAGTCGGTAATACATTTATTCGTATATTGCTTTTAGACGGTTACGCTCGTAGTTTTACCGCGTGATAAACGACAAGATAAAGCATCCGTCACTTTCTGTCTGACGTACAGTACAATAACTTCGAGTTTGACAGTGACATATGCTCTTATTCCATTGGTTGGATATTCAACTTTAACGCAAATATAATAGAGTTTCTATTACAAACTTAAGATTTTTAGACAGTGTAATTCTAGACTAGTTATTAACGCCACAGTCATCGTCGAAAATAAACAGTGCTCGCAGCTTGAAAACTACGGCGGAACCAGCAGAACGCAATTTGCCCCCAACGAAGCTGTAAATATTATATAAATCTTATATTAACAAAAACAAGTTCTGCTGCAACAAGGGGTGCATTATTAAACGTATTGGCAGGTTAATATACCCAATACGCGATGAAATTACACAGGAAAATAAAACTGCTACGTAAACATCGAGTACGGATATCTTTATTTTACTAAACGGTTAAAACTCACGTATTAATTGTCACTTCGGGCGACATGTTTCGAACTCTTCGGGAGTTCTTCATCAGGATGAGTGCGTCTGCGACCCGCGCCGATTGCAATTGCGAGTGTGCAATCGGCGCGGGTCGCAGACGCACTCATCCTGATGAAGAACTCCCGAAGAGTTCGAAACATGTCGCCCGAAGTGACAATTAATAAGTGAGTTTTAACCGTTTAGTAGAATAAAGTTATAACATGTCTCACGAAAGTTTAAATTCGAGTACGGATATCTCTATTCCAATATCGGACAATAGTGTTAATCTTCGTCACAAGCAACGTAGGCCTCCGATGTTACTACATACTCCCCTATTTATTGTGCCAAGAGAAATAGATATTGGAACAGAGCAGGGAGGAGAGGAGATCCCGAGCGGGAGCGGTATCGTCAATGCGCCACCGTCACCACCGGCGCCGCCCGCGGGTCCGCTCGCGGCGTCCGCGCCCGCGGCCGCGCCGCCGCCGCCGGTTACCGATGACGCGCACTCAGTTCAGAATTCGGACAGTACAGTGAGGCAAAAAAGGAATCGTCCGAAAGTAGATTATAAGCAGTTGATTATTATTTAAAATATGTTCGGGTCTTATAGGGGAGGGATGTTATGTATGTAGAAAAGGGTAGTTGTAAGTGCATGCATACGGTGGCTGCGCCCACCGTCTTTAGATAATAAATCAGTTCTTATTTGACTGCCGTTGTCACTTGTGTCCCTCCGATCCATATTTAACACTTCCCTATGAAGATACGACCTTTTTCGATTCAAGGTATTAAATAGTATTTTTAAAAGTGGACTGCTAGGTGTCGGTACGGAACCCTTCGTTGTGCGTAATCCGACAAGCACTTGGTCGGTTTTATTGTTCTAACAAAATAACCGGATAGATTTTTGATAAATGATCCAGTATTCCAAAAATCAATCAAAATGTACTAAATATTAACGAAAACTACGCGCAGAATTCCGTGGAGAGCGAGATGGTTAATTGTGAACTCACGCATGTAAGGCTTGGTCACACCGCTTGCGCGACGCAAGCGGGACGCTGCGCTGCGCGCCAAAATCTATGAAACCGTCCCGCTCGCGTCGCGCAACCTGTGTGGCGTCGCTAACCTGTTAGCATACGTTCCGGCGCGCAGCGGTCGCGTCGCGCGGACGTCGCGCAACGCCGTGTGACCAAGCCTGAGCGGGACGTTTGCAGTGGGACTGTCTACTGGCTTGCCTTAATCAAAATAGGTTTCGTCACTTTAATCATGCAATACTAAACGATGACGTTGCTGAATGTTGGACAATGATATCGACTTCAGTTAAATCGAATTACATTACATGCAGCCTTCGACGCATCCTTGAGCTATTTAATTATGGGTATTTAAGGTATTTTGAAGGGGTTGAATCAACTGATTTTGAACAAGTTCTCGTTAGTAGGTAAGCTAGTTATTTAGCCTCCTGCCGCCTGACCCTCAAAAGTTGTCAAAATAATAACAACCTTAATAATAATGTATCTAGAGTGGAAATCGGACCTGTTTGTTTTTATATACATGTCCGGAAATAGGTAGATACTCTTAAATAACACAAAAAAATGATAAATGAATTTGTTTTCATTAGTAAATAATAGAATATACAATAGTTATTTTATGGCATAAAAAAACCGGCCAAGTGAGAGTTGGACTCGCGCAAAAAGGGTTCCGTACCATTATCTATAACTACCACCCCCTTAAATATTTATTTTATTGTTTTTTACTGTCTAACTATCACGGTTCATGAGATACAGCCTGCTGACAGATGGACGGACGGACAGAGTAATAGGGTCCCCTTTTACCCTTTGGGTACGGAGGCTCAGGCTCGTACGGTCCGGTTCATGTCTGCTTCTCAAACTGGTCTTCTTCCCACATTGGCAGTTCTCTACGATGTCCGCTTCTGAAAGCGTCTGTGTTCAAAAATGTCTAATGGCCTAGTTCCCACATTCTCGCTTTATTTAATGTCTACTTCTCATACTGTTTCCTAAAATGCCTGCTTATTATAATGACCTTCTTCCCACATTGTCAGTTTCCATGATGTCTACTTTTGATTGAGTCTGTTTCTCATTTTGGATCTTTTTTATGTATGTATAAATTATACAACTTTACCTTACTTCATACAACTTTACGGTACAGGTGTCAGGGACAAAAAAGGTTTAAGGTACCTTTTTTGCATTCTACATAAAAATTTCTACAAAAAAAATTATAAAATAAATAAAATAAAAAGCCTTCCATTTCCCGTTAAAATCTTACAGTACATCATAATTTCTTTAAAAAATCTGTTTATTAGGTTTTTGCTTAGTTATATATCTATGTTAGTTTTTATACTTATGCTTAAGATATTAACTTTTATATAAAATTATTATAGGTACGTAACAGGAACCCCTCTCAGGTGAAGGCCTCAGAAAAAAAAGATTACTCACACTTTTTCGCTAGGATCAAAATTTAATGAGATTTTAATGAGGGAAAGTTAATTAAAGTGGCTATTCATTCCTTTATTTCCCATGACACAGATAAACCAAATATTTCCAATTTCTAAAAACTTAACAAACCTCTGCGAACTAAAATGTTGATTGTCCCTTTCTCAAAAACGTAAATAAATATCAGTCACAGATAAGGACAAACGAACTTTAGCGGCTTGTTAACTAATATAGGGGGTTAAGTATCTACTACAAATGAAAAGCCAAAATACACCCGAGAGCAAATAAAGGGTTCCCTTTGTATTAAAATTTAACACAAACTTTGAGCGATATTACATTTCGCTGTACCTCTTACCCCTTTCATTTTACGTTTTGTAGATTAAGCTATCTATTCTATACAACATTCAATTGATTTTATGTCATTCTTTGGTACCGGATTCATTATAAATACAACATGCATTGCATTTAGCTTGTAACAAGTCAAAATCGACTTTGTACCACTTCGAAGATAGTTCAAAATAAAATAACAATTCATGTTTCAATATTAAATTGAACGGCCTACGGAAACGCCCAGAAAACCCTGCTACGATTCCCATTTTTATAAAACAAAAGAGAATCATACAATCCAAAATACGTGCAATTTTCAACACTGTTACTATAACTTTACAGTTGATATTTAAATGTATTTTATGGCTGTGTTTTTTCAGCCATTTTAAATGTAATTATAGCTTTGAAAATAGTTTAACAGCATTTGTAAAAAATACTAAGATGCAAATGTAAAAACGTTTTTAACCCCCGACGCGAAAAGAGAGGGGTTTTATAAGTTTAACGTGTCTGTGTGTGTATCTGTGTATCTGTCTGTGGTATCGTAGGGTGCGATAATTGCCACAAAGGAAAAGGTTTGAGCTGTGACGTGATGGAAATTAAGAAATTTTAAAACAACCCCCCACACAAAAAAATTACTCTAAAAACAATTTATATTTTAAACCTATTATAATTATTATTGTCACATATATAAGTTCAAAAAATTTTATTTTCCAAGCGTCGTCGCCTTGGGGGACCGCTAAATGAGAAAACCTGTCGAAAAAACGTGAGAAAGAGTGTCGATTTTGCGAATTTTTCGGAGTAAATTCTTTTGTTGCAATCTGCGACTGCACCTCTTTTTCACTTTTTTTTCGACAGTTTTTCTCACTTAGCGGTGGGGCAACGCGAAGACGCTTGGATAATAAAAATATTTGAACTAACATAATATATGTGACGATAATAATTATAATAGGTTTAAAATATAATTTGTTAGTTTTTAGAGTAAATTTTTTGTGTGGGGGGTTTTAAAATTTCTTAATTTCCATCACGTCACAGCTCAAACCTTTTCCTTTGTGGCAATTATCGCACCCTACGAATACGGACAATCCCACTTCCCGGCTAAAATTTTGTACTTACCACGGGCGGTAAAAAAGAAAGCCTCAGATTGCATATCGCTCTTGCCTTCAGCTCGGGCGTCAAATACTTGCGTTGCGATCTGACATTATTTGTTTTACTGCCCTAGGTAAGTAATGTACAATTATTATACTATTATATCATATATTTATACGGACTATTATTTCACTTCCAAAAACAAAGTTGCGAAGCATGAACATTAAAAGCATTTCTTACTTTTATGCCCTTTCACATAAGGTTTTTCGCGTTTGCAATAGCTCAGCAGAAAACTTAATATTTCAAACAAAACTGGTATGAATGGAAATGTGTGAAGTATTTTAGTACTCTCTTACAAACAAATTTGAGTCTAAATTAAAATTTTAATTAAAGTCCTACTTTAGCTAGAGAGTAGGAGAAAATATCTAAGATACGTGATTTAAAATAAGAAATCATAAAAAACACATAAATTACGTAAATTGAGAAATATGAGTAGGAGAATCTCTAGTCTTATCCATGTTATGTACAATGTTTAAGGTCATTCACCCGAAATGGCACTACCAATTCCAATCACTGTTCATAATGCAACTTTAAGACTCCCAAGTTCCAAAGCCCGTTAAAAAATATCTTATTGATTAATTACAGGATACTATGGCGAGATGCTGGCCAAGAACAATACCATTTTTAATAAAAAAAACTTGACGGGTTAGAAATATCACTTACAATATTTATAAGCAAAATTAAGCTTAAAACAATGCTATACTTACTTCTTCCCCGCAGCATCCTTCAACAGGTACAGGACATGAGTCGGAGCATTCCGGAGCTTCTCAGCCGTGGTGATGGCTTTGGACAGGCCCTGCGCTGACGCAGACTGCTCTCCGAGGTGATCGATGAGCTTGCCGAGGCTCTCTTGGACGATCCTGTGATGAGAGCCCATATATATAAGAGATCACTGTTTAGTCATAAGTAAAATCCAATTTAGTTTTTAAGTTCTAATATAGTCTTAAGGTATTTATTTTTAAGTGTTTAAACTATTAAGAAATGAGATCTTTGTTATCTTTCAAATAAATTGAATTGAATTGAATAAGTAAGATACAATACAATGCAATACAGATACTCTTTATTGCATAACCTCAACAAAAATAACACAGCACAGTACATTATAACAATGGGTACAGGCAAACAACAGGCGGTCTTATCGCTAAAGAGTGATATCTTCCATGCAACCTTAGGGTAGCGGAAATCATGTCTAAGCATAATGATTCACAGTAGGGGATGCAGAGATAGTATATTATTTATTTATTATTTATATTAGGAGAACCAACAGCAATAAATCAGTATAACAACATGAGTATTGACAGCAGAGCCATAGGATCTCACAGATAGCAATATAGAACATACCAACAATTTCAACAGTTAATACTAACTAATAAGAAAAGCATTTATAACTAATTAGTTGTAACTATAACTTTATATATAGTTACAAAACACAGATATTTGGCAGAGATGAGTTAGAGGAGACAAAAATTTAAATGATGTCCTTCTGTTTTGTAGAAGGATGGGAAAATTTGAAGATTGTGGTCTGGGAATGGGGCCTGCCTGTCCAGGCGTGCCCCCTCAATAACAACAACATAGATAGTCATAAGACTCAAAGAGAAGAGAAAGACAGAGACTAGTTCAATCCGTTTGTTGTTTACATTTACTTTAAGGTTTGTGTTCAGGATTCTTCTTTTTTGAGATGTGATATAGTGTATTTGTAACTGTTGCATATAGGAATTGGGTTGAATTGCGTTGTGTGTCGCAATCTAGCAACTTATCACATTTTGTTTGTTCAGGTATAGCAGACATTTTAGGCCGTCATCTACCGACCCAGGAGCTCTCTGTCCACATGGTATAGCTAATGTTATCTTATATCTTTAAACAAGCAAATCTTGTATATTTATTTATTTATTTATTTCGGGGATCTCGGAAACGGCTCTAATGATGATGAAATTTGGTATGTGGGGGTTTTCGGGGACAAGCAATCAATCTAGCTAGGTTTCATGCTCGGGAAAACGCCGAGCAAAGCTCGGCCGCCCAGATATTTGTTTATTTAAACCATCTAAACATGAGTAGTTGTGTAAAATAACTCAATAAAATAGTGTATTTTACTGTCTCAATACTACATCTTAGCAATAAAATAAAATAGGTCTTATGGATTTTTAATATTCAACATAAAACTTACTAAAGTGATATCAGGCCAAAACAAGGTGTAAGAACAGGTCGCAAACTGCTTACTAATAGGAAAATAAAAATCAAGGCTATTCAATAAATTATTAATATATGAGAATGCGTTTACTCATCTGTGACGCTCAGTATGTTCTACGAATCAATGACTAACAATTAATGAAAATCAAAACTAAATATTAATTTAGAGCTCGAAAATATAAAACCTCCATGAGACAAAGTATTTAAAACCCCCAAATATAGTCGATATCGTTCGTTCAACAAAACGTGAGCAAAATTGGAAGCAGTAGACCTTGACATCCATGTAAAGGCGTGTCTCGGCAATTTAGACCCGTAAAAGGTCGAGTTTCTCTTAAACAAGGACTATGAACACAATTTAGACATGTTTTTAGAGAAAATCTTACCTCACTGTACGAACATCTCCCTGGCACCCGGGCGGTATCAAAGTATAATTCAACTTCGTGATCTCTTCCTTGAGCATATCGTTTACCGGTACCATCCACTCCATTTTTAATAGTTTAATACTTTAAATAAAAATTTAGAATAAGATAGTGAATATAATGTTTAAATAAATTAGCAAAATCACAGTCGATCGCAGTATTGAAATTTGTCCTGGACTGACGGTGACGAGTGGCGACACTGGCGACTGGCGCAATCGGTGTTGCTGCGCTATGATAATTTCTTGATGGAGTAGGCGGTTTCAAGGCGGTTACGGTGTGACCGGTTAATAATAAAGCGGCCTACTCACAGCCCTAAAATCAGAGGCGATATCGGGAGAGAGGTGGGGAGCACCCTAGATCGCTCCCTAGATCGCCTCGTGTGTAGGGCAATCGCACAGATTAAAACAGATAAGCGCCATTTAATTGAACGATTTGTCATATAATTGTCTCTTAAAATTCTTATGGAAACCAAGATGAGTTAGAGTGGGACAAATAACATGTCATTTTTCGGCTATCCCCGAGCTGTCCCCCATTTTAAGCGGCCTACTCACAGCCCTAAAATCAGTGGCGATATCGGGAGAGTGGTGGGGAGCACCCTAGATTGCTCCCTAGATCGCCTCGTGTGTAGGTAAATCGTATATGATTATCGTATCATATAGCAAATCCCTCTTCCTAACCGATTCTATCAGTTTTTCGGTATTTGCTACTTCAGATATCGCGGGCAGCTAATTACACATACTTTATCTATGGTCGCGGGAAGGCGGGAACGCGGCGTTCTATGTCTCGGCAGCAATAGAACTCTCGAAGATCTCACGGTTCGAAATAAATGCCATACGATAAATAAAATAGAACGCTAGAACGCGACGTTCCGCTTTGCCCGCCGCGGTCTGCCTGCCTGCTGTGTGCATTATCGTAAGGGCCTCGGTACAATACATTGTAAAGAACGCAGAACGCTGAACGCGGAACGCCGGAACGCTCTCTGTGTGCGCCTACTCTAATATAAAGTAGAAAATAATATATTTTAGTAACTTCAAAGCAAAGAGCTTACAGGACAATAAGTTAAGGTCCGTTATTAGTTAGTTACTTATTTATATACATATTCAAAATATATAATCAGGTATTTTTGGAGTCGGTGCCAGCCCCGCTGCGCGTGCCGCGGCCGCTCCGAGAGTGTCGAAAGTTTGTGGCAAAGCAGGAAACTAGGTTTCCTCCTGAGCTGGCACTGACTCCAAAAATAACTAACCAAACAACAAACACGACCGTGTGGATAGGTGTTTGCCTGTGTTTGTCTATTTTTTTTTGTGTACTTGCGTTTGCCAGTGATCGGCGTCGGTGTCGGTTAATTTTGATAAATCAAAGGGTGTTTGGAATACACTAACTAGTACTTAATGCTACGGGGAAATTAGGTTTTACCCGGACATTGATAATTACTAATTGGGACCTTTTGGGATATGTTCGGACACCTTTCAGGATGACGCTCACGAAAGTCCCTAGACCTCCCAAGTGGGATGGCCGAGATAATGACGTCGTCTTTTTTTGTATGGGGAAAAATCAAAAATTGTCCTGAAACCTATCGTGTGTGGTATCAAATGAAAGGGCTTTATGAGCGGGTTCTAAAGATATATCACATTATTACATATCAGTCCCTTATTCCAAATTAAAATTTAAATAAAATCAAAACATAAGTAGTTATGGGTTTCTCATTTTTTTTTTAAATATGCCTCAAATGATACCTAATATCCTCATATCCAATCCAGAGAAAGTAATTTTAAAAATATTTACCTTTAGTAGCTTTTTTTTAATTTTTATTGATTTTAGTGTGATAATACCCTTTAGCGCGATCAACGGAGGAAAATTGGCGGATTCTTGGGATTAGAAATAAGGATATTAGGTATCATTTGAGGTATATTTTATAAAAAATGATTCGACGGTATCGTATCTGGAGAAACCCAAACATGGCATGTTTTGAAAATTATTTTTATTTTAATTTAGTATAAGTGACTGAAATGTAATAATGTGATATATTTTTAGAACCGGCTCAAAAGGCCCTTTCATTTGATACTACACACGATAGGTTTCAGGACATTTTTTGTTTTTTCCCCATACAAAAAAAGATGACGTCATTATCTCGGCTATCCCACTTGGGAGATAGGGACTTTCATGAGCGTCATCCTGAAAGGTGTCCGAACATATCCCAAAAGGTCCCAATTAGTAATTATCAATGTCCGGGTTTGTATGAAACTTGGTCTAATTGCACTGAGGTATTATGTTCGCCAAGATTGGGGATGCCGTGTTTGTGTTGGGTGTTTGAGGTCGGTGTTTGGCATGTGTTTGTGGCAAGCACCAAGGGTGTGGAGCCGGCATAAAGTAATTAATTAACCTCCTTCGCCAACTTCGCAAACTTTAGAGAATAATAAAAACGAAAATCATTCAAATTCGAAATTTGAAATTTCGAAGTCCAACAATCGAATATTTTGATCAATTCAGTCATTTAAAATCTGCCGTATGATGAACTAGTGCTAATATAACTCCAACTTTTTTATTTTTTATATTATTTTATGATACCATTGGGAAGTTGAAATTTTAGTCTTTCTTTTTGAATTCCAAATTTTAAGTGTTATCATTATGAGGGAAATCGTCCATATCCAGACTGGACAGTGCGGCAATCAGATCGGCGCCAAGGTAATATTCTTTTCCATGATGTGCAGATACGGTAATTTTGCCGCTTAGCGACCACAACGAAATTGGGGACCTGAAATAATATGGTACTTAGGTAGTTTTAGGGATTCCTGTTAAAATAAAACTTCTGTATGAATATATATGGTTATTCAGGAAAGTTACTATGGTTCATTGATGAAACTTGAATTCAGGTGGTCGCGTAACCGGTGGATCGGCCCAATCTAACCACGTTAAGTACACAAAATTCGCATTTCCTTCCCTTTGGATTATTGACATTTTGGCTGCATCAAAGGGGCACGGGGCATTCCTATTCAACAAAGCGCCCAAGAATGGTCGTGACCGCTCTGCAGCCTTCGTAACTCGACCCTTCTAACCACTGACCTTCTTTCCAGTTCTGGGAAGTAATTTCCGACGAGCATGGCATCGACCCAACGGGCGCCTATCAAGGAGACTCCGATCTACAGCTGGAACGAATCAACGTCTACTACAATGAAGCTTCCGGTGGCAAGTACGTGCCTAGGGCGGTCCTTGTGGACCTAGAGCCCGGCACTATGGACTCCGTCCGCGCCGGGCCTTTTGGACAACTCTTTAGGCCCGACAACTTCGTTTTCGGACAATCGGGTGCTGGTAACAATTGGGCTAAAGGGCATTACACTGAAGGCGCGGAACTGGTCGATTCTGTTCTTGACGTAGTCAGGAAGGAAGCTGAGGGCTGCGACTGCCTTCAGGGCTTCCAATTGACGCACTCGCTCGGCGGCGGCACCGGTTCCGGCATGGGAACGCTCTTAATCTCCAAAATTAGAGAAGAGTATCCCGACCGGATTATGAATACTTTCTCAGTCGTCCCAAGCCCTAAAGTCTCTGATACGGTTGTAGAGCCGTACAATGCTACTCTATCCGTGCATCAACTGGTCGAGAACACTGATGAGACTTACTGTATAGACAATGAGGCGCTATATGATATCTGCTTCAGAACATTGAAGCTTAGCACGCCGACGTATGGAGACCTGAATCATCTAGTGTCGGCCACCATGTCTGGGGTAACGACTTGTCTTAGGTTTCCCGGGCAGCTGAATGCGGATCTCAGGAAGCTGGCTGTCAACATGGTACCGTTCCCGAGGCTACACTTCTTCATGCCTGGCTTCGCGCCGCTCACGTCTCGCGGGAGCCAGCAGTACCGAGCTCTGTCAGTTCCGGAGCTAACACAGCAGATGTTCGACGCCAAGAACATGATGGCGGCGTGCGACCCTCGCCACGGGCGCTACCTCACTGTAGCCGCCATCTTCCGCGGCCGCATGTCCATGAAAGAAGTGGACGAGCAGATGCTCAACATCCAAAACAAGAACAGCTCGTATTTCGTCGAATGGATCCCGAATAACGTGAAAACGGCTGTTTGCGACATACCCCCTCGCGGCCTCAAAATGTCTGCTACATTTATAGGAAATACTACAGCTATTCAAGAGCTGTTTAAAAGGATATCGGAGCAGTTTACAGCCATGTTTAGGCGTAAAGCGTTCCTCCACTGGTACACGGGTGAAGGGATGGATGAGATGGAATTTACGGAGGCCGAGAGCAACATGAATGACCTGGTGTCTGAATACCAACAGTACCAGGATGCTACGGCTGATGATGAAGGGGAATTTGATGAAGATATCGAAGAATGAGTGTAATGTCTACTGTTTGTCTAACCGTTTTGTTTTGTCAATGTGTTGTAACGTCATAAGCAAATGTTATTTAGAAAATAAAAATTAATCAATCGAAAAAACTGCTTTTCTAGCTAGTATTTCGTATGTGAAGGAATGGAATTAAAAATTCTATCCTAATGATTGTCTAACATGTCAAAGCAGTTAACACGATCATGCTTTTCCACTGTGGAGTCACATCTCCATACTGAACAACCGTCAGTTGGACATTTTCAGATTGTTGTAAGGCATGTATACCTATAGTACCTACATACAAGTAGTTGTAAGGACACAATGAACGTGTTAACCCTTTGAACGCCAAGAACCTATAAAGTGGTCGTGTCGTGCCCACCACGCCAACAACCACTAAAAAGGTTGGAGTGAAGGTGTTCTTTGATCATGAATTACTTACCAAGGGCGATAAAACAAAGAATGTCTCAAATCGCAGGTATTTTACCCGAGCCGAAGGCAAGGGCGATAAATATGCGATCTGAGGCTTTCTTTATTATCGCCCGTGGTAAGTACAAAATTTTATGTCACCCCCTGGCCAGGAAGTGGGATTTTTCGCGCGGGGAGCGTGCGATAATGGCCACTTTATGGCCAGGTGTGACATTAAATCTATTATGAATTATTTTTATTGGTTTAACCCTTTGACCGCCAAATAACCTATAAAGTGGTTGTGTGTCGTCGTGCCCACCACGCCAACAACCACTTAAAAGGTCGGAGTGAAGGTGTTCTTAGATCATGAAAAAAATCATTTATGAACTGTTTTTATTTGTTTTTATTGGTTTAGACATTTCACCAAAAAAACAGTGCTTGGCGTACTGGGCACGACGACACACTATCGCTTTGGCAGTCAAAGGGTTAAAATGGCGTTCTTCCCAGATTGTCGCTTTTTATTATAATGTCTACTTCTCATATTGTCCGTTTCCTAAAATGTCTGCTTCTTAACCCTTTTCCAGGCCGCACCAACCTACATGGTTTTACGAAGTTTAAATAAATTTAATAAACAAAAACATCGTTCGTAACTAGTTTCGTATAAGAAAAAAAAATATAGTTTTCGCTCGCAACCGGTTTCCAACAAGACCTTAAGTTTTCGTTCGCAACTGGTTACGAAACTCCGGTTACGTACGCAGCCGAAGGGCATAAGTCGTGATACAAAATAGAAAAATATGATTATATCCCTGATTCCGAACCACTTTTATTATGGGACTAATGGGACCTACCTTATACAGCCGAAAAAAAAATACGAGTACTTCCGTTTCGTTTTGGAAAGGGTCTTCAATCGACTAATCAAAATGTATGAAGGAACAGTTTTTTTTCTTCGTACACGTACAAGATACCGTACCTCATAATAAAAGTGGTCGGAATCATGGATTTAACCTTTTCCACGCCAAAGACGTATATATTGGCACCGCAGGTTCAACGCCAATGACGTATATATGAGTCGTAAGAAAAATATCGTTTTAAAAGGTCCAGATAATATAAAAAAGAATCTTCTTTTGGGTATAACATATTTAAATAAATATTCTTCCTGTTCCGAAGTAAAATTTACAATTCAGTTGTGTATTTAAATAGAAATTCGTGTTTTTTTCAGACCTTTGATGTTAGTCTAATTATGGCACATTTCGTACGCCATTGACCGATTAATCCGTCTTTAGTGATGTGGAAAGACATTCAAATTTAATATTTCATAAATCCTCTAAAATGCGTTCAGAAACCGTAGGCAATAAAAAAAAAATGTATTTATGAAAATTTTCTTACCAGCAGTAACATTATTTTCATTGTAATTTCCTATTTAATAATATAATGAATTTTTAAAAATTTGGAGCAGGAAAATTAAAATTCAGTCGATACGAAACGTCAGCTCGATATAGGTATTTTTTTTGAGAATAAGGATTTCGAATTTGACATTTATTTTGAATTTAAAGATAAATATATTTTTGCGAAAAATCGTTATTATACTCGATTTCGACTAATTCGGGGATGAGAATTTCAAATTTTACATTTATTTTGAATTTTAGGCTAAAAATTTTTTTTCGTAAAATCGTCATTATACTCGGTTTCGACTAATTCAGGGATAAGGATTTCAAATTTTACATTTATTTTGAATTTTAAGCCAAAAATTTTTTTTGCGAAAAGTCGTCATTATACTCGGTTTGGAATTCATTTTGAATTTTAAGCAAAAAAAAAATTTTGCGAAATGTCAATAAATATAAAATTCGAAATCGTTATCCCTGAATTAGTCAACATAGAGGTGATGACGGTTTTCGCAAAAAAAAAGATCTTCCTTTTAAAGTTTAACCGTTTAACAGTTAAACTATTATTTACTTGATTACGTGGTAGTTATTTTAATTTTAATATTTCCTCACATTGTTTGTTAAAACCACTATACAAGCCTCGGCCGGAACAGGGATTGCAGGACACTTTTTATCCTACACCACACTCGTCCAGCAATTCCTTACTTCACGGCCTCTGCAGTAATGTACTATTTGAAAAAGGAATATATAGTTGGTCAAACCAAATTGTCAGTAGATAAGAACAAAGAAAACTATAGGTCCTTTTGGCTGCTAGTCATAGTGTAAGACAAAGATAGTATGATTCTCTCTGTCTATGTTTGAAATGAGCCAGTCCTTTGACAAACTATAATATGAACACAGCATGCGTAGGTCCATTTTACACTAAGTTCTTTATATTGCTTAGTATTGATAGTTACAAGTAACATCCCTAGACCTGTCATTCGGTGTCTTGCAGAAAACGGCTTGGCGTATGAGTGAGTGCTTTCACATTTGGTTTGGCGTCGAAAAGGTTAATAATATTTTTCTCTTTTTTATCACTACTTATGTGTCACCCCTGTACAATAGTATTTTGTTGGTAAATATACGTCAGAAGTACCTACCTAATAAACATTATCACCAACTTTCAAGTTCATTGGTCAATGGAAAATTTAAAAAAATCTTAGGAACAAAATTTTGCGACAGACGACGGACGCGTGACAGGCTGACAGCAATAGGATTCCGTTTGGACCCTTCGGGTACGAAACCCTAAAAAGAAGGTGACTAACGTGCGTCATCATAACACCTATACCTATAGTCGTTGCGCAGGCGCGACAACGCGAAATCTTTAGGCGGTCATAGGGTAAAAAAGAAATAAGTATTACACGTAACACCATTTATTATCAGACAGAAGTACAGACGAAGGCATGGTATTTGAGTGATTCTGAGTCGGAAGGCTGGACAGACCAAGATTAAACTAGCCAAGCCAAAACAGCACTTAAATCTGTGATATAAATCGTTACCAACTGTTAGTGTATGCATAGCATGATAACTAAAACTAAGGTCAAGCAAAAATCAACTGTTTGTACAAATGGTGATGTGTTAGGGCTGCCAACTCAGAACGCACTGTCTTATTATTAAATCGTATAACATTAATTATTATAATTGATAATACAAGCTCAATGAAATTTTATTCCATTGATAGGAATGCAAATTAAATCCTTACATTGTGTGCAACATTTAAATTATGACTGATAATCAAGGGCGTCGAGAGGTTTTGGAAATATTCTTTGAGTAGGTACCTATCCTATTCGCCCATGTATTGTATGTTTTCCTCTCTATATTTTTTTTAAATAAGTAATTTATACAAGTTCTGGCTATTTAGGATAAAGTTCTGGCTATTTAGGATAAAATTTGTATAAATAACTAAACTTTTAGATTTCCAAAGTAGCCGACTTTTTGATACAAGCTGGACTCGTGACATTACCACATCGTTTCCTGTGGGTTAAATTATTAACCAAAACATATTCCGACGCAACTGGGATGAAAGCTTAGGTAAGAACAATTAAAATTTAAAAATATTTATTTGTCTCAGAATCATAGACAATAAAAATTGTTTTTTTATTTGCCAAATTTCCCGCCCCTCTCGACTTAACTAGTACCGGAATTCGGAATGTGTACAACATTCAAAAAAATAATTACTGGCTAATTTAGTGCATTGTTACGACAAAAATACCTGTAATGTATTAAGAAGCTTACTTGATACCATTATTTATAACAAAATGTATTTAGAAATATTTTTAGGCCATATTTAATATATCCCAATGGGAAATATCTTTTAAATATCACTCGTAAAATAATGTGCGTAAATACCACACTTTGGCTGGGTTGGGTCACTGTAGGTACCTACCTCTAGTTTATGTTTTTTTCGAAACACAACACAAATATTTTGTATGCCAAAAAAGTTACCACCAAAGGTCACTAAAGGCGCTGGTCGCGTTGCCCTACAAAATGAGACTAAACGCAACGCATTCGTTTGTGTTTTGTATCGAAAAAGAGAGATCTAGAGAATAGAGAACTAGACTACTAGGTTCTGTGCTTGCGTAAGCTGACTTCTATGCTCCGACCCTAACCCAATAAGAACATGGCACTTTCAATCTTATGTCATGATGACAGGTGATTAATGTGTCATCTATTGAACACTAAGGTGTCGTTCACTGGGACGTTTACCTTACATTGAGCTTGATTGCAAAAGTCATCTTCCATTTACGTGAGAATATTTTTTTACATCCACATCTATGGAATATCGCGTACCTAGGTCGGTTGCATTTTTGGCAGAAATAACTTGATCCATAAAATAGGTCACACGTTAACAGGGGAGGTCGACGAAGTGTGACATTGTGTGACAAGGGGTGGCAGTGAGAGGGAGGTTCTAATTAAAGTTCGAGACGACACATTTGAAAATGTAATATAAATATACCTACCTAACTATTAAAACAGTAATTTTGAACTTTTAGCGAAGGTGATGTAAAAATTGCAAAGATTGTGACGTCACACCGGGGAGGGGGGAGTTTTATAATTTTGACTAGTTGTGGTCACATTATTGTGAATGGGGGTCAACAAATCATGAAATTCGTGGGACGAAATTATGAATGGCCCAAAGATAGGTTAGGTTTGTTTGGCAGCGGCAGATGACCGAAGGGAACACCCAAGTGCAGTTGGGTGCGCTTGTCGAAACTGCCGATATACGTAACAAATGTGTTAGGTCAGAATTTCTTTGTTGATAGTAAAATAAATAGATCAATTTTAGTTAAAAAAAATACAATAATTTTCTTACGTAAGTGGAAGCTGACATATAAGTGCAATAAATCAAAGTAGGTACTAACCGGCCAAGCCAATTACGTAGACACAAAGACAAACGAAATTATGTTTTCATCCGTTTCAGTTATATCTACTTAATTTGGTCGGATATCTAATATACTGACTCGAGTTGTTACATTGAGATAAAAATGTCATACCTGGATCTCCGGCCAAGTGTGGCAAAAGGAAATTGCATTGTAGATTAAATATTCGAGAAACACATTTATAACTATGTTAAATATTGATACCAACTACGAATATTTACGATTAATATATTGATTTAAACGGACATTTTGAATAAAAAATAGTTATTGGGACAGAGAACTTTAAAATCACTTGGACTTTTATTTAGCTAAAGGTTAGTTTGTATTTTAAACCAAATATAATGCTTATTTTCACGTTGAACGTGCAAAAAGGAGTTGTAGGTATACGATACTATTTCGCATGCAGCGATCAGGTATTGAAGAAGCGTATTTGAACTTTAGGCTAGATTTTTAGGGTTCCGTACCTCGAAAGGAAAAAACGGAACCCTTATAGGATCACTTTGTTGTCCGTCCGTCTGTCTATCTGTCAAGACCCTTTTTCTCAGGAACGCGTGGAGGTATCAAGCTGGAATTTATATCAAATGCTCAGGTCTACTGTCTCTTGGAGCTGTGCAAAAATCAAACTTCTAAGCCAACGCAAATAAAAGATACAGCCGTTTATGCCGCAAATTTTTCGACACTCGCAAGGGAATCAAAACCTAGGGTACTTCGCGTGAACTCAGAATCTTGAAATTTGGTACGAAGCAACGAGATTGTAATGGTCAGTTCTCTGATAAGTTAAAAATGTAATTTTTTGTTGCATTACAATATTATTGTAGTTGACATTTAAATTTATTGCAAACCGTTAGCTTTTGCTGTAAGAAATCCTTTACGATCTTTAGCTAGGTATATATTAACCAATTAGCTTATCACTAAGTGTAAGGCCTGAGTGGACGCTCGGAGCGAAGCGTTCGGCGGGGCGTGCAGCGGGCGGGCGAGCGTGCATACTATTTGTGTAGCGGCGACTCAGGACATCAGTATGAGTTTCATTTGTTTAACATGCACGGCCAACTCGAGCGTCCACTCAGGCCTTACACTAAAGCCGGAGCCCCACTGCTGCGCACGCTACGCACGCACACGCTATACACGTCACCCACGTGGGTCCAATGGTCTAGCTGCGTGTGTCAACATTTCCACAGCAACCAATGTGTCTCCCACGTGGATAGATTGGTCACCTGCGTCAACATTCCCCATTGCGGTGCACGCGGCCCGACCTGGGTCAGACTGACTCTATCCGGTATGCGGCGGTACCGGGACGAATAGGGACTATATGTGTCTGTGTTACTAACTACAGAAGTTACTACAGCGGGGGGAGGGATGGGAACATAGTATACTACTCTTTGCTACAAGCACGGCGCACGATTATCGTATCGTAGCATTCGTAGCCCCCGCACCCCTACTTTTAGATACGGCATTCGTTCGTGGCGTGGACAGTGTGGGTCGCAGTGGGGCTTGGCCTGCCACGCGCGCTATCGTGTGCGTGGGGGGCACTTCGGCACAGGCATGGCACAGGCCACGCGTGTCTCAGTGACGTCATTTCGTGCGTAGCGTGTCCGTGCGCTGCTGTGGAAGTATCTACCTACATTTTAATACGAAGCGTTTTTGTACCCACGTGTGTAGCTCGACCGTGCGCAGCAGTGGGGTTCCGGCTTAAGGCTGCTCGGCCTTAGATCACCGAACAAAGTATACCAGCACGTGATTTTTTAATTTTACCACGTTTTTCTTTTGCTAGAACTCATTAGCCACACTGTATGCGCTAAATAAAAAGCATAAGACAGCTTTGCTATTGCCTACCTACGGTCTGCGGAAATTTTATTATCTTTCTTTAAAAAAAAACCTTTCGCTATAGTTAGCCCAGTACAAATTGTCATATTATGCTGGGTGACAGGCTGACAGCTAAGACACTGTCATCGTGCCCAAGCTATGTTAAATTTACTATAATAACAAAAATACTATAGTCACTTTACCAGCCCAAGATACAATGGAAAATTAAAGATTAGAGTAAGAGAGTAATTGTACTTTTCATCAAGAGCAGGCAAAGACACACTTTGATAGAGAAAGATAGCCTTATTGCGAATATTGCGATTCCTATAAGAGAAAATAGAAATGTGGCACTCATTTCTCTGTTTTACCTCTATCACCAACCGAGCATTTTTTCATGGTCGGGTTATTGGCACTGGCACACTTCCATAAGCAATAAATACATTGGACATGCAAACCGGTCAAATTGTGCAGTACATCATCATTCTCCTAGCGTTATCCCAGTAAGTACAGTTGCATCCTAAAGGATACTTGGGGTCCTACCTGATCTCAAGATTACGAATATTCTTTCTCATATTATCCGGTCTCTCGGTGGCGCATCTTAAACTACCCGTAAATACCTACTAGGTATATATCTATGTTTTTCGTGAATTTATAGAAAATGTCAATACGCCACTCCATACATTGCTACATGCCATAATAAATGTACAATACAAGTATTGCATAATAATACTGTCGGGTAATAATTTATTGGCACAATTCAAATTTCATTACAATACAAATATATGTCGAAAAATACTTTTTAAATACTTTTAAGAATTAAACAGGATTGGTCTGAAGGGGACCGTTACATCTTTTTAATAATTTCTTTTGTAAATAGGTATTTTATGTATAAATTGAAGTGCATCATGAGTCCATATTGAGTTACTCCCCAGTGTAATCTCAACAAGTTTTCTCGTTCTCGTATGGTTCTCGATCTCATTTATCGTATGGTTTATTTATTTATCTTATGGTATTTATTTCGAACCTTAATAAATAAGTTTAGCTTTCACGAACAATTTGATATGGACTCGTGTTTACACAATAACCAAATTAATACTTACGATGATAATAAACAAGCGTTTTAATAGACGTCAACTAGGGTTACAGTGCTTACAAAGTTTTGACACCGATATTGACATTTTAGGACATAATGAATCTGTCCGCGATCGCAGTGTTCGCCATGATTTCACCGCAAACGCTCGTGTTTAAAGCCCGTGCCAGACGGCCGAAAACAAACCCCAAAACCGGGTGATTTTGGTCCGCACGGACCGTGTACATTTCCCTTGAAAACCGGTCTTTGCGTATAAAGGTCACTTCGTCCTAGGGACTTTTCGGAGACCGTCTGGATCTCCCTTAAGAATCACGATTAATTCAAAACATGTAGACTACGAAATTATGTTCTTAAACTTTAGGCTTCCCTTAGTTACGTTGCTATAGTATTACTAACAATTCCAAATACTGGCTCTACCTTAAATAACTTAGATAATTTCGTTTTAATAGAACATCACAGTTAAATGATACGAGTAAGAGGGTTAGGTTCAACGAATGACGGCTATCATTATCAATATTATCATCATCATCATATCCTGTTCGATTTCATAGTTACCGGCACGAAAGCAGAACCAAAACTTGGGCAATACTGCGGACTAGAACCTAGGGCCAAAATCGCCGACAAGTGCCTAGGACGGAGCGACCTTGGTCCGCAAAGACTGATTTTTCAAAGGAAATCTTGCTGGAAACAAGTCTACATATTCCGATCCGATCGGACTAAGGTAACCCGGTTCTGGAGCTTGTTTCCATATCCACGTCAAATGTGACCAAGGTCGTTTCCTCCTAGGGACTTGTCGGTGATCGCGTTTAATGCGTCCACCATAAGCATTTAATTTACTAACGCCATTCGACTCCCCTACCCTGTTAAGAAGCGTCCGTTGAAATCTGTAAGTCACTTTAAATAAACTAGAGGACAATATTTCTGCATGCACCTATGATTATCTGTTTAACATTAATTAATTTAGAATAGATATCCCTATTTACAAGTATAACAATAGGTAGAAAAAACAGATTTAACGATAAAAAGCTTCAACGAATCTGATAGGTTATATTTGATCGATCCTTTAATTTTAATCTGTTTGGACCCCGCGGATTTGGTCGTTTTGGAAAACTTTTTATTTGAAATTGTCTGACTCAAAAAGAGCACTGAGACGGTTGTCATCTGTTTTTGATTTAACATTTTTTTATCCATCTTTTTAATGCCTAATAACTTGTTTAAAAAAATGGTAAGTACGGTTCTTGCAAAAAAAAAAATTCAACGAGCAGCTGTCATCACTAAAATAAATATTTATCAGTTATCTGTGGCAGCTGTCACAACACCAGTATTGCCAACTTAACAAATGTGTTGCCAGGGTAAATAAAAGTAATAGATACATTGAAAACATCTTATTATTAACCACTAATAATTAGTAAACTGTGCTTCTGTTACCTACGTGGTGCGAACACATATTTACGTTGGTATAATAAATAATACATCGTATACGATTGAATATCTTGGCTTAATCTATGCTATTTGGCTACATTTTGGTTTAAAAAAAATACCCGTAGGAATCCCTTGGCTTTAGTCGGCGCAATCTCGAAAAGACTTTGAAATCTTACGAATAAAGTTTCCTTTGAAGCTTAAACAGTGATATTACCCCGACTCAAACCTTTATTATAGTTGATTTTGATGCGTCGTTATTAGTAGAAATACTTAGAAATTAATAAAAAATATCGTAGCGCTACTTAAACCATAGTCAATAAATTCTAAATAGGTTTTTTTAATAAGTTTAGATACAAGAAAACAAAGTTGCGAATTCGAAAGCGTTTAGTTACAAACGCATACGCAAGAGGCGTATTTGTCTGTCTCGAGCGAGTACCTTTTGGCGGTGTCAATTTGGACCTAATTCCGTGATGACGATGAGGCAAATATCACACACATCATTCTTATATTTCATATCATATATTTTCACACCGACAAAAAGGGATTTTTTAGGAGATTGACATTTGTTTAAGTCGCATGTTTTAAGGAATTAAATGGCAGTTAACTTATAATTACTACAACCGCGCAATTAGGTATGGAATATTAAGGCATTCCTGGCACGTCGGAAGTAAGTAGGTAACTCCTACTTAAGGTGCAGGGATGGCCAAGGCATTCTCCATACAAACTTTGTGCACGTTTTATTCGTAGGTTTTGGCACTAACGAATGTAATATTTTTTTGGATGTAAATATTAGATATGCGAAGAAAGTGATGTGGAAATATTCAAATAATTCAAAACAATGAAAAAAATTAAAAATATAATTGAAAAAAAATACATCACGAAATAGCTAACAGAAAAATAAGCATACTGACCAAAAATCATAACTTTAATGCAAACACAAACGAAGAAAACACTGCACAAAGTTTGTATGGAGAGAGCTTGCCGTAGACCTCCTCTTAATTGCCGCGGAATAAACTATCATGTCGTGCTATGATTATAAATCATATTATCATGGACTGTATTGTATCTAAATAAATATAAAAGTTGTTCGTACCATAATGAGAGATTTACTAAATTAACTTAACTAGTGTACTTTCAAAATATTAATATCATTATATAAGCAACTTAAATTAAGGAACATTTTACTAAAGTATTTCAGTTCTTACGTAGGTACCTACCTAGGTTGAGATTGTCGCGTAGTGTCCCAAACATACATATATATAAACATAAAAGTGGATTGTAGCCAAATTTATTTATATTATATTAATTTTATATAGCAATGACTTACACAAATAAGCTCGATATATTTAATGTAATACATGAGGAAGCTTGGGTTTTAAACTCGGATTAAATAAATGAAAAAAAAGACTTTACTGAACAAAATTTTGAACACGTATAAAATAAATAAAAGAAGAGACTTTTGAATGAACAGGAATAAAAAATACCTACACTGAAATAGATTTGATCCGAAAAAAGTTGTTACATGTGGCCCGTTTCATAAAACAACAACCGTCAGGGTAACTGCATCAGTGTTGGACACGTTAAGCTGACAAGCCTCAAATTCTGCAAAATTACCTACCACACCCACTCAACACTAAACAACCCCCCACACCACCACACAAAAGTGTTTTCACTAAATGGTTACACATTTTTCAGTTATTCAGTTGTTTACTGCTTTGCTTTTTTTTGATCCTGACTGTGACCGGGCCCATTAAATCGATAGTAGTGCGCGGTTTAATTAGGCACAAAATAGGTTTACAAAGTGATAATTATGTTCTATTATGAAACTTTAGCGAGTGACTGAAATGGTACTTCTGTATTTAAGAATAGGAACTTAGTAACGAATAATGATATAATTTAAAATCCGAGTTAAAACACCGAGCATCAGTATAAACAGACACTTTTAATGTTATATATAGTGATTATATAATCTATGATACCTAACACATCAATAAAAATGTTTGAGACTTCGCGATCCTACCTAATAGTTCCTCTAGTCGATCATATCACTAACTTCCATCAAACATAAAGTAATAACCTCAATATCTGTCCCTATTGCACTCATATATACTCGAACGACCGAGATGGTAATAGTGGACTGATGTGAAATCATCGACTTTTATATAGGAAATAAAATACTTATACTAAAAACAGGACCTACGAGCGCGGTTTGGGGGCAATAAATTTGGTACTTGTTACGCAAGTCAGATCATTTTGGTACAATTTAAATAAATAAATAAATAAATATTTGTGGACAATCTTACACAAATCAACCTAGTCCCAAACTAAGCAAAGCTTGTACTATGGGTACTAAGCGACGATATACATACTTATATAGATAAATAGATACTTAAATACATAGAAAAACATCCAAGACCCAGGAACAAATATTCGTGCTCATCACACAAATAAATGCCCTGACCGGGATTCGAACCCAGGACCTCCAGCTTCGTAGGCAGGGTCACTACCAACTAAGCTAAAGCGGTCGTCAAATTTGTTACACAAGTCAGAGAAATTTGGTACAATTGGTACGCAAGTCAGAGAAATTTGGCACCAATGTTACGCAAGTCAGAGAACTTGGTACCACAGTTACGCAATCAGCGAATGTTGGTACCATTTTTACGCAATCATTTTCACGCAAGTCGAAAATTTTTACGTTTGTCAGAAAAATATGGACTTCTACACAGGGGCAGGTTTCATATTTAAATGGCAGCAGCGTGGTTGCTAATAATCACGATTGATCGCAACATAGGGACCCAATGCCAATTGATATTGATTATATTTTCATTTAAGGGAGCTCCAAAGGAATTGAAGTCAGTATGGTGTCACCGGTGATCCCAGTACACAGTACTCGACAGTAAATATTGCACGTCGGTCTTTGCACCCTGGGGAACGTCTATTCATCATCTTATTGGTTAATTAACGTTTCATATTAAATAAATACTGCACTTTATAGACTATTAGTTTACCTCAAATCGATGAAATTAACTTTGGATATACAGGATGTCCCTAAAACCAACGCCAAAATGAAGAGGGGTGATAGAGCAGCTCAGAAGCTATCGATTTGACCTCCATATATGTTCTGCGATTTTTAGTAGTTTCCGAGATATTCACAGTTTTACCAGCAATTTTGGGTATTTTCCCTTAATAACCGTGTTACGGGATGGTAGTTAAGTTTAAGTATTGCTCAAAAGAATCATACGAAAAATAAACTGGCACATGTTATTAAAAACTTACGTAGTTCGTTATGAATCAAATGATGTAGGATACTGACGAAAAATAAAGAAATTTCACTTAAACTTAACTACTATCCTGTTACACGGTTATTAAGGAAAAAACCCCAAAATTGCTAGTAAAACTGTAAATATCTCGTAAACTACTAAAAATCGCAGAACATACATGGAGGTCTAATTGATAGCTTTTGAGCTGCTATCACCCCTCTTCATTTTGGCGTTGGTTTTAGGGACACCCTGTATATTGCTTCTAACAAACGTAACATTATGTGTGACAACGCTCTATGTAGCCGAAATGAACAGTATTTCTAATTTTATATTAGTTTACCTCAAATCGATGAAATTAACTTTGGATATAAGTATATTGCTTCTAACAAACGTCACATTATGTGTGACAACGCTCTATGTAGCCGAAATGAACAGTATTTCTAATTTTATATTAGTTTACCTCAAATCGATGAAATTAACGTTGGATATAAGTATATTGCTTCTAACAAACGTCACATTATGTGAGACAACGCTCTGTGTTGCCGAAATGAACAGCAGGTATTTCTAATTTTAATTTTGCTTCATGACATGTGTCTGTAGTCACATAGATTGCCATGCAAGTCAGATAAATTTGGTACTTACCATTGTCACGCAAGTCGAAATATGGTAGGTACCATTGTTACGCAAGTCAAAGAAATATTTATATTTTTTTTCATTATGACTTGTGTTTACATACCCAAGCTATGTAAAAATCACTCAATCTTTCCGCATTCGGTCGTTGTTAACTGAAAGGCAATGATATGATCTTCTAGAGGAAACACTCCACCTCATCCTTCTATGTAAGCCTACATTAATCGTGTGTAACTTGTGTCCCACTGTTCCATTTACAATACGTCGCCTCATACTTAATATTTACATTCAAAATTACAAATTTAACTACGCCCCACGTCGAATTGACAAAAATGGCGATGTACATGCCTATTTTGTTACCATACTCACATTAATGTACGCAAACTAAAAATTTAGAATTTAACAAAAAAAAATTTTAGGCTCCGAGCAGGATTCGAACCTGCGACGTCCTGGCATTCGGGGCCAGCCGCTCTAGCCAACTAAGCTACGGGTTCACTCGAACTCGGCCTCCAAATTCCCCAACCGTACCTTTATCAAAAAATATACATACTAACGTATATACTAACGTAATGCCTTTATACAAACGCCTTACTTAAGTTTGAAGGCAGTTGCAGACTCCATCCGGATCCACATGTCCATCAACATGTTTAATTTGAATCTAGTTTTCATTGTATTTTTTGGTGAACTATTAAAGTATTGTATTGTTATAGTTACATACCGCACATTATACGCACCCTACAGTCCCTACACGCTACATGCTTATTTTTAGGCGGTTGTCACATTGATGCGTTTCCGGACGGTTTCCGCAGTGCGAGCGGGACACTGATATAGACTTGCATAGTGCTGTCTCACTCGCACACCGCACCGTCGTGCGATAACTGGTCCAAAGAGAGCGGGATGTTTAATTGCAAACTCACGCGCGTTAGAGTGGGACATTGGCAATGGAATTACGCCCTCTTAAAGCGGCGGTGGTAGCGGCAGCGGTTTTCCTAATACGTATTGTGTGTGACCCATATTAAACGCAGTGCGTTGCCGGTTTCGACCGCACAATGAACAGATAAAACGCTTGCCGTGCCGCAATTCGCGCCAGGGGCGCTACCGCTAGTAACCACAAACGAAGTTTTCCGTCTCTGTCGCACTTGCAAGTCTGTACTTAAGTGCGACAGAGAGGGAAAACATCGTTTGTGGTTCGCGGTAGGCCCTCAGGTCGTGGCCGGGATGTTACCGTTTTTCGTTGTCATTACAGTTATTAATTAAAATTTATGTAGGTACCTATTTCTGGCAACAAAATAGACATGTATATGAATTTTCTTTCGTTCACAACCTATCCACAATCCGCTAACTAAAGTAACTGCCATCTATAGGTACTCAGTTGTACTAACCATATACCTACTTAAAATACACGCAAAGCCGTACAACCTTTAAGTATGACACTGACATTTTATTTGGATTTGGAAAGAAGCTTTTAGTAGAGGATCCGTACTAAAATAGTCCTTCACCGAACTGCTTACCAGATAAAAATGATGTTTTAGAGAACAAGATATCTAAGTTTCTAAATATGATTAGATCAGGCAATCCTTTTGGAAAGTGTCATTCATTATTATTTTTAATTAAATTTATATATATATATATATTGTTTAATTTCACCGTCGTGTTTACCAAATAAAATTAACTCCAATGGAAAGTATATAATATACACAATATGCTACACCTCAGGTTGCTGACCTTTTTTGTCCCTATTACCTGGTTGCTGCGTTTAACCAGGTAAATTGATATTAGTAATTGCACTCTATTGTTTACCAATTGAGACCAGTCTCAAAATGTAGGTAAGCAATTTAATTAGAAATAACGTGCTATAAAGTTGCTAAAGAAAATTCAGTCGTAAAAATGCGTTAAACATAGAAATATTATAACATTGGTAAAAACTTGCTCTGAAAGCAATAGGTACTTGCCCAAAAATTGGCAAAATGACGTTTGGCATTTTTCTCGTCAGTTTAACGTACTATCGAACCAAAAACTGAATCGTGACCCACTGTGGAACCTTATCAAAGAAAATGTTATAGTGACATCGTACTGTCTGACAAGGAAAATCATTATGAGTTATGACACTCTCTGTATTTTGCAGATAACTAGTGTTATGTTTAATTAAATGACAGTATTTTTAACGTTTTTATATAAAACTCGTGTAGTCGTGTCCTAATAAAAAATATCCTAAAAAGTCCGTGTCAACGTATTTTTGGGCCAACCGCCACCCTATGTAGTGATAATGAAAAGCGCTTGGTTCAAGTAAGAGGAATTTCAACCAGGTAAGGATGGCAACCTGCTGGATGGAAGAAGAAGGAAGGCGGTATGAGCTCATGTAGATGTAGATTAGAGTTGGATTAAGACATATCAGTGTCACACATAAAGTAACCTGTATTTCACGTTTCCGAATCTATTATTTATAGATGAATTCAGACTCTGAAGATGGCAGTTTCGTACGTAATATCAAAATTAGTATTTATCCGAGTGCACGTGCTGGAGTGCTACCATTCCTAGCTCACTGCACATTACTCGGGTAACATTAGGCATTAACCATTATGTTGCAGTCCTTAAATAGTTAACAATAGTTACTATCACTTGTTCATTGTAAAATCAGTGTCATAAAGCGACTTACTCATTGTTCGCATCTCTCTCATTAAGTTTGACAGATATCACCAGCACTAGTTCTGTTTGTAAGATTTTTGCATCTAGCATAAACTTAGTGTGCGAGCGTCCGCTCCGCTTAAGCGTGTAGCGGGGCGGGTGAACAGCGTCCTTGAAAAACATGCGCCATCGCCACACGCTCCGCTTAAGCGTGTAGCGAGGCGGGCGGACAGAGTTCTTGAAAAATATGCGCCATCGCCACACGCTCCGCTTAAGCGTGTAACGGGGCGGGCGGACAGCGTCCTTGAAAAACATGCGCCATCGCCACACGCTCCGCTTAAGCGTGTAGCGCGGCGGGCGGACACAGTCCTTGAAAAGCATGCGCCATCGCCACACGCTCTCCGCTTCAAGCGGCCACTCAAAGTTAGGCGACGACTTCAAGCGGCGGCGGCAGCAACATAGGTGGAAGCGAGATGCTACGTCCCGATCTCTCGCTAACACTGGTTCGGAATCGTGGCTACTTTGGGAAGACTTCAGACCGTACGGTCGTCCTCACAAGGGGTTATAAACCTTTGTAAACTGTCATACTAAAATTCCAACGTGTGAAAGCGACTAAGATCCAAAGTGTTCAGCTACTTATGAGTTCGACTGTACACAATTAATGGTCTTTCCTTGAGAATTAAAAACTATCCAATGCTAATGCTGGATCACTGTCTCAAAGTCCTCTAACGTCTGAGTGACGGTCAGACACGTTGTCAGCTTGTGTCTGAGCGACGGTCAGATGTTGGCCTCTAATCTGCCTGAGTGGCGGTCAGAGACGTCGGTACGAGTATCTAATATCTCTGAGCGACAGTCAAAGACGTTGTCAGCCTATGTCTGACTTATGGTCAGAGACAATGGACGCTTTATCGTCAACGGCAATGGTTTAATTCATAGATAGACCATAGGCTACAGTTTTTAGACTATTACGAATGAAACGATAGAGTTTTACTATGCCGTGGCCATCGATGATACCGTGCGTCCGTTGTTGGCCTGTAATGTATCTGAGTCACGGTCAGAGACACTGTTCTCCTCTTTTGTGTCTAAGCGGCGGTCAGACTCGTTTCCCTCTAATGTGTTTGAGTGACGGTCAGAGACGCAGACACGTTGTTTCCCTCTAATGTGTCTGAGCCACGGTCAGGACGACGTTGTCGCGAGCTACCGGGCTATCTGGGCTGTCAGACAGCGGGCCGACGACCATCGGGTTAGCGATAATGTTGACGGGGCGTGGCTTGCGGCGCACGAACTCCGCGAGGCTGGAGGCGCGGCGCGGTTGGACCATGGCCTCGATGTCGCCGCTGCTGTGGGATGTCGGGAGGCGGACGTCTTGTGAGTGCGCCCTGTGTGCAAGAGATGTAGTGATAAAAAGTACATATGTCCACAGATTTTATTTAATGATTTATTTTATTCTGTATAACATGGACAAGAGTATCTACATTTCATTAACAGTTAAGGTATTTGATTCATATGGACATTCTGACGCTGATGCTTGTAATAGGTGTAATACTTGTGCTACAAGGATCAGCTACCTCCCTTCTGACTAAAATTTTAGTTGCTTAGTTAAATAAAATAAAATGTAAATATATAAAAAAAAGAAACAAGCAAAACAATAAAAATGAAGTTATGAAAATTATCGAATATGCGGATCGATATACAATAACTCCTAAGTATGTGTGCGTTGCGTTTCATCTCGTTGCAGTGTAGGGCATGTGCAGTCACGTATAACATTGATGGTGTTGTGGTTGTGTGCGGAGATTGAAAGGTCATCTGGTACTTTAGACTTGGTGTCAGAAATTGAAAACATCATATATTTGGTCTTACTGACATTCAATTTATCGGGAGTTGTTTGCAAGCCACGTGGTAACTGAATTAAAACCAATCTGCGCTTTGGTGAAAGTTTCATTCCAATACTTATCTGTTCCCCGCTAGAGCCATTGTCTATGTGAGAATATAGTTCAGGGGGTCCGATGGCCCCTGTACCTGTTGCCGCTCTCTATATCTGTCTCACCTGGCTTGCATGGCGGCGAGCAGCATTGGCAGCGAGCACTCGGCGAACGAGGCGGGCCGCTCGAGCCGGCGGCGGACGCGCGCGCGCACCGCGCCAGCAATCGACTCGCGCGACGCCTCGAGCTTCGGGCTGGCTGACTCGTTCTGGGAGTCTGTGGGCGAGGAAAGGGTTGACATATACACACGATTATAGTACTTTTATCTCACGAGCGCGGCTTGGCCATTGTTGTAATTGTGACACATATGAACACATAGATAACGTTAACTCATAGCTCATACGCTGACAAACACTTAGACAATATACATGTTTAGCTCAACACACAACCATGGCTCTGCGCTCGTGAGACAAAAGTACGAGCCGCTACCTAGTCTAACAGTTCATTGGAACTGTTAGACTACTTCCGAGATCCAAAATCATTTCGGATCTCGTGAACGATTTTTATTGAAATTCAGGGTTCGGTAAGTAATTAGAAGGTCTTACAAGACTCACGAAATTGCGATTGTGTTGTTTAAATAGATTTTGAATAAGTGGGGTCAAAAGTGTCCCAAAAAGAACAAAAAAATAACAAAGAGAAAATGAATAAACAAAAAAACAAAAAAAAAAACAAAAAAGACAGATATTTGCCTTGTTAAAATAGTGAATATAAAATAGTAGTTTGTATGTATGTAATAGTAGATAACATAATAAAATATGCTGATATTTTAACAGCTTGTTATGGTTTATCTTTTAGGTTTTCTTTCTTTTAACTACTCGTTGTAAGATTGATTACATATCAAGTAAACATAAATCTAATTTTCTTTGTTTGTAAACTGGTTTACCGAAAATGTTGCATAATACCAACAGTCCTAGTGATTTAGTTACATGTAATTAGTTTAAAAATGTAGGAAACTGTAGGTCTTGTTATATTGTATATTGTAGCTGTTAGCTAATTGTCATGTTAGTATTTAAGACCGTTTGTTTCTAAATAAATTTAAAAAAAAATGGTTAGTGTAGGTAGACTCCTGGCAAGTGTGTCGCCTTTTTTGCTTTGCGAACTTGGCTGACACATAGATATTAGGGTGGTCCAAAAACTTCAAATTGAGATTTCCGCCTTGAACACCCATATATATCGACATAAAAATGTGGGGTGGCGAGAAGCTTTCAAAAAACAAAAAAAAAATACTTCATATTAAATGTATGGGTAAAATTATTTTTTGTCACCAATTCATTCGTCACTCCCTCATTTTTATGTCCATACACATGGCATTTATTACTAGTGCAAATTTTGGTTGGCCTAGGTCGGTCTGTAAGAAGGGAGTGCTCATTGGCTTCGAAACTAATATTTATGTCACAACTGGCCATAAAGCGGTCATTATCGCACGCTCCGCGCGCGAAAAAACCCACTTCCTGGCCAGGGGTGACATAAAATTTTGTACTTAACACGGGCGGTAATAAAGAAAGCCTCAGATCGCATATTTATCGTCAAATACCTGCGATCTGAGACATTCTTTGTTTTACCGCCCTTGTGAAGTAATGTACTATTTTTCGATTTCTTGCTCTACGTTTTAAAGTGGGACGATTTTAATTGGACGCATTTTTTGCTACTTTTAGATGCTAATGATAATGTTGAAGGTTTTGTCTAGATGTTGAATAAAAATGTAATACTGAAAAAGCTCCAGATTCCGAAATCCACCTGGAAGAAAACAGGACTTTCCCTCCTCATAGACTTCTCTTCAAAGGGCTGGTAGAGCATCTTTCGGCTGACTAAACGAATTTCCATGAATTGCATCTGAAAAAACACCTCGTCTATTTTATTTCTATAAGACAAATATTACTACAAGACTAGTAGTTTGTGAGTAACAGTGACACCAAATCATACAGTTCCTGTAGGTATTTAACGACCTATTATCACCAACTTCTACTACGATTAGGGGGTCAATATTTTAGTATTTTAAATCAGTAGGCATAAGCAACACAGAGAATGGGTGCTCAAGCCGGAAATCTCAATATGAAATTTTTCGACCATTACTACTACTAGATATACAGGGTGGAACAGTACGTGGGACTTTTCTGACCGAGTCGAATTAAAAAATCAAATGATTTCAAGTATCCAACTGTACGTAGCCCAGTGGTTCAAGCATGCGGCTGTCAAGCGGCGGTCGTGGGTTCGAATCCCAGCTCGTACCAATGAGTTTTTCGGAACTTACGTACGGAATATCATTTGATATTTACCGTGAGCTTTTCGGTGAAGGAAAACATCGTGAGGAAACCTGCATACATCCACGAAGAAATTCAAAGTTGTATATGAAGTCCCCAACCCGCTCTGGGCCAGCGTGGGGACTACTGCCCAATCTCTCTCATGTATGAGAGGAGGCCTGTGCCCAGCAGTGGGACGTATATAGGCTGATGATGATGATGATCCAACTGTACCGGTTGGAATGGAGGCGCGCGGTGACACCTCCTCATCTCCGTGGTCCTCCGAGAGGGTCTCAAGAGGACGGTGGTCTGACCGGGTGCCTCCTGGCTCCACGTCATCCTGGGATGTCGACGGTGTCGGGTTCTGAAAATCATCATGTGTTTGCTATTGTAACAAGTTATTTAATTTAAAAAAAAACCGGCCAAGTGCGTGTCGGGCCACGCGCAAGGTAGGGTTCCGTAGTCGTCTACCCTTTACATTATGTGAACTAAAAAGTTCGAAAACTTATATTTACTATGTTTTTGAAAGAATTAACAACATTATCTAAGGTATCAATGGAAATTGTACGAACGTGTGCGTGTGCGTGTGTGTGTGTTAAATTCAAGTATTGTACGAACGTTTGCTTTTGCAAAGTACATTTCTGAAGTTCGACTATTACTCGTTAACTAGTAATGTCTACTTAGCTGTGATAGTTATCCTTTTAAATTCATCGTATATACTACTACCATGATTTTTTTCACATGCCTAGTAGCCACCGTTTAGCTGGCAGGGGGGGGGGGGGGGACACTTGACCATAGCAAAAATTATCACTTAAAAGCTTAATATCACGCTAACCAATTCTTTAATCAAAAAATGCTTCTAGAAACCTTATAATATTTTTAAAAGAGCTATCCAACGACACCCCACACGATGGGGTTTGGCAGAAAAAAAAATTTGCAGCACCACTTTACATGTAGGGGAGGTACCGTAAAAAAATTTTTTTTTAAGATTTTATTCTACCGTTTTGTCGGCGTCATTGATATGTATACTCATGCCAAATTACAGCTTTTTAGCACTAACGGTTACTGAGAAAAACGGGGGTCGGACGGACGGACGGACGGACGGACGGACGGACGGACGGACATGGCGAAACTATAAGGGTTCCTTGTTTACTACGGAACCCTAAAAAGAAACGAAACATAAATAAAAACCATCTCAGCCATCAACACTTTCAATTTAAAAAAACCGGCCAAGTGTGAACCGCAGAATTAAGTTAACAAACCTTTAAAAATAAGTTTTGACTGTTTGTATACCTAACTTTGGGCCAACAAGATGCTTATGTGAAAATTTTAAGACTGTAGTTTGGCTGTAAACCTGTGTAACAGACGACTGACGGACGGACGCGTGAGTGACAACAATAGGGTTCCGTTTGGATTCTTCGGGCACGGAACCCTAAAAACGTACTCAAAAATCGGTTAACCTAAAAATAAAAACCCAATTTAAAAAAGAAGATCCCGTCTTAAAGTTCTACCCGATAACGCCGCTGGCCGTGTTACCGCCCTCCATCCCACCGTATAAAAATAAAAAGAGAGTATTATGATGGGATCCATGAGGAACCGAGGGAACTCCTCAAATGTGAAGGGCACACATATAGTGATTTTATTATTTTCATCAACTAATCAAGCATTTGCATTCAAAAAAGTGACATTTGATGGGGATAAGGATTTCAAATTTTATATTTATTTTGAATTTTAAGTTAATTTTTTAAAATCGTTTTTATGCTCTATTTTAACTAATTCGGGGATAAGGATTTCAAAATGTATATTAATTTTGAATTTAAAGTTATAAAAAAATCTTAATTTCGTCATTATACTCGATTTCGACTAATTCAGGGATAACGATTTAAAATTTTATATTATTTAAATATAGCAATGCAGGTCATTTGCCTTCGGCTTCTGAACCCATCTTAGAGTACTTATAATAAATATGTGTGTAGATAAAGTAATGTATGCAACTGTACATAATTAGGCATTAAAACACTCGTGTGGCCTTATTATGAAACTCGCCATCGGGTCGTTTCATAAAACACTCGTGTTGTGTTTTAATGCCCCTCATTATGTACCAGTTGCATAAACTACTATTATTTCATTGTATGGAATCTAAGAGTGCACCATCTAAGTAGGTATAATAATCTTTCACCAGCCTCCCCCATTGAAGTCGTTTTTTTTTTCTTAAAAATTGTTATGTAAAAAAATGTACTCACGTTGTAGATATCAGCGACGCCGTTCGGAATAGTTTCGCCGACTCCCTCTAGGAAGTATGTGACCATGTTGCCCTTGCCCTTGACATCGACCGTGCCTCGGCAGTGTAGCCTGTAGCCTCGTGACGCCAGGATATCATACACCTCCTCTGTCACCTATGGGAAGAATGGGAGCGTTCGCTTCAGCCTCCAAGCTAACTAGGTTTAGATAGCTGCCGTCAAAACCTACACGTAGCTTAGTTCCCAAAGCACCACATTACCGAAAGTTCTATATTGATTTCTAGATCAGATTATTAAACTGTTAACTATAACCTCCTGAAGTTCAAAGTGATATAACTAGAAGAATTTCACTTTAATGGAATTTATATCTTTCATAACTGGACCAGAGTTGCATTTGTTTTGTTTCATTCAATTTCAAAACAGTAGATAAAGTACGTAGAACTTTATCAACTGTTACATAAGACAAAAATTACATTGCCATTTTTTTGTATGGTGGGTGGTTAGAGGGTATTTCGGAGTCACCTAACTAAAACGCAATTACAGACCTGTAATTTAACAGAGTCGTTTCTTGCAGTACAGCAGAAGACTACAAAATTATGTATCAATTTTTAACTTGTTTTATCTTTTTGTAGTCAACTTTAGCTGCGTGGGGATGAAATGTTCGTCACGTTTTGGACCTTAACGTCATTAAAATAAAGTCGATATTGGATTGTACCCAAAGTGTGTTGCTAATTATAGTAATTATATTACAAATGTGTTTCTGGAAAAAATACCGTAGTAATGTGGTCATTTGAGAATATGCTTAGCTACATTTATTCAGCATTAATCATTAAAACATTTGCCTTGGCCTATTAGACCTCAAGGCTAATCTGTTACTGACTAAAAATAATTCGCTCAGCTTTAACAAAGTAATTAGGTACGGAGTTTCGTCGCTTAAAACAGTTTACTCAGTACGTCAATTACTTGGAAGCAATTTCAGTTACAAACATTGCTTGAAGCTACAAAAGTTGTCGTGCCTTGTTAAGTTTTTCTGTAAAAGACGCCTGTTTTAAGTGATTTCAGCTCCGTTTTACTAAATTAAATAACCGCGAACATCGTTTAATTTTATACAAGTTTATTGTGGTACCACAATCGCAAGCTTTATGTAACTTAAAGGTACATTTTAACTGTCGCTCTGCTGAAAAATGTAAGGACACTCAGTTTCTACAAGAATCGATGATTTCGAAACATTTATCGAATGTCAAGTGATAAAAGATAAATGACTGCGTAAACACAAGCATCAAGAATTGACATAATTCAAATGACTGTGTAAACACAAGCATAGAAAATCCTCCGTATACCCTCGGTGGATCATGCCAACCTGGATGTGATCCAGGAGTCCAGTGGAGTCCATCCTGGATGCGACGTTCACCGCGTTACCCCAGATGTCGTACTGAGGCTTGCGGGCTCCAATCACTCCCGCGACCACCGGCCCGATGTTGATGCCTGAAAAAAAAACCTTAATGTTGCCGACAAATTCGAACACAATATCTAAACCTAAAAAGTATAAAACATACCTAACCATTAATAAGGTAACGTTAGTTGGAATGGAATTCGCTTGGCGCGCTTTGAAAAAATCGCATTTAGCATTCTGCGAACGGGAACTTTTGGTGTGAAGAGTTCCCCTCTTACAAGCAATCAATAAATAAACTATACATAAATGTGTACAAGTTCTAGATGACTGTGTAACGTCTTTGTTCTGTCTAGCATTTAGCGCCATGTAAATAATATATACTTACGTTTAAAATATTTTGTCATGATCATGATATGTAGAAGATCGTACTAATAGATCAGGAACCATATTTAAACGAGTACATCCTTCGGTATTGTCAGATATTTTTAGATTTATTATTCTTGTAATGTTTACAAGGCTCGTATCGATTTTCAGAAACACGTACGTAAGTGTTTTCCCAATTATTGCAAAAATTTTCATAACAATATTTTAACCCAGGACGGCTCCCAGCGAAAAAAACAAAACATTCTTTTGTTATCTGGCCGGGGATCCCAGTCACCGGTAGCGGGCTGCTAGGATGTTTCAATTAACATACTACACGAATCCTTTCACGTAATTCCAGGAAATTACGTTTTTTTTACAAAACGTCTAGTGTATTTTTTTTTTTTTTTTTTTTTTATGTATGACTGAACAGCGATTGGCCTTGGTATGTACGAAAATGTATTTTACACCACACCTTGCCAAAAAGCGCGTTTTTCTGCACGCTGCGCGATCAGAAAAACCCACTTTTTGGCCAAGTGGTGACGTAAAATTGTGTACAAAACACGGGTCGTAAAACAGAAAGCCCTCTCTCGCATATTTGAGACCCTCGCCTGCGGCTCGGGCCCCAAACATCTACGATATCGGCCTTTCTTTGTTTTACAACCCTTGTATCGTAAATAACTATTATTGTACAGTCAGCAGCAATGGTTGCTACGCGGGCGAGGTGCTCAAAATGATCTTCACACATCTTTATTATAAGGGAATAAGAGCGTGTGCAGATCATTTTGAACACCTCGCCCGCGTAGCAACCATTGCTGCTGACTGTACACAAAAAAACAAAAGGTATAGGCAGAACTGGTTATTGTGTGATTATTATTGTATTCCTGGTTATGAGAAACACTTCGCAACCAACACGTGTAACGAAAATATTATTTTCATCGTATTGATAGTTTTATAATGCAAAAAAGCGTTGAGATGGCAGATTTTGCCCATTGATGTGAATAATGTGACATCCGAAGTTCCAACTAGCTGTATAACAGCTTCTACTGGCATTATAACTCTAGTTAAAGCGTTACAAGACCTGCACATACAGTGTGTTCACATATTTGCATTTACTACTATACCGACATATCGTTCATTTCATTCATTGCCCGAATGTTCTACAAGCATGGTTAAGATCTGGATTCTCTATAGAATCTCTCGAAGGCCTTCCCTTTGCAACTTATCCTTCCACTGTTATTTCTCAAATGATTTGACATGTATTTCTTCGGTCTCTATTCCTCAGTTTCTTTCATTTATCTTCTCAATATGTCTAAAGCCCTTATACCGCTATAACTTGAGCTAGCATTATAAGGCCTGTAAAACATTGCATTTGCTTATGTAGCTTAAAAGTGGAACGGCGTTCGTTCGCCAAGTGATTAAAAAACTCATTACAAGCGCCTTTAGGCAAGCTTTCGAATTTTTTGACGGAGAGAATTTTAGTCAAATTGTACTTTAATCTGGATACGTTTTATCCAGAAAATTGAACGTACACACCGTGAAACCATGCCCTAGTAATATAAGTAGGCACAGTGCTTCTTTTATGTTAATGTTTCTCGTATAGAGGTATTAATAATAGTTGGGAAATACAAAACAGTGAACTGACGTATTTTTATCAGTGACCATTTTTTGGGAATGTGGCATACAAATGCTAAATAAGGACACAAATGTCGATTAAACCAAATTAATTTAAACTACCTAGCCTACTACAACACCCACACAATATTTATTTTTATTTAACTCTTGAATAAAGAAATAAGAAATAAGTTGAAGCATGTTTCTAGACTACCTTTGCGAGTTTTATCTATTATTAATACGTGAATAATTTATTTTTTAATACAGTTGCTCAAAAAGTGGTACTTTATGTAGCTGTATATCGTGCGCAAAGTTGGATTTCGCGCACTAGTGCTTTTTACTTTTCCAACTTTTTTAAATTTATTGTTGACCCAAGCCAAAGGGTTTTAGGTTCAGTCACTTTACTTATTTATTTAATAAAGCAAAGGCCATTAAAAGTAACCTTCTATAATATTTAAAACATTAAAAAGGCATATTAAACAAGTTAAATGGTTATCAAATATTAAAACATCTAAAACTGTATTCAGAAAGTTGACTGATTGAGTAAATTAATGACCGGAAACAGTATTATGCGAGACCTCTAATTAATAGAGTATTATGGAAGACCGTCGCGCCGGATGTGAATGAACGCTTGTCTTTTTTCGCCAAAAAATACATTTAGTTACTTAAAAATCAAATAGAAATTAATTATAAAATGAAAAATAATGATTTATTAATATTTACATGTAATTAAACTACCATGTGACATAAAATCTCCTCCAAAATAGTATTTGATTTGGCTGAATGCTGACAACCATGGCCTGTTAAAAAAAGTCAATCAATTAAAAGTTAAACCGACTTTTTAATTCCCGCTTCTTTGTACATGATTTCAAGATTTAATTTTGTAGTGAGTCGTATTGTTTTAATAATATTTTTGTGATATGTGTGATTTATACAATTGTTATATAAAGTGTATGTCTGTATGTAAACTACGCCAGATAGACCAGGTAAGTACTTAAAGCCCACAATGGCAAGTAAAAGTATTGTGTTTTGTATCTTTTAATAACTGTTTTATTTTAGTTTCTTTGATATTTTTTCGCAACTGTATTAAAAAACGTCGTTTGATACACGTGCGGAAGTGTCATTTTCACTCGTCCCGAGTCTTGTCCCTCGCCCGTCGGCTCGGGCCAAGACAACTCGGGACTCGTGCAAAATGACATACCTTCCGCACTAGCATCAAAATGTACTATTATCTACACTCATATAGTAAAATCCTCTTTAATAAGTTCAAAAACCGTAGATACGAGTAAGCCCCGCTTTATAATATACTCTGCAGGAAGCTTCTCGCGGTTGCGCGCGCGCGTTAAGAAGACCAAATATAATACTCTTACGAGATCACGTACAACCTTAACGACACAGTGCGGGCTGGCGGCGGCGCGCGAGCCGGCCTGTCGAGGCAAACATGGCGCACGCCGGCGAGACGTGCCCACACGAAACACATGAAAGAGGATTTAATATATGGATGTGGATAAAGTAGTGTATGCAACTGTACATAATTAGGCATTAAAACACTCGTGTGACCTTATTATGAAACTCGCCTTCAGCTCGTTTCATAAAACAAACTCGTGTTTTGATGCCCCTCATTATGTACCAGTTGCATAAATTACTATTTCCTGGTGTCAATTAATGTATTTGACACGGTTCCACGGTGAGTCAGCGTTCAACAATTGATCAAAGATGGCGCTCACCGATGCGGATGCGGAAGCTGTTGAAGCTGTGCTCGTTGACGTACTGGAGCTGCTCGCGCAGGCGCAGCGCATAGTCCGCCATTGCTGTCACGTGACGGAAGCCGCGCAGGTCGCGTGTCGACGCTGTCAGTCCTGTTCGACGACAAATCAGTCAATTTCCTTATACTCTTTCCGCCCAAGAAAAACAACTTTATTTCAGCTAAACAATCAATATATATTAGCCATATATATTAGCCAATATCACGTACGTCATGGTATTGTACGTACTGACCTGGTGGTGCCGAAGCCGAGTTTAGCCAAAGCAGCAACAAGGGCGGACTTGCCACTGATTATGATCTTTTTTACCTGATGGGGGCAGTGGTTTACAAGCTTACAGCCTGCCTGGTGAAGTGTCCAACTGCTAAAGTTGTCTCAGGTGTGTCACCGCTCTAAAACACTGCAGAAAAGACCTGAAGCTCAAATGATTGGTACTAACCCGAGGCGGCCAAATGTACGTGGCACCAGTGTTCTTTATTTCACGATGTATCCGCCGGGAGAAGGTGGCAAAAAAGTATACAACCTGCTTGGTGAAGCGTTCAACTGCTTGGGTTGTCTCATGTGTGTTACCGCTCTAAAACACTGCAGAAAAGACCTGGAGCTCAGATGACGTACTGACCCGAAGATCCTCCTGGCGAAGGTGGCATTTAGCCTGACTGGAGCTTCCCTATGAATCACACTAGATGCTACGTTTTTTTTTCTTTTTTTCACATGATTGGTACTGACCCGAAGCGGCCATGTAAGTGGCACGGGTGCTATTCATCTTCCCGATGTACTAGCACTGGTCTTCCGTGATGATTTCGATGATCCGTATTGACCCGAGATGACTGGTACTGACCTGAAGCGGCCATGTAAGTGGCGCCGGTGCTCTTGATCTTCTCGATGTATTTGAACTGCTCCTCGGCCAGGATCTCGTCGAAGTCCGCGATGATTTCGTTCAGGAGGCGGAGGCACTCCACGCCCTCGTTGTTGCCCTCAAGCTCCACGTAGAACTCGGAGAAATTGGGGATGGAGGCGAACATCACGCAAACTGATTCGCATTGCTCGTGGTATAGCTCCTGTAGGAAATTAAGGTGTTATTTTATTTATCATATGGCATTAGTTAGAACCGTGAGATCTTTGAGAAGACAGTACGGTTGCCAGTTTTTGTTGCACTTTTAGCATTACCCAGGGGTCACGTTTAGGGTAGCGGTGGGTACTTTTCCTACGGACCTGGTGCAACTTTGACCCCCTTTGTCAAGTTAGTGGGCAACTTGACTGTTAGAAGTTCTCAAGCCGCCTGAAGGCCTCCAACTTGGCTTAACGACTGCTGCCATAAACAGCAGCCGGGATCAACGGGTTAACGTTTGTTTCTATAGAAAGAACCAATGGTATAATTTTATGTAAATCAAACTTTAAAGAAATAGAACTTAATATGAAATAATTCGTAAATAATAAATTTTAACGCAGGCTTCGCCAATAATAAATTTAAGGGCCACACCGGATGGCTCAAAAATTCTCTTGGCTCTTCCCTCCTCCTTAATCCTCCTCCCTCCTCCTTCCTCCTCTTTCCCCCTTCCTCCTCCCCCTCCTCATTCCCCCCGGTTACTCACATCTATGTTCTTGTCGCTGCAGAGGAAGTGTTGCGCGACGTGCTCCGGCAAGATGTTGGCGAGCAGCTTCCGGTTGTACGCCTCAAGGTGTTCCATGTCCTCCTTCTCGTCTGCAACATGCGACCTTGTTAGCTTGGGGATAGAGTTCAGTTTCAAGTGGCAGAATTGTTCGAACGTGTTTTTAGGGTTCAGTACCCTTCCATGTCCTTCTTCTCGTCTGCAACATGCGACCTTGTTAGCTTGGGGATAGAGTTCAGTTTAAAATGGCAGGTTTATTTTTAATATGTACCCCAGTAGTCCAAACCAACCGGAGCCCTATTGCTGTCACTCACGTGTCCTTCTGTCATCAGTCAGACATTCGACGTTAAGGAAAAACCATTCATCCTTTTCGTTTCAGGAAGATCCCACCTATTGGTGTGTTTTGAAAATGAATTTAATTTTTTACGAAACCACTGGCTGAATTGACATGGTGTGGTATATTTTTGGAATCAGCTCATGAAGCCCTTTGATTTGACAGCCTACTCGGTGGATTTTTGAAGATAATTTTATTTTTTTCATCCAAATAATTGATGACATTATAACATAGAGCGGGAGCACAAAACTGCTCTACCTGGTAAGGGGCAAATGTCTTTCATGTTACCAACAGCCTGCAGTTTCCAAAACAAGTCCAGACCTGCAGTTTCCAGAGAGTTCTCATGGAATGTCAGTCTCATGGAATGCCCCTGGTACAGGTGCAAGTGTGTCATGTTACCAGTGGCCTGTAGTTTCCAGATGAAGTCCAGACGGTAGGTGCTCTCCGTCTGTTGCGCGTGAAGCATCAGCGCGACGGCGGCACCCACGGCAACCACCACGCTCGTCCACTGCTGGTTCAGCTCGTTGCATTGCCACCTGCGAAGAACATTAGCGTTAACACCATCAAATAGATATCTCTCCTTTTATTCTTCTGGAGGTTCAAAAATATGTAAACATACGCTCTAACGTCTTGTCACCCTTAAGACCACACATCCACCATCTGATATACTAGACAAAGTGATAATGTAAATTGCTGGACACATTTTTGACGTTGAATGACATTTTGACGACGAACTTGAATGAACTTTATTTCCCAATTAGGCCGCAATGGCACAAAAATCTACAAGCGTTTGTGAAAAATAAGACCACTCCCATAATGAAAAGCCAAAACATTATCGATAGTCAGTCATTTTATCCCAAAAATATGCTTGATGATGATGATGATTAGTTTCTGTTATTGCATTTTTTTCATGTTTTTTCGCGGCTTCTTCCTGATCTTAAAAATATAATTATTATGATCATGCTCATATTATACGTGATCAGGATCTGTTGGCGACAGAAACATCACACGCAGGGTCAGATGATGACAATACTCACGCCAAGTCTGGCTGGGAGTGCTGCAGCGTCACGCCGACGTATGCCCCTGTGGCTAGCAGCAGAAGCGCTGACTTGACCGAGGTAATCAGGATCTGGTGGGCGGCACACAAGAACATCGCCAGCAGGGTGAGTTGCAGGTAGTGCTGGAACATCATCAACATCATCATCATTTCAACACTAGTGTCGCCTCGCCCTAAGCCACAGAATAAGTAATAGTACAAGCCTAAGCTGGCCCAAGCCGCATATTTTTAATGACATTTTCGGATATCTTACACTCATTCAGAAATGTCACAATAATCTACAGCCTGTTCATCAAAACGCTGGAATAATGAACCATACAACTGCGCACAGATTAGTATGAGATTCGCATTGGAGGGGCGCGTCGTCGTGGATGACACGCACTATAGTCCCTACTCAATTCAGTAGCTAGTCACTTGCTGACCAAACAAGAGGAAAAAAACCGAGCATTAAAAGCCACTTAGCGAAGCCAGTTTGGCCACGCTAATGATCTGCTATAGAGGAAAAAACGGCCGCAGAAAAATACGAAATCATTGATAAAAAGAATCGGTTAAGAAATGCGACCTGTAGAGGAGAACAGCCGGAAATCCGGACATACGAAAGCATTTTTGCCGAAGCTAAAACAGAGACCTTCGTTTGACTCTGTCAATTATTTAGGAGAGACCCGTGATTTTCCTATTGTCGTCAACGGATATACAAATAGTAGGCATTTTTATTTAAAATGAGGATGAAAAAAGGAACGATTAATGAGGATACAAAATACAATGAGTCGATCAGCATACATTTAAGAAGAAATCATTCAACCGTTTCCTGTCAGGAAGAGCCCAAACTTGGTGTGTTTTGAAAATGAACTTTATTTTTTACGAAACTACTGGCATAAATCTAATGGTTTGGTATATTTTTAAATCAGCTTATGGAGCCCTTTCCTTTGATAACCCACTCGATAGGTTATTGAAGAAAAAAAAACTGCTATTGTAATTTGTTTTATTCATAGTGTACAGAAAGCGGAGTCAAGGTCATACATAACCAAGCCGCAAAAGCCATTTAAACAACAAAACACGATCGAAATCGTTCGACGACGTTGTTACGTCTACGAACACTTTATAATACAACAAAGCAACCGCAAAACCTCAGTTTTTGCGTCGCTCAACAACAGATGGCGGGCAAAGTTAAGAGTTAATATAAAATGCGGTTTGGCACCCTGTTTGAATCACGAGCGGCGAGTCACTAGGGCGGAAAATTGATGATATAAAAATTTAACGCAAAACGATGTTAAACTATGCGTGGTTTAACACATTCGATCTCGTTGATGTGTTAGTTCATTATTTCTATAGATTTAAAACAAGCGTACCGAGGGATAAGGCTGAGTTAAGTACTTTTCAGGGCGGATAGTATCCAGCTGCTATCAGCTTATAGAAAACTATACATTCTGTCTAAAACGATTCGGACGCAAGTTACGATTGGGCATTTTAACTTTAAAGTGTACTGTAGGGTACCCCCACTTTTTTTTCGGATATAGGTGATTTTGGATTTCCGGATTGTCCATTGTCCATGGGACACTAAGTAGTGGCACAGTTTGTCGAAATGTTGTATTAAGTTCTACTAACATGCTTAGTAGATGGCCCATTGAGGAAATAGCTTATAAGTACCACAAATATGTATGATTGATCAACTGAAATAGTAAAAAATCACAAAATTGTATGTATTCGGTTTTTGTCCCCTGGACAACTAGATGTACCTAACCACGGCAACGAGTGGCACAAAAAAGTTGATTCAACCAACTACGTGGACATGGGCACGAAGGGAGTTTGCCAAAACTGGAGTCCGGATTCGTTTCAGTACATACTATAGTGCGCGCCATCCACGAAGGCGCGCCCCTCCACAGCCCAAGCCGTACAACTGCGCAGATTAGTAATACTTATTCGTTGTGGAGGGGCGCGTCGTCGTGGATGGGGGGCACTATAGGTATTACTGAAATAGAATTTTCGACCTTCAACGAAATGGGTAGGGAATTACATTCCTTGACTGGTTGAAATTATTTTTGTTGTTGGATTTTGAACCTTATTGTTTGAAAAGTAAAGGAGCTTTTTGAAGAAATTGCTTTGGAGCAATTCGTTCAACTGTAATGATTTTAAATATACCTAGGACACACCTGTGACACGCGAAGGAACGTAAGCGCTGTGGGTGTGTGGGTAAGTATGTGTGCGTGCGCTGTCGGTACACGCGTCAATTGTGTGCGCGGGTGCGTAGCGCGTGGCGCGGACGAATCGCGAGGCGCGCCGGCACCCGATCGGCACCAGGCGGGTCTCTCAGAGACGAGGTAACTGACCTCGCTGCGGGGGGTTCGTGGCCATTCTGTATGTAGGCAGTACTATTATACTATTCTGTGTCTAGGAGATAAAATGGCTGGACTAAATTACCTCGTTCACGGAGTACGGACAGAAGATGATAGTGTCCGTCAGCTGCGCCGGATCCACGTTGCTTACATGCAGCGCCTGTCCATATAAACAAGTCTTAAGGCGAGGGGTAGGGCAAGGCATTCTCCGTACACACATTATGCAAGTTTTATTCGTTGGTTTTGGCACTCACTATTATTATTTCCTTTTTTGTTGTAAATATTGGATACTAGTTTTTGCCCGCGACTTCGTCCGCGTGGAACTCGTTCATCGCGATATAATGCACTCGTATACCTGCCACCGTCACCGCAGCCTATGGACACCTGTAAACCCAGCGGCGCGCCACACGTACAGAGTGGTGTGTGGGGTGTCTTACACAGGTAAATTCAGATCTTATTTAAACATTTTAGCGGGTCCGATTCCCGGTTCATTAGTATTTTTTTCAAAATCTGTGAAAGCAGTTGAAAGCATTATTAAATTTTTAAAGGGTCGGCAACGCGCATGTGTCTCCCCTGGAGTTGCAAGCGTCAATAGGCTGCGGTAACTGCTCACCATCAGGCGGGCTTTTAGAGAATTAGGAACTATAGGGTACAGGGTGACATAATGAACATACCATCAGCACTTGCACCTGCAGCAGCACAGCCCCCAGGTGTAAGAAAGAGAGGGCCTGCGCCAGCGTCCTGTTGGAGTGGATGCGCTGGGAAAAGCCGCGCAGCCCGGCGCTGGTGTGCTGGACGAGATACAACAAAAACATTACATCATTTGGGTCAATCAACTATTTCTTGTCACTCGTTACCATGGTTACGTCTCCTGGGTCACTCTTAAAAATTGTGATTTTACCTAGTTTAATCCTACTAAACATGATTTTTAGCGATGATTATAAACCCATTCTGACGTTGCTCATCTCTTGAGCATGCTAGAACTCCATATTATAACATTTTTTCTAAGAAACTCGGTTACTGTTATCTCCTGGCTGACGGGACAGAATAACGACAAGGAAAAGTTGATGGACCCATTTACTCGAATTTAGAGTTTCGTCTCGTTTTGGGCCATAACCACTTGAAAGAACAAAGTGCTCAAAATTTTAAGTGCTTACATTACGTGCATATAAGATGCGTTTATCTACATCCATATCATAAATCCTCTATAATGAGTTCAGGCATGATAAGCGAATGACCACCGTTACAACACTAAATAGGTACATAATTTCATCAAGCGATCGAAGCGAGCTTTTCATTATGAATCATAATTTATGATACTGGTGCGTGCTTAGAAAAGATCAGTACAGTCTTTTTTCTACGCATCAAAAAAAAAAAAAACAAAAAACTACGGCTTATGAAGAATAAGAAAGGCAAATTATTTCCGGCTTCCCTAAGAATGGCATAAGGCAGCGATCGGCAACCTTTTAGCTGTCAAGGGCCACATAGACATAGTAGCTATCGAAATTGTCGCGGGCACAGTGTTAATAGTTTGTGGATTTTATCAGGCAAAAAAAGGTAATAAGGAGGCTCGCGGGCCGCTAGTAAGGTTCTCCTAATGAAGGGAATAAATCACTTTGTAGTTCACGGTACGAGGTTATGTGCATGCCATTCACGAAGGCGCGCCCCTCCGCAGCCCAATACGTACAATTTCGCACAGATTGGTATGAGATTCGTGGATGGCAAGCACTATACATAGCTATACATTCTATATAGTTACCTCGAAGTTAGAGCAGAGTACCAGATAGCAGATGAAGAATATCACCAACCCACAGACCACGACAGTCGCAATACCCCCGGCATTACTGTGAAACAACACCATAGGTACATCAAACACAATCGATTATAAATAGTACTTAGTAGTCAGCAACCTTGCACGTACAAGCACATACGGTTTAGACAGTGTGTATGTAATATAAACTCTATTGCACAAGATTTAAAGTAGAATACCCAATGGAACAAGAATATTCTCGGTGCCATACTTTTAAAGCAATTTTAATACCTGTAATGAGTTATGGCTTAAACTGACAATACCTATTCTTCATTAAAGTGATTTTTTGATAAAAAAATGCTGAATTCATATCCTTATCGGAAAGAAAGACTAATTCTTTTGAATTAGTTCTGTCAAATCAAAAAGGTATTTCAAGGATTGTCATAACTTACAATCAAATACAATCCTAAATTCCGGAATTTGTACATCAAAATACAATCCCATTTTATTAAAGAATTTGCATATTTATTTTAATACCTACATTTAAACAAATATTCACAATAGGCAGCAGTTCTTATTTAATATTTACACCATTTTGTGGAAAGTATAAGTGTGTGGAAAGGAAAGATACCTTGTTAACATACAGAAATTTTCTCCATATTTTCTGCTTTCAAGCAACTCCTATAATATTATCGGAGCGTATCCATTCATAAATTGAAAACGACCACTCCAAGCCCAGTAAAGTAAGTGAGCTCTGTTTGGCACATGTCTCCGATATAGTGTTGGGTAGGACATGAAATTAAAATGAGTTTGTATGAGTACCTCATTTCCAAAAATGAGGTGGTACAATGTCCTACTTCAAATGAGGTGAGGTACCAGTTTAAACATAATATCTGTCGGCAGTAAAAACAAGTTGTTGTATAGTATTACTTAACTTCCCCTACTGCATATAATACTTTTGTATTGTAGGGCAGTTTCAATTTGTGAATGCCCAGTAAGATTAATCTTAAACAATAACTTAGACCACAGCACAACTTTATAATAGACCTTAAATTTTAATTAACAAGGTATTTTGCATAATGATAGTAAAGATTTACATCCTATTTTTATTAAATTAAACAAAAGTACCACATTATATTTCATTCCACTAAAAATCACAGATAGATTCGTAAACGCAACAAAAATTTGACTATTTGACGCAAACGCGTAAGATGTATAAAATCCTGCGGCGCTTACAACCTTTTTGTCGAGGCATGAGCATTGAAGTGAGTACTGCATGTCACAGCCTCACATCACACCGTACATTTTGGGCATCGCGCTCGATGTAATGTTCAAGTAAACTCCCTCATTCACGTACTCATTTTCGGTGTGATAGGCAGTGGGACAAATGAAGTTAGGCGCGAGGCGCGTGTGGGACGTGTGAAGTTAGGCACGAGCACGAGGTGCGAGGTGCTTTGAGGATTGAGGCGTGCTTGAGGTTTGAAGGACGAATGAAGCGCGAGCCGGTGCATGAGCGAGCGAGGTGTGAGTGAGTTCGTACCTCATCAGATATGAAGTGTGACATTTTTGAAGCGCGAGGTGATGCATCAATTGAATGAAATGAGTATGACAAATGAGGTGCCTCACGAGTGAGTAACTCAACACTACTCCGATATCTATACTGACTGGATTACGGTCTAATACACTTTATATTTCACTGAAATGCTATACTGATATATTCTAGACAATGGCTGTGTAAGGTGCTGGCTACTAGATGAATAAGGAGCGATCGAATTCGAATGTAGTTAGAATTGCGTGCAGACAAACAATTTGATGATTCAATTCAGTTTGACTCGACTCGTTACCTACGTCGTATTGCGTCGCATGCGTAGACATCTACGCAAACCCTTATTTCTGATTCAATTCCAATTTTAGTTGCCATTAAAATTGTCATATTGGTTAATGGTAGATTACTTCTCGATTTTGATAATCGAGATACTTTGTGAATTGATTTACCCGAGTTAACTTACTTGCATAAAATTAAATCGTATCGATATTTACCTAACCACAATTATTTTATGGAAAAATTATCACTTTGCACTGGTAACTGTGGACAACATTTGATACAGTTTTTTATAAATAAAATAGTACTGGTAATTTATTGATGATTTAATTATAATACTACATATTTTGCGAAATACAAATAATTCAACGAAGAGACGAAAATATGCATTCAAATCAAATTTATTGGATAATAATTCAATACTATTATTATCATTATAATTATATTATCAAACATGCTATTTGAAATTTTCAAATTAATAAATATATAATGCGATTTATTAAGAGGTAAATGAATATTTAGTTATAAATTAATAACTTGTAAATGCCGTAAGGGTCATAGTACATTGATATTATAAATACTTTTTATTACAGTAAATTAAAAAATAAAAGGTTGCCGATATCTGGAATGCCTAATTGACAATGACGCTTGTCATTCTAGCATAGAGGTTTACTTTGTAGATTATGGTAAACTTTTTGGAATTGAATTAGGAATTAAGGATAGGTATAGTCGTACAGACTCGACGCTTTTGCGATGTGATGTCGCAACACTATGTTGTGGCCGCGCCTTTCTTTATGCAGTTAAATTGAGAACTTAATTAAAGAGGGCTGAGCGATCAAACCAGATAAATAGATAATTGATTTTTGAAATAAGAAACCAACATCCGTTGCACATAGTTCTAGTTTCAAAACATCTCTTACTGTGACTTATCGGGTATGACCACTCAGCCCTTTTATTTATAGCTGACCGCAAATAACCTAATTAAATTGGCCGGATAATCGTTTGTCTGCCACAAAGTCATAAGTATAATAACAAACAGTTTGCGGCAAATAAAAATTATATGGCCGTTTCTGTCGCTGTTATACAAATTTGTATACGACCATCTCGCTCATTCAATAATTCGATACTCACATGTCAAAGGCAAGCAGCTGTACAACGGTGACCGCGGCATACACCACGAGCGAGCACACGAAGTACACCTTCAGCATCCTGTCTCTCTCCGCCGTGTACTGGGGAAAGAGAGGGCGTGTTAAATTAAAATTCACTCACTACTAAAGCTGCCTACTCAAAGCCAAATCGTATTGTGTGTATGCATGCAGGGCCGATTTTTTATCTGTTTAATCGGCCCTGCATGCATACACACAATACGATTTGGCAGTGGCACTGCAAGCAGGGCCCTGCAGGCAGGGCTTTGAGTAGGCAGCCTAACTGTTCTAAATTTTAAATTTTGAACTAAATTTTTCAATTCCATGTGACACTGCGCAGCCATTTTCTGGCAGTTCAGTTCGATCGATCGCAAGGTGTGATCGATTAACATCACCTAATCACGATCTGCTGATCCTATAAAAAAATAATATTTTAAAATTAAATATCTTTCTATTACTATATTTCAACAGTAAAAGGGAATTATTTATCAGTGTACGTGATTGTTCACTAGTTATCTGAAATTGTCTTCAGTGCAGCTTTATTATACCTACAGTTACAAGGCACAATATTGTAAGTTCCTATATTTTAAATCTAATCCATTCTTATACCCTTCGCTTACCAATTAGAATTGTAGGCTAAACGCATCGTATGCTTGTTGATAGATAAATAGATAAAGCGTTTATTTGTTTGCCACATACACACACAAGTTTGTTCAACAATAAAAACAACAAAGAAAGAAAAGGGATGTTGACTCAAAATTTATTATTACTCCATACGAAAGAATACATAAAACTATGCCAAAAAGTGAAAATACAATTCAAATATCTCAAAAAATAACGAAACTACAACCGTTAGAATGTCTTTAGTTCGAGAGAGAAAGCGCTACAGATCAGTGACGTCACTGACCTCGACCGCCATAGTAAATGACGATCGTTCAATACAGAGGTGCGTTTTGCGGAACAGGGATAGAAAATGCCCCCTCCTAAAACTTTGAAGACTTATAATTATGTAATTATTTATTCTTTTGCATTAGTTTTTTCGCTATTTGATTGAGAATTCGATCCTTTTTCTAGAAAATTCGGATTCATTGATTTTCTTATTTGGTGTCAACATCCCTAATGAACAACAAACAAACACAAATCAAAATAAAAAAATAAACAATTATAAATAAAACAGACAGTGTGTTGCAGGTGCCTCTTATTGTTTATTTTAAATAAATACCCTCTTCCCTGGTTCCTGTCTTTTCTTCCGTTCCTGAAGTACACCTGACGAGGCTCACACCCTCGCAATTTTGTCACGGACGCGGGTGAGCCATGGTTGTGTGTTGAGCTATACATGCACATTGTCTATGTGTGCGTCAGCGTAGCAGCTATGAGTTCACGTTGTCCATGTGTTCGTATGTGTCACAACTAAAACAATGGCCAACCCGCGCTCGTGAGATAAAAGTACTATAATCCAATAATAATAGCCATATTATTATTGGATTATAGCGTATTTGCCTCCTGGCTAGATCCTGGCCAAAAGCAATCCTATTTTTAATAAAATATATATATTTTTTAATTTCAATGCTATATTTTTATTTTTATTTAGATTCGAATTGTTACTACCTTCATCTAATTTATAATTGTAGGTAGCTTTTAATTTTGTATTTTGACCTAATGTTTTGTACGCCTCTTGGCAAGACATAGAAGATCACAATTGTACCTAATTAACAACTCTGTATTCAGCGTACCTGTGTCTACAATAAACATGATTCTAATTATTGATTTTTTTCTGATTTGATTCTGATTGAATATTTTAATTTAAAGTTACGTAAATTGAAACATAATTTAAAACGCAAAGTGACGTCACTCCATTACTCCCTTCAATATGTTTAGTTGTAAACATTGAAAAATATTTATAAAATGAAATGGTATTAATTTTAAATGATTTACTAACTATGTTAATGAAACTGAAAATATATTACTTCTGTGATGCAAACAAAAATCATGCGCCATTCATGAAATGTTTGACATTTTATGCAGTGATGTGTACCTAATGTCAGTAATGTCGGTTTTTGATTTGAATTACCAAGTATTATTTGTGCATATTAAAAATTTTTCGTGTTTGGTATCAAAATTCAAAGCATTTTTTCTGCAAATAGGCCTCAAGGGCACTTTTACAAGTAGAAAACTATCTGTATCACAGGAAATATTACAATATTCAATATCTTTACGTAATGCTTAAATCTTTTAAGATAGACTAGATCAATAAAATAATGCAAGTTCCCTATTAGGTAACTGTAACAACATGTTATCGAGATTAAGGTAAAAGTATTAAGTGTACTAAGGCCGGCACTAAAAGGTAGCATAAAACATGACGGTATAACTAATCGTGCTAGCCGGAATCCTGTATAAATTATGCTCTCTGAGAAAAATAGTAGGAACCTTTCTACTTCATTAGCTCATTGTATCATCAATCTATTACTTGGCAAATTTCCAACACAGGGTAACTTAACTATCCCTGACTGTAGCTATGACGTCACAATAATATTGGGAATCCTATATTCAGAGGAAGTAGAAAAGAGTGCCATGTTTTGTTTCTATTACCGACCAAGCGTTTTTTCTCATGGTCGGGTTATAGGCACAGGCACACTTCCATAAGCAATACATTGGACATGCAACCCGGTCAAATAGCGTAGTACAAATATATGAATTATTCTTTCTATTATCCCTGGTCGCTCGGTGTTGCATCTATACCAGTCATTTTACGCTCAAAAAGAGGTATAGAGGGAAATGCTTGGAACACAATTTTTGACTTGGTAACTTAACTTTGTTTAAACTAAGTAGTTAGGCGGTAAATATATCAAAAGTCCCCGCTCATACCCCCGCCACCGCGGCGGCCTCGGCCAAGAAGTAAAGTAGGGAGCCATAAACGACAAACTTCATGTCTTCATTTTGTGACATTAACACGACATACATTTCCGAGCATGTTTGAGAAAAAACTATTATCGAAGGAAAGATAGAGGCGAGGCGAGGCAGGGGAAGACCGAGACGTGCGTTTATGGATCAAGCTAAAGAGAAGGTCAATATAATGTCGTACCAGGAGCCCAAAGCATTGGCAGAGAACAGAACGGAATGGCGATTACTCCACCGACAAGATGATGATGAAATATCCCGTTAGTAATCGTAATCTTAATGTAAAATTTTCTCATATTTCCCTTGACCTTGACGTTAAGTATAGCTTTGAAATTATTATGATGTAGACGATGGTATCTCTAAAGACCTACGTGAAACTGTTTTGTCTAAACATAATTATTATGTTCAGATAATTAACTAAGCGGACGGAGAGTTTTGAAAGTCAAAGGAAATGTCTAGACCAGAGAGTAAAGAAATGTTCAAAGGAGAATTATTTATTTGTTAAATAAAGCTGTAGAGGATTTAAAGTGATCTAGTATTCAGATATAATGAGTTATCAAAAATAGGTATAAGGGCTGGCACTTGCACTATTTCGTAGGTTCGGTTGTTGAATAAAAAATGATCAAGTTAGGCTTGGTTTTATAAGGTATTAATTATAGACCTTGGCGGGCAGTTTTGTCAAAATTTGTACCTACTGAGTTACAGTACTTTTGCCTCACGAGCGCGGGTGCTGAGCCACGGTTGTGTGTTGAGCGTTGAGCCATACATGCACATTGTGTATGTCTACGCACATATACAGCGTTAGAACTAGGTACAACGATGGCTAACCCGTGCTCGTAAGATAAAAGTAGACTATTAAAATTTGATCTGACATTTGGGGTAGGTAACAGATATTTAGGTATATAAAAGAAAAACTAAAAATTTTAAAAACCCCCGACCCAAAAAATAAACTCTAAAAACTAACAAATAATATTTGAAACCTATTATAATTAATAATTATTATCGCCACATATATATTATGTAAGTTCAAATATTTCTATTTTCCATGCGTCGTCGCGTCGGGGGACCGCTAAGTGAGAAAAGAATTTACTCCGAAAAATTCGCAAAATTGACACTCTCTCTCACTTTATTGACGACAGTTTTTCTGATTTAGCGGTCCCCCAATTATTTTGTCCTTTTTAATGTAGGTATAAATATTAGGAAGGGTACCAAATTTCGAATCGATAGGACATATGGAAGGTAGTCAGATCCCCTCATCAACTATTAAAGAGCTGATGATCTTCAAACGGCTGATCACTGATCAGGTCTTTGTTACCTTACCATATACTTTCAATATCATTGAAGTAACACGGTACCAAATTTCGAATCGATCAGACATAAGGAAGTTAGTCAGATCCCCTCATCAATTAGAAAAGAGCTGATGATCTTCAAACGGCTGAACAGATTTTCATGAAACATGGCTAAGAACACTCGGGATAAAATTATCTATGACAAAAAAAAAACTAAACGAAAATCGGTTTTTCCGTTTGGGCGCTACGATACCACAGACATGTAAAGACACATTAAAAAGTGCGTGTCGGACTTCGCACATTTAGGATTACGAACCAACCGCAAAATTAAGTTTATTATAATAGGAAAACTAAGGAGACATAAATATCGCGTTAGACCCGTTAAAACAAACCTTTTAAGTAAACTAAGGAGATTTCAAAGAAACAAAGTCTGTGTATGTTGTCAAAATATACGTACCTAGTAATAAACATTGTCACGCAAGTTCATAGGTCAATGGGAAGTTAAAATATTCTTCGGAACAATTTTTTTGACAGACGACGGATGGACGGGCGTTCCTTGAGTGACAGCAATAGGGTTCTGGTTGGAACCTTCGGTTACGGAATCCTCAAAAAGAAATTCTAACGGATTTTTATTGTATTGTGGCAATGACCGTGACAACTTAGATCTATCGCGTTGTCCTAGGTGGGCGAACTAGACGTGAACGCGACCCGAAGCGAAAAATACCAACAGTCGAAACACATTGCAGTGTCCTACGTGAGCGAACCGCTTCGCACCGCATTCTGTTTCTGTATCACCGTGTCGCTTCGCTTCGCGTTCGCGTCTAGTTCGCCCACCTTTCGCCCACCAAGGACAAGGCGTAGATAAGCTAGATCTACACAGTGATGTCGCCATAGATAAGCGCCATTTAGCGTACAAATGGCAGTTTGATAGGCCTGACCGGGACCCTTTTAGAATTCCACCGGAAAAACTCTAGGATGGTGATGGGTATTATTTTATTCTTTATTCATCCCTCCAGAGCCTACGCATAACCGTGTTTAAAAAATATCGGGCCGTACCGAAGGGTAACTTAAATTGTCGGATAACTTCAGAATCGAATTGCCTGAACTTGATAAGGTCCGGGCGGGTGGGTTGCATAAAACGGTCTGTATGTAAGCGGTGTTCTTTAAAATCTAATTGTATGAAAAAAATGACAGGTTTCTCGGGAATTACAGGTGCCAGTGGCATATTTGTGGTTTATAATTGTAAAACAGAAATCTTACTATTGATCCTACCGATGTGCCAGTACCCAATGGAGTTAACATCTCCTTACAAACGTACTGAAATATAATAAACGGGTCACTCATGTCTTTAACGTCGAATATCGCTCGACATGTTTCGGACCAATACGTGTTCCTTAATCATGAGGTGTAACCGCCGCCGCCGCCGGCCAGCCGCGCGTGCTGCGCGCTCGCGCGCAGTGTGACGTATTGGTCCGAAACATGTCGAGCGATATTCGACGTTAAAGACGTGAGTGACCCGTTTATTATATTTCAATATGGCTGAGACTCACGGGAGTTTTCTATTTAAAATCTCCTTACAGTCTTCTTTAGCTAAAGAAAAAGCCAGTACCTTTGTCTCTAGTTTCTATTTTGAAAGGTCAGGATGAATGGTCTATTGAAAAACTATTGAAGGCCTTTCACAAATAAATATCTCTCTATCTCTCTCTTTTATATTGATCATACCGACTGTGCCACAGTCACTAATAGAGTTGACATCTACAAATAGTTTACTTTAGGCAAAGCAGAAGTCAGTACCTTGGTCTCCAGTTTCTGGTCGCGGAAGGTCAGCGTGAAGGGCCGGCAGTGCTCGGCCCGCAGCCGGTCGATAGAGCGGGCTTCCCAAAGGTCAGCACCAAGGCTAGTGGCTTCTTTAGGTAAAGCAGAAGTCAGTACCTTGGTCTCCAGTTTCTGGTCGCGGAAGGCCAGCGTGAAGGGTCGGCAGTGCTCGGCCCGCAGCCGGTCGATAGAGCGGGCGTCCCAAAGGTCAGCACCAAGGCTAGTGGCTTCTTTAGGTAAAGCAGAAGTCAGTACCTTGGTCTCCAGTTTCTGGTCGCGGAAGGTCAGCGTGAAGGGTCGGCAGTGCTCGGCCCGCAGCCGGTCGATGGACCGCGCGTCGATCGCCTTCATCAGGTAATCGTTCACCTCGTCTTCTGGCTTCTTGTACTCGTTGCCTTGTTCCACCCTTACAAAAAAAAACAATGTGTTTCAATTGGCACTTGGCACACCTATCGCTTTATTGCGTTTGGCTTATAAAACCAACAGCCAGGTGCAAAAAAAATCATACTTGATCGAGCGATCCCTGTTCTTGTCGATGTATATCTTGTGCTATTGTCAAAAAATGGGAGCGAAATTAAAAATCATACGGGACCTGCTTCGCGTCTAGCACTGCGTGCAAGCGCGCGGGCCGCTCGCCGGCTGCTCGGTGATGGCGAAAACGTGATTCAATTACATGATTGACCAAGCAAGTTTCAACTCTGAGTTTCAACGCTACAAAGCACAGGATATACCGGGTAGAGTCAGTCCGACCCAGGTCGGGATTACCTGACTTTCTTGCAGGACTCTACTCAGCTAGGTTAGGTTTAGTGAACCAGCAAAAAAGCTCCCAGTAGCTCGATTACACTGACACCTCAGATTCGGTTGAAGCCGCTCAACTGATTTCACTGGAGCGCAAACTCTTAGAGTATTCCAGTGTTTAAATCCCCGCGTGGTCGTCTCGGAGGTTTTCGCGGATATTCCCCAGGCCACTCTCCAACCGCGCATTCCTATCGCTTTATTAGGCCCAGACTATAAAGCCACAGAGGCAGGTTAGAAATAAATAATCATACGAGTAGATGTATCTAACGTTACAAATAGAATTCCAATCTTTAATTAAAATCACAGAATAACTTTACAAAAATACACACTTGAGTGCCAGAGGAGGTTTTCCCGGGTATTATCCCGTATTTTAGAAACTGACCCTCCATCCAACTAAAATTAAGCTTTACCTATTATACTTTTAGGCACGAATTCGATTAAAACCGCTAAACTGGCTAATAATATTTTACGGTCCTGTGAAGTGTTTAATGCGAGAATAATACCAGTTTTAGATTTAGACCGAACCAAATACAGGCAGATAAGCCAAAAGACTCAACCGTTTTCAAATTTACAGAGAAAATACAACAGTTTCTATAAAAGTAAATCCCTGAGGCAATAAGTCGTATATGGGTTATGTTTGAAGGGATTATGTGCCTTATTTAACTGTGATACTGTATATTGTATTCAGATGATTTCGCTTGAGGGGTTATGCTTTGAACAAACAAAGCCTAGAATAAAGCTTAGGCCACACACAGAGCGGGCGGGCGGGTGCCGCGCGGGAGCGGGCGTGAAGCGGGCGGGAGGTGGGCGGGAGGCGGGCGGGCGTGTGGCGGGCGGCTTTCAAGAAACAGACTGCCTTTGCGCGCCCGGCTATTATAGAATGTAACAACTTGTATTTTGGCATGGTATAATTGGATATTTATACATATAGTTGTTATTTTTAATATAACGAAGTAAAATGAAAATTGTACAATTTTGTTAATAGTCGGCCGACATTTTTAATTTTTTTAATTATATTTTTGTTTTTTGGTTAGTGGTGTTTGTACCATTCAGTACCAATTGATTGGTACCCATATTACTAAAATGGCAGCTGCCACTGGAAAAGGCCAGCCATCTTGAATTCCAGTGGCTGAAATTTTCATTTCCTCGAATGAAATCGTTTACATTGGTCCCTAGTATCACTGAATAAAGTACCTTGCCTTCTGCATATGATGCAGTTTAATTTTGGTAAGCCTTTTGACTAACAGGCTTCTAACAAGAAACGCAAAAATGAAACGCATTTTTATCATGTACTATTAGATTTATCAATAAAATGGTAAGTGATGTACATTGGCTGCGTACTACCCGCTCACGCCAGTCAGCACGCGACCACGAATGTTGCGATACATTCGAAACGTCGGGCAAAACCTTATAAGTTATAAAGGTAAATAAATTATAAGTGTACGCGATTAAGTCCCGTTTTCCAATAATGATAATGCATTTATTTCAGACATAGGTCCATACAAATTTGTTAGTAAATACAATAATAACCTTATGATCTAAAGTATGTTACTAAATACCTAAACTACTAAAAGCTACTTGTTTTCTTTAATACATGCATGGACGTCCAGCGGGCATACAATAATGTGTGAAAATCGTGTAAGTTTAAATCGATATATTGTAAATTAATATTTTGTCCCGCATTTCAATGGACTGGCTCGATGGGTCGACGACATTAAAAATACCGAGGGTCACTCATGAGTGGCGTACTAGAAGAGAGAATATGCTCATCAGTGGGCGGGCGATTACAAGCCGAGTATGCTGACGATGATGATGATGATAAACGACTGTGTTAAAATTAAGAAAATAATAACTACCTAGTAGCTTTGTAAGGGCTCTACCTAGAGGTTCTTTTCTAATACTGACATCTTTATTTACTCACTATTTGAGGAACTCCATAACACAACGGCACGAAACATGTAACAGTGCCTAAACAAATACATGTAGTGACAGAATACGGGTGCGGTTCGCCTTAACGCTTTCTTCTGACGACATGATGAAACATTTTTTATTTATTTATTTAGAACACAAACAGTTAGATATAGTGTACTAACAGACATAAGCTATAAATATTTGAACCTCATCACAGCGGTGAAACTTTTTTTTAAACCAGACGGTGGCTTTGGGCCGGGTCCAATAAAGCGATAAGATTGCGCGGTTGAATAGGGATGTTGACTCAATAAAAAATATTACTTCAACAGAAAGAAGACATAAAACTATGGCAAATAGTGAAAATCCTATTCAAATATCTCAAAAAATAACGAAGCTTTAACGGTTAGAATGTTCGTAGTTAGAGAGAGAAAGTGCTACTCAGCAGTGACGTCACTGTTGAGTAGCGCCATAGTAAATGACGATCGTTCAATACAAAGGTGCGTTTTGCGGAAAAGCGACAGAAAATACCCACTCTTCAAATTTTGAAGACTTATAATTACGTAATTATTTCTTTTTTTGAATTACTTTTTTCGCCATTTGATTGAGAATTTGATTTTTTTGAATTTGTTTGATGTAGAAAATTTGGATTTATTGATTTTCTTTTATAGTGTCATCATCCCTATAGTCCTATAGTCCTGCAGTAGCCTGGTGAAAATCCAGGGGAATCCTGGTGCGTGGTGTCGCGAGCAGTTTAAGCACTGGAATACTTTAACAGCCTTATCCATAAAAAATCCTTAACAGAGCCTTGATGGACTGATTAGCGTTAGCAGACGTTTATGAATCATGTTTTTTGTCATCGGGCCTTAAAGGAGCCTTCAAGGAGGCTCTAACTTTTTATGAATAAGGCTGTAAGAGTTTGCTCTCCCGCGAGATTGGTTGAGCGACTTCAACCGAATCTGAGGTGTGAGTGGAATCGAGCTACTGGGAGTTTTGTCGCTGGTCCACTAAACACTTAACTGGTTAGAATGTAATTATTCTGTGCCAGAAAAGACGTTTTTTATTTTTAAAATGGGATTGCTCTTGGCCAACTTCTAGCCAGGGGGCAAAGAAGAGGCCAACGGTGAAGCGAGCTTACCCAGAAGATTCCTATTCACTCGTGCCTTAAAAAGGCACCCATCCAGGATAAGCTTTCAAGTCGAGCGGCGACCCGTCGGACACCCCAGGTATCGCTGGACCAACGCAGTCGACTTCATGAAGTAGAGGGAGTAGGTGGCACAAATTCGGGATAAGTGGCCTCAAATCGTGTCCACTATAGCCATATAGTAGTTAGATAGAGTAGACTTGACTTACTTATGTTCTTATATCCCCTAGATGGGGCAGAAGACTTCCACAGTGCGCCGCCTTCCCGTTCGGTCTTGAGCTTCGCGCTTCAATTCGCTCCACGTCTTACCTATGTTTTTGGCGTCTGCGATGATCGTCCGCCGCCAGAGGGATTTTCCCGGGATTTTGGGCTGCTCCAAACATCTAAATCCGAAATTCGTATCGTGCCGTCCCCTTCACTCTCGTTTTATACAAGTGCGACATTGAGGGAAAACTTCGTTTGTGGTTCGCGGTAGCCCCCCCCTCCCCCCAGGTTTGCTAAAGGCCACGGCAACGCATACGCTTTCCTTGGGGAGTTAAAGAAGCAGCCACTTACTTGGCAGAGTTCTTGCCGTGTTGCGAGCCGTGTCCCATCACACGCATTTCCTTGGACACGTTCCCGTTTAACGAGAACGTGTTCTGCGGCTTCTTGTCCTGTGAATATAAATACAATAAATACAACTAGTGATACAGTACAATTATCTCAAGAGCGTGAGTTGGCCATTGTTGTAGTTGTGACACATTCGAACACATGGACAACGTGAACTCATAGCTCCTACGCTGACGCATACATAGACAATGTGCATGTAATAGCTCAACACACAACCATGGACCCTAATAAAAAAATTATAAGCATTTTGACACGCCATTTTCAGGCATTTTGACACGCTTTGTATTTAGATCGAGACCAAAGCTGAAACACGGATAAAGCGAATTTACCGCATTTGTTTTTTTGATAACATTTAAGTTACTTAGCATAGACCAAAATGAGAAAAAAGGCAGATGAGAAAAAGTGGCAGATGACTCACCACATCACTAGTGTCGTCCGGCACGGTGAGGTATATTTCAAAGTTGTGGTCATTGAGGTACGCGTTATAGCGCCTGTACACTCTCGCCGAGACACAGCGAGACAGGCTGAGCGCGAGAGTGTACATGTACAACAGGCGGGGTCTCGCCGTTGATTCCCCACCTCCCCCAGCCCCGAGGTAAGGATCCCGAGTGCTCTCGCTCGAGAGTGTACAGGCGGTATTAGAAAAAAATACGAGACAAAATATGGCATATGGGAAGGTGACTCACCATACGGCTGGGTTCTTCCGGCATGATTACTGTACGTCTTATCTAGTGTTGTGGTCTTTGATTGTTGATTGGTTTATCATTCCACGACTTCCCCTACGTTAGAAAAAAATGAGAAAAAAAGGCAGATGACAAGACTCACCACACGGCTGGTGTCGTCCGGAACAATGAGGTACGTCTCAATATTGTGGTCCTTGAGGTACGCGTTGCGCTGGTCTCCGTGGCCGGGTTCCACCTTGTAGTCCTCGCCGAGGCATAGCAGCGTCTCTTTGGTGATGTGGACGCGTCTGTAACAAACATTCATGTCTTGACTACACATCTTTATGTGGACATTCTCGCATCAAATATATATGATGCGAGCATGTCTGAATTCTGAGAGTAATAGGACCGCGCCCCATATTGCGGAATCTCATTGAAACTAATCTCTGGCAATCATTCAATGACAGACGACAATCAGTGTCACTATTGTGGTTTACAGTACAATGACCGATCCTGCTCCGTCCGCATCTAGCGGACTCCCGCGACCTTTATCAGGTCATCAGTCCACCTTGGTCTCCCCACACTGCGCCTTCCGGTCTGTGGTCGCCACTCTTTTATTTTTATTTTTTTATTAATAATGGGATTGCTCTTGGCCAGCGTCTAGCCAGGGGGCAAAGATGAGGCCGACGGGGAAGCGAGCTCATTCAGAAAATGCCTATTCACTCTTGCCTTAAATAGGTCCGGGTTATATGAACTCGGACATACAGATACCAGAAGGGAACTCGAGAGCCTTTCGGCCCCAACGGGCATCGGATCTACGTGCAATGTGCCGCGCCCACTGCCACTTAAGCTTAGCGATTCGAAAGGCTATATCGGTAACTTTGGTTCTGCTACAGATGGCCTCATTTCTGATGCGATCACGGAGCAGAGAAACTCCCAGCATAGCCCTCTCCATTCACCACCATTTAACTACAAATCTTTATGTGGAAATTCTCGCATCATATATCCACTCAGTAACAGTAACCCTGGACGGCTTACTAGCGACCAGACGAGCCTACCCAGCGACTTTTAGGGACTCACCCAGCAACCTGAAGGACTTACGCAGCAACTTTGAAGGATTTACCCAGCAACTTTGACGGACTTACCCAGCGTCTCTGAAAATTATCCAGCAACTCTGAAGGCCTTACCCAGCGACTCTGAAGGAATTACCTAACGACTCTAAAGGACTTACCCAGCGACTCTGAAGGAATTACCCAGCTACTCTGAAGGTGAGCAAGGGACCATGAATGACTTACCCAGCGACCCCGCCGCTCTCCATGTAGTTAGCGAGCGTGACGTCGTGTGACCACACCTAGAACTGCCACTTGCGCAGCCCGAGCACCACGCGGCAGTGCACGCGCCCGGTATGGATAGATTTCTAACCCTGAAGTTTTACCTAGCGACTTGAAGCACTACCCAACCACCATGAAGGACTTACCCAGCAACTTTGAAGGACTTATCCAGCAACTTTGGACTTAACCAGAGAATTTGAAGGACTTACCTTATGACCGTCAAAGACTTACCCAACCACCAAGTATAACTTACCCAGCGACGCCGCCGCTCTCCATGTAGTTGGCGAGCGTGACGTCGTTGGACCACACGTCGAACTGCCACTTGCGCAGCCCGAGCACCACGCAGTGCACGCGCCCGGTGTGGATGCCCACGCGCATGTTCACGTTCACTGCCATCACCTCGCGCACCAGACTGTAAAAAAAAAAAAGATTCTTAGTACAGGAGACGGGAGTCGAATTTACTTGGCTCGTCGGGATTCTTTTATTTATAAGCTTTCACTCCCTAATTCGTCATTTCGAGAAATGATTTTCGGAGTAAAATTATCATATATGTTAATCCAGGCTATAAACTCGTCAGCCGTTTTTGCGTGATTGAGTGACAAACATCATAACATTTTATGATTCATAAAATCTAAACATCAATCACACACTTATTTATTATACACTTTCGCATGTATAATATTAGTAGGATAGGAATCATGTATGGTAACTATAGAGCGTAAGTTAACTATAGTGGTATGAAACATCTTGAGAAAACCTGCCTAATTGCATGCGGCCCGTGGGCTGCCTGTTGGCGACCGCTGTCCTATAGCATTGTACGATTGTCTTCTACACTCTCCTGTACTAGGTGGCCCTGCCTGCGCTAGGAGCTGTGGGGCGCGTCACCGCTACGACGGGCCGTGTTTCTGGCCGTGTGGGATGGTAGATGCTGATGATATTGCCGTTCCCACAGCCTGGGGATAGTATAATAGTCCACTATATACTTACGCGATGGCATCGATCATGTCAAGTCCCATCTCGACGCAGCACTTGGCGTGGTCGTCGCGAGCCTCTGGGAGACCAGATACGCAGTAGTAACAGTCACCGAGTAGCTTGATGCGGAGGCAGTGGTGTTCAGCCGCCAGCCGGTCGAATCTGGGCCGAAAACACTTCATTAGACTTAAAGCCTTAAACACACGTACGGGAATCGCATAAGAGTTTAAGCTTTCCACCGCCATTGACTTGATGTAAAGTCAGGACATTAGGTGCCCCACACGCCAATGACTTTATATCGTTGAAGGCAAGCAACGGGTTACCAAGTAAGGAAAATTTTCAGTCTTTTGCTACGAAGACTTTGGCGTGTTAGGCACAATTCACAGAATCTACTCGTACTATGGCGGTGTTGATTAGGTACATTGCGCGGTTTTATAGGGCGATTGAACTTGTTAGACCACCGTGATCCGCAGTCCTAAGGAAATCGCTATGAGTGCGGCTTAGTGCGGCTTAGTTCGTTCAACATGTCGCTGGTATGGGGGTAGAAAACGTAAAGAATTTCACTAGCGAGGTAAATAGCTCACAGGGCTACTAGAAATATGTAGTGGTTTGTTCCGTTGGGTAGTTATTTTGGGTCCTAATAGCACAAACTGCTAAGATTTTTGAAGTGAAAACTTCTTTAGCGGCGCTGAGCACTTTTTGTGATGGGGGAAAATTGTTAAACTCTCGACGATGCGTAAGACCAGCTAGTTGAACCCTCCTAGTATCGTGATTGCGATGTTAGGAGGGGTCAACTCAGATGTTCACGTCACGTAGCTGGTCTTACGACACGTCAACTGCACTCCAAATTAAATCGTAATCATAAGACTAAAACTCCCAATTTAGAGTGAGCGACATGTGTCGTTGCAACACTTGTCCGCTCATTTCAAATTAAGCTTTTTACGCATACATTTACGGTTCAACTATGTCCAATATCGGATAGCCACACTGACCGATTTCCGTAAAGATCATATTTCAAATAAATTCTCATGGAAAGTAGTTCTTATTGTCCCTAAATACGGTGACAGTTCACGTCAAAATAGTGGCCAAGCGCGATGGACAAAGTACGAATAATTTTGAATCTACTGTTTTCCGATTTTAATTAAAACTTTAACTGATTCTAAGACTGAAGTATTGTCGATTAATGAAGTAGTTTTTAATAAAAGTGGCAGATTTTTCTCCTATGCTTTTGGCAGAGGGGTAAGTATATCAATGGCAGCTCCCGACTTAAATGCTCTAAGGTATATAATATGTAGATGGATTATTCTTTATAATGTCATTGAATTTTCATTTCTGACGGCACTCCCGGAGTGCAACCCGTTGTTTTTTTTTTGAGAAGAAGGGCATAGCAAACTGGCATGTTCATAGACTACAGCCAATTAGAACCCACTACAACTCAATGAGGGCAATCTCGACCCAAAGGGTCTAAATACTTGATCGAGTGACCTCAAGCACGTATTCCTAAGGACAAGTCCTGAATGAACTATACAAATGGCCACCCTACTCGAAGACCCACATACAGGGTATCTAGAAGAAAAACGTTGAATGTTATAGGATTTTGTATGAAGTTACGTCTTTCTGGGTTAAAGTTCGATTCGATTCGTCCCATTCGATTTAGTTGCAGCAAACAAGCTGCAGGCGGCCACAGTTTATGTTGTAGACAGTACGTATTTTATTAGTTTCCATCTGAGAGCAGGAGGCTACAATGTATTTATTACGTGTGAAGTATTCTCACACAATTTACGGAAACTATAAAAACAGTCTAAGTGCGTGTCGGACTTAGCACATTTAGGGTTCCTAACCAACCGCAAAATTAAGGTATAGGTCATAGGTTACTGGGAAGTTAAAGAAATCTTCCGTGACAGACGACGGACGGACGGACGAACGGACGGATGGATCAATAGATTTCCGCATGGACCCTTCGGGGGGCCATTTTACGGAAAGTTGTACACTCGACTTTTTTTTAAAATTTGGATAAAATCGGGTTTTTTCTACTCAGAATCGAAAGCACTTTCGAACCTAATAGGAGAAAAAAAGTGTCCCAAATTTTTCATACAATTTTCAGTTTTTCCATTCCGTTACCACCATACAAGATTACAAACTTAGTATGAAAACGGTAACGGAAAGGAATAAAAAAAATTTGGGACACTTTTTTTTCCCTATATCATTCGAAAGTGCTTTCGATTCTGAGTAGAAAAAACCCAATTTTATCCAAATTAAAAAAAAAAGTCGAGTGTACAACTTTCCGTAAAATGGCCCGGGTACGGACAATAAAAACGGGATACGCAGAAAGTTAATACAGCCTAATGTAAATATCACCGGATCAAGCCGCATCATTGTTGAAGTAATTACGTGATAAACGACTAAAGGCTTGTTCGGACTAGGCTAGTATTTTAGTCTAGTAGCAAGTAATTTAGTAGCTAAACTATTCGCTACTGCCTAAAAATCGTTCGCATTACAGTCGAGTAAAGTTCACAAGTCAGCGGTATTCTGCAGCGAAACGACATTTTCACGCCAACTAATGAACTCGACTAAATCGAAAGGTTCGGACTTGTTTAGCCGGCGGCCGAGTGAGCACGGACGCGTGGTGGGGGGTGCTACTCGCAAATAAACTACTAAAAAAAAATAGAATAAAATGGATTGACTCGACTCAATTACTTACTAATCTACTCGACTAATTGTTTGGTGTTTAGACACGTTTAGCTACTAAATTACTCGCTACTAGACTAAAATACTAGCCTAGTCCGAACAAGCCTTAAGCGACTAACTTGCAATCAATACAAAAAGTGATAAATTCTTTATCTTCTGTTTCCACTCGCGATAATCCGGAGCATAATAGGGCATAGTGCTTTATAGTCCTATATCCCATAAAAACGCAACATTACACGCTCATTACTTCGTTACGGCATTGCCTTAGCTCGACGCGAGCTTACATCTCCGCGATTGCGCGGTTACCCGCTACCTACCACACTTATGTACCGCAACCACCCGCCTGATCGTGCCGGTGTACACTGGATTTTCCCCAAGCTACTTGGAAAGTAGCGGTAAGGCAACTACAAATTTCTATTGCCTTACCGGACGGCGGTCCCGGCTCACAAAGCGAGAGTCAGGCCCAAATAAAAGCCATCCTTATAGCTAACCACCGGGCCTATTTCTCGAAGCTACAAGTTACAAATTACAAGCGGAAGTCTCTTTCTATTACAAGGTATTAAAAAGAGACTTCCGCTTGTAATTTGTAACTTGTAGCTTCGAGAAATAGGCCCCTGCAAGACGACTGTGCGTGGACGTATTTGCGCCACGTTTTGGTTCGACGCCGGGCAGTCCCTTTAAGAGCCCACATATGCACTTTTGCCAATGTTTATCGACCTAGATCTCAACATCTATAGTGATTAAATATCTGTCTTTTCAGTATATTAATCTTGATATATTTTCCTCCAGTCTGTTAAAAGTGAAAACACGATTTGCAAAACATTTCTCGATACTTTTATTTTTCAAACATAACCCTTTTTTTAGATGTTTTTGGTAGGGTCTTTAAAACCCTCCCATCTTTAACAATGATTGTTGTAAAATGATAAGTTCTCAAACCTGATACAAAAGATTATCCTAATAAATGTACGAGTACACGTTTAGAATAAACATCAATATTTACGAAAAACACGCGCTGAGCTTCTGTAGAGAGCGGGATGGTTAATTGAAAACTCACGCGTATTAGAGCGGAACTTTTACAATGCCATTCTACGCCCTCTTAAAGCGATAAGAGTGCACGGTGAGAGAGGGCATAGCCTGAGGAAAATCCACGGGAAACCTCAGACACTACCACGCGGGCGGTTTAAACACTGGAATACTTTGTTTGCGCTCCAGCGAGATCGGTTCAACATTTAACCCCAGATAGATGGGGTACAAGTGGAATTGAACTACTGGGAACTTAACAGCTGGTTCACTAAAAGTTGCCTTCCTAAGAAGAGTCCAGCAAGAAACTTAGCTAGGCCCAATCTGGATTGGATTATCGTAAATATACGTATGTATATTCCGCCATCACTGCCTCTGACTGACACGATCTGATTTTTTTAAGCCTTACATATTTACGCTAAAGTGTCGCTAATATTCGTTTGTATTTATCTGTCACTTTGACATTTTGTATTTGCGGCAATAAAGGGATAAAACACAATTCAGCTAGCAGGGTTTTTTTTAATGGGGGTTAAACATTATGGAGTCAAAATACTGGTGATAACGTAGCTGTGACTAAGGGGACACGTTTGATCGCATTGTCGTGTCTGAATCGTCAATAGAGTGAGCCCCGGAGACCGCAGTGTACAGTTGGTTTATACATATATCTACGCTACCGAAATTTTCATTAATACCTATCCAGATATTCCTGGTGTCGTGCAGACACTGGCACGAAAAAGACACATAATATTAAATAATAACTGTATGAATACATTTTAATTATAAATACACAAAATGATATCTTAACCGAGGCAAAAATAATAAACCATAAAGATAAAAATTTTGGCCCACGTCGCCATCAGCGGGTAGGTTGCCCAGAAGGCTGGCCGCAATGCCAAGCTTATTATTATTTTTGCTGCAAATGGTGTTAAAAGCATGAAAATCGAAACGATTGATCTTTAGGCCATATGAATCCAAATGACGAAAAAAAAACGAAAAGGAGAGGAGTAATGACATCTTTTTTTGTATGGAATTTTAAAAACGAATGTTCTGAAACCTATCGTGTGTAGTATTCAAACGAAAGGGCTTTCTGAGCCAGTTGTAAAAATATATCACATCATTACGTTTAAGTCTTAAATTAAAATGAAAATAAATTTCAAAAAATACCAAGTTTGGGTTCCTCCAGGTTTTTTTTGTAAAATATACCTCATATGGTACCTCATATCCTCATATCTAACCCCAATAAAGCAATTTACATTTAATATTTGATGAAAAGATTCGTGAATAAGCGAATTTTGGCAGGGTTGCAGGTACAGTTGACCTAAATAACATACTAAAAGGACTGGTAGTATCGTGCCTGGAGGAACCCAAACTTGGTATGTTTTGAAAATTATATTTAATTTATTTTAAGACAAGTGACTTAAATGTATTGATGTGATAAACTTTTAGAACCGGCTTAGAAAGCCCTTTCGTTTGATACCACACACACGGTTTTAATTTTTTTTTTAATTCCATACAAAAAAAGATGTCTCTCCTTTTCATTTTTTTCGTCCAACGGGTCAAATTGATTCATATGTCCTAAAGATCAATCGTACCGATTTTCATGCTTTTAATAACATTTGCAGCATCTTTTGGGTGCCGCTAGCACTAAAGTACCACGTGCGACTTGCGTCTTGTGTCCAACAAGACTACACTACACGCAGCAACATGACATAGAACGGAAACATTGTTTACCCATGTATAGTCAGCGTCATATAGTACAGCAGCCAAAGTGGCCAAATAGTTCGTTACACCATACAAAATATAATTATTATGTATCGAAATAGTTCACCACGTTGACTGCTACAATAACTCTGACTGCACCACCACACCCAAGATATAACAAGCTCTATATGTCTAATTATTAAACTGTGAAAGAGAGACAATTTTGCAACTATACAGACCGATCAACATTAAATATGGCGCTGGCAGTTTCTTTTTTTTGAGCCTGACTGTGGCTTTCTAGGCCGATAACGATAACGATAGGAGTGCGCGGTTGGAGGGTGGCCTGGGGAAAGTCTAGGGGAAACCTCCGACACGACCACGCGGGCGGTTTAAACACTGGAATTCTCTAAGAGTTTGCGGTCCAGTGAGCTTGGTTGAACGGTTGCATTTCGCATAGCCAAATCCCTTTTTTCCAATTTCTTTTGTCAGGTTTTTACCTCGTACTTGTGTTTTGCGAATAATATAGGAGGGTAGTTGACCCAAAAAAGGCAATAAGTATTTTAATTTTTTAACAGGGTCAGTCGAGGTTTCAGGTCGCCAACCCCTGTGCGATTTATTTTATTTTTATTTTATTTTATGTATTTTAGGGATAACAAACAACTATATAATATAAGTTTTACAATGTCTTAATGCTACTACATTTACTTTATATATAGCCAACATTATCCACAGATTACTGTGATAATATGTTATGGTTGGCACAAATAGGACAGTATTACATATTTTAATAAACTATAATGTTATGCGATTAATCATTCTATATATTATCTAACATGTACTGTCATTATCGACTAACAGATGACGGTAGTTTTTCATATACGCCGGATCTCCGCCTAATAGGGAAATATTAACAGCGGATATTATAACGATAATAAAAACCGGTTATTACCTCTAGTATTATAAACTGAATGTATATTTTAAATTTTTTTCGTTTTGTTTTATTTACGTTACGCCGAAGGCTATAAAGTGTTATTGCTATTTTATGGTTATTCATAAACATTGGATAGCTGAAGTAGGGAATGAAAACGGGATAGATAAGAGAGGGAAATAAAAAAAAGTGATTTGGGATGAGACCTACAAATTTAAAAAAAACTCGGCTTAGTGCGTGTCGGACTTCGTTTGGACCCTTCGAGTACGGAACCCTAAAAGAAGTGATTTGGGATGAGACCTTAAAAAAATCTAATGACGTCACAATTTTCTTTTTATTATTTACCCATTATAATTTGGGGTTGTAAATTGAGGATTTGGAAACAGTGGGACTTCTGTACTAAGTCGGTAGGTACTATACTTATTCTGTGGTCTAGGCGAGAGTTAATAAACACAGAACCGGGGTTGTTGCCCCGCAATACTGACTTAGACCGACCATCAATCTAAGCGTGCAGGCGCAGGCTCTAATAGACGTCCCCGCTTTATTGATACGAGTGCTCGGCAGTGGAAACACTACCACCACTAGTTTCATATACACTTTAGGCGTTTTGGAATTGGGTCGTGAAAACCGGGGAAAGCTAGCGAGCAATAGGGGAGTGTAGTATGTGTTTTCGTATTGTATGTTGTTAGTACGTTTTGATAATGAAGAGTGGTTGCGGATTTCTGCATTAGTACGGGAGATTGATTAGACATTCCGTTTGTATTTCGGTTTATAGATTGAGGTGTGGAATAATTCTACTAAGGTCTGGTTCCACTTGCGTAAGAAGTTAAGAACTTAATTGTTTTTTTATACAATTTAGTGTTCAGTCTTTCCTGTGGAAACAATACAACCCAAGTTTATTTTGAGGCTATTCTCATATCCGAACATAATTTATATGTGCATTCACATGGACATATAAATTGATATCTGTACACGCATAATGACATATTCTGATTTTGCAAAACGACACATACGGAAAATGACAGAAACGCAACATGACAGACCCGCAAAATGGCACTGGCGCAAAATGGCACGTAGTCAATAGGTATGTGTAGGTTAGGTCCGTTGTTTATCTTCAGAGGCCCGAAACCGCCTATTAATAAGAGCTCCGCTTAGCGGGGCTCCATCGACTCGGGCTTAGATGGAAATGCTTTCGGAAATATTACGTTTCTGGGGAAAAAAAGGGAACGAAGTAATTTCAGTGTCACGCGTAGGTATGTTTAATGTTAAATATAAATACTTTTATTTCGAGGGTACTATCAGAACATAATTTATATGTGTGTGTGTGTGTGCCTTACCTTGCGAAGAGTTCGTTCAGCAGCCGAACTAGCTCCTCGGCGGTGCACTGGTCCGAGAGGGACGTGAAGCCGCAGATATCCGCGAACAGGATGCTGGGACAGACAAACATACGAACATTACAATCATTCACTACCAGGAACCCGCCACGCGGGTGCTGCGTAATTTTTCTCAGACGGCTAGCGCCCGCAAGGCGCTATAAGTCACACTCTTTAGTAGCAAAGGCAGGGTTTTACCACTTTCGAGTTTTTTTTAACCATCTGAGACATAGAATATAGTCTTCAAATCTAAAAAAAAATATGTGTTTCCTAAGGATCTTGTGACGAATTTCATTCGATAGAAAAAAATCGCAAAGTTCCTCCTTTTTGGAATGTAATTTCAATATTATGGCAATATTACTTATTAACATTTTATTTTTTGACTCAATTTAAGAAACTAAATAGTTAAAGACAAATTCGTATGCTTTGTTTTGATAAAATCATTGGTTTAATGACTACATATGTTTAAATGTTTACGAAAACTAAGCGCAGAGCTTCCGTAGAGCCGTGTTAGAGCGGGACGTTTGCAGTGGGACTGCCTTACCTTAAACAATTGAAGAACGTTATGAATGACAGGAGCTGTCTGTGATATAGGGTGCTTCGAAAGAACTTGGTTTCCAGCACGGCAACCACAAGATCGCGCGCGAGCTATCTCGCCGCGAGATAGAATGTCCGTCTTTTTAAATTAGTACACGCAGAAACAGACGGATAGTTTATCTCATCTCGCGGCGAGATAGTTCGCGCTTCATCTTGTGCTATTGTGAAGATAGATCTCAATTTTGTCAGCGAAGCTGTTAAGGAGCTTAATTTTATTTTATACTTATTGTTGACGGGGTATCTTTTTCACGACTTCGTCTGGCTAGCGCATACACGAGAACAACAAACATCACTCGATAAATTGTGACAATCCCGAGTAAAATGTACTTTAAAGCGGCGAAAATAAGGACTTCAATTCCTTACTGGTGCAATTAGAAATCGCCCTTATTTTCATGACGACACATACGAGTATATCGAATTCACATTGATACTGTTCAAAGGGAAACAGAACAAACCACATCCTGTTTTGTGGGTACAATGTGATATGAAGAGCATTTGGTACAAAAGGTAATGTCAATAGCGCGGCGCGCATTTGACATGCTCGCGGCTCGTACTAGTATAGTCGAAGAGCTAGAGCAGCTTATATTTGGTAAAAATGGGATTGCTTTTGACCAGAATCTAGCCAGTGGGCAAAGATGAGGCCGACGGTGAAGCGAGCTCACCCAGGAGATGCCTATTCCCTCGTGCCTTGAAAAGGTCCAGGTTATATGAACTCGGAAATATCTGGGAAATACAAACGCTGGCAGGGAATTCCAAACCTTTTATTATAAAAGATGATAAATTAAGCGCTTGGTTCCAGCTTTTTAGTGGTGCCATTCGGACCAGTTTTTCGTACGGGTATAGTAGAAGAGCTAGAGCATCTTTTTTAGGGTTCCGTAGTAAACAAGGAACCCTTATAGTTTTGCCATGTCCGTCCGTCCGTCCGTCTGTCGGTCTGTCCCCCGCTTTTCTCAGTATCCGTTAGTACTAGAAAGGTGTAATTTGGCATGAACATATATATCAATGACGTCGACAAAACGGTAGAATAAAATATTGAAAAAGATTTTTTTAGGATAAGTACCTCCCCTACATGTAAAGTGGTGGTGCAATTTTTTTTTCTTCCAAATCCCTTCGCATGGCATGTCGTTGGATTTCTAAAAGCATTTTTTGTTTCAAGAACGGGTTTCAGGAACGTGATATTAAGCTTTGATGAAGATACAGACATAGATTAAAAACTGCCGTGTCACGAATAAACGTTACCTACGAGGATAAGTGCTTACAATAATTATGAGTGGTCCTTATTTACCGTTTTTTTTTGTTTTCCCGGGGCACCCGTTCCTTTTGCCAAGTGGCTTAAAAAATTACTGTATTTCAGAATGTTTACTTTTTTTCCATGGTCGGTAGCAACCCCTTAAACTTGAAATATTTTTTTGAAATTATTAGTGTTTTTTCAAGCAGCTATGTAATGAAAATCGCATGCAATTTCATGTTAATATATATATATATATATAAATGGGACTTAAAAATTCTATATTAATAATATATGTTCTAATATTATAAGAGTGGTAGGGCACAACAAAATGTCATCTTGCTTGAATTTGGAGCAGCCCAACCGGGGAAGTGTCCTTGCAGATGACCACAGCTAGATATAATAACATTATTTACTATACTGGTATGTAGTGTTGTGTTCCTGCACTTGATAAAGGGTCGGCAACCGTCTATATGCTGCGTCCGCTTACCATCAGGGATCGTCCTAATACAAACGCGACTACGCGATGATCGCGCGACTTTTACTTAGAATATTTACTAGTAAAAGTCGCGATAATCACGTAGTCGCGTTTGTTTTAGGACGATCCCTGTAGGACACCTATACGAGTTCAATATATTCGCGTATTTCACTCGCTCGATTGCGCGATCATCGCGTAGTCGCGTTGTATTAGGAGGATCCCTCAGGTTGACCGTAAGCTTGTTTGCCACCGTCATTGTATAAAAAAAACTTCAATTACTGTTATATCGCTGGATATATTGCGTGCCGCTTTCATTGTTATTTCATTGGCCCTCGGGAGCATTTAAATATTCTGGCATTATGTGTTATGCGAATGGATAACAGACATTCCCGATCAAGTAGCGTTGTTAAAATATTAAAAGTACTTATAACAAGTCAAATGTATACAATAGGCTATTATTTAGGGTTACGTATTTAAAGGGTGCTAACAGCACCCTTTAATAAACCTCTAAACGAAATAAAATAATCACGCAAATAAGTATACTAATTAGAATTTAGAAAAAAAATCTGTTTCTTACATAAAACACGTATATTCTGATCCTTTTTTCTTAGTATTAGCCTGAAAATATTTTATTTAGCCCTCGGCATGTTGCGGATGTTCACTTTTCAGTGGTACTAATTTATTTTACTGGCAAGGGTTACTCTTTGACAACAGACGTTGGAAGTCATATCATCGAATGTTGTTACGGGAAGATACTTCACTTTCGGAAACTAGCGCCAGCTTTTAGTATATTGTTAGGCATGCCTCCGACCCCGAAACTGCCGGGAGACAATCTCTATCGGTCTCCCGAGTAATGACGTCATGAAAATTGCCGCCGCCGCGATTGGGAAAGCGTCAATCACACCTCACCTTTACCTTTGCAACATACATACAGTGTATGATATCAAATGAAAGCTGAATAAGTACTTTATTATTATAATACAAAAAGCACAATATAATTTATAAATGAACAAATTATAAGCTAAGCTAAAACTAAAGATAATACATATTAAAACATACACAAAAATAACTAAAACTACTTCAAAAACTACGTTTAAGTGGGGTAATTGGCCCTATCTAATATCTAATAAAAAATATCCCCCTAATAAATTAGTGGTTATTGAGTTATCAGTTATCAATAATTTCATCATACAAAATTGGCTTTTAAATACAATAAAAAAAATGGTATCTTATATTTATTTCTAATGGTCAGCCCAGGAAAATGTTGAGCATACTTAGAACCTTGTCACATCGAAATCTAAGAAATATTTAGACTGAAACGTCATAAAATTTGAAACATCTTTAATTTGACAAAGTACTAAAGTGCTCAACATTTTCGTTGGCCCACTGTACCTAACTTTGTCGGTTATTCAACATATATTAATATACGAGTATAAACGTATTAATAATGTACTCTTTGGTATAAACCCGATTTTCACAATATCACAATGTTGATTGTTGTGTGTAGGTTATATTTAGCATAAAACTGGGACCTGGGTACCTAACATTTAACGGTTTTCATGTATACTATATACCCCAAACTGACCCCAAATCATCCCCAAATCCGAAAACCTGCTGCTGCGTGTGGGTACTGGGTATGAAACCTTCGTCAGGGCAATAAAATATTTGAAGCAGTTCCCGTCAACATACGAATGTTCAACAATAGATCCTTACGCTACGTCAATCAGATTTATCAAACTAGCTTATACCCGCGACCTCGTCCGCGTAAACTTTCTCTCCCTTTTACATATCTTCAAGGAATGATTCTCGGGATGAAAAGTGAACTTGTTGTAGGTACCAATTATCATCATAATCCGTCCAGCCGATTTTGCGTGATTGAGTTATAAACATCTGAAGATGTGAACATCCAAACATGTAAACTTTCGCATTTATTATATTACCTAAGTATTACCTAGTAGGATAGACATAATAAATAAGGCAGTCTAAACAAGATAGCGTGTTGTACCGTCCGTTTATGTTACTATCAAAAGTACCTAATAGTCAATAATCCGTCAATAATTGAACCGAGTAAAGCCGGTGCAACTAGCGAACAGGCTGAATACAGACAATAGGTACCGATGCTCGCTCGAACAATGACTTCCGGTGCGGACATCCGAGACCACGAGCTGTGCAGAGTGCATCTTTCATTCGTTACACGACTGCCCAAAAACCGGCCAAGTGCGAGTCTGACTTCGCACATTTAGTTGGTTGGTTTCCGTGCCCCCTTTAGAAATAAGTTTTAATTTGTATGGCTTTGGGCCACCAAGATCAAATGATGCCACTTACTATGAAAATTTTAATAAGACTTTAGCTACACTCGCTTGGCTTTGAAGCTGTGACAGACAATGGACGGACGGATGCGTGAGTGACAGCAAAAAGGTATTTAAATAGCGTAAAGGTATGTATGTACGAGTATGTGAGTTTCTTGGTTCCCCAGAACTTCTCAACGCCTTAACCGATTTCGATGTGTGAATCCTTGGAATCCTTAAGTAAGTCATTCCGAGTAAGTAATATAGGATATGTGACGTTACAATAAAAACAATAGGGCGGTCAGTGGACTCCATTCTGTCGTCCAAAAAAAATTCTTTTTCGATCTTATCAAGTGTATTAAAATGAAGCATTTGTAGAGACGATCTCTAAAATATATATATAATATGTATTTTAAATATGATTTTACGGCATACGGTTCTCTAAAATTAAAATCAAAAATTGCGAAATAAAATAATAATTATAAAGTTTATTTTGGAACTTGTTTTTATCTTTTTAGTGTAGTAGAGTGGGCTCATTTTTGAAGAAGTAGAATACAAGAAGCAAGTCGTGTAACAGTTGGGGTAACAACGTTATCAGAGGGTTTAGACCCTGCAGAATACGGATCTGCCTGTCGCCATCCCCAAATTTGAGCCGGAAGAATGTTATATCGGAAAAGGTGCAGCCCATACAAATTTTTTCGTTGTACATTTGGTAAATCGTTGTTCCGGTACTTTAACTATGGTCCGATTGTTATGGATTTTTGATATGCCGTAAAGAACAATATTTGTCATCGTATCCCGAAATGTTTGACACTCCAGTTCCACGTCTTTCTCCGTCATCTTGGAAAATCTGTCACTTTTTTCAGGTTTTTGCTTGTACTGTCGTTATAGTTCATTTTAGTGCTAAACATGGTTTGGTAATATTGTAAAACACAAAATTTGCTAAAACTTTTGTCTACAAAGATTTTTTCTATGACCCCTAGGGACGAAGATATGACAGGAGATATCATTATAAATTGCCACTTTTTTCTAGTTTTCCTCTCATGTTTACGTTTAAAGTGCATTTTAGCGCTAACTATAGTTCGGCAATATTGTAGATTATAAAATTTTCTACAACTTTTGTATTGAAACATTTTTTCCATGATCATCAGGAAAGAAGGTACGATGTCATCTATGGGGTACTACCGTCAATATTTACTACTTTTTCCAGTTTTCTTCCCATATTTGCGTTTTAGTGCATTTCTCGGTCAGCAATATTACAGAAGACAAAATTATCTGCAAATTCAAAGTACCTACGATCTTCTAGGTATCGTAGAAACAGACGATTTTGTCTTCTGGGGGATTGTAGTGGTATAGATCGGAAAGTGACAGATGCTTTGTCTTGTCGTCTATCACGCTATCACTCGACCATCATAGATCCCTTACAGATTGCGATTTATTGCATTCAAACCTAAATATGGGAAGAAAACTGGAAAAGTAGCAAATTTCGACGGTTGTACTCCATAGATGACTTCATATCTTCTTTCCTAATGGTCGTGGAAAAACTATTTCAATACAAAAGTTGTAGCTAATTTTGTGATCTACAATATTTCCGAACTATAGTTAGCGCTAAAATGCACTTAAAATGTAAACATGAGAGGAAAACTGGAAACAAGTGGCAATTTTTAATGATATCTCCTGTCATATCTTCGTCCCTAGGGGTCATGGAAAAAATCTTTGTACCTAAAAGTTTTAGCAAATATTGTATTCTACAATATTGCAGAACTATGTTTAGCACTCGAATGAACTTTGATGACAGTATAAGCAAAAAACTGAAAAAGTGACACTATTTCCAAGATGGCGGCCAAAGTTATGGCGCTAGAGGGCCGAAAATTTTAGGTTACCATGGCCAATATTGTCCTTTACAACATACCAAAAAACCATATCAATCGGACCTCTGTTAAAGTACCAGAGCAACGATTTACTAAATGTACTACGAAAAATTTCCTATGGGCTGCACCTTTTCCGGTATACCGTACTTCCGGCTCAAATTTCGAGATGGCGACAGGCTGATCCGTATTCTGCAGGGTCCAAACCCTCTGATAACGTTGTCCCCCAACTGTTACATGACTTGCCGCTTGCATTTTTTAGAGACGGCTTTTCCAATTCTGTTCCTGCTCTATAGTAGTGTTTTTATTTTTATAATTATTATTTTATTCTGATGTCAACTTTGAAGCTAATAAAAAGGCGTAAGCTCTTTTAACCCCCGACGCAAAAAGAGGGGTGTTATAAGTTTAACTTGTCTGTCGGTGTATCTGTGTATCTGTCTGTGGTATCGTAGCGGCCAAACAGATGAACCGATTTTCGTTTACTAGTTTTTTTTTATGTCATAGATAATTTTATCCCGAGTGTTCTTAGCCATGTTTCATGAAAATCTATTCAGTCGTTTGAGGATCATCAGCTCTTTTCTAATTGATGAGGGAATCTGACTAACTTCCTTATGTCCGATCGATTCGAAATTTGGTACCGTGTTACTTCAATGATATTGAAAGTATATGGTAAGGTGACCATGGCCTGATCAGCCGTTCGAAGATCATCAGCTCTTTTCTAGTTGATGAGGGGATCAGACTAACTTCCTTATGTCCGATCGATTCGAAATATGGTACCCTTCCTAATATATTTATACCTTAAAATAGACAAAATAAAAGTAAAATTAAAAAAATTAAAAACCCTCGACCCAAAAAATAAACTCTAAAAACAAACAAATAATATTTTAAACCGATTATAATTATTATCGTCACATACATTATGTAAGTTCAAATATTTCTATTTTTCAACCGTCGTCGCGTTGGGAGACCGCTAGGAATATAAAGATAATGCATAAACACATAGAAAACATCCAAGACCCAAGAAGAAATATTCGTGCTCATCATACCAACTAGGTCAAAGTGTTAATAAATGTATTAAACCGTTTAACCCTCCACTAACCAACCCATTTAATCCTAGTTAGGCCTCCCAAGAGACGGAGACGATGGTGAGGGTTAACGAGCTAGACTAACTAAAGTTATCACTGTTTGCTAACTCTGAGACCAAGCCAAATATTAAAACTGTATAATTCAGTACATTATGTATATTATGAATTTATGGTTTATAAATGTACATTTGAAATTACAGTGAAAGTATAATTTAAGGTAATCTGCGCGTAACGTGTGCGGTTAAACCACGTCGGCAGAGGTCAACTCTTGGGTGGGTGCCTGGTCATTAACAGAGCGCTCCCGTGCCTTTGAAAGCTGTCCATGATATTAGTCTTTAAACCAAGTTGGAGGCCTTCGAGCGGCTTGAGAACTTCTGACAGTCAAGTTAGGCTTGTCAAGTGAGTGGGCTCACTTGACAAGCCTATAACTAATCCCAATAAGGTCGAGATTCCCCTCGGGTTGGAAGCTTAGATGGCAGTCGCTTCGGTAAAAACTAGTGCCTTTGGCAAATCTTGGCATTACGTAGCGGACCCCTTCACCTTCAGGATATCAACTATACTGGATAACGCTAGAAGGATGAGATAAACACTTTAGGACCTTATTACAATACAATGGAATAAGGTGCAAAAGTGTAAACGTATCTATGGCGTCGACCCTACAATACAAATACAATACAATACAAATACTCTTTATTGCTTAACCTCAACAAAAATAACACAGCACAGTACATCATAACAATGAGTAGAGGCAAACAAGAGGTGGTCTTGTCGCTAAAGAGCGATCTCTTGCAGATAACCTCAGGGTAGCGGAAATTATATCTAAACATAATGATTCACGGTAGGTAGGTACACTCAGCAAAGAAAGTCCTCCACCACTTTTGGACTGTAACGTACACATAATAGAGTCGAAAAGTGGTAGACCACTTTTTTGGTCGACTGTTCCAAAGTTTCTAGTGGCTAATCATAGAGAAATATCTCAAGTTCAAAAATATCTCAAAGACATTTGAAAAAGCTTTTCAAAGAGGAATTGCTGTCGAAATCCACGCGACTACTCGTCCGGAAAATGGCTCCTACTCGCACTAGTGCTAACGCTTTCTCTGGAAACGCTGCACTGAATAGCATTGTCCCGATAGGCGAGCGAGGCATGACTTTCAATACGTCCTCGGATAAAATGCCGCAATTTATAAGAGGATATTGTTAACAAGAACTTCAATGCAGATAACGTTGTAAAGTTATGATAACAAACCGATCCACCAACCAACACTTTTTTTTCTTTGTTTTTATTAATAATGGGATTGCTCTTGGCCAGCATCTAGCCATCCAGAAAATACCTATTCACTCTTGCCTTAAATATCCAGGTTATATGAACTCGGAAATAGAAACAGCGGCAGGGAATTCCAAACCTTAGCAGTGCGCATTATAAAAGATGACGAAAAGCGGTTGGTTCGAGTAAGAGGAATTAACTAAGGTCAAAAACGCTCTGTTAGAATGAAGTTTTATGCCAATTGGACTTCACGACTTTGTAACGGTCAGGTCCTTAGGTCCTTACTGATTTTAAGGGTTTCGTACCCGAAGGGTCCAAACGGAACCCTAAGCTGTCACTAGGGTTGCCAACCGTCCCGCCTCAGGCGGGACGTCCCGTTTCCAGCACCCTAGACGATGCGTCCCGCAGAGGATGCGTGCGGGACGCCAATTGTCCCGTTTTCAGGCCTCGGCAGAATTATAAGAACTGGAGCGAACATTTTGAGGAAAGAGTGCACAACTTCGATAAATGAAAATAAGTAATTTGTATCCCGCTCCCGGAGGACCGTACATACTTGAAATAGGATAATTTTTAGCTCGGAAATCATCCACTAAGAACGTATATCGCGCGGGAATAAATAATGTATCCTATATCACAATTATACGTTAACAATATTGATAGAGTGCGCGAGTCCCGCATTTTTTAGCCAAGTCCCGCAATTCTACAACAAATGTCCCGCAAATCAGAGCGCATAAGTTGGCAACCCTAGCTGTCACTCACGCGTCCCTCTGTCGTCTCTCACAATATTTTTTACGAAGATTTTTTTTACTTTTCATTGAACTTGAAATTTGGCGATAATGTTTATTGCAACTGTATATTTTACCAAACTAATAGGTACTAATATATTGATAAATGAGTTTTTCTCTGGTATTTCCTTATTTTTCCTAATAAAACCAATTTTATTTTGTGGTTGGTTCGGAACCCTAAATGTGGGAAGTCTAACAAGAATTTAGCTGGTTTTTATAATAAGTTGAACCGTGATATATGCCGAGAATTCTCGTAAATTCTATATCTGATATGTAAGACTTTTTATATCTATTGTTGTCAACGAAATTCGCTGCCGAAATATTTATGAGTGTCACAAACATCTTTAGCTTTAAACCCTTTTGATACAAAGCCAGTCTCAGTACAGTTGATTAAAACGAACCGTTAGCTAAAGGGACTAAATATATAATTCAGAGCCCTCGGCCCCTAGTCTTACAATGGAGTGTTTAAATTAAACATCAGTGGAGGAGCGATGCATTTGAGTGCTTTAGTCTTGACTGTAGAGGGCCATTACTTAGAGAAAAGCTTAATACTTTTATAATTTAAGGGTCCTTATCGGGTGAAGAATCTATGGGGACTAAGTATTTTGTATGTGAATTAATGGGTATGTATTGTTTATCGTACATAAAACACGATAAAGTGAAAAAAAAGGACAAAAAAATAGATCCTCTTTCATCATAATTCGAGCTATCTATCTTGACATTTGATTGTCGTTGCCATCTGGTACAGGACAATTGTGGCTTAATAATCAATAATCATATTATGTTTTATTCGTATTTTTTTGGATTTTTCATTGAAAAATATCGTTTCAAAGATCACTCCAAAAGTAAATGTTTTTACGCGTAAATTCTACTACACACAATAAACTCAAAAAATAGCTCCGTTTATATTTAAAAGTATATAAAAGCATCATATATCTTTTAATTAGTTTATTGGTATTTTCGATTATTTTACCACAATTTGAGTTCAAAACATCTTGAAGGTACACAATGCAACCTCTGTTTGTATGTTCTGAATATAATAAATAGAAAACCAGATGTAAATTATATTTTCTTCCGTTTCACAGCGAGAATATCTGTCGCCCGGTACGACAATAATGCTAGTCGCAAAGCAAGTTTCCAATAAAATGAAAATGCAATTTAAAATATGAAATCTTGCACTACGGGCCAGGAATAAGTTTCAAAGAATTTCCTGTTCAGTTCGATGAATTCGTCGCAACTAGGAGACGATATTTAGGAAATATAAAGACATGTTTAACAAACGCTTTCGATCGAGGTACTAAAATGGTCCTTTCAGACCATAGATACAGTTTAAAAGTAGGCATTAGATGTGCCATCAAGCGACCAGGGGTAAGAGAAAGAATATTCATATAAAATTTACACTACGTAATTTGACCGGTTTGCATGTCCAATGTCTTACTTATGGAAGTGTGCCTGTGCAGTGTGCCTATAACCCGACCATGAAAAAATGCTCGGTGGTGATAGAAATAAAACATGGCACTCCTTTTATTTTCCTCTTATAGGAATCGCAATAAGGCCATTTTCTCTATCAAAGCATGTAAGGCCCCTGTTTTAGACGGGCCACACATTTGCGGAAATTTGTCTTACTCTTACTTTCACGCTGGGAACACTCCCATTGTTGCCATGTGGCAGGAAAAGTATATGCCATCAAAAATATAAATGTGAAAACATGACAAGTTCGTAAACGGTTTCTGTAAGACTGGCAACCAAATTCTTGCAACGGTCTATATCTACTTAGTAGATGTATAAATAAACGTATAAATGTCGTCAAAACAATAAATATGAAAATATGCCAAGTTCGTAAACGGTTACTCAACTACAAGAAGTGAGATCTAACTGGAAAGTTATTTCAAAGCTCCTTAGATCACAGCTCCTGTCATGCATAAAGTTCTTCAATCGATTTATCATATTTTTTTTTTAACATTTTTAACAGTGTGACTTGCTAAGTTTTTACCCACAAACTATAATCCTTGCGTCTGACTAATACCTGTTTATATGGAAAGAGAAAAAACAAATCAGGCCATAGGTGCATCAGTTCAAGAGGATATACCGTCTAAAAAGCTCGGACATCTCGGAACCAACACTAATTTACCTATAGAGTCAAGTGGTTTAAACCCTGACAGTAGTTTGAACTCCCTCCGTTTACCAAGCTAAAGGCCTATTTACATTAGCAAGAATTTGCATAGAAGTTTCTTTACATTGCGTGGTGCGGGCTACCAAGATAAGATGAACACAATTAAACCCTGCAACGTAATGAAAATTCACTGAAAATTGCACGCAAGTTCTTGTTAGTCTAATCCGCGCTAAATACCTTAATAATACAGGTAGGTATGGCTTTGGACACGTACGCCGCTTCCGACTTACATGAAGCGGTTTCCTAACACATTTAACTGGCCGACCTTAGCTGGAGCGAGTACTTGACATTTTGTTGTACAGATTGAAAACTCGGTGCGCTAATAAGACGCTTAACACTTTTATTTAATTCAGTAGTTTAATACGTTCAAAAAGTAGGACATGCTACAACAGATGTTATGTCACAGTTTAAAAGACCTCCACGTTTTGCTTGCACTAAATAGTTGACATAGTTGTAAGTAGTTTAAGGTTCATATGAAACAAGCTTTTGCTCACTATTTCGCCCGTGTAAAACTGGTTATATAAATAAAACTAGCTGTTGCCCGCAACTTCGTCTGCGTAGAGCTCGGTCATCACGTTAGAATTTCTTTTATTTCAGGCGGTTACCTAGTTATAATCTCTGTTTCATACAAACTTCCACTTCCTCAAGGGATGGGATGAAAACTATCATAAGTCCTTTCCTCGGACTCGAACTATATTCACACCAAATTTCATCTAAATCGGTTCAGCAGTTAAAGCGTGAAGGGGTTACAGAAATACTTTAGCATTTTTAACCCGCCACGACTTAGTATGGGTAGGTCAGTTTTTAATATATTTATCTATATTATATCACTAAAACCGAAATTTCTAGTGGCTCACTTCGATTTTTTTTTTTAATAGCCTATTATGTGTCCCACTGCTGGGCAAAGGCCTCTCCCCATATTGTCCAGACGTCCCTATCCAGAGCCTCTTCCTCCCAGTTGGAGACAAATACGTCCAGATCGTCCCGCCATCTCCGTCTGGGCCTGCCTCGCCTGCGTCGTCCGTCGTGTGGCACCCACTTGGTAGCTGCATTAGCCCACCTATCCGGGTGCATGCGACAGACGTGGCCGGCCCAGTCCCACTTGAGCCTGGCTGTTTTGGAATTTATTACTTACTCTTTTTCCATACTAACATTCAACCCCCTTTTTACACCCTTAAGGGATACATTTAAAAAAAACTGCAATTACTTTTCCTATGTTTTAATAGAGAGTCTACAAAAACTTTGAAATTTGTTTTGTTGTATTTAAACAGAGACTCTGAAAAAAATTTGAAGTCTCTCTCTCTCTCTCTCTCAACTTTGAACCCCTCTTTAACCCCGTGAGGGGATGAATTTAAAAAACCGTTGAAATTAGTTTTGTTGTATTTAATTTAAACAGAGTTTCTGTAAGAAATTTTATGTCGATAATTCAAAAAAAATTTGCTTCCAATAGAAACTTTGAACCTCTTTTTAACCCCTTTAGGGGATGAATTTCTAAAAACACTGAAATTTGTTTTGTTTTATTTAAACAGAGAGTCTCTGTAAGAAATTTGAAGTACCTCACTTATAAAAAATTTGCTCCCCATACAAACTATGAACCCCTTTTTTCGAAATTCATCCCCTAAAGGGGTTATTTAGGGGATGAATTTCGAAAAACGCTGAAATTCCTTTTTCTTTACTATTATAAGGAACTTTTATACAAAGTTTTAAAACTCTCACTTTAAAAAAAATTGCTTCCTATACAATATTTCACCCCCATTTTCAACCCTTTAGGAGACGAAAATTTAAAAAACCCAGATATAACTTTCATTGTCTTATTTTAAGGAGTCTTTGTACAAAGTTTCAAGTCTGTACCTTAAAAAACATATTGCCCCCAATACAAACCCCTGCACCCCTGTTTTACCCCCTTAGGGGTGGAATTTCCAAAAATCCCGTCTTATCCCTTGCCTCCGTTATATACCCTAACTACAGTGTAAATATCAAATTTCTAGGACCGGCAGTTTCGGCGGGGCGGTGATGAGTCAGTCATAGATTATTGCTATGAAATTATTTTAGGCACAGACTAATTTATCGATCTCCCATGCAACATTTTCAACATATTTTACTCATTTGTTTCTATACTATACATTTAAATATTTGTTGGCATTATATTTACACACTGTATATAAGTAAATATCACGCATTTTAACTGACGTGATGCGAGTTTTAGTTGTGGTCTACAAAATTCAAACATTTATTCTGCAAGTAGACCTCAAGGGCTCTTTTACCCACACACCATAGCGATGTATTCTTGTTTCGCTTTTTTCGCACAGTATCCGTTACTACTAATGTCCGCCTTCTCACTTGAAACCGAATATATGGTAAATATCCCGTTATGAATCGTAATTCTAACGTAAATAACCAAGTGAGCTTATAATCTTTGTAAAATGTTAATAAATTGTACCTAGCTGTGACTAAGTTGATTACTAAAGATGTTGCTAAGTACATCCTTCCTGGATACATTGTATCTTAGAAGTAAGTACATGGTTGCAATAAATGATCTGTTTATCTGATGTCTTATATAATTCTAAATGCGTAGAACTATCCCGTGGGCCGACATATGTCATTGGGCATAGGTCATTAGTTCCCCAGTGATTCCCTCGCAAATGTTAATATATTCCTATTTGACTGTCTAATAATGGAATAGCAATCTAAACTGGAGATTAGATTTGATCGAACATAGACAACATAAAATTGTGTAGTAAGTGTAATCCTCGAGAGACCGAAAGACAATCTAACTTATTCTAATTCTGGTCTTCCTAACGCGCAAACTAAAAGGTACATTGCAGAACAGAAATACGGATCATATTTCTTAAAATTTGTGCGAGGTTGTGCATTATTTTTATTCTTTTTCTCCTGTCGTGATCTTTATTTAATTACACATCTAAACTATAAAAATAACAGTAAAAAAATAGATTTCCATTTTTAAATCGGACTTGTAAAAACCATTAAAAAACAAAAGTTGTCATTTTTATGGTGGGATCCCGGAAATTGCTAATAAAGTTCGGTAATTAGGAAGAATAGTATATATTACGTATATTATGTAGGTACATCAAAGTAGTGTAAATTATTAAAAAAAACCTATTGTGGTCATTCAAATTTAGGATGATACGAAATTTTAGACCTCGTGTGTAGTATAAATTGTTACACATACAACTTGTTCGGGACGGATGCAAAAAAAAAATAGCGTATTCTTAAATCTTTAAGGAGTAAACAAATCCATTTCACACCTGCAAGAGTCATTGTTGCCCTCGAATGAGGGCTCAAAGTCGTACAACTTATCTTCCCTCATTGAGGACAACAATGACTCTTTTCTCATAGAACGTGTGAAAAGCAGTATGCGCAACTCGGTAAAAATATTATTTTTCTCAAACATGCAATGAAATATTGAGGTTGTTCCTTATTATAGGCTGCGAAGTGTCACGTTTCAGGTTGCGACTAGACGAGAGGCCTTTAAAGGAATTTCATACAAAGTTGCAGGCCTAGGCCTGCAAGATGCTCTTTTTTAATTTCCATTCCACATTCATGTGACTCAGCATCACGGCGTTCAGCCATGAAGACAACTATAAGCAATAATTGATTTTTAGTTCGTTAAGACATTCTGCCACTCCGGTAGGTAATTAAAAAAATACTATTTCTCAAAAATAAGACGGAACAGGAATGAGACGGATATAATAAGACGGAATTTGAATAAGATTTGATAAACATAACCTCAAAAGTATTGAAAATTTGAAACGTCAAAAAGTTCATGCTTTCCCGCCGTTAATTTTTTTAACAGAATCGCAAGTGTATTTTTCAACCGAAAAATGCAAATTATTTAAGAAACACAAAAACGTAGCGTTTCTAACAGAAAAATACTAGTTGAATTGGCTGAATACGACCGGGCATGTACTCTGAAATTCGAAATCCGTACTTCGTTGGCGTCCCTTTCACACGAGAGTGAAAAGGGGTTGCCAAGTCTATACATATGTACTCGGCCGGCAACCCTTTACTTCCCGGCCTCTGTAGTAATGTACTATTGTAACGTAATGGCACCAATTATGGACGGCTTACGAACTCTGTTGACATCTTTTGGCTATAACTCTCTTATTTTATAAGTTTGATGTTAGTTATTTCAAAGAAAATGTAGCTTAATAATCACTAATTATAATAAACATACAAAAGTTTTGGATAAACTTGTAAGTTCCGAGAAAATTGCTCCAAATCTGAAAAAGTCGAAAATCTTCGCAAAATCCTATGATGGACAGACAAAATCCAATTATGGACACCCAATCTTGGACACCTTAAGGTTTAAAAACATTGTAGACCGCCTGCAATTTCACATATAAGTTCCTTTATTTGTTGAATTCCAAACTTTAAAAAAAAGTAGAAACTGTCATATAAAAGGAGGCACAGGTCGTATTCAGCCAAATCAGCTCGTATTTGTCTGTTGGAAACGCGACGTCTTTTTATGTCTTGAATAATTTGCGTTTTTCGGTAAAACAATACACTTGCGATACTGTTAAAAAAAATAAACACACCCCGCTGTTTATTTTTTATTGAGCATGATGTTTTTGACGTTTTAAGGTTATGTTTATCAAATATTTATCCAAATTTTGTCGTATTTCCTCCATTTTTGAGAAAAGTACTATATTAGCCTCGGCCGGAATGGCAATTGCAGGGTTCGTATTATAATTAAACGGACTCGCAAGCTCGTCCGTTTAAACAAATACTCAACCTGCAATTGCTTTTTTGCCCGGCCACGGCAATAATGTATTTTTTTTTTCGGGATAAGGATTCATGGATGAGGAATTCAAATTTTACATTTCTTTAGAATTTTAAGTAAATTTTTTTTTACGAAAAATCATCATTATACTCGATTTCGACTAATTCGGGGATGAGAATTTCAAATTTTATATTAATTTTGAATTCCAAGTTAAAAAAAATTTTTTTTTGAAATATCGTCATTATACTCGATTCCGACTAATTCAGGGATAAGGATTTCAAACTATTTATTTTTAATTTTAATTAAAAAAGTAATGTAAGCAACTGTACATAATTAGGCATTAAAACACTCGTGTGACCTTATTATGAATAGCATAAACTACTATTATGCAACTGGTACATCATGAGGGGCATTAAAACACGAGTGTATTTTATGAAACGAGCCGAAGGCGAGTTTCATAATAGGGTCACACGAGTGTTTTAATGCCTAATTATGTACACTTGCATACATTACTTTATCTACACACCAGTGGCAGAGCGTCCATACAACTCGATTCCCACCGGCTTGCCTAATTTTCAGCCAGTCCAGTTCTTTTAACTACGGCTAATGAAGAATAAGAAAAGCAAATTATTTCCGGCTTCGCTAGGAATATTTTTGACGCGCCGCCACTGCTACACATATATTATAAGTACTCTAAGATGTGTTCAGAAGCCGAAGGCAAATGACCTGCATTGCTTACCAGTGCTACCGGTAACATATATTATTTATAGATGCTCTAAATAGATATCAAATTTGAACTCCTTATCCTTGAATTATTCGAAATCGAGTAAATTGACGATATTTGAAAAATTATAAATTATGTCACACCTAGCCATAAAGTGGCCATTATCGCATGCTCCGCGCGCGAAAAAACCCACTTTCTGGCCAGGGGGTGACCTAAAATTTTGTACTTACCACAGGCGATAATAAAGAAAGCCTCAGATAGCATATTTATCGCCCTTGCCTTCGGCTCGGGCGTAAAATACCTGCGATCTAAGACATTCTTTGTTTTATCGCCCTTGGTAAGTAATGTACTATTATCTACACACATATTATAAGTACTCTAAGATGGGTTATAGTAGCCGGTATCATATAACATTTGAAATCCTTATCCCCGAAATAGTCGAAATCAAGTAGGTATAAGAATTCAAAATTAATATAAAATTTGAAATCCTTATCCCCGAATTAGTCGAAAACGAGTATAATGACGATTTTTGGCTAAAAAATTTTTTTTTTCGCTGTAAATTCAAAATTAATATAAAATTTGAAATCCTCATCCCCGAATCAGTCGAAATCAACAATAATGACGCTCTTTCGAAAAAAAAAATTGTTTTTCTTAAAATTTAAAATAAATGTAAAATTTGAAATCTTTCTCCCTGAATTCTTATCCCAAAAAAAATAACCTATATCGAGCTGACCTTTCGTATCGACTGAATTTTAATTTTCCTGTTCCAAATTAAAAAAAAACATTATAGTACTAAATAGGACATTATAATGAATATTATATTACTGCTGGTAAACTTCACCACAGGTAAGAAAATTTTCATAAGTACATTGATGTTAAAATGAAGGTCATTTGCCTACGGTTTCTGAACGCATTTTAGAGGATTATGATATTTGTGTCGATAAACTACTATTATAATAAAACTGGGTGGCATTTTTCAAACATTTACCTCGCCAATAAATCCGTCCAACATTGGGTGTCCATAATTGGGTAACCAGAATTCTGTATGAAAACCAATCATGGAGAAATTGTCCATAATTGGAGATTAACAAAAAACAGGAACCAGTAATGTACATCCTCTCTAAATCATTCAAATTAGATTCTAATGCAATAAACACTTTAAAAAAGTATTGTTAAATATGTAACGCTTCTCACGAAATCATATCAAAATAATATTGTTTAGAGAAAATAAAGTTTACAATCAAAAACGTAAACCTACTTCCTTAGTTATTTCTGTAAGAAACTTAGGTTATTCGTGAAAAATGCCGGAGCACACTTTTTGCTGCCGCGCCATTTTTAAACAAAATGACCGAGGTGTATGTCATTTGTCAATGTGATACATAGAAGCCTATTCTTTATGCTTAAAGTGTTGCCATGACTATAATACTCTTCCGTTGCTTAATTTCGACCGTGAAAGATTTTTGCGTCCATTACTGGAGCCAGGTCCATTACTGGTGCCACTACGTTAAGATATTTCATATTTTTAGCAGCGAGCTTCATATGCGGTGCGAAGCGCAGTATGTGTCACACAGTCACACGGTACCACGGTAGCAAAATTATTTTCGTCTTGGGCGTAAACACTTGAATCCCTCGCTACGCTCAAGTTTTTATTTAAGAATATTTTGCTTCACTCAGGATTCAATATACCGCCCTCGCCGTAAATATATCATTTTGCTCCCTTGAGACACAATCTTATATTCTTAGTTTACTTTTCAATAGAATAATCATATGTTTATGATGTAATAAGTATGCCTCAATGACACTTTAGCGAGTCGTACAATACGGTAAATTGTCATGAAAATAGTGGTTAATGAACAATAGACTGGCACATATGTAATCTACAGAGATATACTGTACAGTCTCTGATGCCAGACTACAGATAAAAATAAGTACAGATATGTATAGGTACCAACCAACCAACCAAGAATCTCTAATGTCAGACAATTATAAGTAGGTAGAGGTACTGTACCCGGAGATACCCGGACTTGTTATTGTGTGCAATAAAGTGCTTACATACATACATAGGTACATAAGTCTCATCCACCTTTGAAAAGAGATTCGGTTAATTTCGGCTTCATAGAGCGTTGTCTCACACTACCTGTGTGACGCTTGTAAGCCGTCGTCAAAATATATAATAATGTAGAGTTGTTGAAACCCCCCAACTCCAAATTGTTTGATGTACAAAATGGTACATGATTGTTTGACAATACTTTTTCTTGTAGTAGTAACAGGTTGATTTTCAGTTTTTTGCTACGAAGACTTTGGGAGGGAATTTACACAATCTACTGTGGCGGTGAATAGGTTAATAAATAAGATAATTGATTCACGTTCGCCAGTGTTCGGGAATCGTAGTAAACAGCTGCTTGTCTCTTTCCAAAGACCGACGTGCAATTTTTACTGCCGGGTACAGTAACAGGTAAAACAAAAGAAAAAACAAAAGACAATCTTCTCTATCCAGATAGCATCACCATCAGTAGGTAACATAAAACCAACAATACAGGCTTTTGTGAAAGGAACTCATCGCCAGTACGCTTTCTCAATGCCAAGCCTAGCAAGATTCCCCATTGTTTCGATGCGCTGCTGTACGCTTCACCGAAGAGAGACTAGAGAGAGTAACAACCGGATGTTGATTTGACTATTCAGTATTCACAGGAATTGTATACCGGCTGAGAATTCACCAATTTCAGTACATGAGATTCGTGGACTTTTGTTGTATTGGCTGGATAGTGTCCGCTTGATTATCACGAAGCCGGTAATAGCCGGCGGCGCCTCCCGTCGTCGTCCTAACGTGATATTATTTAGTTTTTAGGAAATAAGTTGATGTGTATGTTAGTCTTTAAGGTATTTGTATTATGGGCCACAGATGCCTGAAATAAATGATTAAATAAATAAATAGCTTTTGTAGTCGAGGCTAATAAAGTGATTTACTCCAAAAGGGGGCAAAAATACGAAATTGAAAATTTATTAACCACCAGCTTTTGCCCGCGACTCGTTTCGCTTAGAACTCGTTCATCGGGTTAGATTTAATTTTTATTTTAGGCGCTTATCTAGTTTACCTTCTACATATAAACTTCCACTCCATTCAGGGATGATTTACGGGATAAAAAGTATCTTATGTCCTTTCCCCGGCACTCAAACTATCTCCATACCAAATGTCATCTAAATCGTGTCAGCGGTTTAAGCGTTTAGAGACAATAGACAGACCGACACACTTTCGCATTTATAAAAAAACTATATTGGTCATTTGATTTGGAAGTATATTACATCGCTTCCACTTTCGTCCACTTTTGAAGTCCAATACTATGGTCAATATCTGGGCGAACGAGGTTTGCTCGTCGTTTTCCCGCACATGAGACCTATCTAGATCGATTGTTCGCCCCGAGAACCCCCACATAGCAAATTTCATCAAAATCGTTAGAGCCGTTTCCGAGATCCCCGAAATAAATATAATATAACTATATATATACATTAATAAATATATATAAGAACTGCTCGTTTAAGAAATAAGATATACTTTGGACGCTTTATTCGTAAAAACTATGTGTTAATATTCCTACCTAAGTTACTTAAGTACGGTCATTGCAGACCACAAAATTCACTGTGAAAGGTGCAAAATGAAACTCAAACCACAAGAGAGTAACAGCAAAACTTAATCTCACTTGTAGTCTAATTATACTTATGCCAAATTTCAGCTCAATCCTATACGGTCAAGTTGCTGAAAAAAGTATTTTAAAATTTGAGGAAAACATTACCAAGTGCTTACATACTAATACCATACGAACATTTTTTTTTCAATAGCCTATTTAATGTGCCACTGCTGGGCAAAGGTCTCCCCTCTTTAATAAATAATATTTCTTTTTAAATAAATTTTAATCGAAACCAGTTTATTTTCGGTATGAAACTGGCAGTAAACCTAAACTTTGACACACTAATAGCTACACACAGCACACAACCGAGCAATTAGACATGTATTTGTTCTCATTGAAGTCGAAACACAAAAAGTCGACGCAGACCGTCTCACGTTCCATCTGCGCCCGATTACCGGCCGTGAGGCTGTAATAACCCCCTTTGTGACCAAGATCACAGGGGTATCATTACTGAACAATTTGCTCGCTATTTAGAGACTGAACGCACTTTTTCAGGCGTTCGTTTCTTTGTTGTGTACTTAACGAACGTGAAAAGATGTTTGGATTACTATGTTTTCTACTCTAGCACGCAACTTTCAAGCTGGAGATAGCGGATTCAAAAACAGTCTCACACCACTGGGTATTATAAAAAAAAAACTTATGTATAGTTTGTGCGGTGCTCTAAGGCCAAAGAGCAATAAAACTGTAAGCAATAAAATTAATAGTGCAGCAATGGGAATTTCCATTTCGAATGGTCATAAGACACAGAATTATACGAAATATCATTTTAATATCCTTATCCTAATAATATTATAAACGTGAAAGTTTGTGCGGATGTATGAATGTATGTACGTTCCACTTAATCTCAAAAACTACTGGACTGATTTTGATGAAACTTTCCAGTATTGTAGCTTAGACATCAGGAAAGGACATAAGTAGGCTATAATTTATTTCAAAATTCATCCCTAAAGGGGGTAAAAGGGGGTGGTCATTTTGTATGCGAAACAAAATTATTTTTAAGATAGAAACTTATAACTTGGCTAATAGACTAAGCATAAAAATGGAACAAAACTGTTTTCAGTGTTTTTAGAAATTCGCCCTCTGAAGGGATGAAAAAGGGGTTGAAATTTTGTATATGGAGCATTTTTTTCAAATGCGTAATTTGAAACTTATGTTATAGACCTAGCATTACATTATAAGAAAACTAATTTCAGCGTTTTTGGAAATTCATCCCTTAAGGGCGTAAAAAAGGGGGTTGAATGTTAGTATGAAAAAGAGTAAGTAATAGATTCGAAGTGCCGACTTGGTTATTGTAATATACCTATAGTACAAGATTAAAAACTATAAATACAAAAGCGGGTTATAAATACGAAAGTATGTATGTCTGTCTGTTGTCCCTTCACGCTTAAAAAGCAGCTTGCAATAATTTATTGTATATGGATTCATTTTCTACTCTACTTGACCATAACTAGAAGAGTTAATGCAAGCGTTCATTAGTTTTTATCTAAAAAAATTAAGGCGGTAGGCGTCACCCAGCAAAAAAAAGTACATATTTTTCTGGCGATACCCATATAATTGGAATCAAACGTCACTTAGGTAAGTTCGTTTGATTATTCATTATCGCATACTATGCTGATCAAATAACCGGAGATTATTCAACACAATATTGCTTTTTGGGAAGCCTCAACGTCCATAATGATTGCTAATTCACTTTGTATATACAAATAATGACAGATATAAACAGGGCAGGTCTTTGTAGAAATTACGTTGCGTTGCAAAAACTCTTCCTTACCAACTTACACCACATAAAATTCCCGCGGGATCAAAAGTATCCTACGTATTAAATAATTTTGCAGTTAGGTAATACACATACACTGTTGTTTCACCTAATAGCCTATTGCTATTTAATTTCATCACTTCATCAGGCACCACAACTAATAACTAAACTTTTTTTTGTTCAAATGTTGAGGTATAAAAACAACCTGTTTTTGTAAGAAACTATCAAACATTTTAACGTCGATTTATGCCTAAAGGGCGATATTAGATAGCGGCGTATGAATAGTAGAGGAGGGTCGAGCATTACCATTTTCTGGGCAAGATATTTAAATGTCTATCGAGAAATATATTGACCACCTGGGTTCGGTTACCCCGAGCAGATCTTATTAGGTTTTATTAAGTTTTCTATTTACATTCTTTTACGCGGTATTCAATAAGTTTTTACTTAAGGTTAACTTCTTGGTAAATTATAGTAAGAATGAGTAGTTTTGTAAACATTTTATCACAGACAACCACTTTAGCCCAATCGGTAGACGCCCTGGCTACTAATCCTAACGCTAGCTTCTCATAGATGATGGCATATCCTTGTCCCTATAGGTGTGGAAAGAATCTTTGTACACATAAGTTTTAGCAAATTGTGTGTTATACAATCTTGCCGAACCATGCTTAACACTAGTATGAACGTTAACATGCACATTGTCTATGTATGCGTCAGCGTAGGAGCTATGAGTTGTCTATATGTTCCTATGTATCTCACAACTACAACTATGGCCAACCCGCGCTCGTGAGATAAAAGTAATAAAGGTACTCAGAAATTTATGATCGCTTGGTCCGCCCTGATATATCCGATGACTGTACTAATTAATATCGTGCTACACCCCACGCAAGTTTTGTAAATCGTTCGGCTTAATTCGCAATGGTTCCAACAATCGGGGGGTACAATCACGATCACGCCCGAGACGAGGCCCTTTTGTACTTTGTCGCTGCAAATTGCGATCCTTGTCGTCTCGATGTAATAACAGATAGGCTTAGAGACTCTTGAAGTGGCGTCTAAAGGAATGAAAGTCATTTTTGCTGCCAACCAGCTAAAGGCTTTGTAATACAAAGCAAAGAAGAGATGCTATACAGATCTAGATTGCTTAATGCCATTTAACTTTGTCAGATTTGAGTTTGATTTTACTTTACTACGGATGTGGCAAACAATCATATGGGCGCTTGGAAACAGCCACAAGCGTGTAGCCAACCCTTGTTTGATTCGTTGATTCGTTGTGTTGATAGCTATAGACAGAGAGGGTCCCTAATTCTCGACACTGCACATCCTCAGGACCTCACTCAACCCAGGACCCCAAATTCAAAATCAAATTCAAAAATGTGTATCGAAATTAATCCTCTCTTAAATATGTACCGAAACCTGAATTTGTCGACATAAGAGCAAGTTGTAGACATAATTTTGAGCAAGTGTAGGGTAAATTGCAAAGAGCATGCACCCATGTTTTTTGCAATTTCCCCTACAGACCCAGCTTTTGTATAACAAATGGTTCTGTAGGATAAATTGGTGGCTGCGGTCTAACATATTTTCAACACATTTTCGCAGTGCTATAAAAAAATCCCGGGATTTCCCGAGAACTACCGGGATTCCCAGGACACCCCGGGATTATCGGAAAATTTACCAACGTTTTAGGAAATCTTCTCGGGACTTCCGGGATTTTCCCCGGAATTCCTCTAGACCCTCTGCTTGACGTATCATAGCTTACCTGACGTTCTCGTATCGCTGGATGTAAATCTTGTGGAACTGCTCCTGGCGCGGCTGGCTCGCGATGTCCGCTTTCATCTCCATGGCCACGTGGCGGGGCAGCACTGACAGCAGGAGGCGCTCCTGGGGACAAAGGGACTGTCAGTTTGCCGAGTAGGTATTATTTGAAATTGTCGTACATTAGGTATGGTAAGTTGGGGTAAGACTAACATACTTTATTGAAAGGTGCGGCAAGACTACCAGGTCTTGGTCCCGGTCTTTGGCCCATTTACGAGTACATGATGGAAGCACTTGCATGGGATTTTCATTACATTGCGGGATTTGATCGCCTTCGTGTTACCTCAGTAGCCCGCTGCCCGCAATGTTATCAAAACTGCATGCAATTTCTCGCTCTGTGTAAATAAGCTTTTCCCCACCTTACCTTACATAAGTACAGTCGAGGTCATTAATATGTATACACTTTTTTACCTAATCGAATGCGGTCGCCTAAAATTTGTGAGAATACGCATTCGATTAGGTAAAAAAGTGTATACATATTAATGACCTCGACTGTACTTTAGACCATAATCAGTTCGCGACTGCCCGGTGTGAAATTGTGCCTCTCAGCTCCCATATTAAGTGTTGATCCTAAACAAATTAGAAACTTTTGATGAAACGTCAAAAACGCTCCTCTAAACTTTGGTCCACCATAGGGCGAAGTTGTTGGACAAGTCAAAATGCATAAATGTTGCCACAGCGTGGCCAGTGCTGTTCATATCGATATTATTTAAGGCATTACTAAGTAAAATGGTAAGTAAACTGTAGTGCGCGACATCCACGACGACGCGCCCCTCCACAGCGAAGTACGGCTTGGGCTGTGGAGGGGCGCGCCTTCGTGGATGGCGCGCACTATAGTATGAAAGATCCCGTATCGTAATTCCTTTTCCATCTCAGAATCCTAACTCTGTCGGGCGGGCTTGCCGACCAAACTATGCATAATGTATGGCGGTGGATGTTTGTCGAGGGCGCGCTCTATACAAGCTGGAACATATTGTTTCACACACTAGTAGATTCTAGAACATTTAACATCTGTGGTGTTGAATTTTTCAATTTTCACTTTGATTAAAAAATTGCAACTCGAACCAGTTTTTAGAGAGGAACAAATGTTTGTACCTATGGAAACTACAATTAAAACAACACCTAATGCCTAAAATGAGCGTCAAAGTACAGCATCGCTGCCGAGCCCTGAAAACGTCCCATACCTACTAATTAACAGCGAAATGTGACGTAATTACAAGATATTACCATTGTATAGAAAAACGAGTAATTAGCTGTTCTGGTCGTGAAATATTACGCTTAGATACATAGGTCATTGAGTTACATTTGCGTGATTATAAACTAATAATAAACTTTCGCATTTATAACATTCCTTATTACTCTTATCAGAAGAATATTTTAATTAAAGTCGACGAAAGCATCTTGCTTAAGAGCGAAACAAAAAACTTTGTCACAAAAAGTACTAGTTAATTAAATTAAAACCATCACGAAGACTGAGGACTAAAGGTGTAGGCGACGCGGGGCCACAGTAGTATCACTTTGATAGCTCACGCGAGCGTAGGGTTCCGCCGGCACGTCTCGTGGAACACGGTCGCGTCTCACCAAGGTTCTGCGTTCCGCCGAGGAAATTGCCAGCAACGCTCTTGTCACACCACAACACACACTAATATGAACAGGACCGAGAATCCTCTTAATTAAACCACTGAATAAAATCACTGATTTATTTACACTGATTACTTACAGACTGAACATATATACAAGGCACTATGGTTAACACTAGGCTAGGCACTGCAACTAAGCACTAACAATTAACTAACTGTACTCACAATAATATTACACTTTACACTGAGCACTATTTGCTATTTTTCTTCCCTGGTTCTTCTTTTCACTTTTACGGTACCGCTTATAATCAGAAACTGACTTCGGGGGGCATATTTGCTCGTTTTTATACCAAGAAAATCGAGATTTCTAGATAATCGAAAAATCAAGAAAAGTTAGAAAAGGACAGCATGATCTCTGTCTTAAACTTCGAGAACTTTCGAATTCCGGCGGGCTTTCTAGTACAAAGCTTATTCTACTCGCCAACAGATGGCACTACTTAGTGTCGGGTTTCATAACCAATTTTGCAGTTTAACAAATGTCCCCCTAGATGTCGTTGTTACTTCTGCAAACTGGCTAACGGCGTTTTGTCCTAAATTACATAACTGCGATGAGGCTTCCTAAAAATCTTTTTGCTCGTTTCTCAATTAAACCATATGTGCACGCATTCTAGGTGGCTGTCCGTAACAAAAGGAATATAAATAACCTTTCATCGCGAGAGAAATCCATTAATGGAATATTTTTTATTACATCTTGTTTAAGATCGTATCCTTTCCGTTTCAATAATTTCATTGCCTAGTATTCAATTCCCAACCAACCAACCTTCACCAAGGAAGAGTTTTGGCCGAAGGGAGTCAAGTTCCGGCGTCTTCGCGGTCGGTTACCTGAAACCACGTAGTTGTGTGACACATCGCAGTTTTAGTGTGTTTATTTGTGAAAATTTTTAGGGTTCCGTAACCGAAGGGCGGCCAGATCTATGATGGCCTAAAGCGACCAAGACTACAAATCCACCACTGTAACATGCGACTAAAGTACGCTTCATCTAAAGGTGAGGGCATAGAACAAGTTTAAATAAGTTTACTCCGCGCAACTGGGTTTCAACGCAGTGGACAGAAACTTTCAAGAAAGTACATTTACGAATTATATATAATTTTATATTATTATTTGTATGTATGTATTACCCGGTCACGGGACAATAATGTCCCGGGCCTTTGGGAGGCGTGCGCGGAGCCGAAGTACCGAGGTAGGTACAGAAGTACAAACGATTACCACATAGCCAACACGTAGAGGCCTTTTGACAATTTAAGAGGGTATTACGAACAATTACGAATGAGTCCAGCTAGCGCCACTTGTCAATAATTGTGATTATTTAAATTTAACGATAGAAAAAGGCGAATGGTATTTTATTTTGTATTTAAGTACCTTTTGATTACATCAAACTACTTTTATTATACGTTGCTAGATTCGTCGACTGTGGCTTAATACAATAAAAAAGGCCGTTTTACTTTTGAGCTCGTACTTAGATCGGGGAGAAGAGAAAGCGGTATTTCTTTCACGTACGGTTCCAAGGACGTTAACATTTGAAACTATTTGGGGAAGCATATTACGTTGGTAAATTATTGTTTCGAGATCAATAGTAAATAATAATAAGTAGGTAGGTATACTTAATGTTTCTGGCTGTACTTTTTTTGATAACGTTCTACAGAATTTTTATGATTACGTTTATTTTCTTTTAAACCCCCGATTCAAAAACTTTGGTGTGAAATAAACCAACCCTTAAGTCGCCCCAGTTTAAACAGATTATGCTACATGATCGTAGACGCGTAGCCGACAATATGCGTTCCCTCGTATGTAGAGGCAAAATATTGCCTAGCGCTACGAAAGCTTGGCAGAAAGTTTATAAAAATTATAAATAAATAGTTTTTAGCATACAATTTGTCGAATTTGGGTGATATTTGAAACGATACTTCTTAGTGAAATAAATAAATTTACATGTACGATTTAGAGCGGGTTTTATGAAGTTCCGTTAGACCGAATATCACATTAAATTTCGGTAACTCAGTGCATTTTTTTAACATAACTTATTGAGATATTGTTAAACGTATCATTATGAAATACAGTTTTGTTTAACCAGCCTGGCTTGATAGGCCGGGCCCAATAGACCGAAAGGAGTGTGCGGTTGGAGAGTAACCTCCGACACGACCACGCGGGCGGCTTAAACACTAAGAATAAATAAATACTCTAAAGAAGTTGCGCTCCTGTGAGATTGATTGAGCGGCTTCAACCGAATCTGAGTTGTGATTGGAATCGAGTTACTGGGCGTTATGTCGCTAGTTCACTTAACCTAGTGCACTAGCGCTGGGAAGAGTCCATCAAGAAACTCAGTAGGCCCGGCTTGGATTGGAAATCTAGATTCACGCGGCCTAAGCTAGTAGAGTACTTCCACTTATCTCACGAGCGCGGGTTGGACATTGTTGTAGTTGTGACACATACGAACACATAGACAACGTGAACTCATAGCTCCCATCACGCTGACGCACACATAGACAATGTGCATGTATAGCTCAACACACAACCGTGGCTCACCCGCGCTCGTGAGATAAAAGTACTCTAACAAACAGTAACATAAGAGAGTGACAGCGTTTCAAGCTCATAAATATTAATTATTAAAGTACCGTATTTAACAGTTAATACGATGGGAAAACCTCCATTGTGCCCCTGACGCAAACCTTAAAAGTTGCGTTTGTAAACAGAAGTTGCTTCAAAGCTATTGCGATAGCACCCCGGGCTTGAAACTTTCACGCCAACTTAGTTAGGTACCTTTAGGAAAAAGCAATGGAACAATAGGAAAACCTTAACTAAATGGCGGCGGCATTAAAATGGTCTCCTACCCTTTTTAATTCCGCCGCCATTTAGTTATAATACTAGCGTTCTCTGAAAACTTTGACATCGAGCTGTGTTCGACTCTTTTATTTTATTTATTTTATTTTTATTTTCTTTTTTGGGGCTAACATACAGACGGGTGCAGAATAATAGTACATTACTTACCAAGGGCGATAAAACAGAGAATGTCTCAGATCGCAGGTATTTTACGCCCGAGCCGAAGGCAAGGGCGATAAATATGCGATCTATTGCCTATTTGTTTCTCTGTTAAATATCCTTTGAGTTTGTGTTTGAAGGAGGTAATAGATTGAATTTATTTATGGAAACCAGTGTTGAAATTTTATAAAAATATACTTTACAGGAACTGTAGGGTTCTACAGAATTGATAAAGCAAAAGTCATTTTATTCTGTATATTTACGAGACGTTTATGCGTCCAGCCAATATAATAACCCTTTACTTTAGGTTTGATCTTTTGGTTTGGTTGTACGGTCAACCAATTTGATTTCTGGGCGACTTTGTACTTTGTCACAGTGACATTACTATGAGATCTCTAGCAGCTTTCATATTGATTTTCACTGTGACAAGGTACAAAGTGGCCCAGAAATTAAATTGGTTGACTGTACACACGCAGTAAATAAAACGGCACGCAGTAAAGGCGACGGCCCAATAACTCGATTCCACTCACACCTCAGATTCGGTTGAAAGCCCTCAACCAATCTCACTGGAGCGTAAACTCTTAGAGTATTCCAATGTCAAAACCGCTCGCGTAGTCGTGGCGGAGGTTTCCCCTGGGCCCGGCTTATAAAGCCACACTCAGGTTCAAAAAAATAATATTAAACGACGTCGGTGATCGACATTAGCAGAGCCACGGGGACTGTTAATGTAAAAACTTTTTTAAAAAGGGAACCGCCTACAAATTGTACATAAACATTTTCTCCAGAATGAAATAAATGCTTTTCTGAAAACCGCATTATAATCGGTTCAGGCAAACGCGAGATAATAAACATACGGGTCAAACTCAAAAACTCCTTTCGTCCTTTTTAGACGGTTAAAAACCGGCAAGTGCGTGTCGGATCACGCACAATGAAGGGTTACAGTCCCGACACTACTTGCCCACATTTAAAACCACTATCCAATAGGTTCATTTAATCAAAAAACAGGTCTTGTTTTCAATGGGAATTGGGAACTCACGGCCCCTGCGTCTTATTGTTTGGGCACGACAGTTTATCAGTATTTATTAATGTCCCTATTAATTTGGGGGGGGGGGGGGGGGGAGAGAGCACACTTTACACTACTTTTACAGCTAACATCTCACCAACAGTTAAATAGATATTTTTTTAGAAACCACTATCACATGGATGTAGATTTGTAGATAGTGCCCCCTCAGCCCCCTAATTTCATGTCTTTCGTAATTTTACATCACTTTCATAAACTAAATTTCATATCTGTTGTGCTATAATCTCCGAGTAAATCGGCTGTGATATACGGACGGACATACAAATATGAAGAAACTAGAAGCGTTCCGTTTGTGCCTCTTGGGCTACGGAACCTTAAAAACAACACTCGCGAGGCCTACAGCTCACAGAGCCACAAGTTAAAGTTAATCCATCCGTAACCGTAAGTTGTTGAAACCCGCCAGTCGTATCCTACAAACCAAAACGTAAGCTACGACGCGTAGTATGCATGTCACTCAACCCCTCAGTTGAGCGGAGCGGAACTTTGATCCCGACCGTTATTGTGGCGTCTTTGAGACGTCGGCACGCTTTGAGTTTGAGTGAATCCTGTATTGTTTAGTTTACCTGCCCACAGGCGGTAACAGTACAGTAAACAAATAGAGGTAAGCTTGTCTACCATTTTTGGACCTTATCATCTGAGGTAGGAATTATCGTCAAAACATAAGACTAGAATCTAATTAGCGATACAAAATATTCTTTATCGATATCAATAGACCTTTTTTACTGTTCTACGTCCAGTACAGGAACACAGCCATCCGCCATAGAATACAGACGTCAACCATGTTGACTCGGATAAAAATAGGTCTACGGTCGCCCCCGCCTGTCGTAAAATGCGACTAAAGGGCCGGGACCGGGGCGGCGAGTGCTCCATGTGACGGGGGCCGCTGGTAAGTATATCAGCCCCAGGTAGGGTGGCTCGCTAAAGTAAAAGGTAGTAAAGTGCGAGGGAGGCTCCAGTACTTTCAGTATTAGGCCCTGGGTCCCTCGCATGTGAACGCAGATGGCGGTCACCGTGGATATTTTAGTGGATAGAAATACCACATGACATGACCCAGTCATCCCCAGATGTCTGGGTCCCTGGTTAGCAGGTTTTCTTTCCACGTATTAAAAAAAAGGGCCCTTATTCTACGGTAGCTCACGCGAGAACGTTGCAACTCATATTTACAGCGATCATGTTTGACTCTACCTGGCCATGGTCTTTCGTCTCGCCTATTCTGATGTGTGGGTCTTCTGGCTCCTATTAAGTCTATTAGTCTAGAAGGACCCTCAGGTCCTCATTACCTGCTGCTGGTTCTCCCGCTGCGTGACCAGGCGCAGGCTCGACGCAGTCCCGGGTCTCCAGGAAGGCCCGGCGCTGCGCCAGCTCGCGCGGGTGGTGCGTCATCACGCCGGCAACGTTGCAACACGTCTTTACAGAGACATTCGTTACTTTCGCTAGCCACCCTCATGGTATTTCAATTTCCTCTAATTTCTTCTGAGGTAAGTATCTTCTGGCTCCTATCATGCCTATCAACACTAGCCACCTTATTCATAAAAAAATACAAACCTCCGATAACTAAAATGTGTTTTGTCCCTTTCCCACAAACAGAAATGTCAAATTGACATATAAACACAAACGAATATTAACGGCATTTTAGCTAATATAGGTTTGATGAACTTCAAGGACCCCAGGGTCATCATTGTAATACCTACTGCTGGGTCTCCCGCTGCGTCACCTCATCCTATATAGCGACTGTGTTTACCTGGCCATGGTATTTCTTCTTGTCTCTAAAGTGTAGTTTTTCTGTCTCCTACCAAGAGACTACAGGGTCCTTAATCTACGGTAGCTCGCGCGGAAACGTTGCAACTCATGCATTGAATCTGCCTGGCCATGGTCTTTCCCCTCGCCTTTTCTGATGCGTGGGTCTTCTGTCTCCTATCAAGTCTAAGTAGTAGGTCTCTTAGTACCCCAGGATAAGTATTGTACGGTACCTGCTGCTGGTTCTCCCGCTGCGTGACCAGGCGCGCCTCGACGCAGTCCCGGGTCTCCAGGAAGGCCCGGCGCTGCGCCAGCTCGCGCGGGTGGTGGGTCATCACGCCGGCAACGTTGCACGCAGTCAGCACGATCAGGTTGCAGTACATCTATGGATTATTGGCGTGTTAGTGCAAGCGTGAAAACACATCTACTACATCTAAAATTATCAATGGAGTGGGTGCCGCAAGATGCTCGGAGACGACGTGGCAGGCCAAGGCGGAAATAGCAAGATGCCCTGGATACATTTCTTAATGACTGGCCCGAAACAACTCAAAGCCGGGACGAGTGGAAGTCAAGAGGGGAGGCCTTTGCCTAGCAGTGGGACCCCATATATTTAGGCTTAGAAAAAAATCTACGGACCTTATTACAGAGGTATATCGTTTAACTGAGACCGCGCATGTGAGGGAATAGGCGTAAGCGGGGTGACGTCAAAGGGTAGCGGACGGGTTGGGAGCGGCGGATCACTGCCTAACAGTATCAGTTAAGCACTGCGGGGCTAGCACAACTGCCAATACGACGCGACGCGCGAAGAGTAAAATCTACCCCCCTCTTTGTAATTTGTACATTTCGAGCGAGACAGGAATCGCTGAGTCGCGCGTGATACGACTTGATAGTAAGATGTGCTAGCCCATCAGGGCCCTATTTCACCACGTCGACAATTGTTACTGACATAATATGTCGAGTGAAATTATTTTCTATAGAAATGCATATAAATATGCTAGGCATTTAGTTACAATTGTTTGTAAGACAATTATGTTGTGAAACCAAAATGATTTTTCCTAGTCGACATATTTGTAGATATGTCAGTAAACACTACAAAGCTTGACACAGCTTTAATCTCATGTCAAGATTTACGGACAAATCTACAAATATGTCATCATCATCATCATTAAAACTTAATAAGAGCTTCGCTGTTGTCGGTGGAGTAACCGCCACTCTTCTCTATTCATTGCCAGTTTCTTGACTTCCACAAATATGTCGACTAGGAAAAATATTTTTAGTTTCACAACGTAATTCTCATACAAACAAGGTAACAAAATGCCTATCATGTTTATATGCATTTCTATGGAAGATAATTCACAAAATTATCACATTGTCATCTCTCGCTTGACAATTGTCACTCGATATATGTCACTGACAAATTGTCGACGCGGTGAAATAGGGGCCTGGTCCCACTGTTGGTGAGCAGCGAGTACTTTCATAGTAATTCTACTCGTTATGTCGCTCAAGCGAGTGGAATTACTATGAGAGTACTCGCTACCTACGCGCCGGCGGTGGGAACAGTGCCTTAACCGGTCGACCTATGGTGGTGTGTGGCCGGCGAGTGTCCACCCTAGTGTAAAGGTGATTAATAAAGACCAAGTGTGGGTAGTTCGAAAAATTTGTGCAGCTAGAAGATGTTGATACCCGCTCATGCTAATCAGCTCGGTCCACATTCCCTTTGGTTGATTTGATTCTTATGTAAGTATTGTTGTGATTTGTGATTCATTCGAAACGTCGGACAAATCTCAAAAAGGTAAATAAATTACAAGCGTACGCCATTAAGTCTCGTTCACCAATAATAATGTGTTAGTTGAAATTAAAATCTTAGGGCTTGTTTTTTTTCAACATGCTCTCGTACCTGGAGATAGCTGTCGCGGACCAGGTAGAGGTTGCCAGCTAGGTTGACAGCAGCCAGCAACACGCCAGCAACGCTTGCCTCGTGCAGACGAACTGGCAACGTCGCGTACGTCAGATACGTAAAGAGCACGCAGATACCGGCGCCGACACTCATGGATCTGAAACAGATAGATTATTAACCTTTTCAGCACCATTGACTTGACAAAAACTCAGGACATTAGGTGCCCCCTCCGCCAATGACTTCATATTGTGTCGATCAAGTCGATGTAAAAGCAAGCTACGTACTATCAAGTAAGTTTTATTTCAGTCTTTTGCTACAAAGACTTTGGCGTGTGAGACACTACTTACGTAATTTACTGTGGCGGCCAAGAAGTTAAGGGCGTGCTATGAAAAATCGTTAATTGAAACGCCTTTACATGACTTATCAAAATTTCATCTTATTTTGCATTGCTGGTTGCCTACAAAAAAACTTAAAATCAGCAATTTTGAAAACAATCGAAAATTTATCACTAAGTAGAGTACTTTTATTATATGAGCGTGTATGAGCCACGGTAGTGTGTTGAGCTATACATGCACATTGTATATGTGTGCGTCAGCGTAGGTTACTGATGTGCCGTCGGAAACTTTCCAAAATTGCGAATTTTTCCACAAAGGTAAGTTTCTGAAATTTCTCACATTATTGTATGGGGTTTGAAACTTTCGGAAATGTAAAATGGAAATTTCTTATATTTCTATGAAATTCTCAAGAAATTTCCGAGATCTTCTCCAACTTTTTGTAAACTTTCCGCAACTTGCACATCTGTAGCGTAGGTGCTATGAGTTCACGTTGTCTATGTGTTCGTATGTGTCATATAACTACAACAATGGCAAACCCGCGCTCGTGAGATAAAAGTACCAGAAAAGAAGAAAAGAAAGAAGTAAAAAGAAGTAAGAATAAGGAGGTAAGAATTCTAAAATAGACACATAGAGAAATAAAGATGTCTCCAAATTCAATCCTAACGTAATTTGAATAGCATACCTACCTATTAATAAAACTTGTTGTTCAAAATTCACTTCATTTGTCAACTTCAGAACGTTCCACGTAACTTCGGCCATTGTCGGCTCAAGCAATTAGGACTAACTACAGTTTTGGCAGTTCCGGGCCCGCCGCGTTCCAGGCGACTCGATATAAACAGCTCATTACACTGATGTTCGATAATTGTGTTGCTTGTGGCTAAAATGTAGTAAATCCGCTTTGTTTTACATGCAATTATGATACTTAATAACTATTTAGTATCATAATAACACTGCTAATGACAGCTACATAAAAAATAACTTTTGTTTGAAAAACTGTAAAGGGGGCACTCTTATTTTTTATAAAGCAGAAAAGGTAGTCAACTTTGACAGGGACATTATAGAAAAACTTAACAAGATATTCGATAACATAATTTAATTTAATATTCTTAACGGGTCCATATTAGCTCATATACCATTTTTTGATCGATTATTTCTAATAATACTGCTATGTGATCATAATCATCACTCTTCATAAATTTGTTTTTCCTATTATTTTTAGTGAATAATTTTATATTACTACCATCGTTATTCATAATAATGATAATTCCGAAAATGTTTACTCATAATGTTATGATTCAGATTATATTTGTTCTCATAATGTTGTTTTGTACTAGAAATCATAACATTCATAGATATATTGAATGAAACGTATATATCACACACGTGTGTGACAGTTTGACGACGCGCCAGCGTGTCGACGGCACCCCGCTCACGTGGGGTGCCTATTCCGCTCTGAGGAATGCAAGTGAACCCTAACCTAACCGAACTTTGACAATACCCTATCTGACAGACGTGTTAAATTTGACAGTTTGACGACGCGCCAGCGTGTCGACGGCACGCCGCTAACGCGGGGTGCCTATTCCGCTCTGAGGGATGCAAGTGAACCCTTACCTAACCGAACTTTGACAATACCTATCAGACAGATGTGTTAAATTTGACAGTTTGTCGACGCGCCAGCGTGTCGACGGCACCCCGCTTCAGAGATTTTGATTTTTTTATTTTTTTTATTAATAATGGGATTGCTCTTGGCCAGCATCTAGCCAAGGGGCAAAGACGAGGCCGACGATGAAGCGAGCTCACCCAGAAAATGCCTTTTCACTCTTGCCTTAAATAGGTTCAGGTTATATGAACTCGGAAATACAGATGACGGCAGGGAATTCCTAACCTTAGCAGTGCGCATCATAAAAGACGACGAAAAGCGCTGATATCTCATTAAATCATAATAAAAACTGATTGCAATTTTATTTAATAATACTAGAAGTGACTAAACTTACTAGCAATCATGCCAATAATATTTTGATTAATTGCGAGCTTTCATTATCAAAATATCTGGGCGGCCGAGCTTTGCTCGGCGTTTTCCCGGGCATGAGACCTAGCTAGATCGATTGCTCGTCCCTGAAAACCCCCACATACCGAATTTCATCAAAATCGTTAGAGCCGTTTCCGAGATACCCGAAATAAATAAATAAATAGATATACAAGAATTGCTCGTTTAACGATATACGATTAATATACTTTATTAATAATAAATAAATAAAAAAACTGCAATAAAACTACTAAAAAATTATATAATAGGCACTAAACAATATTGCTAAAAATCGTTATGTTAAAAAAGTATATAAATATAGATAATAGCAATAGAAATACTTATGTTTAATGACGTTATAAATATTGACAATTCTAAGATACGATAGTTATTATGTTATTAACCAAAAATAATTATGAATAGTGATCATTATGACATAAAATTGTATGAGATACATTTTCGGATGTACAATAATCGGTTTGTAATTTTATATGAACTTTGACGCACCCATTCTTAACGTGTCACAATTTCGTCTGCGTCTTTAAAAAAACATTTTTGATGGATCAAATGCTGAACATTCACTCACCGATACGGTTGACACCACTTTGCGTCTGGACTGTCCAAAAATTTGGTCCTTACCCTAGCTAGTGGGTCATGTGAGCTTATAGACCTCGCAAGTGTTATTTAATACGTTGTTAACCCCAAAAACTTTGCCATTAAAAATACTCAATGGTCAAAAAGGATCCCTTTAATCCCTGGACCTGCTCACAAAATTTCACGAGGATCGGTTCGGAAATGTTGTAGGTAGGAATAATAGCCGGATGGACTTTCGGAAATTCAAAGAATATATGAAAGTTATTTCACCAAAGCTGAAAAGGAGACCTTCGATAGCTTCGCTTACTCTATTATTGTGTATTGTGCTAAAGGAGTCACGCGTCCGTTGCCGCCCCGTTACAAAATTTGAGGATTCACTGTGTTGACAGCAGAAGGGACAAAATGTTGTGTTTACCAGTGCATCCTCAGGAGCTCTGGTAACCTTGCTCACCTCCAAGAACACAACAGTACATACCTGTAGCCTGTGTGTAGTTACTTTTTGATTTTTTGATGCCCATCAACTTTTAACTTCAAGGGAATTACGACATCGCATGCCAAAATCCTAAACAGCCTTCTAACTTTAATAATCAGGGTGTCTTGGGAGCTTGTAAACTAAAATAGGTCTGATAGATGTTTATGAATAGGTAAGTGGCATATTTATAATTGAGTCGAAATATTTAAATAGAATAGATTACAATAGAAAATAACTCATTTATACTCTGCCTTGAAACTAACGGGGCCCCTATTTCTGTACAGTTTGCCCTCCGGGCATCTGCTGATAACTAAGGAACCTAACCTATCTAAACCTTTGGCCTTGTCCATTACCTACATATAGTAGGATTTTTTTAGAATTACAGGTCTGGACGCTTTTATTTGAGGGCCAGTTGGTGGTTGGTTGGTGGTGGTTGGTTGGTCTTTTCTAAATCTCTAAACAGATTTTTTTACTTTGTCGATTATAATTTTCGATCTTGATATTTCTTGGTCAGTCAGTACCTATTTAGGCATTTCTATACCTCGTAAGTTTTCCTTATTGTCATTTGTCCCTTAAACGGATTAGAGCTCTCTTTAAAAACGCATGACTGCTACGCGCGATCTCTCCAAACTAAAACCTATGCTATGAAACAATTCGTTAATAGATTAATGGGGATCGCTCGTGGCCCAGCGGCGCCTGCGTGCCGCGTGTTGTATCAAATTAGGCCGTTCAAAAACCGACTTTACTGTCCAAGCGTGAAGATTCAAAGTCCAATGACAAGTTTTATAAAATGTCGGACATTTTAAATAATTTCTACTATACCTATGCGAGGGTTAAGCAATGTTGGCCGCGGTCAGTTGTAGGATAGGTGGCCGCCTTGAGTGGTTAGTTGGTTACTCCCGTGCTTTGGAAGGCACGCTAAGCCAAGATCCCGGCTGCTGTTTATGGTAGCAGTCGTTAAGCCAATTTGGAGGCCTTCGAGCGTCTTGAGAACTTCTAACAGTCAAGTTGCCCACTCACTTGAAAAAGGGGGGCCGAAGTTGCCGCACGTCCCCTAAATGGTGCAAAAAGTGCAACAAAACTGGCAAATGTACTTTCTTATAGAAAATCTCACGGTTCTAAATAATTGCCATACGTTAAATAAATAAAATAAAAGATTAAACCCTAGTTACCGGCCCCTCGTATTTATTAATTGTAACCGAGTTAGAGGCAAAACAGTTAACTTTTCCTAATGCCATTACACAAGTTAGAAATCGCGGAGCATTTCAAACTGATTTAGCCTTTTGAACGCAAAGTTTGCTTTGGAATTGTGTACTCGTAAAATGACTTATGATAGCAGCTTGGATTGGGGAAATAAGACCTATTGTCTCCGGTCGACAGTCGAGGAGTATTCCAAGTAGTTATTGTCGATGTACTCATATAGCTGTGGGCAGTGTGTCTATTATGATTTATGGGACTGAAACAGAGGTTATAAAATGTGTTATAACACGATAATTTTTTTAATTCTTTATAACATTTCGTTAAGGCGCTACAACGAGAAATTTAGAAACTTTGAAACGCTGTTCTGTCCAGACGAGGAAACAATAGGGACTGATTTTCAGATATATGATTCTCGACTATATGATTGTGGTTGAGACAATAGCCGAAACATGATTGCTTAAAATTTTCTGAATATTTAGAAACAAGATCCAAAGTTGAGTCAATATTTTCCTTTTTTTACTCAGCTACTAAAACAACGCATTATTAAATGACACGATTAAGTTAATATAATGGTATTTTACCTCATCTAGACTCTGTCAAGAGGAAATATAATAAACCTGCACACCGTCAGATATTTTTTATTTTATTTTTTATTTTATTTATTTAGTACCTACATCCACATCATAATATATTATATTATATTTAACGAAATTTGTCTAAAAAGGCCATTCTTCAAGAGTGTTGCATCCCGTTTTGTCGTGAGCGAAAAACATAAGGGCGTCTCTTTCAATCGATATATCGCCTTAACATGTACGGTCACGCTCGTTAATATATGACCCATTTCGCAAACTTTTTCTTTGAATTTCTATACAGTTTGACAGTCCCAAATTAATTCGTGACTCAGTCAGGGAATTTGAATGTTAGTCACTTTTTTGGTTTTTTTTTTGGATGCGTGTTGAGATATACATACACGCACATTATCTATGTGTACATCAGTGTAGGAGCTATAAGTTCACATTATCTATGTGTTTGTACGTGTCACAACTACAACTATGGCTAACCCGCGCTCGTGAGATAAAAGTACTGTAAATAAAGTTTGAAAGTCGTCAATCATATAAAAATAAGGGTGTTAGGTATGAATGGGGATGTAACAGAAGGGGTAGGCCAAGGAAAATGTGGATGGACTGCGGGAAAGATGATTATGGAGAGGAAGGATATTGAGTGCCGAGATGAGCGATAGAGAGGTATGGAGAAAAAAAACATGCTGAGCCGACCCCAACTAAATGAACAAAACCGGACAAGTACGAGTCGGACTTCGCACATTGAGGGTTCCGAACCAACCGGAAATTTAAGTCGGTTTTTATAGGAAAAATAAGGAAATATCAAAGAAAATATATTATTTGTCAATATATTAGAGTATTTGGTGGTAAAGTTTAGGTAATAGTAAACACTATCACTAGATTTCAAGTTTATAACTCAATGGGAAATCAAAAAACTCTTAGGAACAAAATTTTGTAAAAAAAATTGACTTTGATGGCTTCTCATTGCGTTGTTTTCCAATATATTTTAAAACCATAAATTGTGTAGGTATTTATCTACTCAATGAGCTCTAAACAACGATACACCACTAGATGGGGCAGGTCAAAAAAATTTTTGTATGGCTTTGGGTCAACTAGATGGTTATACTGTGAAAATTTGAAGACTATAGTTTCAACTGTTTGGCTGTAAAACCTGTGTGACAGACGACGGACGGACGGACGCGTGAGTGACAGCAATAGGGTTCCGTTTGGACCTTTCGGGTACGGAACCCTAAAAAGGGCAAGTGAATGATGAAATAATAATAGAAAGTTTACCTGACGCACGACGTGCCAACATAGGCGATCTCGATGAGAAGGAATGTAACTAGCACGACGTACGAGATGGTCAACAGGTAGATCTCGTTGATCGCCGGCCGGCTGAGGCACAGTAGCAGGCCTGCCGACAAACACACAAACATTAAGGGGTGCCAACCGACAAGCTGTCGACCTAAATGGAGGAGAAGTTCTGGCCGAAAGGTGTTGTATTTCGGCGGTTTCGCGGCCCAGCGTAGCGCGCCTCATAGTATTCGAGCCGCGCGTCGTCGTCCCAACGTGATATTATTTTAGGAAATAAAAGATATATTATGTAGGTAGTTCTTTAAAGGATTTGTATTATGGGCCACAGATACCTGAAATAAATAAATAAACATAAACATCTTGAGACCCCATGTAATATCTTCTTAGTCATACCCTCATTGCTGAGGGTCGTGACTATCACTGCATTCTTGTAGCACCTCCAGGCACTCCTGTTTTGTGCCATTCGTAAGGAACCCTGAACGTTAGCTATCATAAATACTACATAAAAAATCAATTAAATAGACTTTGGGCCATTCTCATTTTTGTGCATTGTGTCACTTCCGTGGATGAAATTATGGATTAATATGGCAGTTTAGTGATGAATTTATTGAGCATTGTGAGTAAGTAATCAATACATGAACAATCTTAGGCTGGTTTTCCACTAGAGCTATGCTATGCTACGTTGCTATGGATGCGTTTGAAATCCACCAATCGCATTACTTGGTTCACATAGCATAGCTCTGGTGGTAAAGGGTTCAGATAAGCTATGTTTTTTATATGAGAAGATGCGTGCTACGGATGCGTGCTGTGGATGCGTGCTACGGATGCGTGCTATGAATGAGAGCTGTGGATGCATGCTGCGGATGCGTGCTGTGGATGCGTGCTACGTATGCGTAGGTCGCGAGTGTGTTCAGTAGGCGCGTGTTTGTCAACGAAAGTAGACATACCATCGTGGAAGCAAAAAGTTATTTTTTCGAAAAGTTTCAATGTGTTACTTTTCAATTTATTTAATGTTTTTATTTATAACTAGCTGTTGCCCGCAACTTCGTCTGCGTAGAGCTCGGTCATCGCGTTAGAATTTTATCGCTATTTTTTTTATTTCAGGCGGTTACCTAGTTATCTCTGTTCCGTACAAACTTCTACTTCCTTAAGGGATGGGATGAAAACTATCCTATGTCCTTTCCTCGGACTCGAACTATATTCACACCAAATTTCATTTAAATCGGTTCAGCAGTTTAAGCGTGAAGGGGTTACCGACAGACAGACATACTTTAGCATTTCTAACCCGCCACGACTTAGTAGGTACGGGTAGGTCAGTTTTTAATATATTTATCTATAATATCTGGGCGACCGAGCCTTGCTCGGTGTTTTCCCGGGCATGAGACCTAGCTAGATCGATTGCTCGTCCCCGAAAACCCCCACATACCAAATTTCATCAAAATCGTAAGAGCCGTTTCCGAGATCCCCAAAATAAATATACATATAAATAAATATACAAGAATTGCTCGTTTAAAGATATAAGATTATATTACTAAAACCGAAATTTCTAGTGGCTCACTTCGAATTTATTACTTACTCGTTTACCATACTGACATTCAACCCCCTTTTTACACCTTTAAGGGATACATTAAAAAAATGCAATTACTTTTCCTACGTTTTAATAGAGAGTCTACACGCCAAGTATGAAGTTACTTACTCACTTGAAAAAACCAGGCTGCCCATTATAACTTTCAACACCTTTTGACCCATTCAAAGACTGAGTTTTCAAAAACTGTAATTTTACTTTTTTCGTAATTTAATGCTAGGCCTATAAACTATTACTGTACGTATTAATTATGGACCTGTAGAAATTTCGTTTCAAATATCTATCCAAATCCACAAATCCTGAAATCAGTTTAGTTGTATATAAACAGACAGTCTCTTTGCGAAATGAAAGTCTCTCACTTTAAAAGAAATTGCTCCCCATAAAAACTTTGAGCCCTTTTTTAAGCCATTTAGGGGATAAATTTCAAAAAACGCTGAAATTAGTTTTGTTCTATTTAAACAGAGACTACAAGTAATTTTAAATCTTTCACTTAAAAAAATTTTGCTCCCCATACAAATTTTGAACCCCTTTTTAATCCCTTTAGAGGATGAATTACAAAAAACGCTGAAATTAGATTTGTTTTATTTAAACAGAGAGTCTCTGTAAGAAATTTGAAGTCTCTCACTTTCAAAAAAATTTGCTCCCCTTACAAACTCTGAACCCCTTTTTAACCCCTTTAGGGGATGAATTTCGACAAAAACGCTGAAATTACTTTTTTTTATTATTGTAAAAAAATTTAATACAAAGTTTGAAGACTCTCACTTTAAACAAAAATTGCTCCCCATACAATATTTCACCCCACTTTCAACCCTTTAAGAGTCGAAAATTTTGAAAACGCAGATACCTATAACTTTTATTGGAAAGGAGTCTTTGTACAAAGTTTCAAGACTGTATTTAAAAAAAATATTGCCTTCCATACAAATATTGCACCCCTGTTTTACCCCCTTAGGGGTGGAATTTCCAAAAATCCCGTCTTATCCCTTGCCTCCGTTATATATATACTCTAACTACAGTGTAAATTTCAAATTTCTAGGACCGGCAGTTTCGGCGGGGCGGTGATTAGTCAGTCACCCTATCAACTTTATATATATATAGATATGTTGTTTAAAAATGAAAGGGAAGTGATATTCGGAATTGCAATTTGATATGTAGGTACCTCATGAAACATGTCGCTTGATGAGCCCGAAACAAGTTACTAGATGAGTACGAAACATGTCGCTGAATGAGTCCAAAATATATCGCGTGATCCAAAAATGTCGCGTGTGAGTCCGAAACATGTCGCCTGTGATTCCAAAACATGTCACTTGTGAGTCTGAAACATGTCGCGTATGAATCCAAAACATGTCGCGTGCGAGTCCGAAATATGTCGCTAGATCAGTCCAAAAAATCTGCTCCTTCATACATTTTGATAAGGCGACTGATGACCTTTTATAGTCTAATACGTACAAGCATAGACGAGCGCAGCGAGTCCCAGCACAGCGACGTTGGCCGCGTGCGCGTTCCGTTCGTACTCGAAGTGCAGCCGCCGCGTGCCGTTGTGCCGCAGCTCGGGGGTGCTCGTCGACTCCAGCAACTCCACGTCGGCTATCAACATCGTGTAGCTGTTCGAGAGGAAATACTGTTAAACACACGTTCACCGAAAGCACGGCCCGAGCCGTCAAGGTCTCCCCAAATCTATCGACGCGGAGTCGGCATGAGCCGATCAAAACAAGCTAAACCTACGCAATTAAAGCGAAGAACACGTGGATCGGCTCGGTCGACGCGAAGCGAGTTTTATCGGCGGTGTTGACTACGGTTTAATGCGAATATTGTGGAGTAAAGCAAATGCCCTATGCCTACTCCGCGTCGATAGATATGACACCCATCGTTTCGTGGACTTTTTTATTTTATTGAAGTGAAAACTGCTTTAGCGGCACTGATGAGCACTTTTGTACTGGGAAAAATGTTTAAAGTCGGGGGACAGATCGACAGTCCAGCTAGGTTGACCCCTCCTAGTATCGTGATTGCGATGTTAGGAAGGGGTCAACTCAGCTGGTCTGCCGAGCGACAGATCCAGCTAGGTTGACCCCTCCTAGTATCGTGATTGCGATGTTAGGAGGGTTCAACTCAGCTGGACTGTCAGGCACGCACACTTAAAACACCAAACTTGACGAATTAAGTTTCCACTTACTGGCGTTTCCACTAAGTCCAATATCGGATAGCCAGACTGACCGATTTCCGTAAAGATCATATTTCAAATAAAAGTACAGTTCTTATTGTCCCTAAACACGGTGACAGTTCACGTCAAAATAGTGGCCAAGCGTGGGTCAAAGTACGAATAATTTTGAATCGACTTTGTAATCGATGCTTGGTTTCCGATTTCAATTATAACTTTAACTGTGCAGAAAATTATAAAAAAATCCAAAATATACGTGCATGTGAAATGATAATTCATCTTTGTGTTAATTTGATAAATTATAACGTATTATGCACTCAAAAACAGCACATTAAGGCATTTTGACGGAGCTCTTCACGCGCGGGGAACGATTCTGAGACTGAAGTATAATCGATTAATGAAGTAGTTTTTAATAACGTGGCAGATTTTTCTCCTGTGATTTTGGCAGAGGTGTAAGCATATATCAATGGCGGCTCCCGTCTAAAATGCTCTAAGGTATATAAATGTAGATGGATTATTCGAATATGAATATGAAAATCTATGTTATTTACTTTCTTTATCATGTCATTGAATTTTCACTTCTGCCGGCACTGCCGGAGTGCAACCCGTTGTGTTTTTTTATACAACGACGATGGCAAGCAAGCGTACGGTCCACCTGGTGCCAAAAGAGTCGCGTGCGCGTTGTAACCCTTTATACAATTTGAAGATTCACGGTGTCGATAGCAGGAGGGACAAATTTAAGCCCCTCGCTTTCAACACGGTACATCATTGAGAGCTCTGGCAACCTTGCTCACCTCCAGGAACACAACACTGTACTATAAGGTCCGACCGAGATCTCGGTCTCGGTCTCGGTCTCGGCTATTCTCGGCCAAAATTCGAACCGAGAACTCGGTCTCGGTCTCGGCCAAAACGAGCCGAGATTCTGGGCCGTAACCGTAGACTATTCTACGATCTAAGATTGGTGAATTTGAATTTACCACACGCCTGTGGAGCCGCACGGGGTGATCTATTGGCTGGTAATTTTGTTCATCATTGATTTTCGTGATGTTGACTATGTACTTTTCAAACCAATTATGACACTGCCGCAATTGTTAACGAAGAGCGTATTAAACAAGACCCATGTTTCATTAAAGAAGAATGCTTTCGAGTGATAATTTTTGTAATGGTCAAGTGTTCGGCCACCCGCCCTCTACCAGCTAAACGGTGGCTACTAGGCATGTGAAAAAAATCATGGTAGTAGTACATGTAATGAATTTAAAAGGAAAATTATCAGCGATAAGTAGACATTATTAGTTAACGAGTAATAGTCGAACATAACATACATAACAAGTAAACTTTCGTAAAATTTCCGTAATACCTTAGATAAAGTTGTTAATTCTGTCAAAGATAGTAAATATAAGTTTGCAAACTTTTTAGTCCACATTTGTAACGGGTGGACGACTACGGAACCCTACATTTCGCGAGGCCCGACACGCACTTTGCAGGTTTTTTATCTTACAACATCGATTTATTTCATTTTGATCACTAATTAAATAAAACATATAGTAATTGGAGTTTTTTCTCACATTTTCAAATTCTCGGTCTTGGTCTCGGTCTCGGCCGAGAATTTAATTTATTCTCGGTCTCGGTCTCGGCCGTGACAAAAAAGGTGTTCTCGGTCGGACCTTACTGTACTTTTTGTTTTTTTAATGCCCATCAAGTTTAAGCGGATTACGAAATCTCATGCCAAAATCCTAAACAGCCTTCTAACTTTAATAATCAGGGTCTCCATGGGGTCTCCCTATATATTGCAAATCAGTCGCAGTACGTGCGAAATTGATCTCTAAAGTTATTCACATAAGGCTGTCCGTTTCTTGCTTCAAATTAGACGAATTGGTATATGATGTGCGTAAGAGTAAATATGGGCTATTAATATTTGTGAAGAGCTCGCTCGGAGCCAATTAGGGAGACGCAGAAGCGAATTTGTTTCGTTATATGCAATAGGGTTGTCGAGAAAAAGTCGCAAAAGTTGAGAAATAAGATGGGCATGTGTTGCGGCTATTAGGGCTAAACTACGTACATTCAGCGTCATATAGTACGTAGCAGCCAAAGTGGCCAAATAGTTCGGTACACCATATATTTTGTATGGTGTGCCGAAGTATTTGGACACTTTGGCTGCTACGTACTATATGACGCTGACTGTACCTAACTAAGCAGGTTAGATAACAAGTTCTTCAAGCAGGGGCGTATTTTGAAATTTGGCGCCCCGGGCCAATAAGTTTCGCCGCCACAGAAGTCAAGAAAAGGCCGCCCAAAAAATGCTGTGAAAGAGGATACGAACAATTACGCGCGAGTCTACTAGCGCACTCCTGAAAAATGGTGATTATTCAAATTTAACGATAGATATTTAAAACTGGCCAAGTGCGGGTCGGATCACGCACAACGAAGGGTTCCGTACCGACACCTACTAGTCCACATTTAAAAACACTATTTAATACCTTGAACAAAAAAAGGTCGTATCTTCATAGAGGTAGGGAAGTCACGGCACTTACGTCCTTTCGTTTGGGCAAGACAGTTTTTTAGTGATAACTCAAAAACTCTTAATCCCATCTTATTCAAACCAAAAATCGTCGAAAGTATTTATTAATGTACACCGCCTCAATTTTTTTTCAGAATTTTAATCTTCCTAGTTTGGAAATTATAGGTGGGGACACATTTTGTACGACTTTGACAGCTAATATCTCACCTACTCTCACCAACAATTGACCTAAATGGAAAACTTTTCTAGTAGGTAACCTCTATATTATTTTTAACCGACTTCTAAAAAGGAGAAGGTTCTCAATTCGCCTGTATGTTGGTTTTTAAAGGTCTATCCAAATATACCCCTCACAACTACTTGCATTGAAATTTTATTTGGTCGTCCGGTCACATGTAGGTAGTACCCCCTAATAATTGTAGTACACTTATAGTCTCGGCTTTGACATGGGGACAGACAGACATGACGAATCGATAAGGGTTCCGTTTTAGCCATTCTGGCTACGGAACCCTAAAAGGTGAATGTTATGTACTGTATTTAAGTACCTACCTTTTGAATACATCAAACTAGTTTTTACGTTGCTAGATTCGTCGACTGTGGCTTTAATAAATTATACCTAAAATAAAACGGACGTTTTATTTTAGAGCTCGTAGATAGGTACGCTGCGAGGATGTTAAACCTTTCAGTTTTCACCAGTACTATGCGTTATGTAGACCAAGGAATATGATTGTGATTTGGTGGATATTGAGCCATCCGTAGAAATGATAGCATACCACATCTCTGGCACCCTTACCTTAAAGACAGCTCAGTTATCCATACCTGTCAGTCAAGTCCAGTTCCTCAGCCAACTGACCCTGCGCCAGTAGCAGGCCACGCACGTGCACCACCATTAAAGCCATAGACACGGCCAGCAGAAGACCGAGGAGGTGTGTCATGTTCGTCTGGTTCATGCGGAGAAAGTAGCGCTGGTATAGCATCTCCACCTGCGGGAAAGATATCACTATCAGTAAATTTGTCTTTATATAACTTTCTTCAAATAATGAATGAAAAATATTTTGAAAACTATAGTATACTCAATGAGCTCTAAACAACGATATCCCACTCGATGGGGTGGGTAAAAATTTTTTTTTGCTCCCACCTTAGCTCTATGGAAGCCCCCCTTAGAAATTATTAAAAATAATTTTGACGGTTGATGTCTGGGTCAACAAGATGCATATCGACGCCAGAAAGCAAACACATAATAGGTAACTCACACAAGGTCAAAAAAAAATTATTGCCGTTTTGGGATCAGCTTTTTTTTCTGCGTCGAATGGTGTAATACACGTGCCACTACAATGGAAAATGAGGAAAACAGGAACTAAAATTTTCTAACTCTTTTTTAAAACTTGCACGGCAAAAATGCAGTAAATAGCAAAAAAACTGTATTTTTTTAAATCATAGTATTTACAGCACTACGATACGTCCATGGTTCTGTCACTAGTTATCTTATCTTATCTTATTAGTATGAGGGCCCTTGCGGATGCACCTCGACCCAGTGGGATCTTTTGTGCAATTGCCCCCTCCTTTATACCTACTCCAAGCTGCTCTCCAACATTTCCACAAACCGGATGATGGAGTTCAGCGGGAGTACTCTGAATTCCTTTGGTTCAGGGTACCCATTTCCAAAGGAATTCATTCTCTGTCTGGCAAGGGCGTGACATTCACACAATAGGTGTTCCATTGTCTCGTCATCCTCACCACACATCCTACATTCTATGTCATCTGCTAGTCCCATCTTGGCCAAGATTCCTTTGACCCCGAAGTGACCTGTGAACACCCCAGCTGCTTTCTGCTGTATTTCCAAATCTTTTTGGTCCAGCCTGTATCCACTCCTTCCATGAAGAGCTTTGAGTGCCTTAAGCCCGCTCTGTCACTAGTTAGATTTACTACGCGTTTGCTGCCTATGAATTATGAATGTTTCGCAATTTACTCCATTTATCAGGAAATTATTTTTAGTCGAGTAGTATTTACCACAATTTGTCATACTATTTAAGTTAAAGAGATGACTTTTACTACGTTTACAAGGACCACGTGTAAATTAACACAAACTCAATTCTTATATAACTTTCTTTTATTTTAGAGAATACAGTGTGGCGTCGACAGATCCGACAGGATGTGTCGCGATCCGGCGGCAGACCTTGACTTGGTCGGTGGCCGCAAGCGGTTCCTACCGCCATATAAACGAAAATAAAAAGTATTAGCTTCCTACCCAACATAAAAAAATACCCATATATTTTTATATGATCTAGCTAATAGTGTTCAGAACAGAAATGCTAACAACAGTTGCATTCCTGAACCTCTATTATAAGTTTTTTCGAAACAAACCGCAAACGAACGCGTTTGCGTTTAGGCTCATTTTGTAAGGCAATGTGAGCAGCGCGTCTGGTGGTCTTAGCCGGTAACTATTTTTTGCCATATTAATTTTAAGACTAAACGCAAACGTGTTCGTTTGTGTTTTGATTCGAAAAAACTTATACTAGAGGTACCTACTGGTGGTATAATGCTATTAAATTAAGGCGATATATCGATTGTAAGAGACACCCTTTGTTTTTCGCTCACGACAAAACGGGATGCAACCCTCTCCGAGAATGGCTTTTTAGACAAATCTCGTTAAATATCTGACTGTGTGCAGGTTTATTAAATTTCCTCTTGTCAGTACCTAGATGAGGTAAAATACCATCATATTAACTTAATCGTTTCTTTTAATAATGCGTTGTTTTAGTAGGCTCAGGAAAAAAAGGAAAATATAGACTCGACTTTGGATTTATTTTCTATCGAGAAAATTTTAAGCAATCATGTTTCGCTATTGTCAGTACCACAATCATATAGTCAAGAATCATATATCTGAAAATCAGCCCCTACTGTTTGCTAGTCTGGGCAGGACAGCGTTTCTAAGTCTCCAAATTTCTCAGTGTAGCGCCTTAACATAGCTTTGGTACGGTGACTGCTGCATTTGTAGTACAAGTTATGTATTATGTTATGTTTGTCGTTTTAAGGTTATACATTGTAGGTACTGGGATGCGCCTGTGGAGACAAGACACGAACCTCCATAGGTTACGGTATCTTTGACCACCAAGCACGTATTCTTGTGCACGGTCCGTCTATTGTAGGTACCTATTTAACATCAACTGGCATCTATATTTCCGTGTTCATATAACCTGGACCTCTTTAAGGCACGAGTGAATAGGCTTCTTCTGGGTGAGCTCGCTTCACCGTCTGCCTCATCTTTGCCTCCTGGCTAGATGCTTGCCAAGAACAATCCCTTTTTTAATAAAAAAACATATACCTATCTATAAAGTTTTCACATGTAAACACCATATCCACGTTTGTGTATTGCTAATAAAAGCAAAGGCTACTTAGTTAATTCCTAGGTTACATTTAAGGGTAGAAATCGATTTTCTTGTAAAGTGCCGCGTACGGCAGTTCGCTTTTCCTCATAGAACTACGGTTGATACTCCAACGAATCAATCAATGGCTTTCCCAAACAATAGTGATTCAAGTCGACTAGCTATTTCCATTTTCCTCCCATGTGACCATATTAAGCCAAAAAGTACCCTAAACTCATACCAATAAAGGTAAACGTGATATTTACACAACCGCTCAGAACCCAAAAGCCGAATAATCCAATAAAAATCATAAGTCTATTATATACTAACGTTTTTATACTCGTAGGTATAGTATGTATGTATGTATGTATGTAATAACTTTATTGTACACACAAAACACGTAAAAAATTACAAACAAATTAAGACATTTTGGTACAAAGGCGAACTTATCCCTAAAAGGGATCTCTCATGGCATGGGGGGGCAGTCATTTGTCTTATAAAATATCAAACTAGCTGCACAATAAAAACAATCGTATTCTTTGGATACTAAAGCTGATTTTCGAACGATCACGATCTGATTTTTCTACCTCTGCGTGTAATGGATGAAAAGGCATCAACGTCATGCCAAATATAACAAAAACGCGTGCTTATAAGATTAGAGTCTATATTCATTTGTGAACTGATTTCAATAAACTGTTGTATGGAGAGTGATGTTAAGTGAAATTCGACTTTATGAACGGATATAAAGGTTGTTATTTAAATGGGGTGTTTACAGATTTGAGTGACGAGGTAATACTCAATACTCGTATGTTTGGTAAAGATAGAAGATGATGGAATAGGCAATTTTCGTGACCGACCGGAACCACAGAACGGGCCATGATGGCCCAATGTACGGTACGCAGTTAAAGGGCCCTTATCAGTTAAAAAACCGGCCAACTGCGAGTCTGACTCACGCACGAAGGGTTTCGTATCATTATCTATAAAACCGGCAAAAAAATCATGTCCGTTGTATGGGAGCCCCCTTGGATATTTGAAATAGGTACATCATCTGTAAAAATTTCAACTGTCTAACTATCACGGTTCATGAGATACAGCCTGCTGACAGACGGACGGACGGACAGAGGAGTCTTAGTAATAGGGTCCAGTTTTACCCTTTGGGCACGGCACCCTAAAAAGGCTCATCTATTAAGGCCATTTTCTGTTTAATTTCATGACACGTCGTATACTGTCATTTTATCAATGTTACTATCTAGAACAGGACAATAAAGGACAGGCAGGATCGCACCTAATGTCATACATTTTAAGGCCGTGTATTACCACTTTTGAGTTTTTAAAAACCATCTGAGAAGATAGAATATAGTGTCTTAAAATCTAAAAAAAATATATGTGTTACGCAATACATGTATAATCGCAGTCAGTTACATGACCTGATGAATTTCACTCGATAGAAAAAAATCGCGAAGTTACCCCTTTTTGGAATGTATTTTCAATACTACGGCTATATTACTGATATTTAACGTTTTATTTTTGTACACAATTAAAAATCGTAAATAGTTATAGACAAATTCGCAGGGTTTGCTTTGATAGAATGATTGGCTTAATGACTATAGCTAAATATTTACAAAACTGCGCGCAGAGCTTGCGTAGAGAGCGGGATGGTAAATTATAAACTCACCAGTGTTGCAAAAGTTACCGATTTATCGGTAGAACTCCCGATTTCGGTTAGAAAATACCGATACACCGATTTTAGGTGTCGATCTCCCGATTTTATGACCATACAAGGTTTTATTAATAAATTCAGCATTTTCTTAATAAATATTTAAAAATCGCACGAATAGCGAGGCGATTAGCGAGTTAACCCGAGCATGCATGGACATGTACACGGAAACTCGCCTTTCAATATAGATACACCGTATAAAATAAAAAATAAACTAATTTTTCAGCGTTTTTTTAAGTACCCATCTAAGTATTTGCATCGAATTAAAGATACTACACGGAACCAAAAATATCCAATGAAAATCAAAGTAGTGATTACCTACACGTAATTATTGCCAGAAATGAGAATATATTGGTAAAATTAAAATTCTGGCATTTAGGCACATGTAAATTAATTAACAATGGTCAATATCACTTTAAAAATGGATTTTAAAGTGGTTTTCTTCATAAGAAAAAAGAGCTCCCGATTTCTCCCGATTTTTAGATGTTAGTAACACCGATTTCACAAATGTAAATTTTGCAACACTGAAACTCACGCGTGTTAGAGCGGGACATTTGCGTTGGGGATACCTCCCCTTAAATGGATTTTCATCGTTTCAAACATGTCTCCAAATCGCCGGGCGGGGTTTAAATTAATCTGTTTTTAGGTGGTAATAGTGATAATTATGTACAAAATGAAATGTACGATTATTTATAATTTTATCAATACATTATCTCAATCTCAAAAAGTAAACACAAGTTATTGAAGTTATTTACTACGAACTACGAGCAGTCGAGCACCTACGTCAAATGCTACTAATATTAAAGACTGCGAATGTTAAGATGTTTGGATAAATTGGGTATTAAGATGCTTGTTACTCGAGCACGCAAAAATAGCTTGACGGATTGTGGTGAAACTTGATATACAACGAGTTTACAGCCTGGATTAACATATAGGATACTTTTTATCCCGGAAATCACCCCTGGAAGGGATGAAATAAGAAGTGGAAGTTTACGCAGACGAAGTCGCGGGAAACAGATAGGCACCTACTCGAAGATAATAATGCTAATAATGTAATCTTTAAATTCATAGTATTAAAGCGTAATACGCCAGAATAAATTCAAAATTCAAACGCAAATGCTTTATAACCAATCACTATATTGAAGCTTTGTCCAAGTTCGGTGACGAAAAGTGGTCATCGCAAAACCTGGATTTTTTTCTTGTCGGGTCGATTCTAATATTGTAAGGACCTACCGTACATTCAACAAATTTAATTTCTGGGCCACTTCGTACCTTGTCACAGTGAAAATCAATATGAAAGCCGCTTGAGACCTCATATTTAAGGCGCTACAACGAGAAATTTAAAAATTTTGAATCGCTGTGTAACAGATCGACATCCGACATTCGTGTGAAAATCTGTGGAAGCTTCTAAGCTTCTAGAAAACCTCAAAGCTTAGCAAAGCTAAATGATTTTCTTTAAATTTCATTATCAACGAAGCTTTTCATCGTAATCGAATGGCGTCAAAATCAAGTTTTGATAAGCTCATTTATTTACAGCTGGTCTGCCCCGACGAGGAAACAATAGGGGTTGATTTTCAGATATATGATTCTTGACTATTTATGATTGTGTTACTGACAATAGCCGAAACATGATTGCTTAAGTTTTTCTCGATGGAAAAAAACAACTAAAGTTGGGTATATATTTTCCTTTTTTTACTCAGCCTCCTAAAACATCGCATTATTAAAAGACACGATTAAGTTAATATGATGGTATATTACCTCATCTAGACTCTATCAAGAAGAAAGTTAATAAACCTGCACACAGTCAGATATTTAACGTGTAAGTGTTGCAACCCGTTTTGTCGTGAGCGAAAAACATAAGGGCGTCTCTTTCAATCGATATATCGCCTTAATATAACTGTGACAAGGTACGAAGTGGCCAGGAATTCAAATTGGTTGACCGTACCTGATTAACCTTTACTTTAGAACGTTACTGATTTCCCCGAGGATCGTATTTTCAGCCCCTCAGTCAAAGTTTACGTCAATATTAATAACTTGGGATTTATGAAGGATTTTATATTATTTTCTTTATTAATTAATTATACCACGTCCTTAGGGAGTGCCCACTGCTATCCTAGACGTGACCCCTGGGTAGTGTAAGTACACTTACTTGAAGAATCACCCAAGTCTCTTTTTTTTTACCTGACTGTGGCTTTACAGGCCGGGCCTATTAAAGCGATAGGAGTGCGACAAGTCTCGTCTGCTATGCTACCCTTTGACTTCAAAGATGAGTCGAAGTGCAGAGTCCTTTCGAATTTTCCTTTCTGATCTCTACCACTACACTACATTTTCTTTCGTGGTCCCGGTCCCCATATAGGCAACCCTACCCTAGGGAGGAGGGGGGGGGGGACGACACGTGCTAACTTGTAACGGACGAGGTGAACAGTCAGTCAAGAAGGTCTCTCACTTTTAAACCTTAATGTATACACGCAATAGAGTCGAAAATTGCTAGTACTTTTCTGACTAACTGTTAAATTTCAAGTCGAGGCGATTTTTGTTCAGGCAGTCAAGAAAATCTATTACTTTTAAAGCTTGATTTATACACGCAATACAGTGGAAAATTGCTAGTAGTTTTTTGACAACTATTAAATTTCGAGTAGGGCGACTTTTGTTTTTAAAAAACGACATAAATCTAAGTAGATTTTAAATTTTGACCTACACACTTTTATATTTTGTCAATAAGTAAAATAAGTATGAGTAAATGCTTTTTATGCATTATTATAGTTTATACTGCAAGCAACGGATTTTTAGACAGTTCGTATATAATAGAAACTTTATTACATTTGTGATAAGACAGAATATACAATGGAATAAGAGAATATGTCAGTATCATACTTAAAGAAATTTCCCTGTATTCATTTAGAATGCTTAAATCAAAAAAGGGCTCAGCTAATTGAATCTTTTAATTCAGTACCTTAAATACCCGGCGGAATCATATTTCAATTACAAAATGTGTATTGGGCACGAGGGTTAATGCTAGCTCCGATAAATGTTAGCTCTGTCTTCTTCTTTAATGTAAGTTAATGCCAGCCACCCACGATCAATTCTACTGTCAAATTTGCTTGACGCTTGCATACAAGTCTACTTAATTTTAAGTAGATTTGTCCCCCCCTGAGAGGTATCCCTATCTATATCTGTCGCTGGCCACTTGCAGGCCAAAACAGGAGCACACTTATTAAAAAAAAAAAAAATAAAAAAAAAAAAATAATAAAAAAAAAAAAAAAGTAGATTTGTATGCAAGCGTCAAGCGTGAAGTTACGATAAAGACAGTCGTGAATTTTAACCGACGGATATAAAGGTAAGTATAAAATACTCTCAGCAGGTACCTATAACTATATAATTTTATTCCATTGCATATTCTTTTTTAAACACTGATGTAATAGACTTTTAGTTATTACACACACACATTGTCTAAAACTCATGTGTTTGTAATTGGAACTCTAGTTAACATTAGTGTAAAAGTAGAATAAAATATGTATCCAATGGAATAATAGCATAAATCAGTGTCAAATTCAAAGGACATTTATACTTTACCGTCAATGGCCACGGCACGATAAAACACCATGGTTTCATTCATACAATAGACCATAAAGGCTAGACTTTAAACTAATTATGAATCATAAAACCTTAGAGTATTGTAATCGTACTGTACGGGTGTCTGTGTAATTATTCAGAAACGCTTATCGATTGACCGTAAACATCGACCCGACATTGGCATGACATGTAGTCCATGTAGAGCAAGGTGTTTGCAAAAATAAGTCTTCTTTAGGTCATATACATATGGCGATTTCGATGTCGTCATTTAAAGATTAAAATCTCCTTTAAAATGTGCCGAGGCATTTTCTGGTATAGTACTTTTATCTCACTAGCGCGGGTGAGCCATGGTATGTTGAGATATACATGATCATTGTCTATTTGTGCGTCAGCGTTAGAAGCTAAGTATGAGTTTACGTTTTCGATGTGTTCGTATGTGTCACAACTACAACTGTGACCGACCCGCGCTCGTGAAATAAAAGTTCTGTAACTGTACTATAAACGACAGGTTTAGTGTCCATTAGAAGACCTTATCTCGTTCCAATAAGGTTCACGAATGGTCAGTTAATCGGGTTATCGATACTACAGTCGCCAGGATATATTTACCATACTAAAGCTAGCATAAATATCTAACACATCCTAACATCATGTTTTTTTTAATTAGCCTGTTCGGGATTAAATTAAAAGTACATACTAAAAGATTCTTCTAATTAAACGCAGTGTTTTAATGATTAAACGTTTATTGAGAACGTAACAAAGTCTTTATCTTAATAATTCCCCAAGAACTGACTAAAACAAAAGAATAACCAATGTTCTTCCATTGACAGCGCAAAACCCGCTCTAAGCGTTCATCTGTCATCATATTAAAAAATGTAAACGTCATACGTTCGGAAATCTTAGTAACCATCAATATCTAACATTATAAACGTCATACGTTCGGAAATCTTAGTAATAATCAACATCTAACATTTGTACTATCTTTTTAAAGAGCTTTATTGCAAGAACTTCAACTAATCCCAAGAGCTTTTATGAAGCTTTCATCAGTTCCGTCTAGGCTCCGGTTTAACAGTAAACCCAAGTTAATTAATTCCTGCCTATATGAGGTTTTAGAAAAAAAACAGACTCAGTGAGAATACCGCAGGCGCGTTTATTAAACCAAAAAGCGTGCGTCAAGGGTCATATGAGTGTTAGAGTAATCTTAGATTATAAGCCGTGAAGAAATGTTACAGTTTGTTGTTCTTTTTCTTTCTGAAGTAGCAGACAAATTATGATGACAATTATAATATTTGACACATCTTAAAATTTGTAACATGGTGTCACTTTATGGATAGTAAACCATCAAAATATCACATTGAATTGAAAATTATAAACTATTACCAAAATAGAAAAAAGATATTTAACATCGAAAATTCGGAAAATTATGTTTTTTTTTGTCATCCAAAAGTCAAACAAAAGGTATCAATAGAATACTTAAGTAAAAATAAAAAAAAAAATGTACGGCAACTATGTACAGTCAGCAGAAATGGTTGCTACGCGGGCGAGGTGTTCAAAGTGATCTACACACGCTCTTATTCCCTTATAATAAAGATGTGTGAAGATCATTTTGAGCACCTCGCCCGCGTAGCAACCATTGCTGCTGACTGTAACTAAACGCATTATTTTACGACCAAAACAGCAAAATACTTATTTTCCCATACAACAGGTTGGTTCGATACCAGGCAGGTGACGTCATCTGCCCGTGCCAATTTGTAGGAGCCGTTTGGGCGGCCGCCAGCGGCGAGCTAGGTTCATCTCTATTTTTTGCCCTTTATTGTGGTCTAATTGTAGTTGGTCCCATATAGAAATTTGATCGTCTATGAAAACTGGTTCGAATGGCACCATAAAATTTTTTTAGTCAAATAGTGTATTCCTTTAAAAAAAACCTTCGTACACAACTGTGTACTCAAACTCTGCATCTGCAATTGCGACATATAACCCAGTCGAGATATGCACAACCTCGAAATGTGGGTAACTTTGATAAAATTTGGCACGAATGTTCATTCAAGAATTTGTGGAATTCATCAAGTATCTTGACTTGGACGTGGCAGCAAATGGTGGGTTTTTCTCCACGAAGACATGTTTTCTCGTCACAGTTATGTATTACAGGTTAGTGCAGAATTTATTAAGCTTCAATGTTGCCCTTCACCATATTTTAATAGGGTATGTAGATTCCGCACAAAATGAGAAAATCTTACGGATGGAGTACGTTTCCCAAGATAGTGGCGGCTCTAGAAAGTCCTGGTGTAGGGACTTTTGGGAGACGAAAACAAGGCCTTTAATGAACATTCGTGCCAAATTTTATCAAAGTTACCCACATTTCGAGGTTGTGCATAAGTGCATATCTCGACTGGGTTAATAATTGCTGTATTACCTACGTCATATTTTTTTGATAATAACTTTTCCTTACTGAAAAAGGAAAAATTGGAAACTATTTTTAATGATGCATTTAAGTATTTTTTTAAATAAAACATGTTTTTTCTTAAAGTTAAATGAACTGCCGTAAGGAGGTAGATATGCCCTCTCCAGGGCCCATATTACTTCCTCCCTGTATACATATTTTACGTTAAGAATAATTGTTGCCCGTCTGATAAACAAGATTTAAACTAATCATGTTATCCAAACCATTAAGTTTTATTCGTATTCCGCATTTATATTCAGTCATCTGAATTCAGACCTTATTGGTTTCGATTTGTCATTACCGACAATTTGTTTGATACACATCCAAAATGATTTATAGGCATCAAAAATACAAAACTGAATACGTGAATCCAGATACTAACTTCACATTTCAAACAGAGAAAAATAGACCTTAAACACGCGCGCAAAAAGTCGATTATCGTTGAATAAAATCTACAAATTTGTGACCATTTTACTGAACCGTTCCTCATTATCAAGCTACCCTTAAAAAGAGCACAGGTTTTTGAACTTAAAACGAAGCGCATTGAGTATGAATCTAGCAATTTTCCTTATTAACTTATGACGTTTAGGAATTGCGATCGCGATGAAACAAGAAAAATGATTCACCATTTTCTCGGTAACCGTGAAACTTGCCCAGCAAAAAGTCTAATGTGTATATTGAATCTTTAAACCATACGGTCTTTTTTAACTGATGTATTCTTCATTAATGTAAGGTGGAATGCTTGTAAGCCGACTGTCGTGAATAAATGGAAATATGTGAAAAACTGATTGGTTTTCGATGATTGTGGGATCCATAAATGTACATAATTTATAAAATCTCACGATTAAGGTTATCGCAGACATAAAGGTACGGCAGCCGACCGACGCCGACGTCGCCCCAGTCCCGGTCAGTATTTTTTGTTAGAAACTTCATACTGACACGCATACTTATGCACTCGGAAAAATCCTACCCCATCAAGTGGGGTTGGTATCGTTATTTAGAACTCGTTGAGTAGATAAACACAGTAGGTACAACATTTGTTTAAACATATTGGAATACAATGTCTGAGAAGCCACCAATGTCACCTTTTTTTTCAATATTTTGTTACATTCCATTTTTGACTACTCATTGACCTACGAATAGAAAACTCCCATGAGCCTCAGACGTATTGAAATATAAAAAAACGGGTCACTCACGTCTTTAACGTCGAATATCGCTCGACATGTTACGGACCAATACGCGGTCCTTAATCATGAGGTGTAATCGCGACGGCCTCGCGTCTCGCACTGCGCGCGAACGCGCGGCACGCGCGGCTGGTCGCCACCGGCGGCGTATTGGTCCGAAACATGTCGAGCGATTGTCGACGTTAAAGACGTGAGTGACCCGTTTATTATACTTATTTCAATACATTGACCTATGAACTTAAAATTTAACAATTATATATGTTTACGTATTTTTACGAATATTTAATTTTATATTTTTAGTGCCTACGCCAAATCTTGGGATTAGGTAGCGGACCCCAGCATCCTTCAGGATGCAACTGTACTGGGATAACGCTAGGAGGATGATGATGATATATTTTTACGTATTTTTTATCAAATAATACTAAAATATTATTAAATCAGAGTTATCTTTGAAATTTCCTAATTTTTCCTATTAAAACCAACTAAATTTTGCGGTTGATTCGTAACACTAATAAATATGCGAAGTCCGACACGCACTTGGACGGTTTTTTTGCGAATCTTTAGTTATAGTCGCATTACTTTATGTTTTTGATATCTATATAACCACACTATTTTATAAATAGTAAGATGAGTCATCTACCCAATTGACAGATTAGTGCAACCGACCCATGTAAGTACCTTTTTTAATCACGAAGACTTTTTCTATTCGGTACTAAATATTGTAAACGCGAAGCTTTCTAAACAAAATTACTTCTAAGTTCACGAAGAAAACCTCATCCAAAATCCGACCTTAAACCGATAAAAATAGAATTGGGATTCAAAACAGGTCTGTGTCAATAAAAGTCGATTATGCCCAAATTACACTTTCCCGTTTAACGACCTGTATATATTAAAATAAAGAGAGAAAAATTCGTTAAAAGAAAGTAATAGAAATGAATAACTGTAAAAAATGTCGTAAAAACATGGCGTGGCGTGGATTTGTAATTTCATAACGATTGCTTGGTAGCTTACTTACCTACACTAGGTACATCGTGGATATTCAATAAGGGCAAAACACGGACACAGTGTACTACTAATACTTAATCCCATCAAAAACATTACGTCATGTAAAAATATGCAAGTCTCGCAACACAGTTATTCTACAACAAAAAAGTAATGATATGTAATGTTAAACCAAGTCGGTTATATTTTAGTCAATAGTACCGGAGGGATGTCCACAAAATAAAATTTCCACCGATTTGCATCGGCATTACTTTATTATTTAAATATATAAAATGGCTTGGCCATCGCACGGCTACTTAATGGCAAAAGAATAATAGTCAGCTAAAAATAAAATAAAATAAAGTTAAATCGTCAGCTGATTAAAATATTCCTAATTAAACATAGCGATAGCCCTAAAGACCTGCAGCTTGAGCGAGTTTGAGCAATACACATGCATGAGTACCTAAAGCGTTGTGTGCGATGGCCAAGTCATTCTTCAAGATATACAAACTGCAAAAGTAACTTTGTAATCGCATGTATTTTGTATAGGATTACAAACTTACTTATTGCTTAATCTTAGTTTGTATATATCTCTGATACGAGACTGAGATTATAATATTTTTTGATTTTATAGGAATTAATAGGCTAAAAACTAAGTATATTTAAAATTTGAAGCTTGTGGGTGTGCTAGAAGTACCTTAGACAGTTTTAGAGAGTCAGTGACAAAACTAAGGAACTTTGAGGGCCAATAGTTCTTAAAATAAAAGTTCAAATTGAATGTTATTGAGAATATATCTAACCCATATTATGCTCAACATATTACTGAAAATTCAGGGTACTAGCTTTGGCTAGGACAACATTACAGGATGTTGAAAATGGCCTGAATGGCCTCGAGAAAAGGATGGTACGGCCGTGCACCTTTTTGCTCGACTTGGCGGGGGCACTGCCGTGCTCCCAGATAACGATAATTTGTAACTTACACTTGATAATCACCCTGTTTTCATTTGAAGTTAGATATGAGGAAATAACGAAACATTCGCCAGTATCCATATTTTAGAAAAAAATCAATCAGTGTCAGGAAGAGCGTGTTTTTGATTTTTTTTTACGAAATCTCTGGCTCAAATGAAACATTTGTGGAATCAGCCCTCTCATTTGCCTTTTTTTTCACACATAAAATTGTTGACATCGTATCTAGAAAATGTACCAGTGACAGCTGATGTCCGCTCAAGTATAGAGTACCTACCAGCTTTCCGAAAAAAAATCTCCATATGACGTGAACAATGAACACCTCTACAGATGTAGTGCAAAATGATTTTTCATTTCTCATACTCTGAAAGTGGGTCATTGTTCATCTAAGCAGCGTGCTGAAAGTGGTCCATTTCTGCTCTAGAGCAGAAAAGTATTAAAAAAAATATTGTATGTTGAATCGGAGTTAAATTGGGCAACGGCACTAACCTATACAGCCACATATTACAGATTCTACAGAGATCTTATACTTGTCGAAAGTAATATCAATAGTTTGTGGCAGATAAAAAAGGGAAACTATGACAAGGACAACAAATCATATGTCTATGTCTCTCTCTGTCGCTCTTATATCAAGTTGTATATGACCATCTCGTTCAGTAGGTATTATTATTTGGTGTCGTGTCTAATTAGTCTGAGCGCTTAAGCCGGTTATTATTTATTAAAAATAAATTAAATAAAATGGTCCATACACAAACACCATTAACGTCAGTCAACAGTTCCCGCCAAAATGATTTTTTCACTGATTCAGAAAATGTTTGTGCATATTGTTATTGAGTTTAACAAGTTTTTCGCGTTGCAAATAACACAGTTCCTAATTTTTAGATCATGTCAATATTGTTTTACATCTTGTCTTTTGTGAAAAATTTAACGAAAATTTGCATGTTTGATTTTTTTTGTCTACGAAGCTGGAGGTCCCGGGTTCGATTCCCGGTTAGGGCTTTTATTTATGTAATGAACACGTATAATTATTGTGGGTGTTTTCTATGTATTCAAGTATGCATTTATCCATGTATGTATATCGTCGCATTAGTACAAGCTTTCCTTTGATTGGGACTAGGTCGATTTGTGTAAGTTTGTCCACAAATATTTATTTATTTTTAAATATTTTACTTTCCTCGTATTCGAAATGAAAAGCAGAGTGTTTAACTCGGGTGAAACCACCCATTTCAGCCTCGAACTATTGGCGCTCTCACTTCGTTCGAGCGCCAAAATATCTCGGCAGAAATGGGTGGCTTTCAGCCCTTGGTTAACAATCTACTATTCCTACGTACTTTATCGGAAAAGATCGTATTTATCGTGCTCTCTCAATTAGCTTCAGTACCCATCTTACAGCCGTAGGGGTAACTTTGACACTTTGACATTTTTCACTTTGACATTTGACACTAAACAATAAAGTTCTATAATAATGGATATGAAAACGTCACTCATTTAATACAATCATTGATTGACAGTTCGGGTGCCATCGTATTCCGATTGAGATCCGAGTTTTCCCGAAAGAAAATCATTTTGCAATACATCTGTACATGTCTGTAGTCACGTCCTGGATTATTATGTTTTTTGATTCAACTTATATAACATATAAGTTTATTTCTATCATCTCAAAATGATTACTTACCATTTTTGTAATTTTGAATAATTAACAATAAAGTTTATAATGACAATGACTTTCAATTTACTTAAACCGTATTTTAGAACAATAGATTACTGACCTAATTTATAGGAGCATATTCAAGTGTATAAGCACGACCACACTCATTATCAAAATGGAATCGGAAAAATAATGTATTGTTTCAAATTGGAGATCCAAGCCCACGAAAATTACGTAGACCAGTATCATAGACCCTCGTTTACTAGCTTTTTTAAACAATTTGAGGCTCAACGTATACAAGCTACCGTTCTACGGACCGACTGAATTGTCTATCTTTTGATAGCTGTATTTTTTTAGACGTAAAACACAACACGGTGGAGGTAATATAAGGAAAACGCTGAAAGTAAATTAGCGTGGTTATTTTTCCACCTTTTCTCTTTATGTCGTGTTTTTATCATCTGGTCTAAGGGCGGGGTTGAGTGACAGCGTTTAGAGTTAAGACATATATCTTATCTTATATCTTTAAACGATCAATTCTTGTTTATATCTATATATATTTCTATATTTCCGGGATCTCGGAAACGGCTCTAACGATTTTGATGAAATTTGGTATGTAGGGGTTTTCGGGGACGAGCAATTGATCTAGCTAGGTCTCATGCCCGGGGAAACGCCGAGCAAAGCTCGGCCGCTCAGATATTTATATCTTTAAACGAGAAATTCTCGTTTATATCTATATATATATATATATATTATTTCTATATATCTATGTTTCTATATTTCCGGGATCTCGGAAACGGCTCTAACGATTTTGATGAAATTTGGTATGTAGGGGTTTTCAGGGACGAGCAATCGATCTAGCTAGGTCTCATGCCCGGGAAAACGCCGAGCAAAGTTCGGCCGCCCAAATATTTTTATATTTATGGACTTAAAGATGCTACACTGAGAAATTAGGAGACTTTGAAATGCTGTCCTGCCCAGACTAGCAAACAGTAGGGGCTGATTTTCAGATATATGATTCTTGACTATATGATTGTGGTACTGACAATAGCAAAACAGGATTGCTTAAAATTTTCTCGATAGAAAATAAATCCAAAGTCGAGTCTATATTTCCTTTTTTTCCTCAGCCTACTAAAACAACGCATTATTAAAAGACACGATTAATTTAATATGATGGTATTTTACCTCATCTAGGTACTGACAAGAGGAAATTTAATAAACCTGCACACAGTCAGATATTTAACGAGATTTGTCTAAAAAGCCATTCTCGGAGAGGGTTGCATCCCATTTTGTCGTGAGCGAAAAACAAAGGGAACTCTAGTGGAAAGGCAGTCTGAGTGTGTTATTTTGCTTAGCTAAGCACTTGTGCTGCCGACAAATGTATGCGTAGCATTTTCTCGATTTAAAAAATTAAATAAGTAATGGTTTTTTATTTCGTCAAACCTCTTTAAACACAAAATATGAATACAGATATTATTCAATTTATAGTCTGAAATCACGAAAAGTTTCTGGGCCAAATTTTGTGCCGGTGAGTGCATATTGTAATAATCCGAGTGCGTACCTGGTCGTTTCATAGTGACCCAAACGTGAAGCACGAACGTATAATGGAAGTAATTTGCTTGGACGTCCAAGAAAATTGAAACATTTTGTGTGGGGACTGTGAACGTGTTAATTATTATAATTTTGTAGCATCTTCTACTCACAACACCATCCCCTTTAAATCTTTTTTTTTCTATTTTTAGGGTTCCGAACCTCAAAAGGAAAAACAGCGGCCAAGTGCGTGTGACACGCGCATGCTCCCGGGAATTCCCGGTACTGATAATTCCCGGGAATTCCCGGTATTTTACCTTTTTATTTGGTACCGGTACTGAGGAATCAATTCCCGGGAAAGTATCGAAAAATCGATACTTGGTTTTGTTCCTAAATTCGAACGTAACTCGAACGAAATAGTAAAGAAATAAATATGTATTTCAACGACTATGACTTAAATCAACATCAAGCAATACTCGAAGAGTTTTATACGTTTCATTATCTCGGATCTTGCCAGTCTATCCTACATATTTTTAACGAAATTTGTAGGGTACTTAATGTTTGTGTTTGGTGCGGTGAACGTGTTGTTATAGTTTTTCTAGCTAAGATATAATTTAAAATACAATCTTTCTTGTTTTTGTACGTCGTCTTGGTGTCAAAGAGACATTATACACAAGTAAGTAAGTAGCGGTCAGGGCACTAGCCGGGTCAGGGGTGCTAAGAATTTCCGGCAAAGATCCGGCTACCACCACCGACAACTCCTGGCCCGGGCAACATATAACACGCGCACACTGCGGACCGACGAAAAGTTAGCCGAACTGGAGGAAGGATTGAGCAAGTTGCGTTGGGATATCATAGGGTTATCTGAAGTCCGAAGAGAGGGGGAGGACACGATAACCTTGAAGACCGGTAACTTGCTCAATTTCCGAGAGGACGACCAACAGTCCCAAGGAAGTGTCGGGTTCATCGTCCACAAGTCCCTCGTGAACGACGTTGTGAAGATCGACAGTATGTCGTCTAGGGTGGCGTACCTTAAACTCAGAGTATCCAAGAGGTACTTGCTGAAGGTCATACAGGTGTACACGCCGACTTCGGCACACTCCGACGACGAGGTGGAGGCTATGTATGAGGACATTTCAAAGGTCATGCATAGTACTAAAACCTACTTCACCGTTGTCATGGGGGACTTCAACGCGAAACTGGGCAAGAGAGATGGTGAAGAGCTGAGAGTGGGGAAATTTGGAGTTGGAAGTCGGAACCACCGGGACCAACTACTGGCTGGTTTCTTGGAGAAGGAGGGACTCTACATGATGAATTCCTTCTTCAAGAAACGTGAGCATAGAAAGTGGACCAGGATGAGTCCCGACGGTTAAACTAAAAACGAGATTGACTTCATCATGTCAACGAAGAAGCATATATTTCATGATGTCTCTGTGATCAATACAGTTAAAACCGGAAGTGATCACCGTCTGGTAAGAGGCACATTGAACATATGTGTTAAGCTAGAGCGCTCTCGTCTGATGAAGTCCACGCTCCGACCAGTAGCAGCCCAATTCCAAAACCCCGAGAGATTTCAGCTGGAACTCCAGAACCGTTTCGATTGCCTAGGTGGCGATGTGGACGAATTCAACGACGGGTCTGTGGAAGCTGTCCATACCACAGGGTCTAAATTCTTTAAAGTAAGAATTATATTATCAGCAAATTAGACTTTCAAAGAAGTAATTGATCTCTCATACGTGATCACCAAATTGTTCTATTTTTTTTGTCGAATTGGGTACCTACACTACATAATAAAAGCGATTTGATTGTTTTTCGTATTTTTTTTATTGAGTACCTATCGAAATTTCTCGTTTTCCCGATATTTCCCGGTACTGAACCTGACCCAGTATCGGGAAAATTGAAACCTTTCCCGATACCGATTTTGCACGCCCTATCAGCGTGTCGGATCACGCACAACGAGGGTTCCGTACCGACACTACTAGTCTACATTTCAAAACACTATTTAATACCTTGAATCAAAAAAAGTCGTATCTTGATAGGGAAGTCACGGCACTTACTAATTGTTGTTGGTCCCATATAGATTGGCATTATAAAAAAATTAGTAAAATAGCGTATTGGCATGCCTGTCACCCTATATGACATTCGATAAAAATGTAACTAATGAAGATAATTTTACACGGTACTACTTTGAGTGTTATCGTGGTTAAGATAAAACAGGTTTTTACATTGCGTGTTTTTAATTTTTAATGCAGCCATTCCCGTGCGGTCCATTTGACGAGGGACCGAACTGCATGGAGGACAAATGCGTCGGGTCACCAAAGAGTATAGCGGTCACGATCCTCAGTCATGAGGGGTCGACTACGAAGAAGAAGAGAGAGTTTATATTTTTACGATCGTAGTTACAAATTGAGTTATTTCACTTCTACTTGATCATGATGAGCTATTATTTTGATTTAGTTCGAAAATATCTGTAACTCTGGTGACTTGCTGACCATCGAGCAGGCCTATTTAACTACGGTAGGCAGATATCAAGTAATTTCGTCCTTTAATACTACAAGTATATAGGTTAACTAGGTAGGTAATCTGAAAACTATTCTTTATTAAGTTACTCATAAAGTACTTATTTCAAATATACGTAATCTTTAATCATCGAGGTGAAGCAACATCAGGCAGGTTTGTATACCTATACTTTGTTCGGAACCCTCGGTAGGCGGGTCCTACTCGCACTTGTCCGGTTTTTTTTAACGCTACAGCTGCGAGCATGTGATATTAGCTTTCCGTTTGCACGAGTGCTATGCTATGTAAACTAATGAACACGATTGGTGGATATCAATGCATCTGCGGCTGCCATTCGACCCAGAGAGAAAAACCGGCCAAGTGCGAGTCGGACTCACGCACGAAGGGTTCCGTACCATTAACTGTAAAAACGGCAAAAAAATCATGTTTCTTGTTTGGGAGCCCCCTTGAATATTTACTGTATCCCGTTTTTTAGTATTTGTTGTTATAGCGGCAACCGAAATACATCATCTGTGAAAATTTCAGCTTTCTAACTGTTACGGTTCATGAGATACAGCCTGGTGACAGACGGACGGACAGCGAAGACTTCGCTGTAATAGTATAGTAATAGGGTCCCGTTTTACCCTTTGGGTACGGAACCCTCAAAATAGACCTTGTTGGGATTACTAGACGTTTCCTCAGAACAGGCATAATTATTTTCGGAATTGTAATATTCTAAATATTCTATTTAGGATTACTTTTATGAATCAAATTTTAATAATAACTGCCAGTCTTTATTTCAGTAGGTTTTCTGTAAAGGTGTTTATACTTCACTGTATTATCTTCATCATTAAATTTAATTGTTTCAGATAATTTTATACTTAAACCAGCAAACTATAAGTAAAGTTTTAATAGCTGGTTTTACAGCACTCTTGGGTGATGACCATGCTACTATATTGTAAGAACATTATATTTTTAATATGTAAGTAAAAACATTCTGTGACATACGTTTTTTTAACCTGACTGTGACCGGACCCAATAAAGCGATAGGAATGCGTGGTAGTAGAGTGGCCTGGGGAAAATCCAGGGGAGACCATCGACACGACCACGCGTGCGGTTTAACCACGGGATTACTCTTTGTGACACCCTGCTTTCACATATCAACAGGGTAAAGCGATACCAAGGACTTTCCTGAAAATTTGTTTTCATTTAACTAATGTACAGTCAAGGGCACCAATATGTATACACTTTTACACCTTACTCCATTGAAATAAGGTCCAAAAATGTATACATATTTATGCCCTTGACTGTACAATCGAATTGTAAATTTTTAATCATTGGAGGCTTTGAAGAAAACAATATCCCATCAAAAACATTACATGTAAAAAGATGCAAGTCTCGCAACACAGTTCAGTTACAACAAAAAAGTAATGATATTACATATGTTATAGAGCAGGAACAGAATTGGAAAAGTCGTCTCTAAAAAATGCAAGCGACAAGTCATGTAACAGTTGGGGTGACTACGTTATCAGAGGGTTTGGACCCTGCAGAATACGGATCTGCCTTGCGCCATCTCGAAATTTGAGCCAGAAGTACGGTATACCGGAAAAGGTGCAGCCAATCAAAATTTTTCGTAGTACATTTAGTAAATCGATGCTCTGGTACTTTAAAAGAGGTCCGATTGATATGGTTTTTTGGTATGTTGTAAAGGACAATATAAGCCATGGTAACCTAAAATTTTCGGCCCTTCAGCGCCACAACTTTGGCCGCCATCTTGGCAATAGTGTCACTTTTTTCAGTTTTTTGCTTATACTGTCATCAAAGTTCATTCGAGTGCTAAACATAGTTCTGCAATATTGTAGAATACAATATTTGCTAAAACTTTTGGGTACAAAGATTTTTTCCATGACCCCTAGGGACGAAGATATGACAGGAGATATCATTAAAAATTGCCACTTTTTCCTAGTTTTCCTCTCATATCTACATTTTAAGTGCATTTTAGCGCTAACTATAGTTCGCAAATATTGAAGATCACAAAATTAGCTACAACTTTTGCATTGAAATATTTTTTCCACGACCATTAGGAAAGAAGATATGAAGTCATCTATGGAGTACAACCGTCGAAATTAGCTACTTTTCCAGTTTCTTCCCATATCTATACCACGTCAATCCCTCAGAAGACATAATCGTCTGTTTCCACGATACCTAGAAGATCGTAGGTACTTTGAATTTGCATATAATTTTGTCTTCTGTAATATTGCTGAAACGTACTAAAAACGTACCTAGAAATGCACTAAAACGCAAATATGTGAAGAAAACTGGAAAAAGTAGTAAATATCGACGGTAGTACCCCATAGATGACATCGTACCTTCTTTCCTGATGATCGTGGAAAAAATATTTTAATACAAAAGTTGTAGAAAATTTTGTAATCTACAATATTGCCGACTTATAGTTAGCGCTAAAATGCACTTTAAACGTAAACATGAGAGGAAAACTAGAAAAAAGTGGCAGTTTATAATGATATTATCTCCTGTCATATCTTCGTCCCTAGGGGTCATGAAAAAAATCTTTGCAGCCAAAAATTTTAGCAAATTTTGTATTTTACAATATTGCCAAACCATGTTTTGCACTAAAATGAACTATCACGACAGTACAAGCAAAAAACCTGAAAAAAGTGACAGATTTTCCAAGATGGCGGAGAAAGACGTGGAGCTGGAGGGTCAAAAATTTCGGGATACGATGACAAATATTGTTATTTACGGCATATCAAAAATCCATAACAATCGGACCATAGTTAGAGTACCGCAACAACGATTTACCAAATGTACAACGAAAAAATTTGTATGGGATGCACCTTTTCCGGTATAACATACTTCTGGCTCAAATATGGGGATGGAGACAGGCAGATCTGTATTCTGCAGGGTCTAAACCCTCTGATAACGTTGTCACCCCAACTGTTACACGATTTGCTTCTTGCATTCTACTCCTTCAAAAATGGGCCTACTCTATTAAGGCGAAATATCGATTGAAAGAGACACCCTTTGTTTTTCGCTCACGACAAAACGGGATGCAACCCTCTCCGAGAATGGCTTTTTAGACAAATCTCGTTAAATATCTGACTGTGTGCAGGTTTATTAAATTTCCTCTATTTTACCTAGATGAGGTAAAATACCATCATATTAACTTAATCGTGTCTTTTAATAATGCGTTGTTTTAGTAGGCTGAGGAAAAAAAGGAAAATATAGACTCGAGTTTGGATTTATTCTCTATCGAGAAAATTTTAAGCAATCATGTTTCGCTATTGTCAGTACCACAATCATACAGTCAAGAATCATATATCTGAAAATAAGCCCTTACTGTTTGCTAGTCTGGGCAGGACAGCGTTGCAAAGTCTCCAAATTTCTCAGCGTAGCGCCTTAAACCAAGTCGGTGGAAATCTTGTTCTGTGGACACCCCTCCGGTGCTATTGACTAAAATATAACCGACTTGGTTTAACATTACATATCATTACTTTTTGTTGTAGAAGAACTGTGTTTTGAGACTTGCATCTCTTTACATGTAATGTTTTTGATGGGATCTCATCTCTTTTTGTAGGCAGTCCTTCTTTTTTCTTTTCAGGTACGACTTCTTGTAACGAACGTTCAAACTGCAAAAGTAATCGCATCGCATGTATTTTGTATAGATTTACAAACTTACTTATGCAGTTTGTGTTTCTAATCAGGGTCACCAGGTACTCCAGATTTTATAGTTTTCCCTTTATGTGGCCATTAAACCCTAACTCTGTACCAAATTTCAGCTCTCTGAGTTTATGGGAAGTACTAGTTCTATTTTTATGATTATGAGTGAGTGAGTGAGTGTCATAAATGCGAAACTTTGTTGTCGCTTAACTTCGGAACTAAATGACCAACAGACTTGAAGTTTTGGATTTTAAGTATGTGATTATAGGTTACTGGATGACGAAAATTTCTGCGTTCTGGGGACCGATTTTTGAGTTTCGAATGGTCGACTTTTCACTCGACATCTGTCAAAACGTCATAGTTTTTTGACAGATCTCGAGTGAAAATGCGAGCGTTCGACACTCAAAAATCGGCCCCCTGGTCTAATCCAGAGGTTTTAAAATAGGGGCCTGAAAATGCGGCGAAATGGTTCCAGTAAAGGATGGTACGGCAGTGTTTGCTTCGCGCTCGACTTAGCGGGGGCACTGCCGTGCCACCAGATATTAATATTAGTGACAGCCCTATATCGCTTCAACATAGTACGGTCAAAGTACGGTACGAATAATTTGAGTTTAACACTGACATCCTCTTATTTCATTGGATATGACGACCGCTTTAGCTTAGTTGGTAGTGACCCTGCCTACGAAGCTGGAGGTCCCGGGTTCGAATCCCGGCCGGGGCATTTATTTGTGTGATGAGCACGAATATTTGTTCTTGGGTCTTGGATGTTTTCTTTGTATTGAAGTATTTATTTATCTATATAAGTATGTATATCGTCGCTTAGTACCCATAGTACAAGCTTTGCTTAGTTTGGGACTAGGTTGATTTGTGTAAGATTGTCCACAAATATTTATTTATTTATTTATATTCTACTTTAACGCTAATGTAATAGAGTTCCTATTTCCAACATACCATTTACAGAGAGTGTGTTTCTGTAACAGAAAACTCCATTTACATTAGTGTGAGAGTATCCAATGATATAAGAGCACACAGGGTGTGGCCTGTAATAGGAGCAAAATTAAACGGTAGGTGATGAACCTTGACTGTAATAAATAATTTACACGTGCTACAGTTGAAACAAAAACATTTTTTTGTGCATGTGCCAATTGTCCTGTGTTTTTATTATTCTTTGGAGTAATATCAATAACGATTTTTATTAAAACAAAATAAATATCATAAAAACCCATACAATATCTTTTCAAATCAAAAACTGTGAAACTATGACGACTCATATCTTGATGCTACCTCTGAATCCGCATTTACGGATGTGCTTTATGTCTCGTGGTGTCAAGATCCATTACTTGAGGGTTGTAACTTTAGATCCGAATTGAAATACCTAATACTTAAACAAAATATTTGGACAAAATGGGTTACTGCAACGCTCTAAGGAAATTTCAATTCAATTCTTTAAAAAATGGCTTCCATCAAATTTATGATGATTTCGCCAATGTCACGTGATCAATGAAGTTGTTCGGTAACGACGCCATGACAGTAGATAAGGTTTTGTACGGTAAATGGATTCTGCTCGTCGTCGCCCCGGGCACGTGTGCTCACCAACGCGGCGACGATCAAAATCCACGCTCTAAGGAAGCGTCCTTTTAAATATTTGCTCCTGTTACAGGCCACACCCGGTATATCAGTGTCATACGTAAAGAAGCGTACATTTAAGTATAGTGCGTGTCATCCTGGCGTGAGCGGGTATCAACATTTTCTAGCCGCACGGGTTTTCTGAACTACCCGCACTTGATCTTTATTAACCACTTTTACACTAGGGTTGTCGCTCGCTCGACACGCAACACTGACAATATCCGTTGATGTAATGGATGATGAATTTCCACGCTTGCGCTTACTAGTATCTGGATTCCACGAAGATGAAATCTTAAAACCGTCATCCCGGTTGAAATTCCGTAGCTCTAGTATACGTTTTTCGAAACATTAACTAATTCGAACGCGTTTGCGTTTTGTCTCAAAATGTATGAAAGTGGTATGAAAACGTGAACAGCGCCTCTGGTGGTCACTAGTGGAAACTAAAACAGCGAGTATAACATTTGTTGCTAATCGATGAACGCGCGTATTTCAAACTCGGTGAGAGCGTTTTCATACATTTTGAGACAAAACGCAAACGCGTTCGAATTAGTTAATGTTTCGAAAAAACTTATACTCGAGCTACAGATGTTTTTAGGGTTCCGAACCCGAATCGGAACCCTATTGCTGTCACTCAGGCGTCCGTCCGTCGTCTGTCAAACGAAGAAATTTTTAACTTCCCATTGACCTAAGATGAACTTGAAATTTGGTGATAATATTTATTATTACGTATAGCTTACCAACAAATACTAATATATTAATAAATCAGGTTTTTTTCTTTGAAATTTGGCTGTTGGTTCGAAACCCTAAATGTGCGAAGTCTGACACGCACTTAGCCGGTTTTTTTTTTAAATTTAAGTGTACGCGATTATGTCCTGTCAGTGTCACATCCGATAAGTATGAATCTGGTATTCACCTGTTTTTCCAGGCTTTTTCATCGCCCTAACCGAATCGAAAAGAAAATATCCGAAAATTCAAGATGTTATATCTTTCTCCAATACACAAGACAACAACTACATATCCCGGATAGTTAAAGAAATAAAATCATATCTAAACTTGGAGAGTCTACATACTGACTTGTTACGTAGACAGCGTAATTTAGAGGACAATGTTTCTTTAGTAAAATCACCGGACACCAGACGTGTGGCAGTTTATTTTAATGATGATAAGGAATACTTAAAAGCGATGAAACTTCAGTTCAGAACTAAAGTAGTGGATTGTATGCTCCAACTGGTGTATATGGCTCGACATCAAATAAAACTGTTCGAAAGAGACCAGTTTATCGATAGAAGTACGGTCGCGTACCGTGTTGGAACGCTCGCGAGAAAACTCAGGTCAGTTGAAATTGTTACAAACTTCATACTGCAACGCACACTTATCTACTCCGTAACGGCATCGCCCCAGCTCGGGACCAGGTAACGGTGGATGGACAGCTCGCCGCCGCAGGCTGAACGCCGCGCTTGCAGCTCGCTGCCGACAAGAGGAGCGCGCGTGGTCGCCACTCGCCGCGTGGCGCGGCCACGGCCTACTTTTAATGTAAAAAAAGCTGTCCAGTTCCAACCAGCGCTTGTCGCTCCACTCCTGTCCACTGGACACCCTCGCGACAAGCGCGGCGTCGTCGAGGCGATGCTGTTCCGTGCTTGCGTTGGGTTGACGCCTGATTGACGGCGAGCCCGTGAGTTCAGGCGGTGCCGTTAGGGTGCCGAGCTGCCGAGCCTTTATGTCTGTGACAACCCTAAGCCAATCATAATGGTCTGAGAAAAATAGGTCTGCCACTCCGGATCGTAGCACAAGTGTCGGCACTGTTGACGCCACACACATTTCCGAGCGTATACCATCGATTGGCCACCGATGTACCGGAATGCCATACCTGGCGCGGTATACATATAATTGTATCATCGCCAATCATCCTCCTAGCATTATCCCAGTACAGTTGCATACTGAAGGATGCCTGGGGTCCGCTACCTAATCCCAAGATTCCCGAGGGGAAACTCGACCTTATTGGGATAAGGCTTGTCAATGACAAGTGAGTGGGCAACTTGACTGTTAAGCCGAAGCCCCACTGCTGCGCACGCTACGCACGCACACGCTATACACGTCACCCACGTGGGTCCGTTGGTCTAGCTACGTGTGTTAATATTTCCACGGCAACCAATGCACGCACACGCTAAACGTGTCTCCCACGTGGATAGATTGGTCAGCTGCGTGTACCAACATTCCCCATTGCGGTGCTCGCGGCCCGACCTGGGTCGGACTGACTCTACCCGGTATGCGGCGGTACCGGGACGAATAGGGGCTATATGTGTCTGTGTTGTCGCGATGTATATACGTAGACAATTCAGCGGGCGTACGTTACGGCAGCGAGATGTGACATAATTGTTATCAGTTGCTGCCGCGCCAGGCGGCTACAGCGCGCGTTGAATCCATATATATATCTGTGTTGTCGCGATCACGCGTTGGACGTCCCCGCCGGCGGGAACGTAGTGTACGCGTCGTGTCTGAGTTGGACGGCGTAAGCGCAGCGTTACATCTTTCGATGGACACTGTGACACAAAGTAAATAGCGGCGGCGCGCGCCGGAGCAGAGAGTTCGCTCAGTACAAAGTGCCATTTTCGCCGCACGCACACAGACGTTACATTTACAAGCATTCTCGGTGAGTTTCGGTCGAGCTTAGTAGCGACTGTGACTGTCGCGTCGCGAGTGCTAAGTAGTTGTGCGCGCGTTGATCACTTGATGTCCCCGCCGCTACGTAGGTACCTAATTAATTAGGTATATTCTTTGTTGGCGCTCTCGACCACCGCCGGTCACAAGTCACAACTCGCAGCGGGTCACGCATCAATTTATTAGGGTTCCGTACCCGAAGGGTCAAAACGGAACCCTATTGGTGTCGCCCAGACGTCCGTCCGTCCGTCTGTCGTCTGTCACAAAATTTGTACCGAAGAATTTTTAGACTTCTCATTGACCTATGAACTTGAAATTTGGTGACAATGTTCAATATTACGTATATTTTAACAACAAATACTTATATATTGATAAATCATATTTTTGAGGTTGATTCGGAACCCTAAAGGTGCGAAGTCCGACTCGCACTTGGCCGGTTTTTTACCAAGATACGCTGGTTCATATTTAAATGTCATGTTGAAGAATTTTTAATATACCTACTCCTTTTTTAAAATCAGAATCAATACAGAAGCAACCCTGTGAGTCGGGCAAGTTTAGGTATGTATTTTCAAGAACGGCGGGAACGGACCTTCTGTATATATTTTATTTTGCGACTGTGATTACGTCGTCCGGGTCCGTGAGTGTGTGCCTAGGACGCCGAATCGTGCGGCCCCTAATCAGTCATCGCCAAGTTACTACAGAGGGGGACGGATGGGAACATAGTACACTACTCTTTGCTACAAGCACGACGCACGATTCTCGTAGCCCCCGCATCCCCACTAATAGATACGGCATTCGTTCGTAGCGTGGACTGCGTGGGTCGCAGCGGGGCTTGGCCTGCCACCACGCGCGCTATCGTGTGCGTGGGGGGCACTTCGGCACAGGCCACGCGTGTCTCAGTGACGCCATTTCGTGCGTAGCGTGTCCGTGCGCTGCTGTGGAAGTATATACCTACATTTTAGTACGAAGCGTTTTGTACCCACGTGTGTAGCTCGACCGTCCGCAGCAGTGGGGTTCCGGCTTTAGAAGTTCTTAAGCCGCCCGAAGGTCTCTTACTTGGCTTAAAGACTGCTATTATAGGCAGCAGCAGGGATCAACAAAAATCTGAAATCCTCGCACTTACCGCACGCGTCACGCGGGCGTCGCGGGGCCTTAAGCGCTCATAAAATAGTTGGCCAAATTTGTATAAAAATGTAATTCGATTTTGAATTTTTTTCTGTGAACAGTAACATAGCTTTTTGAACGAGATGTTTTATATAGCTCGGTCAAATTAATCTCAGTCAATATGTACGGACACATCGGGAATATCTACAGGGTGGGCCCTGTAACAGGAGCAAATACTTAAAAGGAAGCTTCTTTAGAGCATCTGCAGTAACCCCTTGTGTCCAAAAATTTTATTAATTATATCAATTCGGAGAACCTTTGATCTAAAGTTAGGACCCTCAAGTAATGGATCTTGACACCACGAGATCCCAGCACCTCCGTCAATGCGGATTCAGAGGTAGCATCAAGACATGAGTCGTCACAGTTTTATCATTTTTGGTTTGACAGGATATTTTATATCTTTTTTTATGATTTTAATTTTTTTACTGTGTTTTAGAATAAAATAGTTATTAATACTACCCCAAAAGAGTAATAAAATACAGGACAACTCTCTGTGCTGAATTTTTTTTTTAACTGTAACCTTTTGGAAATAATTGCAAGCAAGGTTAATAATCTACCGTTTAATGTTTTGCTCCTATTACAGGGCCCACCCTGTATACGCACTTGTTGTCAAAATATTTTTCATATTTTGCAAAATTGAATACAGCTACAAATTCAATTGTATTGTACAGTCAAGAGTAAAAGTCGATGTTCGTTTTAGTACTTTCGCAGTGCTGTTGCCTATGTTATTACGATAAAATACTACAGTGAACGTTTACATTTGCCATTGACTGTACCATTAAATAAATAATATAGGTAAATAAATATTTGTCGATAACCTTACACAAATCAACCTAGTCCCAAACTTAGCAAAGCTTGTAACTACTATGGATAGGTACTAAGCGACGATATACATGCTTGTGTAGATAAACAGATACTTGAATGCATAGAAAACATCCAAGACCCAGGAACAAATATTCGTGCTCATCTCACGACTCAATGCCCTGACGACCGGGATTCGAACCTGGGACCTCCAGCTTCGTAGGCAGGGTCACTACCAACTAAGCTAAATAAAAGCTAAGTTAAATGTTACGTCCCAGGAACCTTTTCGCGAAGTCGAAACAAATCTTATCAACACTGAACGTCAGGCAGAGAATAGATACATGGGTGGAATACGAGACGTCAGCACCAGCTCTCACCTTGCACCACAAAGTAGCTAAGTACCACGTTGACTTCGATTACTACTACATGGTTCTGAAGCGGCTCCACTACAAAGTTCGACAGCTGTCGAACATGCCGTATGAAAAGCCACCGCCGAAGAGAATCCCGCAAGTTTGGGATTAAAATATTATCAAATTATATGCACATTTCATTTCTAAAGGCCGATTTACATTTAAGCGAGTTTCTTACATTGCGGGCTGCGGGCTACCGAGGTAAGATGAACACGATCAAACCCTGCAATGCAATGAAAATTCACCGAAAATAGCACGCAAGTTCTTGCTAGTCTGAACCGCGCTTCAGTACTGTACCTACTCTGTATCTTACTTTAGTTAGGCATACAATTTTTTTAACTATGTAGTTACAGTACGGTACTACGTGGTTCTGAAGCAGCTTCACACATTTATTCTGCAAATAGGCCACAGGGGAACTTTTACATGTCAATCGGTAATTATTAATTAACTAGCTTTTTCCCGCGGCTTCGCCTACAAAAAAGTCTACAAAAAAAGGATGATATCAGTTTGATTTTGACTCGACCAGAGGTATGTAGGTATTGTATGTTTGTCCGCGATTATCACGTGTTTGGCTGAAACGATTTAGATGCGGGTCGGAAAACTATTTGTTACATTCTGGAGGCTTGGGGGATGAATTTAGAAAAATCTTTTCTTAGTGCACCCCTATTAGACCTTACAATGCCATTTAATCAAGGTGCCAAAAAAACCATAAATACGACATCATTATTGATATTTAGACTTTTCAACCCCATCTCATCTCACCCCGACACGGAGATGGTATTTCACGTCTGCCACGTTGGATTTTAAAATCATTGTTGTTTTCGTAATCACTCATGATCCTGAGCAATGAGGAAACGACTAAGAAGAAGACTGCAAGACTGCAACTGCAAGATCATCCAGGATGGACTCTAATGATTTTGCTGGTAGTATACCAGTTAAGGCAGTTACCAGCTTATCGAGTACTAAGGCAGTAAAATATACCTGGTTATCTTAAACTCCGTCTTACAATCTATAAGTGATTTAATGGACTATTAAAATTTAATGCTAAAAATAAATCGATACTGAAACTAACAGATTTTATTGATTGATTATAATTGTCTTAAGCAACCTCCATGAACGCATTGAAACATTTCAGGAAAATAATATTATTAATATGTGAGTATATTTTTATGACTAGGTATAGTACTTATATGATTACTGAGGTGAGCTAACGTGCGATCAAAAACGTTAAAACTGTGCTCATCAAACAATATTAAAATGTAGTGTTAAAGTCGTTTTTTTCTTGTGCTGAATGTAATAATTACTTAGCTAAGGATAATTATTAGTGAACAAAATAGTGTTTTTCGATAATAAGTGCATTATAATAAAATGGACAATTGACTGAATTAAAGTGAAATTTAAAACTAAACCACCGTCAAATCGCAGTGAATACTGCTCAATATGAAAACGTCGTAATCGATGCGCGTGTCATGGCGCTTACGACTTATGACTCTCGAGCTCTCCGCCTGCGATAACAGCGTGCACGAGCTAACTGGACACTTTAATGCGTACGGATTTAAACTTTATGTAACCACTCTTAAGCTAAGTATATTATCGCCTACTCAATTTCGGAAAACAACTAAAAACATGTCGGAAGAAATATTAAAAAAGTTATTTGAGGATCAAAGAAAGGAATTAGCGGACCAGTTAAAAAATCTGGAAGAGAACATCACCAGGGGAATAAATGAGAACATTGATCGTAAATTTCAACACCTTCAAATGGAAATGGACGATATCAAAAAAACTAGTGCGGAGCAAGATCATCGACTCGACATGATAGAAAAAAACTTAAAAATGCGGAATCTAATCTTATTTGGAGTTGCAGAGGAAGAAAAATCATATTCAGAACTAGAAAATATAGTGCTTACAATTCTCACTGTAATGCTCGATATAAGTTGTGTGTAATATTTCGGAAATAGAATTTGTTCGGAAACTGGGGAAGAAGAATTCTAGACCCCGACTTATCGCTATAGGTCTTACAACCTTGGGCAAAAAAATAAAAATACTACGCAGTAAAGGTAAATTAACAGGGTCAGGTTCGTAAATTACAGAGAACTATCCACAGAAAAAGCTCGAGATTCGCAAATCCTTAAAACCACAATTAAAGGAAGAACTCGATAAAGGCAACAGAGCAATGATAAAATATGATAAATTAATAATTATAAATAATAAAAGTAACCAAGAGGCTACACACCAAACTAATGAAGCAGAAGAATTAAGCTCTCCAGTACAAGACTCGAACAACAAAAAAAGAACATTAGCATACACGCCACCGGGAATAAATGAAGACCATGAAAAACCAACTACTTCAACAAATACTTCGCGTCCGTTTACTCAACCTGCAAAAAAGTACAAAACGTCGGTAAATAGCCCGCAGCAACCAAAACTCATCCCCCACTATCTGAAATTTCAACGAAACACAACGTTAAACAAACAGCCAAAAAGTAAAGCACCTGGAAACACAGATGACCAACCTAATAAGGAAAAATAGCAATTACAGTGCGATAAACCAACCATCCATGTAGGCACACTTAACTAACGTAAGAACTCTACAAAAAGAAGCAAAATTGGAAGAACTTAGAAGGCTTGAGTGAAGGGCATAGAGACAGCGAACAGTTGAAAAGTGGAAACATACTTTACCATTACGGAGAAACTAAGCGACTATATGGAGTTGGGTTTATCGTTAACAGTAGTATAAAAAAGTGCATTGAAAGTTTTAATAGTATTTCGGAACGAATAGCTATATTAAACATCAAAATAGACAAAAAGACAATGACGTATCTTCCCGTAACAACATGCACTACTGTAGGTACTGTGTTAATCGACACTTAAATTGTATTTATTGGTCTTATATTCTTACTAGCTTTTGCCAGCGACTTCGTCTGCGTAAAAGGGATGATTTTCGGGATAAAAAGTATCCTATATGTTAATCCAGGCTATAATCTCGTTATATACAAAGTTTCATCATAATCCGTTCAGCCGTTCTTGCGTGATTGAGTCACAAACATCTAAACATCCAAACACACTAAATTTCGCATATATAATATTAATAGGATATATTAGTAATATATTAGTAAGAAAATATTTTTTTAATGTATTTGAAAGCTTTGACAACAAAAGACAATACGTAACTGCTCTTTGGTGCCTATTTGAAAACAATATACATATTTTGATTTGCGGGTGATTTGCAAATCAGAATACGGTTTTTGACACATATTAAAATTTATAACGCAGTGTCACTTTTTGGATAGTTAGCCATCAAAATATCACAATCAATCGTTAATTATAAAATTTTACCAAAATCATAAAAAGATATGAATCATCAATAACTCAGAAAATTATGTAATTTTTTTTACCGTCCAAAATTCAAATAAAAGGTATCAATAGAATGCTTATGTCATCATCCTCCTAGCGTTATCCCAGTACAGTTGGGTCCGCTACCTAATCCCAAGATTTGGCGTAGGCACTAGTTTTTACAGAAGCGACTGTCATCTGACCTTCCAACCCCAAGGGGAAACTAGACCTTATTGGGATTAGGCTTTGTCAAGTGAGTGGGCAACTTGACTGTTAGAAGTTCTCAAGCCGCCCGAAGGCCTCCAACTCGGCTTAACGACTGCTGCCATAGACAGCAACCGGGATCAACGGCTTAACGTGCCTTCCAAAGCACGGGAGCGCTCAGTTAGTAACCACTCAAAGCGGTCACCCATCCAAGTCCTGACCGCTGCCCACGTTGCTTAACCTTAGCAAGCGCAAGCGGTGCGCAAGCGCCGCTGGGCCACGAGCGCTCCCAATAGAATGCTTATGTAAAAATAAAAAAATAATTGTATAGCAACTATGTACCTAAACGCATTATTTTACGACTAAAACAGCAAAATACTAATTTTCCCATACAACGGTTGGTCGAATGCGGTGCAAGTGACGTCATTTGCCAGGGCCAATTTGTAGGAGCCTTTTTGAGACCCGCTAGCGTCGAGCTAGGTTTGTCCCTAATTTTAGCCCTTTATTGTGCTCTAAATGTTGTTGGTCCCATATAGACATTTGATGGTCTCTAAAAACTGGTTCGATTGGCATTATAAAAAAAATTTAGTCAAATAGCGTATTATTGATACGGCTTTTGTTTACTATTGATAAATGTGATAGTGTTTGATTTTCTGTTTGTTACTTCTTCAGTCCCTTCACGCTTAAACCGCTGAACAGATTTAGATGAAATTTCGGATGAAGATAGTTTGAGTCCCAGTGAAGGACATAGTATATTTTTCATCCAGAAATAATACCTTAAGAGGGTGAAGGTTTGTATGGAAGACCGATAAAGACCGGTGAGCGCCTGAAATAACAGAATAGCAATCAAATTTAAACGCACTGAACGATTTCAACGCAGATGAAGTCTCAGGCAAAGCTAGTTTATTTATATTTTGGGTTAAAATGGCTGGTTTGCAATGTATTTGACAATTATCCAAGTCTACGCCCCCACTAGCTCGGCATCCGAATATGAAGTAGGTAGATCAGTTCTATTCCGACTTAAATAAAGCGCTACAAAGGACAACCAGACGTAGTGATAGGTATAATAGTGATGGGAGATTTTGATAGCCAAATAGGACAAGGAAAATCGTACGAAGTGCCTATGATAGGGAATTACTGCTATGGCAAGCGAAATGCTAGAGGAGAAAAAATTATACAGTTTTGCCAAAACGAACAGTTACTTGTACTTAACATTCAATTTAAACACAGAGTAGGCCTACGGTGGACATGGCTCTCTCCCGACCATAAATTTAAGTCACAGATTGACTATATCCTTACGAATAGAAAGACCCCGTTCAAAAATTGTAAAGTCGTTAATAACTTATGTATTATTTCTGACCACAGATTGATTATGTCGGAATTCTACGTAAGAACCAAAAGAAAAGCTTATAACTCTAATAAGAAGTTCGAAATTGTTTATGATTATAAGGAAAATGTAGCTAATAAACTAGAAAAAAATCTCACACATGTTACATCAGAACAATGTCCACAAGTTGTGTACAACAAAATAGAAATTGAGCTAAAAAATGACATGCGTGATATCCAAACACAGACCACTAGAAACACTGGAAAGATTAGTGAGTACACTGGCCCTGATAGAAGAAAGAGATAACCTTAATAGTATGAAAATAAAGACACAGGAGGCAGAAGACTACTTTAAAAAAATCAACAAAGAAGTAAAAACAAATATCAGTAATGACATTGAAGATTATTATAACAGCGAAGGAATTAAAATTCACATTGTGGCGAGAATTATGCTCGGATGGCCATCAGCTCTTCCAATTCCCTATTTTTCCTCCGCTTCCAGTTCCCGTTCTCACTTCTGGTTGGTCCCAGAACCAATGCTAGATTTTCCGCTCTGCAACTAAGAGCTTGCTCTCTTCTTTCTGCGTGAATATCCAGGCCTCACACCCTTACATCAAGATTGGCCTAATGACAGTTTGTCGGTCGGTCTGTTGATCAGCTTGGACACTAGAACTCTATGGAGTGTAGCAGCATCTTAGCGCAGTCTGGACCCGAACTTCGATCTCCTGTTCTCTTCGGTTGGTATCGGTTACTGTGCAACCCAGGTACTTACTTGAAGCGATCTACACCCGGCATGTTGTAGTTGTTCTTAATATCTATTCCCATGGGACCAACTATGAAATGGCAATAACTCACCCAAATTACTCACTGTTGGCTTCATTTTTTACGATTCCTTGGTTGTTTACTATGGAACTTATCTTGATTATTTGTACCTTATCTTTACTAGACCCCAATGTCATGCAATACTTTTATAAATAACCAGCGACAAAACTCCCAGTAGCTCTACTTCACTCATACCTCAGATTCGGTTGAAGCCGCTCAATATCACTGGAGCGCAAACTCTTAGAGTATTCTAGTGTGTAAACCGCTTGCGTGGTCGTATCGAAGGTTGCCCCTGGATTTTCCCCAGGCCGCTCTCCAACCACGTACCTACTCCTATCGCTTTATTGAGCCCGGCCTATATAGCCACGGCCTATATTACAACAGTCAGGTCCAAAAAATACTTTTATATTCCCTTCTATCAATATTTTTCAGGCGTATCCTTATCTGTGGTAGAACAACGAAAAAAATACCCGAGAATCCAAGATGTCACCACATTCTTACAAGAACCAAATTACATTCCTCGCGCAGTTAAGAAGATAAAATCCGGACTTGATTTGTCAACTTACCGGAGAAACATTTCAGAACCGCTAATCCGGAAACTAGTCAGGGGTAACTTGGACACCGTGCTATTCGGAAATCAACCAAGCCGAAGAGCTGATTTAAAATTTTATCACGACATCAAAAGCCCCGAGAATAATAAGAAAGCAATGAACTATCAATTCAGAACTAAAATGGTAGATTGCATGTTACAACTAGTTTACATGGCAAGACATTACATAAAAGCGTTTGAAAGGAAAGATTACGTCGACCAAACAACGCTACCCTATCGAATAGGGTATGTCTCCCATAAACTGAAAGTGATATTCAAAAAAACAATATTTCTCTTAGAACAGTTGAACGTCAATCAGATAAATCGTACTTGGACTAAGACATATCCCAGCATCACAGCGCAGTTGACTATTCACCACAAAATAGCTAAGCTAAATGTCGACTTTGAGTACTATTATATCGTACTGAAAAGACTCCACGCGACAAAGATGAGACACGAGCCACCTAGAATGCATATCAAAGTATACCAGTTGAATTCTAATATGGAGCAATTTTGAGATTACGTTACTATCCCTTAAAAGTCATGCATGATAACAAAATTTGCATCATTATCATCGTTTTCAGCCTGTTATAGCCCACTGTTGAGCACGGACCGATCTCTCTTTTAGTATGTCACTCATCCCGGTCCCGTGCTAGTCTCATCTAGGAGTAACCCGCGTAAATAAATATACGAGTAAGTACGTAAGCCCAGTATCATGTTTATCAGGCGTAATGCTAGCTGATGCGATCTGCCGCCTGGCACAGTATGTCAGATGAATATAAGTCTAACCGTATTAAACTTCAAACATTTATTCGTGGCAACACAAAACAGTACAATAATAAAGAAATAAAATAATGGCCGTGTTTAATTATAATAAACCACATCACGTCAGAGAAATAATATGGATCAGAGTTAACATCTGTAGTATCCTCGTATCATTTCAGTGCCCAACAGGGTTCACAATGATCTGTAGCTTTAAGTTAACATCTGTACCTACTTTTGTGAAATTGCAATAAATGATTGAGTACTGAGTAAATGAGTATACCTCACGCGATGGTATAACTGTGTAGCTACATCTTGGCTCGGACAGCACATCATCGATAGTATCGACCCTCGTGGCGGACAGACCAGAAGTGAGCTCCAGCCCGAGTCATCGTGACGACATCGTGACTTAGTCGACATAGGCGCACGAGATAAGGTTAGCAACACTACATCCCTTTTTCGTTTTAATGAAAATAATCTAATTATGCCTACTAACCTTAGATTAGAAATAAAATGACGCAGGTAGTTACTAGATCAGAGTTATTATATTATCTCGATAACATTTTAAGACTCCGCATAACATATTCTAACGATTTGGCTAAGATTGATGACGTCGTATCTCATAATCTATTAGTATTTATATACATTTTATTACAGATTATGAAACACTATTTCATTCTGAATGGAATAAGTGTGCTACTTTTTAAATTTTCTTTTTTAGTTTCGAATAATCTGGATTAACCTAACAGCTGTTTCCTCGATTTGCGCGTGAAGAGGCTTTAAAAATGACCTAGATAAGCTATATATAGGTGCCAAACCGGCTTGAAAAAATTATGTTCATGTGCAATATAGATACTCCTCTTAGGGATGAGCGGAAGGGTTTTTACAAGTTTCATACAAAAATGTTATAAAAAAAGAATATTAAAACAGGTAATTTTTCTGAAAATCTTCAAACTTCATTGCATCTTTTAGTAATGGGTGGAGAGCGGACCGCAAATTTTCTAACCTTCTTGATACTACGATGGTGACTCATAAAAGTGATGCTGAGCCCGAATCTAATGGTCTGCCAAGGCGGAACTTGCCGAAAGTAACAAAAATCGGTCACTTCCGGTGCGAAAAAAGGGGTGTCATTTAACCCATTTGATACCGAAATAATAGTTATGGCAACAGTTAGAAATTTCCATGTAGATACAGAAAAGCGAAGTCTGCCAGTATTTTTCTTGCCGGAAGTACGTGGCAGACGCTTTCAAAGGGGCCCACCAAGACCCCTAATTTAACCCGTCTGATACCACCACGAGACCAATTCCAGTCGGTAGGTATGAACCGTCCTTTCAAGAATATACAAGTCTGCCAAGTCTTATCCTGCCGAAACACCTTGACAGACGTCATTGAAAACCCCATCTACGGCGCTGAACTAGTTCGCTTTCTACATAAGTTTAGTAAATAGGTCATGTTTGGTATCATTTTCGTATAATTCAATTTTCACGCGTCCGTAGAAAAAACAGAGTTATGTATAAAAACTTGAAATTTCTTGTTACTTACTGAAATTGCACAAAATCGTGCCCTACAATTAAACCACGCCGTAATGCACTATAAGAAAAATATAACTTAATAGCCCATTTTATACAAAATTTATAAATATAAACTATATTCAAAAATCTTATCTCAAAATGTGTTAAAAAAACATTTATCGGCGGAGCTGCGTACTGGCGAGAATCTATTTTATTTATAAAAAACGTTTAGTAAATAGGTCATGTTTGGTACCGTTTTCGTATAATTCAAGGACAAGGAATTCATTTCTGGAATAAAACAAGTTCTGTATGATAATTTTATTCTGAATATGAGTTGAAATTAAAGATTGACTTAGCTAGCTTGTACATACTTAGTCTTACATTTGGCTCATAATGTACTTGTTGGTGTTATAATATTTTTATTTTTCTTACGTCATTGTAGATTGTAGGTATATTGTACAAAATAAGTAATAAGCCCAATATGGTGGCTGTCGCTTGCCGACCAAAGATTTGAGATCTCAGTGAATGCCAAGTTCTGTACATGATAATTCTGAATAATAAGTTGAAGTTAAAGATTTGACTTATAGCTAGTTTGTATATACTTTTGTCTTACATACAGCCTCTTGACTCATAATGTACTTGTTGGTGTTATGATATAATATTACTACGTACAGAAGGATGCCAAACGTGCCTAAACGTGGCCATCTCTTTCCATTGCGCCCAACGCGCTTTTTCGAGGGAGAGGTCTTAGCGCTAGGGTTACCACGAGCGTGAACCTATTCCATCATACGTAAGTGACAACAACTAGATAAATCTATTTGCTGCTCATGAAGTATGTTGCCAGCTACATTGACCTTGAGTTTTGGAGCACGAGCCCGACCGGCGGTAAGAATAGGTATATATTGCATTCTACGTACTTTGCAATTTTTAGCAATTATGGCTTTCAATAAATTGTCAATTTTTTTAAATTGAGCTCGAATGATGCGCATTTATTTTATTCATAGGAAACGGATAGGTAGGTATTCCAAAATAAACTCATACTTCTAAGTACTTACATACCTACCTACACGATTAATTCGATTGGTAATGTACAGTGAGCCAACAAAAATGTTGAGCACTTTAGTACTTTGTCAAATTAAAGAGGTTTCAAATTTTATGACGTTTCAGTCTAAATATTTCTTAGATTTCGATGTGACAAGGTTCTAAGTATGCTCAACATTTTCATGGGTTGACTGTACTAAATTGAGTAGGTAGATAAAATAAAAATAAATTGTTTGTAGGATTAAGCTACGGTAGCCCAGTGGTTCAAGCTTGCGGCTGTCAAGCGGTGGTCGTGGGTTCGAATCCCAGCTCGTACCAATGAGTTTTTCGGAATTTATGTATGGAATATCATTTGATATTTACCATTAGCTTTTCGGTGAAGGAAAACGTCGTGAGGAAACCTGCATACATCCGCGAAGAAATTCAAAGTTGTATGTGAAGTCCCCAAACCGCTCTGGGCCAGCGTGGGGACTACTGCCCAATCCCTCTCATCTATGAGAGGAGGCCTGTGCCCAGCAGTGGGACATATATAGGCTGATGATGATGATGAAGTTACTTACACCAAATTGCTGTAAAAACCTTTGTATGATAAGAATAAAATAAACGACACACATGTCACACATTTTAGAAAGGATTCTAGGGATGCCAATGGATTTCGACTAATTCGGGGATAAGGATTTCAAATTTTATATTTATTTGAATTTTAAGTAAAAAAAATTTTTTTTTGAATAATCGTCATTATACACGATTTCGACTAGTTCGGGGATGAGGATTTCAAATTTTATATTAATTTTGAATTTACAGCGAAAAATTTTTTTTTTCGAAATATCGTCATTATACTCGTTTTCGACTAATTCGAGGATGAGGATTTCAAATTTTATATTAATTTTGAATTTACAGCGAAAAAAAAATGTTTTTGCGAAAATTCGTCATTATACTCGTTTTCGACTAATTCGGGGATAAGGATTTCAAATTTTATATTAATTTTGAATTTTAAGAAAAAAAAATTTTTTTCGAAAAATGTTCATTATACTTGATTTCGACTAATTCGGGGATAAGGATTTCAAATGTTATATAATACCGGCTACTATAAATATGTAACCGGTAGCACTGCTAGCAATGCAGGTCATTTGCCTTCGGCTTCTGAACCCATCTTAGGGTAGATACTTATAATATGTGTGTAGAACAAGTAATGTATGCAACTGTCCATAATTAGGCATTAAAACACTCGTCTGACCTTATTATGACACTCGTGTTTTAATGCCCCTCATTATGTACCAGTTGCATAAACTACTATTATAATTTACGACATTAGGTCGCAATAGTCCTGTTCTAGATAGTAACGCTGAGAAAATGTCAAGATATGAGTTAATTCAAACAGAAAATGATCTAAATAGATGAGAGTATTTTAACTGGTAATAGTATGGGAATTAGTGTCACCCAATGTATGGGAGGTGCACATTTTGGTATCGGATGAATTCACTTGGCACAGATGTAATATACGTAAATATAAGTTAATTTAGCCCGGTAGCCATCCGCCACCCCCTGGCGGGTAGGAAGGGGGGGGGGGGGCCTTGAAAGTCCGATTTTTCGGTTTTTCATAAAAAAATCATAAACGGTGACCCATAGCAAAAAATGTTCTGAGGCATAAGTAATCTAAATATAATTATCTACATAAAAGGTTCTATACACTTTGTTGCTAAGATTAATATTTAATGAGATTTTAAAGGGGGAATGTAAAATTATATGAAAATGAAAGTGACTATTCATTCCTTTGTTTTTCAATATTTTTAAAAACAAAAAATACTATAATTATGCACTCAATGAGCTCTATTCATTGACACCCCACTCGATGGGGTGGGGCAATTTTATTTTTTCGCTCCCCCCTTTAGCTGTATGGGAGCACCCCTTGAAAAGCTATAAAAATAATTTTGAATTTTTTTTATAGCTTTGGGTCAACAAGATGACCCAAGGCTATAAAAAAATTGATTTTATAGACTTGTTTATTATCGGGGCGGGCAATAAAGTCTTTGCCGACCCTTTGTTGCATTGAGAATTTGTTTCGTTGACAGCTAGCAACAAATCCAGATCACAGATCTCTCTTTCTCATCCTAATGCATCCATGTGAACTCTGAATACCTTAAGGCGCTAACAAATATAATATATTTTTTGGTTGTAAATATTAGATATGCGAAGATCGTGATGTGAAAATTTTCAAATTCAAAAAAAAAAAATCAAAAAAAAATTAATAAAAAAAATTTACATCACGAAATAGCTATGGGAAAAATAAGCATACTGACCAAAAATCATAACTTTAATGCAAACACAAACGAAGCAAATCCTGCACAAAGTTTGTATGGAGAGAGCTTGCCCTACCCCTCCTCTTAACCACTACCAGCGAAGCTAAAATGATCGCCTATATTTCGGTCATATAGCATTCGTCCCTCTTGCACTTACGTACTTGACAGTAAGGAACGAATGCTATATGTCCGACGTATTAAGCGATCATCTTAGCCCCTCAGGAACATATCAAATCATCTAATCATCTAAAAGTGCGTAATTGTTTGTGACAGAAATTAAAATTTAGTTTCTCTCATAAACAATACGTACACTATTTTAACACTAACATTTAATCTTCTTCTATTTAAGAGTTTACTACTCTTGTCGGCAGAACAATCTCCAGCCGTTTCTGTCCTCTGCTATCTCCTTCACAATAATAATAATCATGAATATTTAATATTAGTGTTAACATGAATTATATTTACTATTCTTGTTGAACAACTCCAAATATAAGCGAAAATATTCTGCTTTGCCCTACCTCTCTTAATTCACAGACACTGCAACTTTACATGCATATACTTAAAAACTCCTTTCTATTCATCAAATCTCGGAACACGACCCTGTTTTTCCAAAACGCCGTTTTGAAATTCATATAAGTATAAACGAACTTCTGGAGGGCCCTCGAAGTTAGGCGAGGCATTTCACAGCCAGCCAACATACCCAGCCTGAAAAAAATATGATTTGCACAATGCCTGCCATCCAAATTTATACTCTGGGCTCAGGTTGTAAAGGTTCAGTTTACGCTATGTACCGCTACAACGGTAAGCAAATACAATTGTCAAGTCAAACAAAAAACATTTTTCATTAGATGGAAATTCTTAAGGTTGGGGTTTGTGGAAATTAAAACTTAATTTCCAATTAGATATTGTAAGCAAACGGACAGCGACAAGGGTTTTGTGCTGGATCGTTTAATGCCGTAAATTTAATATCTTTGATGCCAGCTAGGACAGACATTTCTTGTGATTGCTAAAGATAGAGTTTAGGTAAGGTTTGTTCACCTAACAAACCTTCAGATGGCCGATTGGTAAAATATACGTAACAATAAACATTCTCACCAAATTTCAAGTTCATAGGTCAATGGGAAGTTGAAAAATTCTTCGGCACAACATTTTGTGACAGACGATGGACGGACGGACGCCTGAGTGGCAGCAATAGGGTTCCGTTTGGACCCTTCGGGTACGGAACCCTAAAATAGGATAAGGTTGTGAAGTTGTCACGAAATGGACCCAGTTCAGCATTATGATGATAACCTTATAGTCAGCGCTGGTCTTATGCAGAGTCCATTTTGTGAGGACCAGAGGGTAACACATTGAACGGCAAACAAAGTGCTGGCGGTACACTAGGGCTACATATGGAAAATGGTGTTAAAAGCATGAAAATCGGCACGATAGATCTTTATGCCATATCGATACCTCCTACGTATACTGAGCCAAGTGCAAAATTACGATTTTACAGGAGGGCTGTTTAAAGGTACAGTTCCATAACTAACTCATACTTTGAAATAATTTAATGAAATTTTCAAATATGTATACTTAATATATTCTGCAATTTACAATTTTGAAATAATTAGTCGTTTTTGAAAAAACAACTACCACTTGGTCCAGTATACGTAGTAAACTTTGATTAGATGAATATGGATAAATTTTATTATACTAGATGCCTATCTTGTGTCATGTACCATTAAATATCTAACCAAACTCAAAGCTTGTCCTCGGATGGATTTTATCGGTTAGTTTTCGTCCGATTTGTTATTTGCACCAGTATACGCCTGAATGAATATGCATTATGCACCAGTATACTGTTAAATTTCTGTTGTACGTTATAATATCCATTAAAGTAATTTAGAAGTTTATATTTAGGCTATTTTGGCAAATTACGTTTGCAATACAAAAAATTAAACAAAAGGACACTAAAATTACGTATAAAGGTAATAAAATTAATTCCACACCCCGCATTCAGGGCATAATCCTTTTTGTCTCTGCTACAAATTATCATTATCAACTTACACTATACAATACTATTTCAACATTTTTGTCGATTACTATTGTTTTACCTATCTCAAAGTTTTAATTCCTGTTACTTAGGGTCGGTTGCACCAAACCGTCTGTAATCGTAAGCGGTGTTCGTCAAATCTGATTGTATGGAAAGTTTGACAAGTTTCTACGGGATGACAGCTGCCGGCGCCATATTTGACGATGACCGGCCTGTGTTCGTATGTTGGTGCAACTGACCCTTAGTGGATACATCTACTAAATCAATGACTTTATTTTAACTTTGACAATAAAAAACAAAAAGAGTAAGTCTAAGTTTACACACGTTATAAATATAATAACGGAGATCAGTTTTTTACCATTAGTGCACTAAGAGACCTTATAGAGCAGGAACAGAATTGGAAAAGGCGTCTCTAAACAATGCAAGCGGCAAATCATGTAACAGTTGGGGTGACAACGTCATCAGAGGGTTTGGACCCTGTAGAATACGGATCTGCCTGTCGCCATTTTGAAATTTGAGCCGGAAGTACGGTATACTGGAAAAGGTGCAGCCCATACAAAAATTTTCGTAGTACATTTAGTAAATCGTTGCTCTGGTACCCTAAAAGGGTCCTATTGATATGGTGTTTTTGGTATGTTGTAAAGGACAATATTAGCCATGGTATATTGTCATTTTTAATACTGATGTCAAAGTTCATTCGAGTGCTCTGCAATATTGTAGAATACAAAATTTGCTAAAACTTTTGGGTACAAAGATTTTTTTCATGACCCCTAGGGCCGAAGATATGACAGGAGATATCATTAAAAATTGCCACTTTTTTCTAGTTTTCCTCTCATCAAGAGTTGTAAAAATTTTTGTGATGTACAATATTGCCGAACTATCGTTAGCGCCAGAGACTAGGAATTATATAGACTGCCAATACTCATCACTTTACCATTTAATTCGTATGCCACTAAGACCTCTGCTTAACACATAGCGCCATCTGTTGGGAGCTTTTTCGTTGTGTTCATAGATGGCGCTATGTTTTAAGCACAGGTCTTAGTGGCATACGAATTAAATGGTAAAGTGATCTCTCCATAGTGAAACTAGCTACAGCAGGCCCATTATTTTAAAATTACGCCACAATGTATAGGCATTGGCAGTCTATATAATTCCTAGTCTCTGGTTAGCGCTAAAATGCACTTTAAACATAAACATGACAGGAAAACTAGAAAAAAGCGGCAATTTTTAATGATATCGCCTGTCATATATTCGTCCCTAAGGGTCATGGAAAAAATCTTTGTACCCAAAAGTTTTAGTAAATTTTGTGTTTTACAATATTGCCAAACCATGTTTAGCACTAAAATGAACTATAACGACAGTACAAGCAAAAAACTGAAAAAATGACAGATTTTCCAAGATGATGGAGAAAGACATGGAGCTGGAGGGTCAAAAATTTCGGGATACGATGACAATATCTAATGAAAAATTATAAAAAATACTAAATGTAAATATTTTCAAAATTGCTTTCTTGAGGTTAGATATGAGGATATTGGTACCATATCAGGTATGTTTTACAAAAAAATCCAACGGTATCTTACCTGGAGGAGCCCATACTTTTATTTTATTTTAATACTAGTGACCAAAATGTAATGGTGTGATATATTTTTAGAACCGGCTTAGAAACCCCTTTCCTTTGATACTACACACGATAAGATTCAGAACATTTTTTTAAATTCCATACAAAAGAAAGATGTCGTCATAACTCCTCTCCTTTTCGTTGTTTTTTTTCGTCCAACGGGTCAAATTGATTCATACATCCTAAAGATCAATCGTACCGATTTTCATGCTTTTAACACCATTTGCAGCATTTTCCATATGAAGCCCTTGTGTGCCGCCAGGACAAGTGGAAGCGGTGCTGCATGCAAAGCGCGCCTATGGCTGCCGGCAGCGCGCTTATGAATTCCGGGCGACACCCATCGGGTCTGATTCCCCATCTCTATCGCACTGGTACTCACATGTAGGTTGTGGAAGCGGTGCGGCATGCACAGCGCGCCTATAGGTGGCGGCAGCGCGCGTATGCATCCCGCGCAGCACCCGTCCGGTCCGTGCGAGTGCGAACCGGACGAGTATCGGTTCACGGTTGTGTCTGTAACAGAAAATAAATAAATAAATAAATGAGCCTTTTATTTCCTGTCCTGTAAGTTTCTACAGGGTCATTTTTAGCTAGCTTAGATTGGTTGTATATTGATATATGGGTCAATCTCAACAAGCTTATATTTATTTTCATATCGGTGATTTTCTTTAAGACCAGGTTATTCCAAATCATAGTATTTTTCATTCAATTTTAAACCATTAAATACTCACTTGACTGATGGGATATTTAGATATGTTAGTTGTATGTTAGTTTAAGAGTCGGTCTAGTGTATTTTAAGCCTAAAAACACGATATTTGAAACTTCGCTCGATGATCTCACATCGCAAAAACAGGTAAATTTTGATCTTATTGTGAGTCGTATATAAAATATATCCTACTCAGACTCGAGTAAAATATATCAATAGATAGGAAACGATGTGAAGAAGTGTATTTTACGGCTAATTTTTTTTTAATGTTTTTATATTTAACTCAAAAATATCAGAAAAGCAAACTGCGCGCTTTCTTTTAGTAGACAGATGGCCGTTGGGCCTCCGTTGGGCCTCGAGCTGGACGGACGTCTGTCGCACTTTTTGCAGTTTGACATTTATAAAAATCGCATATTTAATACCAGTAACTAGATGATATTAACATTTTCAGGGTAAATTACTGGTGAGTCATATCGACGAATAAAAATTTAAAATAGTTTTCCTGGTACTTTTACAATTCGAGATAGTGGAAAACATAAAATGTGGCTAATAAAGCTTATCATATCATTTTTTCCTTTTTAAACCCTCTCTTATTACAAAAGGTTTCATTGAGTATTTTTAGAATGTGGATTTTTTTTCCATTATGCGGGTCACACGTCACACTCCTTCGTATAGCATATTGTATATTTTATGTCTCTGTGTGAGTATATTCATAGCGCCTGACACATAGTTTGACATCTGACATTAGCAAATTAAATTCAAGCTTGGTATTTCAAATACAGTATTTTAAATTATTAAATATATTGAGCTTCGTATTGTAACAAAATAAATATGCCCAAACGGACCGTAATCCTGCCAAAGTTTTGACGCTATTCGACTTCAATTTGCTCTGCAGTTCAATGTGAAGCAGAATGACATCCAGTATTACGATGAAAGTGATATTATTGCATTGTGTAATTATTCCAATATATCAACGTAAACGATAAAAAAAGAATAATACAAATTTAAATGAAAAGATACCTCGGATAATATCTGAAATAGAAAGGGCCCGAAGCTCTGAGGAATTCTGGCCGCTTACGGCTAGTATGTGGGGGAGGATGTCTGGTGACGGCGTCGCGGTCCCAGATCTATGATCTGCGGCTTCGGTGAACTTCACTTCATACCCACATCATGCGCAAATATTTACGTGAATTTACTGGACGAAGTGATGCTGCAAATTGTTCTACTGACTTTCCTGACTTTATTCAAGATAATTGCCCCATACAGCACGGGTCACTTGGGGATGGTTTACTCTACAGCTACATCCAGGCATAAATGTAATGATGTAATGCCATCGCCTGAAATTTGAACCCGATTGAGAATCTTTGGGGTTTAATGGTTCAACAGTGGGATCATCGCCATGAAAGAACCAAAGAAGCAATTCAAGCAATAGATACTGCAATGAAATATGGGAGGAAATGCACGGCTGACATAATTATCAACGTCTTCTCAGCTTATTGAGAGACAGGCTACAAACTGTTGTAGACGCACTGTGGTTGGACGCATTATAAACCCTCAGTCTTATGTTTTATGTTTATAATAAATTATATAATAAACCTTGTATTTTATTTAAGATGGATTTATGAACCGTACTGTCTTCTCAAAGATCTCACGGTTCGAAATAAATGCCATACGATAAATAAATAATAATAAAGAACTAATTAATAAAATGGTAAGCTTGTATTAGCAGGGCAAAATATTTATGTTGAATCTTTTTCTAAATAAATAAAAAAGTACAAAATATAATGAAAAGTACAAAATATTTACCAAAATAAACGCTTAATAATTATTTATGCTCTAAAAATTATGGTTGTTTAAAAATAAAACACAAAAAAAGCACTTGTTCTTGCCTGAGATTCGAACCTGCGACCTGTGCTTCAGAGAGCAAACGATTACTAATTACACCACAATGTACTTGGCTTAGTGGTTGAAATTAAGCTACTTATTTGTGGCTTGCAACTTTGACTTTTTGTGTCGAGTCGTGATAAAATTTAGTCCTTATTTAGTTAAGTAAAGTCTGTCAAATCTGCGCAACAGAGACAGAGATATGCAATGACAAGTCTACACTCTTTTGCGTGAATGTCATAACAATCTGTTCTAAATTTAAATGGTTGACAACCTAATTATCACGTGCACCACTCTGGCTTATTCTGGTTAATTTGACAAAGAAGGTCTGTCACATATTCAAATTCTAAGTTACAGCAATCATTAAAAAAAAAACGAGGTCAGTGACCTGTCACAGTAAAGTGAGATAGTGTGTGTAAAATGTAATTGTGTTTGTTACTGGGGAGAATTACGATAATGTTGCGCCGCCTAGCGGATTTTTTGTGTCGCGTTTGTAGTTTCGCTCCAATAAGAAAGCCTTAAATTGAAGTATTTCATCGATTTTTTAACATCAACTGACAGATTTTACTACTGTAATTAATATATGTTAACGGCCCTGTCATACGATAAATAGTTATGGAGATATTTGACAATCTTTTTTTAATTCACTGAAATGAATAACTATCACCGAAATAGATAAATCTAGTCACCGATGTGATAATAACTAAGTAAACTAAATATGAAATAAATGTGATATGTGTGTATGATATTTGTGTGATATGAAATAAATAGTCACCGTGATGATATTAAGGTAACCGAAATGATACAAAGTCTCACCGATGTGATATAACAGTCGCTGAAATGAAACTAAAATTTAATTAAAATTATTAAAAACATTTCATCTCCGGTGACATTTTTCAATTCGGTGAGGTGCTAGGAGCAAATTGTTCACCGAATTCACCGAAATGGGATCATCGAAATGAAGAACATTGGGGTTTAACTCAAATTATCGGAAAACTCGCGTAGGAATATTAAAATTAAACCTGGAATATGATATAACATGTTGACTTACATTTATAATATCCGAATAATAAACAAAACATATGCACTATTGACAAAATATACCAATAACCGAAATTAAAACTTTTTTGTCCCCTCATCGCCGAATTGATACATTTACGTGTGTATCTCGAACGCGCAGCGGTTCTCGACACGTCCGCTTACGTCGGATGTTAGCGCGGGACTGGCCGAATAACCTTGGATTGAAGCAGTGTGTCCACAAGGCGTTGCTTAGCAACTACACGCATTGAAACTTTGTTCACCGATATGATATCGTCGTGCGGGACAGATACATATTATACTCTGACCAAAACATATACAGGGTATTTTAGTAATCCCAAATATCTCATATCGATAATGCAACTATCCTAGATTATAATAAATGTCTCAGTTAACGTAAATACCTATCCATTTTTGTGTCATGAAGGGATTTGTCATAAAAAAAGTACGGGGGACAGGACAGGTCACTGTGATGATAAATCCGCGCTTAATTATTTTTTTAAAGTGATTAATATTAACTTGCCCCAGCCCCAAATAGTAGAACAACCCTGCTATTTAAAAAAAATATCACGGTTATATATGACCAAAGAGCACCCCCGTTATCAGCCGTGCAATTTCAAATTCATGGCTGGGATATTGACCCATAATATACAGAAATATAAAGTCCAAAGTATGTCCATGTAATTTTTTACACGACTGCCCAAAAAAAGGAGTGTATATGTGATTATTTTTGAAGTGATAACTTCTTTAGCGGCGCTGAGCACTTTTTGTGATAAACTGTTATGATTGACACGTATGTCAATGTTAGTATTCTAATTTTTCTTTGTGCTGAAATAAACTCTGTTATGTATTTTATTACCTCGTCCTGCCCGGAAAAGCAGTGCTACCTACCGAATCGGTATTTTCAAACCATGCAGGATACAGCCCGGAACAGAATGCTAGTGCGGAACGGCTGAACAGGACGCTCCTCGAAAAAGTAAGGTGCCTGTTGTACACGTCGAACTTAGACCACAAATTTTGGGCAGAGGCTGCCAATAGAGCCTATACTGCAGTACATTTAATAAACGTGTCACCTTCGAAAAGGCTCTCGGGCAAAACCCTTGAGGAGGCCTGGCCGGGTAAAAAGGTAAGCTTGAAACATTTACGTGTGTTTGGCTGCAAAGCTTACGCTCACATTGGCAAAGTGAGGCGGAATAAGCTTGAATTGAAAAGTAAGCGTTGTATATTTCTTGGCTATGAGAGTAATAGGTAAAGGCTCTACAATTTGGAGAAAAATGAAGTGTTTCGTAGTCGTGATGTTGTTTTCAATGAAACAATCTTTCCAGGTGTCAAGAGTAAATGGTCGTTGGGGATATTTTTTCCGACAAGTGACGACGGTGTCATCATTGAAAAGAGTCACGCGGAAGATGAACCTGAGATTGAGGCGGAGATGCCGTTGCCACCGAATGTAGAGATTCAGGTTGTATTGAGGCGGAGAGGCTGGCAGCGTCTGAAGTTTGGTTCGAGGCAGACGAGTAGGTGCCGAGTTCATCTACTGGTACAGAGGATATACCACGGGAACCGCAGAATGACGGACCAGCCTATAATTTACGGCCGAGAGTACCGAGAACAATGTCTGCGCTCGAGATAGAGTTGAATGAGCCGACAACTGTCAAGGAGGCGATGCAATTGAGCGATAGTAAGCTGTTGAGACAAGCTATGCAAGACGAGATCGAGTCATTTAATAAGCATGAAGCCTTAGGAGCTAGTTGACAGACCGGCAGACAAGAACATTGTGAAAAATCGGTGGCTATTTAAAATTAAACGCGACGCTAATGGAAAAGTAGCGCGATTGGTCACGAAAGGGTTTACCCAGAAGTTCGGGATTGACTACATGGATAAGTTTTAAATAAATAAATAAATATTGTGGAAAATCTTACGCAAATCAACCTATTAAGCAAAGCTTGTATGTACTATGGGTACTAAGCGACGATATACATACTTATATAGATAAATAGATACTGAAATACATAGAAAACATCCAAGACCAAAGAACAAATATTCGTGCTCAACACAAAAATAAATGCGAGAGAGAAAATAAGACGATTTTTTCGTTTTCTACAATTGCGACGACCTTGCTAACAAGCTGAAAACGTCACTGAAATCTCACTTCACTATTAAGTATTTAGGTGAGGTTAAACATATGCTAGGCATTAAAGTAGATTGCACTTTAGTAGTGAGTTGAAGCTGAGTCAGAAAAACTATATTGAAAAGACTGTAAAGTCGCAAAGTCGCCCTTAGACGCAGGTCTGAAGTTTTCTGATAGCGCTACCCACGATTCTAGTTTGCCATACCAGGAGTTGGTGGGTTGTATGATGTACTTGTCTGTGACATCTAGACTTGACATTTCATTTACTGCTAGTTTTCTTGGTATAAGACACGCTATACAGCGGAACATTTTGCTGCCGCCAAACGTGTACTGCGTTATTGAAAGGGTACAATGAATTTGGGTCTGATGTACAAGAGCTAAGCATGATAAGTTTCGTGTTTATGGTTTTACTGACGCTGATTGGGCTAAGGGGGCAGTAACCGTAAATCATACACGGGATATATGTATAAGTTAGGTATCAACCCCATTTCCTGGGGTTGTTGCAAACAATCTTGCACCGCACTTTCGTCTACCGAGGCAGAGTATATAGCTTTATCTGAAGCGGTCAAAGAGGCGGTATATGTCCCTGTGATTCTTACTGAATTGCCACCAATCCGGTGTTTCATAAACGGTCTGAGCACGTAGACAATAGATATCACTATATTCGTTAGGCTGTTGACAATGATGTCATTGTCATGTTGGTATTCTAATTTTTCTTTGTGCTGAAATAAACTCTGTTATGTATTTTATTATAAATATGTGGTTTAAATTACCAATACATTACTTATTCATATAATTAGGGCTGAGCTTATACTAGGTCAACAGCGACCCGCCTTTAAGGCATAGCTAAATCACGCCCTCTTTGGTCTATGAGATTAGGTCTCTCCCTAGCCTGCTGATGCCCTGAGAGCCTGTCGTGAGCTCGTTCCTATCTTGATGGACACGCATCTGTGTCATCTTTACGAGGCTCTTTAGTTAAGGGCGTGATTTGCCCGGGCTCAGATGTAGGAGCCTGTGATGTCCGAATATTCCCACTTTCGTGGTTTTATCTCGGGGTTCGAGATGTCTGACACTCTGAGTTTTACAGAACTAGAATCGACGCTGGTCGATTCGGAAGCGCTAAGAAGCCTCCTTTACTTTAAGCTTTAGAAGCAGGGAAACGGTTCACAGGTACCTAAATTATGTCATCTTTTGTGACATTGAGATAACGATCTAAATATTGATATACGATCGATATTTCGGCTATTCTCAGATTACTGGAGGATGGTGTAATTTAAATGAATGAAACTTTGTCGAGTGACTCCAAAAAAAGCATTAAAGTGAGTATCACGGACTTGTCCGAGTTTACCCTAATATCAGATAATTTTCAGGTCATTCGTTCGTTTCTTCTTAAATCTTATTGGAAATGATATTTCTCATTGATAACTTGGTCGATTTAAATACTTTGTGAGTTTCTTTTTATTTAAGTACTACAATATTTAAGTGATGATTATTGTGTATAGTTCGTACACAACTGTAAGTCTAAGTGATGTTAAATTATCGCAAGCAAAAATCTACCAACAGTTCTGACTGTTACTGCTCTAAGTCGAGTTTTGCTTGCGTTCGTTTGACAGAATTTGGCCTTAGAGTTTTGTACGAACTATAATCCGAAAGAAAAGTGCGATAATGTGGATGTTTACATGATAGGATACGTAAAGATGAGTAGACTTTGGCTTAAACCGAAGAAAAACGTATGTGTATGTACGTAGCGATTCGTTTCAGGGAAATTCCAAAGCATTACCTCCTAGAAATATCGTGTGCAACAAAAATATGCTATAAGTATACCATCACATCGGGATTGGCCTTTTGGCCACGTTTTGATCAAATGTCTAATTTTGTAAAGTTCTATTTTAATCACCGTCTTGCAACTTAGAAAGAGGAACTTTATATATTGATCAAAGACTCATTTTTTTTATGTCATAGGGAGCAAACGAGCTTATGGATCGCCTGATTAAATAATTTTGACTACAGATGTACCGACTAGTCGCAGACTAGACGGAAGAGCCAACTATCCAGCCACATTTATAGTCGGCAATTAGTCGCCGACTAGTCGGCCACCTCAGCACAGATTAGTCGGCTAGCCGGCTAGTCGGAAAAACCCACAGTCAGCCCATCTCTACTACTAATCCGTTGCATGCGATGCGTAAAATGCGTACGATGCATACGATGCGGAACTGTGGATGCCTTTCATAAGTTATCTCTGATTTAGTCACATTAGGTTTCACAGCGTTTCAAATAACGCGTTATTTTCCAAGGCACGCCTTTAAGCTCACACTTTCAAAGGGAGCCTTTATACCGCCAATAAAACTAAGGTGTAAACCTATAAAGGTCCCTCGGGCCCGGTGAGGTTCGCGGTTCTTTATCGCCCTGTATTGGGCGGGATTTTGGAGTATAAGTTTGGTACGTAGCCGCCGCTGGCTAGACTACTATTTTTCAACCAACTTCAAGATTTCAAAAAAGGAGGTTCTCAATTCGGTTGTATGTTTTTTCTTTTTGTTTTTTTTTGTTTTTTATGTTTGTACTCCATAACTCCGTCATGTCTGAACCGATTTTAAAAATCCTTTTTTTGATTGTAAGTATATATACCCTACCCAAGCTGGTCCCGTTTTTGTCAAAACACAGTTCTGATGATGGGATTCATGAGGAATCGAGGGAACTCCTCAACTCTTTAAGGCAAACATAATATAGTGATATTTGTGTTTTTATCAACAAATCAAGCATTTTCATACAAAAATGTGACATTTGATGAAGTGGAACTGCTGATGATGATCAGAACAGAACTCTTCAACGACGAAAAGTTCACGTTTAGCGATTTGTCCTCCTAGCTGTGTTTGTTAAGCAGGTGCTATTTTCACGACTAATTTTGATGATGGTATGCATGAGGAATCGAGGGAACTCCTCAAATGTGAAGGGCACACATATAGTTATTTTAGTATTTTCATCAACAAATCAAGCATCTTCATTCAGAAAAGTGACATTTGATGAAATGGAACTGCTGATGATGATCAGAACGGAACTCTTCAACGACGCATAGTTCACGTTTGGTGAATTGTCGTCTTTGCTGTGTTTGTTAAGCAAGTTAGCTTTTCAATACAATCATTTGTCAAGCTCGAGTTCTGATGATGGGATAAATAAATAAATAAAAAAATTCGGACAATCTTACACAAATCAACCTAGTCCCAAACTATGCAAAGCTTGTACTATGGGTACTAACCGACAATACATAGAAAACATCCAAGACTCGAGAACAAATATTCGTGCTCATCACACAACTAAATTCGAATTCGGGATTCGAACCCGGGACCTTCAGCTTCGTAGGCAGGGTCACTACCAACTAAGCTAAAGCGGTCGTCAAGGGATCCACGAGGAATCGAGGGAACTCCTCAAATGTTAAAGGCTTACATATCGTGATACTTGATTTTCACTAAATCGGGGATAAGGATTTCAAATTTTATATTTATTTTGAAGTTTAAGTTAATAAAGTAAGTCTCAGATTGCATGCTCGGGCGTCACATACCTGCGATCTGAGACATTATTTTGTTTTACCGCCAATTGTAAATAATTTACTACTTTCACCTTATTGTAAACTTATTATAAAGTACCGGTGATAATATTGCACATCGGTCTTTGGATAAAGAAAATTAGCTGTTTACGACAAATTCCGAACTCTTTATTAATTGACATTTGATATCGTAACATCGAGGATACTTTTTATGCCGAAAATCACCCCTGGAATGGATGAAATAGGGAGGTGGAAGTTTACGTGTACGAAAACGCAGGAAAAAAACTTGGTCATAGTAGATATTTTTGTGACTTTTGGTTGTCATATTATTAATAGTTCCACTGTGGCCCCGCCCGCCCATTGAAGCAACAAACATAATAATAACAATCGTAAAGCATTGGAAGTCGATATAGCGAACTTTACGACAGTATGCGTTTTATGATCCCCGGTTGCCAAGGTGTCGCTATGTGGAGTGGAATTTTTTGCAGTTTATCTCAAGACTTGCTGGCTGAACAGAACATCACTGGAAAAAAACTCATAAACTTAGCAGACTGAAATAGAGCGAGAGCTCAAAGACGTGGGGCACAGCTTAACGCGGACACGCTCATTTTAAAACAGGTAGGGCACATCCGAACGTCAAAACGTTTATTTTTGGGTTCCGTACCTCGAAAGGAAAAAACGGAACCCTTATAGGATCACTTTGTTGTCCGTCCGTCCGTCTGTCTGTCTGTCAAGACCCTTTTTCTCAGGAACGCGTGGAGGTATCAAGCTGGAATTTATATCAAATACTCAGGTCTACTGTCCCTTAGAGCTGTGAAAAAATCAAACTTCTAAGCCAACGCAATAAAAAGATACAGCCGTTTATGCCGCAAATTTTCGACACTCGCAAGGGAATCAAAACCTACAGGGTACTTTCCGTGAACTCAGAATCTTGAAATTTGGTACGAAGCAACGTCTTATAGCACAGACTTCTTATTTTCAAAGAACTAACGGCGTGGCCTATAAAAAAAAAACAGGCGGAAAAGCTATTAAGGCACAAGATGTTCCCTTACCCTGACATGGCCTTTTTAGTAACATCATATTATATTTTTAAATAATTTTAATTTTTTTACTTGGACCATAACTATGACTCGATTGTCGTGATGGGTGAACTTTTTATTATTATTATTTTTTATTATCAGACATCGGAATTCTCGTAGCATTTTTGAGCTGTCATAGGGACTTCTTGTTTATCGACTTCCGATATACAAATTTTGTCGATACATTATAGAGCACAACACAACATATCATGCCCGCCACAGGCTGCCTTACGTTGACTGATTGCACTGGAGAACCAGTGGGCGATGGGGTCGTCACATCCCTACGCCAATTATTATAATTATGGTATATATTTTCCTTATCTCGGGACCATGGGGTACCGGACCTTTGGAAGGCATGCGTGGGGCCGAAGCCAACAGCGCACAGGCCCTTTAAGACAAAAATAATCTAAAGGCAAGGGATACACACGCACAACATGATACATCCGGAGACGGTCCCCGCCAGGTGCAAAGACTATTGGAGTGCAGCCTTTTGGCTGCGATGGAAACTATGTTCATGGGGCTATTGAGTTGAAAGTTGGATGGACTGGATAATGGGTTATGGGAGGAGACTAGCGGACGCCTGCCGTGACAATCAGTCTCAGAATTGTCAAAAGGCAGGCGGTGACTCGCCACTCACTTGGGGGGCCCCCTATAAAAGGCTACCGGATGGTAGCGAGGGTGGCAACACTGGTATGAGCAGCTCAGGGTGTAGAGAGGTGCGGCTCCGATTTCACCATCGCGGGGTTTACCCCCGTGAGCGGATTTCCTCGCTATTACGCCATTACGTGCAATACACTTCCACCCTGCGAGCATATAGCTCTGGCACCCCACTCTGACCGACCGGTTAAGGCAAGCCATATTATACAACAAGCAACAAGCTTACAAGCGTACAAGCTTTGCTTAGTTTGGGACTAGGTTCAGTTGTGTAAGATTGAATCTACCATGCTATCCATGAAATAATTAAACAGTTTCAGTCATGTTCAGAGATGTAGGGCACAGCCGAAAGCGAACACGGTAATTTTCAGACAGGTAGGGTATAATTAAATGTCGTCTCACTCATATTTAGAGAGGTAGGGTGCGGCTGAACGACGTATTGTTCATGTTCAGCGAGGTAGGGCACAGCCGAAAGCGAACACGGTAATTTTCAGACAGTTAGGGCATAATTGAACGTCGTCTCACTCATATTTAGAGAAGTAGGGTGCGGCCGAACGCCGTATTGTTCATGTTCAGAGAGGTAGGGCACAGCTGAAAGCGAACACGGTAATTCTCGGTTTGCTCTTGGACGGCATCTAGCTAGGGGGCAAAGATGAGGCCGACGGTGAAGCGAGCTCACCCAGAAGATGCCTATTCACTCGTGGCTTAAAAAGCTCCGGATTATATGAACCCGGATGCGCAGTGTTGAGGGAGACCTTGCATTTGTGCTTATCTACTTGTGATTCTTCAGTAATTTCGTAACTTTGCTTTTCCTAAACCATTGCACTGCAAAATTATTCAGAACAATTAATTGCGCCATTATTATTCTTAAAAATATTGAATACTGTAGATATGTAAGAACTAAGTATGTACATTGTACAGTACCAGTCGATGAGTATTGCACATTGGCATTTGGAAAGAGATTCGGCTAATTTCGACGGTTCCTTAAGGGGAGGTATCCCCAACGCAAATGTCCCGCTCTAACACGCGTGAGTTTACAATTGACCATCCCGCTCTCTACGCAAGCTCTGCGCGCAGTTTTGTAAATATTTAGCTATAGTCATTAAGCCAATCATTTTATCAAAGCAAACCCTGCGAATTGGTCTATAACTATTTACGATCTTTAATTGAGTACAAAAATTAAATGTTAAATATCAGTAATATAGCCAGCCGTAGTATTGAAAAAACATTCCAAAAAGGGGTAACTTCGCGATTTTTTTCTATCGAGTGAAATTCATCAGGTCATGTTACTGACTGCGATTTTGACTAGACAATATCCTTATGTAACACATTTATTTTTTATAAATTTTAAGACACTATATTCTATGTCTCAGATGGTTTTTAAAAACTCAAAAGTGGTAATACACGGCCTTAAAGCTGTGAAATAATTAAACTTCTCAGTTAACGTAAAAAAAGATACGACCGTTTATGCCGCAAAAAACGTATATCTACCCGTATTTCGACACTTTCACAAGAATCAAAATTTATAGGGTAATTTCCGTTGACCTAGAACTATGGCTGAAAACTTTAAATTTGTAATTAAATCATACAATTATATTATCATGCTCACCAGTGAACGATTACAGGCTGTAAATGATGATGATTGATGATATTATCATATAATAATAATTGTTAGTTATTTGTAATTAATTAATTATATATAGCCTGTATTTAAAGGACTGGTTAAGCAACGGTAGGTATGCGCAGTCATAATTGTATGACCTACCTACAAATTAGTACGGATCCCTAGGTGACCGAGTCCTACTCGCACTTGTCCGGTTTTTATTTTCTTATGATTATGATAAGTGATAAGCATTCTTATATTTTTACGTGTACGCAATTATGTATTGTAATTATTATCCTGAAATTCAGATGTCTAATACTATTTGTATTGTAGTATTGTTCTTTACGCTTAGGATAGATTTACTATCCTAAGCGTAAAGAACAATACTACTTTTGTCGTCAAAAGATTCCAGTGCAGTTGTACCGTTATTTATTCAAGAAATATATACTTTGTGCTTCGAACGCGAGTTATAAAAACATTGTCCAATTACGGCGGTTACCCTCCGCCAATATTATTCTAGGAGTGATTTATTATTGCAAGAAAAACCACTGACGAAAGGTTAGAGGAAAATGTAGCAAAACTCGACAGAATATCGACATGACAAATGGTAAAGAAATATTTGCTTTGCTCATTTTCATGCGAAGATATTTCGGTAAGATGGTTGGTCGACGTTCGTCAAAGGTGAAGTAGATAGATACAGTCAGCGTCATATAGTATGTAGCAGCCAAAGTGGCCAAATAGTTCGGTACACCATATATTTTGTATGGTGTGCCGAAGTATTTGGATACTTTGGCTGCTACGTACTATATGCCGCTGACTGTACATGTAAGTACGCCATTCTCATTGTGCATTTTTATTATCTTAATTCTTGTATATATCGTATATCTTTAAACGGCTCTAACGATTTTGATGAAATTTGGTATGTGAGGGTTTTCGGGGACGAGCACTCGGTCTAGCTAGGTCTCATGCCCGGGAAAACGCCGAGCAAAGCTTGGTCGCCCAGATATTGCCAGTTTAAGGGTGAATTTATTGATAAATAGCACTAACTTTTTTATGACTGAAAATCCATTGGGTTTAGTCTCACCTGATAAAAAGCAATGACATTGCTTAATTAACATGATTTATTTTCAATAAGTTACTATACACTCACGGACAAAGAATATGGGTCGGTAAAAACCGTCATAAAATACTGCGATGTTGTAAGTTTATTTAATCATGTCATTATCTCTATTTAATTTTTCATCTACACTGCAAAAGTAATAGCCAAAAAAGTAACGTCTCCAGGTTTAAATCGGACTTGTAAAAACCCATGAAAAAAACAACGTTAACGGAGCGAGATATCGCGAAATTCGTAATTTTTGGACATTGATATTTTTATGATAGGATCCCAGAAATTGCTAATACAGTTGGGTAATACGAAAAATAGTATAATATGTAAATAAAACGAGTGTAGAATATTTAACAAAACCTATTGACGCTATTTAAACCAGGGTGACCCGAAATTTTTGACCGCGAGTGTAGTTATATTTCTGTTTGGTATCATAGATAGGTGCGGTTCAACATTTGATAAAACGTTTAAACTGCATAACAACGAATCGCAAATTCCATACAAAATTATGTTATTTTGTTTTTATGAAACTTTCCGTAAAACGCGAGTGCTCGCGTGGGGAGAATTTTGCCGCCCGTACTTAATACGATTTTTTTTAGCAAATAGGAGTTATATGATATAGTAATTATATTTGAATGATAAAGTAAAGCATAAACTATCAGAATAATAAACATTTATTCAAGTTTTATGTTTAGAATGTAAATTTTCCCTCCTGACCTCTTTACAATTTTTAGTATAAAAAAAAGAAAAATTTAACTTAATAGCTAAATTATACCCACCATACTGGGCATATATAGTTCTCTATAATTACTCTTAACAAATTTAAAATCAATATTAATACGATATTTATATTAAAGCTATACCTACTATTCGCAATGAAATCTAATAATATTGCTAGTAAAGTAATAAACCAGACCCACAAACTTTACTTACACGAGTAGTCGCGCAGTGAGCAATTTGCCGCCAAACGCGACACACCTGCGACAATATTTGTCTCCTGCGGTATACCCATGCACTAATTTTATTCTAATTTATAAAATAAGGAGCTGAGATACGAGGGGGCAGCTACTAGAAAATTTGACCTTGACAAATGTATCGTTTACAAAATAACACGAAAATGGTGCAGCAAACGGCAAAATGCTCATAGCGCGAGCACTCTAAGGTTAAAATTATGACAATTGATAATTATGTTTCTTGACATTATGTTAATCGTCGTTACACAGTTTGTTATATACAACTTGAATGAATACAAGTTGAAATTATAAAATCCGTTTTTATGCTAAATGAAATTTGTTTTTATACAATTTAATACACACCCATCATAGTATTAGAAAACCAATAAAAAATATGTTTATCTACACACATATCATAAATCCTCTAATATGCGTTCGGAAACCGTAGAAAATGACTCTCATTTCAACATTCAATTAATTTATGGCAATTTTCTTATCTGTGGCTAAGGCTACAGCAGTAATAAAATATTTCATTTTAATCTCATATATGATGTTAAAATATTACGTCAAACAAAACTGTCAAAATTTAAATGTCAAAGTTGACATGTCCCTATTCTAGTATCACTGAAAATTCAAATTCAGTCGATGCGAAATGTCAGCTCGATGTTTTTTTAGTATATATCGCACGAAATTTGAGCTAGAACGACATGATCACATCAGAATAAGGACTCTTTACTTTTTAAAATAACATTCAGGTATCTGTTGCCAGTTCTGATTTCGATATTTCCGCAACCGTGCAAAAAAGGTTGTATTAACACAATTATTGTATTTATTTACTACGGTTTCTGAACCCATCTTAGAGTAATTATAATATGTGTGTAGATAAAGTAATGTATGCAACTGTACATAATTAGGCATTAAAACACTCGTGTGACCTTATTATGAAACTCGCCTTCGGCTCGTTTCATAAAACACACTCGTGTTTTAATGCCCCTCATTATGTACCAGTTGCATAAACTACTATTATTGCACACTTCAATTAAAGTAATATACTCGTACATATAGTTACAGTCAAGGGCACCAATATCTATACACTTTTTCACCTTATTCCATTGAAATAAGGTCCAAAATGTATACATATTTATGCCCTTGACTGTACATTACATGTAGTTGGTTTTTTCAGTAAGAAATATCGTTTCAAACATCACTCTAAATTAACAAATTTCAAGAAAAAAAACAATTTTTCCACTAGATTCATACTAATATCATATACATAAATGCGAAAGTGTGTCTGTCTGTCTGTTACCTCTTCACGCATAAACCGCTGAACTGATTTACATGAAATTTGGTATGGAGATAGATTGAGTCCCGGGGAAGGCCATTAGGTTACTTTTTATCCCGGAAATAATCCCTTAAGGGTGTCGCTGCCTACTCCAATGGGATACGGGCGTTAGTATATGTTTTTTTTTACCTGACTGTAGCTTTATAGGCCGGGCCCATTAAAGTGATAGGAGAGCACGGTTGGAGAGTGGCCTGGGGAAAACCCAGGGGAAACCTCCGCCACGGCTACGCGGGCGGTTTAAGCACAAGAATACTCTCTAAGAGTTTGCGCTCCAGTGAGATTGGTTGAGCGGTTGCAACGGAATCTGAGGTAAGTATATTGTTATGTACCTAATGTAAGAATAGGATGCTGTAAGTAAAGTTTTACATAGTAATGGAATTATTTTCTGCTTTTATTGTACTAGTTACTGCCCGCGACTTCGCGTGGAACTCGTTTATCGCGATAGAATTGAAGTAATTACTATTTACTTATATTCAGGCGCTTATATACTCATCGCTGTTTAACTTTTGTAAACATCAGTTCTTCTCAGAAAAGTCTCGAGATAACACGAGTTCCCGAGTCTCGAGACATCACTATCCGTTTTACGAGCCTGACGAGGGTCGCTCCATTACCGCCCCAGATTGCAGATAATACTTATTCGCTCACATCGTTTGTACTTAAATAATAAAATAAATCTCTGCCCACCATAAACATTTAAATTTACACCTTATCACACCGTCATAAAGTCGGAAACATAAGCCCATTTATGCCCACGACGAGTAACTGTCGTAAGGTCGTTTCTGTGTAAGAATTTACGAAGGCTTACGACTTTTTAGAATTGTGATTGATCTAGAGGAAAACTTTGCGTGCGACCTTAATTTTGAACGTAGAATATTAAATTAGAATTTCTTAAGTTGAATGTAGGTCACTTTTTCGTGTTTCCATTAAGGATTTATTTCCGATACCTTTTGAACGTCTATGATGGTTGTTCGTGGTTACCAAAAACGGATTCGAGAGTTTAATAGGGTAAACTAAAAAACCAAATGTTCAAGAATAACTTAAATAATATAAAAACTAACGCTTATTTCATACGAAACCATATATATCCCAAATATAATTTATGACCTTACTAGCTTTTGTCCGCGTAGAACTCTGTCATCGCGTTAGAATTTAATTGCTACCTATTTATTGATTTATTTTAGGCGCTTACCTAATTATCACTCTTTTATACAAACTTCCACGCTTAATGGATGATTTCCGGAATAAAAATTATCCTATGTCCTTCCCCGGGAATCAAACTATCTCCATACTAAATTTCATCTAAATCGCTTCAGTGGTTTCTAAGGGCGAGTTGATTTACGTTATTGTAAGTAGGTATTACCCTTTTCAATTGTGGCATTTAGCCGTCAGCAAATGGCCTGGTTTCACTTTGTACGGAATTATGTCGAGTCGCTTAAGAATGCACCCTGACCCGACCAAGCAAAGTAGACTAATAGTACGGACGAGAAGCTATTTCGTTTGTCGGACCAATATTTTGCCCGTTGCCGGCGGGTGGTAACTTGCAAAAAACACGATAAGGCATTCGTTTTTTCCTATTGACTAAATAATGTTCAAAATTTCAATCCAAAAAAATTGGATATGTATAAATACGTTCAAAACTGCAAGGCCAAATGCTCTCAAATGAACGCAAGCAAGAATCCACCTTACAGTCAGAGCTCTTAGTCGTTTTTTTGCTTGCGTACTTTTGACAGAATTTACCCTTAGAATTTTGTACAAACTATATCTCCAATATAGTTTTGGAAAAGTAAGTGGCACGAGCCGGGATTCGAACCCAGAACCTCCAGATTGAAATTATTGAAAGGTGCCTCGCGCTCGGCTACAGTAGCTGTACAGTTAGCATCAAAAATATGTAAACATACTAGCACCTTGTCAAGAGGGGTCTAATGCTGTATACGTCATTATGATGCTGACTGTATGTACTTATCTTACCCGTAAAACCATTATTTTCTAAACGACCCCGTGTCTCTTCAATTGACAGCCAATAGGGATGATGACACTATAAAAGAAAATCAATAAACCAAAATTTTCTACATAAAGGCTCAAATTCTCAATCAAATGGCGGAAAAACTTATTCAAAAAAATAAATAATTACGTAATTATACGTCTTCAAAGTTTTAAGAGTGGGTATTTTCTGTCGCTTTTCCGAAAACACACCTTTGTATTAAACGATCGTAATTTGCCTACATTGTCTGGTAAAACTACAAAATTTTGTTTTTGTTAGATATTAATAAAATTCCCTGTTTCTTTTTTATTAATAATGGGATTGCTCTTGGTCGGTATCTAGCCAGGGGGCAAAGAAACCTGTAGCTCTAGTATAAGTTTTTTCGAAACATTAACTAATTCGAACGCGTTTGCGTTTTGTATCAAAATGTATGATAACGCTCTCACCGAGTTTGAAATACGCGCGTTCATCGGTTAGCAAAAAATGTTATACTCGCTGTTTTAGTTTCCACTAGTGACCACCAGAGGCGCTGTTCACGTTTTCATACCACTTTCATACATTTTGAGACAAAACGCAAACGCGTTCATGAAAATGAAAGGTACGCATTGAAAGGTGAAGTCAAAAAATATCTGATATAAATTAAAAAAAATATTTTGTAGGATGATACTCAACGCGCCTAAAATGATACATATCGTTAATCAATTCTATTAGGTATTAGTCGAGCTCATGATCCGGGTTCGAAATTATCAAGATAATTATGGTCTTTGATAATTATCGGATAAATATCTGATAATTATCTCTGGTATTGATTTTTGACAGTTGACATTAATCGACAATTATCAGACGATAAAAATCGCGATTATTATCTTGATAATTTTCCAGATAACTATAATTGATAATTATCCTTTCGAACCCTGCCCATGATACAATAATATACTGTGTATTTATCAGATTTTAACCTACCTATACATATCTCTTAAACTAGGTAGAAGTCTTCGTAAGTATTTTAGACTCGGGTGGATAACCGTCACCTGGTACAATACATTCTCCAGCTATTTTTGTATGGTTTATTTTTCAATAACGTAACGAGTGGGGTGTCAAATGAAAGGGCTCCATGAGCTGATTCATTCATGCTCACCGAACAGATTGCTATTGCAGTACAGCGAGGCAATACCGCCAGCCTTCTGGGCACCTCGTAACACGGCACTGACCTGGGGCTAGTTTTTTAGGGTTCCGTACCCGAAGGGTCAAAACGGAACCCTATTGGTGACGCCCAGACGTCCGTCCGTCGTCTGTCATGTCACACAGGTTTTACAGCCAAACGGTTAGAGCTACAGGCTTCAAATTTACACAGTATAAGCATCTTGTTGGCCCGAAGCCATACAAATAGTCAAAACTTATTTTTAAACGTTTTTAAGGGCTCCCATACATCTAAAGGGGGGCGCGAACATTTTTTTTATCCTACCCTATCGAGTAGGGTATCGTTGTTTAGAGCTCATTGAGTAATACTACCTATTTTTTTTTTTATATTATTCCGAAAAAATTTTTAACTTCCCAAATACCTATAAACTTAAAATTTGGTAATAAAGTTTTTTATTACGTATATATTACCAACAAATATATATATATTTAAACTCGATTTTTTCTTTGAAATTTTGGTTTTTGTCCTATACAAACCAACTAAACTTTGCGGTCGGTTCGGAACCCTAAATGTGCGAAGTCTGACTGGCACTTGGCCGATTTTTTTATTGGAAATATTTCTTCTGGTCACCTTGTAACACGGCACTGACCTGGGGCTAGTTTTTTTAATTGTAAATATTTAGTTTTATAAATGTTTTTATAACTTTATTTTATTTACATTCAATATTAAGGCAAGAGTGAATAGGCATTTTCTGGGTGAGCTCGCTTCATCGTCGGCCTCATCTTTGCCCCCTGGCTAGATGCTGGCCAAGAGCAATCCCATTATTAATAAAAAAAAAAAAATACCACACCATTAGACTTCAGCCAGTGGAGTCGTAAATAATTAAGTTCATTTTCAAAACACACCAAGTACCCAAGCTCTTCTTCCCGACAGGAAAAGATTGAATTATTTCTTTCTTAAATATATGCTTAACGACTCATTGTATCTATAGTTTATTGAGACTTGCAAGAATCTCACTTGACATATTAATACTGTCAGTATTACGTTTGCGGAGTAGTAATATCATGCGCAGAAGCGGAGCTGTACCGCCTTCGCATCGTCCCGCTACGTACCGCGCATCCCGCGCCAGTCAGGAAGCACTCATTTAAATGTAGGGGCGCAGTAAAAAATGATACCGAGTCGATTGACAGCTGACACTGACATTTGACACTTCTCATATCGTACTGCCTCCGCACCGACAAATCAGGAAGTCGCCTTACCGTATGTAAAATCAATAAATTCTCTAAAATAAGACCGATTTGAGCGAACTTTGTCAACTATTAACCAACACCTTTCTTCCACTGTGACCCCCAACGCTTCTTTGATGTAAGCTCCATGTTTCCTAAAGAAAATACGAATATTACCTCACGTAAAACCAATATTAGTACCTATAAATAATTCACAGCCCTCGCTATGAGGAGAATTCGCTATTTCAACCAATAACCTCGAAACTTGTGAAGTAAATGACGTGAAACGAAAGTTTCACTTCAGAAGTTTTGTGATTGTGAAGCATTTCACGGAGGTTTCTACGTATATATCTTACGCCTAGAACGATAAATACTTTGGTCCATAAATGTTATGAAAACTGAAGAATATTTTTTTATAAACAATGGGATTGCTCTTGGCCAGCATCTAACCAGGGGGCAAAGAAGAGACCGAAGGTGAAGCGAGCTCAACCAGATGATACCTATTCACTCGTGTCTTGATTGCTGGAATAATTTCATACACGTAATACCAGCAATACACAGTCATACAATTAAATTTTGCCACTTGTAAGTACACGTTGTTCAGTATGTCTGCCATATAGCATAAATAAACTAGTGGCTCTGAGCTGTAGACCTCGTGAGTGTTTTATTAATTTCCAAAACGAATACATGTCCAAAACTATGTGACAAAATATTCTATGTAATCTAAGAACCTGCTCACAATACTTCACCAGAATCGGTTGTGAAATGCAACCCTTAGAGGTGAACAAATCGAAATTCGGTCGCAGAAACACAAAATCAATGTTTTTTTTTAAATTCCAAAAAGTGACTCGATAAAAAAAATCTATAGAGTTACCGAACCTGCTCACAAAATTTCACGAAATTCGGTTGATAAATGCGACATGTAAAAAATCAATGAAAAAAATTTTTTTTTTTCAAAATTTACATAAATTTACTCTCTTATACCTATTTTAAAATGTCGGACTCCATTTGTGAAAAAGTAAAAATGATTTTGATTTTTTTTAAATTTTTAATTACGGTAAAGTTAGTTTTTTCTATTATTTCATAATAACATATTAAAAAACCGGCCAAGTGCGAGTCGGACTCGCGCACCGAGGGTTCCGTACAAACCTGTAGGTATATATATATAAAAGTTCTGTAGGTATATACTCGTATATAAAAGTTAACCCATCACGACAATCGAGTCATACTTAGTCATGACCCAAGTAAAAAAAAAATATTAAAAATATTTTTATTATATGATGTAACTAAAAATTTACGGTTTTTGCAATTTTTCCTTTATCTGTGCTTGCTTTACGTTGCTTCGTACCAAATTTCAAGATTCTGAGTCCACGGGAAGTACCCTGTAGGTTTTGATTCCCTTGCGAGTGTCGAAAATTTGCGGCATAAACGTCTGTATCTTTTGATTGTGACAGAGGACAGACGGACGGCCGGACGGGCATCAAAGTGATGATAAGGGTTTCGTTTTTTCCTTTCGAGGTACGGAACCCTAAAAAAAACACGATGTTACATAAATAAATAAGTCTGTTTATTCTGTACGGCAATATTTATTGTACGTTTAGCTTTAGGATTTCCTCGAAGATGGCGCTGTACGATGAAATAGCTGTCTTTAACCCCAATAAAGACATTTCTGTAATTGTCATTTATTTTATTAACTACTTATCGTATGGAATTTCAATTTACCCTTACCTCAACTTGTTGGCAGCAAAAGTTATTACAACTCTCTTTTCAACTGAAATAGTTACTTTAATCCTTAATTAGTAGGTATTAGGTACCTGCATAGAAAGGTTACAGAAAGGGCAAAGGCTATTTGAAATACCCGCGGGAGAAATGCATGAAATACAAACTACACACGAAGTTAATTATAACCCTTTTGAAATACAAACACAGATTTCTGAAAGTTCCTTAACGAACTTTACTTCGCTTTTACTTTACTGTACCTCTAGTCTGGGGGCACGGGAGTGCCCCGCCAAGTCGAGCGCGAAGCAAACACTGCCGTACCATCCTTTACTGGAACCATTTCGCCGCATTTTCAGGCCCCTATTTTAAAACCTCTGGATAAGACCAGAACGCAGAAATTTTCGTCATCCAGTAACCTATAATCACATCCTTAAAATCCAAAACTTTAAGTTTGTTGGTCATTTAGTTCCGAAGTTAAGCGACAACAAAGTTTCGCATTTATGACACTCACTCACTCAATCATAATCATAAAAATAGAACTAGTACTTCCCATAAACTCAGAGAGCTGAAATTTGGTACAGAGTTAGGGTTTAATGGCCACATAAAGGGAAAACTATAAAATCTGGAGTACCTGGTGACCCTGATTAGAAACACAAACTGCATAAGTAAGTTTATAATTCTATACAAAATACATGCGATTACAAATTACAAAGTTACTTTTGCAGTTTGAACGTTCGTTACAAGAAGTCGTACCTGAAAAGAAAAAAGAAGGACTGCCTACAAAAAGAGATGAGATCCCATCAAAAACATTACATGTAAAAAGATGCAAGTCTCGCAACGCAACACAGTTCTTCTACAACAAAAAAGTAATGATATGTAAAGTTAAACCAAGTCGGTTATCCTAATCCTAATAATATTATAAACGTGAAAGTTTGTACGGATGTATGAATGTAGGAATGTATGTACGTTCCACTTAATCTCAAAAACTACTGAACGGATCTCTATGAAACTTTCCAGTATTGTAGCTTAGACATCAGAATAGGACATAGGCTATAATTTATTTCAAAATTCATTCCTAAAGGGGGTTAAAAGGGGGTGGTCAGTTTGTATGGGAAACAAAATTATTTTTAAGATAGAAACTTAAAACTTCCCTAAAAGACTAAGCATCAAAATAGAAGAAAATTTTTTTCAGCGTTTTTCGAAATTCGGCCTCTAAAGGGGTGAAACGGGGGTTGAAAGTTTGTATCGGGATCATTTTTTTATTAAACGAGGAGCTTGAAACTTCGTTTGTAGACCTAGAATTAAATACAAAGAAAACTAATTTCAGCGTTTTTTGAACTTCACCCTCTGAAGGGGTGAAAAGAGGATTAAAAAATTGTTTGGGCAACCTGAATTTTTAAAGTGAGTGACTTCATAGGCACTTGTGGAGACTCTCAGTTATGGCATTTAGGCGCTATGTTTAATTAGGAATATTTTAATCAGCTGACGATTGTTCTTTTGCCATTATATAGCCGTGCGATGGCCAAGCAATTTTATATATTAAAAAAAATAAAGTAATGCCGATGCAAGTCGGTGGAAATCTTGTTCTGTGGACACCCCTCCGGTGCTATTGACTAAAATATAACCGACTTGGTTTTACACGGGACCCTATTACTAAGACTTCGCTGTCCGTCTGTCTGTCCGTCCGTCCGTCTATCACCAGGCTGTATCTCATGAACCGTAATAGTTAGCCAGCTGAAATTTCGCGTTCCTTACACAATGAGACTGAACGCAATTGCGTTCGTTATATTAGTGTTTGGTTTCGAAAAAAAGTTATGCACACAAGAGGTAGGTAGGTACTGATACTGATGGTTTTACGAAAATAGTTGAAAACGGGGGCAATTTGAAACATAAGGTTCGCATTTTTTTTGTACCACGGCGATGCCAAACATGCGTACAGCCTGCTGGTAAGCGGTCAACGCAGCCTATGGACGACTGCAACACCAGGGTTGCCATATGTGCGTTGCTGACCGTTTAAACATTTAATTCGGATTGAATGTGTTTTGTGTAAGAAGCGCCCTTGTGGCCTATTTGCAGCACACATATTTGGTTTTAATTTTGTACGCGTTTCGGAGGCGTGGGAGCGACTGTATAAATCTCAGTAAAATTAGTTTTAAATTAAGTCTAAGCGATATCATACTGTTCTGGATCCGTTTTGGTTAAAAGTTTTAATGTGTCCCAAGAGAGAAAAATGGTATACGAATATTTACGGCAAGGGCGGTATATTAAGACCACGTTATTCGAAATCATAGTATTTTTCATTCAATTTTAAACCATTAAATACTCACTTTATTGATGGGATATTTAGATATGTTATAGTTTAAGAGTCGGTCTAGTGTATTTTAAGGCTGAAAACACGATATTTGAAACTTCGCTCGATGATCTCACATCGCAAAAACAGGTAAATTTTGATCTTATTGTGAGTCGTATATAAAATATATCCAACTCAGACTCGAGTAAAATATATCAATAGGTAGGAAACGATGTGAAGAAGTGTATTTTACGGCTAATTTTTTTTTAAATGTTTTTATATTTAACAAAACTCAAAAATATCAGAAAAGCAAACTGCGCGCTTCATTTTAGTAGACAGATGGCCGTTGGGCCTCGAGCTGGACGGACGTCTGTCGCACTTTTTGCAGTTTGACATTTATAAAAATCGCATATTTAATACCAGTAACTAGATGATATTAACATTTTCAGGGTAAATTACTGGTGAGTCATATCGACGAATAAACATTTAAAATAGTTTTCCTGGTACATTTACAATTCGAGATAGTGGAAAACATAAAATGTGGCTAATAAAGCTTATCATTATATCATTTTTTTCCTTTTTAAACCCTCTCTTATTACAAAAGGTTTCATTGAGTATTTTTAGAATGTGGATTTTTTTTCCATTATACGGGTCACACTCCTTCATATAGCATATTGTATATTTTATGTCTATGTGTGAGTATATTCATAGCGCCTGACACATAGTTTGACATCTGACATTAGCAAATTAAATTCAAGCTTGGTATTTCAAATACAATATTTTAAATTATTAAATATATTGAGCTGCGTATTGTAACAAAATAAATATTCCCAAACGGACCGTAATCCTGCCAAAGTTTTGACGCTATTCGACTTCAATTTGCTCTGCAGTTCAATGTAAAGCAGAATGACATCAGTATTACGATGAAAGTGATATTATTGCATTGTGTAATTATTCCAATATATCAACGTAAACGATAAAAAAAGAATAATACAAATTTAAATGAAAAGATGCAATAATATCTGAAATAGAAAGGGCCCAAAGCTCTGAGGAATTCTTGCCGCTTACGGCTAGTATGTGGGGGAGGATATCTGGTGACGGCGTCGCGGTCTCAGATCTATGATCAGCGGCTTCGGTGAACTTCACTTCATAGCCACATTATGCGCAAATGTTTACATGAATTTACTGGACGAAGTGATGCTGCAAATTGTTCTACTGACTTTCCTGACTTTATTCAAGATAATTGCCCCATACAGCACGGGTCACTTGGGAATGGTTTACTCTACAGCTACATCCAGGCATAAATGTAATTACGTAATGCCATCGCCTGAAATTCGAACCCGATTGAGAATCTTGGGTTTAATGGTTCAACAGTGGGATCATCGCCATGAAAGAACCAAAGAAGCAATTCAAGCAATAGATACTGCAATGAAATATGGGAGGAAATGCGGGGAACTGACATAATTATCAACGTCTTCTCAGCTTATTGAGAGACAGGCTACAAACTGTTATAGACGCACTGTGGTTGCACGCATTATAATCCCTCAGTCTTATGTTTTATATTTATAATAAATTATATAATAAATCTTGAATTTTATTTAAGATGGATTTATGAACCGTACTGTCTTCTCGAAGATCTCACGGTTCGAAATAAAGGCCATACGATAAATAAAGAATAATAAAGAACTAATAAATAAAGTTGTCAGCTTTTATTAGCAGGGCAAAATATTTATGTTGAATCTTTTTCTAAATAAATAAAAAAAGTACAAAATATTTATTTACCAAAATAACGCTCAATAATTATTTATGCTCTAAAAATTACGGTTGTTTAAATAAAACACAAAAAAAAACACTTGCTCTTGCCTGAGATTCGAACCTGTGACCTGTGCTTTAGAGAGCAAGCGATTACTAATTACACCACAATGTACTTGGCTTAGTGGTTGAAATTAAGCTACTTATTTGTGGCTTGCAACTTTGACTTTTTGTGTCGAGTCGTGATAAAATTTAGCCCTTATTTAGTTAAGTGAAATCTGTCAAAACTGCGCAACAGAGACAGAGATATGCAATGACAAGTCTACACTCTTTTGCGTGAATGTCATAACAATCTGTTCTAAATTTAAATGGTTGACAACCTAATTATCACGTGCGCCTCTCTGGCTTATTCTGGTTAATTTGACAAAGAAGGTCTGTCACATATTCAAATTCTAAGTTACAGCAATCATTAAAAAAAACGAGGTCAGTGACCTGTCACAGTAAAGTGAGATAGTGTGTGTAAAATGTAATTGTGTTTGTTACTGGGGAGAATTACGATAATGTTGCGCCGCCTAGCGGATTTTTTGTGTCGCGTTTGTAGTTTCGCTGCAATAAGAAAGCCTTAAATCCTGATTGAAGCGAAAGATTCAAAAAATATAATTCTGAGCGTAGCGAGGGATTCAAGTGTTTACGCCCAAGACGAAAATAATTTCTTGCCGTGTGACTTATATTGCTTTTGACACTACCTTTCATTCGTCATTCGATGGCAACAATTACACTTTTCTGATTCGATAGTGGAACCCGGGCATTATTCAGGATGCAACTTTACTGTGCTGGGATAACGCTAGGAAGATGGATGGATGGAGGCGTGAAGAACCCAAGTATCTCTCGTGAGGTCTGCATGTCGCAGACCCAATAGTACAATTTTCAATTACCCTAGACAGCCGCTAATATGGTAGGTGGCGGGACTGGCGGGAGGAAATAGACCGGAAAAGCGCTGGCGCGGCAGCGCCGACAGACCGTCCCGACACCCTGCCCTATTGAACGAAATACTCAATGACATTTCCTCACATGAGACAACCGGGGGTCTATTGATGGTCACGCGTGTTAGACGTCAAGATATATATGTTTTGAATAACTTTATCATGCTACTGATTTTGTACGCCTATAAGCAAAACATAGTGTTACGTAAACCATTTTTTAATCCACCAATGTATTCCACTTATGTTTACAAATAAATCACTATGACTATGACTAAGATAAAGGAGCATTCCACGAAAATGTCGCTTACGAAATACTACTTTTATCAAATTTTCTTGAATTTGACTTTCTGGTTTTATAAATAATACCTGCAGGTGAGTTATGTCGGTGAGTGTTATGGACGATTGATTACCTGGTATAGACTTGATGTCGGCCTTCACATAAGTTTCGTCGTCAATAATTAGACACCATTTTCTTTGAACTAACATGGCGTACAATAGTCTGGAACGTCTAACCGCACGATTATACTGTTCCACGATTCTCTTGGGAGCTTTTTGCTTCTTGTATGTAGTAATACCGCATCTTCTTTTAATTTTTTGGACATGTAAAAATGATTGCCCGTCCCTACTTTTTTCGATACATCCCGTGAAGAGATCGACGGATTTCTATCAAACAACTTGCACACCTTTGATTCCAACTTCTTGTTTCGTGTTCTGTTAGGATGACCCTCACGCTGCTTTCTATGACAGCTCCGCCTTGCGTTATTTTCTTTAGAGTCCTTTGGACGGTCCTTCTTGTCGTAATGCAAGATTTTGCCAGGTCTGACGTTGATATATGCGGATTTATAGATAATTCTTGCAAAATCAATTCCCGAACACTTTTCTCTTTCGACGACATCTTGAGAGATAAAAAGTAAAATAATGTTTTTTTGTATGTAAATAAATCAGGAGTCGTCCTTAATTTGAACCCCACGAAAAAGAATTAAAGACGAAATAGTAGTTTATGCAACTGGTACATAATGAGGGGCATTAAAACACGAGTGTGTTTTATGAAACGAGTCGAAGGCGAGTTTCATAATAAGGTCACACGAGTGTTTTAATGCCTAATTATGTACAGTTGTATACATTACTTTATCTACACACATATTATAACTACTCTAAGATGGGTTCAGAAACCGTAGTAAACAAATACAATAATTGTGTTAATACAACCTTTTTTGCACGGTTGCGGAAATATCGAAATCAGAACTGGCAACCGATACCTGAATGTTATTTTAAAAAGTAAAGAGTCCCTATTCTGATGTGATCATGTCGTTCTAGCTTAAATTTCGTGCGATATATACTAAAAACACATCGAGCTGACATTTCGCATCGACTGAATTTGAATTTTCAGTGATACTAGAATAGGGACATGTCAACTTTGACATTTAAATTTTGACAGTTTTGTTTGACGTTTAATTTTATAACATCATATATGAGATTAAAATGAAAATTATATTACTGCTGTAGCCTTAGCCACAGATAAGAAAATTGGCATAAATTCATTGAATGTTCAAATGAGAGTCATTTTCCACGGTTTCCGAACGCATATTAGAGGATTTATGATATGTGTGTAGATAAAGAATTAATACATTGCCAGCAAGAATATCGTGAAAAACATAGGCGACAATTTAATAGTATTCACCCTTTAGCATTTCGTAAGGGACACCCTCCATGGAATGCTCCTAAATCATCTTTCTATATCGTCGCTTAGCATCCACAGTACAAGCTTTGCTTAGTTTGGGACTAGGTTGATTTGTGTAAGATTGTCCACAAATATATATATAAATATGTGAAGAGCTTGCATGGATGAGTATAAACTTTCTTGAGTCATGCTAAAACGCAAAACTGCCCCTGCCCTCGCTTTGCGGCGGGAGGCCTGGAGATCGTCAGCCTGAAGAAGAACTCCCGAAGAGTTCGAAACATGTCGCCCGGAGTGACAATTAATACGTGAATTTTAACCGTTTAGTATTATCTAGTTTTAGCATGCATGGAGACCGAGGATACTTCTAGACAAATTCTACTAGACTGTAAGCAAGTAGAAGCGGATCTTTTCTCGTTGTAGCGCCTTAAGACTATTGTGAACCTATCATGCGGGCGAGAACAGGCATTCCGGAATATTCTTGTGTGCGATGGGCGATAGAGACCGTCGTCGCCGTCGCCTAATTTCTCGCAGAATTAGTGCTTCAGGCGCCAACGTTTTCCACTCCTTAAGCCTTTATCAAAAAGGACAATATTGACTTTGATCGATTCCTTACATCCTTAGCTATGTTTATATGTTTTGATTTTTTCGTAATTCTTTTGTAGTTTATGAAATAATAGCAAAAAACGTTTAACGGTTCATGTTTTCAATTGTATGCAATATTTCATAAAATCAAAACGTATAATATTATACCTAGTATTTAATGATACTTACAACATTTCCAAAAATCATGCAAATCGGTTCAGGATAAGGGGTGGAAAAAGTTGCCACTTTTTGTATGGAAAAATTTGCTACACAATTCTCTTAACGGCAAGCGACAAACACAGTACTTTTATCTCCCGAGCGCGGATGAGCCATGGTTGTGTGTTTAGCTATGCTATACATGCACATTGTCTATGTGCTCGTCAGCATAGGAGCTATGATTTCACTTTGCATATGTGTTTGTATATGTCACAACTACAACTATGACCAACCCTTGCTCGTGAGATAAAAGTGGTACTGTAACTCGGTCACTCATATGTTCGGCCAAGTACAGTCAAATGAACGATGCAAAGGTAGCGGAGGGTGTTGCCAGGTACCGGTCGCCAAGGCAACGGGATTGATCGAGCCTGGGGCCTGGGTTCGATTCCCGATTGAAATGAACCTTATTATGAATCGTTAACTTGACCCGTTCGATGACGAGCTAGGTGCGCTACGCCGTGGCTTATAGCGGAATTTTCCGTGATATGAAACCCGCTATCTCATAATAAAGGTACTGTGACAAGGTACGAAACCCAGAAATCAAATTGGTTGAATGTACATATGACGGCGTCTGTTCAAAGTTTACTCGATTTCCGTTTTTAGAAAAGACACATTCCCCCCGTAATGTATGCACGGCCATGCTTCCGTATTGGAGAAGCTGAAACAGTTTTTAAAACAACCCTTTCAGCGGTTCAACTCCTCGGTTTGGTTTACGAGTTTGGTAACAGTAAATGTGGCACGTACTGATCTTTTTCAATTAAATGGATATCTGATATTTTTAAGTTAGTAATTATCCAACATGCTCACAGAATTTCACGAGAATCGGTTGAGAATTGCGACGTGTAGATTAGAGCAACTTTACTGTGCTTTTTTATTGTTTTTCTAGGGGAAACCTTTGACACGACGACGCGGGCGGTTTAAACACTGGAATGATCTAAGAGTTTGGGAGGCTTCAACCGAATACGATCTATGAGTGGACTCGAACTAATGGGAGTTTTGTCGTTGTGTCACTAAACCAAGCGAGACAAGAGTCCAGCAAGCTAGGCCCGCCCGACCTGACTCTACCGGGTATGCGGCTGTACCGGGACGCATAGGGACTATACGTGTCTGTGATGTCGCGAGCGAATGTACGCGTTGTGTCTGAGTTGGACGCCATAACCGCAACTTTACATCTTTCGATGGACGCTGTGATAATGTCGTCCGGGTACGAGAGTGTGTGCCTAGGACGCCGGACCATGCGGCGCCTAATCAGCGATCGCCGAGATACGACAGAGAAGGAGGGACAGGAACGTAGTCGACAGCTGCCCTAGCTGACGGATTCCTATGGCTTAACAATTTACTGTGTTACCTACCTATCAAAATTTGATCTGAGATTTGGCCTATACCGGATCTTTTTAAAGTCCGGACTAATTACCGATAAACCTTTAACGGATGGTTACGAATGGTGACAAATCTGACCGTCAAACTGCGTTCCATCCTAAACCACAATACGGCTAGGGCAAAATATGGCAAATCACTTATAAGGGTACTTAGGTGATTTTTCGTTAAGCGCAAGACTATCAAAACTAAAAAAGTCAAACGCATACGTTTCGTAACAAAACGGAAATGTTAGAGGCTCCCTATTAAATCGATCTTTTCACACTGCCGTATCAAATTCCGTCCTTAACGCGAACATTATCGTTTATTAGGCACAGGTCTTTATAGCATTAAAATAAATCCGATATCCTACGGTTTCAAGTGCCGTAGTAACGGCGATCCGATCCGAATTACCATCGGATTTATCACCAGACTTATCGCTATACTTATCGGCGCATTACTACCCAATTTACTGCCCCATTTCAATGACGAGAACGTTTACGATATGACAGACTGGGTAAGCGCTCGACGTTTATTAAATAAGGGTCCGTTTTCCATTTTTTTTTGTTTGACGGTGACAAACAGGCTTCTACGCAAACAAAGTAGTAGTCTAAGGAAGGCTTGTGATAAAAAAATATATTAAATATGCGCGCGGATGCGGATTAATGGGGTATAGTTGTAAATACCTATAAATAAATAAATATTTGTGGACAACCTACACCAATCGACTTAGTCCCAAACTAAGCAAAGCTTGTACAATGGGTAGGTACTAAGCGAAGATACGCGTATGCAAGCAGAAACAAAAAAAGTAAATGCACTAACATTGTATTGTACCTATGAGTCTTCATGATACTTGAAATAAATAAATTATAATGATAATAATAATTATTATTTTGTCGCTATTTTATGGGGGCCCATCTAGCAGAGAGCGAGTCACCGTCTGCCGGAAATAAAAACCTGAGACAGTTTTATTAGGCAGGCGTCCGTTGTCTAACCCAATAGCCCAGCCATTAGTCCATCATATTCACTCAATAGCCCAGTTCATTTAGACTCCATCAATCAGCAATAGTTCCTATACTATACACCCTGGCAGGTGCTGTCTCTGTGTGCGTCCCATGCCATGACACGGGCAGGGACAGCATCCGCTCGGTGTATCCCTTACATTTCATTAAATTGTCAAAAGGGCCTCTACGTGTTGGCTATGTGGTACTTGGTGGTACTTGGTGCCCCGGTACTTCGGCTCCGCGCACTCCTCCCAAAGGTCCGGGACACTATTGTCCCGTGAACGGAAAATTATTATTTTATATTATTAAAAATAGGGAGTGGAAGTGTACGCGAACGACGTCGCTGCCATAAGCTGGTATAAAAAAACGGATAAGTGGTTTTTAATAATAAATTAATCTATTCGAAAACATTAAAAAAAAATTAACATGTAGGCAGGAATTTTAATACGTGTGCAAAACATTTGAAAGTTTGTTACGGTGGAGCTTTGAGTCAGCGAGTGTATAAGTACTTACTTAGCGAGTGTTATAGTACGACGTCAAGAGAACCTGTCGTCGCGCCCTTAATTTAAAATTTTGGAAATTCTTTCACGTATATTTTTTTATTTTCTACTGAGAATACGGAAAGTAAACTTCTGAATTAGTTAATGAACATTCTTAATTTTGACCACGAGTAGGTTAGAGCTATGTTAGCCAGACGGTTACTTGGTTTATTTTAATCTAATATGAAAAATTACGTACATTCCAGAAAGACATATACCATTAACTCCATACTAATGTTAAACACAGAAACACCGGTCGTCCGTACTGTAAAGATTTCTGTCTTCAACTAAGACCTAAGAAAACATAAAAAATCCAACGTGGGTCTTTCCAATTGGCTAAAAAAATTTCTTGTCTAATTGGCTAAGCATTTTTTAAAAGATTATAAACAGATCAATACAAGGTTAAATGTTATTTTTCTATGAAAGTAGGAATAAGCCAAAGGCTGTCGAGACGCCCACGTTAGTCGGGGCGAAAATGTCACGCCCAATGCGGGAAACCCACAAAGGAGATTTTCTTCAAATTATATATACCTAGGTTTGCACTTGAACACTAACTCACATTGATTGTAAGCGATATTGTGGTCTAGGATGGAACGCGCTTACCTAGTATGAACCGATTCACTCTCGCCTTTAAGACCAAACGTTTGAACTTCACAGGGAACAAGGATTCCAGCAAGGAGTTCCACAGCTTGGCTGTTCTCACAATAAATGTGAACAAAGCAGGGGACATGGAGCGAAAGTATAATTTACGTCATCTAGGCAGATATGAACACTAAAATGGTAGTTTAACTAATATCAAAACATTTATTCTCATACCAGAAAGTTCATACGTTACAACTATGACGTATTTTTTTATTCACCATAAAGTAATGAGCATTACATGGTACGTCAATACAACTTGTTATAAGTAAAATATTATAAATTAAAATAAAATAGAATACAATTTCATTATTGTAGGTATAACATTTTTCAAAATGTTGTGCACTAATATTAATAGACAAATATTCTGGCACTGAGTAAAAGGCATGGTTCCTGAAATAATTAGGTAGATATTTTTTTCTTAAAACTATGAATTGGTAAAGACGTTACTTCAGATGGCAGTTTATTGTATTTATATTTTTAAATGAGCACCCTGTTTTTGGCATTTTCTTAGCCGTAACTTTGGTAATACACTAGTACTGTGTTTAGACCGTGTATTATACTTATATTATCAGACATTTTTGCAAGACAGTCCGCTTGTCCGTGTATTTCCAGAAGGGAGTTGTAAATGAATAATGAAATCACCGTCATTATTCCCAGCTTCTCTAAGTGTGGTTTTGCCGTAAGTATCTCGTCGGTTTACGCCGCTCATGATGCTGATAGAACGTTTCTGAATTACTAGTATTTTTTGAATGTCTGAAGCGTTCCCCCAGGCAGTAATGGCGTAGTTCAATAAGGACTGAATGTATGCGTAGTAAATCATTTTTAATGTTTCTATGTTAATCAAAGGTTTTAGCTTTAGTAATGCAAAGTTTGCCGAAGAGAATTTATTGGTAAGTTTTTCTAAATGTTCTTTATGTGTTAATCTATAGTCCACCACATATCCTAAGAATTTCGTATTTAAACCAATTACCACAGTACATATTTATATTCATAGGTACCTAAAGTAAGCTAATAAAGTGGTCAACCACGTATCTAGTCTGTTTTTTGTAAATTAATAGCAGATTGTGTCTCAAGGGAGCAAGATGATGTATTTACGGCGACGGCGGTATATTGAATTCAAGTGTTTACGCCCAAGACGGAAATATTTTGCAACCGTGTGACACATATTGCTTTTTACACCGCCTATGAGGCCCGCTGCTAAAAACATGAAATGTCTTACAAATAATTTTGCACCTTCTATGAGGAAAGAAAATGAGGGGAGAAAAGTACGACTTTGATCCCTCATTCGATTGCAACAATGATTATTTTCTAAATAACAGGTGTTAAAAGCTGAATTTTCAAAAGTAATGACCAATTTCTTGTCTAACTGTACATGTACATCATTCATACTAATGTTATAAATGCGAAATTGTGTCTGTCTGTCTGTCTGTTACCTCTTCATGCCTAAACCGCTGAACCGATTTAGATGATGGCGTGGAGATAGTTTGAGTCCAGGGGAAGGACATTAGGATACTTTTTATCCCGAAAAATCATCCCTCAAGGGAGTAGTGGAAGTTTGTATGGAAGAGCGATAACTAGGTAAGTGCCTGATATAAAAAATTTGCAATTAAATTCTATCGCGAAGAGCGAGTTCCGCGCCAACGAAGTCGCGTCGCGGGCATAAACTAGTGTTAAATATGTACGCCATGTACATTGAAGTTGATGATAAATGGGGAAAAAAAGCTAAGGTTCTCCTGTTTTGCGCATGATTGATTAAGAAGTCGATCATATTACACTGCCGAGTTGAAAAGGCAGTAATTCCTAAGAAAAAATCCCGTCAGTTTGGATGTTTTTCATACGGTCAGATTCTCGTACAAAGGTATCTTAGGATAAGACAAACAAATAAGGCCGGTCGCACATTGGACACGTTTTCGTACGAAATTAGTCGTCCGAAGACGCACGAAGCCGCGCGAACGATCCCGATCTTGAAAGTACTACGGGAGCGCGCTCACTACACACGAATTGGTCGTACTCGGATCCAGTGAGCGCGTTCCCATAGCCGGGGCCCTACGTTTCCCTGTGTTCCAGGCAAAAGACAGGATAATATGACTATTTTAAACATAACTTGCACACTGTATAATAAATAATAATATATTAATTTAAATGTACAATGTTATAATATTCTATTCTTATTAACTACACGTAGTTTCTACTTATTATTAAGACAGTAATCTAATCATTTTATAACAACTGAAAGGTCCTCTGTGTCTTCGTACGACATACATTGAAAGGGCTTCACGAGGTTGTATCTTACATTTGGCGTAGGTGAGTGGGTATATAGCAAGCTTAGCATTTAGCTTGTTGTTAGTAACGGACCTAACGGATAAATATGTTGAAGTTTAATGTTTTCCAGCATGTTTTGTTTTGTAGTTTTATTTATTAGTATCATTAAAATTTTATTATTTACCGTTATTTTATACCGTAATAGGGTAATTATTTGGGCGTTTGTTCCATATCACCTTCGTGGTTACTATTTTGTAGAAGTGGATAAAGATTTTAATGCCGTTTTCGGTTATTTGATGGCTACGGCTACCAACCAACTGAGAAATGCCACCAAAATCTACAGCCAATTCTCCAAAAACGGATCCAAGAGAGACACGTATTTGAACGCTCGAATCATTTCCTGAACGTTTTGGTCCAATTCGGAAAATTGCATTTAGGCATTGATCCCTCCCATATAACCCGGCGGGTATAGTAGGGCGGTTAGTCTTTTGAGCAGACACATTTTCCGGTCTAGTGGGCTGATGTGCATTGAGAATATTGAAGTAGGCTAGTCTGGCACTGAAATAGGATCTTATAATATTGAATGACAAAAACCGGAGCGGTGTTTATACCGAATGGCAACCTAGTACGTTCGTAATGGATATACTATACAGCCTGTTCAATTCATCCTTACGGTGTTCTATCATGTAAACAAACTCTCTCTTGTCTTGGAGACATTATAAACCTCTTCTCTAGGATTACATTATAATCATTACTTATAATGTTGTTGTAACATTCGTAGATCAAATGATTAAAAATTTCCCATGTTAACCACGCCGCCGAAACATGATTGTTCAAAATTTTCTCTATAGAATAAAATCCAAGATGTTTTTTTAAATATCTCTTATGTGGCGGTGTACTTGACGGAATCAATGCATCCCCATGCATAAATAACCGAAAGTTTGACTATAAAAAATCGTGCCGTAGAAAGTTGCCGTTTTTTTATAGTACTTGTGCTGGATGTATTTTATTTTTCGAGACTCATCGAGATAATTACTAATTCATTGATAGAATTCATACCGGCCAGGAATTTCCTGAGAGTTCTGAGTAATAAATACGTGTCTTAAGGTCTTACAACGAGAAAAATCGCGTTCTTTGAAACGCTGTTCCGCCCAGACAAGGAAATAATAGGGACTGATTTTCAGATATATATGATTCTTGACTATATAATTGTGTTCCTGACAATAGCCAAAACATGATTGCTTAAAATTTTCTAGATAGAAAGAAAAACCAAAGTAGAGTATTTGTATTATTTTTTTACTCAACCTACTAAAACAACGTTAAAGACACGATTCAGTTAATATGACGATATTTTACCTCATCTAAACTTTGTCAAGAGGAAGTTTAATAAAACTGCACACAGGCAGATATTTATCGAGATGTGTCTAAAAAAGCCATCCTCGAACGTTGCATCCCGTTTTAGTCGTGAACGAAAAACATAAGCGCGTCTCTTACACGAGGGGGGGGGGGGGCGTGGTTGAGCGAATCGCAGAATCAAGGTTTACGGTTTTTGAACACATTAAAGAAGATTTACTATATGGCCGATAAATAAATAAGCAAATTTAAGCTCAGATTTAAAAATATCAGACAGACCTGGCGGCCAATTTTTGAGTGTCGTACGCTCGAATTTTCACTTGAGATCTGTCAAAATACTACGATGTTTTGACAGATATCGAGTGAAAAATCGAGCGTTCGGCACTCAAAAATCGGCCCCCAGATGTTGATGATAAGTTGTATCAAAAAATGTTCTTAGTTACCAATATTTGATCTGACATTTGGTAAAGTATTTGGTCTAACGGACCTTAAGGTAACAATGGCATTAAATTTACGACCAAATTTCTGTCCCATGTCCCATCTCGTTAAATACCTAACAACATTATCGAAAGTCCACCGGGCCCTTCGGTTTCAGACCCTTGACATGAATTAGAGGTCAGGGGGTTTATTTATGACCTTAGCACGAGAACACATTAGATATACAGCGTGTGAATTAAATACGAGCTATAAATGAAACCGGACATAAGGGTTAGTAGAGTAATTATTAATTCAATTGATTTTTAGTCACACTTCATTTTGAGCCTGAAGTATAGGTAATTTTGAAGTAACGCAACTAGTGAGTTGTTCTGCGAGAGATAGACCTAGTTAAAAATAGCCGAATTAATATTACGGAACGAAAACTAGATTATATTTACAACAACTTTTGACTTTCGCGGGTCGTGTTTAAGACTACATTTTTTACTAAACGGTTAAGACTCACATATAATTTGTCACTCCCGCCGACATGATTCGAACTCTCCGAGAGATCTTCCTCAAGATAAGTGCACTTCCGATCTCACCCTGAGTAAGAACTCCCGAAAAGTTAGAAACATAATATCACGCGGAGTGACATTTAATACGTGAGTTTTAACCGTTTATAACTGAAACTAATTATGTATAATTATAATTAACATTTTCAACCCACACAGTTTTGCACATTTTGAAATTTATATTATCAAACACCACGTACTTTTACAATAACCATTTATGTAAACTGTGTCATAATGGTTCATTATGAAACGTTTTATAACGATCTTAATGCCGTCGCGGTACTGTAATAAATCTTTATCTACACACATATCATAAATCCTCTAATATGCGTTCGGAAACCGTAGAAAATGACTCTCATTTCAACATTCAATGAATTTATGGCAATTTTCTTATCTGTGGCTAAGGCTACAGCAGTAATAAAATATTTCATTTTAATCTCATATATGATGTTAAAATATTACGTCAAACAAAACTGTCAAAATTTAAATGTCAAAGTTGACATGTCCCTATTCTAGTATCACTGAAAATTCAAATTCAGTCGATGCGAAATGTCAGCTCGATGTTTTTTTAGTATATATCGCACGAAATTTGAGCTAGAACGACATGATCACATCAGAATAAGGACTCTTTACTTTTTAAAATAACATTCAGGTATCTGTTGCCAGTTCTGATTTCGATATTTCCGCAACCGTGCAAAAAAGGTTGTATTAACACAATTATTGTATTTATTTACTACGGTTTCTGAACCCATCTTAGAGTAATTATAATATGTGTGTAGATAAAGTAATGTATGCAACTGTACATAATTAGGCATTAAAACACTCGTGTGACCTTATTATGAAACTCGCCTTCGGCTCGTTTCATAAAACACACTCGTGTTTTAATGCCCCTCATTATGTACCAGTTGCATAAACTACTATTATGTCACACCTGGCCATAAAGTGGCCATTATCGCACGCTCCGCGCACGAAAAACCCCACTTCCTGGCCAGGGGGTGACATAAAATTTTGTACTTACCACGGGCGATAATAAAGAAAGCCTCAGATCGCATATTTATCGCCCTTGCCTGCGGCTCGGGCGTAAAATACCTGCGATCTGAGACATTCTTTGTTTTATCGCCCTTGGTAAGTAATGTACTATTATATACAGCCTCGTAATAGACGCAACCATAAAAGGGGAAGACGTGCAACAATTAAAGCCTTTGTCATTGTCACAAAGAGTACAGTCTCGAACAATAAACATTCATTTTTGTTGAGTATAAAATTGAATTCAGAAACAGAAGCGATAATAAAGCTTTTGTGATTGTATTTGTTGCACAATTCACAGAGTACGCTGTACGTGTAAAAAAGCATTTCTAAACGGCTTTGGCGAAACCGTGCGGAAAAAAACGAGTGAGTTTGAAGATTATCCACCGCGCTCCAAGCGATCTACTGTAATGTTATTTTAAATTTAAATTCACATTTATTTAACATATTGTATTAGTTCTTCGTTTAATAAAGGCTTAAAAATAAAAATAAAAATAAAATAATTAGTTCTTATCAGAATAAAACTCACGACCGCGTGTACAGACGGTAATTGACCCGTGAATTTTGTGAAAAATTCTAAATTTAAAGTTAAAAAGTTTTAGGGAACAATGCTTGCGAATAATAATACAAATATATCCATACTAATATTATAAATGCGAAAGTGTGTCTGTCTGTTACCTCTTTACGCTTAAATCTCTGAACCGATTTATATGAAATTTGGTAAAGTCAAGGGCACCAATTATGTATACACTTTTTCACCTTATTCCATTGAAATAAGGTCCAAAAATGTATACATATTTATGCCCTCCACTGTATCTAGGAATTCTAGGAGATAGGAGTCCCGGGAAGGACTTCGGATACTTTTTATGCCGGAAATCATCGCCTAAGGTGGTTCCATGAGCCAGATATGCGAAAATACCCCAAGAATTAAGTATCCCATTTTTCTCAGAATCGTTGATATTTGTAGACGTGGGAAAAATATATATTATTCTTGATTATATAATCTTTAATAACACACTGGATACAATTAATTCCCAAAGTAACCTCCAATTTGATTTATTTTTCCAACTTTACTTGTTTTTTTACTATGGTACACTATGAAACATAAAAATGAGAAAAATCACTCATAACTAAAATAGTAATTTGTCAGCTTCCGAATTTCGATAATTTGAGGCAATATTTTTAAATAAATAAAAATCTACAAATTCTACCGTAACAAGTTATGCGGCCTGCAAGCTCTATCTCCGTTACCCTTACGAAATGTGACAGTGACGGCCGAGCGCTCGATGTTCGATTTCATCTGGGTACATGAACGGCCTTAAGGAGGTGGAAGTATGTACGGAAGAGCGATGACTAGGTAAGCGCGTGAAATAAAACGATAGTTATTAAATTCTAACGCGATGAACGAATTTTACGCGACAAAGTCGTCAGTTTAACAATTTTACCTCGCTGTTTTTCTTTTTAACCTGACTGTGGCTTTATAAGCCGAGCCCAATAAAGCGATAGGAGTGCGTGGTCGGCCTGAGAAAAACCTCAGGAAACCTCGGAACAAACACGCGGCGGCTTAAACACTGGAATACTCTGAAGAGCGCTCCAGTGAAATTGGTTGAGCGGGTTCACCCGAATCTGAGGTGGCAGTGGAATCGAGCTACTGGGAGTTTTGTCGCTGGTTCACTAAACCTAGCCAAGCTGAGAAGAGTCCAGCAAGAAACTCGGCTAGGCCCGACTTGGTTCGTAGTACATTTTCACCTCTATTTATTTCTATACTCCATCTACAGATTTACCCCGGTAAACTAAAAAACAAAGGTCGTTTTAGAGGTCGTTAAGTAACATAATCCTGTCCTGAACACGGCCTGTAATTAACACTTTTTCCAACACCCGACCCCCCGACCCGACGAGGACACCTGAACGAATTATCCCCAACGCAAATAGACAGGACGGGAAACAAAATGAGTGTTAATTGTTACGACACTGTCAACGCTTTGTTAATATGTTGCAAGTAAAATTGGACTTTACTTGGCCGCAATAGGGGTGTGGAAACCAAATAAGTCGGAATTTTCTCGAATAAGGATCAATTTTTCAATCGAATAGCGAAAAAAGTGACTCAAACGAATAAATAATTAGCTACATTGGGTTTTAAGTCTTCAAAATTGTAAGAGGGCGTGTTCTATTCAGTACCTTTTAAGGGGGGCTCCCATACAGCTAAAGGAGGCACGAAAAAAAATTGACATGTACCCCATCGTGTAGGGTATCGTTGTTTAGAGCTCGTTGTTAAGATTAATAATGTATTTACTGTTATAAAAATATTGTAAAACAAAGGAATGACAAGCCACCAAATTCATCTTTTTTCCAAAATTTTATTCCGAGGAATTTTTAAACTTTCCATTGACCTATGGACTTAACATTTGGTATTAAAGTTTATTATTACGTATGTTTTACCAAAAAAATATTAATATATTTAGAAGAAAAAGAAACAGAATTTTATTTTAAATTTATAAAAACCAACTCAATTTTGTGGTTGGTTCGGAACCCTAAATGCGCGAAGTCCGACTCGCACTTGGCCGGTTTTTTTTGTAAAACGTGCCTGTTTTACGAATGGCACCACCGTTCCCGGCTAGAGTCATTGTCTAAGAGGACACAGTTTATGTTTTGTTTTTGTCGATGGTTTTGGTTGTAATAACGGCGTTGCAAAAGGCTTTTGATTCGTTTAAAGACCGTGTATAATTACAAGAAAGAAGTATTTACAATTTTGGCGCTCGAGGTCAGTGGCGTCACAAATCGCTGGAGCTTTCTCTGTCTAACCAGCAACATAAAAAAACGGTTGTAGCGTATTTTCTGAGATACTGAATAGGATTTTCACTATTTTGTACGGCTGTGGAGGGGCGCGCCTTCGTCGATGGCACGCACTATACTTCTGCGTACTACGTTTGGAAATGTGTAGAACTGTAGATGTGTGTAGTCTGTACGTAGTTTTAATTTCATTGACAATAGGGATGACGACACTATAAAAGAAAATCAATAAATCTAAATTTTCTACATAAAGGCTCAAATTCTCAATCAAATGGCGAAAAAAGTAATTCAAAAAAATGAATAATTACGTAATTATAAGTCTTCAAAGTTTTAAGAGTGGGTATTTTCTGTCGCTTTTCCGCAAAACGCACCTTTGTATTGAACGATCGTCATTTACTATGGCGCTACTCAACAGTGACGTCACTGTTGAGTAGCACTTTCTCTCTCTAACTACGAACATTCTAACCGTTGTAGCTTCGTTATTTTTTGAGATTTTTGAATAGGATTTTACTATCAGGCATAGTTTTATGTCTTCTTTCTATTGAAGTAATAATTTTTTTTGAGTCAACATCCCTATTAGGTACGATTATAACGTGAGCATCAGGATGACAGGACCATGGTAGATATTTATAGCGAGAGTAACTCGAATATTTAGTACCTATTTTGTACCTGTTATCAAATAATTTGTACCTCGCTAAAAATCGAGAGATATTGAAAATAAAGTGGCCAGCCATTCTGACGTCAGGTTGACAGGACCAAGCCCAGTTCGCCTACTTGTTGGAGTTATCCGAATCCAACTTTTCGCAAATATTTAGTACCTATTTTGTACCTCTATTAATGATTTTCCTTTTTTTTATTTCGACTTACCAAAAAAAAGTTACACCAAGAATAAGTTTTGTATGGGCGTAGTACTGTAGTTAGTCGGCGTGAAAGAAAGTACGTAAGAAAACTTGACGGAAATAATTCGTGTATAAGCGAATTTTTGCATAGTGTAGCTTGAGTTTTAGTATGTTGTTTGGGACATCTTTACCTACGACTATGCCAAAATTCGCTTATACACGAATTAAGTATTTCCGCCAATTGGTAGTTAGTGGTCTTCTTTGCTTGAATCATATGATTGCAACATCGCAGTGAAAACAAAATTAAATTGATAATTACTCTTTATTTAACCTACTCACCGCCACAGTAGATTCTGTAAATTGTGCCACACACGCCAAAGTCTTCGTAGCAAAATACTGAAAATTAACCTTATTTGATAGCTTGCCTTTACATCGAATTGATCGATTCGATATGAAGTCATTGGCGTATGGGGCACCTAATGTCCTGACTTTATGTTAAGTCAATTGGAATGGCGGTGAAAAGGTTAATGAGTCAACGTTTTCCATTCATATAAACCCACTGGTACGAGCCGGGATTTGAACCTCCGAATATACAATGTGTTCATACAAATAATACTTTTTATTCCGAAAATCATCCCTTGAAGGGAAGGAATGGAAATTTCCGCGTACATAGCATGGTATAACATAATCGAAATTTAAACTAAACAGACCCTTCAGCCATTATCATTCACAATGGGCATTCATGGGGCGGTTTTCCTACTTATACATATAAGATAAGATCATCTTAGTTGGCAGACTTCTGTCAAGGTAATCCGTACGAAAAACAGCTAAATCTCGCAAGCCAGAAGGTTCAAAACGCAATGCACTGTTGTGTGAAATATCGGCCAGCACGATATCAACTGTATATTGTATGGCCCCTTACAGACCCGGAATTCCCGTGGAGTTGTGTTTTATCGCTACACGGTGTTGGTATGCGGACTTGTCACTTTATTGCCCGAAGGTTTATTTAAGAAATTACTTACAGCGAGAAAATGGAATAATAAAGAAAGTTCGGGGGCATTTTCATTTAAATTTGTTGGCTTGGTTTTCAGGGTTCCGTACCCGAAGGGTCCAAACGGAAGCCTATTGCTGTCACTCACGCGTCCATCCGTCCGGTGTCTGTCACACAGGGGGCCGATTTTTGAGTGTCGAACGCTCGACTTTTCACTCGAGATCTGTCAAAATACTATGATGTTTTGAATCAAAAAATGCCCCCCAGGTTTTGCCGGTGCGAGCTGGAGCTACATGCAGTCTTCAAAATTTCACTTTTTTTTAACCTACCCCATCGAGTGAGGTGTCGTTGTTTATTGAAACAAAACAATGATAAAGCCAAGGTCAGCCTTTTCTTACAAAATTTTATTCCGAATATTTTTTTATCTTCCCATTGACCTATAAACTTGATGATGTTGTTTTTCCCGTTCACGGGACAATGGTGTCCCGGACCTTTGGGAGGCGTGCGCGGAGCCGAAGAACCGAGGTACCGAAGTGCCATCGAGTACCACATAGCCAACACGTAGAGGCCCTTTTGACTATTTAATGAAATGCAAGGGATACATACGTAATATTTTACCAACACATACTAATATATTGATAAAACAGATTTTTTCATACCATTTTCCTTATTTTTCTTATTAAGGCGATATATCGATTGAAAGAGACACCCTTTGTTTTTCGCTCACGACAAAACGGGATGCAACCCTCTCCGAGAATGGCTTTTTCGATAAATCTCGTTAAATATCTGACTGTGTGCATGTTTATTAAATTTCCTCTTGTCAGTACCTAGATGAGGTCAAAATACCATCATATAAACTTAATCGTGTCTTTTAATAATGCTTTGTTTTAGTAGGCCGAGGAAAAAAGGAAAATAAAGACTCGACTTTGGATTTATTTTCTATCGAGAATATACTAAGCAATCATGTTTTGCTATGGGCAATACCACAATCATATAGTCAAGAATCATATATCTGAAAATCAGCCCCTACTGTGTGCTAGTCTGGGCAGGACAGCGTTTCAAAGCCTCCAAATTTCTCAGTGTAGCGCCTTAATACCAACTTACATGTACAGTCAGGCACGTGGGTGGCACATCTGACACGCACTTGGCAGGTTTTTCAAAATATTCAGTTACACTATATTTTTTGGTATTTAATTTAACTGTCAGTTATTGGTTGACCTCTCCCAGCGAACAAAAAAACAAAACAAAACAATCTTTTGCTATCCGGCCGGGGATCCCCAGTCACCGGTAGATCGGCAAAAAACCGGCCTTCGCAAGGTCTACTTTTTTTGAGAAGGTCAGATGACAGGCGTTTTCGTAAAACTAGTGCCTAAGCCAAATCATGGAATACGGTGTCAGAGCGGACCCCGGAATCTTTACCTTTAGAACACAACCGATAAAGCTAGGTATAGGAGGAGGATCAGAGAAACATAGATCATGTGGCGATTAGACGATTAAAATAGACCCAAGTAACAACAAGTACTTACCTAGTATTTTGAATTACACCGTATCATTCTAAAAATAGGACCATTATACAAGTCATGCGGTAAAAAACAAGCATTGTGAGCAGCGTTTGTTCGTAGAAACAGCTATATAATTTCTTGGTCATTAATAACAATTATACGTATCACTGGGCATCACAGACAGCCCCATGTATAGGACATGCATGATACAATAATATACTGCGCTTGGTATGGAATTTGGTACATCGGTTATTAGTGTGGGACAAACCACGGCAGCCTATCGATGGTATGCGGACGGTGTAAGCCGGAATCCTTGTTCACTGTGGCCTACAACCTTTTGTTCTTCAAGGCGAGAGTGAATTGGTTTTTACTAGGTGAGCGCGTTGTATCCTAGACCACAATATCGCTTACACTGAGAAAACAGTTCATCAATAATTTAGGTGATTCACATAAAGAGGGGATCAAAGTGACAAATCACCAAAAAGTATGATAATTTTTTTAAATTTTATGGTGAAGCTAATCACATAATTCACACTCCATGATTATGTGATTAGCTTCACCATAATGTTAAAAAAATTCATCATACTTTTTGGTAATTTGTCACTTTGATCCCCTCTTTATGTGAATCACCTAAATTATTGATGAACTGTTTTCTCAGTGTACTATCAGGTGATTTGTGGTCAAGCGCAAACCTATCAAGAATAAAAAAAACAACGGGTTGCACTCCGGGAGTGCCAGCAGAAGTGAAAACTCAATGACATGATAAAGAAAGTAAATAACAAAGATATTCGAATAATCCATCTACGAGTACATACTCGTATATGGGTCAGGCCGTAGGTAATAGGCACTTTCGGTGTCAACTTGCGGAACAATATCAGTAAGCGTTCTTTAACTAAATACTCTTAAGACTAAACGCAAACGTGTTCGTTTGTGTTTTGTTTCCAAAGAATTTATACTAGAGGTACAGAAAGTAGGACCGCTAAGTTCCTTATTTGCCTTCTCAACTCTGACTTGTAATTTGTCGGAAAACACATTAAAGCCCCGAAAAGTCGATTTTTCACCCGAGTGTCGCTCTTTGGCCAATTAGCAAGTCAAATATTTCTTTATTTCCTTGAGATCGACACTCTGGGTTTTCGTCAAAACTTTGCATCCTCACCCGAAAATCAACCTCATTACTTCCTCCATACAGTTTAAATCCCCATGACGACGATTGGAAAATTCCTGGAGATTCAAATGAGGGTACCCTGCTACGCGATTACGAATCTTATTGTGAATGAATAAGGTTTTTTTAAGGTTGTCTGGATACTTTGTTAACTGTATGCTTTAAATGGGATCCCTTTGTATGCGGATGGAATTTTAATGTGTGTAATTACAATAATTGGTAGCTTTTTTTTAATCCAACGGTGCTTCCGAATCCTGGCCTTTAATTTAATTTGGGAAAGTGATGCTTTAGGACAGATTTCGTTTTGTAACAGTCCCTGATCAATTTACTCTACGAGAAGATAAAGCATCTGTCTCTTTCTAATACTACTCGAATACTCGATAGAAGTTTTGTCGTCGTATAACCGCGACCATCATAGGCAGGGCTCAGAACCGGTTTTTACTATTTTTGAAATATCTCCTAAACCTACTTACTTCTCACATCGCCAAATATTATTTTCAGATTTGCTTTTGTTAGCCTTCATCTGTGAAATAAATCGTTTAAAGTGCGAAAAATATCGTCAAACGAAACTAACCGAAAGGGTCTAGCAGGCTAAGCTAACAAGAGTGGCCCCACGACGGATTTGGTCATTCTTCCAGGAGGTGTACTAGCAGGCCCTAAGAACACTCTTTGCTTAATATCAGTCCTCGGTCTTCTATTGTTTTCGAGTTATTCAGGATAGTGTTAAATAATAAGGGTATCAGTTAAAGTTTTATTTATAACAAGTAGATACTAGCATGTAAATAAAGTACCAGGGCAGTGTGTAGATGAGTTAGTATGTAGGTACCAGTGGCGGAGCGTCCATACAACTCGATTCCCACCGGCTTGCCTTATTTTCAGCCAGTCCAGTTCTTTTACTACGGCTCATGAAGAATAAGAAAGGCAAATTATTTCCGGCTTCCCTATGAATATTTTTGACGCGCCGCCACTGGTAGGTACCTAATACAATCTTTATCAAAACATTGGAAAATATCTATAAAATGGAAAATTATTATTAATTATTATGAAAATATTAATGCAATAATGCAAATATTAGCAGTGCCCTCACGTCAAACCAGGGAAGCTTTTACGAGCGAAATTTGTAATGTCGGGTTTTGATTTGAATAAATTAATTATTTGCGCTTATTTTAACTTTATCTTTATTTATTTAATTTACTAACCTGTCTATTTACTTAATGTGAAACCAACTTATTGATTACGGGTGGGCTTAAAACCAGCTTATCGCTGTGCTCACACTGATTTTTCCATGTCAATTAGATATAAGATATTACTAACCGATACACCATTGTAATTTAAAGGGAAAATAAACGCATTTGTATTTGTATTATCGTGTTTGTTATCTTTACGTAATCGTTAAATCTTTAAGATCAGACTTAAATCAATGAAATAATGCAAGTTCCTTCTTAGTTTCACTACTTTGTACCGGATAGCTTCACTAATAGTACTAGTTGTATTGTATTTCTACCTATGCAGCGAGTTCCGTCGAGGCTCCCTGGGGATTCGGTGGAAGAACACCTGTTGTTCATAGCTCCCGTTGAAATGCCGCAGAAGATAGCGAATAATACACTTGTTAATCAAACCAAATAAACAAATATGTGAGGACAGTTTTACATAAATATCAGTGTCTTTTGACATTTTTACCTTTATTTTTCGTGTGGCAATTATTTCGAACCGTGAGATGTTCGAGAAAACAGTGGGGTTGCCATTTACGTTTTACCTTTAAAATGTATATAAACGTTCTTACAGAAAGTCCCGAAAAGGATGGTTTTTGTTGTTTTAAGCGTGTATCACCATGACCGAAGTAGGTATATTATATTCTGTGATGTAAACTGACAACGCTGTTTTATTCTATGCTCGCCGGGAACTGATTCAACAAAGCAAACAGTAAGTTAGATTGCCACCGCTAAACAACTCTACTCCTACTCAATTATTTACCCTCCGCAATCGCCAACCACCCTGCATGCTACTGTTTTATTTAAGGCCTAGTTTCAAAAGATTTATTGAAATATATAATAAACGGGTCACTCACGTCTGTAACGTCGAATATCGCTCTAATCTAAGTGTTCTCGGTAAAGTACCAGATTCTGGAATTCAGCCTTTATATTATATTTATTGACAAAAGGCACTAATGGTAAACTTCTGACAAGACAAAAGTTGTACAGAGCCTTATCCACAACGCATCAGGCTTCGTCAATTTCACCGACAACAAGCATCAGCAACAAACCTCGTCAAACAATGCATGAATTGCAATGATTATAAAATCCATACCAAGTTTCGTCAGCCTTGAACTAAAATAAAATAAAACAGATCACACCCCACTCCGCATTCACGATTCCTCGATCTCTCTTTATGATTCCTCGAGTTTTAAGCGGAACTGTCTTTAAGGTGACTGACTTCTAACAATTCGGTGTAATGTAACACGATACCGAGCATTACAGGAGTGCAGCGAGCCGAGTTAGACTCGCACACAAAGGGCTCTGTACACGTACAGGTCCATTTATCGTATATATAAATGGACCTGTACGTGTACAGAGCCTATTCTGGACCTTATTACAAAATGAATAGAGTACATAATAGAGTGTACATATATTAATGAACTAGACCGTACAGTAAACAGCAAATGTAGATAGATGGCTTTTTAGGCTGGCCCCAATAAAGTTATAGGAGTGCGGGGTTGGAATGTGGCCTAGGGAAAATCCAAGGGAAACCTCTCACACGACGACGCGGACGGTTTAAACACTGGAATACTTACTGTATGAGTTCGCATTCCAGCGAGATTGGTTGAGCGGTTTCAACCGAATTTGAGTTGTTAGTTGAATAGAGCTACTGGAAGTTTTGCCACTGATGCACTAAACCTAGCCTAGCTGCGAAGAGTCCAGCAAGAAAGTCAGCAAAGTCCGACATGGCTCGGACTGACTCTGGTGTCCGGCTGTACCGAGGTCGGGTCTAGCTGAGTTTCTCGCTGGACTCTTCTCAGCTAAGCTAGGTTTAGCTCAATTCCACTCACACCTCAGATTTGGTTGAAGCCGCTCAACCAAATTCACTGGAGCGCAAACTCTTAGAGTATTCCAATGTTTAACCCGCCCATGTGGTCGTGTCGGATGTTGCCCTGGATTTTCCTCAGGTTACTCTCCAACCGTGCAATTCTATCGCTTTATTAGACTCGGCCTATAAAGCCAAAGTAGGGATTAAAATAGTTCTTTGAGTCACGCGTTGTACTAGGTTGGCGAACTAGACGCGAAGCGACGCGGTGATACAGAATACGGTGCGAAGCGGTTCGCTTACGTAGGACAGACACTTCAATGGGTATCGACTGTTTGTTTTCGCGTCTAGTTCGCCCACCTAGGACAACGCGTCATTATAGTTGGTTTTAGTACTACCACGGGGGTGACACGCGAAGGAAAGTAAGCGCTGTGGGTAAGTAGGTATGTGTGCGTGCGCTGTCGGTACACGCGTCAATTGTTTGCGCGAGTGCGTAGCGCGTGGCGCGGACGAATCGCGAGACGCGACGGTAACCCGATCGTAACCCGGGCTGGCCTGGGCCTGTCAGGGACGAGGTAACTAACCGCGGTGCGGGGGGTTCGTGTCCGTTCTGTATGTAATACTATTATACTATTCTGTGGTACTACTTAACTGTTACTAAAACTAAAGAGCCTACCAGGGTAGGTATCGACAGGAAGACTCCCAGTCGGCCGCCCCAGATACTACTTACTGAGTGGACGTTTTGTAGACTGACCTACGTTACTTTAGATCGGGATCAATGGAGGCAAATTGCTGTCATGTTGGATATCCTCTACTCAAAGAGGACATATCAAAAGTTAAGGAATGCTTAGCTTAATTTTGGGTTTGACTGGTTGCTGGGCCAGCGGAGTAAGTAAGTAGGTAGGTAAGTTAAAAGTAGGTACTTACCATCGCCGAGGAGCGGTGTAGCGTCGGCATCTGGCCGGCCCGCGGGACATAGCGGGAGGGCTGGCGAGGCGCCGCTTTCTGATTCCACCTGTGAACAATGCAAACAAAATATTTAGTATCATAGCTTTCCTCGACCGGTTGTGGATTGAGCTCCCTGGCGAGGTTTTCCCAAGGAACTACAATATGGGGCTCTCCAAGAATATACGTTTGTGTTGTAGAGATCGCGCGGTGATCGTCCCCACTGCCGACGCATCGTAAGCGTGACACTCGTGACAATGTGCCTGTATAGCCCAACACACAAGCATGGTTGACCCGCGCTCGTGAGATAAAAATACTATTTCAATTATATGATATAACATAATTTATATAACAGTGACACTAACGTTGAAACGTTGTCGATAATCCGTCCGTTTTCTGGGAGTTAATTCAGTCATCTTCTCTTCAATTCTTTATCACATAAAATAAGCTCGTAGATTCAAATGAACTAAGTGCTTAAATTATCACAACACTAGGTTCATAATTGTAACATTTGTATCGTCCGTATGTTTTAAAACGAGGTTCCTACAATTTTAGAGGAGTAAGTATTACACTTAAAAATCCTTATCATCTAATAAACGCTCATTTGTATAGAGCACTCAGAAATTTTTACATGTATTGTATTTATTGTATTATACATTTAAAACTAGACTTCTTTTTATTTAAAATGGAATAGCTCTTAGCCAGCATCTTATCTCATCAGCAAACCTTAGCAGTGCGCATTGACAAGTTTCAAGCATAACACTGTTCCCGCGTAAATTCTACTACGAGTACACACATGAAAAACAATAAATGGTTTCGTCTCTATCTGAATGTTTTTTATAAGCTATCCTTTAATCACTTCATTGGATTTATCATTATTCTTGGCATTTTGAGTTCAAACCATTTTAAAATGTATAAGACAAATAAATAAACAAATAAGACAAGAATCCTATCGCGTATACACTTTCCAGGCGAGGCTAAGTGCAAATCCATATGCTTATTTTCAGGAATGTGTGCGCGACAAATATCAACGAGAAGTATCATAATAATTTAGGCGAATATACATCAGAATTTACAAATAATTGCATTTAAAATTTATTTGTTAATCCGCTCGAACTTTGTATTGGCATCAAACCACTCTACCTTGATAATTATTGAGTATTTAATACATAAGTAATGCGAATATTTGAACAGCTATATAAGCATAAATTTTTACAATTTTCATATAAAAATGAGTCACAGAGTTATCAAAATTTTTCTTCACATAATGATAACGAGAATAAATTACACTTCTGCCCTATGGAGCAATGTTGCGAATATTCCGTAATCTTACGATAAATCTTTATTATAAGTCTTTAAATAGAAGCAAAACACCGCGTACGTGCTATCGCGAAATATTAGATATTAACCGAAACCGAAATATGTACCTATATAATTCTGACATTGACATAACATGACAAATAGTCTTTGTATGAAAACATCACAGATATTATACATCAATCAGAGAAAAGTATGAACATACCCTAAAACTTTTTACTCTGATCCAGTGAAAACTTCAAGTTGCTGCTCTATATGTATTAGTCTCGTCTTTAGCCAAGGGGCTGACACGCTTTGCTAGAGAAAGATAGTCTTATTGCGATTCCTATAAGAGGAACTAGAAAAGAGTGGCATGTTTTGTCCCTGGGCTATCACCGGGTTATAGGCAAAGGCAAACTTGGGTAAACTTCCGCAATACATTGGACATGCAAACCGGCCAAATTGCGGAATACAAATTTTGTATGAAAATGAGCAAGTATGAGAAAGACATATAGCCCCGGTCGCTCGTTGGCGCATCTTTTAGCATATATCTATGATGTATTTAGCTTATGATTACTACCATGGAGGTTAGAGATACTACGTTTATGTACTGCACATGTAACGTCAGTGATTATGATTATATTCTCTTTGGTACTGTCTTCATTGTCTATGACTACACCATGGCTATACCGTGCGTCAATAGAAAATTGAAATAATATAAAAAGCTAGACCAATATAGTACGTAGCTAGACCATGGGTCCACGTGGATGCTGTTTATACCTAGCGTGTGCATGCGTAGCGTGCGCAGCAGTGGGGCTCCGGCTTAAACATTCTGGAGAAGCGATCATGTCTCGGCAAATCGTTGTGGCCGGACATATAAATACACAATGTATGTACATATTAATGGGTAAAGCAGAAAACCAGATTATGGTATGTCTTCGGAAGACGCGTGTTTATATAGTAGTGGACTGTAGTGGGTTGACGAAATGATGACTTGTCAAGATGATGTTTGGCAATGATGATTGCTCTTGACGAAAAGGAGAGACCAGACCAAAGGCCACAAAAAAAGAGAAGAAGAAGACCAGACCAAAGGACCAGACTATGGTACGCCTTCGGAAGACTTGTGTTTGGCAGTGGACTGCAGTGGGTTGATGACTTTTCAAGATGATATTTGATAATTTATTGCTCTTGACGAAAAGAAGAGACGTTGTGGGTTTACGTTGACTGTAGTGAACTGGTGATGGTGGATGAAAACTCTTGATGGAAAGGTAAGTGGACCAATTTTGCACGCGAAATTAGGTTATTTTCACAATGTAAGTATCATGGTATAAGATTACAAGCTCACATGGGCATTTACCTTAGAATTACAATAATGACGCTTGCAATAGTGCTGAAATATCGTGAACTCACAACTATGCGTCTTAAATATCCCGTTACTAATTGTAACTCTAATGTATCATGGTGTCACTATTGTGTGAGTACAGTCGAGGGCATAAATATGTATACATTTTTGGACCTTATTTCAATGGAATAAGGTGAAAAAGTGTATACATATTGGTGCCCTTGACTGTACCAAAACCATCATGAAAAATAACTTACGAGTATTGAGTATCAATGCTATAAAGAAGGATATGAAACTGCAAAGACTTCCTTTTTCTACTTTAAATTGATATTGAAAGTTTAATTTTATATTCTCTTCTGTCTACCCTTTGTGAATATAGCCGTGACGTCGTGAGTGTGGTCTTTGTAGAGGTATATTCAAATCATTGAGCGAACTATTTCTGACAGTGGCCTTGCCTTGGTGTGTCGTAAATCAATCAATAGGAATACCGCCGCCATAATAACGATACTATGCTTCTTTGACTATACAGGGTGTCCCTAAAACCAACGACAAAATGAAGAGGGGTGATAGAGCCGCTCAAATGCTATCAATTGGACCCCCATGTGTGTTCTCCGATTTTTAGTAGTTTACGAGATATTTACAGTTTTACTAGCAATTTTGGGGTTTTTTCCTGAATAACCGTTTTACAGGATAGTAGTTAAGTGTAAGTGAAATTTCTTTTTTTTCGTCAGTATCCTACATCATTTGATTCATAACGAACTACGTGAGTTTTTAAAAACATGTGCCTGTTTATTTTTCGTATGATTCTTTTGAGCAATCACGCAGTTTGATTTTACATACTTCGCATAAACCCAAACACGGAAAACGTTACTATGGAAAATCAAACTTTAAGTGATTTCTCAAAAAAATCATACGAAAAATAAACTGGCACATGTTTTTAAAGATAAATAAACTGGCACATGTGTTCAGTAGTTCGTTATGAATCCAATGATGTAGGATACTGACGAAAAAAAAAGAAATTTCAAACTTAACTAACTACTATCCCGAACACGGTTATTAAGGAAAGAAACCCAAAATTGCTGGTAAAACTGTGAATATCTCGGAAACTACTAAAAATCGCAGAACATACATTGGGGTCAAGTAGATAGCTTTTGAGCTGCTCTATCACCCCTCTTTATTTTGGCGTTGGTTTTAGGGACACCCTGTATATGTAGCTACTCCCAGTAGCTAGATTCCACTAACACCTCAGGGGGGCGATTTTTGAGTGTCGAACGCTCGACTTTTCATTGGACATCTGTCAAATCATCATAGTTTTTTTGACAGATCTCGAGTGAGAAGTCGAGCGTTCGACACTCAAAAATCGGCCCCCAGATTCGGCTAACTAATTTCACTGGAACGCAACCTCTTAGAGTATTCTAGTGTTTTTTGGAATATCAGTTTGAGAGTAAATATCCGTATGTAAGATATCTTCGGTTTCGAGAAAAGGTTTCTAAAAAGAATGTACCCGGTATGCGGCGGTACCCTGAAGAAGAGGGCCAATTCGTAGTTATGTGTTATTTGTGTTGCTGGTAGTGAATAGATTCGCCTAAACTCCCTGGGATACGCTGTATTTAGAGTGACCCACCTACTTATTATATCTAGCTGAATAATCCTCAAATAAAAAGAAGTTGGCAGGCGTGCTTGTAATTGTTCTTATGTAGCAAATGTCCATAGAAACCGTCCATCAGAACGGACGTTTGCCTTTAATGCCCACTTAATCCTTAGTAGTTATACTCAACCACCAAAGGAAAAATGGTAGAAATAAATCGTTTATTTTAGCGAATTTTGGCATCGTTGCAGGTGAAGATGCCTTAAATAACATAGTACTTAAAAGTGCTGGTGGATGCACACGGACGGTTTTTTTTTAAATTATGTACAACGATACCCACTGAAAGGAACAGGTCAAAAAATGTTTTAGGTTTATGCGGGCTCCACTGGCAAATTGCCTAAAACTTGAATCGACTTCCAGGTGTGCCCTTGTTAGAAGGCCATAGGCTGCGATATAAATCTAACCGAGCGGGCCCCAAATAAATCAATGGCGCCCTTTACCTTATCAAATAGAACAGCCCTATCATTATATCTAGAGCAAGTATATTGTTTTGAAAAATTTACACCTCGCCGAATTTCTACACCGGTTTTTCTCAAGCCAGATGTTTATTTTACGAACCAGTTTAGGATGATTTCGTATTTGTGGACCAATAGAGGGCGCTGTACCTAACAGAAACTAGCTAACGGTTGTTCCATACAAATTCCTTAAGACAGAGCCGCCGTCTTGTCGTCATATTTGATTGGTAACCAAGTGAGTGCGTTAGTAACGGGTGTAAACAATAGATACATGAAATATTATTGAATTTTTATTGAACAATAAAATAAATTTGACGTTCACAAGATCCTGGAGAATATAAAAGTACAGTCATTCATTAAACGTACGACCAATTTTAGCCTACGTAGTTTGTGACACTGCCTTCGAAGCGGTTGGTCCCGGGTTAGAGGCCGGGTCAGGGCATTCATGTGTGTGATGAGCATGAATATGTTTTGGTTCCTGTATATTTTCTATATACTTTATTCCACAAAAAAAATGCAGAACATAAAGCGTGCATGAATATTTATATATTTAATTTTTACTGCATAAAAATGAATCTTAAAGTACAAAAGGCGGACTTAATGCCATCAGGAATTCACCCTACGAAACAATGTAAGTTACTAAAATTTGATCTAATAGATATACTTATAAAACCAGGACTAAGAGAGACTGGTTTGCTAGTGATGTATCGTTGTCAACCTACGATACAGAATATAGTGGAGTGGACAGGCTGAGCTGTCAGATACAAAATGGTCCGTCAATAAGATACGACGGGGTCGCCTTTCACGCCTACCCTTCGGTAACTATCAATAGTGTCTCTACAACATAATACTGTATTAGCAACAGTATAAATATATTATTTTGACAGTAGGTACCTAGTAATTACTAATAAACAAAACTAATGTAAATACTTGGAAAACATCAACATATTTAAGTATGCTATTTTAAACAATGAGATGAAAAAAGACGCAGTTTGACAACAGAAAAATGTGACGACGTTAATCATGTTTTCCTACAAACTAGTACGAACTTCATACTAATTAGAGTGTTTTTGACGATTCATAAAAAGTTGGTGACGGCTGGCCCGTCCTCTCCCAGCGAAAAAAATAAACAATGCCACAAACATATGTGCCCGGATATCTCCGGGCTTGGGAGGAGAGACGGTGACTAGATCTTTTAACCTTGAGATTTTTTTAACGTATTTTTAACATTTTTTTTAAATTCTTTGCTCATAAATATATTTATAATAGTAGTTTATGCAACTGGTACATAATGAGGGGCATTAAAATACGAGTGTGTTTTATGAAACGAGCCAAAGGCGAGTAGAAGATAATATGTTTCTTATATTATTAAATAACTTAACGATGAAGCAATGGCACCTACCAACCCAGAGCCAATAGTAGATTATTTTGGATTTAGGCCGGTTTTCTCACGATTTTTTCCTACCGTTAAATATAAAATTTAAGATATTTCGTAAATAAGTTATTTAAGACAAGTGGTACTAGCCTGTTTTTTAGTATCAAAAATGGGATTGATCTTGGCCAGCATCTAGCCAGGGGGCAAAGTTGAGGCAGGCAAAGCAAAAGCAAAATTAAAGGGATAAGCCCGCCTTTGTACATTAATATATTGTGACATGTATATTATGCTTAAACCTGTTATTGTACAATAAAGTGCTTAACTACATACATACAATGAAGCGTGATCACCCAGGAAGAATCCGAAACCATGAAAAGAACCACCTCCACATTGATTCACGTGCCTCACCGCTCTTAGAGCTAGACAGTGACTCTTCATACCGCATAGCGAGGCTCGCTGAAAAAAACTTTGTTGTCGATTTTGTTTTGTTTTTGTTAAATATTAGTTTTTAATTTTCTGTCAATTCGTGGCTTCACGTGGTCCCAAAGGAAGACCCGCGCTAGCCACTGGCTAGCACTATGCTGATTTGGGGTGCTGTATATTGTGATGTTTTGCTGTTTCGTGCTGTCATTGTGCCACTGTTTTTCCTTCTTTCTTCTTAGGGTGGGTGCCTTTCCACCAGAAATGCGCTATGCTACGTTGCTAAGCTTTCTGTTTCCATCAGTGATGTATGCAATCATATTTATTGGTCCACATAGGCTATGTGGACTTGTGGACCAATGAATATGATTGCATACATCACTGATGGAAAATTAGAAGCATAACTGCATAGCACAACTATGGAGGAAAGGCACCGTTACTTCCTTAAGCGGTGCTTGTTTACCATCATCGTAGTATAAATAACGTCACGAGTGGTCATACGGTCTTTACAGCCGAGAGCATAAATATTTTCGGGCTTTGCCTCAATGGAATATAAGGTGAGAGATCTATAGATATTAGTGACTGTACTGTAATAAAATATTACACTGCGGTCACCGTAACCCTTCCATCGATAATGGCCCCGAGATTTAGAGCGAGACGAAAGATTAACGACGGGTTTCAGTCATATCCCTCTGATCCGTAACTTTATGTTAATTCCGCCCGTAACTTCTCATCCTTCAGTTGCGAATTGGGTGCTGTAGTGAACATTAAACGTCAGATCTGGAGTCAGTTGGCGTTATTGCGTTTATATTTTCATGCTGGCAAATTTTATACTAAGCCCCTTATCTCTTAGTCATACAAAAAATTTAAAAACTTCAAACAAAAGTGTGTTTTGGCCCATTTCCCTATTTCTATTCAAATTCCAAATTATTTATTTGTAAGAATACAGTCACATATTGGTCTTAAAGTAGTGTTACAGTCCTCGTATTCAGCATTCAAGTAAGCGTACAAATATTTGATTTCAGTAATCTAACATTCGAATGTCATAGTAATAATTGTAAAAATACGGAATGTCAAACTTATTAACTAATGTCAATTTTGTACCAGTAATTAATTATTATGTTATGTTAAATATTTTTAAAATTTAAATAATCCTTGACACTGTTAATTTTTTTTTCCAATACCCATTTCGTCGCCAGCCAGCCACAGCGTCGCCAGTTTCGTCGTCGTTCGGGGGGGGGGGGGGGGGGGGGTGACGCTCGCCCCAGAGAGGGCGAAGAGAGAAGGAAACATTTAACTTTGTTCTAGTATAACCTGCATGAATACCCTGATAGATAAAGATTCTCCATTCATTTTGCCAAATTTTCAGCTAATTTCATTGAACTAAATAGGCAAATGAACTTTATCAACTCCACAGAGTTACCCCACAACATTAAGCCGTATACAAGTACTGATGATACGTACCTATGGTAAGCTGTTAGTTCTTTGGAAACGGTTTCTCTAAGCCTTTTCAATGCAAACACAAAACGATTTAACTTATTGCAATTTGACCTTTCCAATTAAGTATTCGTCTAGTATTATTTATACCAAGAAATTTCATTGAATTCACTTCACCGACTGTATTATTTTCATATTGTATTTTAATTGATATTGATTTGGAATTGTATGATTTAAATTGAATGAATTTCGGTTTATTTATATTAGATAATATTCAAATTATTTAATGTCATCCATTTTATAATGTCTATTAGTGCTTTATTTACCTTCTCAAACATTAATGTTTTAAGTGACAGATAAGGACAAACGAAGTTTAGCGGGAATTTAACTAAAATAGTGTAGCGGACGGATCCGTTTTGGCAAAAATCAGCCTAACTTTAAGGTCAATAAAGACCACTTTAATCTATATATATAAAGTTAATGGGTGACTGATTAATCACCGCCCCGCCGAAACTGCCGGTCCTAGGAATTAGAAATTTACACTATAGTTAGGTTATATAACGGAGGCAAGGGATAAGACGGGATTTTTGGAAATTCCACCCCTAAGGGGGTAAAACAGGGGTGCAAAGTTTGTATGGGGGGCAATAATTTTTTTAAGGTCCAGACTTGAAACTTTGTACAAAGACTCCTTAAAATAAGACAATGAAAGTTATATATGCGTTTTCAAAATTTTCGTCTCCTAAAGGGTTGAAAATGGGGGTGAAATATTGTATGGGGAGCAATTTTTTTCTAAAGTGAGAGTCTTCAAACTTCGTGTAAAAGTTCCTTATAACAATGGAAAAAAAGTAATTTCAGCGTTCTTTAAAATTCATCTCCTAAAGGGGTTAAAAAGGGGTTCAAAGTTTGTATGGGGAGCAAATTTTTTTTAAGTGAGGTACTTCAAATTTCTTACAGAGACTCTCTGTTTAAATAAAACAAAACTGATTTCTGAGTTTTTTGAAATTCAACCCCTAAAGGGGTTAAAAAGGGATTCAAAGTTTATATTGGAAGCAAAAATTTTTTGAGTGAAGGACTTAAAATTTCTTACAGTAACTGTTTAAATTAAATACTACAAAACTAATTTCAGCGTTTTTTTTTAATTCATCCCCTCAAGGGGTTAAAAAGGGGTTCAAAGTTTGTATGGGGAGCAACATTTTTTTAATAGAGAGACTTCAAGTTTTTTACAGAGTCTCTGTTTAAATACAACAAAACAAATTCCGGCGTTTTTTTTTAATTCAGCCCCTCAAGGGGTTAAAAAGGGGTTCAATGGTTTCATGGGGAGCAACATTATTTTAATTGAGAGACTTTAATTTCACAAAAAGACTGTTTAAATGATTTCAGGATTTGTGGATTTGGATAGATGTTTGAAACGAAATTTCTACAGGTCCATAATTAAATACGTACAGTAACGAAGAGAAAACGACAAGATACGTGTCAACTCACACAAAAAATAGCCCAAGTAAATGAGAGTTTTTAACTGATAAGTAGGTACCTAAAGGGATTTTTAGAGGGGTTGAGAATTTGGGTTGACCGATTTATATCTGTACAGCATATTAATAATTTGGTCTCACCGGGTAAAAGTAACAACAATTATTATACCGTTTCCTAGATATTAAGATGTTTTAACTAAAAACCGAGCTCTACGCAGACGAAGTTGCGGGCAACCGCTAGTCATCAATAAAGTTAAATAACAAGCTAGGTAGATTTAAGAGAAAATGTGTTATTTTGAGGTGAAATATTTAAGAATAACCAGGCGCTACACTGAGAATTTTGGAGACTTTGAAACGCTGTCTTGCCCAGACTAGCAAACAGTAGGGGCTTATTTTCAGATATATGATTCTTGACTATATGATTGTGGTACTGACAATAGCGAAACATGATTGCTTAAAATTTTCTCGATAGTAAATAAATCCAAAGCAGAGTGTATATTTTCCTTTTTTTCCTCAGTCTACTAAAACAACGCATTATTAGAAGACACGATTAAGTTAATATGATGGTATTTTACCTCATCTAGGTACTGACAAGAGGAAATTTAATAAACCTGCACACAGTCAGATATTTAACGAGATTTGTCTAAAAAGCCATTCTCGGAGAGGGTTGCATCCCGTTTTGTCGTGAGCGAAAAACAAAGGGTGTCTCTTTCAATCGATATATCGCCTTAAATACCTAGCTATACCCGCTCACACTAGGCGAGCCGGAATAAGTATTTAGGACGAGTTAAAGTAGTGATTTACAACCTCTTGGACAAACAAGAAAAGTCCATTTGTTATTGCGCGGTTCAGTAATCGTATGGGCGTGTCCATTTTTATTTTGAGAACTAAATCTTTACGAAAATTACGCTCCGAGTTCCATAGAAAGGTTAATTGCAAACTCACGCGTGTTAGAGTGGGACATTTTCAGTGGCACAGCCTGGCCTTAAGCGACAAGAACATTCTAAGGCGTCAGTTACACGGTCAATATTATCACGCGATACAGTATTGGGCTCTCTCTCACTTTCATGTAAGTGAGAGAGAGAGGCCAATACTGTATCGCGTGATAACATTGACCGTGTAACTGACGCCTAAGCGCTTTTTTGCCACTACGCGCTACTCCAGACAAATTTTATTATCCTCTAGAGCTTACAGTAACTTTTATAAGCTTGTCCCAACTTACCTAATGTCTAACTAGTTGACTGGAGTTACTGATGTGCCGTCGGAAACTTTCCAAAATTGCGTATTTTTTCACATGGGTAAGTTTCTGAAATTTGTCACATTTTTGTATGGGGTTTGAAACTTTCCGAAATGTAAAATGGTATTTTTTTATATATCTATGAAATTCTCAAGAAATTTTCGAGATCTTTTCCAACTTTTTGGAAACTTTCCGCAACTTGCACATCTGTAACTGGAGTAGATCGCTCAGTTATGGAACAAAGGAACATTTACGCACTTGTTCTCATTATAAAGTGAATTTCTTGATTTCTAGGGTGCCGTATTTCTCAGAGAATTTTTGGAGACGTGTAAAATATCTAAGGATCATAAACTAAACATAATAAATATTATTTTGGGAAACGGGCTTATTCGAGTAAAATTGTGATAAATTAAGATACCTTTTTTGATATTTGCCCGACGTTTCGAATGTGTCTCCACAACATCTTGGTAGCGAGCTAACAAACCTCACCTCAAAAACATTTATAAATGCGATGCGAAAGTGACGAATCAAATTTAGGCTTTATTTTCGTCTCTATCTAACTGTAGCAATTATAATTGCAATATACCTACCTACTCTATTATTTATTTACTAGGTTGAACCATGACCAACCTTTCATTACTAATTGCTTACGGGTCTTCGGCGGTCCCACGTAATTACAACTCAGCGTGTCACCGGCAGATACATTAGAGTCCATTATGACTTCCCTAAACGACAAATACTCGGTAATATATATAGGTACTAGGGAAAAATACTTGGTAAAATACTAAGTAAATACTAGGTAGACATACTGAAAAATTACTAAGTTGAAATACTTTCCATGAAATACTAGGTAAAAATACTTGTTACGTGGAAAATATTTTGGATCGCAGTGGTTTTCGTTGTAAATTGCACTGGAGGGTAATAACAATATATTTAAATAAACTTACCTTAGAGGCTTGATTGGAACATTCATTACGGCGTTCTCACTGTCAAAGTGCGTGTTTCATTAACATTTAAGTATCTAAGATAGCGTCATTTTTACTAAAAGCGTTAAGGCTCCGTTATATCGAGTGCGGCACGTGAGCGGAGCGGTGGCGCGGGTGCAATGATTTAGTCATTTTTTGATACAAAAGTGTGCTAGACGATATTCATGTTTGTATGAAGATATAAATACAAAGTATAAATAGCGAATGTGGGATAGTATTATTGGCCAAGAATTAACTAAACAATAATACTGCCACAATATAGGTATTCTTTCTCAAGAATACTAATTAATTATGTATTAAGCAGTAACACTGTTAACTCAAACTACAAATTTAGAAATGCCTGCCTGAGTCTTCTCGGTAGATGTCACTGTACGCCTCCCTTAAGACGCTACACTGAGATATTTAGAAACTTTGAAACGCTGTTCTGCCCAGACGAGGAAACAATAGGGACTGTTTTTCAGATATATAATTCTTGACTATATGATTGTGGTACTGACAATAGCCGAAACATAATTGCTTAAAATTTTCTCGATGGAAAAGAAATCCAAAGTTGAGTCTATATTTTACTTTTTTTACTCGCTCAGCCTACTAAAACAATTAAGTTAATATGATGGTATTTTACCTCGTCTAGGTACTGACAAGAGGAAATTTAATAAATCTACACACAGTCAGCAGCAGCAGAATATCTAATCAAGCGTCTGACACGCTTTGTTAACAAAGATAACTTTATTGAGATTTCTATAAGAGGAAATGGAAAAAAGTGCCGTGTTATATCTCTATCACCGACCGAGCATATTTTCATGGTCGGGTTATAGGCACACGCACAGGCACACTTCCATAAGCATGACATTTGGTATGCAACCCAGTCAAATTTCAAATTTTATATGAATTAAATAAATAAATATAAATAATCATCAATCACTTACCACGATCGGTCGGTGGCGCATCTATGACTACTTGTATATATACTATATCTATGTACCCAATGGCCTAATAAGAGCATGTCATACGTAAACTTATTATATACTATATCTATGTACCCAATGGCCTAATAAGAGCATGTCATACGTAAACTTATTTACCTGTACTAGGGAAAATGCCAGCATTTAAAAGCCGCGAGTCACTGGGACGCTGTATAGTTTAAGAGTCGGTCTAGTGTATTTTAAGGCTGAAAACACGATATTTGAAAATTCGCTCGATGATCTCACATCGCAAAAACAGGTAAATTTTGATCTTATTGTGAGTCGTATATAAAATATATCCAACTCAGACTCGAGTAAAATATATCAATAGATAGGAAACTATGTGAAGAAGTGTATTTTACGGCTAATTTTTTTTAAATGTTTTTATATTTCACAAAACTCAAAAATATCGGAAAAGCAAACTGCGCGCTTCATTTTAGTAGACAGATGGCCGTTGGGCCTCGAGCTGGACGGACGTCTGTCGCACTTTTTGCAGTTTGACATTTATAAAAATCGCATATTTAATACCAGTAACTAGATGATATTAACATTTTCAGGGTAAATTACTGGTGAGTCATATCGACGAATAAACATTTAAAATAGTTTTCCTGGTACTTTTACAATTCGAGATAGTGGAAAACATAAAATGTGGCTAATAAAGCTTATCATTATATCATTTTTTTCCTTTTTAAAGCCTCTCTTATTACAAAAGGTTTCATTGAGTATTTTTAGAATGTGGAATTTTTTTCCATTATACGGGTCACACTCCTTCATATAGCATATTGTATATTTTATGTCTATGTGTGAGTATATTCATAGCGCCTGACACATAGTTTGACATCTGACATTAGCAAATTAAATTCAAGCTTGGTATTTCAAATACAATATTTTAAATTATTAAATATATTGAGCTTCGTCTTGTAACAAAATAAATATGCCCAAACGGACCGTAATCCCGCCAAAGTTTTGACGCTATTCGACTTCAATTTGCTCTGCAGTTCAATGTAAAGCAGAATGACATCAGTATTACGATGAAAGTGATATTATTGCATTGTGTAATTATTCCAATATATCAACGTAAACGATAAAAAAAGAATAATACAAATTTAAATGAAAAGATGCCTTGGATAATATCTGAAATAGAAAGGGCCCAAAGCTCTGAGGAATTCTGGCCGCTTACGGCTAGTATGTGGGGGAGGATATCTGGTGACGGCGTCGCAGTCTCAGATCTATGATCAGCGGCTTCGGTGAACGTCACTTCATTAGCCACATCATGCGCAAATGTTTACGTGAATTTACTGGACGAAGTGATGCTGCAAATTGTTCTACTGACTTTCCTGACTTTATTCAAGATAATTGCCCCATACAGCACGGGTCACTTGGGAATGGTTTACTCTACAGCTACATCCAGGCATAAATGTAATGATGTAATGCCATCGCCTGAAATTCGAACCCGATTGAGAATCTTTGGGGTTTAATAGTTCAACAGTGGGATCATCGCCATGAAAGAACCAAAGAAGCAATTCAAGCAATAGATACTGCAATGAAATATGGGAGGAAATGCGGGGAACTGACATAATTATCAACGTCTTCTCAGCTTATTGAGAGACAGGCTACAAACTGTTATAGACGCACTGTGGTTGCACGCATTATAATCCCTCAGTCTTATGTTTTAACTTTTATGTTTATAATAAATTATATAATAAATCTTGAATTTTATTTAAGATGGATTTATGAACCGTACTGTCTTCTCGAAGATCTCACGGTTCGAAATAAAGGCCATACGATAAATAAAGAATAATAAAGAACTAATAAATAAAGTAAGCTTTTATTAGCAGGGCAAAATATTTATGCTGAATCTTTTTCTAAATAAATAAAAAAAGTACAAAATATTTATTTACCAAAATAACGCTCAATAATTATTTATGCTCTAAAAATTACGGTTGTTTAAATAAAACACAAAAAAAAAACACTTGCTCTTGCCTGAGATTCGAACCTGTGACCTGTGCTTTAGAGAGCAAGCGATTACTAATTACACCACAATGTACTTGGCTTAGTGGTTGAAATTAAGCTACTTATTTGTGCCTTGCAATTTTGACATAGTGTCGAGTTGTGACAAAATTTAGCCTTTATTTAGTTAAGTGAAATCTGTCAAAACTGCGCAACAGAGACAGAGATATGCAATGACAAGTCTACACTCTTTTGCGTGAATGTCATAACAATCTGTTCTAAATTTAAATGGTTGACAACCTAATTATCACGTGCTTATTCTGGTTAATTTGACAAAGAAGGTCTGTCACATAGGTATTCAAATTCTAAGTTACAGCAATCATTAAAAAAAACGAGGTCAGTGACCTGTCACAGTAAAGTGAGATAGTGTGTGTAAAATGTAATTGTGTATGTTACATGGGAGAATTACGATAATGTTGCGCCGTCTAGCGGATTTTTTGTGTCGCGTTTGTAGTTTCGCTGCAATAAGAAAGCCTTAACGATGTAAACACTCATTATGGGAGCTAACGTAGTGTTAAGAGCTTGTAGCAAAACAAACAGTCTGCTAGTCTCTAAGTTGGTTGTATCAACTTGTATGTTAATATAAATGCTAGAGTTTAGTAGCCTTTTATGAAATGTATTTTTATACACCCACACGCACACACACACAGTGTGGCATACAGTTTGAACACGATAGTGTACAAAGGCTAATAAAGCCCCTTTGTGAGTGAGTTCTTTTATCTCACGGGCGCGGGCAAGCCATAGTTGTATTTGTAACACATACAAACACAGACAATTCATAGCTCCTTACGCTGACGCACACATAGACAATGTGCATGTATATCTCAACTATACATCGGCGGTTTGTGGCATTTAGGTTGACGTTTCAGACAGACTAGTGATGTGACCGTATTTTTACAAGTAAGTACGAGTAAGGGACAATTCGAACAAAGGAAACCAATCAGAAAAATTTTTTTCAATCATTTAATATATGACATTCGTGATATACAATTAATATTTATTCTAAATTGTTAGAAGTTATTCTACGTCCATCTGTGAAATCCATTTGGTGTATGAAAATTATCTCTTATTAACTTCGACTAACGTGTTGGATAAAAAGGGCATTCTTCTGTAATCCTGCAGCGTATTTTTGTTGGTGCTTTCTATGATTTCAACTTCTTTGTTTTGTAATAAGATATTGATATTTTTTATTGTTAGTTAGATATATTTAGCTTTTGATAAACTACCTTTTGTATGCAGTCTCAGTAATAAAAAAAGAACTTTTCAATTTTAAAAACGATCTCTATAGACTCATTGAGCTTAAGGATTCTGCCTTCTAATTCCTTAATTGAAGTGGCCAAAATACCAAAATTATTATTGATGAAACTTACCCATTCGCTGTTGAGTATTATATGCAATGCGCTTGAGTAACGTGTCTCATCACTAGTGCTACCTAAATGCCACAAGCCGCCGCGCCGATGTTTAGGTACTCAACACACAATCATGGCTTACCCGCGCTCTTGACATGAAAGTACTGTACTACAAGGGCTGTTATTCACAAACCAACTCGTTCACACCTCACACCTCACCCTTTTTTATATTAAAACTGTCAAATGTCATTTTTTTTAGTTAAGATGTGAGACAGCTTGTGAATGGTGTTTGAATTGGGTCTCAGTCATACTGAGACGCGTATTTGTCTCTAATTATCAACACGACGGACCTTCAAGAACCAATCTCACTGGAGCGCAAACTTTTAGATTATTCCAGTGTTTAAGCCGCCCGCGTGGTCGTGTCTGAGGTTTCCTCTGGGTTTTCCCCAAGCCACTCTCCAGCCGCGCACTCCTATCGCTTTATTGTGCCTGACCTATAAAGCCACGGACAGGTTATAATAAAAAAAAATACTAAAAAAGGACTCTCAATTTCATAAACGACGTTCAAAAATAAACTGATCTTCATTCATCAACGTAGGGTCGGTATTTTTAGAAGGTATTTTTATAGCTTAGATATTGCTAGATAAAAATAGTGTAAAGTGTAAGCTGTATTGTACTGACGAGAGATATACTTTTAACATTATTTCTTAGTTATGATATGAATTATTTACCAACAAGTATATTGTAGTGTTGTGTTCCTGGAAGTGAGTAAGGTTGCCAGAGCTCCCGAGGACGCCCTGTGTTGAGAGCGAGGGACCTAAATTAATTCCTTCTGCTGGCTGTCAACACAGTGAATATTTAATTTTTATAAAGGGTAGGCAACGCGCACGTGACTCCTTTGCACCCTAGAGATACCTAGGTTATTACCTAATTATAAGGTTTAGTAGGCAAGTCCTGTCTGCCGTTTAACCCTTTGACCACCAAGAACCTACAAGTGGTCGTGTGTCGTCGTGCCCACCACGCCAACAATCACTTAAAAGGTCGGAGTGAAGGTGTACTTTGATCAGGAAAAAAATCTTTTATGAACTGTTTTAAATTGTTTTTTCACACCACCTGCTCGTCAATGCCCAATTATATATCATGCAAACCTTACCGAAAGCAAATCATTATAACCCTTGGCTTAAGCCGGGTAGTAATATCGTACTGAATCTCATTATAACCCGCCGGGTAATAATGTGATTTCACTTTTCATAGTTCTTATAGTTCTGTCATTAAAGTCTAATGTCGTGAAGTCCACTAAGCGGCGAGGACGCGGCACACCAGCTCCGTGTTTTGTTTGGAACGTCGTGTTCGAAACAAAAGACTGCGTCGTCGGCCGCCGCCTGTAGCGCGTCGAACGCGTGGTTTTAGTACAATATTTGTAGAATTACATTTTGGAGTTTTCATTATTCTCATATTTTATTACATTTTTAAATAAAATCACTACGTAATATCCGTGCCTCGCACGTAGCTAGGGCTGGCCTTCCTCCCTTCGCAGCAGTTGCAGCAATGTAAATAAATACATACTTACATATTTGTGGACAGTACACAAATCTACCTAGTCCCAAACTAATCAAAGCTTGTACTATGGGTACTAGTCGACGATATACATATACCTATAAAGATAAATATATACTTAAAATACATAGAAAACATCTAAGATTCAGGAACAAAATACTTGTGCTCACCACACAAATGAATGCAAGCAGTCGTCGATGTACTAGGTATTAAATACCAAAAACAAGATCCGCGTGGGTTACAAGACGCTTAATTATACGAAGTAAAACAGATTCTAGTAAAATAGATACTAAAATTTGCTGCGATTGACTAATTTAATTCTGTTTTTAGTAGCCTTGGTTTTTTTATTGCCTCGCAAGAGGTGAGAAAAGTAGAGTATACTCCTCGGGGATAAAGCTGTTTTTGTCTTGGGAGCGCTTAAATCCCTCACTACACTCAGGACTCAGTCTTAATTCCCTCGCTTCGCTCAGGAATTAAGTCATTACTCCCTCGCTCCGCTCGGGAGTAAAATTTGGAGTCCTTCGTTACGTTCGGGATTCAATATCGCACCCGTGACATAAAACAGTGTTTTATCCCCTTGGTGTATAATCTACTATTATTGGTTTAGACATTACAATCAAAAAAACAGTGCTTGGCGTACAGGGCACGACGACACAGTATCGCTGTGGCGGTCAAAGGGTTAATAACTGTTGCATCATTTAATTGTAACCAGGTTCCCATAATAAGCGTGGCAGGAGTGTCATGTATGACATGACATAGTTTATGTGGCAGTATAAAGCCAATTCTTAGAGCAAGCACGTCGTGTTGTTATTTCCCCGTATATATATTAGTACCTCCACATTCCCCCACAGTTTATAAGACATCTGTAAATGTTCGATTTCTTTTTACATTTTACAAAACCCCCACAAGCTTCCGTCACATCCAAATCGTCAGATTATTAAAAGGGAGCTTTTTTCGGGTCTACATAACGTCCTCTCTGATAATCTTACGCGCTCGAGTAATTTTCCATTCTCTAATGTTCCCTACCGTACGGGATGGCCGTACGGGATGGCTGTACGGAAGGGTGGCATGCAACTCGGTTATCAGGCCGGTCTGACATTGGACACGTTTTCGTACGAAATGTACTCGTCCGAACACGCACGTAGCCGCGCGAACGATCCCGACCTTGAAAGTACTCCGGGAGCGCGCTCACTGGATGCGAATTGGTCGTATTCGTATCCAGTGAACGCACTCCCGTAGTACTTTTAGGCGCTCGTTTGTTTTATGCGTAAAACGCATGCGTTCCATATAAATACGTTGCGTCAAACGCATTGTGTTTGACGCAATGTATTTATTTGCACATTGCGTTGAATGAATTTATATGGAAACGCATGCGTTTGACGCATATAAAACAAACGAGCGCCTTAGGCTGCGTTTCCACCAGAGATGTGCGAGGATGCGTTTTCATACATTTGACACCTCGCAACGCGCCGAGCGAGGTGTCAAATATATGAAAACACATCCTCGCACATCTCTGATGGAACCGCAGCCTTAGTGTCGGGATCATTCGCGCTTCTACGTGCTTGTTCGGACGAGTATATTTCGTACGAACACGTGTCCCATGTGCGACCGGCCTTAGAAATACGTGGGACGTTATCGTTAACATTATCATGTTGTGTTCCTGGAGGTGAGCAAGGTTGCCAGAGCTCCCGAGGATGCACTGTGTTGAAAGCGAGATACCTACATTTTGTCCCTGCTGCAACCAACACAGTGAATCCTCATATTTTATAACGGGTCGGCAACGCGCACGTGACTCCTTTGGAGTTGCGAGCGTCTATAGGCTGCGGTGTCCGCTTACTATCAGCTGGACCGCACGCTTGTTTAAACCCGTCCGCGGCCACCGTCGTTGTGTATTTTTGTAGACGGTATTGCCACCGGCACCGAAAGATTATACATACTCGTATTATACATAATATAACATTTTTGTCTTTCTATCATCCAAACTTCAAAATCCAATAGACGGCAGCGACGCTCTAGTAAATCCACATTTTATCTAGTGACCTCCCCTACTACAATATGACACTTGTATTAGAGAATAACATTGGATTAGCTTTCATGTTCCATGATACGGCAGTAAGTATCAATTTCGGTGAGAAATCTTTTTCGTGTAATTATTATGTATTGTAGCTATAATCAGAGATAATTACACTGTTTGATGTTATGTTACGTCGCCAATAATGTATATTATACTCCCATGTTATTAGTCCGCAATTGAGAGTAGGCATCTTTTTTGTCATGATGCCATTCGATCCAATTTGTAGAGACGAACAAATGTTTCCATGGAACAACTACAGTTAAAACGACACAAAAGACAACAATGTGTTTCAAAGTACCTACAGCATAACGGAACAGCACTGACAACGCTCCATGACTAATGAACGTGTTTTATGACGGCGCGGGGCGGGCACGGTATATTGAAAAGATGGTCCCTACCTACGGCTTTTGGACGGATTTATTTTTTATATGGGTGTAGATAAACAGTCTTAAAAGCTTATGTTTGTAATAGAAATTCTATTACATTAGCGTTAAAGTCGATTATGTCTGTCAGTCTCAAATTCAAACTACTCCAAAGTAATTGTAAATCCCTTCAAATTGGAAACGACGTACCCGTTTTCATTGCTCTTAAAACATCAAGGGAATATACGCCACGTGGCAAAAAGTATAATAAATATAAAATGACTTGTCATACAAGCTCACAGTTTCAAAGGGACGAAATGAATTACCGAGGTGAGCCGAACCGAGATAATACCGACCACATTTATTTGTGAATAGAATGTAATCGCGCTTTATACAGCGTTTCGGTTTTAACCGGTAGAAATAATTTGAAAATTGAGCGTTTTCATTCGAAATTTCTCAGTAAATATATAAGTAACTTTGACACTTTACATTTTATGTTATATGAAGGGTATATATAGTACGTGTCAGGGAGTCGCGTCCGATCCGTACTTAATATGAGATTCACTGTGGAGGGGCGCGTCGTTGCTTGTGATTGTGACTGACTGTGGCTTTATACTCGTAGACCGGGCCCAATAAAGCGATAGGAGTGCGCGGTTGGAGCGTGGCCTGGAGAAAATCCAGCGGAAACCTCCGACACGACCGCGCGGGCCATTTAAACACGAATACTCGAGTTTGCGCTCCAGTGAGATTGGTTTAGCGGCTTTAACCGAATCTAATGTATCTGTAAAAACGAGCTACTGGGAGTTTTGTCTCGGTTCACTAAACCTAGCTGAGCTGAGAATTTAAGTTTAGTAATTTGTGACTTTTTTCTATGGAAAATTGTACATTTTTTCAAATTGTAGACTTGCAAAAGTTTTTGTGGTATAAGGGGCCAGGAACAACACCACATACCAAGATATATGATACAGACTATACATAGGTACATAAGAGCAAGTATTATGGGTGCGGTCTTCTGTAAGGTGGAGGTACTTACTCAGTTGGGCTCATGTTGGGCTGCTCCAAATATAAGCGAGAGTTCCACTGTGCCCTACCTCGAATATGGTTGTGACACATATTTAATGTTTTTACCCGTGTTACAATGTAATAGAACTCATATTTAAACAGCGAAGCGCAAACCACGCCTTGGATTAGGTACACCATGCCATTCAAAACTCAACTCTATTACAAGGTGACAAGGTAAGAACCGCATGGTTAGGATACAATGAGACTTAAAGTTGAACAAAGGCGGTCAGGGGGTTAACTTGAAAGGATGTACAACTATACGTAGGAAAAAAGAGTACTTAAAAGGAATTCTTTAGAGGAATTCTTTTTTTTTTTGTTTGAAATTCACGGCTGCTAAGGTTTTATGAGATTTTTTTCTGTATGAAGTTCTTTTAATCTAAGTGAGGTTGACGGTAGAATTTCACATAGCATATGGAGAAAAACATATACTAGGTACGCTTAATGTAGGTAACTTTGCAAAGATACAATTTCAAAAGCATACACAAAATGATTCAAAACACGACTGCACCGCACCGATTAAAAAAGACCTAAAAAGATAAAAACAAGTTTCAATATAAAGCACGTGTGTTTCAGTTGTTATTTGTAGTCGGGGGCGGGGCTACATACATAATATATAGTAGTAGGAGTACGCGGTTGGAGAGTGGCAAGGGGAAACCCTTGGGAAACCTCCGGTACGACCACGCGGGCGGTTTAAGCACTGGCGGTTTGCGCTCCAGTGAGATTGGTTGAGCGGCTTCAACCGAATCTGAGATGTGAGTGGAATCGAGCTACTGGGAGTTTTGTTGCTGTTTCACTAAGCCTAGGCTAGCTGAGAAGAGTCCAGCATGAAGACTAGGCCCGACCTGGGTAGTCGAAACCTTCGTTTCACTCGGTCAACAAGACGGCGTTTGTTGGCTGAACTACGGCGAAAGGCGTATGGCGGCCGTATACGCGAACGAAATAGTGTACCTAATTGACGCTTTCCTGACTTTTTCTGACGTTTCAATAAAAGTTACTGATTTTTCTATCGCTCAACATGCCAATTTAACGAAAAACCCAAAATTAATTCCAGTAATGCCTCGAATAAAAATTCAATTCAAACTTTTCACCGATCCTGTACCCTCGAGTTCACACTCCCTTGATCGTAGAAATTGTTCCATTCAAAAAGAGATTCTAAACTTTTGTGTTTAGGTGTGATTTGGGTTGGCGAGTGTAAATCGATAGGCGTAAATCTGTGAGACGACGCTGGAATCACGTGGGCTAACTTTCTGTCCCGAGATTTATTGAAAGTATTGCAACACGTCCCAACTTGTTCGGTATTCGGAGAATTTCAAGTTTGGAGCATAATAGGGCTTTAAACTTATATTAAAACGTTCGAAGGTTCGGACATTGATCACGTGATGCTTTATTAGCAAATTTTTAACAGCTTACCCCTTACTGTAACAACGGAATCAATTAAATTGTAGACGAATTATAAGACTTTAGTGCGTATTGTTACGGGTTTCCGTCGAACAGATACTTCATTTTCAGAAACCAGCGCCAACGTTTAATATCCCAACTAGCACGCTAGCGTCAATAATACTTGTATATCATTCTAATATCGGCTTCATTCGAGTATTTAAGTTTAGAGCATGCTCTAACACCGATATAACCGCGAAAGCGGCCCACGATCTTAGAGGTAAAGGTTATAGAAGGCATATAGAGCAGTGTTATCTTTATACTCATAGTGTCAAACAACTCTCTACAATCACAATAATTCAAAACTATAAGCAAAATAATAAAAATGTAAGAAAAAAGTTGCATAAAATACTAGACAAGCTATTTTACATTACTTTACCATTTATTGTTTCTAGAATAACCCGAACTGTGAAAAACAAACAGCGCAAAGCCGTTTTTCCATACAAGTTGAAAAACGGTCCAAGTCGAGTGGTCGATAGCGCTATGGCCCCAAAATGTGGTCCTCAACATAACCATTTAATTGAAACAAGGACAAACGTCACTTTTTGGGTTATAAACAGATTTGGGTTCGCGTCTTTCCTACGGACATATTAAAAGTTAAGGGCTACAAAGCTTTATTTTAGATATTTCTAGTAACCCGCATAAACAGTGTCTCCGTTACTATAAATCCATGTGATAAAATAAAAACTTTAGATGCACATAATAAGCCGTTAAGGCGCTACATTGAGAAATTTGGAGACTTTGAAACGCTGTCCTGCCCAGACTAGCAAACAGTAGGGGCTGATTTTCAGATATATGATTCTTGACTATATGATTGTGGTACTGACAATAGCGAAACATGATTGCTTAAAATTTTCTCGATAGAAAATAAATCCAAAGTCGAGTCTATATTTTCCTTTTTTTCCTCAGCCTACTAAAACAACGCATTATTAAAAGACACGATTAAGTTAATATGATGGTATTTTACCTCATCTACGAGTAGGTACTGACAAGAGGAAATTTAATTAACCTGCCCACAGTCAGATATTTAACGAGATTTGTTTAAAAAGCCATTCTCGGAGAGGGTTGCATCCCGTTTTGTCGTGAGCGAAAAACAAAGGGTGTCTCTTTCAATCGATATATCGCCTTAAATATTGACCACAGGAGGAACGACTATCGTTTTTTTTTTTCAAGTGTTTATGACCCTTCTATTTTGCTAATGTTATACATACATATTATACCTAATAGTAATGATAATCTTCCGCGGGTCTCGTAACAGTCGATTACGGTAATAACCCATAATCCAACCCGTCATATAAAGCGACCGATAGCCAAGCTACATACCTACACTACACCTTTGCCTGTGCTTACCGCCCTTGGGAAGGTATGCGAATCTGAGTTTCGGGTTTTTCTAACAGCCTGAGGCGATCGTGTTTGTAATGTAAATATAGTCCCTGTGTCTGACATCGTCCTTAAATTAAGTCCGTATAATAACAAACGAAATGTAAAATCGTCTCGCTTGCTGTTTGGATTAATAAATGAGTTTATTTCTCGTGTTGCCAAGTAGATATGGTTTAGCCTTGCCCAGTAGGTAGTACCTCTAGTATAACATTTTTTTGAAACAAAACAAAAACGAACACGTTTATTTATTTTCATCTCTCCTGTTCGGAAAGTTCGATTTTCATGAGTAGATAGCCGGGTTGAAAATCGCTTTTCCAACCCTAGGGTGGAAAGTAATTTTTTTTTAATTTCCATACGCCAGGGCTGCGCGCCCGCCGCGCTTGGGTGCTCCGCGGGCAGCCAGCCGCGGGCGCGCGGCCCGGCCGGGGGGCGGGGGGCGGGCCGCGGCGGCGCCAGCTGCTGGCGGCTGCAGCGCGTGTTTTTATTACTGAATCCTTAGAATATCATTTACTATTCATTTTATTTCTCAATTATTTTCCTCATAGTCGAAATGAAAAGTAGAGTGTTTAACTCGGGTGAAAGCACCCATTTCACCCTTGAACTATTGGCGCTCTCACTTCGTTCGAGCGCCAAAATATCTCGGGTGAAATGGGTCGCTTTCAACCCTTGGTTAACAATCTACTATTTATTTATTTTAAACTTTATTGCACAGTAACAATCTGGTACAAAAGGCGAACTTAATGCCATAAGGCATTCTCTACCAGTCAACCTTCAGGCCAAACAGAGAATAATCATAGTAGGCGCGGGATAAACTGCAATGCAGAAATCGATATAACTCACAAAATATAACACGTTTGCGTTTAGTCTTAATTTATAAGGCAAAATTAGTTACCACCTAAGGCCACTAGAGGCGCTGCTCGCGTTGCCTTACAAAATGAGACTTACGCAAACGCGTTCGCTTGTGTTTTGTTTCGAAAAAATTTTAGAGGTGCAGTTACAGTCTTGTCCAAATGTCTTGACCACTCACATGTTTTTCATATAAAAGTCAGATTTTGAATCAAGCTTTATAAGAAGAAGAAACATTTATTCACAAGACACAAGAGACACACATACTTTACGTTACGTTACACGTTTTTTTGTTTCAAAAATTGCACGGATAATAGTACATTACTTACCAAGGGCGATAAAACAAAGAATGTCTCAGATCGCAGGTATTTTACGCCCGAGCCGAAGGCAAGGGCGATAAATATGCGATCTGAGGCTTTCTTTATTATCGCCCGTGGCAAGTACAAAATTTTATGTCACCCCCTGGCCAGGAAGTGGGTTTTTTCGCGCGCGGAGCGTGCGATAATGGCCACTTTATGGCCAGGTGTGACATAAAACTTTTTTCGTTCTTTTATTGCAAACCTGGCTATTTTTAGCCTTAAATTATTAATTTTTTCATTTTCATTTTTATCATTTTAATTTTCATTTAAACTAACATTTTATCTGCGTAGCTTAATTCCTAATCTGTTCATTTTTTGTACCTAACTACAAATTTGTACAGATTCCTCGTTAAGCGAGTAAAACTCGAACTTATCCGGCTTTTAAAAAAAAAAACTTCGTGTCAATCTTCGGTCCGAATTGACATGTGTCAAACTAAAAACTGTTGTCAAACGTATTCTGCTCAAATTCTACTACCTACATCAAATAAAAAATGGCTCCGTTACTTAATAAAACTTTAATAAATGCATCTTTTACACATTCAGCGCTGAGCACGCGATGTCGGGTTTTCTTTACGTAGACAGCTTTCCCTTCAAAGCAGAAAAAATAATATGTTATCGGCGTACGCGCTACGCTCGCTCGTAGCGTAGCGCGTACGTCGTCGGCAATGAACCCATTCGCGGCCCACAAAAGCTACGCGTTCTACGCCGTAGCGCGTAGCAGCGTCTTTCCGCTCTGTAGCGGAAATCTTACGTAGATGCATGACGCATAATGTGACGTCATGGTCGGTTTATTGAAATAATCTTTTTTTCTTCAAAATATGAGTTCAAGACTTATATATTTAAACGAGCAATTCATGTATATTTATTTCGGAGATCTCGGAAATGGCTCTAACGATTTTGATGAAATTTGATATGTGGGTTATAGGGGCATTAGCAATCAATCTAGGCAGGTCTCATGCCCGGGAAAACGCCAAGCAAAGCTCGGTCGCCCAGATATTAAGTATTAATGTGTACAGTCACCAGCACCAATATCTGCCATAACAAAGGCGGCATATTTATCTGACACGTCCTTACGGCCCTACAAATAGAGTCGTGTCAGATATTTTTGCAGCCTTTGTTTTAGCAGATATCAATGCTGGTGACTGCACTAAAGGCCTCTTAAGTTGGAAACGGATTTAAGTTTATTTACTGTTACGACGATCATGATAACAATTATTGTAATTTTGACAAGTGTGCAAATTTATTATGTAATTCTTATCGTGAAATAAATTAATCTAATCTAATCTTTACATAATTTAATGTTTTACTAGCATTAATTATTTTGCGTTTCCTTAGAAGACGTTCTGTAAAATAGCTTGTAATCCATGTTGACCCAATTAGTGACCCCCTAAAGGAAATAACTAATACATAGATAATGTATTTTCCGCTTACCGATCGATTTAGAGGCCGGGCAGGTCAGTCCGAAAACTGAAGGAAACAATATTAAGGTAAGGAATTTAAGCCGGCGGGAAAACGAACAAATAATAGAATCACTACGATTAATCTTTCTGTAGAGCGAATTTCACTTTGATACTGGGTGGGGTTGGGGTGGCGTTGCCCGATCGCACATTTTTTATAAACCTAACTGTGCCTTTATCGGCAGCCAATGAAAGCGATCGGAGTGCGCGGTTGTAGAACCCTGGGGAAAATCCAGGGCAAACCTCCGACATGACTACGTGGGCGGTTTAATACTGGAATAATACTCCAAGAGTTTGCGCTCCAGTGAGATTGGTTAAGCGGCTTCAATCGGATCTGAGGTGTGAGCGGAATCTGCTGGGAGTTTTGTCGCTGGTTCACTTAACTTAGCCTAACTGACAATGTATGTCAAAACGGAACCCTATTGGTGACGCCCAGACGTCCGTCCGTCGTCTGTCACACAGGTTTTACAGCCAAACGGTTGGAGCTACAGGCTTCAAATTTACACAGTATAAGCATCTTATTGGCCCGAAGCCACACATATAGTCAAAACTTATTTTTTAATGTTTTTAAGGGGTGCGCGAAAAAAAAATATTATCTTACCCTATCGAGTGGGGTATCGTTGTTTAGAGCTCATTGAGTAGATACTTGCTATATTTTTATTAAATTTTTTTGGGAAAATAAAGGAATGAGAAACTACCAAAGTCAGCTTGTTTTAAAATTTTGTTCCGAAGAATTTTTTAACTTCCCAAATGCCTATAAACTTAAAATTTGGTAACAATGTTTGTTATTACGTATATTTTACCAACAAATACTGTGCGAAGTCCGACTCGCACTTGGCCGGTTTTTTGAACCTGACTGTGGCTTCATAGGCCGGGACCATTAAAGCGATAAGTGTGCGCTTGGAGGATTAGCCTAAAGAAAGTCCAGGGGAAACCGACACGACCACGCGGGCGGTTTAAATACTGGAATAATGTAAGAGATTGCGCTCCAGCGAGCTTGATTGAGCGGTTTCAACCATACTGAAGTGTGTTAGTGGAATCGAGCTACTGGGAGTTTTGTCGCTGGTTCACTAAACCTAGCCTAGCTGTGTGCCTGGGACGCCGGACCGTACGTGATCGCCGAGTTACGACAGAGGAGGGAGGGATGGGAACGCAGTCGACAAGGTATGTGTTGGGTCCGTGGTGAGTGAGTGACCAGCATGAGGTGTAGAGGCAGGGCACAGCAAAAAGAGAGGTAGGGGCATAACTGCATTATTTACTAAACATGTAAGTAGTGTTGTGTTCCTGGAGGTGAGCTAGTTGTCAGAGCCCCCGAGGATGCATTGTGTTGAGAGCGAGGGGCCTAAATCTGTCCCTTCTGCTTTCAACACAGTGAATCCTGAAATTTGATAAAGGGAGTTGCGAGCGTCTATATAATATGCTGCGGTGTCCGCTTACCATCAGGTGAACCGTACGCTTGTTTGCCACCGTCTTTGTATAAAATACAAACACAACAATCCTCAACTCAACGAGAGCCTCCAAGTGTCCATAGGCTAAGGTATCGGCTTACTCTTAGGCAGGCCGTAACCTTGTTTGCCAACGTCGTTGTGTAAAAGAGGCCGATAAATAATTAAAGGTTTGAAACGCAGACCTAAAAATGTTGCTGACAAAATTCATAAAATTAAGTGATCGATTGTGACATTTGTGATTTATATACTTTTTGGTTGAAACATTTCTGTTTTAATTGATTAATCATTCATCTTTACATAAAAAATATAAGATTTTGTTAGAAAACTAAATCAACTATTCCCATTCTATATTAAGCTGATTCCTGAATAAAACACTGAGATTTTGTCAAAAAGAAATTACGTTATAAGTATAGCCCATTAGGACTTAAAAGGATATGTTCGTTGAAGCATTCAGTAATCCCAAGAGGCATCATTCCTCAATCCTTTATGTATTCCGTCTGTTATCCTAACGTGTTGACATGTTTTTTTCGAAGTATCTTAGAAGGTACTATCCCAATATATGTAGCCAAAGATCCACTGTGTAGAGTAGGTACTTCTATCTTTTATTGTTATTAGTCGTGACACATACGAACACATAGATAACGTGAACTCCTAGCGCCTACGCACACATAGACAATGTGCATGTATAGCTCAGCACACAACCATGGCTAACCTGCGCTCGTGAGATAAAAGTACTTTAACTATAATGTACAAATTCGATAAATACTTAACATTCATTTGTCCTAATAGATATAAAACTTTTTTTCGTGAGATCTATTCCTATTTTGCCAAAAATCATTCATAACCAAATTGAAGATTTTTATCCCCTAGATATGTAAAGAAACCCAAGGAATTACACCACCCTCGTACCGTGTAAAAGCTGATTGATTACCTCGCAAGATATAAGCTTCCTGAAGCTTCCAAAGCTTATTTTTGCCATCCGCTAATCCCTAACAACCGGCTAAGTCTCGAATCATCCTGAATGGAAAAAGTTCTGAACTGATATTGCGTAGAATCAAAACGGAAAGGTTCTTAGCTCCGGTGCTTCCTTACAACTTCTGTCCTTTTATTTAAGAGATTTAATCTGGTTAAGGCCATCCTGAAACTCGACTGCCCGGTGCTATTCACATTTCTCCCATCTTTAGAAGTAGGTAACCAATATTAATACGGTTCCTTATACCGTATAGTTGCTATAACTTCTAGGCTCAAGGTTTTTTGGTCAGTAGCTAACATTTGATATGTAACGCGAATAGTGCAGGTATTTAATAAGCTTTGGACAAATTAATTTTTATCCGTTAGGTACTAGGAGTCCTTTCGGAGTTAAAGAAGAAGTATCAGTAGTGTATGATTGGTCTTTTGTATGATAAGTTACATAACATAACGATATATATAAATGTATATTTCATAATATTGTAATTGACAAGGATAAGTTGGTTGATCCATTTGTTTCTATTTCGACTTTCGTATGTCAGTTTAGAGGTAAATTTATATTTTACTGTAATATTTGTAGGTAGTCGTAAGTTTGTAATTATATGTTAAGGGTAGAACTATATTCCTTTGTCTCGGATTAAACTCGGTAGCCGAAAGTCGTGGTTTTATTCATCTCATCCTTATACCAAGACACCTGATCCCTGGATGGTCTAGTGGCGACGAGGATGGGATTAGAGGGACGGTCAAAACTCACATATTCGTTGCCAATCCAGGCGACATGTTTTGACACGTTCACAGTCCCCATACAAAATGTTTCAATTTTCTTGCACGTCCAAGCTAATTACTTCCATCACACGTCCATGCTCCACGTTTGGGTCACTATGAAACGACCAGGTACGCACTCGGATTATTACAATATATTATAAAATGCTATTTCATATCTTACTAAAATATTAATTGATAAATCAGAATTGTCTTTATTAAGCCTTTTATCGAATGCAGTTATAGTGATTTATAGTGATTTGAGTGCGTACCTGGTCGGCTATATAGTGACCCATGTACGGGGCACGGACTTGTGGAGATAGTTCGTTGTGACCCATACATGGGTCACTGGACTGTGAACGTGTTAAATACCTAATTTGTTTATTTAGTTCACAAACAGTCGCATATACAGATTATGAATGTTGTAAATGTAGACCAGAGATATATACGAGTAACTAGGTATTGACAAGAGGGCGCTATTATTCCGATTTATATTGCAACAGATTATTTTGACATTTTGACTTGTTTACCTGTCAGCTCTGACGTAAATATTGAAATATTTTGCAGCGTTCTTTTCTCAGCAGTTTATCGCAAAGTTAAGATTATAATTTGGAAAAACGCACGTATGAAGTACCAAAGTTGATTATTACCATATTAAAAACAAAAATATAAGTATTACAGTATACAAAACAAACGATCCCAGCAATTGTTTCTTTGAATCTTTATCTTTCTGTATTATCTTTTCCCCTAGATTCTTACGTAATTATTATACAGAGGGGGAGGGTTCGGCTAATTCTCATTTTTTCTTACTCTGGGGGTAAAAACTGGCAAAAATCGACTTATGTCCTAATAAATGAAGGCTCGTCTCAATTCTGACACATATAAATTAAAATGAACATCGCTCCTTTAGTTCAAGCAATGAAGACCACTAACTGCAATTTGGCGGAAATGATTCGTGTATTGGCGAATTTTGGCATAGTTGTAGGTAAATATGTCCTCAACAAACTTACCTACAACTGTGCCAATATTTCCGCTAAGTTTTCCGTCGTTGACATAACTACTTTTTCTTTTAGGTTCACTCCGTCCCTATTCCCATTCTTTTTATTCGCAATTAATAGCACTCATGACCTCTTAGTAAAAGGTAAACCGAAAAATGAAAATGCCCCTGTATTTATATCTTTTCACTTCACGTCAAGAGCTGTCATGAAAACATATGTCGGAATTCGCCCTTTATTATACCTAGTCCAAGTTATCCTTCTGTTTTGTGCGCGCGCTCTTTTCAATAACGTCACGCCACAGGTCGCTAATGGGTGTTTTTGTGCCCAAGTTCGCTACAAACTTCCCCCTTGTCGTCCTAAGACAACATCAAGACGAAATTAAGAAACTGACTGACAAATACAGAGTAATTGAAGTTACGCGTTTAACTGTAATTAATATTGGTTCTGTGAGCAGTTATATTTTTATTATTAGCGTTTAATTCGGACTTAATGCAGTTTTTCCCGCTCACTGTACAATAATGTCCCGGACCTTTGGGAGGCGCGGAGCAGAAGGAAATACCGAAACACCAATCAGTACCACATACCTAGCCAACACGTAAACTCTTGACAATTTAATGAAATGCAAGGGGTACACTGTGGATGTTGTCCCTGCCCGTGTCATGGGACGCACTTAGGGACAGCACCCGCCAGAGTGTAAAGGGACTATTGCTGATTGATGGAATCTAAATGTACCTACCGGGTTAAAAATGAAAGCAACTTATGTACAAACGTTTTGCATGATGAGTACCTGTCTCAAACGACCCAAAAACACTCACGGCGTTCCCGCGTTAAATAGGCAGTTATCTATTTGGAATGGAGTTTGAAAACCGATATTTTCGTAATTAAAATGTTTGTAAAATCTATGATATGAGGGTCAATAGTCCGTACTAGGTGGTAACGAAGTGAATTATTCCAGGACACATGTTAGTTCACACAGAAAATAGCCTAAATATTATGTTTTTTACTGATGAGGGCCGTTAAGAGGAGGGGTAGGGCAAGCTCTCTCCATACTTTGTGCAGGATTTACTTCGTTTGTGTTTGCATTAAAGTTATGATTTTTGGTCAGTATGCTTATTTTTCTGATAGCTATTTCGTGATGTAATTTTTTTTTTTTTTTTCATATTTTTGAAATATTGGAAAATTTTCACATCACGATCTTCGCATATCTAAAATTTACAACCAAAAAAAATTATATTTGTTAGTGCCAAAACCGACGAATAAAACCTGCACAAAGTTTGTATGGGGAAGGCCTTGCCCTACCCTGCGCCTTAACCAGACAAAAGACAGGTGTTTTAACCGTAACCGAGTTGTATATAGCATAATGACATTTTTGCGTTTACCGCAGCTAAAGCACAAATTCAATATAAAATCCAATCCGACGTAAGACAGACGGATTTTAATATAATTCTGTCACGAAAACAGCAATTTTTTCGTCTTTTGAACTCTTAGTATTACGAAAATATGATAAGAAGAACAACCAACTTTCAGTCTTAACTCAAGGATACAGAGTTTATGTTAGTGGTGACATTTGATTGCAGTTACGACTCGTGTTACCACAAGTTGTGCAACTGTTCGAAAAAGGAACGTATTAAGTGTAAACGCCGTAGTATGACGCTTACTACATTCTTGAACTACGTGTTTAGGTAACCCTTACATGGCTCAAATTTAGTTGTCACCAGAGATTTACTTACCGCCATATTCGGGACTTTGTGCTTAGGAAAACACATTTTTCATACAAATCTTATTTGTTAAAGAGCATTTTGCTGTTTTGTTTTGGCATGTAGCTTGTTTGTTAATGTACATTTGTACAACTTGTGTGTCAAAATATAGAATAGAAATTACACCTCAGATTCGGCTGAAACCGTTTAACTGATTTCACTGGAGCGCAAAAACTTAGAGTATTCCAGTGTTTAAACCGCCCTCGTGGTCGTGTCGGAGGTTTCCCCTCGATTTTCCCCAGTACCCTTACCATGAGTTTGCAATGTTTGCATTACCGTACTCGCTAGCGACTGCGTAAACGATTTAGTATGGCGATTCTTAGTTATATTGCGTAACCGCCAGAGGCGCTGTACTTTTGTCCATCTAAATCTAAATAATAAAGCTAAATCTATTACGCAGTCGCTAGTGAGTACGGTAATGCAAATAATATTGCAAACTCATGGTAAGGGTGCAGGCCGCACTCCAATCGCTTTGGTGGGCCCGGCTTATAAAGCAACAGTCAGGTTTAAAAAAAAAAACAATCATCCCAATCGTTTCGTTTGCATGAAAAGTTTATTTTTCAATGTGATAGAAAAAATAAGTATAGTAACTACTTTTGTAACGGAAACTCTCGCTTCTTTTTAGAATACAACAAAAAATGCCGTGCTACGCTCTTCCCGTTATTTAGCTTATACCAAAAGAATACGAGTTAGAAAAATACTAGGTTATTTCAAGTAATTTACCTAGTATTCACTACGTATTTTACCTAGTATTTTTCCGAGCATTTTACACGGTACGATTCCAAGCATTACCGTTCGACACATCCGGCTACTAAGTGGGCGCAGTGGTCCGTGCAAGCACCTCCGGTCTCGTCCGGTCCCTTAACACCAATGTAGTTAACCCCTGGTTTTATAATAATCATACCCTGTCAGAGGTCAACACACACTGGATAGCATTGTCGTTGTGAACGTTACCGGGCATTTCAAGAAGTCATATAGTTATATAATCGTAAAGATATATAGGTGGATATTTAGCTGTGTGTCGTGGCTATTGATAAAGTTGTATTCGAGCGGAATAGACACTTGGAGCGAAGACCTTTTGTTACTTTGGTATTGTTACTTTATACCTTTCACAGTTATAAGTATTGTACATGATAAAAAACTTAAGCCCCTCCTGTATAAAGTCGAAAAGGGATCAATTAAACTGTAACATAATAAATATTATAAATACGATAGTTTAGTTGTTTGGATGTTTGTTACTCAATCATGCAAAAATCACTTAGAGGCTTATAATGAAACTTGGTATACAGTTTATAGCCTGGATTAACATTTAGAATACTTTTTGTCCCAAAAATCAATCTCCCGAAGAGATGAATTTGGGAGAGCGAACGACGTCGCAGCGCAGGCAAAAGCTAGTAGACTATACATATTTTAATTTTGCCACAAAAACAAAATAAAATGCCTATTCGAACATAGTCATTGTAAAAAAACATCGAAGGGCGACTTTTATATGAACAGTCGACTAAAAAAGTGCTCTACCACTTTTCGACTTTATTATGTGTACGTTAAAGTCCAAAAGGGCTTTCTTTGCTGACTGTACATCGTCCATAAGTTTTTTAAACACTGGAATAATCTAAGAGTTTTGTCGCATTCGCTAGTTAAAATTAGTCATTCCCAAGATTTCGCCCATCGCCGCGTTGGTGAACACACATGCCCTTCGCGACGACGGGGGGCAGGCTGCTGCAAACATGGCCACTAGGTGGCGCCACTAGAGTATGTCACATCTCGATTGATGCACATTTAACTTTAAAAAATATTGTACGTTTAAAATACCGTTATAAATAATAATCATTATTAAACTTTGTATCTTAGGCTGAGACACTGTCGGTTAATATTTCAAAGCCATTTAAATACAAAAGGTTTTGTTTAGACAGAAGGGTGTCAGTTATATTTTCGTAAACATATACTCGTCCGTTTAGCGCGATAAAATGAATCCAAATGAAAAATACGCACGTCGGACTCTGACACAGCTAAAAGCACTTTTACGGCAACGCGAGCTATCAGTAAAAGGACCGCAAAATTAAGGTGGTTGTAGTCGGAAAAATGAGGAAATTTCTGAAAAAAAAACTAATTATTAATATATTAGTATGTGTTCCGTAAAATATACGTAATAATAAACATTATCAGCAAATATCAAGTTCATAGGTCTCATCCCAAAGAAAATAATAATCACGAACGAATGTGTTGGCACAAACTCAGTGGCGCCACCTAGTGGCAAAGTTTGGCAGCCGCCAACCCCATTATTCTCTTTGGGCTGAGACCTATGAACTTGATATTTGGTGATAATGTTTATTATTACGTATATTTTACGGAACACATACTAATACATTAATAATTAGATTTTTTTTTCAGAAATTTCCTCATTTTTCCCATTACATCCATCCACCTTAATTTTGCGGTCCTTTTACTGATTGCTCGCGTTGCCGTAAAAGTGCTTTTAGCTGTGCCAGAGTCAGACGTCCGTATTTTTCATTTGGATCCTTTTTATTGCGCTAAACGGACGAGTATATGTTTACAAAAATATAACTTACACGCTCCTGTCTAAACAAAACCTTTTGTATTTAAATAGCTTTGAAACATTAACCGACAGTGTCTCGACCTAAGATACAAAGTTTAATACTTGTTATTATTTATAACCGTATTTTAAACGTACAATATTTTTTAAAGTTAAATGTGCCTCAATCGAGATGTGACAAACTCTAGTGGCGCCATCTATGCAGAGCTTTGCGCCGCCTGCCCCGTTGCCTAGTACTGTCATGGCGTAGTTACCGAACAACGTCTTTGAACAAGTATTGATTGGCGAAATCATCATAAATTTGATGGAAAGCCTTTTTTAAAGAGTGAAGTAAAGTCATTACCAACTATTATAAGTACATAGTTAAATCTCAAATATTATCTCACACTCATTACCCAAAATTTTGTACAGGTTATTGCTCATTTAAAAATAACACAAAAAATATTTTACATTGCTATAGATCTCTTTGATGCTTTGTCGCGATTAAAACCGTGTTTTACGTGTAACATTACGCCACCCTATTAAGCATGTCCGTTATAACAAGCAAAAATAAACACAATGTCACAGCCAACAAAATACAAAATTGAACGATAAAAAAACAAGCGTTGATGACACGTGTTATTTTATATTGAAACGAGAAGCGAGTGCTTTTATTTTCAACTTTATGTAAAATATGTTACGGTTTTAATTTGAATGTGTTTAAAGTGGAGCCGGGATGGGAGTGCATAGTGAAAAAATGAAAGTAAGTGATTTGCATTCGCACACAAAGTTTTTTAAGTGGACTAGGAACGCAAGACTATTTCTTTTACTTTCTGAGTTTAGTACCCAAACTAAACCGTAATTGTACATATGTCACAAACATTTTACAAAACTATAAGACTTGCATGAAGAAAATTTTGAAAAAAGCTTGGATAAACTCTTTTCTTAGGGATTGAAAAACGGACGAATAAGGGATAGAAATAGATAGGCACTGTTCATCTAATCATTTATTTTAATACTACGGCGATGGCAAATAATGATGTTTTCTACGTAAATATTAATGTAAATATATTGCATGCAATGTATGTATAAGTATCAAACACAGAACACTACAGTTTTCCATCCCCAGTCGAAGATCCAGGGACAGTCTCAAAACAACGTGGAAATATGTACCTAGTAGTAAAAGACACAATAGAATAGAGCCATCCGAAGACAATGTCGAGAAAAGAGCCAAGCGGCGAAGATTAGTTCGGAAAGCTGACTCCACCTTCTTGTGCGATTTATATCTCGGTAGAGAGAAAGCAAAATTAGAACCTGTTCTGGACAAAAACACTCTATAATCTTGTTAGTTTTATATTGTTAATTTTTATCACAACCTTGTTGGTAAATTTATTTTGTTTTCCTATTTAGTCCAGTAACTTTATACATTCATAGCGTGCGTTAAATCCGATAGTTGATTTTTTGCAGACTGAATTTGCTACGATATTATACTAGAATTGTTTCTGTACCTACACCTAATAGTTTTCGAGATACAGCCTTTCAAATTTCATCATTTTATCGCTCATTCTCAAACTTTGAAAGGATTTATCTCGGAAACTATTGGGTCTACAGATACAATTCTAGTGTCATATTATCAGCAACTAGCACTTTCGGGTTATAGTGGTTTTTTTTTTCGATTTTTGAGATAGTTGCGTTTGGCGCTCGAGGTCACAAACTTGGATTATTCATTGGGCCAACATCATAAACAAGTCTGCAAAAAATCAGAACTACCGAATTTAACGCACACTACCCCGTACTTTCAGGCGACAAGGTTACTGAATTAATTATGTATCGTATCCCAGTATCAGCTTCTTGCCATTTGCTGCTTCTTGTCTTGAAGCCGTCAAAAAGTGACAAGCACAACGTCAAAATATTGTGGGAATATCGTACAGAACCTTTTCTCTGGTCACGCCTAAAATCCTATTTCCCTCCCTACGCTATGTATAACTGAATTTGCGTCGCATAATTAATACAACTCAGAGTGCAGCGTACGGGGGGCGCTGAGCTTTGTAGGATAATGTAATAAATTACCGAACACGTGTATGATGTCGCTTGATTTCGTGTTCATTTTATTACAATTTATCGCGATCATAGGCAATTAGATCGGGTAGCCACTGTAGTTGAGCGGCAAGGCAAGTAACATGCAATCTAGTGATTGACACTCTCGGAGCGGATGATTTTTCGGATTAAAATTAAGGATAAAAATTTAAGTATCCATAAATCTAAATTTACGCGTTTATAATATTAGTAGGATAAGGAAAATTGACGTTTGACAACCACTTTAGCCTAGATGGTAGTGACCCTGCCTACAAATCTGGTGGTCTCGGGTCCGAATCCCGGTCAGGGCATTTTGTTTGTGTGATGATTACGGATATTTGTTCCTAAGGCCGGTCGCACATCGGACACGTTTTCGTACGAAATGACTCGTCCGAACACGCACGAAGCCGCGCGAACGATCCCGACCTTGAAAGTACTATGGAAGTGCGCTCACTAGATACGAATTGGTCGTAATCGCAATTAGATATATTATATTAAACATTATTTAATTTATTCAATTTATAGTTTGAAATCACGAAATATTTTTGGACCAAATTTTCTGCCGGTGAGCACATTTTTCAAATACTATCTGTAAAAGTGAATCACGTCGCCTGATATATTCAGACGGCTTCTGATTATATTTCACGTGTGACAGCATACTGACATCTCGTGACAAATGACTTGTCACAGAGAGTACGCACGCACCATATTACGGATAAAATGTAAAGTGAAATAGTGATATCAGATGTAATACCTACATTCCAGCATTATTGTTTGTGGTTGAGGTCGAAAAGTGTACCTATATTTATACGAGACTGTACGCAAGTGAAATGGAACACCAGTAGCGGCGCGTATTCTAGGGTAGCCGAAAATAATTCGTCCTTCTTATTCTTCATGAGCCGTGGTAAAAGAACTGGACGGGATGAAAATTAGGCAAGCCAGTGGGTATAAGTGGGAATAATCAAGTTGTATGGACACTCCGCCACTGAAAGACACATTATATTTACCAGTGCTTCTGTGAGCTGTTAGACCTCACGAAAATTTTTACGTTTTCAAATCCCAGTGGTTCCGCAATTAATTAATTTTTTTTGGCAGTGCCATTGCAAATGTCCCGCTATGCCGCGTAAGTTTGCTTTTAATCGTATCGTAAGTATTTAGTACAATTTAATTGATTTTTGGTATACTGGATCGGGTTTGAACAATAAAATAGCTATCCTTTTTGTAAACAAAATATTATGTCAATTCAATTCAATTCTTTAAAAAATGGCTACCATCAAATTTATGATGATTTCGCCAATGTCACGTGTTCAATGACGTTGTTGTGTAACGACGCCATGACAGTAGATAAGGTTTTGTACGGTAAATGGATTCTGCTCGTCGTCGCCCCGGGCACGTGTGTGAAAAATCAACAAAATATGTCACTGTCGTTAACAATTTGACAATAACGAATACGTCACCATGAGAGTTTATTTTTACGATGATATTTATCATTTTTTGACAGTGTTACAAGCATTTTTCAATATTTTGTTCGGTTCTTGTGTTTCTTTGTTTCTTTTTCAGTCTACAGTAATTTATGTGTTTTATATATATATGTAGTGTAATTCTACATAATTTCATCACACTGGAAGCTCAAACTTCAATATCGTCATCAGGTTCATGTATTGGCATTGCATTCATACAATTTAGGACAAAGTAAGCCCTTCACTATGTTAAACATATTTGAAATTCATACTTCAGCAAAGTTTCTAAAGTATTTTAGCAAATTATTTCTGAAAATTATCGGTTAGCTTGCTCGTTTCAAATATTCCGTTGAAACGCCACTTTTAATTAAAACCAATTAATCAACGGCCAAAATACATTTTTAAAATGGAAAGTGAATGGTTTAAAATCAAATAGCGCCACACTTGATATTCTGTGAGGTGATATTAACATAAAACGTCTCTCTGACTAAAAAGTTTTTGGTCATTTAATATCTAAGAAAGAACTAAAATCTCCTTGCTGTAGCTCTAATAATCGCAACGTCAATGATACCATTCCAGCGCAGAAGAAGCCAACCACTTAGGCTATTTTTATTAATCAATAACTTTATCTTTGAATTGTGTACCTTAACCAATTCATATTTAACGTTTTAATAATTGTTATTACACGTACATAAAAACCTTAAGACAAGCGTTCCTTACCTTGTTAGGCAACTCTGAATATAATTAATTTGGGTCTGATTGGCTATACTGTTTCTTTTTAATTACATTTGACCATTACTGCCTGATGAGAATATATTGCTCTTAGAAAATATACCTATTTAACTGGATTTGAGATATTGAATGAATTGATAAGAGTATAAGACTTAGCCTGCTGCTATTAAAGAAAGTAATGTCAATTAAGGCGATATATAGATTGAAAGAGACACCCTTTGTTTTTCGCTCACGAGAAAACGGGATGCAACCCTCTCCGAGAATGGCTTTTTAGACAAATCTCGTTAAATATCTGACTGTGTGCAGGTTTATTAAATTTCCTCTTGTCAGTACCTAGATGAGGCAAAATACCATCATATTAACTTAATCGTGTCTTTTAATAATGCGTTGTTTTAGTAGGCTGAGGAAAAAAGGAAACTATAGACTCAACTTTGGATTTATTTTCTATCGAGAAAATTTCAAGCAATCATGTCTCGCTATTGTCAGTACCACAATCATATAGTCAAAAATCATATATCTGAAAATCAGCCCCTACTGTTTGCTAGTCTGTGCAGGACAGCGTTTCAAAGTCTCAAAATTTCTCAGTGTAGCGCCTTAAATGCAATATTACAAGCTGCTGTCGATATCATGCACACTGTTCAGGCAGACAAAAGCAGTCTCTCTCTCTCCTACAACATTTACACCTCTTAATTTGTTTTTCTTTCTATCCAGCTTTCTGTCAAGCTTCCTATTTAATGTATTTGTAAATAGGGTTTCTTTTAATAAAAAAGGTACAGTCTTTTATCAGCATTCACGTTGTATACTTTACTCGATTATGCCCCCCGCATCAATGGTGATCCTGCCAGGCGACGTATCGGGTTACTTACTACTACTACTAGGGCCGTTAGATCATGTCAGATAAATAGGCATTTTCACATTCCGGTGTAATTTTCGGTTTTCTGCTAATGAAATGCTAGTGAAAATGCAGAAATATGGGCCCTTTGTTGTGGCATACGAAGGTTTCTAGTCTAAGGATAAACCTTTAAAATCCATTATCGATCGAAACTCAAGGTACGCTTTCATCAACCAACAAATTAAAAGTTTTAAGTGTCCTTCTTAACCAGTTTAAAAACGCTCAACTGTAAAGGCTATTTTATTTAAATAATTTCTTTGTGAATTGAAACATATTTCATTGTGAGTTGGAATGTATTTTGACATTTTCTCTTCGTGTCTATCTAGTACAGGCTATTGAGGCAGATCTTACGTACATTTCATATACAATAAATCCAAAAAAATAGCTTCATTGCTATCTTAAACTTTACCAAAAGCATCAATGTTTTCTTCCGTTTCAAAAACTTTTTCAAAATTCGACTTCAAAACACTTTATAATGTGTATGCCCCTGTTTGTGGTGTCCTCTTGTTTTGTAGAAAATTTTTTCGAAGAATTTTCAGTACATACAAACCTTTTTTTTTTAAACTTTAGCTTTTGAAGTACAACCAAATGGGCATTGTGTAGAACTTAAATCTTCTTAGATCTACCAGAAAAGTCGGTTAGGTTAGAACTGCAACCCACTTGAAAAAAAAATTTTTCTGTAAAATGAAAATTCTGCGAAACAATACATTTATGAAACTTTTGCTAAACAACGTACACACCGTGGGCATACACGCTTAAGGCTGTACAGTGCTAATTACTCGTATCAGGCTTAAAATGTAATTTCGCCGACTGCTAAATAATTCAACGTTTAATTTTGTACGCGAGTTTCAAAGTATTTGTAATTGATTACTAATTAGGGTTTTAACGGGGCAGGAGAAGGATTTAATGTTTCGTTTTTCAAAATAGTGGGCCATTTAGTTCACGGTTCGAAATAAATGCCATACGATAAATAAATAAATTTAGTTTTTTTTTAAATACCGGTTTTGATACCTGCTAATGTACCCTTAAGATTGGTTTTACTGTAAAAAACCCTTCTTTTTCCACAGGCGAAAACGTCCGCGCTCTATATTTGGGTGTAGCACTTTAATGTTAAGCTATTTGTATGGATGTAGCGCGAAGCCTCGCGCCCTTTCCAGAAGGTCGCTTAGTTTACCTTTAGCCTCATTTATGCCGTGTTAGTCCGAGAGCTGAATGCAGAAATTCGTCATTATCCTGGCCGATTTCGACCACGGTGACATGAAAGAAGATTCTGGCTAGTGAGAGCGTCGCTCGTGACTGACAGATCCTGTCTTTGCAGTGAATGTGCGAGCACACTCCCCACAGGTCAGCGCCCTTCCGACATAATTATACTGCATCAATATATAATTATACTGCATGGCCGCAGGTGGTAGGGCAGAAATTATGCTTTTATTATTTCTTTTTTTCTGTCTAGGTTATTTTATAATATTTGTGTATAACGTATAACCCAACCCAACCCAACATAAAAAACCCAAGTTCAAAAAAAAAAGTATACAAACCTAACCTAGAGTGCCGCCGACAGCGAGGCAGGGTCTAAGCTACCGGTGGTTAGGGCGACAGAGAGAGGAACCTCCTGACTATCCGCGCCGTATTAAGGAGTACCGCCTTCTGTATCCTTACCATGAGTTTGCAATGTTTGCATTACCGTACTCGCTAGCCACTGCGTAAACGATTTAGTATGGCGATTCTTAGTTCTATTGCGTAACCGCCAGAGGCGCTGTACTTTTGTCCATATTGGGTAAGGGTATAGTTACATTTTCATGTGTCATAATTACAATTTCAGTCTTGCAGCCATAAGGGTTAGTAAAACATACATAGCAAACAAGCTTACTATCTGCCTCGTACACTGTAGCCTATGGATGCTACGGATGCTATGCGCGTTTATCGCGTGATAAACGGCAAGATGAATCATCCTGTTACTTTCTGATACTTTTCGATAGAAAGTGACAGATGCTCTACCTTGTGCTTTATCAAGCGATAATTGTAACCAATGATACGAGGCCAGAAGAATTAAAAGCGCGGTGCTTATCCTTTATTGACTTGAGGATTGTGTAAGAGGAAAAAAAAATGGCAATATGCTGCCAACTGTGTAATAAGTGTCAGTCGAGTCATTTATTTTCATCATCTTTTTTAATACGCACTGCTAAGGTTTGGAATTCCCTGCCGTCATAATTATGTATTTCCGAGTTCACATTATCTGGACCTTTTTAAGGCACGAGTGAAAAGGCATCTTTTGGGTGAGGTCACTTTGCCCCGTGGCTGAATACGGCCAAGTTTAAAAAAAAGCCTATTGTTTGCCTCTATTGTGATTTTGTGCGCAACATCTAGTATTTATATTGTATTTAATTAAAGAAAGAAAGAAAAGAAACGAAACATTTATTCGTGACAATCATTAAGAAAATTACAAATAAGACATTACAAGTGTACATTTACACCGTCACAGCTCCCGCGCTGCAAAGGCGGGCGCGGCCGGAATCCACCGAAATCGGTTTAGCGATTTACGAGCCCTATTTCGGTGTATTATCGTCATAAGCCGTTAAAACGCAGTCATTAAACTGGCGGAATTAGCTGTACTGCGCGCTTGATTGTTAGCTGCTGAGATTTTTCTTATAGATTATATCTAGATATTCCTCCCTCGAACACTCCGCCCCGGTTGTCAGCTACGTTAGGTTTAGTGGTAGCCGTACAAGCCCAATTTCAAAGAAAAACCGCAAATCGATGTACAGTTTAGCCATTTGGCACATGCATACTAGAGGTCAAAACAAAATTTTTGACCCGCAGTTCCTAAAAAAAATTCCCTTAGGAGGGGAGTGCGGGGACTTTTCTTTTTTTGTATGGAAAAAAAAAAATATTTTTTCAGAAACCTATCGTGTGTGGTATCATATGAAAGGGCATTTTGAGACGATTCTAAAAATATACCACATCATTACATTTCAGGCATTCTTTTTTAATTATCACAGAAATAATTTTCGAAACATGCCAAGTTTGGGCTCCTCCAGACACGATATGGCTGATTTTTTTTTTGTACAATATACCACAAATGATACTTGATATCCTCATATCTAACCTTAAGAAAGCAATTTGGAAAATAATTTCAGTAAGTATTTTTTATTTATTTTTCAAGATTACTAAGTGACACAGTTCTACTTCAATACCTATTTTACGAGACTTATGGAACTGTACTGAAGATACAGTACATATTAATCATAAAATGATACGTAGTAACCATATATCCAACGGGAAATACCTCTTTAACCCTTTAACTGCGTCTTTTCATCAGTTGGTATAGTTGTTGTGGTAGATACTGACTTATAAAGTGGCTGAAAGTTGAATGACAAATGTTTATTCCTGTTGTTTTTATTTACATTACACTAGCCACTCACTTGCTTTTGACATTTAGAAAACATGGCCTAAATTGGCCCATAGAGAACTACCTACACAGATAAAAAACAAAAATATTGTACCCAACTGATTGAATAGTTTTCATACCGTTGTCATCTGTGTTTCTTAATCAATTAATACTAGGTATTAATGTATGCTGTTAGAGTCTTCCACAGATTAAAAAAAAAAATGTTTTGTTTTTTATTTTACTTTTCACTTCTCATGCTCGAATAGTGTGTCATATTTGACTTGTGAAGCGAGGCTCAAGTAGTACATTTAAGCCCTAGGGAAAATATGTATACATATTTATGATTTACAAAACATTTTAATTTGACCAATCAAAATATTTCACCGATTAAATCCACCAATCACAGAAAAGTAATTTGACAGATTAAAACATATTTGGTAAAAATATCAACCAACCAGAAAACAGCTTTACTAAAATCGACCAATCAGGAAAGACGTTTTTCAGTTATTTAAAGATTAAGCGGTGTCTATGGTCAAAGCAATTACTCCTCTTCAAAGAAAAAAAAAGCGCATGATGCATCTCTTTCTTTGATATAGCAAAAGAAAGGGAGGCGAATACGCCAAGCAAACACGCATAGCGAGGCATATGGTGCTGGCCTTAGAAAAAAAAACATGCTGTCAAATTAGACATACACCCGCCAAGAGTTAAATTATTCATTTAAGATGGATAATTTGTGTTTATGTGTTTCCTAGCAATCGAAGTGAAAAGTAGAGTGTATAACTCGGGCCTAAAAGCCATATTACCACTCGAACAATTTTCCCTCTCTACGTTCGGGAAAATAACCATCTCGTGGTAATATGGCTTACTTTAGACCCTTGTCAAACAATCTACTATTATTATTAGGCTTGCGGCCAGTGCTTGTTTATTACTTAGAAAGAGATTCATACATTTTAAACATGCCACGGGCTGAGGACTGTTGCGTCACTTTGTAATATTGAAAAATAAAAAATAAATACTTAATGAAATTATTTTCAAAATTGCTTTTTTGAGGTTAGATATGAGGATATTACGTATCATTTGTGGTATATTGTATAAAAAAAATCAGCCATATCGTGTCTGGAGGACCTCAAACTTGGTATGTTTCGAAAATTATTTTTGTTTAAGATAAAGATGCAGTTAAAGGGTTAAAGAGGTATTTCCCGTAGGATATATGGATACTACGTATCATTTTATGATACGTAGTTTACTGTATCTTCAGTACAGTTCCATAAGTCTCGTAAAATAGGTATTGAAGTAGAACTGTGTCACTTAGTAATCTTGAAAAATAAAAATAAAATACTTACTGAAATTATTTTCCAAATTGCTTTCTTGAGGTTAGATATGAGGATATCAAGTATCATTTGTGGTATATTGTACAAAAAAAAAATCAGCCATATCGTGTCTGGAGGAGCCCAAACTTGGCATGTTTCGAAAATTATTTCTGTGATAATTAAAAAAGAATGCCTGAAATGTAATGATGTGGTATATTTTTAGAATCGTCTCAAAATGCCCTTTCATATGATACCACACACGATAGGTTTCTAAAAAAAAATTTTTTTTTTCCATACAAAAAAAGAAAAGTCCCCGCACTCCCCTCCTAAGGGAAATTTTTTTAGGAACTGCGGGTCAAAAATTTTGTTTTGGCCTCTAGTATGCGTGTACCAAACGGCTAAACTGTACATCGATTTGCGGTTTTTTTAATCGTACGGCTACCACTAGTTCAGTGAACCAGCGACAAATTCCCAGTAGCCAACAAAACAACAACACCAAAACCAAACAAATACAAACAACCATACAAATCCATACAAATACATGTCTCCATACAAATTTTGTGCAGGATTTTTGGTCAGTATGCTTATTTTTATGATAGCTATTTCCTGATGTAATTTTTTTATTGATTTTTTTTAATTTTTTTGAAATATTTGAAAATTTCCACATTACTTTCTTCGCATATCTAATATTTACAACCAAATATATATATATATATTGTTTAGTGCCAAAACCTACGAATAAAACGTGCACAGAGTTTGTATGGAGAATGCCTTGCCAGTTGCCCACCTCTGCGCCTTAATCACACCTCAGATTCAGTTGAAGCCGCTCAACCAATCTCACTGGAGCGCACACTTTTAGAGTATTCTAGTGTTTAAACCGGCGCGTGGTCATGACGGAGGTTTTCCTTGGATTTTCCCAAGGCCACTCTCCAACCGTGCACTCCTATCGCTTTATTGGGCCCGGCATATAAATCCAAAGTTCAGCGTGTAAAGATTTTGCGCCCAAGTAACAACCATCCTATGAAACATTTGCGTTTAATAATATTACTTGCTTTTGCCCGCGATTTCGTCCGCGTAAAATTCGTTCAGTTATATAGAACCCCCTTTTAATTTAACCCCCTTAGTAAATGATTTACAGTATGGTTAAGGCTAAAAAGCTGAAGAGCGGTAGAAAAACAACAATTCCAATGTTTGTCCGACATTGTTGTTCGGTGCGGTAATTTCGTGTTTACCACATTTTGTTTACGTGTCTGGTTATGTGTGAACAGATTTTCTGGAGCGTAAAGTGCTTATTTAGAGCACTAGATTTAATTGACAGGGTGTTTTGAGCACAAGATGTATTTTGTTGGAAAATTAATATAATTAATTAATATGATTGGTAATTTTTTTCGAAATAATTTGTTCTACATAATTGTTCAGAAGGTTTTGTTCAAAGGAACGGAAAATAACGAGAAAAATAACGTTATAGGTACTAAACTAGTCGTATGAACTTATCCCATTATTCATAAAAAATAATAAACGTGTTTTGTCCCTTTCCCAAAAACAGAATTTTAATGTCAAAATGATAGCATATTTATATATATTAAATATATATGTAGCAAATTATCCGTTTTTAACTATCTATTTAAACCATAACCCTTCTCTTTGGTTTAGTCGTAGTTGGGTAAAATGTTAATATTATTATAGTTCATATCCTATTGAATAAATCTAAATACATTTGAAAATCTGCCAAGCTTCATGTTCAGATATTCTCCCCTGGAATGACATTAACGCAAAAGCTCACACGTGGGTGGATTTTTCTCCACGAAGACATGTTTTCTCGTCACAATTGACAACATTTCATATTTTTAACTACTTTATTTTATGAACTAGTCAGAAAATAGGTAAAAATTTAAGGCACCAGTATTTTTTCTTTTTCAATTTAACTCATTATTTCAAACAAAAGAAAAACGTTGAAAAGTAGGTCATTCCAAAAGGGCGTAAGTAAAATATGACGTCATCTTCCCAACAAGAATCCAGAGCCACTCCAGAGCAGCGATTGTCTGTACTCTGTACTAAGGGGAAGCGAGGAAGATGACGTCAACTTTCGGTTTACAGTAATTTGCGATTTTTTCCAAAATTAACGGAGAAAAAAATCTAAAAAAATGTTTTTTGTGTAAATCACACGTTTTTACCGAAATGGTTTTCGAATTAAGACTTTTGGAAATTATGAAATATTGTCAATTACCTATGTATCACAGGTTAGTGCAGAATTTATTAAGATTCAATGTTGCCCTTGACCTTATTTTAATAAGGTACGTAGATTTCGCACAAAATGTGAAAATCTTAGGGATGGAGTACGTTTCCCAAGATAGTGGCGGCTCTAGAAGGTCCTGGTGTGGGGACATTTGGGAGACGAAAACAAGGCCTTCAATGAACATTCGTGCCAAATTTCCTCAAAGTTACCAACATTTCGAGGTTGTGCATATCTCGACTGGGTTAATACGAAATGAAAAATGTTATTTTTTTATATTATCTGATATGACAAAAAAACTTTCTGTTATCGACCCTGCTCACAGAATTTCACGAGAATCGGTTGAGAAATGCATCCTGTAGAAGAGAAAGCCTGAAATCCGCCGAACATACAATATGAAAGCATTTTTGCCCAAGGTGAAACACAGAAACTTCGCTCGCGCTTCTCGCTCGTTGAATAAGAATCCACGTCCCTTTTAGAACTGGCTACATCCATAGTCTAAAGTTGGACGCTGGCAAATAGTAAAGCCTGCAGCTTTTTAAGTTGCAGACTAAGCTTTTTACTTTTTCCCGTTACAACCGGTGCAAACAGAGTTTTTATCATACTATTTAACTTTTAAGCGACTTTTATAAAGCTTCCCATAGGAAGCTTTTTTCGCTGATTCACGTTGCGAACATTTGCCTAGCGAATGTCCCGTCATTTTTAGGGTTCCGTATCCGAACGGTCCAAACGGAGCCATATTGCTGTCACTCATGTTTATTTGACCGTCTGTCGTCTGTCGCAAAGGCTTTAAAGCAGGTTGAAGCTACCTATTTTTTTTATGTGTTGGATATTGATGCTGTTTTTACGAGAGCCTTTAATTTTAGTATTATAGTATAAATTATACACGTATGTTAATTCATATATGTATTTGGAGATTCGTTTTATATGGCAGTGAAACGTGGACACTGATCCAAAGAGAGAGGGAGAGATTACAATCTTTTGAGAAGTGGTGTTAGCGCAGAATGAAAGGCAGAATGGACGGGAAAAATATCAAGCCAAAAGTAATCCCATTTTTCATAATAAATAAAACCGGCCAAGTGCGTGTCGGATCATGCACAACGAAGGGTTCCGTACCGACACCGACTACTCCACATTTAAAAACACTCCAATGCTTTGAATCAAAAAAAGGTCGTATCTTCATAGGGAAGTCACGGCATTTACGCTTTTTTGCTTGGACAAGAAAGTTTTTCAGTGATAACTCAAAAACCCTTAATTCCATCCTGTTCAAACCAAAAATCGTTGAAAGTATTTATTAATGTACATCGCCTCCATTTTTTTCAGAATTTTAGTCTTCATAGTTTGGAAATTAGAGGGGGACATTTTGCTCGAATTTGACAGCTAATATCTCAACAAAGATTGACTTAAATGGAAAACGTTCTAGTAACCTATAATTATTTTTAACGCCCTATCCAAAAATGACATTAGGAAGATCGCGGGTCACTCTTGGATAAGACTGGCTCAAGACCGGGACGAGTGGCGTACTCGAAGAGAGGCCTATGCTCAGCAGTGGGCGATTACAGGCTGAAAGTGATGATGAAATGATCCAAAAATAGCCCTCACAACTATTTGCATAAAAAAAAAATCATTCCTCGGTTACATGTATGGGGTGCCCCCTCTAAAATATATTTTTTTCGTGGACGTTCTTTTCCTGCACCGAAAAAATGTTTCTTTTTAACCCAGTTGTTGAGTGGTACAGATTATCTAAAGGCATTAAGTCCGCCATTTGTACCTTTTTTAAATGTACAATAAAATTTACATAATAAATAATACGGACCCACAGACGTGACGAAACTATAAGGGTTCCGTTTTAGCCATTTTGGCTACGGAACCCTATAAAATCATACCTAAATTTAATTATTGTTGTTAAAATTGTACTCACCGCTGTAGGACTCTTCCTGGTTTTCGAGAAGTGTTCGATCACTTCCCAGTTGGACTTTTTAGGGGCGGGTGTTCCCGCGGGGGAGGGGGAGGCGCGGCGCGCGGGCGCGGGCGTCGACCGGCCGGAGTCGTCGCGCGGCGCGCCGCGCAGGGAAGCGCAGCGGCGGCCGCGGAGAGCCTCCTGTTGAACAAATAAATAAATAAATATCGGGGGACAATCTTAAACAACAAATATCACCAAGCACAGTATTAATATAGACAATATAAAATAGGTTTATAGGTACAGTCAGTCAAGGGCACCAATATGTAAACACTTTTTCACCTTATTCTATTCAAATAAGGTTCTAAAATGTATACATATTTATGCCCTTGACTGTACTTACTAGACGACAATATATTTCATAGATACAAAAATCAAAACATCTAATTCAGTAACCTTGTCGCCTGAAAGTAAGAGGTCGTTTGCGTCAAATCCGGTAGTTCTGATTTTTCCAGACTTGTTTATGATGATGGCCCAATGAATAATCCAAGTTTTTGACCTCGAGCGCCGAACGCAACTTGTCAAAAATCTAAAAAACCTGTCAACCGTTATACACAGTAATTTATCGAATTTCAATGCCCTTGCCCTTCCTTGAACGGGTCACGTAGTACGGATATGTTCCCTTACATATATGTCTGTAAAGCTAATTCGTCTATAATCTACAACTACAACAACAACAACAACAACAAATACTCTTTAGTCCCTTTCAGTACGGACATACATACACATACATACATACATACTACATAGTCGGTATTTAGGCAATAATGACTAATTAATTAAAGATCATTGTTCGGTTAAAGAATTCGATTGATATGGAATGGGTCTCATTCAATAGTTATTACTTTTGATTGATGATTTATGAATTTTTGATTTGTCGAAGCTCCCCACTCTCTCCATGTAAAACTTTTTAGGGTCTAATAAAGTTTATTTTTAGTCAAAACGCGATGCTAATTAAGGCCCTTAAATGGATTGCCATCATTTTTGTTACACGCTCTATATTCTGCGGATAAAAAGTGGAACCCAATAAAGTACTTACACAATTAAGTAGAGAAAGGTAACATATTATATTATATTATATTATATTATATTATATATATTATAATGTACCTAACCTAACCGTCGTGTTGCATCTCATTCTTTAATATAGCAAAAGAAAGGGAGGCGATAGACAATCAGTGCAATTTGACCAAGTTTCATACAAACCCGGACATGGATAATTACTAATTGAAACCTTTTGGGATATGTTCGGACACCTTTCAGGATGACGCTCAAGAAAGTCCCTAGACCTCCCAAGTGGGATAGCTGAGATTATGACGTTATCTTTTTTGTATGGGGAAAAAACAAAAACTGTCGTGAAACCTATCGTGTGTGGTATCAAATGTAAGGGCTTTTTGAGCGGGTTCTAAAAATATATCACTTGATTACATTTCAGTCACATATTCTAAATAAAAATAAAAATAATTTTCAAAACATGCCAAGTTTGGGTTCCTCCAGATACTATACCGTCGAATATTTTTTTATAAAATATGCCTCAAATGATACCTAATATCCTCATATCTAATCCCAATATCCCTTATATGTGCATATTAATGCATGTATATTTTACAGGAAAAATATAGCCATAGCTCTATCTACTGTTTCTTGTTTTTAATCATCAAAAAACTCTTCTATACTTAATTTGTAATTTAATGACCTTTGCATATATTTTTGTTTTATATTTAATCTTACAAGATAATGTAGAAAATACCTTCTTTCAAATAATTCTTTTTTTATTGAAATCGGTTGATGTGATAAAGAATTAGATATCCTTTAAAAACCAACATAGGTACCTACTATATTATTCAGTTACTCAAATTAGTTAAATATATCGCCGATAGATGTCGCTGTACACAAGTATAATATATTTGCAAAAAACATATTGCGGTTATTCAATTTAATGTGACCTATATTATTTGAGCGTGAGTGTATAATCGTGTATTCATACTCTTTATTACATGTTGTGTTGGATTGGATGGCATGCGATAATTGATAGTTTGTACGGAACCCTCGGTGCGCGAGTGGAACTCTCACTTGACCGGTTTTATTTTCTCATGCCGGCACTACACTTCGCTATGCGCTACTCTAAAAGAGAGCGTTCTTTAGCGATAAGACCGCCTGTTGTTTACCTCTACTTTTAATCTTCTTTGATATGTTGTGTCGTGCTCTATAATGTATCGACAAAATGTGTATCTCGGAAGTCGATAAACGAGAAGTCCCTATGACAGCTCAAAAATGCTACGAGAATTCCGATGTCAGGGGGCCGATTTTTGAGTTTCGAACGCTCGACTTTTCATTCGACATCTGTCAAAACGTCATAGTTTTTTGACAGATCTCGAGTGAAAATTCGAGCGTTTGACACTCAAAAATCGGCCCCCTGGTAATCACAAGTCATATATTACACTCGCGGACAAAGAATACGGGTGGGTAAAAAACCATCATAGTTCCTCAAAAATAAATAAATAAATATTGTTTATTGCACCATAAATGAGTGATTAACATAAATAATCCTTAAAACTAGTAGGTAACAACAGGCGGTCTTATCGCTAAAAGTATTCCTCAAAGTTGTAAGTTTTTTTAATCATGTGATTTATCTTTATTTAATTTTACATATATACTGCATAAGTTACAGCCAAAAAAAGTAATGTTTCCAGGTTTAAATCGGACTCGTAAAAATCCATGGTCAAAGTAGCTGCCAGCCGGGTCCTTCGACATTTTCTATTACACTATAACAAAAAGCGTAGATGGATATAGTACATTACTTAACAAGGGCGGTAAAACAAAGAATGTCTCAGATCGCAGGTATTTGACGCCCTTGCCTTCGGTTCGGGCCGACCTGCGATCTGAGACTTTCTTTATTACCGCCCGTGTTAAGTACAACATTTTATGTCACCCCCTGGCCAGGAAGTGGGATTTCCCGCGCGCGAAGCGTGCGGTAATTGCCGGTTTATGGCCAGGTGTGACATAATAGTATATTATACAAGTTAGCTATCTGCGCCACCGAGTGACAGGGGGTATGAGATAGAATATATACATATATATAAAATCGGTACTATGCCGTTTGACCGGTTTGCATGTCATATGTCTTGCTTATGGAAGTGTGCCTGTGTTTATAACCCGACCATGACAAAATGTTCGTAGGGATAAAACATGCAAAACTTTTCTATTTCCTCTATCAAAGCGTGTCAGTCCCTGGTTAAAAAACTACTTGCATGCCCAGAAGACTTTAGTTTTTTTTTAACCGTGCATTGTTCTCGCTTGATAATAGTTTTAGGGCATAATACAGGTTACTTTGAAGCGTAATTCACTCACTCACTTAACATCGTTACGGAACCCCCCGGTCGGTTAATCGTATTGGTATAGGGTTAATATCGTTTGCTGCATCGACAACGCTGCTGGCTGACCGATCATAGTCCGTATTGAAAGGGAATAAAGATGATGGGCTACAAAACTTGTCTACGGTACGTACGGTTCTTTAGGGGATTGAGTAGGATTTTAGGGGCGGAAATGCAAAATGGACCAATTAACTTGTTACTGTCGCTAGTTGCTCTGGTTTCCTGAGTCACTGTTTAATAATATGATTCTGCGGCAAGGGCCTGTCACGCTTTGATAGAGAAAGATAGCCTTATTGCTATTCGTATAAGAGGAAATAGAAAAGAGTGCCGAGCATTTTTTCATGGTCGAGTAACAGGCACACTTCCAAAGGCCTATATACATATACATTGGACATGCAAACCAGTCAAATTGCGTAATATACATTTTATATGAATAATTTCTATTGCCCCGGTCGCTCGGTGTACATTTCTTCAGTTCGACTATTACTTGTTAACTAGACAGTAATGTCTACTTAGCTGTGATAGTTTTCCTTTTAAATTCATCGTATATACTACTACCATGTTTTTTTTCACATGCCTGGCAGCCACCGTTTAGCTGGCAGGGGGGGACGACGACACTTGACTATAACAAAAAAATTCACTTCAAAGCTTAATATCACGCCAACCGATTCTTGAATCGTAAAATGCTTTTAAAAATCTAATCATATTTTTGAAAGAGTTATCCAACGACACCCCACACAATGGGGTTTGGAAGAAAAAAAATGCACCACCACTTTACATGTAGGGGAGGTACCTTAAAAAAAATATTTTACAAGATTTTATTCTACCATTTTGTCGGCGTCATTAATATCATTACTCATGCCAAATTTCAGCTTTCTAGTACTAACGGTTACTGAGAAAATCGGGAGACGGACGGACATGGCGAAACTATAAGGGTTCCTTGTTTACTACGGAACTTTAAAAATTGTATATATACTTATCCGTAATCTTCAACTTTAAGCGATAAAATGCGGCTACGCGCTTCGGCGTAGAACACATAGCTTAAGGCCAGGGTTCCTTAAACTGTGGTTCATGGACCCCTAGAGAGAGGGGATCCGTGTAGTTGCGGGAAAACTACCGTCCGGACAAAATTGGTTTACAGATAGCGGAATGGGTCCGCAAGCTCATTAAAATTTCTAAAGGCGTCCACGACTAGAAAAAGTTTAACACATTCATTTCCGACGAATGTTACGCGCTACGCTGGTAGAGAATGTACTTTTGATGAGCCGACGATGAGTCATGGTTACATGCAGTTGTCTATGTGGGCGTCAGCGTAGGTGCATTAAATTCATATTGTCTGTGTTCGTATGTGTCACTACTACAACTATGGCTAAGTCGCGCTCGTGAGTTACAAGAATCATAAAATTTGTAAAAGCATTGCTTAGTTAAGGGCTACGTCCATTAACCATTTGTGTAAGATTCTCCACAACCTTTTCTTAATAAGAGCATTTGACCTTTACATTTATTGCTGACTGTACAAATAGAAATTTCGAGAAAAGCGTCTTTTCCCTTTCGTTTTATATTTTAATTAAGGAAACATCACTCCGTCCATTAAGGATTCCGTTATTTTGTGCCCTTGGAACAAAATGGCGTAAGTGCCTATAAAGAAGTATGGAATTGTTACGTTTTCTAAATTAGTGAGAAGATTCCGGGCGCGAATTATTTGGATTTAATTAAGTATCTGACAAGGAATCGAGATCATTCCGAGACGTTTGGGAATGTATTTTTCGGCTGTCAATTAATACAAATTTTCTTAAGAATGCTTCTTTTTTATGCTCTTTTATAAAGATGTTTTATAAGATAGAAGGAAGACGAGGCAGGGGAAGACCAGGGCGTAATCACATGGACCAAATCAAATAAACAGTTGGCGTCGTGTCGTATCAAGAAGTCAAAGGGCTGGAGTATGAGAGGGAACAATGGAAAATACCCCACCAACAAGAGGATAACTCTTAAATTTGATGATGATAAAGATGTAGAGTAAAATAAATGGATTGCCATCAATTTTGGACCTACACAAAGAGAGAGGGAGAGATTACAAGCTTTTTATTAGATGTCGTGTCGGAGTAGAATGAAAGGCATATATAATACTGGATTGAAAAAATATCGAATGAACAAGTGTTGCAAAAAATAAATGAAAAGAGACAAATACTGACAGTCATAGAGGATAAAAATAAAGATCTGCTTAGATATCGAGGGAAAGAGAGGAAGAGGAAGGCCAAGAAACTACTTTGAGCAAATTAAGGAAAAGGTTTTCATGTCATATCAGAGAGTGAAGGAGATAGCAGAGGACAGAAATGGCTGGCGATTGTTCCACCGACAAGAGTAGCAAACTCTTAAGAAGAAGAAGATTAAAATAAGAAGCCGGTTGTCTATCAATACAGTAGATATGCCTCTCGAAGTACCTACCTAGTATGTGATATTTCTTGATACATTTGAAGTAACGAAATAGCATATATTGTTATTCCATTAATTAAAAATTCTTTTCCCCCAAGACTAAATAAATGGGAATAAAACTGAATACAATTTTTTTTGTCGAAGTTATGTGAATTAGAATATTGACTGTATTTGGAAAAATGACAACATAATTTGACCTAAGGAAATATAGCCTAGAATTAATTGGAAATTTTAACATATATACATATTTGCGGCGCTGACTGTCCACACCCTAGCTACATAATGTAAAAGGTATAAAGAGAATAAAACAAAATCCTACATTTCCGTTTTGAATTAAAAACAAACATCTCTGAGGAAAAAAAAGTAATTCGAACTCTCATTTCCAACCTTTTCTTTTCGCATATTCTGATGCCTATTTCCTTTTCTATATACTCCATTAAGGATGAACCATGACAAAATACCGTTAAAAACGTCTTTAACGTTATTAAAATTAAATATAAAGTCGCTCCATAGCGCTGTAAGTTCATTCATTTTTAAATTAAGAATAACGCCTCAGGCACCGAAATAACATATTGAGGCTGTGTTCTTCTACTTTTGTCTTTTTTAAAACCATCTAGACATAGAATTAGAATGAGACATCTCTTAAATAAAAATGTGTTAGATAAAGGTCTTAACTAGTCAAAATCGTACTCAGTTACAAGGCCTGATGAATTTTACTCGATAGATGAAAACCGCATACATACCCGTTTTTGCAATGTTTTTTCAATATTATTGGCTATATTACTTATATTTACATTTTATTTTTGGGCTCAACTAAATATACTAATTAGTTATAGACATAGTCGTATGTTTTGCTTTGATAAAATGATTGGCTTAATCCTATGTACTATGTTTAAATATTTTCGAAAACTACGCGCAGAGCTTCCGTAGAGAGAGGGATGTTTAATTGCAAACTCACGCGTGTTAGAGCGGGATATTTGGAATTGAAGGACCTCCCCTTAGAAATCTACATTCTTTGAATGAAAGAGTGTGTACAAATTGGGGTTCCTTGTTATTGGCAGTTTTGTTTGTTTAAGAAGTTAAATATCCAGTATACAATCATAATCAAGTATAAGCATTCGTTAAGGTAACAAAAGGGTTAATTAGGGTTGTTGTGTGGGACGGAATGGAAACTCATTACCTACCAGTTAATGGAACGTTTATGTTGTTTATTTTTAATATTACAAGACCCTGACATAATTTAAAAAAACTTGGAATCTTGCAGTATTTTAGGAAATAATGACGGTATTTTACCGACCCGCTATTTGTCCGCGAGTGTATTTATATTATGCGTAATCTTAAGGCGCAGGGGTGGGCAAGGCATTCTCCATTCAAACTCTGTGCGCGTTTTATTCGTAGGTTTTAGCACTAACAAATGTAATATTTTTTTTGGATGTAAATATTAGATATGCAAAGAAAGTGATGTGGAAATTTTCAAATATTTCAAAAAAATGTAAAATGAAAAACTGACAAAATAATATCAATGAAAAAAAAATACATCACGAAATAGCTAACAAAAAAATAAGCATACTGACCAGAAATCATAACTTTAATGCAAACACAAACGAAGAAAATCCTGCACAAAGTTTGTATGGATAGAGCTTGCCCTACCTCTCCTCTTAAAAGGAAGTTATAGCCTAACGCAATATTTTAAGAAGAATAACGAAACAGAAAACCTTATAGGCTTTTTCTAAATAACGATACCCCACTCAATGGGGTAGGTAATTTTTTTTTTCGCACCCCCATTTAACTGTATGGGTGCCCCCCTTATTATCGTTTAAAAATATTTATTGACGATGTAAGTAGATGTAAGTCAACACGATGCTTAAACTGTGGAAATTTGAAGCCTTGAGAGGGCTTTTGAGGGGGGGGCTCCCATTTCTTTTTCTTTGGGTTTTTATCTTTTTAATGCAGTCGTGTTTTTTAATTTTTATTATTCATTGTAACACAATGATTAAAAATCACGTTATTGCTAAGTTTAGATAATAATTGTATTTAATTTACAAGTATATGATTATGTTTTGAAGTTTTCTTTGGAAAATTAAGTGTCTTATCCCATTTTATTGGAGGATTTTGCTTCGTTGAAACCGTAGTTCCATTACTAATTATAGTTTTTAAGCAAAAAAATATGATATAACTGCAAATTTCTTTATTCTTTAGTTTTATAATTTTATATATTGTATGCACAATAGAAGAATATAAAAAATGGTAGTGGAAGACTTTATTCGCCTTCAATTGAATGCATTCCACTGTATTACGAAAGTTAGAGACATTGACTGTTTAACGTATTTTCGTTACACATCGGAATTAATTATATTTGTCGATTAACCCAGTTTTAAATGTGTGCAGATTTTGTCGATAAACATCCTTTTATTAATTTTGATAATGTTTTATTGGGTGAAATAGTAAACTATTCATTTTTATACGTGAATATTATTGATTAGTACAGGCAAAAACTATTTATAGCGACTATTTTTAACAATTGTTATTTTTTTTATAATATGTATTAAGAGGTATTAAAGACAACTTTTACGTTATATTATTTTATCTTCTTTTTATAAATTCATTTGTTTTATGCAACATGTAAGTTTTATCCATAACGGCCTGAAGTCCTTTACAAAGTACAAAAAATATCAAAAAACTAAAATATTCATTGGATACGTCAAAGGGTCACAAAAAACGTTCGTTCTGGAAAGAAGTTCGTATTAAGCCTCGTTCAGGGGCCTATTTCTCGAACGTTACAAGCCTTGTATTACAAGTGTGTATACACACCTGTAATACCTACAAGGCTTGTAACGTTCGAGAAATAGGGCCCTGGTTTTATTCAAGTTGTAATCGCTCGGACTTTACAGCATAAATGATTTATTTAATACTTTGTAAGGTAGGTACACCCGGCCGTAACATTCACTGACTTAAACCAGCAGTCCGGCCTCAGGAGGTTTAAAGAGTTCATGTTGCCGTGCAAATATTTTCTAGTGTATTCTGGTCGAATGTGCCAATTCTAATCATTGGCAACCCGTATCAATGATGTTATTGACATTCTTTTATAAATTCACTCAGCGTTTCTACTGGATCTTCAAAAATCTTTAATTGTTACGCATGTAAAGTAAAAAGTACACAATTTAACAACCTTTTTTTTTTCTTATATATTTTTTTTTATATTCAAAGTATACTTCATGTTCACCCATCACACAAGCCTTAATCGTAATACATTCTATCAGTTCGTCAAGGCAACCGTTAGAGTACATTGTACAAATAACACTTTATTACACGTAATTATTATGGGACGAGATCGATTTGTGTTTGCCCGCTAATATTTACTAAGGCGACTTCCTGATTTGTCGGTGCGGAGGCAGTACGATATGAGAAAAGTGTCAAATGTCAGTGTCAGCTGTCAGTCGACTCGGTACCATTTTTTACTGCGCCCCTACATTTAAATGGGTGCTTCCTGACTGGCGCGGGATGCGCGGTAGCGGGGAGATGCGAAGGCAGTACTGGTCCGCTTCTGCGCATGATATTACTACTGCGCAAACGTAATACTGACAGTATTCCGTCAAGTGAGAATCTTTGCGACGTCAGTAAGTTTACGTCAAAGAAGAAAATGACACATATCGATCCCGCCCCGCCAAGTCAGGAAGTCGCCTACGAGTTTAGTTTGAAGGTTCTCAGTAATTAAAAACTTACTTTGTCAGTAAAAATGGGGAGCTTAGGTATTATTTTTGTGGTACCTACCCCAGAAAAAAAAACTCTCAAATTATCTCCGTCTGTGTGTGATTCGCTAACCCTCCTTCTAAGGTTAAGTCCATAATTCGGCGGAGTAAACTGGCAGATGAGTTGTTGCCAGGAGGAGTAGAAAAAAAAAAGTGACGGTATATATCGATAAGTATAAAGTAACTAATTATACCCTCTTATTTACGAACAAAAATGTGCCAGCATTTTTCGGAATATTAAAATCGATATACTATTCTATAAGAAGTTTTTTCGATCAAGATTTAAGTCCTACTACTTTACTACCTAATTTAATAAATGTAATAGTTTCTACTTTTCGGCAACTAAAGGCTCATTAAGCGGACAAAAGTAAAATAAATATGAAAAAATCATAAAATTTACAAATAATTTTAATTTGTCAAATTGAGAGCATTTTAGATTGTGAGAAACACTACTAATTTCGATTTTCGATGATCTCGACAAGCACCAAGGGGTACCCGATAAATAGGTCCGTAAGATCCGTACGTCTAGTGAGGCCTTAAATAATATCGATATGAACAGCACTGGCCGTACTGTGGCAACATTTGTGCATTGTGACTTGTCAAACAACTCCGCCGAATGGTGGACCAGAGTTTATACGATCCTCTTTCTACGATTAAAAACAAGCATTTTTGGTTGATTTTTCATATTTAAATTGCTGATTTGACAATCATTAAAATAAGGTGCATTGAGAAATTGAGATAACCTCGAAAATGGGTAAAAGTTGAAAAACACAACAAACTAGAAGCAAATTAGACTCTGGCAACCCTTGTCAAGACGCCATGTGTACACTCCCTCCACTTCAGGAGGCAGCAAGAGTAAACGTATAAATTGCTTTTAAGTTTGATAGAAATTTAAATGTAATTTTCGAGGTTAGGTACCCCAATGCACCTAACCGTATTCATCAATTCTAACAGTATCGAACCTTTCCAGCCATCTAAACTCTATTATTCGCCACTGAAAACCTCCCCTCGTCACACGCCAATAAAAAAGACACATCTGCGTACAAAATTCAAATTTCAGGCACAATGCCTGTCAATATCGATGACAAGTACCTAATGGAATAAGAATAGATGCTACATTATCTCATTCCACAAAGGTATGCCATTATATATACTTGTGACATTTGTAGCAATTTAAAAATCCGGCCAAGTGCGAGTCGGACTTCGCACATTTAGGGTTCCGAACCAACCGCAAAATTAAGTTGGGTTTTATAGGAACAATAAGGAAATATCAAAGAAAAATATTATTTATAAAAATGTTATATATAGGGTATATTATATTTGTAGGGAATTTTTCAATATATTTTAAAACCATAAATTGCGTATTTACCTACTTAATGAGCTCTAAAAAACGATACCTACCCCACTCGATGGAGCAGGTCAAATATATTTTTTCGCACCCCCCTTTAGCTGTATGGGAGCCCCCCTTAAAAACCTTTAAAAATAAGTTTTAACAATTTGTATGGCTTTGGGTCAACTAGATGCTTAATACTGTGAAAATTTGAAGACTATAACTTCAACCGTTTGGCTGCAAGACCTGTGTGTGACAGACGACGGGCGGACGTGTGAGTGACAGCAATAGGGTTCCGACCGTTCGGGTACGGAACCCTAAAAAGGGCCAGAGAAATTAGAATAGGGAACATTTACGTGGCGTGACTTTTTTGTGAATGTTGTCCGTTTTGACAACGTCATATGATTGAAATAATTCATGATTGGTGAGTCTGGCAAATATTGCTTGATTCCCATGTAGACAGGATGTCCTTATTTTCTTTTATCAAAGTATACCTGCCGCGGCGGTACATGAACTCTATAACAATGACAGTGACGTATATTTCTATAGTGACATGTTTCAATGCTTCTAAGAATGATAATTTAAATATTTTTTATAACTTTTATTTAGTTTAATTACAAATGTGATAGGTAATGTGATAAATTATCGCGCTTTTACAGTGCTAAAATTTTGTAGACATATTTAGTGAGTTTGTTTGCTTCGACAAGATGAAGTTAATTAATAATTTATTGAGGCAAGCTAGATGTGTCTAGAAGACAACTAAAACATTATACGAACATTTTGTAAAATAGTTTATGATATTTATATTTTAATTAATTATCTAAAGGAAAACATTTAAATGTTTGCATACGTCAGAAATGGATCGGTAGGACAAAATCAAAGTGAATCATTTATTTTGCTAATAGGCCACAAGGGCACTTTTACATGTCAATTACATGTTAATCATCATCATCATCCTCCTAGCGTTATACCGGTTTTTGCGTAGGCACTAGTTTTTACGGAAGCGACTGCCATCTAACCTTACAACCCGAGGGGAAACCGGACCTTATTGGTATTAGGCTTGTCAAATAACTGGATAACTTGGCAATCGGTGATTTTTGTCACTGTCATCCACGTGTTACTTTACGGTTGCATTCGTTATACGCAAATACAGTCATAAATATTTGAACACGATTCTATCAAGCCAATTACTAAAGATGTCCTGATTTTTTTTTTGAACATCCTATAGTGTACCTTCGCCAATACAGATAGCTGACCATTAGTGCACTTTTTAGGGTTCCGTACCCATTTACACAGTATAAGCATCTTGTTGGCCCCAAGCCATACAAATAGTCAAAACTAATTTTTAAATGTTTTTTAGGGGGGCTCACATACGGGTAAAGGGGCGCGCGAAAAAAAAAATATTTTACCCTATCGAGTGGGGGGTATCGTTGTTTAGAGCTCATTGAGTAGATACTTACCATATTTTTATTTAAAAAAAATATTGGAATACAAAGGAATGAAAAGCCACCAAAGTCAGCTTTTTTACGAAATTTTGTTCCGAAGAATTTTTTATTTTTTTAACTTTTTAACTTCAAATTTTTTAACTTGGTAATAATGTTTGTTATTACGTATATTTTACCAACAAATACTAATATATTGATAAATTACATTTTATCTTTGAAATTTCCTTATTTTTCCTATAAAAAACCAACTTAACTTTGCGGTCGGTTCGGAACCCTAAATGTGCGAAGTCCGACTCGCACTTGGCTGGTTTTTTTATTTTACTAAAAATAGAATTGCTCTTAGCCAGCATCTAGCCAGGGAGCAAAGATTAGGCCCACGGTGAAGCGAGTTCACCCAGAAGATGCCTATTCACTCGTGCCTTGAAGAGGTCCAGGTTATATGAACTCGGAAAAACAGATGCCGGCAGGGAATTGCAAACCTTAGCACTTAAAGATTTTGTAATAAGAGTCACAAATGATCTACTGTGTTGGCGTTTGTGCAGATACATATCCGATACCTAGTGAAACTGCTGTACTTTGTGGCTACTATCATATTGTTGGATGTGACGTAGCCTCGTCCGCGTCTGTTACTGGCAAATTGACTTATGTGTTAGGGCTTATCCAGAAATCACGCGAGGTTATTTGGGCCACTTTTAGACCCCCCTCCCCCCTTGGTGATCTTTGGTGAGGTTTTGGACGACCCCCCCCCCCCCTCCCCCACGAAACCTCACGTGTATTTTTTGAATTTATCACCTATGTTTTTTTAAGAAAATTAAGTACTTATTTCAATTGATCTTGTGCTTATTTTGGTAGGTATATATGCGTTATGAAAACGTGATTGTGTGATTTCTTCTATTTTTTAAGAAAATGCTACATGTAGATATCATTTGTCGGTATCGTAGGTGCAGTAAAAAAATACACGTGAGGTTTCCTTGTACCCCCCCCCCCTCCCCCAACATCATCAGTAGTGAGGTTTTCGTAACCCCCTCCCCCCACCCCTTTGGAACATCGCGTGATTTCTGGATAAGCTCTTACCGCGGTTGGCGTTCATGTGACATCAGCTACCGTATGACCGAACATAAACAAAATAAAAAAATAAAAACTATATACTACGAGGATAAGATACGAGTAGGTAGTTACACCTGCGAGTTTCTTTATACCTAATGCAAATATGAGGAGTTCAATCAAACTATGAAACCACACAATGCAGTTAAAAAAGGCTATATGAAAGCCGCTATAGAACTCATATTGATAAAATTGTGACAAGGTACGAAGTGGCCCAGATACCAAATTGATTGACTGTACCTACATGTAAACGTTTAATAATCACTACACTACCTATATACATGCGTCCAGTTATCCAAGTTTAACCATTGTTTCTACTAGCAAATGGTGTTTTACTCATAATACCAACTCACGCGTCCAAAAAGTCCTAAATCCGTTGTACTTCAACGCAGTTAAACGCCCTTTATGAGCTTTTACGCATTTATGAGCTTTTAAGCTCTTTTGGAGTTAAAAAGGTATAACGACTCCACAAATAGATGCAACTGAACGCGACAACGTGGTAGTTATAAACATGGTGGAATTGCATTCGAATTGTTAATACCCTAGTTTCTGGTCTAAATCGATCTAAGCTTGAATTAAACTGGTTGTTTAGGGAAAGGATTCAAGCTATGGGATGTAAATTTGGGATCTATTACACGATTGATTTCACGCTGCCCGCTTGTATGAAACACGCTTTACCAAAAACATTTTATTTCCAAACGCGTTTCCAAAAACATTTTATTTGAAGAATGATTCATTTCATGTATTATTTTCTCATATTTTTTTCTCCATATCTACGATATATCTATACGTCTATACCTATACATATAGGTAGATAATTAAATAGGCGGTCTTATCGCTAAAGAGCGATCTCTCCCAGACAACCTGCGAGCTACTATTAGGTAAAAATGGTACTCACCACGCTATGCCCACTCCTACTTCGGAGGCTCAAGCGCAACTTCCAATCGCGCTTGCCCGTCCCCCCCTCGGAGCTGAAACTCCTCATCATCGGGAGCGACATGTTACCCCCCCGTCGCTCCCTCTCCCTCTCTCTCCCCTGCATCACTCGCGTCTCTATCGCATCTCACTCACACGCACAGCACTATCACATCACTGGTATGGGGCAATGCCGGACGCGGGAGTACTGTTTACATGATTGACTCGCGCTTCCCCGTCGTGGGGGTGTCTGGAACAAAATAAAATAATATTAAAATATGCAATAAAGTTATACTAATTAAACATTTATAGTAGTTGATGCAACTACAACATAATGAGAAACATTAAAAACACTCGTGTTTTAAGGGCTAATTACGAGTACGTACTTGTTGCTTACATTACTTTATCTTCACACATATTGTAAATAAATACTCTAAGATGGGTTCAGAAGCCAAAGGCAAATCACCTGCGTTGCTATCAGTGCTACCAGTAACATATTTATCGGTGCAAATCTAATTATACGAATTGAAATAAGAAATAAATCAAAACAAAGAACACATTTGATGATTATAAGTAATAAAATAAAATAATTGTATTAAAACAATGTTTTTTGTACAACGTTGCGGTATTCCATTACAATATGTTTCGCTCTCTCTTTCTGATCTCAAAATATTTAAACTGTTAATTAAGGTGAAGAGGTGGGCAACGTATTGAAATCGAGGTGTTTTTGTGCAGAATATTTGAAGAATATATTGAACGTAATGACCTGCAAAGTACATATTTAGGACACGCATACCCTTGAGTATTTGCTGTTGTAGTTAGTTTGTTCACATACATTGTAATTACGACAAAAAACCACGCTTAAGAAACATTAAAAACAAAATGTGTGCAAGCATTATTCGGTTACGACAGAATTCTAAGTTTCCAAATTAAGCTCAGTTATTTTTGAGGATTTAACCTATTTTCTGTTGTAGTTAATAATCGTCTTAGTATTGTAATATGAATTTCAAACTTGAAAACTTTGCTTCGTATAAAATGGTAGGCGCTTATTCTAGCGCTGAAGTAAATTACTGCCAGTCTTGATCATGACAGTGAATATTTTTATGAAAAAGCAAGTAAAATGTATATAAAAATGTGTAGTATTTTTTTTAAAAGCAAAAAGTTACTTTTCAAATCTCACATATTACCTACATATGTGAGCCGTGAACACTCGTCAAATTTTTCTACCCACAAATATGAAAGTGAATGCGACGTTGCGACTTCGCTTCGCTCGAGGCACAGCGCTGTTGTCAGATATTTGTTTACTTATCTAGTTTGGAAGTTTGCACCGAGCTTGAGCCGATTCCCGTTGCACAGAGTAGTGCGGACACATAGAGACATACAACCTGTAAGACAGTTTTATTTATACTTATCTATTATAGTTGGAGTTTTAAGAGGCCGTATAACACTTGTTGTTTCAATACTACTCCGATTCATTTTGCAAATGATCATGAGGATCCTGACATTTGTTTACGTTTGTAAAATGATATTTGATTTGACTTCGCTATTTATTTGTATTGCCATCGTTGTCCTTAATTCAATTTGTACCTATACTATAATTTTTGTATTCAATATCGATATCAATATTTGTGGACAATCTTACACAAATCAACCTAGTCCCAAACTAAGCAAAGCTTGTACTATGGGTACTAAGCGACGATATACATACTTATATAGATAAATAGATACTTAAATACATAGAAAACATCCAAGACCCAAGAACAAATATTCGTGCTCATCACAAAAATAAATGCCCTGTAGCTCTAGTATAAGTTTTTTCGAAACATTAACTAATTCGCCCAGCACTTTGGGAACGTTACCCACTGGCGGTTTTTTAGATTACGGTTTTTATTAGGTATATTTAGGTTATTTTTAGGTTTGTTTTAGTTTTATTTTAATTTGTTATTTTATAATTATATCAGGTAGGGTATCTTTCGGATTGTATGATGACGTTATTTTGGTGATTTATTCACAGTCTATCTCATAATTTGGTAATAAATGAACTTAGGTACTAATTCGAACGCGTTTGCATTTTGTCTCAAAATGTATGAAAGTGGTATGAAAACGTGAACAGCGCCTCTGGTGGTCAGTTGGTCACTAGTGGAAACTAAAACAGCGAGTATTTTAACATTTGTTGCTAACCGATGAACGCGCGTATTTCAAACTCGGTGAGAGCGTTTTCATACATTTTGAGACAAAACGCAAACGCGTTCGAATTAGTTAATGTTTCGAAAAAACTTATACTAGGGCTACCGGCTTCGTAGGCAGGGTCACTACCAACTAAGCTAAAGCAGTCGTCGCGCGCGTATTCAATTATGTTAAGAAGATCCTTATTAGGTGAATATTTTCATTTCATTATCTCATTATTCTCTTTATTTATTTATATCTAACTTGACGAACATTATGTGAATTCTTATATTTTTGACATCGATGCAAACTTATATTGTAAATTACATTAATGAAATAAATGAATCTGAATCTGATGATGGTCCACCAAATGACAATTTATCCATTGAACCTGAACCGTAAGTAAGTAAAAACAGAATAATAGTGTATTTAAAACAGTTCGTTTTTGTAAATACTAGTTATAAACTCATTTAAAAAAAAAACAACTTATCAGCGCACCGGTACCGTGTTTTATTTCGAACGCGGCGTTCCAAACAAAACAAAACACGGCGCCGGTATGCCGTCTGCTCGCCGCCGTGCGGACTTCACGAAATTAGACTTGAAGGGAATAACAATAGCAACTATGAAAAGTGATATCACATTATTGACCGAGGGTTGTAATGAGATTCAGTTATATAAGTAATATTACAACCCAGCAAACTAGGGTTATCATGGTTTGCTTTCGGTAAGCATGATTTGCTTTCGGTAAGGTTTGCATTGATATATAACTGGGCATTGTCCACCAGGTGGTGTGAAAACATATTTATGACCTCGATTGTACACTCTTAATAATTGTACGGTTTTGCATATCCCTTAATTATTGTAAAAGTTATATTCCAAAAACTAAAGAAAAGTTATATTCCAATAAAGCATTTATTGGCTTTTTTATTATCGCAATAATAAATATCAAATTCTGTTTAGATCATAAATAGGGATATACAGTCAACCAATTTGATTTCTGGGGCACTTCGTACCTTGTCGCAGTTAGAATCAATATTATAGCTGCTAGAGCTATCATATTAATATCACTGTGACAAGGTACCAAGTGGCCTAGAAATCAAATTGCTTCACCGTACCTAATACGTGTGTTCTTCTGGAAACTTTATTTGGCGAAGTAAAGCCAGTAAGTACCTTTTTTTTATAATCATCATCACAGGAAAACTTTATTCAATAACTAACGATATTCGTACAGTACCTAATGGTACCTAACTTATTTAGAATTCCATTTTTCTGTATTCTTTGTTGAAAATAAAAAATATATGTGAAGGAATTATTTCGATACGTCCTTTAGTTTCCAAGATATTGAATTTTAAAGTGACGCGCGACGACCCGCCTTCGTGACGTCATAGTGCAACACTCGCTATACACGCGCTCACTCCGTTCGCGCGCTTCCGTACGTACTAGTGATTTTGCAGACCTATTGACATTCTCCATTGAGAACGGATAGTAGGTACACTACCCTTTCTCAATTTGATCTCACTACCGTTGATTTGGAATTAGTGCATTAGTGAAGGAATATGAATCGTAAATTTGACACTAACTAATAGGTGGTACTACCTGCGAATAATAAATATTCGTGGCTTTTTTTAAATCTGCCTACCCTGTCTAAAAACTCTGTGCACGCCACTGCTACTACGTAGTACGTAGTAGGTATGGTTGACGAAATATAAGCTGCACCGATTCGCCATACAAGTTGTTCGAGGAATCGGGGCAGCTTATATTTCGTCAACTATACAACAAAAAAACAACGAGCCAAATATGAATGTTTCTTCAGTCTTCATATTGTTTCATCTGATACAAACACTACTCTGCGTAGTTCACCAGGCAATCCGAGCGCCATCTACTGACGCAACAGCGGAACAGGTCGATTATCAAGGCAGCCCGTTTACAAGCGAATCGAGCTAACGCGATCATTGTTGAACAGATGTCGCTTGGGTCGGCTATCGGCAGTCGTTAAGTGGTCAAGGTCATTCACAGTACCCCGGGCCTTAACGAATCGTACGCATGCGTCAAAGTATCTCTTTACTCTTCAATCATTAAAACACGTCGATTCGATTCGTTTCGTTCACATCGATTATGATTATTATGTGGTCGTTATCAGCTCAATATCATGTAACATTCAGTGTATTATATATACGAGATAAGACATTACACGACAATGTCGGGATTACCTAAAGACTGTTCAAGTGTTCGCATAAGAACATAATAAAACTACTATTTGGGTCATAAACACTTGAAAAAACAAATGCCGTCCCTCCTTGTTGTCAATAACTTGTTGCTTATGTGTATGTAAGTTATATGTTTTTATCACAATGGACTTACAGTAACGGAGACACTGTTTTATGCGGGTTACTAGTCCAATCCAAAATTAAGCTTTGTAGCTTTTGATAATGTCCACAGGAAAGACGCGAACCTAAATCTGTTTATGACCCATTTGCTCTTCATGGTCAAGGTCGGTTACCGACCAGGTATAATTCACTATGCCGGTTTGAGACCACTTGGTCAAGCTGAAGAACTGAAATGAAATTTAAATGTACTGATACTGTTTAGGAAAAAAACTCCGTTCAGGTTTGGTTCAGGAGGTCGCACACTGACACTATAAACGGAGCGGACAAAGCGCCCACAACAAACTCTATTTTCAAGGCGTTAGATTGCATTTTCAGATATTTTTGTGCATCCTGAAGAGAACAGACGTATTTGTGATAATCCAAACTGAAAGGGACCTTATGGCGGCCGGCACTTACGCCTTTATTGGCGTTCGAATACACAGTACCCTTACCACGAGTTTGCAATGTTTGCATTACCGTACTCGCTAGCGACTGCGTAAACGATTAAGTATGCCGATTCTTAGTTCTATTGCGTAACTGCCTGAGGCGCTGTACTTTTGTCCATACTAAATCGTTTACGCAGTCGCTAGCGAGAACGGTAATGCAAACTGATGGTAAGCGTACTGTGAATCTCTGCGACTTTAGCGCCTGCCGCCATTAAGGTCCCTTTTAATGTGCACTATGATATTTAATGGCGACATACCCACGAAAAAAAAGTTATAAGAGATACTATCACTATCTACAATGACTAGGCGCATACTATAATTTTATAATGTTATCAGATAGTAAAACACATGTTTCTGCTGTTATACACGAATAATCTTTGAAACTGAGAACTGATATTTCACGACATGACAACAAAATGCCGCCTACAAATACTTGTTATTCAATTCAATCATAATCGTAATCAACATTATTTATACATACCAATATGCGCTAGAATACGTCTTCTAGAAGACGTTTTGAGTGCTTACTAACTGAGTGCTCCCCTGCTTTGAAAAGCACGTTAAGCCGTTGATGCCGGCTGCTGTCTGTGGCAGCAGGAGGACTTCGGTCGGCTTGCGAATTTTGAACAGTCGGGTCGAAGTTGCACCACGTCCATAGGGTGTACCCATTGCTACCCCACACGTGACCCGTGGATGGTGGTAAAAGTGCAACAAAAACTGGCAACCGTACTACTGGCTACTCGAAGACCTCCTAGTTCGAAATTATTGCCAAAAGTTATACCTATGTATGTAAATGCTAAAAATAAAAAGAGCGCAGGTGAGCCATGGTTGTGTGTTGAGCTATACAATATGCACATTGTCTACTCGTATGTGTGTGTCAGAGTACACTGAGAAAACAGTTCATCAATAATTTAGGTGATTCACATAAAGAGGGGATCAAAGTGACAAATCACCAAAAAGTATGATGAAATTTATTGATATTATGGTGAAGCTAATCACATATGGATAATAGGTGCTCAACTTTTCCCATATAATGTAAATTAATATAATGTTTTTTTTTTTTATATCTATAAGTGTTATTATTATTTTTATCTCGTATCTCTCCTATTTTTTGTTATTAGGGTTCCGTACCAAAAAGGTAAAAAAGGAACCCTATTGGTTTCACTTTGTCTGTCTGTCTGTCTGTCTGTCTGTCTGTCTGTCTGTCACATCGCTAAATATCTCAGGAACTACTTATCCTATCGATTTGAAATTTGGAATAGTTATAAACAAGGGTAACCCAGATACATAGAAGATGGTTTTTTAAATTATTTTATTTTATTTTCTGTGAATAATGACAGATAAAAGGGGGTTCAAAATTTTAAAGTCTGGCAACTATGTCAAGTGGGGTATCATATGAAAGGGCTTGACTTGTACATTCCAAAACAATTTTTAGTTTTTTTTTTCGTTGGGGAAATTTCGATTTACGAGGGAAAATGTAAAAAAAAATACCATTCCCCCCCCCTTATCTCCGAAGTTTACGAAGAAAAAAATTTGAAATTATTACACAACATTAATATGCATGTATATTTTACAGGAAAATTATAGCCATAGCTCTATCTAGTTTTTCTTTTTTTTAATCATCAAAAAACTCTTCTATACTAGGTTTGTAATTTAATCACCTTTGTATGTATTTTTGTTTTATATTTAAATTTACAAAATTACGTTGAAAATACCTTCTTTCAAATAAAAAAACAATTATTGAAATCGGTTGATGTGATAAAGAATTATCCTTGAAAAACCAACATACGTACTAAGTTATTCAGTCGCGCAAATTAGTAACACAATGCGCCGATAGATGGTGCTGTCATGTTTTTTTAAGATTGTTCCTGAATTAATGGGGTCGGGACGGGTACACAACTACATATACAAGAACTGTGTACGGAACCCTCGGTGCGCGAGTCGGACTCGCACTTGACCGGTTTTTTTTTAATCGTTTGTCTAAGTTTCGTGATGCACTGGTTATTACTGTAATGTCATGTGAACGTTATTATCAATAAAATAAAATAAAATAAAAAATATCATGGAGTAATGCAATTAAGTATGTGATTAGCTTCACCATAATATTTAAAATTTTCAATATACTTTTTGGTGATTTGTCACTTTGATCCCCTCTTGATGTGATTCACATAAAGAGGGGATCCCTGTATTTGAATCACCTAAATTATTGATGAACTGTTTTCTCAGTGTAGGAGCCATGAATTCACGTTCAATTCGTAAATATCACAACTGCAACTGTGGCTGACCCGCGCTTATGAGATAAAAGTACTGTAACAAAGAAACTTTTACATGTCATGTTACGGTGATCAACTATATGGCATCAACTCTGTATGAGTTAGTTTTACTGTTCCAAGTTATATATGCATTACTGTGATCTTGCCCTAGTATCATGCGGATCAAACGATCCGTGATAAAGCATCAATAGCAAGCATTTAACCCTTATGAATATTCAGCGAAAATCAATATCCGGTAGCAATAATCAAACATTGTTTCGTTTCCGGCAGCATTCGGTTGTGGATACCTACTGTACTGGTACGTGCATGTTTTAACCACAGTTAACTATACGAGTTAGTAGTTTAACGTTATGGTTGATCAATATAAATGGGTCATTGTCAGTCGGAAAAACAAAAGTTGTCCATTCGGTGGTCAATAGTTAACGGCTTGTGTACGTGCATGTAATTTACGTTTTTATTACATGGATTTATAGACACGGAATTACAGATCGTGCGGGTTATCAGATCAATCGAAAATTAAGCTTTGTAGCCCTTAACTTTTGTCATGTCCACCGAAAAGACGCGCACCTAAATCTTACAATGACTCAAATATAACTACGTATATTATTGAAGAGAGAATGTCAAGAATACATATATTATTACAGTAGAATCCATACTTATACTTTAATATTATAAATGCGAAAGTGCTTAAAACGCTTAACCGATCTAGTTGAAATTTAGTATGAAGATAGTTTCAGTCCCGAGGAAGGACATAGGATACTTTTTATCCCGGAAATCATCCCTTACAAAATCGTCCCTTAAGGGGGCGCAAGTTTGTATGGAAAAGGGATGATTATATAAGCGCCTGATATAAATAGCAATTAAATACTATCGCGATTAACGGGTTCCACTTCCACGCGGACGAAGTCGCGGGCAAAAACTAGTTCGCTTCGACATCAAAGGGATCTGACAAACACGTCACACAAAGCATTTCCTAGATTTCTAGAGGCACTCAGAAAATGGCACTGCAACGACATACTTACAGCATTTCCAGTCGAAGAGAAATGTGAGATTTGGGGCTAATCATTCGACAATATTAATGATTTTTAAAAACAAGAACCAGAAGACTATGATTTATTTATTTTTATTTATGTTTTAACCTGACTGTGGCTTTATAGGCTGGGCTCAATAAAGCGATAGGAGTGCGCGGTCTGTCTGGGGGAAACCTCCGATACGACCACGTTGGCGGTTTAATCACTGGAATACACTAAGAGTGTGTGAGACTATATGTAAGTAAATGTCAAACGTCCCAGTTCTGGACACCTTAGTGTCCGATAGATGTCACCTGACAGCTCTTGACGTAAAGGTTGAAGATGTTGTATTGGGGCAGTGTCGAGCTCAGGCTCGTTCACCTTATTTTCTATGTTGAATTCACTCAACTGCTCACATTTTCATAATTCCCCTCGACATAGCTGACGATGTCGAAAAAACAATGTCCCACGGGAAATCTGAACGGGAACAAAAGTACCTAATGCTTTCCAGCGTTTCACTATTTTTTCAATATTGACAAGTTTCAAAGAAAGTGTAAGTAAGAACTCTCATACTAAGACAAACATATAGACCATGCATTATATAAAATACCTACAAAAATTATTTATTTGTTAGTATAGCAAATATATCGACGCTAGAAAGGAGAAATGGGATAAGCGACATTTTTGGAGATATTGAATTATATGCACCGTTGGAATCGGCAGAATTTTATGAGCTAAGTCTCGTATCGACCTGACGACTTTTTTTGTCGCTTTTCCTGGATTACTGTATTTTTTTCTTAAGAGGAGGGGTAGGGCAAGGTATCTCCATACAAACTTTGTGCAGGATTTTCTTCGTTTGTGTTTGCATTAAAGTTATAATTTTTGGTCAGTATGTTTATTTTTCTGTTAGCTATTTCGTGATGTAATTTTTTTTTCTTTGATATTATTTTAAAAAAATTTCATTTTTCAGTTTTTTGAAATATTTGAAAAATTCCACTTCACTTTCTTCGCATATCTAATATTTACATCCAAAAAAATATTACATTCGTTAGTGGCAAAACCTACGAATAAAACGTGCACAGAGTTTGTATGGAGAATGCCTTGCCCACCCCTGCGCCTTAACTAAACTACATACAGGAGGATGTGGATGTCGTATCGTATCAGGACGTCAAGAAGCTGGCCTCGGTCCGGCAAAGATGGAGTGAAATGCATCAAGCTGCACCGACAAGAGCCCGGCTCTTAAGAGAATGATTATGATGAAACGACATACATTCAGAATTTAACCATAAAATTAAAAGAGGTAGATACAACATTTCATTACCTAGAGCAAACAGTGGTCTTCACATCACATCACACCGTAATAAGTATATGTTTGTAAATATTTAATTTGTATATCGCCTTCGTGCATTACCCTAGTTTTTCTCATTTTCGAAGGGTATCAGGAAGACCTTTGGAGTTCCTTTTGTAAATGTTTTTTTTTTGTGTTATAGGGGGCAAACGAGCGACTGGTCGCCTGATTTTAAGCGATTACCGTCGCCCATAGACACCCTCACCACCAGAGGAGTCACAAGTGCGTTGCCGGTATTTCAGATGGAAGTACGCTCTTTTCTTGAAGGTTTGATGTTCATATCGGTCCGGAAATACCGCAGGCGACAAGTTAATTCCACAATAAAATAAAATCTCAAGTTTAGTCAAGTTAAGTCAAGGTTAAGGTAGGTATGTAATCTTATATTGTGAATAAATGAATCGGAATCTGAATCTGGTTGTCTGGAAGAGATTGCTCTTTAGCGATAAGACCGCCGGTTGTTTACCTCTACTATAAGCCTAATACGTATTCTGTACTGTCTTCTCTTTTGAGGCGTGCAATAAAGAGTATTTGTACTGTGTTGTATCTCATACATTGAACCCTATTTTAGATTCCACTACAGTTACCTCGTGTACTCTATTGTCCATATGTTGCGCAGACTTAACCCTCCAGCTACCGTAAATCAAGTGCTTATCAGTTTTGGCACGGCTTCAGGGGGTTAACGAAAATGTTACGGCCGCTTTGGGTAGTTGGGGTACGCCAACGCGCCAATAGCGATATGGGTATTTAGGTCACACACAGGCTGAAAAAGAAATCCTATAGGGTGGGAATCATGCTCACACTTGGTTAAATATTATGGGCTTTATTTACTAACTAGTTTTCGCTGGTTCCTTCGCCTGCCTAAACTTCCACTCCCTATTTTAACCCCTTGATGTGTTTTGGGATAAAAAGTATCCTATATATTAATTTATTAGTATTATATTTGATGGGTATTTTCACTCAATTGATATTTTTTTAAATGGGTTAACTACCCTATCTACCTTACGGAAATAAAGCTGGGTCCTGTGATTTAGGTTGGGTTATGTTAGAGTTAAGGGCTCCAAGACTTAATTTCGGATTAGTCTAGTAACCCGCATAAACGGTGTCTCCGTTTCTATAAATCCTTATAATAAAAGCATAACTTACATGCTCATAAAGGATGATTCACAGTAGACCGTTTCGTGTCCGGGCCGGCCTGTTTTTTAATACAGGACGCGCGATAGCCGTCGATGCACTAGAAAACGGGCCGGCCCGGACACGGAACGGTCTAGCCCTGCGATCACAGGAGGGACGACTTTTGTTTTTTCAAGTGTTTGTATACTCAACTGGTCAAATTGTTGTCTTGGTTTTTATCTTATTAATATATTCACTTTTATGAATGTGGCTTATTTCTCATTATGCATTTCAAATCAAAGGGCATAATTGGGCCATTTTACGGAAAGTTGTACACTCGACTTTTTTTTAAATTTGGATAAAATCGGGTTTTTTCTACTCAGAATCGAAAGCACTTTCGAACCTAATAGGAGAAAAAAAGTGTCCCAAATTTTTCATACAATTTTCAGTTTTTCCATTCCGTTACCACCATACAAGATTACAAACTTAGTATGAAAACGGTAACGGAAAGGAATAAAAAAAAATTGGGACACTTTTTTTCCCCTATATCATTCGAAAGTGCTTTCGATTCTGAGTAGAAAAAACCCAATTTTATCCAAATTAAAAAAAAAGTCGAGTGTACAACTTTCCGTAAAATGGCCCAATTATGAAAAATTTAAGTTCCGAACAGATTTTGAACCTGCGACTTTCTGGGATACGTGGCTAATCGCTCTAGCCTTTCAGCTATCGGAGCACCCGCGCTCGGCGCCTAATTAGTTAGGGCTTTATAGGACAACACCAATATTTTTTTCATTAAAGCATGAGCCTTGGCACACTTGTTACTTAGGTGGACTAGAGTTGAAAACGCCCGGGAGACAAGGTCGGACGCGATGCTGGTGGGGAGGGGGAGGGGGGGAACTTTCGCTCCGGCTCGCGTTCTTTCAGTCCTCATATTATCTTATTTATAGAGACTAGGGCATGTTTGGTATCATTTTCGGATAAATTGAGGATGGCCAATCGTTTTCTGGGACATAAATAACATATTTTCATAGAAAAAAAATGAAATACAGGCAAAAGTTTTAAAAAGTCAAGTTAAAAAAAACCTTTCTGCACCGATTACGTGAAAACTAGCAACAACTCTGGCATGAAAAAAATACCTATAAATAGCCACATTTATGTAGATTCTGAAAACATATCATTTGTTAGACCAATATAAAACACAACTTAGTAAAAAAAAAGAAAACAGGAGACCCGTCAAAATTTTACTTCATGTTCGTTCCGATCCCCGTTCTTTCAGTACTCATATTATCTTCTTTATCGAGACTAGGGCATGTTTGGTAACGTTTTCGGATAAATTGAGGATGACCAATCATTTTCTGGGACATAAATAACATATTTTCATAGAAAAAATATGAAATACAGGTAGAAGTTCTAAAAAGTAAAGTTAAAAAAAATCTGTCTACATCGATTACGTGAAAACAGGCAATAATTCGGGCATGAAAAAAATATGTTTAAATAGCCACATTTATGTAGATTCCAAAAATATACCACTTGTTAGACCAATATAAAACACAACTTAGTAAAAAAAAGTAAACAGGCGACCCGTCAAAATTTTACTTCATAACAAAAACGGACCTCTAAAGCAAATTTTATAATTCTTTGTAAATGTAACACAACTATAGCATAATTGTATATTAAAGTAGTTTGTAGCTGTGTTTTCGTTGGTTAGCATGTAAGTTACACTTTAAATTGTGAATAATCTAACCGTTTGATCATTTCAATAGACTGGTCACTGGTTCAAAATAAAACTAACAAGTTACAGATCTAATCCTTAATGTTACTCGTTATTATTCATGGTACTCGTGAAATACGTATATAATATTTATGTATAACATTTGTCGTCACATGCACACATTTCTGTACTTCAGTTTTTGTTGGAGACACCTGCATCTAGCAGCGCATTTTTTTTTGCATTTGCACCGAATCATTTCCAGGCAGACTTCGGCAGCTACTGGCAAGCTAGTCCATATAGGTTCCCATCTGTGATTTACTTTCGTCCATTCCCAATCAGATGGACTGGAGATATTTTGGATCGGTAACATTTGACCCCATATATGAACTGCTTGCAAAACCACCCGCAGGAAATGTTGGTGAAGTGCAGCATTGGATAGTGGAATATGTTCTAACTGGCGATCTTTTTTTGTGAACAGCTGCTTACGGCATTCGTTTACTGTCGAAACTTAGCTGGATCTGAAACAATAATCTTAAATATGCACCCTCCCCCTCCCCACCAGCATCGCGTCCGACCTTGTCTCCCGGGCGTTTTCAACTCTAGTCCACCTAAGTATCAAGTGTGCCAAGGCTCATGCTTTAATGAAAAAAATATTGGTTCCCATACATTGATGTCCTATAAAGCCCTCACTAATTGAAGAATTCAGTGCTTAAAGTAGATAGTCTAACTTTTGTTCCTACAAATAAGTGCAGCTACTTATAAGATATTATTGCATTTTCTAATTATCTGTAGAAATACTATTAACCACTACACATTTATTTAAATGCAACTAAGTCTAACTTTAAGTTACTCTAATGTAACGTTTCAGTGCAAAATTCCAAGAAAAATATACAGTGCGTTACCGGCAAGCGGGCATTAAATGAAATTGATAATAATATGGTCCATTAGCAGTTATTTCCACGTATTAGCAAATCATAATTATGTAATTTATATGCAAAATTAAATTTCCTACATCCGCACCGGAAATGTACTACGTGCACTGCTCAAGATAACGTCATAGTAAACAAAACACTGTCATTTTGTACTGAGTTGTCAATGTACTTTGCAGTACTTTGCTGGCAATTAAAATTTTGTTAGAAAATAAGTAAAGTCTAATTTCGATTTAATAATAAAATTAAACGCATGGTTAGGTTAAGAAACTACGTTTAAATACCCAACTTAAATAAAAGCCCGCTTGCCGGTAACACACTGTATAGGTATAACCGAGTTTTAAATTAACAAGAATTAAGAGTCATTATTACTTGTAAAATAAAAACGAATCGAACATTCAACTTTAGCCTCGAATCAAGTAAACTTTTAGACCATTTTGCTTCAGATATATTAAAATTCAGTCGTTCTAGTTCAAACGTAGCAAAATGAAATAATCTGAAAATGATGAGCGTCCGTCTGAAAGATATCGCTGTTGCATGGTGTTTTATGGGAAGCATAAAGGTCGATGAGTTTCAATATACCTATACATTAGGCGTAAGGCGTAACGTAACGTTCAAAAGACACCAAACTAACGATGCTGCTATTTAGGCGTCATCTTTGTTACATTGAGACAATTCGAGAATTGGGCAAAAATTAACTTGAATAAGAATAAGAATAAAAACAGAAATTTTATTCTTATTCAACTCGATTTGAATAAGAATAAATTCTTGCAGTCGTTATTTAAAATAAATGTATGTGAATAAATCATTCAACTTTTAATTTAAATAAAGAATGAAAAACTGAATAATTATTTTAGAAATGGTATTATTCTAAATAACTTTTTATTCAATTAAAACGTTATTTGGAATAAAGCTAATTTTGCAGAAAAATGAAATCTGTTATAAGTGGTTAGTAAGTTGATTTACCCATTTTTTTTATCCGATTAATGTGAAACCGCCGGCCGGGAAAAAAGCGTTCTGTGCGGACCCTTTCATATCAGTTCGAATATTACAACCGGTACCGCCTCCGCACCGCGCCGCGCCGCCGCCGTCGGTGCGCGCCGGTACACTGACGGCTGTGTAATACAACGTCACGCTGCTTTACCGCCCGGTGGAAAAGTTTTTTGTCGTCATTTATGATAGGTAATATTTACTTTTTTCATAAAACCATCAGTCATTTAGTGGGTGGTTGTGCATATTTAAGATTATTGTTTCAGATCCAGCTCAGCTTAGACAGTAAACGAATGCCGTAAGCAGCTGTCCACAAAAAGAGATCGCCAGTTAGAACATATTCCACTATCCAATGCTGCATTGCACCAACATTTCCTGCGGGCGGTTTTGCAATCAGTTCATATATGGGATCAAATGTTACCGATCCTAAATATCCCCAGTCCATCTGATTGGGGATGGACGAAAGTAAATCACAGATGGGAACCTATATGGACTAGCTTGCCAGTAGCTGCCGAAGCCTGCTTGGAAATGATTCGGTGCAAATGCAAAAAAAAAAATGCGCTGCTAGATGCAGGTGTCTCCAACAAAAATTTAAGTACATAAATGTGTGCTTGTGACGACAAATGTTATACATAAATATTATATACGTATTTCACGAGTACCATGAATTATAACAAGTAACATTAAGGATTAGATCTGTAACTTGTTAGTTTTATTTTGAACCAGAGACCAGTCTATTGAAATGATCAAACGATTAGATTATTCACAATTTAAAGTGTAACTCACATGCTAACCAACGTAAACACAGCTACAAACTACTTAGTATACAATTATGCTATAGTTGTGTTACATTTTCAAAGAATTATAAAATTTGCTTTAGAGGTCCGTTTTTGTTATGAAGTAAAATTTTGACGGGTCACCTGTTTTCTTTTTTTTACTAAGTTGTGTTTTATATTGGTCTAACAAGTGGTATATTTTCAGAATCTACATAAATGTGGCTATTTAAACATATTTTTTTCATGCCAAAGTTGTTGCTAGTTTTCACGTAATCGGTGCAGAAAGAGTTTTTTTTAACTTGACTTTTTAAAACCTTTGCCTGTATTTCATTTTTTTCTATGAAAATATGTTATTTATGTCCCAGAAAACGATTGGCCATCCTCAATTTATCCGAAAATGATACCAAACATGCCCTAGTCTCTATAAATAAGATAATATGAGGACTGAAAGAACGCGGGCCGGAGCGAAAGTTCCCCCCCTCCCCCTCCCCACCAGCATCGCGTCCGACCTTGTCTCCCGGGCGTTTTCAACTCTAGTCCACCTAAGTATCAAGTGTGCCAAGGCTCATGCTTTAATGAAAAAAATATTGGTTCCCATACATTGATGTCCTATAAAGCCCTCACTAATGGCGCAATTACTACTTTACAAGTTTTATAATAATACATATATTTTGATTACGATTGAATTGCGATGATTTTATCAAAGTTTTAGACTATAATATAGCCCTTTTTGATTTTATTGTCTGAAATGTAGGCGAAATAAAGCATTTTTAGCTCAAAATGGTGATGGTGCTCGAAGTGATGTCTGAAACAGTATATAGTTTTCTTAATAAAAGATAAAAAAATAAAATTTAATTTCATTAGGTCACAATAGTCCTTTCTTGGTAATAACATTGAGAAAATGTCAAGATAAGACCGAAAATGGCCTAAATAGGTAATCGTTCACATTTCTGATTAAGGACCCTTAATAGAAAAATAATTTCTCAATGTGTTAATTTTTATAGAAATTATAAAATTTTATAGGCATCGTAGTTTAAATCTTTTGCGTAGGCCGATATTTAATAAAACTGTTGTTGAATTTTGATAGCATGGGAAATGAAGTCTCTTTTTGTACGACTACTTTGAGTAGGTAAGTACTACACAGTAAAGAATTAAAGCCTTTTTGGACTTTTTATTTTATTTTATTGAAGGTTTACCAACAGTTATTACATTCATACTTGCAAATAGTTTTGAACAATGTGTCTTATGCTTAATGTATAACTACTTACAGGTAAACACAGCTTGGCAATCTAAACAAGGACTTTTAACAATAATACATAGAACGTTAATGGCTTTTATGTCACACCTGGCCATAAAGTGGCCATTATCGCACGCTCCGCGCGCGAAAAAACCCACTTTCTGGTCAGGGGGTGACATAAAATTTTGTACTTACCACGGGCGATAATAAAGAAAGCCTCAGATCGCATATTTATTGCCCTTGCCTTCGGCTCGGGCGTAAAATACCTGCCATCTGAGACATTCTTTGTTTTATCGCCCTTGGTAAGTAATGTACTATAACGACTTAATGGCTTATAAGTCAAAACTTCTCCCATCCAGTTAGCAAAGTTTCAGTTATAGTACTGTATATATATTTTTGTATATAAAACGACGGTGGCAAGCAAGAGTACGGTCCACCTGGCCCCTGTGCCACAATACTTTAAAAGTCTACAATTCGACAAAATTGTACAATTTTCCATAGAAAAAGTTGACAAATTTGTCGAATTGTACGCTTGTAAAGTATTGTGGTACAGGCCCCTGATGGTAGACACCGAGATGAGTGGACACCGCGGCCTATATAGTATACGCCCGCAACTCCAAAGCAGTAACGTGCGCGATGCCAACCCTTTATAAAATTTGTGAAAACACTATGTTGACAGCAGAAAGGACAAATTTAGATCCATCACTCTCAACACAGTGCATCTTCGGGAGCTCTGGCAACCTTGCTCACCTCCAGGAACACAACACTACATACCTATATGTATAATTAATATAATGATTACGGCTGTGGTCTTCTGTGTGCCCTACCTATATTAAAGTAATTTTAGTAAATACAGGTAGGCTACTCACATTACAGTGCGTTACCGGCAAGCGGGCATTAATTGAAACTGATATTAATATGTTCCATTAACAATTATTTCCATGTATTAGCAAATCATATTTATGTGAATTGACTGCAAAATTTAATCCGTTATTAATCGTAAATTCTAATGTAAATGATGAGCTTAAAATCTTATATTGCAAAATTTAATTTCCTAATTCCGCACCTTCAATGTAAATACTACGTATATTGCACAGAACACTAAGGGCTGTCATTTGTACCTACGGAGTTGTTAATTTACTTTGCTGTAGGTAAATTGCTGGCAATTAAAATTTTGTTAGAAATTAAGTGAAGTCGAAATTTTGTTTAATAATAAAATAAATCGCATGGTTAGGTTAAGAAACTACGTTTAAATATCCAACTTAAATAAAAGCCCGCTTGCCGGTAATACATGGTAGAATTTAAACCTTTTTGGACTTATTTATTTAAAAGTCTAAAAGTCAGTGGAAAAGTATCAGTATTCATTCGTACTGTATATTCTGATGCAGATAGGGCCTCTTGTGGCTACAGTATAAATTTACTGATACAGGAAAAATGCTACGTACAACGGGTTTTTACTGGATTTCGGCTTGGCGCAATGCGGGCAACTCCGCATTTGACGCAAAATCTATCGATTGCTAAATCCTGATATATATAGGGACTACATGAATGAACTGATATGCTCATAATGTATCGTAATACAAATAAAACACATTAAAAAATTGTTATGTGGCTGGAGATCGGTAGATGTCGACATTAGATAATTGTCTAAATTGTGGCATTTTGTTTGAAATACTGGTACCAAATATAAAAAGACTAAGTATTTTTTTCGTCAAAAGTCCAATTTACTTATTAATAAAAATGTAAGGTTCTGGCGCTTCGCGTGCCGCTACCGCGACACGGTCACTTCCCTCGCTCGGCTCGCGCCTCGCGCGCTGACGGTTCTTCCTAACCGCGACCGCGACGACCGCTTTAGCTTAGTTGGTAATGACCCTGTCTACGAAGCTGGAGGTCCCGGGTTCAAATCCCGGCCGGGGCATTTATTTGTGTGATGAGCACGAATATTTGTTCTCGGGTCTTGGATGTTTTCTATGTATTTAAGTATAAATTTATCTATATATGTGTGCATATCGTCGCTTAGTAGTTAGTTTGATTTGTGTAAGATTGTCCAAGAATATTTATTTATATAATACTCTTCCTTGCTTCGCTTGTAGTCGTATAATCGTGGAATGAAAAATGTAGTCACTTTTGGACTGTAGTTTGTACTAGTAGTTGTAATTGCTGTGTAGTTCACAGTGTAGAAATAAAGACGTAAAGTGACGAACCTTTTCATTGCGCGACTATCCCTACCCATTAATTTTAGAAAAAAAAAATCTAGGTATAAAATTTCTGAGTACCCTTTGCTATAAAAAAGCGTCTATTTGTATAATAAATTAATAATATTACCAAACCTATTATATCGCTATGCGTAAAATTTTTAATAAGAATTCTGGTAGCGCCTTACTAAATCATGACCACTAAGGAAAATTAAAATGTTGTTTGCGTACCTAGAAGGCAGTGTGAAATTAAGTAGGTATCGGCCTAGGAACTAGACATGGATAAAAGGTTCTGGCTAACAGAAAAATAAGCATACTGACCAAAAATCATAAGTATAATGCAAACACAAGCAAAGAAAAACTTGCACACAGTTTGAATGGAGAGTGCTTGCCTCTACAGGCACCTTAACCAAAGCTATTAATAACTACTTCTATAATGACAACCCATTCATATGTTTCATTATATTGATGAGCTATTAAGATTGTCGACAAAGATAAGAAAAAGAGGTCGATAGGAGGACCGGAAACGCCTGGAAGAGCTATTGGTCCATGAAACACCCAATAAAAGGTCTAACCTAACCTACCTCTGTCACTTAAACGTAGGCTCATGGACATGTGCATACTTCCAGTTCTCGCCTACGGTGCACAAACTTGGTCTTTGACAGAAGCCCAGAAGTCCATACTCGGGGTTTGCGCTCCAAAACTCAAATAGTTGACGTAGCTCGGAAAAAACCCAATTAAAGTGGGATTGGGCTGGACACCTCTACCGGATGCCGAATGAGCTGTGGGCCAAAAAGACCACAGAGTGGATGCCCCACGGCTCAAAACGGAGACGCGGTAGACCACGCCGGCGGTGGCGTGATAATTTGGACTCCTTTTTAAAACAAGATATTGCACAAGACCGCGAGGAATGGAAAGTGAAAAGAGGGGGGAGGCCTTTGCCCAGCAGTGGGACATTTTAGGCTCAATATAATATAATAATTAAGGTTGTTGCACACATAAAGGCTCGGCACCAGACCGGCGCCGCCCCAATTCTTTGTTAGAAACTTCATACTGCAACGCACAGTTAAGGTTTTGGCAAACCAGATAAGTGCGGATGCAGCGGTGTGCTCCAGCCATTATCCATTACGTAACAGCATCGCCCCAGCTCGGGACAGGACCACCAGCCAGGGTGAACAGGCGCAGGCGAAACGGCCTACTTCAAACGTAGAAAGCCTTCAACCAGTGGACACCTCTCGGCAAGCGCGGCACCGCCACGCGGCCACCTCGGCGTTGCTGAGGCACGATGCTGTTCCGTGCTTGCGTTGGGTTTACGGTGAGGTGAGGCCGCACCGGTCTGGTGCCGAGCTTTAACTATGTGTGTGTCAACCTTTATTATGAGTCATTATTGATCATACTATCGCTAAATGTATTGAGACAAGCTCTGTCATTAACGTTACGTCACTTAAAAACAACGCCATAAGTCACGTAGAAATCTTATACACATAAGTTTTTCCCAAACAGAAGCAGGACTTGATATGATTTTGCACTTGGAATATAAGTCTTGTATTTAAGGTTGATATTACGTTGACGTTCCGGTCAAAAGAAGCCTATTGGGAGATGACGATTGACTGAGTAATTAGTTAGAATGGACCTTTTATTATATAACTTGTGCGCACTGGGTCCCCATGGTCCTAGAGTTATTTAATTTGGTAGGAAGGTGTGTTATAACTAACGTCACAGAATAATGTTTTTTTTTTTTACTTGATTGTGGCTCTATAGGCCTGGACCAAAGAAGCAATAAGAGTGCACGGTTGGAAAGTGACCTGGGGAAAATCCAGGGGAAACCTCCAACCTCCAACACGACCACTGTAATACTCTAAGAGTTTGCGCTCCAGTGAGATTGGTTGAGCGGCTTCAACCGAATCTAAGGTGTCAGTGGAATCGAGCTACTGGGAGTTTTGTCGCTGGTTCTCTAAACCTAGCCTAGCTGAGAAAAGTCCAGCAAGAAACAGCTGGGCCCGACCTGAGTTGGACTGACTCTACCCGGTTTGCGGCGGTACCGGGACGAATAGGGAATAATGTACAGTCGGCAAAAAATGTGGTCTACCACCCTACACGGTCGAGGTTCATTTGAACGTCATGAAACAACAAGGTCGATTTCCCCTTGCAATAATATCATGACAGTGACAATTGCTCCTTTCATTTATTACATGTAGTTATTTACGTTTTAGTTTAAGGCTTTTTTAATATTAGTATTACTTTGTATTTTGGTTTGAGCTGATGGCCTCGATGCCAATGCTCTTAATAAAAAATAAAAAAAAGTTTTTTACGTCATGTCATGTGCAAGGTTAGATGTCTAGAAATCTCACTATTATTGAAGCCCTCGTTATGAAGTGCTTTATTATTTAGCTCGTTCGGCTCTTGTTAAATTACGAGGCATTACAGCAGTAGGAAATCAAGATCATTTAATAAAATATATAATAACACGATTGTTGAATATTACGTTGACAACAGTTGACAATAATACTTGACACTATTTGTCAGTGATACTTTCTTTTTCAATTGCAAAAAGATTTTCTTGAAAAAGATCGTAATGGTTTTAATTGAAGAGAAGAATATATTAACATTATTGCAAAATAATAGCCTATATATTGCATTGATAACTAAGGTCAAAATAAAATAACCCATGACTTTATATGTCAGGCATCTCAGATAATAGACGTACGTCAATTTGTGCAACTCTTAGGCTGCGTTTCCACCAGAGATGTGCGAGGATGCGTTTTCATACATTTGACACATCGCAACGCGCCGAGCGAGGTGTCAAATATATGAAAACACATCCTCGCACATCTCTGGTGGAAACGCAGCCTTACACTCCGTTAGAAAAGTCAACCCTAGCGATAATTAGATCTCACAGAAACTTTTGTAAAAACTGCTAGACCACTTTCTTGGCCGACTGTACTTAATCTAAGTACCTTTAAGTACTTAATTAATTTTACTATTCTGTTCCGACATTGACTACCGCAAAAACCAATTCAAATTCTATATAGTCAACTCAAATAACTCAGTTTTAACTCATTATCTCATTAATAACGATCCGATTTCTTAATCCTTGACTCGGTGACGTATCGCCATCTCATTAATATTACTGAACTTTTCCACAGTGCTTATTGTGTTTTGTGAATGGTGTTTTCATGAATGACGTCAATCAAGTAGGCGAGACTAGTGAGCCGTGAAGCGTTATCGTATTAAGGTGAGTTATACCCAGGTTATACCACGGAATTAATTACTAGTACAGTCGAGGGAATAAATATGTATACATTTTTGAACATTATTTCAATGGGATAAGGTGAAAAAGTGTATACATATTGGTGCCCTTGACATCACGCACAGTACACATCAGTCCTAAAGGTTACAGAGCTAAGCAGGGGCGGACAGACGAACAGACGCATGGACATGGCGAAACTATACGTAAGCGTTCCTTGTTTAGGCTGCGTTTCCACCAGATATGTGCGAGGATGCGTTTTCATACATTTGACACCTCGCAACGCGCCGAGCGAGCTGTCAAATATATGAAAACACATCCTCGCACATCTCTGGTGGAAACGCAGCCTTAATACGGAAATCCTTTATCTTTTTAGGAAACTGAGTAATTTTGCGAAATAAATTCCAGAAATCTTTTATTTTTCTTTCGAAACGTAAGTGACAAGTAGGCCCCGTGGATACACGCAGAGAAAGCAAGCATCGTTTTAATTAGTTAAACGTTAATTAGTGCTAACGATGATTGAGCGACTAGGCGTTATCACTGGCTGGCAGCCAATGTAATAAATGGAGATACAGTCACAGTCATACACAGTCAGTAAAGTATCAATATACACGTTCAGGGTTCACTTTGATAATTAACTTGTCTATACCAAGTATAGTTCGGACACAACTCAAAGCCTAAATTCTGTCAAACTTACGCAAGCAAAACTAGACTTAGAGCTCTGACTGTAAGGTAGATTTTTGCTTGCGTTAATTTGACAGCACTTGGCCTTACAGTTTTGTACGAACTATACCAGGATAGCAGAAACGATGGGGAGGTATTTCAATCTAGATTCTCACAGAGTGCGATTACTAGCGAGTCCACTAGCGCCACTCATGAATAATTATGATTATTGAAATTAAGCTATAGAGCCGTCCAAGTCGTCCCGCCATCTCCGTTTAGGCCGGCCCCGTCTGCGTCGCCCTTGTGGCATCCACTTGGTAGCTATATTAGCCCACCTGTCCGGATGCATGCGACAGACGTGACCCGCCCAGTCGCATTTGAGCCTAGCAGTTTTTTCACCTACATCAGCTATGCGTGTTTTGGAGCGCAGCGTGGTGTTCCGGATGCGATCCATCCTCTTAACACCTAAAATGATTGATGCTGATAATTAATAATTTTGATAAACTGTAAGACTACATTTGGAACGAGTGAAAGCGACAAAGTATCAAAATGTCGAGCTATTTATGAGGCCGACTGTACCTACCGAACCCTCGTCCACCTGGTTGAAAGGCGTGTGCCTCGGTGATTCCGGTTACATCCCCAACTATTTGCTTCGAACCCAGCTTCCCTTCATTTTCCCGACGAAACTATGTCAGAACAAAGCTATGGCATATAAAAGGCAAACACGTCTCTTTTTTGGACGACATCCAACAATTGTATATGAGATTTCAGGGGAATCTTCACGCGATTTTAGGCAGTAAGGTGTTAGCGATTAGTCACATAATTGCGTGGAACAAAACGGGCTTAAGGCGATTTGGATTTTTCGAAGGTTGTACATTGTGTTTTGTTGAATCTATCTAGGGTAGGAGTTATAATCAGCGTGTTGCTGAAAAAAGTTTACGGGCGCCTTTCTGCCGCAGATGTTATGCTAAGTTGCTTTGGATTCGTTGATGTCCACCAATCATATTCATTTATCCACATATCACTTGTGGAACCGCATAGATATAGTGCCTATACCGAGTGTGACCTCTAACAGGAGCAAATATTTAAAAGGACGCTTCCTTAGAGCATCTGCAGTTACCCCTTGTGTCCAAATATTGTATTCTATTATTTCAATTCGGAGAAACTTTGATCTAAAGTTAGGACCCTCATGTAATGGATCTTGACACCGCGAGATCATACCTAAGCACATCCATGAATGCGTATTCAGATTTTTGATTCTTGTGATTTTTTGTGAACAGGTTCATGATGTTGTTGCCGAATGGTTATGGGGGAAACATGGGTATTCAATAACCTAAATATCGCTCGTGAGGTCTCACAGAGCTACAAGTTTATTTATAAAATAAACCAAGCACTTTTGCCGAAACCGCAATATGAAGGTAAATTTACTTTGGCCTGTTTTCAGCCCACCGCAGCGGAAAATGCGTCAGTAAAGTATTAAATAGTGTTTATTATTCATCATAATTCAATTTTCAGCGCTATCGCCGATAAAGAATTTCCTGTTAACCAACTACGTTCAATGTATTGTTCAATGGAAGGGGGGGGGAGGGGTTGCAATTTTAGGGGTTGCAATAATTTTGAAACCTATCATAACATTGTTATTGAATTTACATGGGTACCAAGTATGTTAAAATTAAATTCAGCTCAATTGTAATTAATTTAAACAAGTTGCATGACTGTTGCACACAATATATTGTATCCAAAAACATTACAATCTTATATCTTTAAACGGCCACTCAGATATTTTATATACAAAACGATATACAAAAACCAGACCGCCGGTTTCCCATATGAACGTTACGGAGTGACTGACGGCAGGCATATAGCTATAACTCTATGTCATCGACTACGGTTCCATTTTCAAACCACCGTAACAAATCTCATGTTACCGGCAAGAGGTTGAAAAAAAAGATAGCATTGAATATGTTTAATAAGTAGGGACTTAGATATTTTTTTCTCCCTTAATAATAATGTATCACTAATTTAACTAATTTAATTAATAGTATGATGTACATAGTATTTTATTTATAATACTAAATTTATTTAAAGAAGTGCACATAAAAATACAATTGAAATTAAAAAATAATTACAATTACGTCATAGTCATAACCCGCCCCTCATCGTCTCGGGTGCAAAAGTACCCATAACGCTAGCATTTCCACGCTGGATAGCGATGGAGAGCTTTTGCACCAAAAACGACTCGGAGCGGGAGTCCTCTCCTCTTTGCCTAAGTGGACGGCTTATTTCGCACACAAACTCCTTAGCGTCCTTCCCCCAACAGAACAGCCCGCCGTTTCAGCTGCCAAGGGGACGAAAATATGTTAGGCTGGTCCCAGAGGGGCATTTTTTCCGCCTCTTCATATCCGCCTGAGATTCGGCCGCCGCTCCGGCCGCGCGCGTACTTAGTGCGGCTGACATGGTTGGCAGCGAAGGTGCTGACACACGTAGCGTCCCACACCAGACACCGCTTCCTGTCCCACGGCACCAACGTCAGGCCATCAGGTCGTTTGCCATCCGAGCGGCAAAGGCCCGGCCGTTCTAGACCTGAGAGTCCTCTGGACGATATTATTCAGGGCATGGTGACGCGGGTGCCTGAACCGGGCGTACGGTTCGGAATTGGTATGATCGGATACAATCTCGTTAACGTTTCGATATTCGAAATTAGCATATAAATATTATTTTTTAATGTGGTGAAACTGGTGAATTTATTCGTTTAAATCATGTTTCTCTTGCAATGAAATAACAATTCGTATGTAATCATATAAGTAGTTATGTTATGAAATTAGTTTGTATTTCAGAGCATGCCAAATTTATAATGGTTTTTAGGGTTCCGTATCCGAAGGGTCCAAACGGAACCCTATTACTATCACTCAAGCGTCCGTTAGTTAGTTAATGGAGAAATGGCAGCCTCAGGGGCCTTTGCCAATGACAGTTGTGACAAATTTAGTTTTAGTTTTGACGTCTAGTCCGTCCGTCCGTCGTTTGTTACACAGGTTTTACAGCCATACGGTTGGAGTTACAGTGTTCAAATTTACACAGTATATAGTCTTGCTAAAATATCTTTACCCCAGCAATTTTTATCTTTTATCTGTGAATCTGTACATGACAACACCGAAGATTTGATAACCACCACCAGGTATGACAGCTTAACTTCCCGAGTTTGCAGAACTGGCGCTACTATCTTTCCGCCATCTGAATCCTTAAATGCATGTATTTTTTCTTTTTCGAACAAACCGCAATATTTGCTAACTTAATGTGTACCGAAAACGGGAAAATATAAAAAATCAATTAGAAGTTTTTCGTACAAAATTTGAAAAAATAAAAGAAAAATTTTTTTTTTCATGCATTATGAAATGTACAAATATTGATTATTTATATGTGAAGACAATATTTATGGTATGTAGACTACTATCGCTCCGCCATCTTAAAATGAATTAGGGCCGGTTCCTAGTCCTAACGGCAAAATTTGGAAACACGACATAAGTAACTAAGTATTCATCTGTGACCGTCACAGACACAAAACATTGCCATACTCAATTGTTATTTGTTTGACAGTTCATTTGCTTGGTAGAGTTAACGTAGCCAGACTTCTAAGAATCTTGTTAACCCAAAGCCGTGCAAAGTGTCCAAACTTATTTTTAAATGTTTTTAAGGCGGGCTCCCTTTTAAAATATACTCCATCGAGTGGGGTATCGTTGTTCAGAACTCATTGAGTATATAAAAACTGTATTTTTTTGTTCTAAAACATATTTAAAAACAGGAATGAGAAGCCACTAAATTCAGCTTTCTTTGCTGAATTTAGTGGCTTCTCATTCCGAATTAGCTCCGAAGAATTTTTTAACATCCCATTGACATATAAACATGAAATTTAGTGATAATGTAAATAATATGTTAATAAATCAGACTTTTTTCATTCATTTTTGCTTAATTTTTTTTCTATTAAAACCAACTTCATTTTGCGGTTGGTTCGGCACGGAACCCTAATTAATGTGCGGAGTCCGACACGCACTTGGCCAGTTTTTTAAACTTGCCTCACGCAGAACGAAAATTCCAGCCATTCTAATATTATTAAACTAGCCTTTACCCGCGGCTCGTGCATCACGTTAGAATTTCATTGCTATTCTTTTATTTCAGGCGCTTACCTACTTATCGCTCTTACATGCAAACTTCCCCTTAAGGGATGATTTTAGGGATAAAAATTGTCGCTGCTTATATTTCAGAAGAGACACAGTTTCACATCCATACTAATATTATAAACCCAAAAGTGTGTCTGTCTGTCTCTTACCTCTTCATGCTTAAACCGATGAACCGATTTAGATGAAATTAAGTACCTATGGAGATAACTTGAGTCCCGTGGACGTTTTTTTTTAAATACGTTTTTTTATATAGGATTGCAAGAGGTTAGTATAATAGTAATATGAACTTGAAAAGTCGCGGGCAAAAGCCAGGTAGAAGACTATTTTTTTATATAAATTTTCAATTGTAGTGTTAATATAAACAGTATCAAACTAGTATATTTAAACAAGAATTAGCCGTACAAAAAATAATTAGAACGGAACTGGTTTTAACGATAGTAATATTAGATAATTTATTTTGACGATGATAAGCGATGTAATATGGCGGTAATACAAGATAAGATTATTTAGATAGAAGGATTAACAGTAGGTACCCTTACCATGAGTTTGCAATGTTTGCATTACCGTACTCGCTAGCGACTGCGTAAACGATAAATGTTTGACCGCCGTTTTAATATACCTACGTATGTACCTATATGTTGTGTGGCTTTTTAAAATCTATTTTTTTAGGAGCATTGGTGCATAGTCTGCGGTGATGGCTTAACATCAGGCGGGCCGTGCGTTTGTTTGGCACCGTCCTTGTATAAAAATATTTTTTCTCAAACATGCAATGAAATATTGAGGTTATGTTCCTTATAATAGGCTGCGAAGTGTCACGTTTCGGGTGCGGCTAGACGAGAGGCCTTCAAAGGAATTTCATACAAAGTTGCAGGCCTGCAAGATGCTCTTTTTTAATTTTCATTCTGCTTTCATGTGACTCAGCATCACGGCGTTCAGCCATGAAGAAAACTATAAGCAATAATTGATTTTTAGTTCGTTAAGACATTCTGCCACTGCGATTATTAAAAAATAAAACAATTTCTCAAAAATAAGACGAGTGGAAATGAGACGGATATCATAAGACCGAATTTGAATAAGATTTGATAAACATAACCTTAAAAGTATTGAAACGTCAAAAAGTTCAATGCTTTCCCGCCGTTCATTTTTTTAACAGAATCACAAGTGTATTTTTCCACCGAAAAACGCAAATTATTTAAGACACAATAACGTAGCGTTTCCAACAGAAAAATACTAGTTGAATTGGCTGAATACGACCTGGGCCTGTACTCTGAAATTCGAAATCCGAACTTCGTATATATAGCGGCGTCACGCGAGAGTGAAAGGAACAGCATGTGCAAAGTATAGACTTCAGAGTGGATACTCTGTGCCGTCTTTTATATGCCTGTTTCTAGTTCTACTTTTAATAAAGTTTAGAAGTTGACAAATAAATAGTAATATATGTGTCAATTTAATTTTAGTCTAGTTTACTTTCAGTTTCAGTAGAACTTAAAGTTTGATTTCTTGGAGCTTTTTTAATTTATTTCATTGCATGTTTGAGAAAAGCACTGTACATTCCTCGGCGTGAAAAGGGGTTGCCAGCCTCGTAACTATCCGGCCTCGCTACGCTCGGCCGTCTATATGTACTCGGCCGGCAACCCCTTACTTCCCGCCCTCTGTAGTAATGTACTATTTCTCAAACATGCAATGAAATATTGAGGTTATGTTCCGTATAAGCAGAGGCTGCGAAGTGTCACGTTTCGGGTGCGGCTAGACGAGAGGCCTTTAAAGGAATTTCATACAAAGTTGCAGGCCTAGGCCTGCAAGATGCTCTTTTTTTAATTTTCATTCCACATTCATGTGACTCAGCATCACGTTCACGGCGTTCAGCCATGAAGAAAACAATAAGCAATAATTGTTTTCTAGTTCGTTAAGACATTCTGCTACTACGATAATTAAAAAAAAACAATTTCTCTAAAATAAGACGAACGGAAATGAGACGGACATAATAAGACCGAATTTGATAAACATAACCTTAAAAGTATTGAAACGTCAAAAAGTTCAGTGCTTTCCTGCCGTTCATTTTTCTAACAGAATCACAAGTCTATTTTTCCACCGTAAAACGCAAATTATTTAAGACACGTACAAAAACGTAGCATTTCCAACAGCAAAATACTAGTTGAATTGGCTGAATACATGAAGTAAGTATAAAGATGGAGCTGGTGATACCCACATACAAAGCTGTGTGAAAGAGATGTAAGCATAGACAATAACACACGTGGGAGTGAGAAACAATGTCATATAATATCTCATCGCGTATAAGGCAGCGATTGTTTGCCACCGGCCTATGCCAGTGCCACCAAAATGTCATCGATAAACCAGTGGCCAGCGTATAAGAAAATATGTTACCCATAATATTGAGTAAACCAGACCGGCTCGAACATTAAAAATAACAGATTAAAAATTTAATCGTGACGTGATTAGAATACTACTGTGAATTTCATTATTATAATGGCTGAATGGAAGACGTTTTAATCTAATCGTGATTTTGTTAACTTTAATGCAGGTATTAAATTAGTACACATTTATATCGTAATTGGGAGGACATCGAATGTTTTGTGTTTGCCCGCTAATATTTACTAAGAGTTTATTTTGAAGATACTCAATCATTAAAAAAGCTACTTGTCAGTAAAAATGGGGAGATTATTATTTTTGTGGTAACCCCAGAAAAAACTGTCACATTATCTCCGTCCCTGTGTGTGATTCGTTAACCCTCCTTCTATAAGATCCTCTTTCTACGACTGAATACTACCTGGGTCTGTACTCTGAAATTCGAAATCCGTACTTCGTATTATATAGTGGCGTCCCTTGCACGCGAGAGTGAAAGGGACAGCATGTGTGAAGTATAGAATTCGGAGTAGACACTCTGTGACGTCTTTTATATGCCTGTTTATGTTACTACTTTTAATAAAGTCTAGATGTCGACAAATAAATAGTAATAATGTGCCAGTTTAATTTTGGTCTAGTTTACTTTCAGTTTCAGTAGAAATTAAAGTTTGATTGCATGGACCTTTTTTAATTTATTTCATTGCATGTTTGAGAAAAACACTATACATACCTCGGCGTGAAAACGGGCTGTCAGCCTCGTAACTATCTATATGTACTCGGCTGGCAACCCCTTACTTCCTGGCCTCTGTAGAAATGTACTATTTTTCGTAGGTAGATTCAGCTCATTGTCCGAGCGAGCGTGACGCGCGAGCGAACCTTCTCCATTTCAACGTAGACAAAGATGCTTTCGATTTCGGTCCGGCGGATATCCGGGTTCTCGTATATGTGCATGACGCATTTATCAACTGATTGGACGTGAAATGTTGTCAGCAGGTTCGATAATTACCTATATCGATTTCGGTCGGTTCAGTTTTTAGGGTTCCTAAGACTACGACTCCGCTGTCCGTCCGTCTGTCCGTCTGTCCATCTGCATCAGGCTGTATCTCATGAACCGTGATAGTTAGACAGTTGCAATTTTTACAGATGATATATTTATGTTGCCGCTATTACAACAAACACTAAAAAACAGAATAAAATAAATATTTAAGGGGGCTCCCATACAACAGACATGATATTTTTGCCGTTTTTATAGATAAATTATCTAAGATAATGGTACGGAACCCTTCGTGCGCGAATCCGACTTGTACTTGGCCGGTTTTTTTCTATTCGACTATTGTATCGCGACGTGACAAAGCCATATAGTTAGAATATTTTGAAGCCAAAGATTTTTCATAAATAAGGGCTGGTGAGACGCCTATCGTGTTTAGCACCTTATCAAATGTGATGCCAATTTTCACATGCCTGTTGGGACTAGGCATATTAAGGAACCCGATAACTATGGTAACACCCTACCTAGCCATAGGTATGCCTGTACCGTATGTTTAAAGTGAATATACGACATTCATTCATAAGTAAATTTATTAGAATTATCATTACCTTTTACTAATTTGAGTTCAGAACATTAAAAGCACCTCTTTATCAATGTTCACAGGAAAGACTCCAACTTAAATGGTATCTTTAGTCATTTATACCGAGCCCTCAAAATGCGAAATACGTCCGTTTTTTTGCGTGAAAAAGGTGGTTGATTTCAATTCTTTGCGATGTAATCTAATCAGAGCCCAATTTAGACTTTTCATTTATTTTTTAGAAAGTGCCGACTCGTTTTATGAAAATTGCGCTGCGATATTTGTATAACCTAAATATTGTATCAATTTGGTCATTAAATTGATCAATTTTTCAAAATAAATTTAGCTGTTTCGACAAGATAAAACAGTAATATTTCAGTGTTGGTTTAAACGTAAGTCGCACTACTTTTTTAGGGTTCCGTAGCTAGAATGGCAAAAACGCAACCCTTAACTATAGTTTCATCATGTCTGTCTGTCTGTTTGTCTGTATGTCACAGCCGATTTACTCGAAGATTATAAGTAACTACAAAAAAATATGAAATTTGGTAGGAAGATGTATTCTATAAACCGCTACATAAAAGGTTAAAAAAACATTGTAACTTTAAATTCACCCATTTTCAACTTTTCACATTTTACAAAGAACGATTTTTCGCTCTGTGGGAAAGATATAGGGGCGAAGAGTAAAACTCGGGAATCGTTTTTAGTTTTACAAGTTGATAAACAATACTTACGGTTTTGTTAGTGATTTTTATTCGAGTTATTATTAAATTTTAGGCTATGCTAAAAAAAATTTGGCAAAATTTCGATCGTAATTTCGTTCTTAATTAAAAATGTATAGTTAAAAAAAAAATTTTAGCAATTCCATGGAATATTGAAAGGCGGAGAGAATGTTTAAAATTTTATTTGTATGAATACTAAAAAACGAACGAATGTTTCAATTGATTTTTACTCCAGTTTTAGGGTGCCGTGCCCTAAGGGTCCAAACGGAACCCTATTGCTGTCACTCACGCGTCTGTCCATCCATCGTCTGTCACAAAATTTTATTCCGAAGAATTTTTTGGCTTCCCGTTGAACTTAAAATTTGGTGATAATGTTTGTTATTACGGACATTTTACCAAAAATTACTAATATATTCATTAATCAGATTTATCCTTACTTTTTCCCATTAAAACCAACTTAATTTTGCGGTTGATTCGGAACCTTAAATGTGCGCAGACCGACACGCACTTAGCCGGTTCTTTAAATAAATTTAAAACGTATTTGCTTTTTTAAAAAAAAAAACGTGCTGCACTCCGGGAGTGCCGGCAGAAGTGATATTCAATGACATGATATAGAAAGTAAGTAACAAAGATATTCATATTCATATTCGAATAATCCATCTACATAATATATACCTTAAGAGGGGAGCTGCCATTGATGTACTTACCCCTCTGCCAAAAGCATAGGAGTAAAATCTGCCACGTTATTAAAAACTACTTCATTAGACTTAGAATCGTTCCCGGTGTATGAAGAGCTCCGTCAAAATGCCTTAATGTGCTGTTTTTTGAGTGCATAAAACGTTATATTTTATCAAATTAACACAAAGATGGATTACTATTTCAGATGCACGTATATTTTGGATTCAATTATAATTTTCTGCACAGTTAAAGTTTTGAAATCGGAAACCAAACTATGAAGATTAAATTTCTGCTACTCTACATTAATAAATATCCCCTCCCTCCAAATGCGCACTCCTAACGCTGTATTGGGCTTGGCCTATAAAGTCACAGTCAGGTTAAAAAAAAAATAGTAACTTTAAATTCACCCATTTTCAACTTTTCGCATTTTACAAAGAACGATTTTCGACGACCAAGCATCGATTACAAAGTCGATTCAAAATTATTCGTACTTTGACCATCACGCTTGACCACTATTTTGACGTGAACTGTCACCGTATTTAGGGACAATAAGAACTACTTTCCATGAGGATTTATTTGAAATATGATCTTTACGGAAATCGGTCAGTCTGGTTATCCGATATTGGACTTAGTGGAAACGCCAGTAAGTGGAAACTTCATTCTTCAAGTTTGGTGTTTTAAGTGTGCGTGCCTGATTGTTTTAGTGTATAAAAGGACCAGCTAAGTTGATCCCTCCCAACATCGTAACCACGACACTGCGAGGGGTCAACTCAGCTGGTCTTACGAACCGTCGCGAGTTTAACAATTTTCCCCCATCACAAAAAGTTCTCAGCGCCGCCAAAGAACTTTTCACTTCAAAATATGCAAATAAATAGTAACAATCAATATTTTAATTTAATAACAGTCAGTCTTAAAATTCACTTATATTAAATATCCCTAGTGTATGTTGTAAAAAAGCTGGCAATTCTATTTGAACGGACTTTTCCGGACTCTCCGTTTAAAAGTCTAAAATTGTTTTTAGGTACCTCAATTAATCTAAACAAAATTCTGAAATGAAAACAATTCATTATCTTGAAAATTACTGCAGAATAATTAAATTAATGTAATATTAATAACGGTTAAGAAATTATTTCATCGGGGCTTGTTTAAGTGAACGATCGTATTAAAATGAAATAGATTTAATTATAAGATTTATACGGGGGTTTTGACAGCAATTCCGCTTAGTTGTAATTTGAATAATTAACTGCTTACCTTAATAACACAGATAAAAAAGCATAGTTTAACAAACCAATAAAACAGTATTTTGTAAAGTATTAACTAGTCAGACTCTGATTTTTGCGTTCAGTTCAATAATTCTCGGCTCTCGTTATTTTCGCCGACATAAATTATAATTTAATATTGCTTTTCATTTTTTTTTCATTGAAGGTTTAAGTCCTGTGTTCCAACCGTATATATTTTAAAACCATTCAATTCAAAGTATATAAATAAAAATTCCCCATTAAAAATAATCCAACACTAAGTAAATTTAGACAATCGCAACAGCCATAAAAAATTGTGTATTAAATATTTTTTAATTCAAAATTAACTTAAACTTTAAAATAAATCAAATGCATAACTTGCTTTACTAGAAAAAAACCGAATAAATTTTACAAAAAAAAACTTTTTTTTTTTCAATTGGCATAGAATTTCGACTTACCTGCGATCCCGATATAGACGAACGCACGGGCGGCGCAGCGGGCGCGCGCGGCGCGAGTGCCGGTCGCACCTACACCGTGCTATCCTGTTGCTGCGCGCATGCGTCGTACAAAGTAAGCTTGAAATTCTTGAAAAGCCTCGGACCCTAGCAAGCTAGAGGTCCCGGGTTCGAATCCCGGTTAGGGCATTTATTTGTGTTATAAGCACGAATTCTTGAGTCTTTAATTTTACGGTCTAACGCTAAGTAAATATCACTTTAGACTCGTATTAACAAATCCTTTTAGTAGGTACTTTGTAAAAAAAGACAGATAATTACAAAAAATAAAACGTTAAAGAAAATTAAAATTTCGAGAAATCTGGGTCGTGAATTCTCGTGCTTCGAGAAATGAAAAAGGTCGAAAGGTCGGAAACTGTAGTCACAGATTTATTTAGTTCGTTATCTTACCTATTTATGTTAAATACTTAAGTATATCGTCGCATAGTACCCATACAAGCTTTGCTTAATTCGAAGTAGGTTGATTTGTATAAGAGTATATATAAAATGCTTAAAATATGCTTTTTTATGTATTTTTTGTTGCTGACCTACTAAAAAATGTTTATTAGATATTCAATCTTATCGTTTACATAGTAGAATAGCTTCTTGAACGATGATCGTAGGAATTGGGGTTTGTGAATTGAATAATAATTAGTTGATCAGAAAAGATAGCATCATAACATAACAAAAATGAATATCAAACGAGTTCAATACCTATGTCAGCAATACGAACTTATTTTCCGATTTTAGTTCTACCTTTTCTCTTTTTAGTGCGTAATATCTGGGCGACCGAGCCTTGCTCGGCGTTTTCCCGTGCATGAGACCTAGCTAGATCGATTGCTCGTCCCCGAAAACCCCCACATACCAAATTTCATCAAAATCGTTAGAGCCGTTTCCGAGATCCCCGAAATAAATATATAAATAAATAAATAAATATACAAGAATTGCTCGTTTAAAGATATAAGATATAAAAATACGGTTTATTTGATATTATCTATTTATCATCGATTCATTGATTTATGCTAATAGAGATAATGTTTAACGGCAGGGACACATATAAACTCATTTAAAAAATACATCTGTATCCTGTAATTTTATTTAATATAATTAATTAAAAAATAACTTCCTAAAGTAACTATTAATGACCAAAAAAATTTAATTATAAAAACGGAAGTTATGACTGTGGTTTAGTCCGAAGAAACGTTGTCGGCCTCTCCCGAAATGTCGTATTTTGTGCCTTAAGAGGAAGGGTAGGGCAAGCTCTCTCCATACAAACTTTGTGCAGGATTTACTTCGTTTGTGTTTGCATTAAAGTTATGATTTTTGGTCAGTATGCTTATTTTTCTGATAGCTATTTCGTGATGTAATTTTTTTATTATTTTTTTTTTGTTTTTTTTAAATATTTGAAAATTTTCACACCACGATCTTCGCATATCTAATATTTACAACAAAAAAATATATTATATTTATTTTGTTAGTGCCAAAACCGACGAATAAAACGTGCACAAAGTTTGTATGGGGAAGGCCTTGCCCTACCCTGCGCCTTAAATACGTTAATTGAACCTATGGTCGACGATACGGGTATAAAAGAACAGTCTCACAGTTTGTAAAGATATTTACTTCCTAAATAAGAAAAAAAGAACAAACATCAGATAAAAAAAACTTTGCCACACACTGAGAAAGGAGTTGAGGAAACTACTACGAAACTTTTAGTTCGCTACGAATCTAGCCACGAAAGTTTCCGCAAATGCGTAGCGAGGCTACGGCGTAGTACAGATTCGTAGCTTATTACTTGTAAAAACTGAACCTATATTTTATTTTCTTAGCACAGAAATATAGTATAAATAAAGTCTTATTTACACACGTATAACACTTGCATACGAGTTTCATTAGTAATGAATCATTACACTTTGGATCACGGAGGTATAAAGGCTTTAATCGCTATATAAAACCGCGATAAAAAAAGTGTATCCACTTTCGAAGCTAATGTAGCGGTAAACAGTCCTTTCCATAAGGTGAGTTCGAGGGTTGTAACCCTGACTTGTACCGTCAGTAGCTCTAGCATAAGTTTTTTCGAAACATTAACTAATTCGAACGCGTTTGCGTTTTGTCTCAAAATGTATGAAAACGTGAACAGCGCCTCTGGTGGTCACTAGTGGAAACTAAAACAGCGAGTATAAAATTTGTTACTAACCGATGAACGCGCGTATTTCAAACTCGGTGAGAGCGTTTTCATACATTTTGAGACAAAACGCAAACGCGTTCGAATTAGTTAATGTTTTGAAAAAACTTATACTAGAGCTACAGGGTTTTAACATGTTCATTGCAAAGAACCCGCGTGGCGGGTGCCCTGTTCGTCGCGTAGTCGATACCAATCGTTTAGCCGTGTGTAAAAGAAGTTGCGTAGCTTTACGAAAATCTTCCCAGTGTGTGTAAGTGTAAATGATGTACGAAATATTATATTTAATATTAACTTTTCAGTGATGACTAGAATAATATCTTGAAGAAACTGTTCTGAGCCCAATTAAGTCTAGTTTTCCTCTGTGTATAGATAGCAGTTGCTTTCAACCGCCCGCGTGGTCGTGTCGGAGGTTCCCTTCGGTGTTCTCCAACAACGCACTCTTATCGCTTTATTGAGCCCGGCCTATAAAGCTACGACTGGTTCAAAATAAGGCAGTTGCTTTCTTAATACTAGTGCCTGCGCCAAATTTTGGGATTGTTAATTTTCACTGCTCTTAAGCTTACAATCGTGATACACTCCTAAAAATTAATAATTAAACATGCTAATTCAGCACTTCACGAAATGTACCTAATCAATTATTCTTTCCCTTTGCTTGAATTGCCTAAAAGGGGTATATATGACCCGACGATTCATCGATATGCAACCAGTGTGGCACTTGTTACGCGCTTTGTTGTCACACAGCTGCTGAGCGTATTGTGCCCGTCGGTAGCAAAATTACTTTTAAGACATTTCATGTTTTTAGCAGAGGGCCTCAAAAGCAGTATGGGTATCTAGCAAAATTTCCGGCTTTGGAGTACTTAAACACTTAAATCCCTAGCTAAGTTCAGGATTCCACTTTAAATCTCAGGATTGTATTGTAGAACCTTTCGCTTCACTCAGGATTCAATATACCGCTCTTGCCGTAAATATATCATTTCGCTCTCATGAGACACAATACTATTTTACTGTTGTACTAAACTACGAAAAATATCAAACCATTTTAATACAGTGAAGTCAAGCAAAACACACCTTATGTTGAAATGCTTATTAACGCCTCCCTACGTTTGGGGTAATTAGGACGGGGGGAGGCCTGTTACGTTTATTGCGTGCTTTAATGACTAATTTTTGTTAATTATACACTCATCTTCATTAAGGATGAGCGCCGAAATCTTTAGCTACTTACTTCACAAATATGTATGCATAATTTCGCCTTATCACGGCGGGAAAAGGTGCAAAATTGAATAAAATTATGACGGTAAAAGTATTACGGAGCGATAATTTCCATTTACACGTGGCGAGTTGATATTTGGGGAGGTGAAAAATTAAGAAATAAGTATAGTACTTTTATCTCACGAGCGCGGCTGAGCCATGGTTGTGTGTTGAGCCAGACATGTACATTGTATATGTGTGCGTCAGCGTAGGAGCTATCAGTTCACGTTGTCCATGTGTTCGTATGTGTCATAACTACAACCATGGCCAACCCGCGCTCGTGAGATAATATACGGAGGTATATTTTTGATATGGCAGTTGCTATTTTAATCTAGATAATAAAATAATGTTAAAATGTTTAACCCTAAAGGACGATTCACGCTAGACCGTTCCGTGTCCGGGCCGGCCCGTTTTGTAGTACAAGAAATTGACGGCCGTCGCGCGTTCGTCGATTGTTTGTACTAGAAAACGGGCCGGCCCGGACACGGAACGGTCTAGCGTGAATCGTCCTTTATGTGACACCCTTGGGGTTGCAAACGGCTATCGGACCGTGTACTAATTTGGTACAGACGTGTTATAAAAAAAAACTGTTTCCGTGCTAATAAGACAGAGCGAGCGAGCATTACATTGAATCGCGATTTGAATATGAGGATGAGGATGTAGGGTACTCGTAAATCGTCGGTGGGAATAAAAAACTCACTATGTGTTATTTTTTATGTTTTTGTTCCTTTTAATGTCTTACGTTAACCCACAAAATAATTTTATCTACTCACATATCATAAATCCTCTAATATGCGTTCGGAAACCGTAGAAAATGACTCTCATTTCAACATTCAATGAATTTATGGCAATTTTCTTATCTGTGGCTAAGGCTACAGCAGTAATATAATTTTTAATTTTAATCTCATATATGATGTTAAAATATAAAAACGTCAAACAAAACTGTCAAAATTTAAATGTCAAAGTTGACATGTCCCTATTCTAGTATCACTGAAAATTCAAATTCAGTCGATGCGAAATGTCAGCTCGATGTTTTTTAGTATATATCGCACGAAATTTGAGCTAAAACGACATGATCACATCAGAATAGGGACTCTTTACTTTTTAAAATAACATTCAGGTATCGGTTGCCGGTTCTGATTTCGATATTTCCGCAACCGTTCAAAAAAGGTTGTATTAACACAATTATTGTATTTATTTACAACGGTTTCTGAACCCATCTTAGAGTAGTTATAATATGTGTGTAGATAAAGTAATGTATGCAACTGTACATAATTAGGCATTAATACACTCGTGTGACCTTATTATGAAACTCGCCTTCGGTTCGTTTCATAAAACACACTCGTGTTTTAATGCCCCTCATTATGTACCAGTGGCATAAACTACTATTACGATATCTTTATTGGTTTTGAAAATAACTAATTCCGCTATGTGCACGCGGACCAAACTTTGGACGAAAAAATCGTTATGTGATGTGTTTTAGCACATAGCGATATTTTGCGAATAGTTTTCCACTGCTTTCCCATCAAAGTCAGTCACAATTTGATGCACATAACGAATATTTCTAAAGTGAATTACCCGACAGTTTAAAATATAGAGTGCGGGGTGTAAGTCAATTTATTTAGTTATAACTAGTAATAAGTGCGAAATGGACACAGCGCGTTTACGTAAGTACAGAGAGGGGTGCGCGGTGTGGCGGGGGCCAATCGCTCAAGGTCATTGAGACAGTGGAGCGCCTTGAGGTTAACTGACGAAGCCTGTTGCGGATTGTTTTATTGTTGTGAGAGTATCTTATATGTGACGACGCTTGTTGCTGATTCATAGTTGTACCCACCTCACGGAGCGTAGCGGATTTCGATTTCTCAATGTGTTTCTTCCGCTTATTTTGTTAATAAATGTTTTGATTTATTACCTTATTTACTAGTTGTATAAACACACGGATCGCCGGTCTTCTAAAGAAAGCCAGAAAACTTGCGATTACAAACAGCTGCTGCAGCTGCCACAAAGCAGCCTCAAGTTTTCTAACTTTTAATAACATGGTAAACTTTGCAGTAATATATAACGGGAAACCTTGGTTAAAATTTGGAGGTACAGCTTTGTAACAAGTAACTCTAACTTATATAATTCACTGAGACAGTTGCTGCATTTTTAGGGTTCCGTACCCGAAGGGGCCAAACGGAACCCTATTGCTCTCACTCACGCGTCCGTCACAAAATTTTGTACCAAATATTTTTTAACTTCCCATTGATCTATCAACTTGAAATTTGGTGATAATGTTTATTATTAAGTATGTGTTAACAAATACTAATATAATGATTGATATATCAGTTTTTTTTTTCATCATCATCATTGGCCTTTTTCATCTATGAAAAGATGATTTAAACATATTTCCAAAATCCTTATTTTTCCTATTAAAACCCCCTTTAATTAGTGCGAAGACCGGTCACCTGGGGGCCGATTTTTTAATGTCGAACGCTCGACTTTTCACTCGACAATTCTGTCAAAACATCATAGTTTTTTGACAGATCTTGAGTGAAAAGTCGACCGTTCGACACTCAAAAATCGGCCCTCAGGCCGGTTTTTCTTTTAATAGTTCGCCAGTCACATGGCGATTCTTAGTTCTATTGCGTAACCGCCAGAGGCGCTGTACTTTTGTCCATAATAAATCGTTTACGCAGTCGCTAGCGAGGACGGTAATGCAGACATTGCTAACTCATGGTAAGGGCACAAATACAAATACATTTATATTTGCTTGAAATGTGGTACAGAAGATGTTACAGAGTTCAAGTTTCACACAATTTTTTCCAGCACCTAGCATGCAATAATAATAATTATTATGTCCCAATTTTGTATAATAATTAAAATATTCATTTATGGAATAAAAACATTGTTGTGCTAACCAATTTTTCAATGTATATTTAAATTTGTTCAACGGCAAGTCTTTTATATCATTGTGAAGTCTGTTATAAATAGAATAAGCCATACAGTAAGTATTACTAGGTACTAAATTAAATAACTTAGTCCGTTTTTTGGGTATTACCAGTTTTGCGGGAAATGTCGTATTAAAATTACATATCTCTTTAACGGTTTTGAACATCTCAGGTCGGGTTTTTACAAATAAGCATATTTCGTAAATGTACATAGAAGGCACTGTAAGCAGCTTTAGTACTCTGAATAGAGGCCTGCAGGATGTTAAAATAGACACATTACAGATGTGTCGTATGCATTGCTTTTGCGCTATTAATGCTCTATGTACATTCGTTGAGTTACCCCACAAGACTATACCGTATCTGAGTATGGAGCACACGTAGCCGTGGTAAACTTGCATAGCAATCTTTTTAGTGCTAATTTTGGTCACACGCCAGAGGACATATGCAAAGGAATTAATTTTATTACACATTTTGTCTATATGTTCCTTACATGAGCATTGGTACTGCGCTCCTGAGATAAAAGTACTCTACAGTGTCTCTGGGTGCCATGATTTTAGAAACCTATATCTTTTTTAGGGTTCCGTACCAAAAAGGTAAAAAAGGAACCCTATTGGTTTCACTTTGTCTGTCTGTCTGTCTGTCTGTCTGTCTGTCACATCGCTAAATATCTCAGGAACTACTTATCCTATCGATTTGAAATTTGGAATAGTTATAAACAAGGGTAACCCAGATACATAGAAGATGGTTTTTTAAATTATTTTATTTTATTTTCTGTGAATAATGACAGATAAAAGGGGGTTCAAAATTTTAAAGTCTGGCAACTATGTCAAGTGGGGTATCATATGAAAGGGCTTGACTTGTACATTCCAAAACCATTTTTAGTTTTTTTTTTCGTTGGGGAAATTTCGATTTACGAGGGAAAATGTAAAAAAAAATACCATTCCCCCCCCTTATCTCCGAAGTTTACGAAGAAAAAAATTTGAAATTATTACACAACATTAATATGCATGTATATTTTACAGGAAAATTATAGCCATAGCTCTATCTAGTTTTTCTTTTTTTTAATCATCAAAAAACTCTTCTATACTAAGTTTGTAATTTAATCACCTTTGTATATATTTTTGTTTTATATTTAAATTTACAAAATTACGTTGAAAATACCTTCTTTCAAATAAAAAAACAATTATTGAAATCGGTTGATGTGATAAAGAATTATCCTTGAAAAACCAACATACGTACTAAGTTATTCAGTCGCGCAAATTAGTAACACAATGCGCCGATAGATGGTGCTGTCATGTTTTTTTTTAAGATTGTTCCTGAATTAATGGGGTCGGTACGGGTACACAACTACATATTCAAGAACTGTGTACGGAACCCTCGGTGCGCGAGTCGGACTCGCACTTGACCGGTTTTTTTATTACAGGATGTGTATTTTCTTACAAATTGAATAATACAATAAATAAATAAATATTTGTGGACAATCTTACACGAATCAACTTAGTCCCAAACTTAGCAAAGCTTGTACTATGGGTACTAAGCGACGATATATACATACTTACGAGTATATAGATAAATAAATACTTAAATACATAGAAAACATCCAAGACCCAAGAACAAATATTCGTGGTCATCACACAAATAAATGCCACGGCCGGGATTCGAACCCGGGACCTCCAGCTTCGTAGGCAGGGTCACTACCAACTAAGCTAAAGCGGTCTTCGAAAATATATTCGCCACCTGACAGGCTTTTTAAAAGCTAAAGTATAATAAAAGCGACTTAGAGTGTCGTTTAGCGATTACTAATAGGAGCTCTTAGATATTTTCCTATTATACTGTACGTAATAGTTAATACGTTACATTGTCCAGTGAAGCCTTATCGGACTGAAAGCTCTTTTGTTGAGATCTTTTAACTATTGTGTTGTGATGATAAAATTATCCTTCTTTCTTTCCTACACAACTCGTAGGAAGTCCAGTCAATGAGGCAGTTTAGCACGATGTTACCACGTTTATGTTTCCTGCACACTAGACAAAAAGATGCAACAATACCTATATGGGAATTACTAGTGGTAATCAATACCTTTAGACTGTCTCGCTAAATGACTGGGTTAAGGGTCGGCTACAGAAGGCGGTACTTTTAGACACGGAGCGGAAAATCCGCAAGTCCCATTTTCTGTTGCCTCTACTCTACGTCTACAATCTGTATTCATCGATCGATCATCGATTTTGCACGTGCTTTATGGAATGTTAGTCCAAATCGACAAATTTCAATCTAAAAACGATTTCATCCCGCTTACATTCTACTATTAATATAATGTATTAAGATGTCAATCAATTCTTATTCAAACACTCTTCCAGTCAGTCGTCTATCATTCCGTTAATAGATTCGTTCCTACATTTATTAATCCTAGTTGACTAGCGTAGCGACCCAACACCGGTGTTTAGCGCAGCGTCCACCTTCCTTTTGTCCGAAGTTACAGCCGAGCCGGTGTGCCATACAAAACCAGACTAGACCTTTATAGTTGACACTATCAGACTGAAGGGTATTATTACAGACAAAGCCAGCAAGTACCAGATAGCTGTGTACCTGATGGGTAGCCGGCATATGGGATGTTGATTCGATCGTCACGGTTCGATACTATCTTCAAAGTCAAAGTCAACTTTGATTTTGATATATCGTGAGGTACAGAAGGCGGTACTCCTGGAGATGGCGCGGATTCGATGGACCAGCTAGGTTAACCCCCCCTAGTATCGTGATTACGATGTTAGGAGGGGTCAACTCAGCTGGACTTTAAACACCAAACTTAAGGAATGAAGTTTCCACTTACTGGCGTTTCCACTAAGTCCAATATCGGATAGCCAGACTGACCGATTTCCGTAAAGATCATATTTCAAATAAATCCTCATGGAAAGTACTTCTTATTGTCCCTAAACACGGTGACAGTTCACGTCAAAATAGTGGCCAAGCGTGATGGTCAAAGTACGAATAATTTTGAATCGACTTTGTAATCGATGCTTGGTTTCCGCCGATTACAATTAAAACTTTAACTGTGCAGAAAATTATAATTGAATCCAAAATACAGGTGCATGTGAAATGATAATTCATCTTTGTGTTCATTTGATAAATTATAACGTTTTATGCACTCAAAAACAGCACATTAAGGCATTTTGACGGAGCTTAACTCACACGCCGGGAATGATTCTGAGACTGAAGTATAATCGATTAATGAAGTAGTTTTTAATAACGTAGCAATTTTTTCTCCTATGCTTTTGGCAGAGGGGTAAGTATATCAATGGCGGCTCCCGTCTTAAATGCTCTAAGGTATATATGTAGATGGATTATTCGAATATGAATATGAATATCTTTGTTATTTACTTTCTTTATCATGTCATTGAGTTTTCACTTCTGCTGGCACTCCCGAGTGCAACCAGTTTTTTTTTTATTTCAAACCCCATCGCGTGTGTTGTTGTTGGATAACTTTTTTTTTAAATATTGTAAGGAGAGTTACACAAAAAAAGACGATTTGACATGGTGCCGGCCAGCACAGACAAAAAAGCAGTAGTGCTGAGACAAACTATTTCAACATTCTACAATAATTTTTTGATTTAAAAATCTGTTAGTGTGATATTAAGCGTGATTCAAAGTCATAATTTTTGACTAATGGTACTTGACCATAACAAAAATTATCACTATTTACTACGGAACCTTAACGAATGCGCAAATATCACACAATTACAAACTTTATCACCATACAAATATGACAAAATTTTGCTCCAAATATAAATGCAAATAGTTACGTGACATTTTCACCATTTGAGATCGTCAAAAACATTGAACTGGCGCAGCCAAACATCATGGCTTCATTACGAGTGAGTTAACTGATAATCACTTAAAAGATAGCCTGAGAGGAGGTTGCGAAACAATTGTGTTCATCATCACTGGCTTGCCCTTTTCCCATTTATTTGGGGTCGGCACACCGTGTCTTTTTCTTCCATACAGCTCTGTTCCCCGTCATCTCTTACATTCACATCCTTCTTATTCATATTCGGCCGATATTCGATCTACGCTTTCGTAAATGAAGAATGTCCGCTTGGTCGTTCTTAGAACGTTTGTATCAGGCGTTGAAATTAATGTGTCGAAGAGAAATCGATATTATCGGTATTACCTCTGAAACCACTTTGCTGTTTATGGTATACCTACTATCCAATATAGACTAATGCGGCTTAATATATCTAGTTGTTACGTGTATTACCTGTATTTTTAATTAACAAATAACTTCCAATTCAATTCAAAATGGAGTCTTACACCTACACATTATTTTTGATTGACTAAAGTTACATTTATATAATAATATTCATCCTATGATACGACATTTAATTAAATTCCAGACGAATACACTGTTTCTAGTTCAATAAATCTATTTGTATAAATATAAACCTTATTTTCCCGAAGGTTCACTAAGCTGGAAAATATTTACCTAATACTAGGAAATATTTAATACAAGACAGCCTAGCGTAGGTTCCGAGAAATCAGAAATAACGGGAAGAAATTCAAATATGTTCTGTTCGCTTTAGAGTCCTTGGTATAGGTAGTTCCATGAGAGTTCAGGTGAATCACAAAACTACTTGAAGTATTGATTGCAAAAAAAGTGAATAAATAAAATGGGCGAGTAAATATAAATACACTCAAGAGCAAAAATAATGGGTACATTTTCTATGGAAATTCAATACAACGTGTACCTATAGTGCGCTATGTATGAGATTCGCACTATAATTCGAAATCGAGTTGTTATTTTTAATATAGGTAACGAAAAAAATTATAATGAAAATTATACAAGTTTGTTAAATAGTCTGCTGCCATCTTTAATTTTTAAATAATATTTTTCTTATTTTGATTAGTGGTGTCAGTACCAATCGATTGATACCCGTATGAATAAAATGGCAGCTGCCGTTTTGTAACAAATCACTTTCATATTGGACCCAAGTATCACAGGGTAAAGTGTCTTGCATTCTGCATAAGTGTTGTCGCCCGGGTAATTTTGGGTGGCAACACCATCACTTGGTGGCGCTGGCAACACTGACTGAACCAATCCAGTCTTTCCGGTGACGTCACAAAGTCGAGTTCATAAATAGCCGGTCACCTTCCACGGAGCTCTCTCTTGCCAAGCAGCCGTGAAGGTGACAAGAAGTGGATAAAGTGTCAACCTAAGTATCGTACTTGTATTTATTAGGTATCGTTATTAATTATGATTGTAAATATTAACAATCATAATTAATAATGCAGATCAGCTTTGTAAGTAACTTTGCCGTAACTGACTAAGATTATTATCAGATTAGCTATCGAGGAGTGTACCTGTATTATTCGCATGTAATATGTGCAACATCTAATATAATATCATCTGTATTGTGTGAAATTGTAGCCTCAAAGATTATTATGGTGGGAATAATAAAGTGTTCGTAACATTAACCTGTTTGTTTCTATCATCAGAAGTGCTCGAAAACACGTTCACATCAGGCCACGTGGTCGCAAGCGCAAGAGAACGAGGCTACGAGCAAGAGTGACATCTACTTCATCACCGACATCGCCACAATCACGATCCGCGAGCAGTGACATCAGCAGGGATCGGAGGTGGAGAAGTGGGAAGTAAAATAGACGTAAACAACCGTAAACTGTGAGTTAAAATGTTATATTAAGTACCGCCAGTGATTACTGACTTTGAAAGTCTTGTTGATAATATTGATTAGGGTTAACGTGGTTGATGCTAATTCATGTGCTTTGGATGAGCTGATAACAGGATGAAATCAGGTTTTGCAATAATTACGGAATACCGTCAAAATGTGCTTAGATTTCTTTTTACTAAACAATGAAACGAATTGGACCAAGTGGGAATGGATCCGATTGCGTGATGTTTACGTTGTCACATTTTAACATTTCAAGTTGACCAGAATTGTGTTTGTCTATATAGGAACGTTAATAAAGTGGCTAATTGAGGACTTGTAGGAATTTTCTAGTCCTTTCTCGAACAAGAGGGTAGAATAGATAAACTTCAGTTGCCTTATTTCGATAATTGTTGAAACAGTTGACTGTGACGAATAAGCATTTTTTTTTGCATGGTAATGTGAATACAGTATAATTATGATAGATAAACAGCGTATTAAAGAAACCAAGTGTCCGACAGTCTAACGCGGCTACTTTAGCAATGATAGGCTACTTGTGAATTTGTAAAAACCATCTGAGACATAGAATAGTGTCTTAAAATAAAAATAAAAATATGTGTTACATAAGGATCTTGTCTAGTCAAAATCGCAGTCAGTTACATGACTTGATGAATTTCACTCGGTAGAAAAAAAAACGCGAAGTTACCCCTTTTTGGAATGTATTTTCGGTGCTACGGCTATATTACTGATATTGAACATTAAATTTTGTACTCTATTAAGTTAAGATCCTAAATAGTTATAGACAATTTCGCTGACTTTGATAAAATGATTAGCTTAATGACTATAGCTAAATATTTACGAAACCACGCGCAGAGCTTGCGTAGAGAGCGGGATGGTAAATTGTATACTCACGCGAGTTAGAGCGGGACATTTGCGTTGGGGATACCTCCCCTTAAAACCGAACCGATCCGTGCGCAGCAACGTATCTACACACCTACTTCCAACGTTATTTTGTTGTAGTGAGAGCGGTCACAAAAGAAACCTTTTATACATAAACGTTGCAATTCAATTAGCAAAAATGGCCACCTAGAAGCGTTTGTAAATCGGATCATAAAACATGTTGCTGCATGATTTGTTGTTGCCCCCGACGAGGCTGGCGTTGCGGATTATAATATTAGTATTTGAATCATATCAACAATTAGATTTGCAATCACGAACATGAACAAGTTGTAAATAAATTGATACGTCCCTTAATTGATACCACTGAGCCCAAATGCAGCTAGTGGATGTCTTGAGTAGAAACCAGATTTGTGACAACAAAGTCAATGTCGAATCTGTGATGTTCAATATCGAGGGTGATTGGTTGCTATCAGTAAATCAGTTCAGTTGCGAGATCCCAGTATAATTAGTATTCGTGAAATTGTGTTGTCAGGCGAGGCCGAAGCGAACAAACGTATGTGACATTGTTCCTATAATTGACTCAAGTAGTACTTATAAGGTTAAATGAAACGGTTTTGTGATTTAAACTGATAATTACTTACTGTGAATCTTGTATTTGATCTAGAGCAGTGGGCATCCGTAGTGAGCGCCACTGTTTACTTATTTGGGTATGTGGGAGCGAGTTGGCCGGCGATGGGATAACGAACTCCACCCAAATGAAATAAATTTCGTCCGAGGAATGTAGTGTAGGTACTTAAAGTGGTTGAAAGAGTAGAGCAGTGGGCATCCGTAGTGAGCGTCACTGTTTACTTATTTGGGTATGTGGGAGCGAGTTGGCCGGCGATGGGATAACGAACTCCACCCAAATGAAACGCTTTATGTACTTGCATTGCATAAATTTCATCCGAGGAATGTAGTGTAGGTACTTAAAGTGGTTGAAAGAGTAGAGCAGTGGGCATCCGTAGTGAGCGCCACTGTTTACTTATTTGGGTATGTGGGAGCGAGTTGGCCGGCGATGGGATAACGAACTCCACCCAAATGAAACGCTTTATGTACTTGCATTGCATAAATTTCGTCCGAGGAATGTAGTGTAGGTACTTAAAGTGGTTGAAAGAGTAGAGCAGTGGGCATCCGTAGTGAGCGCCACTGTTTACTTATTTGGGTATGTGGGAGCGAGTTGGCCGGCGATGGGATAACGAACTCCACCCAAATGAAACGCTTTATGTACTTGCATTTTATTTGTAAATGTGCCATAGGTAATTTAGCTGTAGACAAGACCATAGAAAGATTACGCACCAGCAACGACACGACATTTAAAAAAGATACAGAATTGTAGAAATGGCGGGCTGAATGCCTAATGGTAGTGCATGCATCATAGCTCTTTACGAACTTGTGTAATGACCGTAATATCAGGCGACATGTTATCGCGATAGCAGTACCTAGATCGAATATGCAGGTCATATGACAGTTTTAAAAGCTTTGCGTAGCTTAGGGTGGATATTGCATGAGACTAGAATTCATCAGGGTATTAATAATTAGAGAAATAAACCAACCACTGTCGCAGTATTGAATGAAGTCTTCTATAGGTAAAAAAAAAATCCCGTTTACAATGATGGAATCAATCACTGACGATAATACGAAACACTTGGTTGTGTTACCTACTTGAGGCAACGGGTAGATGCCAAAATAAAAAGGACTGCTGATAATATAGTAATAACCGGATGTTGTCAGGAGAAATCAAGATAATTGTACATATTTCTCATATTTATTTGTATATCATGCAGTTACATATTTATAATTTTCCATATGTTATTTTAAGGTGGGATACATAAAAACTTGTTGTATGAATAGCAGTGGCAATTGTGCTGGCCTAATGTTTACGCTTCGAACATGTACATTGTATGTATAAGGAATGTGAACATGTAGCAGAAATCCGAGGGTGAACACTGCTGCATGGGGTTAAGGCGATACACAACTATGTGATCGAATAACATCACAAAGTTCAAGCCGATACACGCCCGATTCCTGGTACCGATTACGTACAAATAACTGTTAAAGGTCGTAAGCATAAGAGTATATGCCAACACAAGTGTATACCATTAAACAGATATTTGAAAGATATTTTTGTCATGTTCGCAGCTCCAACATCAGCCCATGACGGGAGTCGAGGACGACCCCGTTAGCAGGACGGCCGGATGTTGTCGCCCGGGTAATTTTGGGTGGCAACACCATCACTTGGTGGCGCTGGCAACACTGACTGAACCAATCCAGTCTTTCCGGTGACGTCACAAAGTCGAGTTCATAAATAGCCGGTCACCTTCCACGGAGCTCTCTCTTGCCAAGCAGCCGTGAAGGTGACAAGAAGTGGATAAAGTGTCAACCTAAGTATCGTACTTGTATTTATTAGGTATCGTTATTAATTATGATTGTAAATATTAACAATCATAATTAATAATGCAGATCAGCTTTGTAAGTAACTTTGCCGTAACTGACTAAGATTATTATCAGATTAGCTATCGAGGAGTGTACCTGTATTATTCGCATGTAATATGTGCAACATCTAATATAATATCATCTGTATTGTGTGAAATTGTAGCCTCAAAGATTATTATGGTGGGAATAATAAAGTGTTCGTAACATTAACCTGTTTGTTTCTATCATAAGATACAGTTTAATTTTGTAAGCCTTTGAACTAACAGGCTTTTAACAAGAAACGCAATGTTAGAATGCTTTTTTCTCATGAACTATTAGATTTATCAATAAAGTGCAGAAGCAAAGTTATAGATAATTTTATGCTAAACATATTTCTAATACAAAGTTTTTGTGTAGCACTAAGCATTATTGAGTAAAAAAAACCAGTACAGTTAAAAAACTCATTTTGCACAGTCATATATGGAAGATTTCTAGTATGTAAAAAAGATACCCACAAAGAACTAAAAAAATCAAACTTCGCTATTATGATTTATGACCCTCCCATACATTGATATAGTAGAACTTCTCTACTAGTACTACATTACGATTACTAAAAGCTTCCCACTGATAGGTGATTTAATTCAATTTACATTGTTAATTCAAATTTTAGTCAACATTAAAGTTACTTATATATTATGAAACTTATTGTCGATACCTACATTTTTTTTCAAAATGGCGAAGCCTTAATTGGGTTTGAAAAACTGTACCGGGAATCCCAAACGCTAAAAATAAATATATATTTTTTATTACTGCAATTGAAAATGCAGTTCGATTCCTGCTGGCAACTTTTCGGAAACCGGTGAATGCAGTTCTAATTATTTTAAAAAATGAAACGAAGTCTTTCACTAAACCTTATCTTCAATTATTCAAAATACAAACCCTCCATATATCCATATATGATGAAGATACCGATACATACCAAAAGAAGGTCTAACGATAAAATACTAGCCTAAATATTATTCTGGCTATAGTAAATGTATTCTCGATACGGAAGCCAAAGCACTGAATACCGGATTATCCAGTGAACGCAGTGAGTGCTGGCGAATATCCAGTCACTGAAAAGCAGTGAATACCGCTAATTATTATCTGACTTTAACGGATATTGGACACCGTATAATGCCACAGAAACTTCACAACACAGGAGTTAGACTAGTGTTTAGTCGTTATATTTGGAATGTTAGTTATCCTTCCGAACGAATACGGGATTCATACTTTCACGGCCAGACTTATCTACTGGAGCTTATAAAGAGATCCCTTACAGGGATAACTTCGCCTTTGTATATGTAAATATGTGTATAATCTGTTTTTTCTGTATTTTGTTTTTCTTTGACTTGTGTACAATTAAGTATTTACATACATATACCTATACTTATATCTTGAATATGAATATCTCTCAGAAGCCGATGTAGTGACTACCTATAGCGATAACCCGCATAGAGAGCGCTAGCGGGTTCTCCAGCATATGTACCCTTACCATGAGTTTCCAATGTTTGCATTACCGTATTCGCTAGCGACTGCGTAAACGATTTAGTATGGACAAAAGTACAGCGCCTCTGGCGGTTACGCAATAGAACTAAGAATCGCCATACTAAATCGTTTACGCAGTCGCTAGCGAGTACGGTAATGCAAACATTGTAAACTCATGGTAAGGGTACTGAGAAAAGTTACGCAGACTCGCTAGGCGGGATGATGGCAGTGATTGTGTTAAATAAGTTACGTTACCAACAAAGAAATAAAATTAAACGGGTAATCCAGAAGATCCATTCAGTCGGGCTTTAAAAAGGTACTTAAGTTAAAATAACTCAGAAATACAGTTTCTGAGAGGGATTGCCAACCAAACCTTAACATTTTGAGTTCAAACATTTTATAATATACAAGACCTCATGTGATGTTTATCACTTCAGTTAACCGTAATAATGTCTTCTACCATTTTAAATGGGGAACTTGACTTAATCGCGTACAATTATAACTAATTTACCTTTTTTTAACGTTTTGCCCGACGTTTCGAATGTATCACAACATCCGTGGTCGCGAGGTGACCAGCTATATATTTAAAAAAATAAAGTAATGCCGATGCAAGTCGGTGGAAATCTTGTTATGAGGACACCCCTCCGGTACTATTGGCTAAAATATAACCGACTTGGTTTAACATTACATAATTATCATTACTTTTTTGTTGTAGAAGAACAGTGTTGCGAGACTTGCATCTTTTTACATGTAATGTTTTTGATGGGATCTCATCTCTTTTTGTAGGCAGTCCTTCTTTTTTCTTTTCAGGTACGACTTCTTGTAACGAACATTCAAACTGTTAAAAGTAACTTTGTAATCACATGTATTTTGTATAGGAATACAAACTTACTTATGTCACTGATCAATACGTGATTGAGATTGAAATATTTTTGATTTTCTAGCAATTATTAGGCTAAAAACTGACTTTGTTTAAAATTTGGAGCTTGTGGGTATGCTAGAAGTACCTTAGACTTTTGATGATCTGTCACTATGTCAGTGACAAAACTAAGGAACTTTGAGGGGCAATAGTTCTTAAAATAAAAGTTCAAATTGAATGTTATTGAGAATATATCTCACCCATATTATGCCCAATATTTTCCTGAAAATTCAGGGTCCTAGCTTTAGCTAGAACAAAATTACAGGATGTTGAAAATGGCTTGAATGGCTTCGAGAAAAAGATGGTACGGTCGTGCACCTTTTTTGCTCGACTTGGCGGGGGCTCTGCCGTGCCCCCAGATAACTTTCTTATGGCTATGGTTTTCTGCAAGACGGAGGTACATTCACTAATTGGGCTGCTCCAATTTCGAGCAAAAGATTACATTTTGTTGTCTCTTGCCTTCAGATGCCCCTTTTGCGTGTCGATGCGAATCGAACCCTAGCACAGCCAAACTTCTGCACTACAACCACTTCTGTGACTCGCTGTCTCTCACGGTACGTTAGCTTGGTTCAGCCATGTTATTCCCCGGATTACAGAGCGTTGACAAACGTCAATGAATCTATTGGACTTATTAAACGAGAGATAGTACCTAACATGGAGCGCTCGTGGCCCAGCGGTGCATGTGTACCGCTTGCGGTATCTAAGGTTAAGCAACGTGGGCAGCGGTCAGGACTTGGATGGGTGACCGCTTTGAGTGGTTACTAACTGAGCGCTCCCGTGCTTTGGAAGGCACGTTAAGCCGTTGATCCCGGTTGCTGTCTATGGCAGCAGTCGTTAAGCCAAGTTGGAGGCCTTCGGGCGGCTTGAGAACTTCTAACAGTCAAGTTGCCCACTCACTTGACAAAGCCTAATCCCAATAAGGTCTAGTTTCCCCTCGGGGTTGGAAGGTCAGATGGCAGTCGCTTTCGTAAAAACTAGTGCCTACGTCAAATCTTGGAATTAGGTAGCGGACCCCAGGCATCCTTCAGGATGCAACTGTACTGGGATAACGCTAGGAGGATGATGGATGAGTACCTAACATGGCTCATCATCATAGGTGGGTGATTGTCATCGTTAATAAATTGATGTCCACACCGGCCTGAAAGCTGAGTGAAAATTAAGGAAATCAGTGCAATTTAAACTTATTGTTGACTTCAGTTTACTCCATAACTTTAAATATAGTTAAAGTCAAAAATAATCATTCAAGAGTCATTACCAATCCGGGCCAGGTGTGGGCAAAGAAAAAAACCGGTCAAGTGCGAGTCTGACTCGCGCACCGAGGGTTCCGTACACAGTTCTTGTATATGTAGTTGTGTACCCGTCCCGACCCCATTAATTCAGGAACAATCTTAAAAAAACATGACAGCACCATCTATCGGCGCATTGTGTTACTAATTTGCGCGACTGAATAACTTAGTACGTATGTTGGTTTTTTAAGGATAATTCTTTATCACATCAACCGATTTCAATAATTGTTTTTTTATATGAAAGAAGGTATTTTCAACGTAATTTTGTAAATTTAAATATAAAACAAAAATATATACCAAGGTGATTAAATTACAAACTTAGTATAGAAGAGTTTTTTGATGATTAAAAAAAAGAAAAACTAGATACGGCTATGGCTATATTTTTCCTGTAAAATATACATGCATATTAATGTTGTGTAATAATTTCAAATTTTTTTCTTCGTAAACTTCGGAGATAAGGGGGGGGGAATGGTATTTTTTTTTACATTTTCCCTCGTAAATCGAAATTTCCCCAACGAAAAAAAAAACTAAAAATTGTTTCAGAATGTACAAGTCAAGCCCTTTCATATGATACCCCACTTGACATAGTTGCCAGACTTTAAAATTTTGAACCCCCTTTTATCTGTCATTATTCACAGAAAATAAAATAAAATAATTTAAAAAACCATCTTCTATGTATCTGGGTTACCCTTGTTTATAACTATTCCAAATTTCAAATCGATAGGATAAGTAGTTCCTGAGATATTTAGCGATGTGACAGACAGACAGACAGACAGACAGACAGACAGACAGACAGACAGACAAAGTGAAACCAATAGGGTTCCTTTTTTACCTTTTTGGTACGGAACCCTAATGATACATTTCGGAATGAGAATCACCCAGGCCTCAATTAATTATTTGATACACAGAACAAATTAACCGTGATCTCGTACGCAGCCTAAGGCGGGAATTGAATCCGCGCTTTTCGCCAGGTCACTCTCTAACCGCGCACTAACTATCGCTTTATTGGGCCCGGCCTATAAAGCCGAATCCGAATTTCTGATTTACCGCACCAGCGCTTTTACCTTTAGGCTACCCAGACCACTACGTCATCACAGCGAATCTTTGCCGCCACTACTAGAGACCCCTCTGTATTTTTCTCAAAAGCTCAGACTCACAGCCTTTGGCTAAAAAAAACAGAATTGGTACCTCGTCTGTTCGCGAGGCACCAGTGGCGGCGCGTCAGAAATATTCTTAGGGAAGCCGGAAATTATTTGCCGTTCTTATTCTTCATGAGCCATAGTAAAAGAATTGGACTGGCTGAAAATTAGACAAGCCGATGGGAATCGAGTTCTATAGACGAGGCACTGCGAGGCACAACGCCTTTCGTAACTACGTAAGCAAAATTACCTGCACCACAAATGTAGATGCAAATGTCATTACCGTATTCAATCCGGTAAGGTAAGGGAATGGTTGTGGAATTCGGGGCCGAGCTCACTTTCTCCCGTAGTAGCTCAGTGGCTAGAACGACTCGTATACCCCTGTAAGAAATGATTTTGAAGTCTCCATGAGTGACTACTTTTCATGTTGACTGTACTATGTGAAACTACTACGCTACTGTGAAAAAATATATTGTGAAAATGATGAATGATCTAAGATCTAAAAAAATCGCTCTTTAGCGATAAGACAGCCTATTATTTGCTTCTACTTTGTAAAGAGTATTTTTTCTATTGTATTGATCTAACTAAACATTTTATATTCGAAGTATTGCAAATAATTGCCATTTTGTGTTCGTAACAAAATATAATATAAATATCTAGAGCAAAAACTCACTAATATAAAAAATAACAGGTGTACCAATATTCCTAGTCTCGACAACGATAACTCCTGGTAAAACGACATGTGCCTCTAAAACACTTTTGAAGTCGCTGGGACGTAAATTGGAAATGCTCAAGTGTACCGTACACAATTTTCACAGGTAAAATGATTTCGCAACAGTTTACTAAACTAGTTTACTAACATTTCCTTTCAAAATGTTTTTTAGACGTTTCCTTGCTGTGAGTAGAAGCGGAACACATGGTTTTATTTTGTTGCCAACGATTTTGTTGCGAAGCCCAAAAGAGTAATGTGTTTGACGTGTATGTATGTCAGTTTCAATGTTCCCTCGTAACTAATCAACGGCTCAACCGAATTTAATAACATGATTTATCATTAGTTTTCGCTCACATTTGACATCGCATTTGAGATGGGTTTGAATATAATACAACATTTTCCATTCGTTCAATACGAATTCGAAACCAAACAATCAAAGAAACATCGCATACAGTACATTTACATCATTTTCAAGTTCTATCTGGCTGCTGCACACTTAAAATTAAACTTTATTGAAATACAATCACGACAAAAACTCCCTTGACACATTTAAAGGGAAATAAGATTACATTGCCGTCTGAAATATGACGTTAGCGCATGCTGGATTTTAAGTTTAATTTTGCTTGTGGAAGCCAGTATAATATTTTGCATTCTTGAATTGAATCAGGAAGATGTTCTTTTTACAAAGGATGAAAACTGATGCTTAGGATGTTATAACAATAGTATTGTGGACCGAGAGCGTGTGCGAGAGACAATAGAGTATTTTATACAACTATTGTATAAGAAAGATCCAAAAAGGTGGGTGGTGTGGGGGCTCACATTGCAATTAAAGACACCACGAGCCACAGCGGTGCATGTTCTCGTATAGCATATTTTTTCTACGAATCGTTTCAAATAAATATTAATTATTTTTTAGAATTTTCATGCTCCATATTTACCTTTAGTAATTACGCAACTTACCTAACCGAAAAGTAAGTTACGTAATTTCCTCGGAAATTACGTAAGTTGCTTTTCGGTTTTTTAAAAGAATCAACGTACCTATTTCCGTGGGAAATCAAAAATATGACACTTTGTTCATGGTTTTTTTGCTGGACATGGCATCTGACCGAAACTGATTTCGAATCCGGGATCCGGTGTTTCTGGGGCATGTATGTCCGATGAAACTGTAGTTTCAAAAGATTTCTGTACTAGCTCCTGGCTTCTCTGGTACTTTTACTTGGGAATAATTGGAAAGAAAGCTAATATTGTTGCACTTTGTTACGGCCGGGTTCAACTTGAGCTATTTCGCTCAGAAAATTAGATACAAATACTGTTTATTGCACTGCGAGGGTTCGTGACGCAGCGGCGCCCGCAGCGTGCAGTATAGTACTTTTATCTCACGAGTGCGGGCTGGCCGTATAGTTATAGTTGTGACACGTACGAAAACATAGACAACGTGAACTCATAGTTCCTACGCTGACGCACTCATGAACAATGTGCATGTATAGCTTAACACACAACCAATGGCTCACCCGCGCTCAAACAAAAATTTTTGCACCCCCCTTCAGCTCTATGGGAGCCCCAATTAAATATTATTAAAAATATTTTTTGACAATTGGTGTGGTTTTGGGTCAACAAGATGCTTATACTGTGAAAATTTGAAGCCTGTAGCTCCAACCGTTTGGCTGTGAAACCTGTAAAACAGACGACGGACGGACATTTGACTCACAACAATAGGGTTCCCCTTGGAGCTTTCGGGTAACGAACCCTAAAAATGAATTCCTGATGTCTATTTTACACGAAAACGATACCCCGCAAGCTATAGTAGCCTTAACTGATCAGTGAGAAAGAAACGAAAAAAAGGTGTGATTGGTCCAATTCACCCCGTTCTCCCCGCGCACAGGGGACGAATCTAACTAATCTCCACATCTGAAAATAATCACTGCGGAACACTTTATCTATGGTACAAATTTCTTGCTTGTAACCCGATGCGCACAAAAATGTTAGTAATCTGCCCTCTAGCACCTTTTCAGCAGTACTGACCCTAATTCATGCTTGTATATTTTCAAAACTATAGGTCCTATCAAAATATATCCAAAGAATGACTTGTAGATAATTTTATAAGGAACATTTTTTCCATTGACGGTTTTCTCCTAGCTTCAGCCGTTTTCAATAAAATAAAATAAAAGTGTAATTCGGCACACAAAAGTGGGGGGGAGGGGGGCACAAAAAAGGTCTGTCAGCGTGTTTCCCTAAAATTTTTGAAACACAAAAATTTAAGCTACATGCATGCCAAGTTTCGTGCTTTCTTCCAGATGTGACCGTACTTCGAGCTAACAAGCCGTACTAACAAGCAACGCGCGTATTTTTCTGAAGCGGCGTCAGCATTCGCGGTACCCATCTCGCACTGACTTTTGACATATTAAGATTGTCATGGATTATATTGTGTATAGTACCAATAGAAAGCTTGGTTATTTGAGCTATTGCTGTCACCTTCACTCGAGCATCTTCCAATATAATTTTCTCCACTTTTTTTATATTTTCTTGTGAAGAAGCTTCGACGGGCCGACCAGGTCTGGGGTCGTCTTCGATACTCTCTCTCCCACACTTAAATTCCCTTGACCACTTTTGAATTGTTGATAAAGAAGGAGCAGACTCTCGGTAAACATAATCCATTTCTTCTTTTATAGCTTTTTGATTTTTTCCTTGTTTGGTCAAGAATTTTATTACCGCTCGGTGCTCTAATTTAATTAACATTGAAAAATCGCTCATTGTGATCACGTTTGTTCGGCAGTTGCAGAAAAACAAAAGAACATCGCCGTTTGAATTTTACCTTTTTTTTATGTTAATGAATGACACTTACCGGCCAGTATTAAAAAGTTTACTAAAAAGGTTTAAAAGATATCAATACCGAGAATTTATTGAACGCCCCTCGTAATTTTTTATCATGAAATAAAGAATCTAATCTAACCTTATCTAATACAATAGTGAATCGGTCCGACTTAAGCACCTGACACCATAAGGTCCCTTGTCAACATGCACTATCGCATATATGTTACCGTAAAATTGAAAAAAACATTAGGATAAATCTATCAAGCGCGGTTTGAAACTGTCAAAAGATTGTTATCTACCGAAAAATTAAATTGCAAAGCAAAAACCGTTAGGTTAGGTCGCTAAACTGTGTTAAATTCGCGGAGCTCCGGACTAATTAATTTTGGTTTAAAAAAACGCCTGGAATTTCTTCAGAGATAAAATACCTTACTCAAACGAATTTAAAAGGTAGCAAAATCTATAATGCTTAATGAATATAAATAAGTATATTGTATAGTGCCTGCTGGTCCGTGGCACATCACATGTAATTAAAAGGACTCATGTCTATACTATAGCCTCGTAAGGCCCACCATACAACAAAAAGAAACAAAGGAATTTGAGTCAATTTTCTCTATCAATAGGGTTCAAACTATTTTTTCGAAAATCGAAAGTAACAAATGAAAATGCATCTCTGTTCGAATTGCAAATAATTTAAATTCCATTGAAAGTACTATGTCTTAAATTTAGTACGCGGGGCCTTACGAGGTTAGTTTACTCGGGATAGTAAGTCTTAATATGTTAGGCATGTACCCTGCATAACAGCAAACTTATGTCACATTCCTATATAGATGTTACTTGATTGTGCACATGAACTTACCATCCTTAGAACAAATTCTACTAGCGATTATTTAACCTATTTCTGAAGCACTATAGCCTAGAATGGCATGAAATCACACATCAATGGTACAATCACTTAGCCACGGTTATATGTCTTATCACTAAAGTTTTAAAGCCTAGAATAGCGTCAATGTAGCTACAGTTTTGTCTATTTGGATTTATAACCTTTCTTGCGCATGCGACCTCTTGTTGTTATGGTAATGATAGTGCATTGTGGCGAGTTTCCGGGTGTTTTGACATTGTAAACAGCCGTGTAGTGTGCCTTTTTGATTTAGTTTTAGAAGAAGATCTTATCATAGAATAGCGGGTGATTAGGGAATTCTTATTTTCCGTTGTACCCAAAGGTGTATCTGAAGATAACTGTGACACGTATTAGTGTAGTGTTAAGAAGACCTGGAGATACAGTCCTCTAATGCTGGGCAAGCATCAAACCCGGTCTTCTCAAGGACGGAGCGACAGACAAGGTTTGTGACAGGTTCTGTTTGTAAGAAAACGACTCTGGTAATGCCTACCTACATTGGGGATTTAGCTTATTACCTATGTAACTTCGTGCACATAAATACAGCCTCAACTTCGCTTCGTCCGACAATATATCTCCACGGGTTGTAGTCCCGGCCTCTGCAATACTGCAATTTTACATATAATAATATAAAGAGAACGATATTAATTTCTTAATCGATTTGTTATTCATTTCTTAATATAGTCATTATATATTCTGTTCAAAAGAACCTAGGAAGTAGCAGTTAAATTACCTAGTAATTTACTCTTGCTAAATAAACTAGAAGGTAGTTTCCTCAACTGTAATGTTCAATACAATACAAGGGCCGAACACGCTTTGATAGCGAAATATAGCTTTATTACGACTTCTATACTTAAGAGGAAATAGAAAAGAGTTCCATGTTTTGTCTCTATCGCCAGCCGAGCATTTTTTCATGGTCTGGTTATAGCCAGGAGGCAAAGGCACACTTCCATAAACAATACATCGGACATGCATAACTAGCAAACCGGTAAAATTTCGTAGTATACATTTAATAAGAACGCACGTGCCTGCTTTCGAGTTGCGGGCGTTTATAGGCTGCAGTGTCCACTTACCATCAGGTGGACCGTTAGTTTGTTTGCCACATCATCATATACTTCAAAAGTACGCTTTTGTAACACTAGTGCCTACGCCAAATTTTGAGATTAAGCGGACCCTTCCTTAGGCCAGAACCGTGAAAACGCTAGATACTCGCAGATATTATAAATACGAAAGTTTGTCCAATTTAGATTAAATTTGGTCATGGAAATACTTTGAGTCTCGGGGAACGACATAGCTATAGCTTTTTACCTCGGAAATCACCCCTGAGCCCTATTGTTTGCGATTGTAACGAGTGGGCAACCTTCGTACCCTGTACAATAGGCTAACATTTTCCCGCAAGCATATCGTCCTATTACTGCAAATACCGGTTAAGTGAGTTTAAGTCGAAAATTAGTTTTTTAGACCATTAGAATTAATTTTTCAAGCTCTACAAACTGGTAAAACCCATTTTTTGATACGACCCTTCGTTCCGAAGATAGCTTATAGCATAAACCGGCTTAATGATGATTTTTTAGCATTATGTACTGGAAGAATGACATATGTCTATGATAACACAAAGATTTATAATTTCTCCTCCAAGTAAAAACTGCTATCGCGTGTTAACGTATTTTTGCATACTTATTTAATGAAATTGTATTATTTTTTTGTTCTGAAAGTAAGTACTAAGTATACTTATTTGGTATTTGCGTAGAAGATTATCTAGTAAAATTATTTACTTTAAGTCAAGCTAAATATATTAAACATGTTTATAGTGTTTTTCCTGAAAATCGTCTTATTCGTCAAACTGCAATATTGTACAGCCAAAAACCTATATATAGACTTACTAGGTTTTGTATGAAACTATATTCCAGTTTTAACGAGTAGCTGTACAGGTAGAACCATCAAAGTGCGTTTACCAGAGGTTTTTGTATGAAACTTTATTCCAGTCTTACCGTGTATCTGTACAGGCAAAACCAGCTAAGTGCGCTTATCTGCTTCACACTGTAGCTAACTTCACTCAGTTGCGACTGACGCGCGAATACAACGGTTGAGTTTTGCAATTTGGTATTTGATTAATTGTTTACCAGCTCAAATTAATGCTAATGTGTGTTCTAAAATGAGTGCTAGGAGCAGAAGACTGGTTAGAATGGCCACGGGGAAGGATGCAGTAAGTACTACAGATTTTAATAAAGAATGCACTTGAATAGTTCTGCAAAGGGAGTAGATACATTTATTTCGGGTATTTGAGTAGGTAGATTAATATAAGGTCGAAAGGTCATAACGCGATCGCTCCGTGCCGGCCGGTTCAAAATGTAAGTACTTACCTAACTAGAGATTTTAACAAAAAATATGCTAGAACAGTTCTGCATAGAGAGTAGATACTTTTATTTCGGGTAATTGAGTAGATAGATTAATACAAGGTCAAAAGGTAATAACGCGAACGCCCCGTGCCGTAGTAAACAAGCTCTAGCTCCATGCCGGCCGGTTGAAAGTGTAAGTTAGTTCACAGTGTCTGAGTCATCATCATCATCATCATATCAGCCGAAAGACGTCCACTGCTGGACATAGGCCTCCCCCAAAGAGTGCCACAATGACCGGTCTTGCGCCACCCGTATCCAGCGGACTCCCGCGACCTTTAGGTAGGTTTAGAGGAGGTCATCAGACCACCTTGTGGGGGGTCTACGGTCTACCCACGCTGCGCCTTCGTGGTCGCCACTCGAGAACCTTTCGGCCCCAACGGGCATCGGTTTTTCTTCATTGGTTCTACGGCAAGTCGACATCCAACGTGCCTATTTTGCGTGAAAAAGGGGTAGCACTACACTAACCACCCTAGTTCCTGTATGAAACCTATTAGTGTCTTTATATTGTTTACTGCTTCCTGCAGTGTGTTCGGATTTCCTATGTGTTTCTTCCTGTATACTTCTACCTGCTTACAGTCTAGTAGAATGTGTCTAGCAGTCTCTTCTGCCCCCATGCCTGCTCTGCACAAGGGACTGTCGGTGATTCCCAAGTTGTAGAGATGTTTGTTTAGTGTGTTGTGTCCTGTTATGATGCCTACTACTTTACGTAGTTGGGTTGGTTTCTGTGTGTTCTCAGTAGTCTGGTTGTGAGTTTGGGATTTTGTTTTAATATTATTTCTTTTGTCTGCCTGCATGTGTCTAGGTCGTCCCAATGCCTTTGATGCAGGTGTTTTATGTATCGATTTAGTTCATTCTGTATGTATTTTTGTGGCAGGGGCACAATTGGCTCTGGCCCGTATGCCGGTGTTTCTGAGCCTTTCCTGGCTAGTTCATCCGCTGCATCGTTTCCTCTCGAGCCGCTGTGTCCCTTTACCCATTGTCTTTACAATAACCTAACCTAACCTAACCTGAGGTAACTTTTTACCTTGTTCTTGTCTCCGCATACCTCTGCGAGTGTTTGGTGACATTCGTATATTAGGTTAGGCCTGACGTGAAGTTGTCGCTGCTCAGAGCCTGAAGCACTGATTTGCTGTCAAAGAGTATTCGTAAGTTTGTCTTTGATTTTTCACCTCTTTTGTAATCTTTTTAATGAATGAATAACTATTAATAAAGTGATTAAATTTTAGTTTATTAATTTCAAACACGAACAAATTATTAATTGCAGGCTATTACATGAATCCTTTACTTCTAAAAACTACTTTTTTAGTCATCACACGGTAATCAGTAATATTTAGTGAAAATATTTAGACTTAAGTGAGAATTTCCAATATTTTGTACATGTAAAACCGCTTATACTTGGATCAAATTTTAGTAAAGTCGAAAAAACTCGAAATCTAAGAGATATTTACTGTTAGTTTGTGGTTTTTAAGTCAATTATATGTAAGTTAAAGCTAAATAGATAGATGTATAGCCATCAAATGCTTTTCTGAAGGATTTATACAAAAGTGTGTTTGTACAGGAAAAACCGATTAAGTACGCGGCTCTTTCGTTTGAATTGTATTTTTAACGTCAATAACATACAGCCTGGATCCTTTGCATGACAATGTAGTAAACTAGATAAAATTACACTTAGGAATATACCAATGCAGTGTAATTTTGTTTATTATTTTATATAGAAAAGAACATCCAAACATTCAAATGGCTTTATCTCAAAACGCGTTTTTTAGACTTAACCGGTATTTGCAGTAATAGGACGATATAAGACAAGCGCCCCGCCTCATCTGCCCGAGACAGGTCGGCTAGCTTCCGTGGCAGTTTCAGATATGCTGCCACGTGGTGTTGGAACAAACTTTCACCGCCAATAAGTAACGCGAGTTCACCGGACTTTTAAAATAAAACTAAAACTCCATCTGCTACAGGAACAAAATGTCTTCTGTCTAGCCTAGCCGACGATGTTATTGTTTGTTTTCACCTTATTTATTACTTATATTCATTAAGTATTATTTAGTTATTTTTATCCTATACTAAATGTATATTTCGCAAAATAACTCTATACTACACATTTCTGTTATATTCTGCTTCTCTTAGGTTAATCTATATACATAAACGTAAAAGTCCTGACTGACTGACTGACTAACTGACTGACTCACTTAAATCAACGCCCAGCCCAAACCGTTGGACCTAGAGAGCTGAATTTTTCACAACAGGTAGTTTTTATTACGTTCGTATCAACTAAGAAGGGGTTTTTCAAAATTTATCCCCTAAGGGGATGAAATCAGGGTCCAAAGTTTATATGGGGAAACCAGATCTGGGGCCCGATTTTTGAGTGTCGAACGCTCGACTTTTCACTCGAGATCTGTCAAAAAACTATGAAGTTTTGACAGATGTCGAATGAAAATTCGAGCGGTTGACACTCAAAAATCGGTCCCCAGTTTCGACTATTTAATTGTAAACTTCACACGAGTATTTCTTACAATAAATAAGTAAATACGTGTTTCAGGGTTTACTGAAAATTCAACCCCTAAAAGGGGGAAATGTGGTTACAAAGTCAAAAATCGACATGGACAGTCCATGATGGACTATTATATTATTTTATCCACTGAAAATCAGCGTCGTGGCACTTCATGCTCCGACACAATGCTAAGTGGACTCCTTTTTGAGCCCATCTTCAAATGTGTATTTCCTAGATTTAATTTAACTGTATTTGATGTTGTGGTTTCAAATAAATAAGTCATTCAATTCATTCAATCTAAATGGGGCGGAAGTTTGTATGGAAGAGCGATGAAAAGGATAGCAATTAACCTTTTCACCGGCATTGACTTGATATAAAGTCTTGACATTAGGTGCCCCACACGCCAATGACTTCATATCGAGTCGATCAAGTCGATGTAAAGGCAAGCTATGTGCTATAAATTAAGGTTCATTTTCAGTCTTTTGCTACGAAGACTTTGGCGTGTGAGGCACAACTTACAGAATCTACAGTGGCGGAGAACAGGTTTAAATTCTAACGCAATGAACGAATTATGCGGACGAAGTCGCAGACAGAAGCTAGTACACAAGTCCATTGTTCTCACATGACGGTCACAGATGTTGCGGTAATGACAGCGTTCGATCAAGGTCACTGTCGTTAGTCATTAGTCATTACGCTGTCATTTCTTCACTATTATTAGATTTACAGGAAACTGTCGTGTGTAAGTTAACGTGAGGAAATTATGTTCATTCAAGACTTACGTATTTATTTATACTTGCTTTTGCGTTTTGGCCCAGCGCAGCGGCGTTCGCGTACCGCGTGCGGTATGGATGGGTGACCGCTTTGATTGGTTGTTAAGAGCCCACATATGCACTTTTGCCAATGTTTATCGACCTAGACCTCAACATCTATAGTGATTAAATATCTGTCCTTTCAGTATAATAATCTTGAACTATTTTCCTCCAGTCTGTTAAAAGTGAAAACACGACTTGCAAAAAAAATCTCGATACTTTTATTTTTCAAACATAACCCTTTTTTTCGATGTTTTTGGTTGGATCTTTAAAACCCTCCCATCTATAACAATGAATTTTGGTGTAATAGTTAATAGTTGTAAAATGATAATTTCTCAAACCTGATAAAAAAGATTATCCTTATAAAATGTATAAGTTTCAGAATAAACATCAATATTTACGAAAAACACGCGCTGAGCTTCCGTAGAGAGCGGGATGGTTAATTGAAAACTCACGCGTGTTAGAGCGGGACTTTTGCAATGCCATCTACGCCCTCTTAATTGAGCACTCCCGTGCTTTGAGGGCACGCTGCCGTCGATCCCAGCCGTTAAGCCAAGTAAGAGGCCTTCAGGCGGCTTGAGAACTTCTAATGACAACAGTCAAGTTGCCGACTCTATTGACAAGTCTACTCCCAATAAGGTCTAGTTTCCCCTCGGGTTCGAAGGTCAGATGGCAGTCGCTTCAGTAAAAACTAGTGCCTACGCCAAATCTTGGAATTAGGTAGCGGGCCCCATACGCATCGCTTAGGATGCAACTGTACTGGAATAACTGGAGGATGGTGATGATGCATATTGTTTTCAGTATCTGTCTGCGGCATCGCAGATTTGGGAGCAATTTTTTTTTTAATCTAGTCTTGATGGCGAAATAGTTTTTTTTAGGATTCCGTACTTCAAAAGGAAAAAAACGGAACCCTTATAGGATCACTTTGTTAATCCGTCTGTTTATCAAGCCTTATCTTGGAACGCGTAGAAATATCGAGAAGAAATAAGACCATATAGTCAGGTCTACAGTTGAAGTTGTGAAGAAATCAAACTTATAAGTTAACGTAAAAAAAACGGAAAACCGGCCAATTGCGAGTCGGACTCGCGCACGAAGGGTTCCGCACCATTGTCTATAAAAAAACGGCCAAGTGCGTGTCGGGCCACTTTCAGACACTTTCACACAGACACTTGACCATAACAAAAATTATCACTTCAAAGCTTAATATCACGCCAACCAATTCTTTAATCAAAAAATGCTTTTAGAAACCTTATAATATGTTTTGAAAGAGCTATCCAACGATACCCCACGTAATGGGGTTTGGAAGAAAAAAAAATTCACCAACACTTTACATGTAGTGGAGGTACCCTAAAAAAATTTTTGAAGTGAAAACTTCTTTAGCGGCGCTGAGCACTTTTGTACTGGGGAAAAATTGTTAAACTCGCGACAGATTCTAAGATTCTAAGACCAGCTGAGTTGACCCCTCCAGCTAGTATCGTGATTGCGATGTTAGGAGGGGTCCTCAGGTGGTCTTCCCAATTATAAGATTTTCCATAAAGATCATATTTCAAATAAATTCTCATGGAAAGTTGCTCTTATTGTCCCTAAATACGCGTTTCCAAAGTCCAATATCGGATAGCCCAGACTGACCGATTTCCGTAAAGATCATATTTTAAATAAATTCTCATGGAAAGTAGTTCTTATTGTCCCTAAATACGGTGACAGTTCCCGTCAAAATAGTATATTATTCGAATACAAGGGGCTGACACGCTTTGCTAGAGAAAGGGGGACAGACGGACGGACATAGCGAAACTATAAGGGTTCCTTGTTTACTACGGAACCCTAAAAAACGGCAAAAAATCATGTATGTTGTATGGGAGCCCCCATAAATATTTATTTTAATCCGGTTTTTAGTATTTTTTTGTTATAGCAGCAACAGAAATAGATCATCTGTGAAAATTTCAACTGTCTAACTATCACGGTTCATGAGATACCTACAGCCTGGTGACAGACGGACAGCGGAGTCTTAGTAATAGGGTGCCGTTTTACTAACTTACTAAGACTAATTTTTAGGGTTCTAAAAATATACGGCCCTTAATGCCGCAAAAAACGCATATTTTGACACTGTCAAGGGAATCAAAATTTATCGGGTTACTTTCTGTTGACTATAACTATGAAATTTGGCAAGGTACATCGTCTTATACTCGTACTTCAGGGTCAATCAACTATTTCTTGTCGCTCGTTACCATGGTTATGTCTCCTGGGTCACCCTTAAAAACTGTGATATTACCGACTTTAATCCTAATGAACATAATTTTTAGCGATGATTATAAACCCATTCTGACGTTGCTCATCTCTTGAGCATGCTAGAACTCCATATTATAGCATTTTTTCTAAGAAACTCGGTTACTGTTGTCTCCTGGCTGACGGAACAGAATAACAACAAGGAAAATTTGATTGACCCTTCAAGTACCTAAAGGAGAAAATCTGAAAACCAATACATTTTTAATTAAATCGAAAAAATACAGTATTTATTTAAAATATTTAATCAATCATCGAGGGCAACGTGTACACGGACTTGCACTTGTCTGTTTTTTTTATTTACAATTTAATAAACTTGTTGACTAAGAAACATTGACCGCTCGGCCAATGACAGATGATCTGCTATTCACCTCTCCGTATATTGCTATCAACATTTATAAACTATCCGAAGTCCATATACGGTTAGTTTGATACACGTCATAAATTAAATTTATGACATAAGTTTATGGCTCTATAAAATTATCGGAATGGCCGTCTTGACTGGCAGACGCTTAATATTACTTAACCAAAATAAACCTAGAAATGATGATATGACACCGCTGAAGTAAAAAAAAACGTATTAAAATGAACGCGCTTCTAATGGCAGACGAGTGGAGTTAATGATTGATTCGTAAAGGCTGTTTATTATATATTATTTCGATGAGGCCATTAGACAAAATAAAATGAAGGTTTTAACCCTCCGTGGTCAAGTTTTGGGACAACCTGTATACATGACATGGCACGAACTTTCGTAATTTTTCATTTAATTTTATCTTTTTATTTTTAATTGCTCGCTTTTTTAATCACTATTGCAGACGTTCAAGTAAAAGGTTCAGCCTAGTTTGGAGTCTGACGGATAACCTCTGTTCGCAAATTTGTATTAGTATTTTCCGGATGGTTTAGAGATGCAACGGATGTCGGATAGTGGTTTGGCCGGATACCGAATATCCGGCGGTACAGTCGGCCGGATATCCGGTATCCAACAACCGGATATTCGGCAAAAAGTTTTGTCTAAATGAAGTAAATTCGCTGAGCACAGTGCGCGATGGTCCGTGCAGGGTGCAACTTGTGAGTTGTGACTCGTTGTAGGTAGTCTATGAAAGAAAAATGTGATAATCTTACTACCTAGTAAGGACATTAGTAAACTAAATTTGGATGTTCGTTTTCATATTTTTGTACTTTTCTTTTTTTTAAGTAATGTGGAAGGTTATATTCATTTAATAATTGATAAAAACTGTGGAGTTAGTTATTTATTTACTCTTATGAAAAAATATAAATAACTATGAAAGACAGATAAGTGGGCTTCAATTAAGGTTAAGTAAAAACCCACAATAACATAACAATGGCGACGCGAAAAACGTCAAAGAATTCCCAACTAGATACAATCTCTCAATAATATATATACATACCTACATAATAAACTTCTGAAACATTTGCACACTAAAACTGGCGCCATTATGACATGACTTGTCTGAAAACGGCTAACACTTAAGAGTGCTTTCGTTGCCGGGCACAAGTCAAATCTAGGTATTTTTTGACGTTTTTCGCTGCACACAAACGAGCACTGTACACGGTGCGTTCCAATGTGTTCGTAACAACACTATCGCACATAACTTTTCATTTAAATTTAAACCCTTATATAGTGCAATAAGGTATACAATGATATCTGTCATGTATCTTCGTATGCTGTAACAAGTTGCCGTATAGTGTGTGTATGAGCCTTGATACTTTTGCAGCGAAAATGTTGTGTTTAGGGATATACAACTACATTCATATTATTATCTTTTTTGTATCAGACTTACTATTGAATGTGAAAATATAATCAGTTGAAGATAAATTAGTGGGAAAATCATCCACATGCGTTTTGTAATATTGAAGGAAAATACAAGTCAATGAAATAAGTATATTCTCGTACCTACCTACTTATACCTATGATTCATCAATACTTCGTATTTGACCAGCTATCTAACGAGAGTGTCTTAGGCGTCTTGATCGAATCTTTTCAAGAGACAACGTGAAGAACATGGCGGCGGCTTTCAAGTTTTAGGGTGCCTTTCCATCAAAGTTGTGTCATTGCTATGAATGCGTTGATATCCACCAATCATAATATGTTCACATAACATAGCATTGGTTTAAACGGAAAACTATAACATCCTCGCAGCATAGCTGCATAGCATAGCTCTGGTGGAAAGGCTATCTTAGTCTTGCTAACTATGTCCTTCTCGGCCCTTTACAAGGACGCCATTGGGGATAATGATGTCATCGAGCGTTTTGATCGATCTGTCAGTAGTGGTAGGTGTGTAACCCTGGCTACCAAGTTATGCCTACGCGAGTGCATGCTTGCCGTTAGCAAGAGAACTGCAATCGGAAATGATATTCAAGGTGTAGCCAGTAACAGGAGCAAATATATAAAAGGACGCTTCCTTAGAGCATCCGCAGGAGCCCCTTGTGTGTGTATTTCAATTCGGCTTTATAATTTCAAGCAATTTATTAGTTCAAGTTACGGTAGCCCAGTGGTTCAAGCATGCGGCTGTCAAGCGGCGGTCGTGGGTTCGAATCCCAGCTCGTACCAATGAGATTTTTTAATTTGAGCACGGAATATCATTTGATATTTACCGTTAGCTTTTCGGTGAAGGAAAACATCGTGAGGAAACCTGCATACATCCGCGAAGAAATTCAAAGTTGTATTTGAAGTCCCCAATCCGCTCTGGGCCAGCGTGGGGACTACTGCCCAATCCCTCTCATCTATGAAAGGTGGCCAGTGCCCAGCTGTGGGACGTAGATAGGCTGATGATGATGATGATTTCAATTCGGAGAAACTTTAATCTAAACATAAGACCCTCGACTTAAGTGCCGTGAAAGTCCACGGTAAAGGATAAAACTACCGTTATTGTGTAGATAAACATCGTATATTAAAATAAAAGAAGTATATGAAGAATAGGAAGTTAAAAATTGCATCAAAGGAAAAAGGTGATTTTTGTGGACATAAATCACATATGAACCTGAAATTTGGCGATGAAATGTTTACTTTTTTTTCCTAAGCCCAAAGGTGTCCCAATATTGGGCAAAGGCCTCTCCCCTCGACTTCCACTCGTTCCGGCTTTGAGCTGTTTCGGGCCAGTCGTTTAGAAATGTGTCTAGGTTATCCCGCCACCTCTGCCTCGGCTTGCCACGTCGTCTCCGAGCATATTGCGAAACCCACTCTGTTGCTAATTTTGCCCACCTCCGTGGATGCATACGGCAGACGTGGCCGGCCCAGTTCCATTGCAGCCTGGCAGTCTTGCTCCAACATCCTCCAGCTCTAACATCTGCAATACCAGTTTTGAAGCGCAGCACAGAGTTCCGAACACGGTCGATCAGTTTGACTCCCAGCATGCTGCACTCTATTGCCCGTTGGTAAACCTTCAATTTGGTCTCGGTGAGTGACCATGTTTGTGCACCGTAGGTTAGAACAGGCAGAATGCACATGTCGACGAGCCTCCGCTTCAGAGCTACCGGAAGGCCTCCCTTCAGTAAATCTTTCAAAGCCCAATAGCTCTTCCAAGCATTTTGGATCCGTCTTTCAACTTCCTTGTCCTGTCTTTGGCTGAAAGAAGCTTATTGGCCCAAGTACGGATACTCGTCGACATATTTTATCTGAATTTTCTAATTCGTGATTGCGTGGTCCTAAATGTGCGTATTTCGACAATGACTTGGCCGGTTCTTTAACTATCTGTATTTGTAATGGTAACTCATTCCCGGTCTACACTATGTTTCTCCAAGCCACACTTCAGATTCGGTTGAAACCGCTCAACCAAGCTAACTGGAGCGCAAACTCTCAGAGTATTTCTATGTTTAAGCCGCCCGCGTGGTAGTATCGGAGATTTCCTCTGCTCTTTCCCCAGGACACCCTCAAACAGCGCACTCCTATCGCTTTAATGGGCACAGCCAGGTTAAAAAAGAATTTCCAAGCACATATTTCAATTTCAAGCTAGCATTGTTCATTTGCGCCAGATTTGCTATTAATACCATGTATTAAAAGGGATATTATACACAATAATATACCATGTTTATAAAAACATTGTTTCATATGTATGAAAATTAAACGCATTTGTATTTGTACTTTGTATTTGTATTTACCATGAGTCACTACATTATAGTTATTATACTTTTATTAACTTCTAGTTGCTATTGCTACTTTCCAGGTTGTACCACTAGTTCTGGTAGCTGGCTATATTCATACATAATTGCTTATCAAAATAAAGCATTATAGTTCAAAAAACTCTAGTCCAAATACAATAATAAATATATGAAATCAACCAAGTATCAAAGTTGTTAGTCGACAATCAATTGACGGTTGCGTACCATTCATAACTTGTCTCAATTTAGATCACGATTAGTCCCCAGTATAATCTGACTGTGTCGTTCTTAATAAATACGCCTAATCGGAGGTCACATGTTTTATTGGTTTCCTGAGAGTAATTACGGTAGCTTTGTGAAGAGCCACAAAAAAACGATATATACGTCCTCCTCCGATGGCCGCTGGGCCGGTACTGAGTCACAGCAAGCGAGTCTATGAGAAAAAGGTCTGTTTTAAATCGATTAAAATTAATATTTTTATATCCTATTTGTTACTTTTTATTATTTAATATCGTAGAATAGAAGTTATTTTACCCTAATAGCATAGTTAAAAACCTTTTTATTAGCTTTAAAGTGACAATATGATGCAGCGAAGTTTGCCAAAAATATGGAGTTTTCCGTGGCTCTTTTAGTTAAACCAAATTTTAAATTGTGTATTTTCAGACAGTAGGCGAAAGAGACCGTCTTTCGGTGCATCTAACTGTATGTATTACATATTTTAGTTTCAATCGGTTACAGAATAAACAGGTTTGAATGACGACATGGTTTCGAATATTTCGAAATCGAGTGTGAGAAAAGTGCTCGAGTTTCTTTAATAAATGTTTGTAAAAAATGTTTTGACTGTAGCTCCCGTAGTCGATAAGTTGTTCTTCACGGGTCTGTAAACAGTGTTACAAAAAACTATACCGTTTTTGAGATTTTCTGTAATGAATACGTGGTAAAACGCGGAAACACGGCGTTTCCAGCGAATACGCTCTTAAGTCATTCTAAAATTTAAAAAAAAATCTGCGCAGGCTTACGAATGGCACTAGACTCGATGACTAGACTAGATAATCGGAGGCCCTTAGCGTCACGGTGCATCAAATACAAGCGAAAATCAACATTAAAACGGTAACATTAAGATTAAAAATCCGTCGTCTCTGTTTCAGTAACCTTGTAAAAGACGAGCATGCTAACTGATTCAAGCTTCTTCTTAAAGAGTTAACGCTCATTTTGGAATGTGCCGAGAATTTTAACCTTGCGATTCTGTCTCAGCCAGTTTCTAATGTGTAAGCGGGACACATGTACAGCTGATGTAAAGCCTTCAGGAAATAATTATATTGAATGGTATGTTGTATTTGATGTTAATTTTACAGCGTAGACTACTAAGTAAACGGTATATGTTCTTAACAAATTAAGTGAGACCAGAAATAAGATGGAAATTATGGTATAAGTTGCTGACATAGTCAAAAAGACTCTTAGTGCCTATTTTATGAAGTATTACTAGATACAGGCGTATACGAACGAAATAAAATTATGTTACCTACTACAATAAATAAGAATAATTAAGACCCAATTTTTTAGGTATGGTAAAAGTGAGTTCTTTATCCATGTTTATTTATATAAAATTTTCAAAAATGTAAATAATACATACTATGAAGTTGTAATCTACACACCAAAATTTCCGTTTTATGCCTAGAAATTTTGGTTACCTAGTTTCTAATCCTTTAGCCCTCAAAAATCACCTTTTTATAATAATAATAAAATTAATAAACCTTCACTCATTCTCACGATAAATTGGTCCCTATTTATTAATAAGTTATTAATGAGTAGGGACCAATTTATGCACACAAATATGCATTGCTATAAGGTGATAGGTGGTTATTAATAATAACCACCTATCACCTTATAACAATGCATATGTGTGCAACCAAATTGCAGCGGCTGTATCTGACAGATAGCTCTTGCCAACTCTGACTGGACTCGGACACTGTCAGAGTTAAATAAGTAGGACATTTGGGTAATTAACGAAATAACTAATTTGAATGATTTATTATTTTATAAAATAACTATTATTGGCCTTATTTTATGTAATCATTAATACTTTATAGTTTTATTTACGGCTGTTGTTATCCTGAATACCAATAAATAAAAAATAAATAAAAAATCTAGGAAAAGTGAGAGTGTTATAAAGTCGCAAGTGTCCATAGGCTTCAGTGTCTGCTTGCCGTCGAGCAGGCCGTGTTGTATTGGCCTATCGTACTTTTATCTCACGAGCGCGGGTTGCCCATTCTTGTAGTTTTGACATATACGAACACATAGACCACGCGAACTCAGCTCCTGCGCTGACGCACACATAGACCATGTGCATGTATAGCTCATCACACAATCACGGCACACCCGCGCTCGTGCCATAAAAGTACTCCACGGTTACTTTCAATACGAAACCCTTAATATTATAGTTTCGGGGTTAGTTGCACTACTTCTTTTATTAAACTTTGACCATATTAGGCAGCGGACAGGTGAAAATTAGACAATCATTAATTTGAATCCATGAATAAACAAACATTCGCTTCGAAAATGCTGAAAGGTTCTTGAGTGGCAACTGCGTAGGTACCCGAAGGCGCAGAGTTGGTAGAACCCATAAAAGGTAGACAGGAACTCAAATTATCTGAATGGCAAACGAGAAACTAGTTTGTCACGATAATCAAATTATTTTAGTTTATACAAGTTAATTCTCGGAAAGGGGGCATTTCGCGCCAATGGAAAGCCAATTTATGAAAGCCTGTTACATAAGTTTCTTAAAATGTCACGCCGTTAGCCTGCGAATGTCCAAATACGTTTTGTATGGGAAAAGCGTCCCACCTTAATATTAGATACTTTATGCTTAAAAGTAGATTCCAACCGTAATTTAAACCTGTAAAAGACACAAATAAAATTTTGATTTTTTAAATGTTTTTGAACGTGTTAATAACACATAAAATAATATTTTAAGTGCCCTGTGGTTTTATGGTTATACATACATTCCTTAAGTTGTAGCCGCCTGTCATGGTTACTCAAAACTACGAATTACAAAAAAAAACCTACATTTATTCCTAATATAAATCTAGAGGAAATTAATCGAATAAATTAGTAGACTAAAAATTTGTCGCTGGAAATTAACCGACGGGTAATGTAACCCTGACGAAATTAGTCGGAAGTCGTACGACTAAAAAAAACTAATGAATCGTTATTTTTAATCGTTAGTCAAGATTAAATAGGTTAATTTTAATCATTAGTCGATTACATTTTGCCCATCTCTGGGTAGGGCCAGTGCCTAAAACATTGTTCAATGTTTCAATGAAACAGCGGAAAAAACCGAAGGATTAAATGATAGCTAAAGATTATAATCCCAAGCCTACTGACGAAACACCATTACCGGCTGTATATGAACAGTAACTTAATGGCTTAAATACTGTAGATACTAGGTTACGGACCTTCATACAGATTATTAAAATATGGGGTAGTATATTTAGCAACAATAGAAAAAAACATGAATAATACTCGTACATTACTTACCAAGGGCGGTAAAACAAAGAAAGTCTCAGATCGCAGGTATTTGACGTGCAGTACTGAACTCAAAATCACAAATACACAAATGATAAATAGGTAACATTAACTAATTCGAACTCGTTTGCGTTTTGTCTCAAAATGTATGAAAGTGGTATGAAAACGTGAACAGCGCCTCTGGTGGTCACTAGTGGAAACTAAAACAGCTTGTATAACATTTTGTTGCTAACCGATGAACGCGCGTATTTCAAACTCGTTGAGAGCGTTTTCATACATTTTGAGACAAAACGCAAACGCGTTTGAATTAGTTAATGTTTCGAAAAAACTTATACTAGAGCTACCGGTTAGTAATCGTAACTCTAATGTTAATGACAACGTGAGCTTGAAACCTCACAAAAAATCCAATTATCCTCACTATGGGTACAACGGTAGCAATAATCTATTTGTCATGTATTTAGTAAGGCTAGGTGGAAAAATATCCCTCACAGTAGAAATAAAGCCCCACTGGATATCGCAGTTTAGGAATAAGGGAAATATTTCAATATAAAAAAATGAATAAGTTACGAAGTTTGACCACAGAACCAGGGATCGGATACCGGTATTATTTTCAAACCGGTTTCGGCCATTGACCCCAAACCGAAATGAATAGCGTTTGTGGTTTCGTTCTTGTTTCTGGTTTTCGGCACTCAAAACCGGTTAGTGAAGGAACTGTTCTGGGCCCAATTTCGTTTCCGTGGAACGAAATTAACCGGTTTTCGACGGAGACAACCAGTCTTAACTCGAATTTTTGACAGAGGCCGCCAAGGGTTACTATTATCCGCAGCGGGAGTGCGCTTACAATTTATTTAAAAGCTAATTTATAATTTGATATTAAATTTTACCACTAGACCTGATGTCGAGGGTCTGATGATGCAGCCGGAAGAGAGTCACTGGAACTGCCTAACGGAAAGTGATAAAGCAGTCGAGTTTGGGCTTGTTTGTTTTGTTGTCTTGAGTACTTACCAATGGACCTGATGTCGAGGGTCTGATGATGCAGTCGGAAGAGAGGTACTGGAACTGCCTAACGGAAAGTGCTACGATATTCGAGTTTGGGCTTGTTTGTTTTGTTGTCTTGAGTACTTACCAATAGACCTGATATCGAGGGTCTGATGATGCAGCCGGAAGAGAGGCACTGGAACTGTCTAACGGAAAGTGATAAAATAGTCGAGTTTGGGCTTGTTTGTTTTGTTGTCTTGAGTACTTACTAATGGCCCTGATGTAGAGGGTCTGATGATGCAGCCAGAAGAGAGCCACTGGAACTGCCTAACGGAAAGTGATAATGTAGTCGAGTTTGGGCTTGTTTGTTTTGTTGTCTTGGGTACATACCACTGGACCTAATGTCGAGGGTCTGATGATGCAGCCGGAAGAGAGGCACTGGAACTGCCTAACGGAAAGTGATAAAGTTGTCAAGTGTGGGCTTGTTTGTTTTGTTGTCTTGAGTACTTACCACTGGACCAGATGTCGAGGGTCTGATGATGCAATCGGAAGAGAGGTACTGGAACTTTCTAAAGGAAAGTGATAAAGTAGTCAAGTTTGGGTTTGTTGATCATGTTGTCTTGAGCACTTACCACTAGACCTGATGTTGAGTGTCTGATGATGCAGCCGGAAGAGAGGCACTGGAACTGTCTAACAGAAAGTGATAATCTAGTCGAGATTGGGCTTGTTTGTTTTGTTGTCTTGAGTACTTACCACTAAACCTGATATCGAGGGTCTGATGATGCAGCCGGAAGAGTGGCACTGGAACTGCCTAAAGGACAGTGCTACGGTAGTCGAGTTTGGGCTTGTTTGTTTTGTTGTCTTGAGTACTTACCACTGGACCTGATGTCGAGGGTCTGATGATGCAGTCGGAAGAGAGGCACTGGAACTGTCTAACGGAAAGTGATAAAGTAGTCGAGTTTGGGCTTGCTTGTTTTGTTGTCTTGAGTACTTAGCACTGGACCTGATGTCGAGGGTCTGATGATGCAGTCGGAAGAAAGGCACTGGAACTGCCTGATGATAAGTGCTACGATAGTCGAGTTTGGGCTTGTTTGTTTGTTGTCTTGAGTACTTACCACTAGACCTGATATCGAGGGTCTGATGATGCAGCCGGAAGAGAGGCACTCGAACTGTCTAACGGAAAGTGATAAAGTAGTCGAGTTTGTGCTTGTTTGTTTTGTTGTCTTGAGTACTTACCACTGGACCTGATGTCGAGGGTCTGATGATGCAGCCGGAAGAGAGGCACTGGAACTGTCTAAAGGAAAGTGATAAAGTAGTCAAGTTTGGGTTTGTTGATCATGTTGTCAGGTTGATATCAGGTTTAGTGGTAAGTACTCAAGACAACAAAACAAACAAGCCCAATCTCGACTAGATTATCACTTTCTGTTAGACAGTTCCAGTGCCTCTCTTCCGACTGCATCAGCAGACCCTCGAAATCAGGTCTAGTGGTAAGTACTCAAGACAACAAAACAAACAAGCCCAAACTCGACTACTTTATCACTTTCCGTTAGGCAGTTCCAGTGCCTCTCTTCCGGTTGCATCATCAGACCCTCAACATCGGTCCAGTGGTAAGTACTCAAGACAACAAAACAAACAAGCCCAAACTCGACTACTTTATTACTTTCCGTTAGGCAGTTCCAGTGCCTCTCTTCCGGCTGCATCATCAGACCCTCGACATCGGTCCAGTGGTAAGTACTCAAGAGAACAAAACAAACAAGCCCAAACTCGACTACTTTATTACTTTCCGTTAGGCAGTTCCAATGCCTCTCTTCCGGCTGCATCATCAGACCCTCGACATCAGGTCCAGTGGTAAGTACTCAAGACAACAAAACAAACAGGCCCAAATTCCACTCCTTTATCACTTTCCGTTAGGCAGTTCCAGTGGCTCTTTTCCGGCAGCATCATCAGACCCTCGACATCAGGTCCAGTGGTAAGTACTCAAGACAACAAAACAAACAAGCCCAAACTCGACTACTTTATTACTTTCCGTTAGGTAGTTCCAGTGCCTCTCTTCCGGCTGCATCATCAGACCCTCGACATCAAGTCCAGTGGTAAGTACTCAAGACAACAACACAAACAAGCCCAAACTCGACTACTTTATCACTTTCCGTTTGGCAGTTCCAGTGGCTCTCTTCCGGCTGCATCATCAGACCCTCGACATCAGGTCCAGTGGTAAGTACTCAAGACAACAAAACAAACAAGCCCAAACTCGACTACTTTATCACTTTCCGTTTGGCAGTTCCATTACCTCTCTTCCGGCTGCATCATCAGACCCTCGACATCAGGTCCAGTGGTAAGTACTCAAGATAATAAAACAAACAAGCCCAAACTCGACTACTTTATCACTTTCCGTTAGGCAGTTCCAGTGACTCGCTTCCGGCTGCATCATCAGACCCTCGACATCAGGTCCAGTGGTAAGTACTCAAGAGAACAAAACAAACAAGCCCAAACTCGACTACTTTATCACTTTCCGTTAGGCAGTTCCAGTGACTCTCTTCCGGCTGCATCATCAGACCCTCGAAATCAGGTCCAGTGGTAAGTACTCGAGACAACAAAACAAACAAGCCCAAACTCGACTACTTTATCACTTTCCGTTAGGCAGTTCCAGTGACTCTCTTCCGGCTGCATCATCAGACCCTCGACATCAGGTCCAGTGGTAAGTACTCAAGACAACACAACAAACGAGCCCCATCTCGACTACCGTAGCACTTTCCGTTAGGAAGTTCCAGTGGCTGTCTTCCGTTTCGGCGGCATCATATAAATTAGCTTCTAATCTAAATTATAAGCGCACACGCGCCGCGGGGCCCGCGGGTGATGGTATTACCTGACGACAAAGCCTTCAAAAGTGAGAAAGTGACAGTCGTGACATTTTAAACCGGTTTAATAAAGTTCCACGGAACGTTAAAATTCCGTTCTCCTAGAATACTGATAACCGAAATAATTCGTTCTTTCACTAACAGGTATTTTGATAAACCGGTATTATGTAAGAACGAAATCAAACCGGTTTAGTTAACAAAATAATACCGGTATTTGGAAACCGGTTCCGATCCCTGCACAGAACGTTATGTCACATTTCCCTAAAAACTTCATCAATACTGAACGAGTGTTTTTGAAGTTACGTAAAAAGTTAAATTATTTCAACCCTAATAATATACAATCAAACCCGATATAATATACAATCAAAAACATAAAGGGGAGGGGGTCTAAAAATGGGCCAAAAAACCTCGCGTGATTTCTGGATAAACCCTTACCGTCGTGCTAAGAAAGACATAAGACGTAAGACAATGCAAGTGTAAGCGAAATAGCATATCATTTCAGTCGTCAGTTATAGTTCGTACAAAACTGTAAGGCAAATTCCGTCAAACGAACGCAAACAAAACTCGACTTAGAGCTCTGACTGTAAGGGAGATTTCTGCTTGAGTTAATTTGACAGCTTGTCTAGCTACAGCGTACAGTTGTGTAGATTGGCAGATACAGTACTTTTATCTCACGAGCGCGGGTTGGCCATGATTGTAGTTGTGACAGATACGAACACATAGACAATTTGAACTCATAGCTACTACGCTGATGCACACATAGACAATGAGAATGTATAGTTCTACACAACCACGGTTCACGTGAGATTCTGTAATAAAGTAAAAATTACTGTATCAGTGCGAAAAGCGACTTGACTTTGCATGCTACAAGATTTAGAATCTAATGACATTTCAGTGAACTATCGGCCAGCATAGAAGATCAAGTACCTACTTATATTCTTGTGTAACATCTTACTTACAAGTATTACATATAAGCGAGTGTCACGATTGCAGACGGCACTGCGCATGAAAACATACTGATCTTATTGACATATGAAAACCGGCCAAGTGCGAGTCGGACTCGCGCACGAAGGGTTCCGTGCCATTATCTATAAAAACGGCAAAAAAATGATGTTTGTTGTATGGGAGCCCCCGTAAATATTTATTTTATTCTGTTTTTCAGTATTTGTTATTATAGCGGCAACCGAAATACATCATCTGTGAAGATTTTAGCTATCTAACTATTACGGTTCATGAGATACAGCCTGGTGACAGACGGACGGACAGACGGACAGCGAAGTCTTAAGCGCTCGGTTGTTTTATGCGTCAAACGCATGCGTTTCCATATGCGTTTGACGCAACGTATTTATATATGGAACGCATGCGTTTGACGCATAAAACAACCGAGTGCCTTAGTAATATGGTCCCGTTTTACCCTTTGGGTAACGAACCCTAATAAACGGGTCACTGTCTATAAGGTCGAATATCGCTCGACGCGAGCTAACAGGGCGCGAGCACGCAGTGCTAGACGCGCTGCCGCCGCGACTGGTTCTCATGACTTGGTCCAAAACGTGACCCGTTTATTATATTTCAATAATCCTGGGACTCCAGGGAGTTTTCTGTTAAAAACGTAGGTACAGTCAAGGGCATAAATATGTATACATTTTAGGACCTTATTTCAATTGAATAAGGTGAAAAAGTGTATACATATTGGTGCCCTTGACTGTACGTAATGATCACTTTGATTTATACATATAGTAAGTTAAATAATTCAGTTTTGACTTCAGTCTCAAATTTACCTGAATTTGAAGTAAAATCGTTTTAGGGTTCCGTTAGGAGTGTTTTGTAACAAGGAACCCGGAAGGAACAGTTTCGGCATGTCCATCCGTCCGTCCGTCCCTCCGTCTGCGACTAAGCTCGGTAACCGTAAGTAGGTACTAGGCAGTATCATAGCTATGTACATTACATTACTAGTTAACAAGTAAAAGCCGAATGGGTGGCTTTTAGTAAAACTAGTTCTTACGCCAAATGTTTACAGGCAGTGATCACTGATCAGCATACAGGTTCATTTTCTACTAGGGTGAGTTAACTCAATAGGCATGATGACTCAAAAAAAAATATTACTTCAATAGAAAGAAGACATAAAACTATGCCAAATAGTGAAAATCCTATTCAAATATCTCAAAAAATAACGAAGCAACAACGGTTAGAATGTTCGTAGTTAGAGAGAGAAAGTGCTACTCGACCGTGACGTCACCTTTGAGTAGCGCCATAATAAATGACAATCGTTCAATACAAAGGTGCGTTTTGCGGAAAAGCGACAGAAAATACCCACTTTTAAAACTTTGAAGACTTATAATTACGTAATTATTTATTTTTTTGAATTACTTTTTTTGCCATTTGATTGAGAATTTGAGTCATTATATAGAAAATTTGGATTTATTGATTTTCTTTTATAGTGTAATCATCCCTATTTAAACTATGAAACGTCACTTTGAAATAAGGAAGTATTTAAAACAGTTATCGATACATTTTATATTGAAAGGAAGTCTCTAGTTAATTGCCATTTTTGCACAAAAGCTTCTATGTGCTTAATATTTCGCGCGTCCCTAAAGTCCCTATGCGTGATTTTATAAAGACCCCTGAATAGCGTTGCGTGTCACGCCAAAGGGCATAAATCATTTAACACCTTTTGTCTATGTCTACCCTGTATTTTGTAGCCGGAAATAAATGGACGGAATTTACTGCTTGCAGGTCGCGTTATCTTAGGGAACGTTTTTTTTAATAAGTAAGCAGATGATTATACCTTGGCATGATGGCACGAGGATAGATAGGCTTACTTGCTAAAAAACCGGCTAAGTGCGTGTCGGGCTCGCCCACTGATGGTTCCGTACAAATTTGTAGGTAGGTAGATTATAAGTAGTACGGAATCGAGTCTCGCAGTTTTTTTCCAAGCTTTCCCCGAAATTCAGTTTCAGAAACCTGAAGACTATATTTTTAATGATTTTGTTAATTATTTTTTATTTATTTTATTGATAACACGTTTACATAGCATTCCACTGTTTCAGTAATGCGCCATGCAAGTTAATTACAATTGAATCATGTAATAAAAACATTTACAAAAGAAAAAACAACAAAAAACATATAAAATATAAAGTAGCACATTATGATATAAATAAAAAATAAAATATATACTAAATTTTTACAGTTAAACATATACATTCACTGCACACAGTCGCCCATCGCCACGCAAACATATCGAATTCAGTAAGGTATAGCTGATGTCAAGAGTGCATTTAGTAGTGTGAGAGCCCGAGGAATTGGCGAGTTCCTATGCGATACCGTGCGAGCCACCGTCACTGCCAATAAGTCGCGTAGGCGAGGCCTGAGAGGTATTCTGGGAACCTCAGGGAGAAACAGTCGTATAGTATAAGACGGCGCACCAGCTCTGGACAGCTGACTCCGCGCAGGACCCGCAATGCCTTAGTCAATATAATAAAGAAAAGTTTCGCCTGACCTCTAGCGAGCTCCAAGAAGTTTTGACAGCACAAGGGACAAAAGGTCCCGCGCTCTCAACACAGTGCATCCTCGGGAGCTCTGGCAACCTTGCTCACATCCAGGAATACAACGCTACATACATGTATGGTAAATATGTGTTTAAGCGTGAAGAGGTAACAAACAGACACTCTTTCGCATTTATAATATTAGTACCTATAGAAGAAATATAATTTTATCCTATAAGAACAGTAAACATTTGAGATAATTGAGTATTACTTTTGCTAAGCGCTGCGGCCTTTGGAGGAGTCTAGTCAGCTGTGACTAAACTCAAACAATGTGACAGATTCGGCAGAATCGCTTCAGGGCCTCGCTTTCAACACACCGACACGCCAATTTCAACCTAACCCCAAAGCATTAAGCACACAACAAACGCATTTAAAACATTGTCTTTCAACATCATTGCACGCTTTCCGTTTTAAAAATGGTATTAAAAATACGCTACAGCTTAAGTAAATAGAAAATGGAATTAGCAAATACATGAATGGAATTACAAATAGTTACAATGATTTCATAATCTTTTAATAACATAGTGTCATTATGGTGGCAAAGCGTACCTGTGTCCGTGATAAGATGAACAAATTTGTAAAACAAATGACACAATGCGCGTGCATCCGCGCTCGCGAGCGAACCATTACTGATAAGGATGATAACCACCTCAACAACCTAGATCACCGTCCCGTTTTCACTTTTCTCTATTCATCCGAGTTGAAAAGGGATGGGTTAGAGGCGCCGGCGCCGTCGTGACGTCATACTACGTAACTGTATCGTAGATAATGTTTGATAGGAATATAGCCGTAAGTGGTTAGAAATTTGATGTGGTTATAGACGGTTTTGGTATGGATTGCGATCTGGATAATGTTTGACAGGAATAACGTCGTAAGTGGTTTGAATTTGATGTGGTTAAAGACGTTTTTCGTGTGGATTGGGATTATGTTTGACCGATGGTTGAGTGGTTTCAATGATTGGTTTCAGGTTTCAATGGACGTTTCGTATTGCGTTGAGATTAGATTTGTTTTACGAAGGGCATTATTGATGACTACTCTCAGTTTACTTACAGAGGAATGGTTTTTTTTTAAACTAACTGTGGCTTTATAGGCCGGGCGCAATGAAGCGATAGGAGTGCGCGGTTGCAGAGTAGCCTGGGGAAACTCCAGGGGAAACCTCCGACACCACGCGGGTGGCTTAAACACTGGAGTACCTACTCTTAGAGATTGCGCTCCAGTGAGATTGAGCGCGGAGGAATGTGTGGATGTTATTAAAGCAGAAGAAGACTAACTACTCAGTATGTAAGGTCCGTAGAATTTGGAACTATATGGTGTCTGCCTACCCTAATCGCATACGGGCGTGAATATATGTACAACGCGATTGCAATAAATTAATTATGAAATTATGTGTATCTAATGTAGGTACAGTTAATACTTTAGGTATGACACTGACTTACGATCTTATTCCATTGGACGTTACTACATTTGTTCTTAAGGCTGGGTATTACCACTTTCGAGTTTTTCAAAACCATCTGACGCATAGAATGTAGTGTCTTAAATTTAAAAAAAAATACCTATATATGTGTTACATAAGGATCTTGTCTAGTCAAAATCGCAGTCAGTTACATGACTTGGTGAATTTCACTCTATAGAAAAAAATCGCATAGTTATCCCTTTCTGGAATGTTTTTTCAATATTACGGCTATATTACTCATATTTTACATTATTTTTTGTACTCAATTAAAGATCCTAAATAGTTATAGACACATTCGCAGGGTTTGCTTTGATAAAATGATTGGCTTAAAGACTATAGCTATCTAAATATTTACGAAAACTACGCGCAGAGCTTCCGTAGAGAGCGGGATGGATAATTGCAAACTCACGCGTGTTAGAGCGGGACATTTGCATTGGGGATACCTCTCCTTAATCGGTTCAGCGGTTTAAACGTGAAGAGGTAACAGACTTCGTTACTTTCGCGTTTATAAAGTTTACCAAACAGCCAAAAAATGTACCGAGATTATGACGTTTGAAAATTTAAAACCTAACTATCAGTTTAGCGATTAAAAAGTGAAAACTTAGCAGACATACAGACAAAATGAGTTTCTTATTCATAGTAGGTATGGATCTAAAGTTGAGCACTTGAAACAAACAGACTCTCGGTCGGCATTACAAACGAGGCTACTTAAGGGATTACTTTTATGAGACTATATTTAGTACCTAAGGTAGTAAAGTAGATAATTCCTATGAACTAGACAACACGCGATAATACACTTCAAAAAAAAAAAAATATTTATTCTGCAAGTAGGCCTCAAGGGCTCTTTTCCATGTCTGAGTTTTACAAATTCATTTACAGGACCATGAAAAAAGAATAGAAATAAGTAGTAACATTAACACATTACATAAATACCTTAAAAAACCTGGGCACATATACTTTAGTATATCATTGTAGTCTTCGGCTGTATTTTGTAAAGGTACCTTTACAAAACGCGTCAGAACCATTTGTTTTCAATATAACCCACCATCAGAACCATTTGTTTTCAATATAGGCCACTTGACCCATATCTCCGATTTTATCATTATCATACATACTAGGTACATACATCTATACGTCTAATGAGCCTCCCCAATCCATTCACCATGTCAGCCCGCCCGGGACAAGATTGGTTGAATAGTTATACGTAGGAATGACATCCCAGACAAGATGCGGACATGTTCTCTTATCATACTAATATTAATGGGCTTGAAATGTTAGGCCTCAGTTTTTAGGTCAATGATGACCTCCTGCTAGCGTTATCCCAGCATAGTTGTATCCTGAAGTTTGGTTTTTATTTATTTTTATACAACAAACTTAGTTACAACATGTCTTATAGTACTTAAGCAGACATCGTAGCCTGTAGACGCCCTTAGTATCTTACCACCAGTAGGCCTAGCACGTGTTGCGTTCGAGAGTATGTCGACGTATCTCGAGCTATCCGTCACTTTATAACAGCGCCAATCAGAAAAAGACGCGTAGCTCGAGATAAGTCGAGATATTCTCGACCGCAACATGTGCTACGGGCGCAGGAATACAACGACACATAATGAAGCAAGTTATGGGGGTCCAACACGAAATATTGAAAATTGGCGTACTTTTAAATCACTTGTACCTATGCGCTGAATTAGTTAAATAGGTAGAATAAAATAACTTATGTAGGTTAGCCTGATACTTACAGAAGGTCATCGCTTTGTTTAAATTTTAAATAAATACATTTATAATTAATAAACAATACATAAAGTTAATGAAAATGAATCTCAATTTTTTCGAATTCATTGTAAATTTTACGCACGAGACAATAATTTTTACATGAAAATGTTTGTATTGATATTCCGCAGGGCATCCCCTCCTTAATATTGATTATAAAAGTTATACTTTTCGAGAAAAGTACGTAAAACTACCTATTTTGTCGTAAAAATGGCAAAATGGCATATAAAGGATGATTCACAGGCCCGATTTTTAATAGAGGTACCTATAGGACGCGCGACGGCCGTCGATTTCTTGTAGGTACTAGAAAACGGGCCGGCCCGGACACGGAACGGTCTAGCGTGAATCATCCTTAACTTGCTTTCAGTGAGTAGTTGAGGTAAAGTGATATGGTATATTATTTAACAGCCTTTTTTTGGCTTGTAAATATTGGATGTATATGGATATATACAAAGAACCTCAAGAAAAATAAAAAACAAATATTAAAAGTAAAAAAATACAAAAAATATAAAATATTTCTCCAGGTTATGGCTAGCAGAATAAGCATACTCACCAAAAACCATAAGTGTAGTGCAAACAGAAGCGATGAAAAACTTACACAAAGTTTGTATGGAGAAAAATGAAGAATTACAGTTTCGTCAGAATTTCGTGCAGGACCCCTTTGAGGCTTTTATTGGGAAACTTGCATGCAACTTTGATTTCATTGCGGGCAAACACTGCGATGTATTGAAAATATATACTTATAGATAAAATAGATACTTATACTCACATAAAAAACAATATCTGGTCGGCCGAACTTTGCTCGGCGTTTTCCCGCACATGAGACCTATCTAGATCAATTGCTCACCCCCGAAATTTCATAAAAATCGTTAGAGCCGTTTCCGAGATCCCCGAAATAAATAAATATAAATACGAGAATTGCTCGTTTAAATCATCACACAAATAAATGCCCTGGCCGGGATTCGACCCCGGGACCTCCAGCTTCGTTAGGCAGGGTCACTACCAACTGGGATAAAGCAGTCGTAGTGGTATTATTATGGCTGCTATCTTCTTTAAGGCGCAGGGTAGGGCAAGGCCTTCTCCATACAAACTCTGTGCCCGTTTTATTCGTCGGTTTTGGCACTCCCGAATATATTCTTTAAGCGAAGAAAAACTTGCACAATTTGTATGGAGAGAGCTTGCCCACCCCTGCACCTTAATGTGGAGATTTCCATCGTTGAGCATCAAATAGCGGACGTTTCGCTGTGACCTACCTCTGTGCCTCTAGTATAAGTTTTATTGAAACAAAACACAAACGAACGCGTTTGCGTTTAGTCTTAATTCGTATGGCAAAAAATGATACCACCGAGGCGCTGCCCGCGTTGCCCTATAAAATGAGACTAAACGCGAACGCGTTCGTTTGTGTTGTGTTTCTAAAACACTTATACTAGAGGTTCTGTATCTGTACCGAATACCGAAAAGGAAAATAAATGGGGCTAACGACCGATAAGCTCCTTTGAGCGAACGAAATTAACTGTATCTATATGTCGCAAACAGTTTCCAGCGCAGTCTGTAATTAATAATGACTGTACCCGGATGTTTGGCGCACTGATTGCGGACTGACAGATAATCAGTGTGTCCTGGGTGACCAATTAGTCCCCTCGTTAATGGAGCAGTGGGCTCCTAGGGCGTAATGACAACGTGACTACAGCATCCGCGATAGACCAGCCGTTAAACGAAAATTGGTACCTATCTATCGATAATATTAGTTTTTTTTCTTTTTTGATATATATCGTTCTATATGTCGTTATTTACCATGCCCCGGTAAATAAATAATGATTATCTAAAAATTTACAAATTTTTAGCTGCAGTTCTGGGAAATAAGAAAATATTTAAATTTTGTGAAAACTCTGTAAATATTAATAAATAACTAATTAGAATAACAAAAAAAATACCGCCTCATAAATCTCGTTCCTACGACAAATCCTTCACGGTATACGCTGTCAAATTGTGGAACTCGCTGCCCCCGTCACTCAGGAAGTGCCAGTCTGTGGCCTCGCTGAGGGAGACGTTGAGGGTAATGTGTTTGTCGCGTAATACTTAACTGGATATTTCATTTTATTTTATTTTTAGTCGGTATTTAGTTATCATAGTGTGTATTTTTTATAACTATATGTATATTTTGGCTTTTAGTTATATATTGTCATGTTATTAATATAATTATTCGTATTGTACATGTTTTTCGGTTTACCTATTAGCACTATTATACTATTCTGTGCTATTAGTCTCAATCTCCACTCAATTGCTCAAAGGTTAGCTGGAAGAAATCCCTTATAGGGATAAGCTCGCCTTTGTACATGCATGTCAACTGTTCTTGTATTTTTATGCTATGTTTACTCATGTACAATAAAGAATTATACATACATACATACAAAAACACGTATGTATTTTTTTAGATATTTTAATATGTAACCATATACCAGCTACTAAAATGCACGTGACCCCTGGGTGGTTCAAAAACTGCAACAAAAACTGGCAACCGTACTGTATCCTTGAAAGATCTCACGGTTCGAAATAAATGCCATACGATAAAGAAATAAGCTATTAAAACATAATTATAAATTTTCACCGTCAAATAATTATTTATTAAACTACCGCCATTTTACTTTGTGACGTCAAAAGATGTACAGCCGTGTATAATAAAACCGGCCAAGTGCGAGTCGGACTTCGCACATTTAGGGTTCCGAACCGACCGCAAAGTTGTTTTTTATAGGAAAAATAAGGAAATTTCAAAGAAAAAATCTAATTTATCAATATGTTAGTATTTGTTGGTAAAATATACGTAAGAACAAACATTATTACCAAATTTTAAGTTTATAGGTATTTGGCAAGTAAAAAAATTCTTCGGAACAAAATTTCGTAAAAAAAACTGACATTCGTGGCTTCTCATTTCTTTGTTTTCCATTTTTTTTTAATTAAAAATATAGTAAATATCTACTCAATGAGCTCTAAACAGCGATACCCCACTCGATAGGGTAAGGATAAACATTTTTTTTCGCGCCCCCCTTTAGCTGTATGGGAGCCCCCTTTAAAAACATTTAAAAATAAGTTTTAACTGGCTGTATGGCTTCGGGCTTGTGTAAATTTGAAGCCTGTAGCTCCAACCGTTTGGCTGTAAAACCTGTGTGACAGACGACGGACGGACGGACGGACCTCTGGGCGTCACCAATAGGGTTCCGTTTTGACCCTTCGGGTACCGAACCCTAAAAACTGTGATTTTGTAGGTACTTATCTGAGTCCTTGTCGGCTAAACCCTCCTAAGGTCTGGTCCACCATTCGGCAGAGTTGTTTGACAAGTCAAAATGCACAAATGTTGCCACAGTACGGCCAGTGCTGTTCATATCGATATTACTTAAGGCCTCACTAGACATACGGATCTTACGGACCAATTTATCGGGTACCCCTTGGTGCTTGCCGAGATCATCGAAAAACGAAATTAGTAGTGTTTCTCTCAATCTAAAATGCTCTCAATTTAACAAATGAAAATGATTTGTAAATTTTATGATTTTTTCATATTTCTCATATTTATTTTACTTTTGTCCGCATAACGACATATTTTTATCGATATACCTATACCTACCGACACTAGTTTTTTTTTTCTACTCCTGGCAACATCTCATCTGCCAGTTTACTCCTCCGAATTATTGACGAGTTTCATGTTATGAGCGCTGAGAATTTACCCCGAACGATAGGCTCTTACGTAAGTGAAGTCTAAATTTTGGAATTACCTATACTAAGCGCATGGTTACTTTAAGAAGCTACGTTTAAATACCCTACTTAAAGAAAAGCCCGAATGCCGGTGATACACGGTATATCTTCATAATTTTCATAAAGCTGCACTCCTAGTTTTTCTAGCTTGGTGTTATTTGAAGTATGCTGCCATGTTTTCCGTACCTATTCATTACAAATTAAAATAACTACTGTATTTGTTTATTTCATACATGTATGTGTCACGGCAGTCACGGTTCTTTCATTCTCCGCATACAATTCGGACCACGGCTAAAACTATACACCAAAGATCATAGCTTTCAAAACTATATTCACCTACCTGTTACTTTTGAATCTAGACTTGTTTTTAAAACAATATTAAATTTAATATTAAATTTTATTTCTTTTTAATTTAATACACATACTGACCGCTACAAATATCAAATCTCTTTAATTTTTTCTTGTACTACTGACGACATCTACCGGGGCATTATGGTAACTCTTGACAGTTCTAAAAACTGCCCGCTGCCAGTTTAATTTTAGAAGCAGTGGAGGACCGGCATCTCCACTCCTCGAAGTCAGGTAAACTAGAGCGAAATTACTATCTTTAACACTTTCAATTCTAGATTTACTTAGAAATCTGTTCTAGTTTTTGTCATACGTAGATTACCTATGTCTCATAGCGTTAAGTTCGAATAACTGAATACATGAATTCGGGCTGAAACTACTGCGGCGCTATACGTATCATTTTAAAGTCTGAAATTAGTATTAATTTCAGGGTCGGAATTAATCTTTTTTGTCATCTGTCTGTATCAAGTCTGTAAGTACTTTTACCTACCTCACGAGCGCGGGTTAACCATAGTTGTATTTGTGACACATATACAAACAAATAGACACTGTGAACTTATAGTTTCAAAAATATCTGAGTTACTTTATGCCCTTAACATTGAAGTCGTGTACATAAACATACCTATTTGTATTTTTTTTTTAAATTACGAAACGTATCGTTATTGTTGGTATCTTTTTCATAATGCTTACACCTGACCTTACACAGAGGGAAACTAGACCTTATTGGGATTAGAGCGATCGCTTAATAATGCTTTCCTTTACTTACTGATACATCATACTCATACTTTGTCACATCAAATGAAATTTCGTAGAGTAACGTATTTTTATTTGATACTCCTTTACTGTCCTGTCAAACTGTATAGAAATACAGCGAAATTTTATGCAAAATAGGTGTTACACAGTTGCCTTCACAGTCCAGTACCCCAAATATGGCCCACAACGAACTAGCAACCCTATAGTTTGTGCCCCATATATATATGCGTCACTAAATAACGATCATCTAGATCTAGACTACGCACTCGGATTTTGATTGGACTTGCGAAATTTTTTAATATGTCATTAAAGAGTGTGACCGTAAGTTTTGCAAGTTTTTTTTTTATACAAAGATAGTGTCAAAAAAGCGTACGGTTCACGTGATGGTAAGTGGACACTGCAGTTTATAGACGCCCGCAACTGTAAATCAGTTACTTGAACATTGCCGATCCTTTATAAAATTGTAATAATTTTTTTTAACCATGGTTTGTGCCACATTTGACCCTACGGCCCTCAGATTGGCGTGCTCTGCTACACTGGCATTGCAAATGCCAAACGTCAAGTGTATATCTGCTCGATCGCAATATAACACATTGTCAGTGTATCTATACTGTGATGTATTGCTGGCTGGAAATACGGAAGGGATAGAAATAAACTCGCGCCTGCGCTCGACGTATCAAACTACATCTAATTACGTACAGTTCGATTACTTTGACACTGACATATGGTCTTATTCCATTTGGATTGTATACTTTAAAGCTAATGTAATAGTGTCTCAATTACGACGACGCGCCCTTATATACTATGGGTACTAAGCGACGATATACATACTTGTATAGATAAATAGATACTTAAATACATAGAAGTCTTTTTTTTATTGATTTACTTTTTTTTGCTATTTGTATTTCCTCGCTTTAGTGAGGTGAAAAGATAAAATTTGTGTTACACACGGCTGCAAAGTTATTTTACGTCTCGTTTGTTGCAACACTCGCTACGCTCAGGATTATAATTTTGAAACACTCGCTTCGCTCAGGATTCTATTTTTGAACCATAGAATCCATTCGCTAGCTCGTGGTTCAACTCTAGAATCCATTCGCTAGCTAGTGTTCGGATTCCACACTCGCGGTTAAAATACAACTTTGCACCCTTGTATAACAAATAACTATTAGTCCATCCGTTGGTTCAAGGCCAAACAACCATGAAGATAAGCTATTTATTAAAACTAATGTAAAAGATCGCAAGTGACATAGTAAAAGCTAACTTAATAGTTCGCACTAAAGTTCAATGTCAAATGATACCAATAAAAATCGTAATGTGACAAAAAATATTTGACGGTAGTTGTTGAGATCATCTGTTAGTGCACGAGAGGTATTTTAAGCTTTGAAGAAACTAGACTTAGGTTGCAATTCAAAAGTTCGTGTTACGACTTTCACTTTCCATTCGAAATGAAAAGTGCTATTGTAGCACTATTAATATTATTGTTTAAAGATTTATGGCTTCCCTTATGATTTTCTGTTTCAGAATGTCCCGCTGCCCCCAACCGGATGCCGCGTACGCCGCGGCCTGTTCTGCGCAGACGTTGTGCAGCGCACAGCGCGGGTTCCTACGCGCTCTGTTGCCGGAGCTAGCAGCCGTACCGACGCCGGCGTGGCTTACTGCCCTCTCGGCACTGTCTGATGCGCATAGGCTGCAGGAATGCAGAGACCATACTGAGGCTAGTAATTTATTTTACCCTGTTAGAGTGTTCCACTGCTGAGCAAAGCCCTCCCCCCTGGATTTCCACACACCTCTGTCTCATGCAATCATTGGCGAATGCATCCAGGTTATCCCGCCATCTCCGCTTGGGCCTGCCTCGCCGCCTGTGTCCGTCCTGTGGCAACCGCCAAATAGCCAACAACACAATTTATAAAAAAAATCTTAGACTAAGGCTTGGTCAAACCGCTTGCGCGACGCAAGCGGGACGCTGTGCTGCGCGCCATAATGTATGAAACCGTCCCGCTCGCGTCGCGCAACCTGTGTGACGTCGCTAACCTGTTAGCATACGTTCCGGCGCGCAGCGGTCGCGTCGCGCGGACGTCGCGCAACGCAGTGTGACCAAGCCAAGCCATCTTGGCATACAAAAAGCGACTTAAATTTGCATGCTTGAAGATACATATCCCTGCTACACAGCGCATCGGCGGGAGCCTTGGCTATGAGACACACCAAGAAAGAGGATTTGTTCTAAAATATATTCTTGTGAAGTAAGCACAGTTCTAAAAATTCCGCACATTAGCGCATCACATCGACTTCACACGCCATGACGTGCCTAAATGTGGGGCACTGGAACACTCTCTTCATTCAGTCCCTTACTATTCCTGAGGAACGTGATCACTTTTGGATTTCTCGGCCCTGACGACTTATCTCGACCGTTTGGCATCTAATCAGTGATCGCCTAGTTACGACATAGGGGGAAGGGATGATAACGTAGTCGACAGCCTTCCTTACTAGCGGAATCCTATGATGGGGAGCGTTACTGGCATTCTATTATTCCAGTTGATGGAGGCCCTCCGTGAAGTGGTGTCCCGAGTGGCCCCAGTGTACCGTGGGAAGGATGCGCGGACGTCACAGGAGCGACGCCGGGCGGCGGAGCTAGAGCTAGCGGGAGCGGAGGAAAAGGGGGAGGAAGCAGTAGAAAGGGCGCTGGCTTTGGCCAGTGAGGCGGTGCTCAAGGCTCCAGTGTCGGGTAAGCAGTCTAAACAACAATAACAATGCTCCTTACAACCCGTGATAGTGACCCCCTAGGGGGACCGTGGAATAAACACCAGTGGCCTATACCACGAAACTTTACAAGCATACAATTCGACAAATTTGTTAACTTTTTAACACGCTTTTATTAGGTCGACCTGTATGTAACTATGTAATGGAATCTAAGGTTACTAATTTAACCATCTTCCAAGCATCGTAGCGTCATGAAAATTGGCAGCTGTATGTAGTTCTGATGACAATACAATAATATGGTACTGTCGAACTGATCTGATGATGGAGTCGGAAGATATGAACTGGAACTTTACGATGGAACATCGTATCATAGCTGTGTTTGGATTTGTTAGAAAAGTCTTGTAATGAACTTTGACCACGATTAGGTTTCAAGGTCTGATGATGAAGCCGGAAGATAGGCACTGGCATTCCATGATGGAATATCGTATCATAGTCGTGTTTGCACTTGTGAGAAAGGTCACGTAATGGACTTTGAACAAGATCAGGTTTCAATTAACACGCGAAGCGTGTTTTTCTAGTGTTTTTAAACTATTAAAAAATTTTCTAAGGGAAATTCTAGAATTTTGTCAAAATATAGACTTGTAAAGTTTTATGGTACAGGGGCCAGGTGTCCATGGAAAGCCTACCTATAAATGTGGTTTAGAATAAATATTAATATAAAGGATTTCGGAAAGGTCCGCCCGTGGTTGGTAATTACAAAACTAGCACTAGCTCCCTTTTGAAAAACTGTAGTACAGGATTTCTTAAACATGTTATCGTCACGGACCCCACTATAAGAAGTTTAAGAAATCCTGTTCTACAGTTTGTCAGAAGTCAGAAGGGTATTCGTCAGTAGAGGAGGTGATAGTTGGCAGGACAGATGGAGGCATAGCACACACAATGGCACTCAATCTTTATTTATCTATTGAAGGAGAGATACGGCGGCGGCGTTTCAAGGCCAGGCCAAACGCTCGAGGGCGTCTGTTTGACATCATCCATCTTCTCGTATCTATAAGCTTCTAGAATGAAAATTTTAATTAGAGGCTGCACAGAGTCTACATGAGTATGCTCGGACATAATCTGCAAAGATAGGCTGTGATATACATACTGACCTCCATGTTCGTCTTTGGTTTATGATTAGAAAAACAAGACACTTTGTTAATGTCATATCTTTGCATTGTCAACAAGCAATATAACTTATTATGTACGAAAATTGAGTTTATTTTATTGGCGACGAGATGGACGCGGATCAATTCGCGCAATTCCTGAGCGCTCAACAGGCGCAGCAGGAACAAATGTTAAAAATTCTACAATTGGCACTCACTCGCACCACCACACAAACGGGAGCGAGTTCAACTGAAGACGGCGTGACGAGCGCTACCACCACCACCTCACAAGAACACACACCAAACAGAATGGCCATAATCAAGTCGTTCAACATGGACAGGTACAATCCTGAAATCTATCGAATCAGCGATTACCTAGATTTTTTCGAAACCAAGTGCACGATACACGGCTTTAAAAAGGACGACGTACTGAAGAAAGACCTTCTTCTGAATTCCATTACACCGGAAATCTTTAGGGAAATTAAAACTGCGCTTACCCCTCATTTTGAAACATGCACATACGTAGATATACGTACAAAACTTTTGGATTTATATCGTATTAAGAAGACGAGATACCGCGCACTTACAGAATTTTGGAACTGCGTAAGAGAAGACAATGAATCGATGGAACACTATGCGAACCGATTGAAGGCGTTAAGCATAGATTGTAGCTATGACGACAACTTACTGGAACGTCAACTTCGTGACAGATTTGCAACGGGCCTCAACCACACAGAACTAGAGACAGATTTAAAACAAAAGTGGCCTAATCTAACAGAAATCATAAACGGCCAAATCACTGAAGTATCATTTACCACATTGTTTACAATTGCGCAATCGCGAGAGCAAGCGGAACACGACACGCCATCAACAAGTGTCAAAAGAATTAGAAAGAAAATGAATTCCACCAACACGGACAAAGAAAGGCAGACTATTTATAGGAGCCCACGGAAAATACGCTCTAGTCAATGTCTACGCTGCGGCAAGAGTGACAAACATAATCTATCAAACTGTCCAGCTAGTAAACATACATGCGAAGAATGTGACACAGAAGGTCATTACGAAAGCTGCTGCATAAAAACCGGCCGAGCGTACCTTGTTAAAGACCGACCCAAAACATCCAGACACAAACTTCAACGGGTAACCAACACTACTAGTAGCAAAACCTCATCTGGTACTCACTCCTCGGAAGATTACAGCACCGACGATGAACATGAGACACAGGTTTTTGAAGCCACAAAACAATGTATAGCTTCATCAAAACCACTGGCTGCTTTCGATGAGGATCGACCAGTTTTCCTTGCATGCGATGCGAGTGAGAAAGGAGTTGGGGCTGTATTGTTCCATAAGAACGGAAACACAGAGCATCCCATAGCTTTCGCGTCGAGGAAACTTCGACCGGCTGAAACAAAATACTCAGTTATTGATCGTGAAGCACTTGCCATCTTATTTGGAATTAAAAAGTTTGACCAATATTTGCGTGGACTTAATTTCACCTTACTCACTGACCACAAACCCTTAATATACATCTTGGGTCCCGAGCGTAACCTTCCTAAAGTGGCCAATAACAGACTCGTAAGGTGGGCATTACTCATTGGCAGTTACAGTTACGACATACGCTATCAAAAAGGAGAAAACAACGTACTAGCGGACTGCCTCTCAAGATTACCGAACAATGAGACCCAGCCATCGGAAACAGAACGTGTAGTTCACAAAATAGAGTCACGGCTTCTAAATTGCAGAATGGCTGACTTGCATCTCTCCGAGGATGTTCTAAAGGAGAAAACGAGGCAAGATCTGACATTATCCGAAGTTTTGAAATTTATGCAAACTGGCTGGAGAGAGTTGCAGTATACAAACGACATCAAACACTTCTTCAAAAAACGCAATGAGCTATCAATAGAAAACAAAATAATAATGTGGCAAGGCAGAATGGTAATTCCTGGTAGCCTACAGCGGAAAGTGCTAACTTACCTTCACAGAGGACACCCTGGCATATCAGCAATGAAGGCTCTTGCACGTTATCATGTTTGGTGGCCATCCTTAGACGAAGATATAGACGAATATGTTAAAAGATGCCATAGATGCCAACAAAATAGACCACACAACCCCGAACTCCCCGTTTATTCTTGGTCTATCCCAGAAAAAGTGTGGGAACGAATACATATCGATTTCGCGGGGCCTTTCGAAGGTTCTTACTGGTTGGTGCTAAGTGACGCATTGTCTAAGTGGATTGAAATCAAACCTATGAATACTATAACGACATCCAAGCTGCTTGTCGTGTTGGATGATATATTTAGCACCTTCGGCCTTCCTGAAATCATAGTATCAGACAACGGCCCGCAATTTACATCACCAGAATTCAAAAACTACTGCAAGAATAATGGTATCTCACATGTCAAGTCATCTCCATACCACCCACGTACCAATGGGCTCGCAGAACGACTCGTAAGAACTTTTAAATCAAGATTTTCATCGTCTATGGAACCTCTAAACCAGCGATTACGTGAGTTTCTCTTCACATACAGAGTTATACCGCATAACACTACGGGTAAATCACCAGCCGAGATAATGTTTGGGCGACAGATAAACACGTTGTTGTCCAATATTCGGCCAAATAAACGAAGAGAATTACAATTTAAACAAGTAAAAGCCAACATTGAAACTACAGCAAAGAGGGCAGATTATATACCCGGCAGTAATGTTTATCATAGAACCCGCCTTGATAAGACCTGGGAACCAGGAGTCATAGCCGAACGCAAACACCGTTATTCGTACACCATTTCAACACCAAACGGAAATACCATCCGGCGACATGCAGACCACATCCGTCCACGGGCACCAGCACCTAATAATTCTCCAGAATCACCAGAGAACTTGCCGATTCATAGTTCACCAATGGACTTGTTCCGAACGCCGAGCGCAACGCCCAGTCCTGGACCGTCGGGAGAATCACCTTGCCCGCCCAACTCTTTGCCAACATCGCAGCCACACGAACACGATGTTGCGGCCATACCAGAACGCTCGCCACAGGTCCAGACCAGCGTGAGGCTGCCTGCCGAAGCGACGCCGGCGTTGACAAGTCAGCGCCGTAGCCACCGAGCGACCAGGCCTCCTCGCCGACTCATTGATTAAATGTGACTAACGGTGGGGAGGGACGAATGATATATACTGACCTCCATGTTCGTCTTTGGTTTATGATTAGAAAAACAAGACACTTTGTTAATGTCATATCTTTGCATTGTCAACAAGCAATATAACTTATTATGTACGAAAATTGAGTTTATTTTAGGCTGTTAGTAACTTCAGAGCTCACGAACGTCGCTTTAACTAATAACTAATACTTTTTTTTCTCTAGTCGCCGCAGCCAGGCTGATGATGGATAAGCCAAGCTTATTAGCGGCAGTAGAAAATGAAGATTTCTATCCCAAGTAGTATCGATCTAAAGGAACATTGATAGTGCTATTTATCCTAATACAATTTTAACACTATCACTAGTTTTTTTGCAGCATACACTGCCATCTGACCCTTTATGGAAATTTGAACCCAAAAGGGAAACAATGCCATGTAGATAAACAGTAGGCGATGTACGTAGCTCTTTAATAGGGATGTTGACACCAAATAAGAAAATCAATGAATCCGAATTTTCTCGAAAAAGGATCAAATTCTCAATCAAATAGCGAAAAAATTAATTCAAAAGAATAAATAATTACATAATTATAAGTCTTCAAAGTTTTAGGAGGGGGCATTTTCTGTCCCTGTTCCGCAAAACGCACCTCTGTATTGAACGATCGTCATTGACTATGGCGCTCGAGGTCAGTGACGTCACTGATCTGTAGCGCTTTCTCTCTCGAAGTAAAGACATTCTAACGGTTGTAGTTTCGTTATTTTTTGACATATTTGAATAGGATTTTCACTATTTTGGCATAGTTTTATGTATTCTTTCGTATGGAGTAATAATAAATTTTGAGTCAACATCCCTATTTTTCCAGATGCCGACGAGGAGGCAACGTTAGCCCTGGCCCTATGGACGCGTAGCGCCGTCCTGCTTGCTCGGAAGGGGTCGGGGGCGCGGGCGGCACTCGCTGATCTGAGGCTAGCACTGCGCTCGCATTTACCGGCGAAGATGCGCGCGCACTACTATTGGAGGGCCGGACACTGTTATAGAGGTACGAAGAATTTTTTACACGACTGCCCAAAAACAGGAGTGTAATGTTTTCAGGTTTCATGTATGTATGTATGTGAACTTTTTTTGTTCCCCCAGAACTTCTCAACGCCTTAACCGATTTAGATGTGTGAGGTATCGTTAGAATCCTTACGTCATCCCGGGTGACAAAGGATATGTGACGTTGCAATATAAACAATATGGCGGACAGTAGACTCCATTTTGAGTGTTCCGTAAAAAAAATATTATATCCTAGCAAGTGGGGTATTAAAATTAAGCATTTGAAGAGACGATTCCAAAAATATATATAATGTATGCGTTTCAAGCAAAAAAAGTTCGAAACAAAATAATAATTATAAAAATTAAAAACACGACTCCTGCATTAAAAAGATAAAAACAAGTTTCCTAATAAAGAACTCAAGGATATTATTTTGTTTGCAGTCGGGGGCCCTACTACATACAAGTAAAACCAAAATATTAGGTCCCACGACTGCAAACAAAATAATTTCCTTGAGTTCTTTATTAGGAAACTTGTTTTTATCTTTTTAATGCAGGAGTCGTGTTTTTAATTTTTATAATTATTATTTTATTATACTCCGTCGGTGGCAAAGAAGCTTACATACAGCCTGCCAGATTGTAAGCGGTCACCGCATTGTTTCGCAGAATTTTCATTTCATAGAATACATGTATTATTTTCAAATGGGTCGCAGTTCTAACCTAACCTACTGTTCAGGTAGATCTAATTGAGTTCTACACAATAGCTGTACATACCTATCTAAAAAGTTAATGGATTCAGAAAAAAAAAAGTTTCTATAAAATGAAAATTCTGCAAAACTACTCGACACATTCCATGAAACATTTTTCTGAAAACAAGAGGGCACCACGCTTGCAACTTCTGGAGTGTCACATGCATCTTGTCGACCCTTTAAAACTGTATGTATACATCTTTCTTGAAGAGCCCCATTTTGCAAATACAGTTACTGTATCCCTCAACTGGCCACTCTAATCCTTTCCCATGTACTTTCAGACTGTGGAGAAGCTACCCGCGCGAAGGTCTCCTACGAGCTGGCGTTACGACTTCTTCGGGCCGATGACGTCACGTCGAGGGAGCGGCTACAGAAGGACCTGGATGCACTGGATTTGAGCCAGCCTGTACCTGAGCCTGCTGCGGGCTTACAAGGTTAGGACACCCGCAGTTACCTAATTGTTATTTTTGCCACAAAAACTTAGCTATGTCTTTTCATAAATGATAAATCTTTGACGTTGGATGCATGTTGGATATTGTTACAGAGATCACTCTTGCGGGTGGATGTAAGCCTAATATGCCAGCGTTGTCAAAGCATGTCAAAATCGTCGAGGAAGATGGAAAGGTACAGTTGAACTGACAATACTACTCAAATATTTCGGATATCATGGAACTATATAAATGCTCCCTTTTTACAAGCTTGTATTTAACTTGCAATGATTGTAGGTATTTATGTATGTATGTAGTACGAGTATGTAACTATGTTTCTTCCACTGGAATCTTACAACTAAATTTTGAAGACAATATCTTCAACCGATTGAGCTGAGGTTTTGTAATACACTTGTAGTTTGGATGGCAAAGCAATATTACGGTACCATCGAGCTGATCTAATGATGGAGGCAGAAGGTGACTATAGCAACTCCTAAACTACACAAGATATACTCGTCGTATTTTGGTTCATTGAAACTATCTCCACGAGTAGTTGATGACTGTGAAAAAATTTACACTCGGCAATAAAAGCAAGATTTGGTTCGTTGTCAGGGGCGTTTCGCAGCAGCGCGCGCGTCTCTCCGGCCAGGCGATGTGGTGTTAGCTGAGAGCCCGTACGCAGCATGTCTGCTGCCAGACCACCTTGGAACCCACTGTCTACATTGCTTCACCAGGTAGCCTATTACTTTTTGACACGGGTGTTGTAAGTTAGAACTCACCCGACTCTTGAAGACTCGAGCCGTCCGGGCTAACACGAGTCTGCACAGTACGGTAAAAGGCTATAGTCTTAGCTTAAACGACTTTTTAGGTAGGTAATGCTCAGCCGAGTTCTAACGCACTACACTATTTGATACTCCTTGATAGAAAGTGACGGAGTCTTTATTCTGTCGTATTTTGTGCGCTAAACAATAACACAATAGGCTACTAGGTTACCAGTTCTTCGAGTCAGGTACTTGGCAACATTTTTTAGGTTTTTCTGTGAGGGAAACTACGCGATACATGTTCCTGCATATGTGACAATTTTACTTCAAGCTATGATGCAGCTATGATGGTGAGGATGGTAACGTATCGTCACTGCGTCTACGGTGCCTCAGCGTATTTTTATTAGCCCAACCTCTAGGAAGGAACTAGTGTCAATTCCTTCCCAGGCTTGTGCCCAGCAGTAGTGATGATCAATCAACTTTTCCTTGTTATTATTCTGTCCCGTCAGCCAGGAGAAAACTCAGTAGGCAAAATTCTTAGAAAAAGAATTATAATGTGAAAAAGGATTAAAGAATACCTAACAGTTTTAAGAAGAGTACCAGGAAATGTAACCTTGATAACAAGCTACAAGAAATAATAGTTAATTGACCAGCTTATAAGACTTGCTTTGCAGGTTATCCTTGTGTGCGGAGGAGGCAGCAGTCTGGTGTCCTCGGTGCGCAGGCGTCGCTTTCTGCTCGCTCCGCTGTCGCGATAAGGGGTTGGTGTATCACCAGCATGAATGTACTTTCCAGGATCTCTTCATAGGTAAGTATTTAGTGTCCCGTAGACAAGGACATCTAAATATATAGTTCTCAAATTCTTTTGACACCATCATGGTCATGTCACAACACCGATGAGCTAGAAAAGCGCATAAGTACTGGGCATGTCGATTGACGTGCGATGATGATGATGATGTGCGTGACGATGGAAGGTGCGGGTGACGTGCATTCAGAAGATGGACAAATGCGATCCAAAGTAGTGGTCGAAAGAGTCATACATAGTCGCCACGTCCCTCAAACTTAAGAATACGACCAAGAAGAAGTAAACAAGGGACCTGTTCTTTGTTCGTCCATCTGCCTGCCAAAAGAGCATCTCAATACTATTTAAATATTTAAGTTTCTTTAAGACTGCACCGAGCAAATTTCTGAATAATTGCGATGGTTGGATAACTTGCTGTATTATTATTACTAAAGCTTGAATTCTGTAATTCCTATATATGATATTTAAGGATACACTCTACACGTCATGTGTTTCAGAAACACAATTACTTATAGTTTTCTTCATAAAAATTCAATCCAAAGTTAGCTCTACTAAATGAAATAAACGCAAACTACAACGTTAATACTTTATGAAAGATCTTCAATTTTTGAATAGTAACAAAACTACATGTTATCTAGGTCGTATGTGTTTAACATTTGCAAAATGTGGAGATTTTTTTAACAATGCAAAGGAAATTCCGAAAATTTGACCGGCCGCCGTAGTTTTCTTGCCGGCAGATGGGCTCCGGCCCTCAATGGGAGCAGACGTATGCTGCTTTTCTCAGTTTGACATCTCATAAAAACACGCTTTTTGACAGCTTGCTCGTATACAAATACAAAATGTATACCACACACAAAGATTGCATTAATTGAAGTAGGGTAAATAAATGTTGACGTGTGGCTATTGAAGATTCTTTTAACATGGAATTTTTAGTATTAGCCATTCGTTATAACATAAAAATGCAATCTTTGGTCCCCAATGTTTACTAATGCAACTAAATTATAATGATTTCCTTTACGAAAAGGCATTTTAAACGTAAAAAGGTTACCGATGTATTTCAGTTCAAAGTAATTTACTTTTTATAAATTGGCCACCCAGAACGGAACGTTATGACATTTATGTCACTCATCATATTTCAAATTAAAATTTGTAAACAAATTGTATTTTTATATTTCAATAATTTAACGAATCTAATGTTATATTTTATGTGTATATGTACGGCGCTTTCACGTCAAACAATGATTACCTAAATATATCGCAGAATCTGCATAAACAAAACATATCCCAGAATCTGTACAAACAGGCACAATTATTATGGTGCTTTGAACAGAAGTTTATAAAATATCAGCGTTATACCAAGAAACAGATCTAGAGTGCTCTCTTGCAGCGGAAGCAGAAGAAATAATATCGGAGTTTCTTCGCCAGTTTGAGTGATGTGGATTTAAATTGTGTAGTGTCTAAGCCGCCTGGTCATATTATAATTATACCTAGAATGAAAATAATAAACCTATGTTTCATTTATAAATAATAAACCAAGTAGTTGTTGGGGATTTGGTGACAATGACGATGTCTAACAAACAAATATGCAGTAATTACTTATAATATTAAACTGCGCTAGTTTCTATCTAAAGCTTTCATGCGTTGGAAATCCCGTTGCTTTGATTTTGTACAAGTAAGTACTTATGTCGCATCGCAATAATTGTCTCGACGTTATAGTAAACGAATAGCAAATAATAATAATTGCTATTTATTATTGATGAAAATAGACGCAATGTTAACCATTATTGAACCTTATGTCGTTGCAATAAGGTTCACGGATGTTCAGTTAAGTGTCATCGACGGCACGATTGCTCACACTAGAAGAATATGTAAACGCATCCTGCTAATTATTCCTTTCAATTATGGACCTTATAAGAAGTGTATAAAAGTTAATTTGTCAGAGCTGATACAGTAGTGGTCCGGCCAAGTTCCACAATTGCAGACTGTTACAATGACTTTCTTGATGATATTTGTTATATCATTAGGTTTTATAGTGCTTGTCATTCACGATAACGACGATGCGCAGGGAATGTCATACTATTCTATGCGCAATTCTACGGATTGGGTTACGACGGGCGGTCGTGAATAACAAGAACTACCTATAAGGTTAGGTACTGGTTCCTCAAATACAAAGTTGATTCACAATATTGCTGCAGTTATCCCGTGCCGTATAAATAGTTTCAGTAGTTATTATATATATTGTAATAAAACTACCGCTTCTTCTCTTAAAACTTGCATTAAATCAGTGTCCATTTTAGAGTTAACCAACTGATAAACAGAAAATAATCAATTTATGAAAAGTTTTGCTTAAAATAACCTATTTAAGGTACAACATATACTAGTATCATGAAAATCACCAAGTAAACTCAAAATAAGTACCTAAGTCATAAACATAAAACAGTCATAACATGCACTGAACCGATTAGGAAAATTCTTTCTCTGTTTTAAGTTGTATAAAAATGAGTCTGTGAGGAAAGGGCAAAACAAAATACATTTTACAAAACAGGGGTTTGACAAGTTTTATTTTATAAACAAGGAACTGAGTATTTTACTACCACAAATTCCAAATTCAAGACATTTTCAGATACAACTAATACTTGAGTTTTGGTTACAGATCAGAACTTGACGATTTTTGTTACACTTCTCTTATGCACCAAGAAACCTTTAAATATTCAAAATCTATATTGTCATAAGTTGACATAAACATGGGTCAATGACCCGACCCAGCAAAATGAGGTAGTGTGCGTGAATAATGCATGTGTGGGTTAATTGGGTAAATTATTAAAGAAATTGAAATTTGACAGGCGCTGAGAATTTACCCCGCACGATAGGCCCTTAATGTTAGCTTGGGATAAGATACCTCTAGATGACAGCGCCCGCGAAACGGACTTGTTTGTCCGTGTTGTTTTGTATGGGGGCAGTAAACGTGTTAATTATCTGTATTGTATTGTGATTTATTATCTTTAGGTTCAGGCATGTCCATCCTCAGTCACATCGCGCTTCGCATGGTCACCCAACTCGGTCTCGCCGCGGCGCTCGACGTCTATACACGTCACGTCTCCGGTGACGTTGCATCCCTAACCCACGACGACATTGAAGGCGGGAGGAAGGCTAAGATGAAGTCTAGAAAGGAGAGGCTTAATAGAAGTAAGAAGGGACTCAAGATGGCTGACAAAGAAGAAGAGAAGGAGCAGAAAATTGAGGATGAGGAGAATGGAGAGTTAAAGACAGCACAGGTTAATAGCCACTATATGTTTTTGTCTTCTTTAGTTCAGGATCAGTAACCTCCTGAGCGCCTGGAGCGCTCGTGGCCCAGAGTCGCCCGCGTGTCGCCGTATGCAAGGTTAAGCAACGTGGGCCGCGGTCAGTACTTGGATGGGTGACCGCTTTGAGTAGTTACTAATCGAGTGCTCCCGTGTTTTGGAAGGCACGTTAAGTGGGATCAACCGGCTGCCGTATGACAGCAGTCGTTAAGCCAAGTTGGAGGCCTTCGGGCGGCTTGAGAACTTTTATTAACAGTCAAATTGCCCACTCACTTGACAAAGAGGAGTCGAAGTTGCAACACGTCCGCAGGGAAAGTACTCACCGCTACCTTACACCAACTTACACGTGACTCTTGGGTGGTGCTAAAATTGCAACAAAAACTGGCAACTCGTAGATCTCAAGTTCTAAATAATTGCCATAGGTTTTCCAGCCAAGTATAGTATGTTCTGCGTCCAAATAAAAAATAAATTGTCATGGACAGTACTGAAAGTGAATTTAGATATTATCTAGGTAAGGTTGGACAAACTTTAGTGTCCTTATGGCAGTTATTTCGGCAATATTTGTGCCAAGTTTTGGGATTAGGTAACAAATTCAGAGTCTCAAGCTATTGAATGCTATAAGGAGTTTGCCCTGTAGCATTCTTAAGCTCATGATTATGGAGAGGAGGTTTGTATCCTTTTTTTCACAGATATACTCCCTATGTACCCACTCAGAACAACGCACTGGAGAAGACTACGTGAAGAGACTAGTCGTGGCGTATTTCCTGACAGAATGCTTGATGAAAAGTGGATATTTCAACTCCGTATCTCCTGGAGAGTTGGAGAATGGTGAGCCACCTTTGATTGCTGGATGTTTCTCTTTTTTACCAAATGTTTTCAGTCACAGAACTGGCGACGGAATTCTACCACTTATTGACAAGAATCTGCATTAAGTCCAGTAAGACCTCATTATTAATTTTTGCGTTTGAAAGTGTTTAAGCCCTCTACACATGTGGTGAATAGTCGCATAAATACGACCTACTACAAGTTATTATTATCATGAAGACAATGTGCAGCGAAATATAAGTAACATTAGATTTCAATTCAATTGTAAAAAAACGATCTTTGATAACACCTTAATTGTTAAGTTCTACCGGAACTAATTAAACCATGCCTCTGTAATCATCGATTTGCAAGCGTTTAAATACTTATTGGGGGATTTCTGCTAGCGCAATTTCGAATATAAATCCATCGGAATGCCTTGACGCAAACTACAACCTATCCTATATTTATTCACAGCGCGCTGGTCAATAGTAGCCCTGATCGTGCGCAATCTCCAACTCCTGCAGTTCAACGCGCACGAGGTTTTCGAGACCCTGCGCAGCGGCAGAGGGGCGGGAGAGGGGCACCTGTTCAGGGGCGCACGCGCACAGCATATCGCTGTAGCTATATACCCGACTGGAGCACTGTTCAATCATGACTGCTTTCCCGCCGTTGCGAGGTATCCTTTATGTATTTGGATACTTTGTCATCGTTTATTTTTCTTTTGTTTTTCTTTGTTTCCTGCTCTCAACATTTGTCTTGCTTTGTTTCGTTTGCCTCTCCAAGTATGCATGATATCTTCTTTACAAGTAAGGAAAACAAAAGGAATCTAATTAGTGTTAAAATTCTTCCCACAGATTTCTTCGATCAAGTCTTTTTTTCATCATTTATCAAACTCTTTTCTGTTTTCAGTACTTCTTTCTAATATTTTCTCTTTCCTTCCTGTTTTGGTCCAATTTCCTCTTTAACGCTTTACTACGCTGTTTTTATTTCTACCTATCTGATCTCTCATTTATCTCTTATCTTTCTACCCTTCCCACTTGTAATATAAAATATCAGTTACTTACAATCGACGTCAACGGTATAAATCTGTATTATTTATTTATGTCAATCTTACATTTAGTCGAATTAATTGCAGCTCTCAGTTCATTTACATAAAAACAACAAAATTACAATAATAAAAATTATGAAATAACAAAAGCACTTAATGGTATGTTTACACTTTTGCACCTTGTTCCATTATATCTTTGATTTCACGAGGCAAAGCATAATCTGAAACTATTCCAGATACTTCATCGGTCGCCGTCTAATACTAACCGCAACGCGTCCCCTCGCTCCCGGCGCGGCGGTATCCGAGTGCTACGGACCGGCGTGTGCGCTGCGTGACGTCACGGCGCGCCGGCGCACACTGGCCGCTCGATACTGGTTCACGTGCGCTTGCGACGCTTGCGAGCGGCCGTCGTTATGGCCGACTATGCAAGAGTGCGGGGAAAGTCCACCACCCCTGAAGTAAGCGTAGGCATTTAAATATTTACACTAAATGAAGGTATTTGAAAGACGTCTGCCAACTTGACACTACTTGTACATAAAAATGGATACCGCATAGTTAGTTCTGCATTACCTTGTCAGTTTTGATGGATTGACGATACCGTATCAGACTGACGGAAGTGAATTTCAATTATATGGGTATGTTATTCATAAAACAACAAGGAGAAAGAAAACAATACAATACAAAAACACATACAGTAGGGTCATTTTCTAAACTCGATTTTTTTTGTGTCCGAGCTGAAAATCGTAGTGTAGCTTGATATAATACGTACCATTTATTTTTTTTCATAAAGAATACATGTTTCCACGTTGAGGTCCACTCAAATTCACTGACTTATTTGTTTTTAAAATACATTAAAAAATACCTAAACGCTCAAATTAAGACTCCGTGCCCTGTCCGGCATCGAGTTTTGAATCAATCAAAAATTCCTATCAAAAACTGTACATTAGAATCACTGATTTCGTGTCAAAAACTTTAACTCGATTATATTTACTATCACTGAGCACAGACACTATTCACTTCACTGTGGTGAATAACTTGTAATTGATGTTTAAAAATCGTCCGAGCGCGAGAGTTAAATTTTGTCGGCAAAATTCAAACGTCCCTGCCAGCCATCGTTTACATTTGATCAGCTTCGCGTCCTGCTTCACATGTGCTCTCAAATGTCAACTATTATATATAAAAAAAATATATATAGCAAACCGCATTAAGTTCGAGTAAACCACCTAAGTACTTCGGTTTCTGGGTGGACGACAATTTTTTTGCTTTTGCTTGCAATTTCGGTGGCCCTTAGAAATTCAAATTCTTACATAAGTAATCATTAACATATGTATGCATTATAAAGCACTCTATATAAACGATAACTTAAAATATTATTAACATGTGATTTGATTTTTTTATGATTTTTTTTATATCAATTTCCAATTCCCGTGTCCTAATTCCCATAGCTTGTTTACCCAAAACAGCTGATTTTGGGACACGGGAATTGGAAAGGGTCACTTATTTTGTTAATAAACCGCATTTAATAACAATAATTATGGATGAAATGCATAAATAAATATAATTTGTACTAAGTATATCGATTAGAGTTGTAGTTTATACGTTTATTTAAAAAAAACAGGCCAACTGCTACAATTACACTTAGCTTCTTAAATATTTGAAAAGAATCAATAAACAAAGTCAATGAACATTATGTACATAAAATCATGTAGGTATATATCGATACATACGCATTTTATATACAACGACGGTGGCAAACAAGTAAGCAGACATCTCAAATTTTATAAAAGGTCAGCAACGTACCCGTGACGCTTTTGGAGTTGCGAGCGTCTATATGTACATCTGCATTTAGTGATAGTTTTAAATATTAATACTTGTATGATTTTCTGCAAAGAAGTTGCTATGTGATTGTATAAAGAGAAATTTAACTTAAAATATAGATTTTTGGTTAATATAAATTTCCTCGGTTGAAACTTGAACCCATGAGTGGTAAAATTAGGCTAAATAACTTCGATACAATAGGGATGATGACACTATAAAAGAAAATCAATAAATCCAAATTTTCTACATAATGACTCAAATTCTCAATCAAATGGCAAAAAAAGTAATTCAAAAAAATAAATAATTACGTAATTATAAGTCTTCAAAGTTTTAAAAGTGGTTATTTTCTGTCGCTTTTCCGCAAAACGCACCTTTGTATTGAACGATTGTCATTTACTATGGCGCTACTCAAAGGTGACGTCACGGTCGAGTAGCACTTTCTCTCTCTAACTACGAACATTCTAACCGTTGTTGCTTCGTTATTTTTTGAGATATTTGAATAGGATTTTCACTATTTGGCATAGTTTTATGTCTTCTTTCTATTGAAGTAATATTTTTTTTTGAGTCATCATGCCTATTGAACTTTATTATTCTTGATAAATTAGATGGTAAATAATAATTTTAATACAATTTTTTCTAAGAAAAGGCAATTCCCATGGACTGATAAATTCCCGTGTCCTGGTCAAATTTTCAAATTGCAATAAATTCCGTAATTTTATATGTATAAGTACCCCGTAAGAAAATTTGTGTTTATTAATTTTTTTATCAAATTATCAGCATAAAATTTTCTATATATTATTGGTATTTCAAAATTCCATGGGAATTTGACAAGAATGCCCGTTTGGTGAAATTGACTCAGTAACTAAATTAGATCCCCCAGATCAGAACCCTGGGAGAGCGTAACGTAACCCATAAGGCTGGCTTTGAAATTCAATTGAAAAAGGGGGATTAAAACCTTTTTTTAGATGCATGACGCCAGAGTGCTCAGGCGTGTTGCCTGGGTCACGGCAGGCGGCTAAGCAAGGCGCTCAGTGCTCGGCGTGTGGCGTGACGTTCGACGGAGCGGCGCTTCAGAAAAGGATTGAAATTATTGACGATTGCCATAAGCTCTTCCAGGTATATATCACATTATGATCCATGATACGTCCCACTGTCGATGGCTGTCGGGTCTGAAAGTTTCTCGAGTGGCGGCCACGTGGAATGCACAGCGTGGGTAGACCTCCCACAAGGTGAACTGATAACCTGGTAAATGTCGCGGGAGTCCGCTAGATGTGGGTAACGCAGGACCGGTAATTGTGGCACTCTTTGGCCTATGTCCAGCAGTGGACGTCTTTCGGCCGATATGATGATTGTGATGACACTGATGACGTTCCACTGCTAAAGGTCTTATTTCATGAATGCCCTGATTGGGACAACTGAGACTTTTCCATCTCAGTAGTCCCATGTGACAGACACAAATATTTTTCATTTCAGTATCGTGTCTCCCCTGACGGACCCACTGGAGGAGACATCAGGAATATTCGAGTCCTGATGTCTCCCCTGTATCAGAACTTGCTTCCAAATAATATTTCAAGAACTCGTGCATCCCTGTCATACTTATACTATACTGGGTTCATACTGGCCACTCTATAAAAAAGACGTATACAGTATTCTAGCTTAATTAATGACATTTGCCATCTTCCATTGGCCGTATTTTTGTCGAGGTTTTGATAGTATCAGGTAAACAATACTTCTTTCTTTCCAAAGCTGTCCTTAACCTATTCACCGCCACAGTAGATTCTGTAAGTTGTGCCTCACACGCCAGAGTCTTCGTAGCAAAAGACTGAAAATGAACCTTACTTGATAGCACGTAGCTTGCCTTTACATTGACTTGATCGACTCGATGTGAAGTCATTGGCGTGTGGGGCACCTAATGTCCTTACTTTATATAAAGTCAATAGCGGTGAAAAGGTTAATACCTCAAAATCTTATTTTTACAGGAGGGAGCCAGACTAATGGACGACCAGCAAGTAAACGAGGCTAAAACAGTGATATGCGCAGCTCTGGAGCGCTACCACGGTGTAGCAGCCGCTCCGCGCCGTGCGGCCTATCTCGCACACGAGGCTCTGAGAGCGCTCCTCATCTCTGCTGGCAACTCCCATATCCTTAAAGTCAAAGAAAGTGAAGACAAATAACCGTTTATCGGCACCAATGTACCTACCCTTACTTTATCACAAGCCTCTCCACAAAATTCACTACTTCGCATGTTAGATTTAGGTACTCGTCCCACCGCCCGCGAGCAGCGAGTACTTACATAGTAATTCTACTCGTTTTGTCGCTCAAGCGGTGGGACCAGGGGGCCGATTTTTGAGTGTCGAGCGCTCGACTTTTCACTCGACATCTGTCAAAAAACTATGGTGTTTTGACAGATGTCGAGTGAAAAGTCGAGCGTTCGACACTCAAAAATCGGCCCCCAGTGCCTAAAGTGCCACAGATGATGCATTCAGAATACCACTGCTGCTGGATTATATCCATTTCCCCCGTAAGCTAAGGTAGGGATCCTTTCCAAATATTTGAACCTATTGTTTTACATCTCAAAGTCAGCATTCGATTGGATTATTTCATGTCCGCGTATGTAAAGCCCGGCCAGGAATATATATGATGCGAAATTTCATTGGAACTAATTTCTTACACTGGCAATATTTTTTTTAATGACAGTTTTCAGTGGTTTTTCAGCACGTCGCTGTCTCTGTCGTGGTTTATTTTAATCATAGTAATGTGTTGTATATTATATGATAAATTGCAACAAATGCTCAAAACGATTCATAATCAAGAGCGGAACATCTTATATCTTATATCTTTAAACGAGCAATTCTTGCATACGTATTTATTTATTTACTTTTTATTTATTTATTTCGAGGATCTCGGAAACGGCTCTAACGATTTTGATGAAATTTGATATGTGGGGGTTTTTGGGGACGAGCAATAGATCTAGCTTGGTCTCATGCTCGGGAAAACGCCGAGCAAAGCTCGGTCGCCCAGATTTATTAATAATGTATACAATTAACTGTTAAAAGAAAAACTCTCGAGAAATGAAACTATTTCGCTGAAAAACATTTCAAAATTGACACCAGTGGGGCTAGCATAACATGCATCTCGTCGCTACTCGCGCGCGAGATAGGCTACCTGTCACTGTCTGATTAATGCTGTCAAAAAGTGACAGGTAGCTTATCTCGCGCGCGAGTAGATACGGAATGCATGTTGTGCTAAATCCACAGAGCTGAAAGGTAAACAAATCAAAATGACATTATAGTCTGTTGCCATATAAATCAGAATAGTAGCGCCTCCTCTTGACTATGATCATTATATATCTGGTGTACCTTTATATAGTTAAGCCGCAATCACACTTCTTCGTTCGCCGCATGCTGCATGCGGCGACCGCAAAAGTGTACCTAAAGAACACATTAGTCGGTCGCCGTAAAATTCGGTCTTAGGTACTAAAGTGAAGTCGAATCATAACGCGTGCTGTGGGCAATTTTTCCTGCCATGTATTCTGGTGTGTGTATAAAATGTTATTGTTACCGATCTAGATCTAAGTTGTTACCATTTTTATACTCGTCTTGTTATATTAGATGTTGATTTTTACATTTTTGTAGTAATAAATAATGACTTCGAATGAACCGGAATTTCATTTACTATGACGTTGGGGACGTTTCATTTACTAGCACGTTTTATTGATCACATGCGTATAGTTCACTCGGCGAAAAGTTACTCGAGTCGGTTTTAACTTCAAACTCGGGTAAATCCATTTCTGACATTTTTTAATAGTAGTTTATGCAACTGGTACATAATGAGGGGCATTAAAACACGAGTGTGTTTTATGAAACGAGCCGAAGGCGAGTTTCATAATAAGGTCACACGAGTGTTTTAATGCCTAATTATGTACAGTTGCATACATTACTTTATCTACACACATATTATAACTACTCTAAGATGGGTTCAGAAACCGTTGTAAATAAATACAATAATTGTGTTAATACAACCTTTTTTGCACGGTTGCGGAAATATCGAAATCAGAACTGGCAACCGATACCTGAATGTTATTTTAAAAAGTAAAGAGTCCCTATTCTGATGTGATCATGTCGTTCTAGCTCAAATTTCGTGCGATATATACTAAAAAAACATCGAGCTGACATTTCGCATCGACTGAATTTGAATTTTCAGTGATACTAGAATAGGGACATGTCAACTTTGACATTTAAATTTTGACAGTTTTGTTTGACGTTTTTATATTTTAACATCATATATGAGATTAAAATTAAAAATTATATTACTGCTGTAGCCTTAGCCACAGATAAGAAAATTGCCATAAATTCATTGAATGTTGAAATGAGAGTCATTTTCTACGGTTTCCGAACGCATATTAGAGGATTTATGATATGTGTGTAGATAATAGTATTTTATACAATCGTTATATAATGAATGCTTTTTTAGTCGAGAACCGCGTTTAGACCACGAGGCTTGCCGAGTGGTCTAAGTAAGGTTCGAGACTCAAAAAGCTAATTATATAACTATTGTATACAATACTTTTTCTACGAGTCCACGAAAATAACAAAATAACAGAAAGTTGCCGCTGAAACGATCTCATTAGTGCATGAGGGTTACACGGTGATTAATAGCACGTGGTCTGCACATATCACAATACGTATCACGTGGGTATTGATGAATATTAAAAACAAGTCTAAATAATTATGAAATTTATGATAATATCACAAGTATTGTAAATTTGTAATAACAATTCCCACAGGGCCAATGCCTTGTTAAGATGAAAAAAAAAATTAGTCCATGCCCGCCTTTGGCATCATGTCAAATTTCGACCAATCACGACACAAGAGAATTTAAGTTTTTTTTTAATGATTATGGCCAGTATGCAGACGACCGTTTAAGTAGGTAGACATTTGACAAGTGCATTGACGTTTTTACGTTCAGAAGCGCGGGAAGCACTATCAATGTTGAAATATTCATAAAATGAGTCTCCTTAAACTTAATTTTTTTTCATCAAATTACGGCGTTCTATTTTTGAATGATATTTCGATTCTCCGCGCAGTTGTACAATGAAATATTATATTACTCCATAGAGCATAGACTTTTAGTTCAGCTTAAAATGTATAATATTGTGCAATGGTCTATGAAGTTGTAATTGTAATATTGTAGTCGACGAGTATAAAAAGATTTTTGTATATAATAAAAGGTTAAGAAATTGGTTTTGTTTCTATTTCATGGGTTAAGTATAATTTCGTGTAGTTTTTGAGAAAAATAAAGTTAAGATCACAATATTTTATCAAAATCAGGTAAATCCATATGACAGTTTATTTCAAATGAAGGCAAGTCCATCAAAGCCAATCGGCGAAAGAAGTTTGTTCAATATGGCCGTCAGTATTTTTTTCAAATCTAGATAAATCCAGGTCTGTTAAATCAAACTTATACAAATCCACATTGAGTTTTTTCAAAGATAGATAAATTGCAATCAATTATATCAAATGAAGGTAAATCCAAAAAAAAAAAATATTATTTGAAAATAATACACTAATAGTGGCATCTGTACGGAACAAGAAAAGGGAAAATACGGCGTTTAATGAACAAAAGATTTCCTTTGGCAGGATTGATATCTATAGTCTAAAGATGCATTTACGAAGTAGAGCCCCCCGGATTTTTCACGTGGTAAGAAATGGTGGGGTCCAAACATAGCAGCCGACCTGTACATTTCAAACTAAGCTGACTCCTTTCTTATATCTACTAAGGCAAGTTTGGTATCGTTTTCGTATAAAAGGAATACACCGACATCATTTCTGATCGTACATTTTACTATTTTGGAACAATTTTCTGACTAAAATCGCAAATTTATACATTTTTAATTTTTACTGTTTGGTTCAGCGCTCTGATATTGGATGTAAAAAGTTGATTTAAATAATGAAATAAATACTATAAGAAAGCTCGTTTTATGCAGATTCTAAATATATAAATATCAATATAGCTCTGCCTACAAAATTATGACAGAAAAAAATATCATGGGTCGCAAGATGGCTGCGCGGGCGGATCGGTAAGTACCGAAATACGTTACTAGCTACTGGGTACAGTCACCGAATTGAAATGTTTTCCACTTTTAAGAGTAAAAATAACTAATAGAGAATCTTACCTGACTATACCAACGTGTCTGACTAATAACAATGATAGTTCCTCTAAGTTATTTTCAGGTTTTAAAACGATGACTGTGATAAAAATTACACTGTAATTTTTTATGGATTTTAGTTTCAGTATGCATGCGCTTAGGGCAGCCTATCAAGCAGGTCACTTGTGGGGACAAACTTTAAATGACACGCAATATATACCCTCCCTAACAGACGAGTGGATAAAAGGAGGAACAGTGGCAGCCCGTATGGACAACCCTACACAGAATCTGGAATGCGGCACGAGAACTTAGCTGCAAGAGCAGCTGCAGAGGCCACTGCCCTTGAAAGCGAGAGTGAATGCCATGCACGCTGCTTCAAGACCTGTGGGTAGTCGCAAATGCGATTACTGATGGTTTTAAATGTGTGTCCAGTGTGGACCAGGGGTTTCAGCAAAGATGACGTCGAGGAGGCCGAAGAAGGAGAGTACAACATCTTTATCAGTTTATACTGGTCCTGGGTTTAAAAAATCATAACTAACTTCAAAAAAGATGAGGTCCTGTGTTCGACTGTAAATATTTTTTAGATATGTTCACAAATATCTTTGCTAGTTTAAGACCGATTTCGCGTTTTTTTTTTGGTTTGGAAGGGGCTGCCTCAATGATGTTTTCTTTTATCAAGAATTTGGTCAAGATCTGATAATGGGATCCATGAGAAAATGGACACTCTTCAATTTACAAAGGTATCTCCGCGGTATATGAATGCTAATTATTACTTACAAGGTGGACCAATATCATTTTTTTTTATTATTAATAAGGCAGTACTTTTAGGGTGATCCAATATTATTTTGGACAGGATCCGTTAATGTTAGTTGGCATTTTTTTTAAATTTAGCCGTTATCCATATAATTCATGGAGTCCGAATTTGTACTATCGTTTGTGGGGGCCTATCTTTAGAAGTAATCAAACGATTTTAAAAATTCTTTTGTAATAGAAACCTACATTAGTCCTTAATAACATAAGCTAAGACTTTTTGTAAATCGTTAACTCGTACGAAGCAGGGCGGCTCTCTAAAATTTGATAAATTATTACGTGAAATTTTAGGGCGAAATTGATATATTTAATTGTTTTTTTAATATTTTAAGACGTGAATTGACATGAAATATGTTTTTATTGAGTTAATAAACCCACCAGTACCATTCCAAGGTCACAAACTATGTTTTTTAATTAATTTGATTTTTTGTTCTATCTTTTAATTTTTAATTTTTTTAATACTTCCACAGTAGGTATATTTTTTAAATATATATTTTTAAATATAATATTAACAGGGTTTTCTGAAGACCTATTTTTTTTCCAAAATGTGCAGGTGTTTTTTAAAGTTATGGCCATTTTTCTGTTTTCAGTATGAATGAAAAATTACCTATTTTTTGTTAATTTTCGAAAATTTTGTATGGAATGGTCCAAAATTAATTCCAGAAATGAATTTAGCATCCTTGATTTACTCGAAATTGACACCCAACTTGACCCAGTAGCTTAACTGACGCAGATATCAAGATTAACCTGGACTCACCCCCCCCCCCCCCTCAAAAATTTGACATAAAAAATTTCGAGGGCTCTACTTCGAAAATCCATCTCTGGGTCCTAAAGGACCTACCCTGATACAGGAAATCTTTTGTTCACGAAATGCCGTATAAGTCCTCTTACCGAGGCCACTATAAGTTTAGATGGTTTTTAAGCTGAGTTTGTCGAACTTATGCTTTAGCCATAATAAAGATAATCTGTCTTTCAAATCACCGAATTATCACTTTTTTTCTCCCAAGTGGTTAGAGTGGATTTATCTGAGTTTGAAGTTAACCGACTCACTTGCGCTTAAATTAATTTCCAATTCATAACTATTCTGAATAGGTATATATTTAGTTTTTCGTAAAACCACGTAGGTTGGTGGGGCCTGGAAAAGGGTTAATTCTCGACTCGGATGAAGCACGCTCATATGAAAAGTGAAATACAAATTAAAATCACGAATGCTTACAATTTCTTTATTTATATAACAAGTAAATGCAAAATTACCTATAACGGTAACATAATAGCAAAAAAAATGGTAATACGGTACGAGACGCATGAAAATAATTAAATCAGAATCTGGACTTTTCTGGACTGTTCCAGAATTCTATAATCCTTAATAAGAAAGACAGTGGAAGTAGTTCCTGGTGAGAACGGGGTGGCTCAAGTTATCCCCTGGTGTTAATTTAAACTGATTACACAGACCTCTAGGACCCATGGAAACAGTTCAAGAAACCCTAAAGGCTGACGCAGACAAAGGCTCGGCATAGTGGACGGCGAGCCGTCGAGTTGAGGCAGCGCCGGCCGAGTGCCGAGCCTTTATCTGTGTGCGACAACCTTACGCCTTCTAAGGCGCAAGCGTCTCCATATAGTCTTTGCACACGCAAGGCTGCCGTGAGTCGGGCAATGGCTCAACTTCTGGAACGATTTTTCGCAGCATAGCAACCTGAGCAGCCAAACCGCGTACGCGCCGATGCGCCATCTCGCAGTTGTCTTGGAGGCGGCTCACTTGGTTCTCCATGTTTAGGCGTAACTGTAATAAATTAATAAACCAACATTTGTTTACTTTTATAAATTAAAATGTATAATTTATAGTTTAATAGAAAGATTAATTGTGATTGTGAAGCAAAGAAATACCAAATCTTATTTATTTACTATCTTATTATTTGCCCACAGTCTACATAAGGGCAGACCCAAAACAAGGTGGAAAGATGTAGTGCTAAAGGACATGATAGAGTGCCAGGCATCCGAAGACGATGACGAGGATAGAGCGAGGTGGCGAAGATTAGTCCGGAAAGCTGACCCTACCACCATGTGGGATTAATAGCTAGGAAGAGGGAGAGAGCATACAGTCTACATAAATTAATTAAATTAAAAACTTTAAAAAATACTGCGTGCTCGTGTCGGAGGTTTCCTCCGGATTTTCCTCAGGCTACTCTCTAACAGCGAACTTCTATCGCTTATAAACCAGTCAGGTTTAGAAAAAACCCATACACCAGCCAGTCGTCTGTGGTGGCAGGTCGGTCGCGAGTATATATTGTCTCGGGCCTCAGAGTTTTGTATCTTATATATTTAATCTTATACTTACTCGTATCTTTAAACGAGCAATTCTTGTATATATATTTAATATCTGGGCGGCCGAGCTTTGCTCGGCGTTTTCCCAGGCACGAGACCTATCTAGATCGATTGCTTGTCTCCGAAAACCCCCACATACCAAAATTTCATCAAAATCGTTAGAGCCGTTTCCGAGATCCCCGAAATAAATAAATAAATAAATATTTATACAAGCATTGCTCGTTTAAAGATATAAGATTTATTTCGGGGATCTCGGAAACTGCTCTAACGATGGGGGTTTTAGGGGACGAGCAATCGATCTAGCTAGGTCGTATGCACTGGAAAACGCCGAGCAAAGCTCGGTTGCCCAGATATTAATTCTGTATCCATACTCATTTTTAACCGACTTCAAGATTTCAAAGGAGGAGTTCTCAATTCGGTTGTAATATGTAAACAAAAAAGTTTTTTTTTTGTTTTTTTTTATGTTGGTTACTCCAGAACTCCGTCATCTCTGAACCGATTTTGAAAATTCTGTTTTTGATTGTAAGTATATAATTATATATCCAAGTTGGTTCCGTTTTTGTCAAGACGCAGTTCTAATGATGGGATTCATGAGGAATCGAGGGAACTCCTCAAATCCCAAAGGCAAATATCTATGTTTTCCTTGATTGATTTTTGTGTTTTTATCAAAGAAACAAGCATTTTCATACAAAAACTGACATTTGATGAAGTGGAACTGCTGATGATGAACTCTTCAACGACGCACAGTTCACGGTTGGCAAATTGGCCTCTTTGCTGTGTTTGTTAAGCAAGTAAGATTTTCAAGACAATCATTTTTCAAGCTCGAGTTCTTATGATGGGATCCATTAGGAATCGAGGGAACTCCTCAAATGTTAAAGGCATACATATAGTGATTTTAGTATTTTCATAAACAAATCAAGCATTTACATTTAAATAAGTGACATTTGATGAATTGGAACTGTTGATGATGACCAGAATGGAACTCTTCAACGACGCATAGTTCACGTTTTGCGATTTATGCTCTTCGTTATGTTTGTCAAGCAATCTAGGTTTTCAAGACACATTTTTTTCAAGCTTGACTTCTGATGGTGGATTCTATGAGGAATTGAGGGTAGGTACTTACACTTCTCCCAATATAACCATAATTATGGCCATTTTTATTTCATTGTATGGAATCTAAGAGTGCACCATCTATGTATAATAATCTTTCACCGGCCTCCCCCATTGAAGTCGGTTTTTTTTTTCTTAAAAATTATTTCGTGTCAGCTGTATTTTAGGTCAACCGCTTAACTGAGACCGCGCATAATGTTAGCCATAGACAGGGATCCGCCGCCCACCCGTCCGCTACCGTTTAACATCTCCCCTTTTGCCCGTCTCAGTTATAGGTTAACGTATGCTGCTAAATACCTCATCACGTTCTTTATCCGCAAGGGCCACCTTCGCCCTGCTAGCGGCCAGCTGTCTCTCCAACTCAGCAATTTGGTCTTGCAAGCACCTGTAGTTAAAATACGAATTAATTATGTTATTTATTATAAATCCATGTAATAAAAACATGCACATAAGCCGTTTACTATTGATCACAGGAGGAACGACTTTTGATTTTTTCTACTGTTAATGCCCTAAAAACATCACATCTATCGGGAATAAATATTCCTGCTCACGAAAATTCTTTAGAGCTTAACCGCGGTTCAGAGTAGCAAGAACTTCCGTGCAATTTTCAGTGATTTTCATACCATTGCAGAGATCATACCTCGATAGCCCGCAGCGCCGCAATGTAAAGAAACTTGCAAGCAAGATGTAAGGAAACTTGCATACAGTTCTTGCCAATGTAAATTGGCCTTTAGTCTTACTTTCGAATTGTCTCAGTTCGTTGATTGGCGCGCTGGATCGCTTTCTCCGCCTCCTTCTTGATCGTCTCCTGTGCAGCAACCAGCTTGATGTTTTCGTCTATCTTCTCTTGGAACCGGCCACCGGAGGCCATCAACGAGTCTTCCAGACGTGCCACACTGGTCCTAAAAGAAATAAATATTTGTGAGTTAATTGAAATCGTTCGGCTGCTATTTTTGCTGAATATTTACAACTTCTAAAACAAAAGGTAGGTAATTGATGGAATCAGGCGTTACTTTGCCATAATTCCATGACAAATCTAACAATATTTCTTTCAGCGGAGTAGCAAAGGAGTATTGGTAGATTATTCTAAAATAAAAGATGACAACAATATCGTCTTGCTCATATTTGGGTTATAACGGAGGAACTAGGTACCATGTCATGTGACAGAAGGCCTGAGCGATAATAATACAGATCAGAATAATATTCCGATGGTCTATGATGGCCGCGTGATAGCGTGAGAACCGACAAAATAAAGCATCTGTCACTTTCTTATACAAGTCAAAGTTTTTTATTTACCCATTATAAGTATAATAGGGGTTTTAAATTAGGGATTTGTTAACTAGGACTTCTGCACGTTGTGCCATTACTTATTATGTGCCTTAGGTAGGTAATGTGTTATTTATACTGACTTAAGCCGATTGACTTCATCCTTAAACTTGTTGTTTTCGTCGGCCAGCTGCGTAACTCTCTGTTGCGTCGCAGCTAGGAGTTTCCCTTCAGCCACTCGGTCTGCGCCGGCCTGTTTCTCGACCGGCTTATTCAGCTGGTGTTCTAAGACTGCAATCTGTAATAATATTAAAATTAAAATAGTCGTGTGAGAAGATCGTCAGGTGAATAGAGCGATTCACAGGACGACGTCCGACTTACTTCGGTACCATATCTTTATAAACTTGGAAGTATGTAACACTGTAAAAGCACGAAACTAGTTTACCTCCCTGACCTGACAAGATGTCTGATCGATCTGAAAAAGTGACCCACATAGGTGTGACCTAGAAGAACACAGAATCATTCCAAATTGCATCGAGGAGAATCATCGGGAGGGTTTTAGTCGGTGCGAGTCCTTGGCACGCTAATAAGCCCCCTCCCTTCCTCCCACCCTGGCATGCTTCTCAGTCCAGGCAGCCAGCGTTTTCTGTGGTTAGAATAGTAACTTGCCATGCTTGCCATGTTGTTTGGTTCCCAAGATACAGGCACGGCCTAGTTTGGGATCCACTGAATATCTTCCCGTGTAAAATGTGTTCGGCCTCGCGCACGCAGACACTCGAACCTGAGGGCCTTAGTTAAATAAATTATTCTTATTCTTATGTCACTCTATATCCCTGTCCTGGCAAGGCAGGTAAAAGGAAAAGAGACTATACCAGGAGCATACAACCTTGCAGGAGTAGTACCTTGTCTCTAGCACAGATAAGCTCCCTAGCAAGTTGCTCAGTTCGGTGTTCAGCTAACGCTTGCTGTTGCTGAGCGTCGCGCAACTGCCTATGTGTCGCATTCAGGAGTTTGGGCAACGGCGTTAGCTCTTGCAGCTTCTCTTGGAACTTGACCTGAAAGAATACTAGACGTCAGACCTGATAATTCTTCTGTCCGTTCCATTCTAGCGGGAGGCTTCTATGAACACAGTCATGCATTTGGGTGTCTTCAGTCAGCGTACTCTCTACCACTCACACGCTATGACATGGAAATATCAAACGCGAAGTTGAATTCAATATAAATTCACACCGTGATGGATATATCCGTCGTTAGCGTCGAAAAGGTGAATTCTTTAATTGCGAGTAGTGTAAAGAAGTCAGTAATGTGTCGCCTAAGTCTGAGAATAAGCTAACCTTATTTTATGTAGATCAAGATCTATTTGGTTCCCATGGGTACATCTCATGTGAGTCTCAGACTAGTTCTCATGTAAGGAATACTTATTAGCATGAAACATGTCGAGCGATATTCGATTTTAAAGACTCGAGTGACTCGTTTCAATACATCTCACCTTGACACGCTGTATCTCATAGTTGACCTGCTCGGATATGCGAACGTTCTCGGCGTCAAGAACTCCAATCTGTCTCGACTGCTCCTCTACCAGTTGCTGAGCTTGGAGGTACTAATAAAATAAAGATAAGTTACATAAAATTAAGCCAGAATGCATGTAAAATTAGAGTGGGGAAGAAAACACCTCTCTCCTCGTAGAAATAGTTGGAATGTGTGATTTGCACCCGAAAATTTCCGTCAAATGTGAGCAGAATTATATTGAAGGGGAGTTCAGTTTAAGAATTGTTTTTCTATAATAAGTCGTGAGACAGCAAATGTTCTCCTTATTTTAAACCAGCTACAAAAACCAAACTTATCCCTTCCGATAAGATCTGTATAAATGCAATAAAGGATATGATGACTATGACTATTTGCTTATTTTATAATATACAAAAGCTCAGAACTCCAACCGTTAACTTATCTTATCATGCAGCAAATTTAACAAATAAATTACCTTCCTGTCAAATTAACTTTTCGAAAATGTAATATTTTGTATCGTTATTTCCATGGTGCATTATTGAAACCAAAAGATTTTTTTTTTAGAGCATCTGACCTTTACCAAGCCACTAAGGCGCTCGGTTGTTTTATGCGTCAAACGCATGCGTTCCATATAAATACGTTGCATCAAACGCATTGCGTTGAATTGATTTATATGGAAACGCATGCGTTTGACGCATAAAACAACCGAGTGCCTAAATGCCGTACCTTGATACGATAGTCTTGCAGTGATTTCTCCATTTCATTTATCAGCTTGAGCTGATCGTCGATCTCATTGTTTGCATCGCGAAGCATCTCTCTCAGGCTGTTAACGTTCACTTCCTGGAAAAAGAAAAAATAATAAAAATGGCACAATCAAAATATATATATATATATTTAAATAACAAATTAATATCATAGTTTAAAAACACTAGAAAAACACGCTTCGTGACCTTTCTCACGAGTGCAAACACGACTATGATACGATATTCCATCATGGAATGCCAGTGCCTATCTTCCGGCTTCATCATCAGACCTTGAAACCTAATCGTGGTCAAAGTTCATTACAAGACTTTTCTAACAAATCCAAACACAGCTATGATACGATGTTCCAGCATGAAGTTCCAGTTCATATCTTCCGGCTCCATCATCAGATCAGTTCGACAGTACCATATTATTGTATTGTCATCAGAACTACATACAGCCGCCAATTTTCATGACGCTACGACCCTTGGAAGATGGTTAAATTAGTTACCTTAGATTCCATTACGCCATTACATAGTTAGTTACATACAGGTCGACCTAATAAAAGCGTGTTAAAAATACTCTCACATACAATAAGAACTATATCTACAACTCTCAAATCGGTTCATCTATCGACTTTCAAATCGGTTCATCTGTTTAGTAGCTCCGATGCCACAGACATACACTAGTCAAAAACCCCTTGTTCGCGTCGTAGGGGATAAAAATAGGCCCATGTTCAACCTGGTGTAAAACAGTGCAGGATTAATCCAGCGCGGGGTCTGTAGCAAATTCTATCAACGGGCCGTTGGATTGCTTTAGGCTCGGTTTTACAAAGTTCCGTTAGACCTTATGTCTTTATGTTATGTCAAAAAATGTACAGAGTTACTGAAATTTAATCTGATATTTGGTTTCACGGATCTTTATAAAACCCGGCCTTAGGTTATCAGTTACAAAGTTTATGGTAGAAACATCTTTTGGTGCGCGGGGCCCCCAAATTCCTCTCCTCTTGCTATGTGGCTCATCCGGCACTGCTTGTAAAACAAACATACGATCTGAAAAGCTTTCTCCGGAGGCCCAGCCATGTTGGTCTTCGGCGTGAGACCTTCGAACTTCATCTCGAGTTGTCGAAACTTCGCCTTCGTTTCGCGGGCGATGCATCTTTCGGTCTCGGCTTCCTCTTTGTGCTCAAGCACCACCTTGCGAAGCAGCGCGCACTGGAAAAGAAGTATATGAACAAAGTAGGTTTTTTTTAATAGTTTTATTTAGACAAAACAAATGCATTACTATTCCAATTTAAAAATATAAAATTTTCATTAGCCATGTTCCGAATCACGCTTACAACGCTATAAACGCGTTTACGATCGGACCGAATCACGCTCATAGCGTCGTTTACATGAGATGTCGTGACGTCATTGATGACGTAATGGACGGCGCCATATTGGCGTTTACAATGCTCACACTCCCAGGCGTCAGCACCTTAAACCAAACGTCAAGTTGACGTTTGATATATGAACATGACAGTAAACACAACATGCCTGGTCCGAATCAAAACACCACTCACGCGGCCTTGAGCGCGCTTACTGATTCGGACCAACCGTCAGCATTGTAAACGCTGTGATCGTTGTTGGCGTGATTCGGAACACGGCTATTGATATGTCCTTTGAGTTGAGCGGCTATTGGGAGTTATGTTATGAAAGAATCTTTTAGTTTTGTTTAGACAAAACAAATGCATTACTATTCCAATTTAAAAATATAAAAATTTCATTGAAATGTCCTTTGAGTTGAGCGGCTAGGAGTTATGAAAGAATCTTTTATGTTGAGTGTGGTGACAAACCTCTCCTATGTATTTCTTGCATTCCTCTTCAGATTTTTCGAGTTTCTCCTTTAGCTGAATCACTTCTTTCTCCGCCGGAGTCTGCGCTCAAATAAAGAGAAAGAAGAATACAGAATGGGTCATGGGTGGAAACTTGAGCCGCCTTAGATTCTTTGGGAAAAGCTACACTCTTTAAAATACTTAGTTTGGTTTTTCACCTCGGAGGTGCCCTAGAGCCGAGCTTATTTCATTAGCCAGAAGCAGTTTAGTTTAGCCAGAAGAGAGAAGGGTCATCATAATGTCTTACCAGAGATGCATTCGGATTGCAAGATGCCGGGCAAGGAGGACACTTGCTGCACTGTCAACAAAAAAAAAACTACTTATAGTACATTCGCCATATTATCAGTGCCATACTATTTTACACAAGAATATCGATAGATGTATTCAATACAACAATACAATACAAATACTCTTTATTGCACACCTCACATTATAAAGCAGCAAATACAAAAGAAAAACAAAGAAGCAGGGAGACACAGGTAGAACAACAGACGGTCTTATCGCTAAAGAGCGATCTCTTCCAGGCAACATTTGGGTAGTGGAGAAATGAAATACAATGAGAAAGTAAACATTATGAAAACAACTCATCAAAACAAATACACACATTTATTGTTATATTAATAGACAAACATAAACCTAGGTATACTAACTACATAATCATAATCCTAATCCTAAAAATCCTAATATAATAATATTAGAAACGTGAAAGTTTGTGCGGATGTATGAATGTATGTACGTTCCACTTAATCTCAAAAACTACTGGACTGATGTCGATAAAACTTTCCAGTATTGTAGCTTAGACACCAAAAAAGGACATAGGCTATAATTTATTTCAAAATTCATCCCTTTACGGAGTTAAAAAAAGGGTGGTCATTTTGTATGGAGAAGAAAATTATTTTTAAGATAGAAAATTGAAACTTCCCTAATCCACTAAGCAATAAAATAGAAGAAAACTGTTTTCAGCGTTTTTCAAAATTCGCCTTGTGAAGGGGTGAAAAAGGGGTTGAAATTTTGTATGGAGAGCTAAAATTTTTTTAGATGAGTAACTTGGAACTGGTTTTAGGCCTAGCATTACATTATAAGCAAACTAATTTCAGCGTTTTTGGAAATTCATCCCTTAAGGGTGTAAAAGAGGGGGTTGAATGTTAGCATGAAAAATAAGAAGTGCCGACTTGATTATAGTATATATCTATAGTACATAAATAGATTAAAAACTCGACTCACCGTGCGAAGCGGGCCTGAAATAGCATTCTAACGCGGTACTTCCCGATTTACTTCAGAAATCTGCGTCCTCTAACTCAAACCTCTCAAAGTATTATCCAAGTAGACGCCTAAGTCCACACTTTGAACTATTGACTATTTAACTTATTTTTATAACTTTGAACTATCACGGTTCATGAGATACAGCCTGGTAACTGACGGACAGACGGACAAACGGATAGACGGACAGCTTAGTCTTAGTTATATATTGACTATTAAACTTATTTTTATAACTTTGAACTATCACGGTTCATGAGATACAGCCTGGTGACTGACGGACAGACGGACAAACGGATAGACGGACAGACGGACGGACAGTTGAGTCTTAGTTATAGGGTCCCGTTTTACCCTTTGGGTACGGAACCCTAAAAGTATGAAGTTTCATGCTTTTCCAAAAACTTACCAAGGCGAACATTAAAAAAATGTTTTTACTCTACTTACATCACGTTGCGTAGGCGGCATCGGCGGCATACCCGGCTGCAAGAAGAAATAAACCTTAAGACGAGGGATAGGGCAAGCTTATCTTATCTTATCTAGTCTAGATGAGGGCCCTTGCGGATGCACTTCGACCCAATGGGATCTAGCTTACCTACTCCATACAAACTTTGTGCAAGTTTTACTTATTTTGTGTTTGCATTAAAGTTATGATTTTTAGTCAGTATGCTTTATTTTTCTATTAGCTATCATAACCTGAAGGTTTTTTTTGGTTGTGTGTTGAGCTATGCACACACATTGTCTATGCGTGCGTCAGCGCGTAGGAGCTATGAGTTCATATTGTCCATGTGTTCGTAAGTGTTACAACTTACAACTACACCTACGTTTAAGTACTGTATTTAAGCACTCGCCTGCTGCTCGTAGCACTCATTTATCCCTCCTCCCCCGGGGCACGGGCGCCCTCCGCACGGGCCATCAGCATGCTTCGTCGTCGCCATCTCTCTCACCACTCGGACCTCCTCTTCTAGTTCGCTCAGCTGCTTCAGCTGTATGATAACTTGTATTTAAATCTTAACCCTTGGTTTGACGGCGAAAAAAAACAAAACATTAATTAATCTTTTGTTATGATCCCGTACATCGGCGACACCGGGAGCCATAAGGATGCCAATGTAATAATGATGCTATTGGCACTTAAGTTTCGGTAGGGTATGACATTTTTTCAAATGCCTAATTAAAATATAAATCACCAGAAAAAAAACCATATTTAATACAACTTGATGGTCACCCTACGTTACATGACATTTTGTGATTACGGCCCGGCCACAACTTCAAGTGGCAGTAGTTTTCCTATGGCTGGAAACAGTGCTCGACCGACGGTCGGGCGTATCTATCGCTGTACGAAAGCATACGTGCGTTCAGAGCGATCCTCACCGTCAGCTACCGACCATACGCGCCGACCGTCGGTCGCGCTCTGTTTCCAGCCATAGATTTGCATAGATACAGCTACGCCGACCAACGGTACGCACTGACCGTCGGTCGAGCACCGATTCCAGCCTAATACCTACATTGCGTGTGATCCCACTAACCGTAATGCGTTGCGCATCTCACGATCACGATTTTAGCGTGTCATTTACTTATGTAATAAAATTGTCTATACTTATTCATAAAAAACAAGCCCTCTGCAGGGTGTCACATGTATGCCTACCTACTTATTTATAATTCCATCCACTTATTTAATGTGATATGCAATAAACGATATGATTATGATGATTATGATCTCAACCGTGCAATGAAGAGATAAATCGTGGCCGGGCTGTCACTCATGTGTCAAAAGTGATAGGGTAACCATGGTTTTTATTCTGTTATCCTTTTTCTACTAAAATTCAAATTCTATCATTTGAACAGTCACAAAAAATACTTCTGATTACCCTATGTACTAAACGTAGTCTAGCTATAGCCAGTAGGTACTCGTACTCACTAAGTCGGCGTAAGTCTCTTCCGGTTCGGTAGAAGCGTTGTCAGTTTCCGGTTGCTCGGGATTCTAAAACATGTGTTTAAAAAATTAATGAAACCTACACGTCTTCATGTAAAAATAATATTTCTCTCAAATATTACCGACGAGTAAAATTCAACGCATATTGGCATTTTTACAAATTTTTTCGCCGCCGCAAGGTGAACGTCACGCTTGCAGCTCACTGCCGGCGAGAGGAGTGCGCATTGTCTCCGCGCTTACGGCGCCCGGCGAATCGGCCTACTTCAAAGGTAAAAATAACTGTCAAACTGTGGACAGCTTACGGCAAGCGCGGCACTGCCGTGCTGCCACCTCGGCGCTGCTGATGCGATGCTATTCCTTGCTTGCGTTGGGTTGAAGCCCAGTTGACGGCAAGCCGTTATGTGTGCGACAGTAAAAAAAAACTGTCAAACAGTGGACAGCTTACGGCAAGCGCGGCACTGCCGTGCTGCCACCTCGGCGCTGCCTGTTGCGATGCTATTCCTTGCTTGCGTTGGGTTGAAGCCCAGTTGACGGCAAGCCGTTATGTGTGCGACAGCCATTAAGCACGAAGGTGACTTTAACACTAGGCGTTATTGGCGCCATAGGCACGACACACGACAGCTGGCATCCTTGGTGTTCAAAGGGTTTTTTCTCAAAAATAATATGTAATGTTCTCATAACATCTGTGAAGATAGTATTCGAAAGTGGCTCATCCTGGACAGTTGCCAGAAGTGTCCAGGAAGTAACACCTACTGTCCAGGAAGTAAGTATGTAAATCCCATTACATATCATAATATTTGAATTTAGCACTAGAAAATAAAGTTGGCAGTTTTTGACATATAAAAAAAATGTAGGTACCATGGAGGTTGACGTGTCCCTATTGCACGACGTGAATTGGCGGGAAATACAGTTCAATCAAGTTTTTAACTATTTCGAGACTAATTTAGAAATTAACATGAATAGATAAAATGAAATTAAATACTAATAGTAAACATAAAATAAATACGATTCTATTTACAATTAATTAAATACGATTTTATAAATCTATTCTATTGGGGTTGTGGCATAATATCAGTGTCTTAACACAACATCTAGGTAGCTAAAAAAAGTTCACTTGTATTTTGACGGGATTGACTTCATTGATTTAATATATAAAGTAAGAAGTATAATTGATAAAAATGAGTTTACGTAGATGAATCAGATTGCAATACATACACAGATATCACTAGGTACTGAAAAAAATACTTCCATCCAAGTCTAAGGTGGTATTTGACCATTTATAAAAAGTTCATCAAGTGCAAAGCGGAACATGAAAGTACTAGTTGGTCAGAATGCAGGTACTATTAACCGTTATTCATACAATTTGTTTCATTTTTGAGAAAAGCACTATACAAGCTTCGACCGTAAGTGCCATCCTGGCCTCGTATTATAGCCGGACCTCGCCTGCGGCTCGGCCGGCTAACTCATACCCGTCCAGGATGGCTTACTTACTGGTCTCTGCAGTAATGTACTATAAATACTTAATTCCGATATCGTAATTAAATACCTACAGTTAGTTAATATTGAAATAGTACCTGATTAGTATCGGAAGTCGGTTGCGCGTTCGCAGCAGCCTGTAAAGATCTCAGATAAAGTGAAACTATAACCACAATCTTTTATTTTAGATAACTGGGCCATTTTACGGAAAGTTGTACACTCGACTTTTTTTTTTAATTTGGATAAAATCGGGTTTTTTCTACTCAGAATCGAAAGCACTTTCGAATCTAATAGGAGAAATAAAGTGTCCCAAATTTTTCATACAATTTTCAGTTTTTCTATTCCGTTACCACCATACAAGCATTACAAACTTAGTATGAAAACGGTTACGAAATGGAATAAAAAAAATTGGGACACTTTTTTCCCCTATATCATTCGAAAGTGCTTTCGATGCTGAGTAGAAAAAATCCAATTCTATTTTACTAAACGGTTAAAACTCATGTATTAATTGTCACTTCGGGCGACATGTTTCGAACTCGTCGGGAGTCCTCAGGATGAGTGCGTCTGCGACCCGCGCCGATTGCACACTGTCGAACTACCCGCCGCCCGCCGCAAGGCACGTGACTTACGCGCAGACAACGCGGGGGCGGGGGGGGGGGCAGCTCGGCGCTGAAGGTGTTGTTTGAGGTCGTGGTCCAATTTTATCCAAATTAAAAAAAAAGTCGTGTCCAACTCTGTAAAATGGCCCACCTACTAGCTGCCCGCGCAGCTTCGCCCGCGTTTAACATTAAAAATTACTATGAATGTGACTATTACGTGCTATTACCTACGCACGCAGGCAGCATTCCCGCGCTGGATTACGATGGCAATTCTTTGCGCGAGAAAGCTGCTTGCGCGAGGGTCGCCGGTCGCCTAATGCTTCCTAAGTTCCCTGTGGAAACCCCGGCCCTGCCCCACGTGCCAAATGTAATTCGTTACCTGTAATCTAGCATTATCTCTGGCTAGTAACTTCAGCTCCGCTTGGAGCCTCGCAGCCTGCGCTCTTGCCGTCTCCAATCGCTGCTCTTTAACCATCAACTCCTTATACAATATGTACCTAAAACACTCACCTATGTGAATATATTTCACTTTTTTGCTTTTCTTTAGTAGCGGGAAGTCGGGAAATATTTTTCTTAGTTTTTTTTTAGCTTTAATGCCTTGGGAAGGCGATGTTATCCATAATTTTGCATTACTCGTAATCTAAACATGCCATGTTGTGACACTGATGGTGATGACATTGTGTAATTTTTTTCAGTCTTTAATCAAGTGGCCATGGCGTATGCAGTTGACATTGACAGTAGGTATTGTGAAAAGGTTGAACCGCGAAAAATATACAAAGGTTACAATTATATTATGTTTTACACAGGTTAACGTAGACGTCGGGAATAAGTTTAAAATGTAATCGAGACCCTGGACACATTTCATTTTAATTAATTAACAACAAACATCACAAGTAGGTAACGAAAACAATAGAATTTCTAACAATACCTACTCAAACCCTTCCCTTTTTAATTCGCAAAGTTCGAGTGAGACAGGTTGATATCAGGAGCCCATTTTTGTCGAAGCTACGTCACAAGTACAGATGTGCAAGTTGCGGAAAGTTTCCAAAAAGTTTGAAAAGTTCTCGGAAATTTCTTGAGAATTTCATAGAAATATAAGAAATTTCCATTTTACATTTCGGAAGTGTCCGAAACACTACGCTACGCTCCAAAACACGCATAGCTGACGTGGGTACCAAAACAGCCAGGCTCAAGTGGGACTGGGCCGGCCACGTCTGTCGCATGCACCCGGATAGGTGGGCTAATGCAGCTACCAAGTGAGTGCCACACGACGGACGACGCAGACGAGGCAGGCCCAGACGGAGATGGCGGGACGATCTGGACGTATTTGTCTCCAACTGGGAGGAAGAGGCTCTGGACAGGGACGTCTGGACAACATGGGGAGAGGCCTTTGCCCAGCAGTGGGACACATAATAGGCTATAAAAAAAAAAACATTTCGGAAAGTTTCAAACCCCATACAAAAATGTGAGAAATTTCAGAAACTTACCCATCAGGAAAAAATCGCAATTTTGGAATGTTTCCGACGGCACATCAGTAGTCACAAGTTACAAATTACAGGTGGAAGACTCTCTTGAATGTCTTTTATTCATAGATTTACTATTATAGAACATTATTATTTTATTAGTATTATTATAAGTCAATGCTATACGAATAGACTACCTCTTGTAATTTGTATCTTGTAGCTTCAAGAAATGGGCCCCCGCTTGTGATACCTACCTGACAACTAACAATGACTGACCCCTCCGACCCAGGTCGGGCCTAACTGAGTTTCTTGCTGGACTCTTCTCAGCAAGGCTAGGTTAAGTGAACCAGCGTCTAAACCCCGCAACTCGATTTCACTCACACCTCATTGCAATGCAAAAAATAGTACGTAACATAAAGGAATACACACAAAAATGTTACACAAAAAGTCATACAAATTCATTTGTATGGGGAAAATATTTGTGTAACGGTACACGCGTCATACAAACGTCACGCAAATATTTTTCTCATACAAATGAATTCTTTTGTATGACATTTTGTGTAACATTTTCCTTTGCGTAACGTATATTTTTTTTGCAATTCACCCTGAAGCCGCTCAACCAATTTATTTATTTATTTATTTCCATAAAATTAACACTTAACAGTCAGGCTACACGTATTAACTGGAGAGAACAACATACACATATGAAAAAAAAAAACATAACATTACATTATCTCTCTGGAGCTCTCAATCTCAATGGAGCGCAAGCGCTTAGTATTCCAGTGTTTAAACCGCCAGCGGGGTCGTGTCAGAGGGTTTCCCTTGGATTTTTCCCATGCTACACTACGACCACGCACTCCTATCGCTTTTAAAAAATATGACTGCAGCTGGATGTCTGTAAGAGAGTGCTAGCTTTTCCTCATTCGAGGGAAGTCAAAGACCTGTATGGTCTGGTTATTATGGGCATATAGATACGCAGACGGAAATGACTGCCGGCTGCTAGGGTACAGTCAGCGTCAGATAGTACGTAGCAGCCAAAGTGTACATACTTCGGCACACCATACAAAATATATGGTGTACGGAACTATTTGGCCACTTTGAAGAAGAAGAAGAAGAAAAGTATTTATTAAGCACGCATTACAATACATACAGTAGACAATTAAATGGAGAAACAACTTGAACATCTTATGTGCTAAATAGGACACCCACTCAGCATGTTGTCACGGAGACCGTGACGCTGATTTTCAGTGAGTGTCCTAAAACTAGAAATAAATTAAAATAAATAAACTAAACAATATATTATCAAAACTTTTATAATTTTTAGGCAAACCCAAAAACTATAAAAGTGGACTTAACACTAGCGGGAGACATCACAAGATGTATTGTCCAAAAGCTTCTAAGCTGGCAATACTAAACTAATAAGCAACTAAGCACTAAGCAAGCTAATTATAGCTACGGTGAACAGAAATTTTGTTACAACCTTAAGTCGCGGCATACCTCAATTTAAATATCATTAGCGGATATAATATTCACAAATAATAAACATCAAAAATAATAAAAACCAATAAAAACTTTGGCTGCTACATACTATATGACGCTGACTGTACACAGTGTAAAGAACCTTATCTGTAATAGTTAGTTGCACTGTACCTATAGAGTTACATCGTCATTGTTACTAAACTCTTTAAAGAAAGATTTAGTGTGAGGCCAGACGAGCGTAATGTTGTGAGTTGTGAGCGGCGTAATTTCAGCGGCGTTAATGTAACATTTCGGTAAATGCTACAAGTATGGCCTAGCCAGAAATTACGCGGCTCATAACCAGACCCCGTTATCAGTGGTGAAAATTCATTGAAATAGAATCATAGGGTTGTCACACAATATTCATTTAATTCGTGTCCATTTGACATACTGGTATAAAAATAAATGTCGCTAAAAACAATTTAAGATGAAACGCATTATTTTTGGTTTATTATTGCACTGTCACCGAATTTGTATCTATGTCACGAAATGTAAAAATACACATATGTAATATACAGGAAATAGGTAAACAATGAGTTTCAAGATTTATGATTCCCAGTTTTACATATTATATTTCACTCATAGTTACTAGCTACTACGTATTACGAATAAAACAGATTAAAAATATTAATACTGGTATATTGAATATAATATCTTTTGTTAGATCTGTCGCTGATAGATAGATAAATACATATTTTGTCACTACGGTTAATCGTCTGATATGTGGATGGTAACATTGGATTGGAGAAAATATATCGTCTATTGCACAGTTTTACTAAAATTACAAACCATTTTTGCCGCGTCGCATTCGGTTTATTTCCAGTTTTGCCATTAGCTCCATTTTAAACTGAGAGAATTCAGCACGTTTATCCAGGAAGTTCATATTTTTACCGAACATAAAATTAAGTAAGTAGGTATATGACATCAGACATATTTTGACAAATAAATGTCAATTTAGTACCTAAGTATTATTATAGAGTTCAACAACCAAATGAAACCTTTTTTAAGGCAATTGGTTTCACATTATATATGCTTATGAATGAAATAAGTAGGTCTATTGTTTTCATCAAATATTAGGTATATCAAATTATACACGTGTAAATATTAATGTGTAGTGCCAGCCCTAGTATTTTCAATGTTTCTTCACCACTGATAACGGGGTCTGCTCATAACTCAACAAATTACAGTATCCGGCAATATATATTGCACGTCGGCCTTTGGAAAGAGATTCGGCTAATTTCGGCCTTATAGAGCGTTGTCTCCTATCTATGTGACGTTTGTCAGTCGTCGTCAAAATATATAATATAGAGTTGTTGCAACCCCCCAACTCCAAATTGTAACATGTACAAAATGATACGTATGGCTGCTTGATAATACTTTTTCTAGTAGATGTAACAGCTCTCTATAGATATCCAAAGTTTACATGTCACCGATTTGACGTAAACTAATAAAGTCCATAAAGTGCAGTATTTTATGACATGAAACGTTAAAGTAATAAGATAATTGATGGATGTTCGCCAGTATTCGGAAATCTTCGTAAACAGCCTAATTGTCTCATTCCAAAGCCCGACGTGCAATAAGTATATATTGCCGGGTACCTACTGCGCGCACGTCTGGCTTCACCCTTAAAAAAAGTATGACTGACCTCTTGACGTCGAGGTCAGCGTTATCTGCCGCTAGCCGCTCCTGCATGTCCAGGCTTTCACTCAGGCGACGCGAGAGCTCCAACTCCTGCGTAAATATATAGTACAGTCAACCGAGGACATGGGCTACCACTACCACTTTAAGGGGCTGACAACACCTAGAAAAAGTCCCGCTCTAACACGCGTGAGTTTCCAATTAACCATCCCGCTCTTTAAGGAAGCTCTGCGCGTAAAATAGTAAATAAACACTACACTATTGAAATAAAAAAAGTGTGGATTGTTTGTGAAATATGGCTCGTTGGCAGTTTAGGTATGAATATGTTGACTTTGTGTTTTTAATTGCAGACCCATACGTAATAAAAATAAAGACGTAGAACCGTTTAATGATGAATTTAAGACCAATCTCATCGATTTAATATACCCTAGATACACTATCCGCCTGTCAAAAACGTCCGCGCTCAAGAGTGCTTAAATGCCTTGTAAGCACTCGTGTGCTCGGAGTTGCGCGCTAGCCACCGTCTTGTCAACATGCCGAAGTGCTCCGTAAAAAAATTCAAAAACAACACCTTAACGACTTTAAAAACGCATGAAATTTCGTATTTTCGATGGGTATTTCTTTAAAGTTTCATATTTTGATAAATATATAATTGTATTACGCTTATAACAAATATTATTTAAAGAATTTGAAAATAACAGGCAGACGCCTAGCAACGCTACTGTCTCTTTCCCCCGCGTTTAAATAGCTGTATATCGAAACGAAACGGAATATTGTGGAATCGGCCTATAGTAAAATTTCGAATGAATGGAGTCGCAGACTGAGACATATTTTTAATCAAAATGGACAAGTATTAAAGTATAAGTAAACAAGTATTAAGGTAGTAAATTAAGTACTTAAATTCTATCGCGATGAACGAGTTCCACGCGGACGAAGTCGCGGGCAATAACTAGTAGCTCATAGAATTTACGCTTCTTTTTGAAGAATGTAGGTAGGAAGCTCAAACACTCCTAAGCTATACTATTTTATTGCGGATTTCCGTTGCCTACCTTCCGGCCTCAAATACCAGATCAGGTCATTAGTAATTTAGCAGTACAGCGGAACCATTTAAATCAGCCTCTCGATCGCTTCAGCCACCCATGAAACACTAGGAGTTTTGGATAACCATCCATGATCTTCGTCATCAGCTCCTGTTCACCAAATGCTAGTTCTGAATGCTCGATTTTTTACCGAAAATACTATAATCGCTAAATGTTTCCCTTGTATTTTTGAAGAGTTCCCTCAATTCCTCATGGCTCCCATCATTAGAAGGTATTATGGTATGTAAGCTTTCAATCAATCAACAAAATAATTTTCCAAATCGGTTCATTAACGCTGAGTTCTGAGGTAAAAAACAAATATAAGGTATTTAAAAAAATAAATACATATATAATAATTTCAAAAAATTACCACTGCCCAATCCCCCTCATTTATGAGAGGAGGCCTGTGCCCCGCAGTGGGACGTATATAGAATGATGATGATGATTATAATGTCAAAAAAATATTATTGCTTTAAGTTTATTATTGCCGACTGTACTTACTTTTTTTTCACAGTCATCACATCAACTACTCATAGAGACCGTTTCATTTCAATGAGCCCGAACATGACGAGTTGTGTAGTTTAGGAGTTGCTATGGCCACCTCGTGACTCCATCATCAGATCAGCTCGATGGTACCATAATATTACACTGTCATCCAAATTAAACGTGTATACAAAATTTCAGCTCAATCGGTTGAAGATATCTGCTTCAAAATTGAGCTGCAAGATTACACCCGAACATAGTTACAAACATACATACGTTAATTGGAAGTTAAATAAAAGCTTGTAAAAAGAACCAACAACACCGGTGCAGTAGGTACCTGTTAAAAAAATAAAACAAAAAAAACATTTTCGACTCCATCCGGACTCTGTTCCAATTTCATCCCTAAGTCCAGTGTTGTCAGTCCAAAAATGAGTGGAAAATTATAGTAGACAAAATTGAACTTAACTGTCTTGGACTTACGGTGTACAATCTTTTAAAATAATTCGGTGTTTTTTAGAAATTTTCCACAATTGTACCGTGCAATCTGTAAGGTTATAACCGCCAAACACTCTATTTAAAATACAATCGTATGCTTGACACATAAGGCTGAATATCGAAAAAAAAGAAATTCATCCCAATTGACTTATGTTTGTGTAGTGTATCTCCGATACGCACACACTCGCAATGACGGCTGGACACTTTTTCTTCTTGAATTTGTAGGTGATAGTGTATCTAGGGTATATTAAATCGATGACCAATCTTTGCAATTATTTTCTATCGTGCCGATTTCGTCCAATTATGTATCGAGTCCGTACACGGTCTTTGAAATATGATGAATATTAACATATATTTTTTTGATGTGCTAGAACAAATAGATTTTCTTAAAAAACTGTTTAAATTACATCAATTTCAACAAAATTAGGTCTTGACAGCCTCTTAAGACGCTACTAAGTAGCTATTGGCCGGGACTTAGTTTGCGTAAATTTGTACTCCCTAGTACATCTCTTCTAGGGCTGATCTTCGGAATATGTTAATTTGGGCTCAAAACTCTTTGTATATCAAACTTCACCATAATTTGTTCAGCCGTTTTTGCGCAACAGACACTCAAACATTTAAACTTTAGCATTATATGAGTAGGATTTTCTTTGAAAAATTCAGTTGTACTTCCTTATGACTAATGAATAAGCTTCTTGGGTAGCCAGCAGGTATCGAGAGCTTTAAGAAACAAACGTACGGACTTGCTCCTCAAAGCGCCCGGCCCGCCAGACGGCGGTCTTGGCTTCGGCGCCAGCAGAGAGCTAGGTGGCAGCATCCGCAACTCGTGTACCAGTGGCGGTTCTAAACAAAGCCAGTGATCAATATTATAATCATACGCAAAGTGTCATTAAAAAGAGAATATCTCAGAAAAACTCAGATATCTCAGAAAAAGAGTGATCTATACTACTACCAAGCGTAAATAACTTTGTGTAAGCGAGAGTGTTTGTTTTCTTTTCTTTATCATAGTTTCACTTTTTCGTCTGCCACAAACTATACGACTATGTGGAAGACGATTACTCGCTTTAGAAAAGCAAAATGTCTGACATCTTTCAGTTTTTCGCATATATATCTCTAAAACTAAGGACATTTTTGTTTTACATTGTAGGTACCTATGACAAATTCCCTAAAAGTTTATGGAATTTGTCATACAATGTTAAAAGTTTATATTCCCGAATTTAATGCTCTTTAAGTTTTAAGTTAGGGTAGTCTTTCTACTGTACCAAATAACTTTATAAGGTTCGATTAAGTTTCGAACAGTTCCAGGTATAAAGTACATAACAGCTGGATTAACTCTTAAAGTCACACACACCATAAGCATCTCCCGGCTGGTACCCAGGCGGGCACTCTTTCACGGGCTCTCTTTCAGGACTCCTCTGAACCTGTTCAGAGCCTGGTTGCAGCTCAGCAGCTCTCTGCTGCAGTCTCTCGGCCTCTCGCAAGAGCTGCGCCGCACGCGCAGTCGCTGCACGCAGTTCATCCGGACCCCAGTTACCGGCTAATGCCTTCTGTGGAGGTAGAACTAGATATTATGAAAACTTGCTGGTCACACAGCGAGTGCCACGCAAGCGTGGTAAAACTTTCGTAAGGTGTCAAATCGGAGGGACCCCAGTCTTCCCAGGGTACAGAGGTTGCCTTTCCATCTGAACTGTGCTATGCTACGTTGCTATGGATGCATTGATTCATTCACATATCCAAAAATATCATAGCACTGGTGAAAACCGAAAGCTATCACATCCTCATAGCATAGCTGCATAGCATAGTTCTCTGCTATGCAGCTAGCTGCTCTGTTGGAAAGGCAGCCTTATCCCAGTACAATTGCATCCTGAAGGATGCCCGGGGTCCAGTACATGCCAAGATTTAGCGTAGTGCATAATCGAGAAGGCACTAGCACGATGATAAAGATAGATGGTAAACCTGATGCAAATCGGCCAGATGGTTGCGCACATCCCTTAGCGCATGCGTGCCACGTCTCATCTCCGTACGCCATGCTGACTTTATCTCCGCGTCTCCGGAAGATTCTGAAAAAACATTTTAATATGATCCTGATATCTTATATCATCGGAGAAATTGAGTCAGCGGGACTCCTATGGAGTAGATACCTAGCGAGGATAGGGCGACGGGCGACGCGTGACGGCCAAGTGGGCGGCGACCGGTTGGCCAGTCTAAATACCGCTGGAAGTACGAAGTGGAGAAAGACCTTCGCGCCCTACAAGAAGAAAAGTGGGAGGATATCGCAAGAACAGGGCGCGATGACGCCAACTCTTATCGGACGCCAAGATCCACTTCAGGTTGCTGAGCCATCGGAGTAAGTAAGTAAGTATCCTATGTATTAAGCCGATAGTAATTGTGACAGTCTAGGGGAAGCCTATGTCCGGGAAGGGGATATCTTTCGGCTGATAATGATGATGATGATCTTGTTTAAAACGTCTTTACCCTAATGAGTCCTTTTATAGGAATTGTATGGGCTGTAGTAAAATTTTGAAGAACCGAGTTAAGTTTCTATCAGATTTGATTTTGCCAAATGAAAATTTAATACCTACTATTAGCCAAATTATATGGTTAGCATTATCACTGGCAAGCTTTTCGAAGCGCTGCGCAATTTCCTCCACATACGGGGAAACGCTCCGCGTCTACGAGCCCGCTAGGCGAGTTCTTAGCAGTGAATAGGTATGTTATAAAATACCTACAATTGACATTTATGGTTTCCGTATGTGGTGTTAGAAGATTAAATGCGTCAGTAGAAGCTCAGTTGTAGTATCTGAAACTGCATGCATAGCCATCAATACTGTTAAATGACTCATGAATTCAACTGGAGAATGAAATAATACTTACGAGGTGATTGGACCTGAAACCAAAAAATCTAAAATGTTTTATGGGTCGTACAGTCGGCCTCATAAGTAGTTGGACATTTTAATGTTAAGACAATTACTATGACTAATCAAAGATGACGTTAAGGCGACTATGTAACCTACACAGATGACAAGCTCTTTGTGAGATCGACTGTACGTCTGCCATGTCATGGCAATATTAAGAAGATTAGTAGGATCGTGCAATTGTTGTGGCCACTGTGTTGTTGTGAAATTGTGAACACTTCGGCCACAAAATAACTTATAAACTACACAAGATAAACCTGTCGTGTTTCGGCTCATTGAAAGCGTCTCTACGAATACTATAGTTGATGATTGTGGAAAAAGAAACAGTCAGCAATAAAAACCGAAAAATTATATGTTACATGCTTGACACGGTGAACTGTGCAGCATAATACCTTATAAGCCTTCCTTGTGCGATGTTCAGTCCCACTGCCCGCCGCTCCCCTCGTCCCTGTTCCTCGTTTGCTATGGGCACTTGTCGCCCGTGGCTGTAAAGTGTCAAATTAAGAATAGTTACAGGTAAATTACTGACTGACACTACCCGGTACGCGCTATTCAGATATTTATAAATTGATAAAATTTAGTATTTTACATATATATCAAATATTATAATGTTAAACATTTATCAATATTAATTAACATTATATAAACATTCATTACGTAAATGACACATTCATGAAACATTCATTCGTAGATGAGATGACCATAAAGTAAACTACCATCTAGACTGTGAACCTTCATGCTTGTACAGTAAAGTCGCTTTTTTAATATTGTAATTTGATGATGGGTGGAGAAAACTGGAAAAAGAAGCAAATATCGACGATTTTACTCCATAGATGACTTCGTATCTTCTTTCCTGATGATCGTGGAAAAAATATTTCAATAGAAGAGTTGTAGAAAATTTTGTAATCTACAATATTTCCGAACAATAGTTAGCGCTAAAATGCACTTATAACGCAAATATGGGAGGAAAACTAGAAAAAAATTGCAGTTTTAAATATATCTCCAGTCATACCTTAGTCCCTAGGGGTCATAGAAATCTTTGTAGCCAGAAGTTTTAGCAAATTTTATGTCCTACAATATTCCCGAACCATGTTTAGCATTAAAATTAAAAGATATGGAGCTTGAAGGTCGATAATTTCGAGATATACAATGATAAATATTGTCCTTTACCGCGTATCAAAATCCTATAACAAACGGACCATACTTTTAGGGTACCGGAACAACGATTTACCAAATCTACACCGAAAAAATTTGTATGGGCTGCACATTTTACGGTATAACATACTTCCGGCTCAAATTTGGGGATGGAGACAGGCAGATCCGTATTCTGCAGGGTCTAAACCCTCTGATAACGTTGTCACCCCAACTGTTACATGATTTGCTTCTTGCATGCTACTTCTTCAAAAACGGTCCCTGACTATACTTACGAGTTTAGTTTCAGAGGCTGGGCGTTCGGCGCGGCTGGCAATAGGTGAGCCCGTAGACGTGTGGGGGGAAGGCACGGAGGGGTCACTGCTGGTGGCGCACGCTTTCTGTCAACATTGTCTTTATTGGACATTGGACCACAGTCTGCTAAGTTCATTAACCTCCCATCGTTTTCCTGGTTGTGACCTAAACAGAGCGAGGTCCGCTTTGACGCCTAATATTTGTACCAACCCAAAAATCCTTGGGCTTTGACGCCCAAGATTTGGCGTAGTAACTGGTTCTATGCGAATGCCATCTGACCTTCCAATCCAAAGTTAAGTAGTTATTCAACTACTAGGTTATTTATTTATCGTATGGCCATTATTTAGAACTGCTAGGTAAAGTAAAACTATTCTTAAACAGAATGACACATTACACGTACATAACGTTAAAATCAATTAGGCTGGTCATATTGCGTATCGTACATATAAAAACGCTGAAATTGCAATAATTGCGGTAAACTTGCATTTTCGGTGTGTTGTTTGGGTCCACCTAAGATAGTATTTATTCAGATTTGCAGCTGGAATATTTTTTTGGTTTATAAAGTATGTAGAATATAATGAGTATATTTTTGTCCCTGCTAACTAGTGTTGTGAGTAAGGGCTCTGCTTGAAGACTTGAGTCGTTAAAGCTAAGACTATTTAACCAAAAACATTACACTCCTTTCTTTGGGCAGTCGTGTAAAAAGACTTGCGTTGGCCCTGAAGGCTCGAGTCATTTTTAAAGCTCAGTCGAGCTACCTCACAACACTGCTGACGTTCGTGTGATGTACAGTCAGCAGCAATGATTGCTATGCGGGCGAGGTGCTCAAAATGATCTTCACACATCTTTATTATAAGGGAATAAGAGCGTGTATAGATCATTTTGAACACCTCACCCGCGTAGCAACCATTGCTGCTAACTGTACATATAACTGTGAGGACACGTAGGTATATAGTGCGCACCATCCACGACGACGCGCCCCTTAGGGTGGGCCGATTTTCAAAATTTTGGAATTTCGTAATGTAATAGTATACATACGCTGTATGATTTTTTGTAGATTAGGGGAAAAATAATTTAAAAAAAATTGGCATATACTTTTAGCCCTCTACCGACGATTAAATGTCAGAAAATTCAAAAATTTAAAAAATATATATCTTATATTTTAAATTTATTTAAACTTTATTATTAATTAAATAACATCTTTTGGTATCAATTATACTTGTTTTTGGTTATTATTTATTATCAGAAGATTTTTTTTGTGGCCCACTTAGACGACGTAAATGGGGTTTTTCAAAAATAGTAGTTTATGCAACTGGTACATAATGAGGGGCATTAAAACACGAGTGTGTTTTATGAAACGAGCCGAAGGCGAGTTTCATAATAAGGTCACACGAGTGTTTTAATGCCTAATTATGTACAGTTGCATACATTACTTTATCTACACACATATTATAATTACTCTAAGATGGGTTCAGAAACCGTAGTAAATAAATACAATAATTGTGTTAATACAACCTTTTTTGCACGGTTGCGGAAATATCGAAATCAGAACTGGCAACAGATACCTGAATGTTATTTTAAAAAGTAAAGAGTCCTTATTCTGATGTGATCATGTCGTTCTAGCTCAAATTTCGTGCGATATATACTAAAAAAACACCGAGCTGACATTTCGCATCGACTGAATTTGAATTTTCAGTGATACTAGAATAGGGACATGTCAACTTTGACATTTAAATTTTGACAGTTTTGTTTGACGTAATATTTTAACATCATATATGAGATTAAAATGAAATATTTTATTACTGCTGTAGCCTTAGCCACAGATAAGAAAATTGCCATAAATTCATTGAATGTTGAAATGAGAGTCATTTTCTACGGTTTCCGAACGCATATTAGAGGATTTATGATATGTGTGTAGATAAAGGCTTTTTGATCTATTAAATATATCCAAATTGGTGCTTAAAGCATTCGTCAGAGCTGTCGTGGATTAAACACATTACATAAAGCATAAAAATGATAATGATTAAAGCAAAAATATGGCCAAAATTACGTGGAAACGTGCCCGGAAAAGTGCGAAATAGGACCTTTGACCGTCTATTTAAACCATTAAAAAGTTATATATTTTCAATCAAACCTTGCTTTATTTTAATATTAACATTCGTACTTTTGTATGAGATTATATTTGAAAAATACGTAGTACGATTTTTGTATAATACAGTACATCCGTCGTTTAATGGTATTTTTTTTAATTACCAAAAATTTAGGATATTTTTAATATTGATTATATTAAAAATAGATGAATACTAGTGATGATTTCTATTATATTAACATTCGTCTTTAATTTACAAAAATAAACGGGCTAAATACTAGTAATATTATATCTTTAAATAATTATCAAATATTACCCTAACTTCAAATTTTTGGCACCTGGTAGAGGGCTAAAAGTAGTATATATTTTTAAATTTGATATTATCACCATAATCTACTTATTAAACTGCAACTTTTTATTCCTATTACACTTCGAATTCGGAACTTTTATTTTTTCCCGACAACAACGGCCCACCCTAGCGCCCCTCCACCGCCCGCTCCGGACAATTGCGCATAGATTAGTATGAGATGCGCTGTGGAGGGGCGCGGCGTCGTTGGTCGTGGATGGCGCGCACTATACTAGGTATAGTGCGCGCCATCCACGGCCCAATCCGTACAAATGCGCAGAGATTAGTATGGTATGAGATTCGCTGTGGAGGGGCGCGTCATCGTGGATGACACGCACTATATAGTACGTAGGTATATCTGTACCTTCATCCCTTTGCAAGCTCGCACACCAGATGAAATCACAAAATTTCGAAAATAAACTCTTATCAAAAACTGAATTGAATGACAGCTCTGTCAATAACAGGTGTTTTTTTATTGCCTTTTTGACATGTGGATGTTTAGAGGTTGTAATCGTTATCCATTCCATAAATAAGAAATAAATAGACATATCTTGCAGCACCATCTCTCCATGTTATTTTGAACTAACCAATTTCGTTAGGGGTGCATGGTGTTTGCAAAATTATAACGTCCCGTAATGATGCAGAGTTAACGCCATAGATGTCGCTCTCTTATAAGTTCGTAAAATAAAATAATTATTTTTTTGTTGTTTTCTTATGATTCTAACGTGAACTTACCTACGTTAGAATTATATAGGTTATAAATGTTATAATTAACTAAAATACCTACTGACATATTTTTTGAGACCAGTGAATCAGATTTCTTTTTACATTTCAATAATAAGTAATCTTGAAATTCCTAGATATAAAGTAGGTAGTTTCGTGGTTAAAAGGTAAAAAAAAAACAAAGTTATGGTTTGGGTTTTATTTATTTCTATTGATTTGGTAATGGAGGCAGATACATTTGGCTAATAGATACACTTATTGCAATAAATAATATTTAGTTACAAAAGTGAATAAGTAATAAAAGTGAAAACTGATTTAGACAATGGCATTACATTATTTAAAAAATGGGAAGAGTTAAAAGGTTAAAAACGGTTTAGGTATTAATAAAATGCATTGTAAAGCAAATACTGTTGCTAACTTCATTGATCTCAATTTAGAGTAGGCAGGGAAAAATGACTTTAACCTTTTAACCTTACATGTTTTAATACAAATCACTGCAAAAATACATACACATAATACATATAAATTTCACGCATATTATCTATTACACAGAGATTCCAATTGATTGTAATGTAGGTACATTAATGAATTACTTCAACGGGCAAACATTTACATCAGTTTTTATGAAAATATGCTAGATGAATATAGATACACATGTTGTGATAATGATAACACTTCCGTATTTATCAATAACAGACCAATAAAAAGTAATGTGGTCTTACGGGCATTTAGTTTTTATAGGTTTAGTTTAATCATATTGAATTAGATTTCTGATAGTGAATCTTATATATTGATATATAATATGGACGTTCGTGAATAAATAATAGAAAAAAGTTAAGAGCATGATTAAAAAACCGGTTGTTCGTATTGCTTTCTTTTTTATTATCGTCTTTTTGGTCTTTGGTCAATGTCTTTCAACTGGCAAAAATAGTAAAATAGTACTAATTAGGTATGCATCTTCAAAATTCACACAAATAATGTAGAATTGTTATTCGTAATCAAAATCAATCGTTGAAGAAAAATTTAGGTTAAATAATAATGAAATACACCGACCCGTTGAAAGAAAAAGGTTAAAAGGGTAAACTAGTCCTTAGGGCACGCGCCAATTTGCGTGTCCCTGTGCGCGGCCGACAGCGGTATTTGCACCGGCTGCTCCCTAATCTGTATGTTGCGAATGCAGCCAGTGAAGCCACGTTTTGAGCGTACACCACGCACGCGGCCGACCGCCTTCTCGTGTCCACCGATGTATAACGCTGAGCGTGTGTCGGTTGACGGTCCTGTGCCGAGACCGGCGTCGCCGAAGTGGTTGTCCACGCCGACGGAGACCACGTGACGAGCTTTCGCCACTGGAAAAAAGGGTAAGGTTAAATGGATATGAAAGAAAATGGTTAATATTCGCTTAGAGAAATGACTTCCGTCTCATGCAGCAAATTTTTTATTCTCGTTACTACCTACTTCAATGAAATAATCTTTAAACTTCAATTCAGTGTGCACAATATGTAATACTCGTAGGTATATCACATCAAATGGTTATTTCTGCGATATAATTTCTAAGTGGAATATAAATTCATACACGACAGAACAAGAACACAATGAAACAGACACACTTCAAAATCACACCCTAAAACATTTACATTTGTCCCCTAGTGAATCACCGGCTTTATAAACTGTTAGGCAATTTCGCACACTGTCTCAAGAGCAGAGTGGCGCAGTGGAAGCGTGCTGGGCCCATAACCCAGAGGTCCGTGGATCGAAACCACGCTCTGCTAAAATATCTTTTTGCATTTTTATTTTGTTTTTTCCTTTATTTTTTTACAATAATGTATGGTTGTTAATAAATACATTATTACTTTATAAATTGCTACGTAAGAATGGTTTTTTTTTATATACTTGATTAAAACCTTTTTCCTTTTACGTTTTGAGATGCGATATAATTTCAGAAGTGTGTTAAATGAATAAAAAACAGGTACAGTATTATTTTATTGAAATAGATATTAATAAATTCATAAACATTTTTTTTTTTTCACTTTTCAAATTGTCGATTTTAGGAAAATTATTTATAAAAAACAGCCAAGTGCGAGTCGGACTCGCGCACGAAGGGTTCCGTACTATTATATATAAAAAAGGGCAAAAAAAACATTTATTCTATTCTGGTTTTTAGTATTTGTTGTTATAGCGGCAACAGAAAGACATCATCTGTGAAAATTTCAACTGTCTAACTATCACGGTTCATGAGATACATCCTGGTGACAGAAGGACAGACGGACAGACGGACAGCGGAGTCTTAGTGATAGGGTCCCGTTTTACCCTTTGGGTACGGAACCCTAAAAATTAAATTCTCGCCATATTAAATATAAAAAAATGAATGTTAACTAACAAACTTTAGCCTTTTAACCAGAACTTACCTTGTATCTTGTGCCAGTTCCCGTCACACAGCGAAGTAGGCTTAGCAAGTCTGTAGCTCGCGTTGAACTCTCCCTTCCCATTCTCCACGTTAACGACCACCTCTCCCTCCAACAGTTCCAGGACTAGGAAGTCCTTCTTGCCGTGGACGGCAAGGAGCAGGCCCGTGGTGTTGCGGGGCTTGATCTCCATAGAGACGGAGAGGCTGATGCCGACGCGGAAGTTCGTTTCGTAGAGCTGGGGGTAAAAAAAGGTTAAAATAAGTTTAGTGCAGCAATAAAATATTTCCTGTACCCTTACCATGAGTTTGCAATGTTTGCATTACCGTACCTGCTAGCGACTGCGTAAACGATTTAGTATGGACAAAAGTACAGCGCCTCCGGCGGTTACGAGAATCGCCATACTAAATCGTTTACGCACTCGCTAGCGAGTACGGTAATGCAAACATTGCAAGCTCATGGTAAGGGTACTGGAGAGTATTTAGCTCGTGCTACAATGTTATAATGATTCCTAAAGTAACTAATCTAACAACGTTTTCTTTTGACTGTATACGAGTTTTACCTAAACGACGATGACTTTTAATTAATTAATTTAAAAAAACATTTCAAACGCTATAACATAGACAATAATAGTGGTAGCTTAGGTTAGGTCACATTTGTTTCTACCAAAAGTTCCGATTCACCCAAAATTCCCAACTGACTTCAAAAAAATGCACAGCACACTTTTACCATCTGTATCTCATCATTATCATATTATCAGCCGAAAGGCGTCCAGTGCGTGACATGGGCCTTCCCCAAAGAGTGCCACAATGACCGGGAGCGCCACCCGCATCCAGCGGACACCCTCGACCTTTACCGCACCACCTCCACCTTGTGGCGGGTCTATCCAAGTTCAGAAATCGGTCAACAAAGGTAAAAAGGTTAAAACTCACCTTCAAATAGTTGCTAGTGGTGTTCGTCGAGGGCCCGAAGTAAACGCCATCCTCTATATTGTCCGTGCAGCGGAGGGCGTTGACCCTTCGTAGGACCTCGGTCACGTACTGGCCGTTCATAATCAGACCCTTCAGGCAGCCCTTGAACGGTTGGTAGAAGTCCTGAACAAAAACAAACATCAACTTTAGAATTGATCTTTAAACTGGCAGATATTTCGTAAAGCTGTTACTCGATTTTAATCCTTCTCACATGGGAAATTAAGTTGTATTTAGTACAGATTACTTAAACACGATTCGGTCAACAAATTGTCTTGACCTATCCAACTATGGAGGGAGGTCACTAAAGAAACTCACCCCGAGATGTTGCTGAGCACTGTCAGCGCTCTTCAACCCTCCGTAATAGTACGGAGCAACCAACGCCACCGGATTTAAACAGCTCACGCTACCATCAGCGACCATGGTGTTGTCGACGGTCATCTTCACGTGACCGCCGGTGCGGCTGACGGTCACAGTGTGACAACCAGTGCCGCCGGAGAGAGACAGACCATGTCGATGATATAGCCATCGAAAGAAGTAAACTCACCCCAAGATGTTGCTGAGCACTGTCAGCGCTCTTCAACCCTCCGTAATAGTACGGAGCAACCAACGCCACCGGATTTAAACAGCTCACCATATTAGCCATTAGCTCACCATATTACCATGGTGTTGTCGGCGGTCATCTTCCCGTGACCGCCGGTGCGGCTGACGGTCACAGTGTGACAACCAGTGCCGCCGGAGAGAGACAGACCGTGTCGATTATATAGCCATCGAAAGAAGTAAACTCACCCCAAGATGTTGCTGAGCACTGTCAGCGCTCTTCAACCCTCCGTAATAGTACGGAGCAACCAACGCCACCGGATTTAAACAGCTCACCATATTAGCTCACCATATTACCATGGTGTTGTCGACGGTCATCTTCCCGTGACCGCCGGTGCGGCTGACGGTCACAGTGTGAAAACCAGTGCCGCCGGAGAGAGACAGACCATGTCGATTATATAGCCATCGAAAGAAGTAAACTCACCCCAAGATGTTGCTGAGCACTTTCAGCGCTCTTCAACCCTCCGTAATAGTACGGAGCAACCAACGCCACCGGATTTAAACAGCTCACGCTACGAGTACCATCAGCGACCATGGTGTTATCGACGATCACCATATTAGCTCACCATATTACCATGGTGTTGTCGACGGTCATCTTCCCGTGACCGCCGGTGCGGCTGACGGTCACAGTGTGAAAACCAGTGCCGCCGGAGAGAGACAGACCATGTCGATTATATAGCCATCGAAAGAAGTAAACTCACCCCAAGATGTTGCTGAGCACTTTCAGCGCTCTTCAACCCTCCGTAATAGTACGGAGCAACCAACGCCACCGGATTTAAACAGCTCACGCTACGAGTACCATCAGCGACCATGGTGTTATCGACGATCATCTTCCCGTGACCGCCGGTGCGGCTGACGGTCACAGTGTGACAACCAGTGCCGCCGGAGAGAGACAGACCATGTCGATTATATAGCCATCGAAAGAAGTAAACTCACCCCAAGATGTTGCTGAGCACTGTCAGCGCTCTTCAACCCTCCGTAATAGTACCGAGCAACCAACGCCACCGGATTTAAACAGCTCACCATATTAGCCATTAGCTCACCATATTACCATGGTGTTGTCGACGGTCATCTTCCCGTGACCGACGGTGCGGCTGACGATCACAGTGTGACAACCAGTGCCGCCGGAGAGAGACAGACCATGTCGATGATATAGCCATCGAGAGTAGTAAACTCACCCCAAGATGTTGCTGAGCACTGTCAGCGCTCTTCAACCCTCCGTAATAGTACGGAGCAACCAACGCCACCGGATTTAAACAGCTCACGCTACCATCAGCGACCATCGTGTTGTCGACGGTCATCTTCCCGTGACCGCCGGTGCGGCTGACGGTCACAGTGTGCCAGTCTGTACCGCTGTACGAGTCGGGGGAGACGATGGTAGCGGTTTCGCCGCCACAGTTGAAGGCGAAGTGGATCTAGAAGAGATTAACCATTTAATTTCACGTCCCACTGAACAGTTACACAGTTAATTGATCACTCGTGAAGCTTATTGCAACGAACTAAGGTCTCCCAGTGGTCAGTAAACTTTGATTCTGATTGTACAACAGTTTTCAGCCGCTTTTCTATTGAAACTAAAACTAGGTTTATAAACCGAACTTCACAGTTCAGAATCGCAGATTTGCATAGACACGGATATTTCATCTTCTTAGAAAAAAAACAGCTAGTTAATATATGGTATGGCGTCTTATTTGTCTTTTATAGTCAAGCAATGAAAACAAATAAGCAAAATCAGAATACCCTATATTACAAATTGTACTGTTTTAATGCGGAGCGTCTTTTTTTTAATGCTTGTAATTGCTCTTGGCCAGCATAGACTAGTCAGGGGGCTAAGATGAGGCTGACGTTAATCGAGCTCACACAGAAGATGCCTATTCACTCGTGGCTTAAAGAGGTCCAGGTTAAATGAACTCGTAAATACAGAATTCCAAACCTTAGCAGTGCGCTTGGTTCGAGTAAGAGGAATTTCAACCAGGCAAGGGTCTCCGCACTCTCAGGTCCGCTGCAGCTTGTAAAAAAAATCTTTTGACCTATGTCTGGCTGCTCTCCTCTACATGTCGCATTTCTCAACCGATTCTCATGAAATTTTGTGAGCAAGAGGTTCATCAGTTACTAGTTTTGGTCCTTACTTATCTAAAACAAAAAACACTCGCGAGATCTAGATCTCACAGAGGCAGTAATATTTATTACCAGTTTTTCCCGCGACTTCGTCCCCGTGAAACTCGTTTATCGCGATAGATACAAACTTCCACTCCCTTAAGGCATAATTTCCGGGGCAAAAACTATCCTATGTCCTACCCCAGGACTCAAACTATCTCCATGCCAAATTTCATCTAAATCGGTTCAGCGGTTTAAGCGTGAAGAGGTAATAGACAGACAGACACACTTTCGCATTTATAATATTAGTATGGATTATTATTGGTTTATTGTGGGCCTTCTATGTCTATGTGTGTATGTGTGTTCTATGCCGCCTCGACCAGTGGCAGCACTTCAAGTTCTTTGCTTATACCCGTTGCTTCCAGGAATTTGCAGACTCTTTGGGTCGCAATCTAGCAGAGGCAATAGGTTATATCATATACCTTGGCATCCTTCATGTAGATCGCCAGGAACTGCTCAGGCGCACGCGCGTCCGCGGTCGCGTAGAATATGACGCCGCCGTGCGCGTCAAACGTGCGCAGTGTCACCGTCAGATCAAGCTCGTCGGACTGCCTGCCCGGGAGCTTGGCGTACTCGATGCGGCTGTCCTCGCGAGTACCTGGTGGAAGATACAGAAAAATAGTCAATTGTGTCACAAGGAAGCAAACTGATATATTTACGGCGAAAGCGGTATATTGAATCATAAGTGGAACGAAAGATCCTATAATAGAAAGATCATATAATTTTAAAGGTACATTTTTGGGTCTGACATACTGTTTTAGAAAGAAAGAAATGAAACAATAATATGTCTTCACAGCACAGTGTTGAGACTGTTGAGTAAGCGTAGTAAGCCTAATGCGGGGTATTTACAATATACACAGTAAAAGAAAACAAAGTCTGATAGCTGAAAAACAAAAAAGAAACCTTTAACCATTTTCATTTATTTCGACACGTCCACTTATCAAACCATCGTCGGATGGCACAGCGTGGGTAGACCGCCCACAAGGTGGACTGATGACCAGGTGTTCGCGGGAGTCCGCTGGGTGGCACAGGACCGGTCATTCTGACACTCTTTGGGGGAGTCCTTTATCCAGCAGTGGACGTCTTTCGGCTAATATGATGATGATGACGACTTACCAAACCTGTACCCCTCGTAAGGATCCCCGATGGTATAGTGGCGGTCGTACGCAAGCGTGCAACCGGACTGCGGTAGCGGCACCGGCCGGGGGGTAGTCGGACGGAGCGTGGCCACCGTCGGAGCTTGCGTGACCGGCGCTGAAGGGACCGGCTTGACTTCTAAAAAAAATTCATCGTTACTTAAGACTCATTTTGGGTCGTCGTGCCTGCCCAGTTAGTTTTTTTTTAGTAACTTAAGATTGGAATTCACAAAGGCGGTAAGGTACAAATCATTTTTCACACCACCTGCTCGCCTATGCCCAATTATATATCTTGCAGACCTTACCGAAAGCAAATCATTATAACCCTTGGCTTAAGCCGGGTAGTAATATCGTACTGAATCTCATTATAACCCGCCGGGTAATAATGTGATTTCACGTTTTATAGTTCTTATTGTTATGTCCTTAAAGTCTAATTTCGTGAAGTCCGCACGGTGGCGGGGACGGGCGTGCTTCTCGGGCTGGTGGCACCCAGAAACAAAACACGCGCGGGGCCGCGGGCTGCAGCAGCGCCAGCGTGTCAAGCGCGTTTTTATTAGTTACTATTATTAAGTACTGAATCTTTAGAATGCCATTCGGGAAATGGAGGTTTTTTATAATATTTTTAAATTTCATTACATTTTGGTATTGTGAAAATATAATCACTATTTAAATGCTAGAGCTGGCCTTCCTTCCATCACGGCCTTTGCAGTAATGAATTATAAATAATTAATAATTTATGCTTATCACTCAAATAAATGCCTTAACCGGGATTCGAACCCCGGATCTCCAGCTACATAGGCAGAGATCACTTGCAATTAGGCTAAAGCGGTCGTCAGTAGGTATACTATTAAATACGGAAAATGTTCTGTTTACATAGTAGCCTTGGTATTTTCTATTGTCTCGCAAGAGGTGAGAAAAGTAGAGTATACTCCTCGGGGATAAAACTGTTTTTGTCTTGGGCGCGCTTAAATCCCTCACTACACTCAGGACTCAGTCTTAATTCCCTCGCTACGCTCGAGAATTAACTCATTGCATCCTCGCTACGCTCGAGTGTAAAATCTGGAGTCCTTCGTTCCGTTCAGGATTGAATATCGCGCCCGTGACATAAACAGTGATTTATCCCCTTGGTGTATAATCTACTATTAAAGCTCGGGGGAATATCCAGGCATATCCTGGGTGAGCCAGCTTCATCTTCGACCTCGTTTTCAACGTCGGGCTAGATGTTGGCCAAGAGCAAACAAATTCGAAATATAAAAAGAAACAGCGATGAAATATCGCTTAACGCCTTTTGGATTTAGAATTTTGGACTATCCCCTGTTATGTAGGTACTCCTCGCCTCTCTCAATGGGTCAGTAATCGAATGTTTTGGAATCGTACCCTTGGTGTCATACAAGACATTTCGATAAAGTGGTGTGATTTATGATGATTTCATGTACGGTACGGTTTCAGAGGATTCCACCCCGGAACGCTTCGGTAGTGGAACGAGCACCCTGTTTTCTGGATCTTTTAAATTAAAGCGTATGTACTTATAAATAAGGCTGATGAGTCATGACCTAGTTAAGGTCGCGGGGGTCCGCTGGATACGAGCAGCTCATGGCCGATCGTTGTGGCGCTCTCTGGGGGTGGCCTATGTCCAGCAGTGAACGTCTTTCGGCTGATGATGATGTTAATGATATTTATAAAGCGTTACACTCATGGAACTGCAAGCGCTCGCAATCGCAGTCATCACCTATGTATTGTAAAATTACCTGGCGGATGGTATTCTTCTGGCTCCTCATTTCCAGGGACAGGTGCTTCTGGCGCCGGCGGTGGGAGAGTCGGCAGGACGTTCCCTGGCTCTGGCTTAGGCTCCCAGATCGGTGTGCCTGATTCTGTGGACCAATGTATCATCATTATAAAATTTATAAATTTCCTTAAATTCCCACCGCTCCCTCTTCTTGTTCCTTTAAACAAGCGGGAGTCTGCTGGATGCGGGTGGAGCAGGACTGGTCATTGTGGAACGCTTCAGGGGAGACCTATCTCCAGCATTGAACGTCTTTTGCCTGATATGATGATGAAGGGAACAAGTTTTTTATTTATGCTCTAGGTAGATAAAACCCGCGCGTTGTGGTCTGTGTCAGTTAGATAACCTATTAGTCTTATATACAAACCTCTAACTACAACAGCAGAATTCGCTGATAAAGACCCCACACCTTCCGAAGCCGGCCCACGCTTGTTGGCAGCATCAGCACTATAGTCCTTAAATCATAGCTTCCGCTACGCTACCGCATATAAGTCCCAGTCACAACTGACCTAGACTGGTGTGATACTGTCTCTACATCTTCTGAACGCTCCCAGCACGCGGTTCAAAGGCCGTCTTTTGATGGCAGCGTCCGCTACGAGTATGTCCAAGTGTGAAAATCGCTCCCCATTTATTGTCAGGTCCGAGCAAATTCGTCATCTGTCCGTTGATAGTTGCGACTCCTGAGTCTCCGTCTATAATTACAAGCCTATGACTCCTAACAAAAACTGACCTGGAGTGAATCCGCTGCTAATGTCCCCACACCAACAGTTTCAGTAATCACCGGTTGATGATTGAGTTTATCATACGGATATAATCTTCAAAAGCTCCTGTCCACAACTGACCTGGTGTGAATCCGCTGATAGTGTCTCCACACCTTCCGAACGTGGCTCCCCGCTTGCTGGCAGGTCCCAACAGGTTCAACACCTGTCCATTGATAGTAGCGTCCGCTATGCAACCACGGAACGCTGTCCTTGTTGCCGCCTTATAGAACACTACAGAGCTGTGAGTGCCTCCTAGGTAGAGCACGCCGTCTAATATGTTCAAGGGATCAGGAACTGAATCGGAACTGAAAGCCAAAGGGACATTTTATGTAAACAGATGATCTGCTAATGTAATGATATATTTATTTTGCAGCGTTAATAGCAAATTATCCTTCTCATTAAGGCTGTCGCACACATAAAGGCTAGGCACCCGACCGGCGCCGCTTCAACTCGCCGGCTCGTCGGCAACCAGACTTCAACGGCGAGGTTGCCGCACTTGCCACGAGGTATCCACTGGTTAACTAACAGCTTTTTCGCGTCTTTTTCTTTAGTATTCCAAGAAAAAAGTTACATTCTACATATAAGGAGATATACTCGCAAACCAACGTTTGATGGCGAGACGCGCTCGTTCCTAAACCGAGTAAGAAGCCGATTTGAAGTAGGCAGTTTCGCCATCGCGCTGTTAGCGCGGTGACAACGCGCGATCTATCGCCGGCAGCGAGCTGCAAGAACGGCATTCACCCTACGACGGCAGTTGGGGCAATGCCGTTACGGAGTGGATAAGTGTGCGTTGCAGTATGGAGTTTTTAACAAAGAATACTGACCGCCGCGAACTGGGGCGGCGCCGGTCGGTTGCCGAACCTTTATGCCTGCAATCTTTAAATAATATAAATGAACAGTCAAACCTGTAATGATCATAATCGTCAACCCTCATCTTGAAGGCAGCGCCGTGTGTTACAGTGACTACGTGCCACTGAGAGTCGTTGTATGTGTTCGCTGTGTCTAGTCTGTCCCGTGGGCCCATGAGAACTAGTGTACCTATAAAATACACGGAGATAAATTTTAACTCAACCATGACTTAGGTACGCAACACTTCAACAGAAAACGACTAGAGTCTGTTCGGAATAAGAAGAAGCGTAGGATATAAGGGCGCCCATACATCCTACACTTCTTATTCCAAACAGACTGTATTAGATATAGCCGCCGTGCTAAAATAGCATCACGACATATTTTTCCAATATTGGTACAGTCCACCGGGCCACTTCGTACCTTGTCACAGTGACATCATTATGAGATCTCTAGCGGCGGCTAATAGAACACACGAACTTGCTACACACTCGTCGAGTGGCATGATGGGAAATAGCGGGCGGAAAAATGCCAAATATATAAAAACATTTTCTGAATCAGTCATCCATTTTAAAATAGTTTGTGTATGAATCACTTTCAAAAAAAGTTCTGAAGGGGTTGAATCATTAACTTTTCTTAAATACTTTTTCTGCTCTTGAGCAGAAATGTGCCACTTTTAGCACGCCACTTAGATGAACCCACAAAGTATAGTACTTTTATGTCACGAGCGCGGGTGAGCCATGGTCGTGTGTTGCAATACACGTGTGCGTCAGCGCAGGAGCTATGAGTTCACGTTATCTATGTGTTCGTATATGTCACAAAACTACAACCATGTCCAACCCGCGCTCGTGACATAAAAGTACTATTATGAGAAATGTAAAAGTTCCTTACCATTCTGCAACGACAACGTAAGGCTGTCTTGCATAGTAGGCGTCTGTGTTCTACTAATGTACACAAAGATCAGTCCATCTGGCTGGTCTGTCTTAAACTTGAGGGTGAGTTGCAGACTGGCCGCTGATATGTTGGTGTAGCGGAGAGAGCTGTTGGCACCGGAGAGGGACACTAGCGATGCGAACTGAAAAAAAAAATATAAACTCAGACCGCGACAAAAATCTCTCATAATGTATCAGATTAAATTGAAATTGTGTGTAGTAGAATTTAATCGGAAAATACCCAAATTTGGAGTAGGTAATCTTTGAAACGATATTTATTAATGAGAAATCCAAATACTTAACACATGAAAATTTATGATTCCAACAGTATTTTTAACCGACTTCAAATAAAAGGAGGAGGTTCTCAATTCGTCTGTATGTTTATTACTACTAGACAGTATAACAAAAAGATAATGTTAAGCTACATGTTAATTCACACACAAAAATTCATAATTGGATGAGCGCTTTTTAACTGATAAGGGCCCTTAACAACCATAGATAACAGTAACAATAGAAGATAATAAAAAATGCTAAAAGTTGTTAGCAGAGCGTGGTTTCGATCCACGGACCTCTGGGTTATGGGCCCAGCACGCTTCCACTGCGCCACTCAGCTCTTGAGACAGGGTGCGAAGTGTTAGATACACCTTATTCAGAAATAATATAACTTGTAGTGTCGGCAAAATTTACTTCTGATTACATCTCCAATTTAATTCCGTATGTTTGGGCGTGACAATTACTAAACTCGTACTCCTACTAATAGTTTATTTTCTCTATTCGCCAGCTTTCCCCTTCCCCACATTTAATGCCTTCTTTCTCAAACTTAAAACCTCACTCACTCGTACATGAATGTTTAGTTTGTCTGCCATATCATATCCTCTCAGTTTTTCAAAGTTTAGCTGAAAGAGACCCCTTAAAGGGATAAGTTTGCCTTTGTACAAAATATTTGTACGGCAGCCGGCAAAACAGAGTTCGCTGCATGCTTAAGTCTTAAGTCTTAAACAAATATGTAAATAAAATCTAGAACTTCTTTTTCTATATTCTGAACTTAATGTATGCAATAAAGGGTAATACTACTACTACTACTCCTACTACTACTGTCACTATCACTACTACTATTGTTACTATTACTAACCGTCACTATCGCTGCTACTACTGTTACTATTACTACTGTCAATATCACTACTACTACTGTCAGTATCACTACTACTCCTGTCACTATCACTACTACTATTGTTACTATTACTAACCGTCACTATCGCTGCTACTACTGTTACTATTACTACTGTCAATATCACTACTACTACTGTCAGTATCACTACTACTCCTGTCACTATCACTACTACTATTGTTACTATTACTAACCGTCACTATCGCTGCTACTACTGTTACTATTACTACTGTCAATATCACTACTACTACTGTCAGTATCACTACTACTCCTGTCACTATCACTACTACTATTGTTACTATTACTAACCGTCACTATCGCTGCTACTACTGTTACTATTACTACTGTCAATATCACTACTACTACTATCACTACTACTACTGTCACTATCACTACTACTACTGTCACTATTACTAACCGTCACTATCGCTGCTACTACTGTTACTATTACTACTGTCAATATCACTACTACTACTATCACTACTACTACTGTCACTATCACTACTACTACTGTTACTATTACTAACCGTCACTATCGCTGCTACTACTGTTACTATTACTACTGTCAATATCACTACTACTACTGTCAATATCACTACTACTACTGTCAATATCACTACTACTACTGTCACTATCACTACTACTACTGTCACTATCACTACTACTACAACCTCCCCTTACCTTGCATCCGTCCCCAACGCCCACCGACTCGAGGCTGTTCTTGCTCAGGTCCAAGGTGACCCCGTTGACGGTGACCTGTCGCATGCAGCCGTCGAAGCCCTGCTCTGCAACCTGGATGATGCCCTTGTTGTTCCCACCGAAATTCATGCTCTCGAGCGCGTGGATTTCACTCTGAAAATCCATTTTTGTATGTATTATTTTGTACCTACATGGCTGTTTGATTTTCTAAATAAACAAAAAATCCAGTGGAGATGAGTTGGGGAAAATGGTCATACGCGGTAAGGGTTATTTGGTTTTGGTTAAGCTTAACGTTTTGGACGCGAATGACTGATATATCCGCGCCATCTGTTCAACGCCAAAGGTGAATATATCCGTCACGGCGTGCAGTGCGATATTTTCTTGCATTTACTACGACGGTGGCAAGCAAGCGTACGGGCCACCTAATGGTAAGCGGACACCGCAGCCTATAGACGCTCGTAACTCCAAAAGAGTCACGTGCGCGTTGCCAACTCTTTATAAAATTTAAGGATTCACGGTTTTGACTCGGTCCCACCTGCTCTCAACACAGTGCATCCTCGAGAGCTCTGGCAACCTTGCTCACCTCCAGGAACACAACACTACGAGCACATACTTGTATAATAAATAACGTTATAATGGCTGTGGTTTTCTGCAAGGCGGAGTGTACTGCCCCGGTTGGGCTCCTCCAAATTCGAGCAAGAGATATGATATTTTGCTGGGCCCTATTTTCTTCAACCCATAGTGCATTTCAAAATACAGCTTAAGCGACTTAATATCGTTTGACCGTTCTCTTACCTGGCTAGAAGTTGACACCATATCGTTTCTTTCATTGTCGACACTGAGCGAGCAACTCTTCAGATAACGCTTGGCGGCCAGTTTGTGCCATTTGCCATCATTGTACTCTTTCGCTGTTCCGATAATCACCAGCTCTTCTGGGTTGCCGAGAGACACCTTGAAAGGAGAATAAGGTGAACAAGTGTACACAACAAAACATAAAAGCATGTGTGTGTGCCGAAGCCTTAAAAAGAGTCTCCAAAGTGATAGGGTGACCATGAAGTATTCGATTATTTTGCTAGTAAAGTATGAAAAAAAAGTACTTTTTTTTTATGCGTTTTATATGTAGTTTTTTTTTTATTATTATTATAAATGGGATCGCTCTTGGCCAGCATCTAGCCAGGGGGCAAAGATGAGGCCGACGATGACGCGAGCTCACCCAGAAGACGAAGTAGAGGATGTAGTAGACGAATTAAGCAAAAAAACCGGCCAAGTGCGTGTCGGGCCACGCGCAAGGTAGGGTTCCGTAGTCGTCTACCCTTTACATTATGTGGACTAAAAAGTTCGAAAACTTATATTTACTATGTTTTTGAAAGAATTAACAACATTATCTAAGGTATCAATGGAAATTGTACGAACGTTTGCTTTTGCAAAGTACATTTCTGAAGTTCGACTATTACTCGTTAACTAGTAATGTCTACTTAGCTGTGATAGTTTTCCTTTTAAATTCATCGTATATACTACTACCATGATTTTTTTCACATGCCTAGTAGCCACCGTTTAGCTGGCAGGGGGGGGGGGACACTTGACCATAGCAAAAATTATCACTTCAAAGCTTAATATCACGCTAACCACTCTTTAATCAAAAAATGCTTCTAGAAACCTTATAATTTTAAAAGAGCTATCCAACGATACCCAACACGATGGGGTTTGGCAGAAAAAGAATTTGCAGCACCACTTTACATGTAGGGGAGGTACCCTAAAAAAAATTTTTTTTTAAGATTTTATTCTACCGTTTTGTCGGCGTCATTGATATGTATACTCATGCCAAATTACAGCTTTCTAGCACTAACGGTTACTGAGAAAAACGGGGGTCGGACGGACGGACGGACGGACGGACGGACGGACGGACATGGCGAAACTATAAGGGTTCCTTGTTTACTACGGAACCCTAAAAAGGATCAAAGCTTGCAATTTGTCGATTTGAAGTGATGTTTCTTACTGAAAAATACAAGTAGGTAAAATATATGATACCAGGCCGCAACAGTTTTGTACCAGTAGTACAGTCGAGGGCATAAATATGTATACATTTTTGGACCTTATTTCAATGGAATCTTAACAAAGGGAAAATGTGAAAATACCTGACAATTCGCACAGAGAACCCCACTAATTATTGACTGGCCTAATTCAATAAGGTCTAGTTTCCTGATTGGGTGGGAAGGTCAGATAGCAGTCGCTTCCGTAAAAACTGGTGCCTACGCCACATCTTGGGATTAGGTAGCGGATCCTGAACATCTTTCAGGATGCATATATATTGGGATAACACTAGGATAATGATGAACCAAACATATGATCTTACCTGCAAGTACACCTTTCCGTCTTGCAACTGAATGTTAAAGAAGTTTTTGTCGTCTCCCACCAAGAATATTAGTCCGTTCTTCGCATAAGTTCTGAAGAATATCAAGACACTGTTCTCCTGGGGGTTTTGAGAGGAGACTGCTGGCATCGTGACGTGGGCTCGTCCGTTGAATCTGTGCTCTTGTGGTTCGGATTTCAACTTTATCATCTTATTCCTGTGGATAGAATTAACGTTATGATACAAAATTGGTGATAGATCGTGAGGTAACCGGTCTACTCCCAACAACGTCTTTTCCTTTTCTTAACCTGACTGTGGCTTTATGGGCCGGGCCCAATAAAGCGATAGGACTAGGAGTAGGAGTGCGCGGTTGAACTGTAGCCTGGGGATAATCAAGGGGAAATCTTCGAAACTACGATGCGGGCGGTTTGAACACTGCAATACTCTAAACCTTTAGTATATATATTGTAGTCTTTGCTCTAAACTCTAACGCCCTTATTCATAAACGTCCATCAAACCTATTTTAGTTAACAAGCCGCTAAAGTTCGTGTGTCCTTATCTGTCAATTTGACAATTACCTTTGTTAAGTTTTATGAATAAGGGGGTAAAAGTTTGCGCTCCAGTGTGATTGGTTCAATATCGTCTAGATTATCCTCTGGGTTGGAAGCTCATGTGGCAGTACATAGAATCCGGTCACTGAAAAGCTTTGTCTTTCTACAAGTGAGTGTATAAGGTATAGTTTGTTTGGTGGTCTAAGGTCAAACAGTCATAAAACTACTAGTACAACAATAGCACTTTTCCTTTCGAATGGTCACAAAGTCGTAACACGAACTTTTGAATTGCAACCTAAGCCTAGCTTCTTTATAAAGCTTCTGTGTTCCGTAAATTGAGATTATCTAAACTACCGTCAAATATTTTTTGTCGCATTACAGTTTTTATTGCTGTCATTTGACATTGAACTTTAGTGCAGAATATTACGTTAGCTTTTGCTATGTGTAAGAAATCACTTACGATATTGTGCAAATAATCAGCTTATCATTATGGCTGTTTGTCCTTATACCGCCGTCATTGGTATACCAATTTCAATATAATTGGCCATTTTTCATGGTATGCCCTTCAAAACTCACCTCTGCCTGGCTCCCTTCAGTTTCTGTGCCGCTTCAAAGTTCCAGAGACCGACCGGTGTGTCTCCGAGCATGAGTTCCTCAATTTGACCCTCAAACGCTGGGTAGTTGATCGCTTGCAGCTTGGCGTTTGATGGGACACCACCAACGTACAATTTAGACTTCTGGCGATCTGTTGAACATTTAAGAAACTCTTAATGATGTAGTCTAATTCACTAGGAGTAATCTACACCTGCGTACTGTGTGGCGATAACTGTCGTCTAGTACCCGGCGACAAGTATTGCACATCGACCGAAAGAGATTCGGTTGGAGTCTTGTTTTACTAGAAGAGAGACCTTGTTCAGCAGTGGGTGATTACAGGCTGATGTCGATGAATACAACCGGTGTTTTAGGTTTGAGCGACGTGTTCCGCCTACGTCATCGCGGTCCGAGAGCCTTGCCCATCATTTTTCAACTGTTTAAAATTAAATTTTTGAACTTGCTCACCACTGATGATGGTTTGATAATTACCAAGATTAAAGATAGTGTGTTGTCCTGGCAGCACCGCCTCTTTGGAGTGACTCTGAACGGTGTCATCTTCGAGAGCTTCGCGAATTGTGAATTTTACATTACGTCCGACTCTGAAACAAAAATTAAGTAATGAAAGAAGATGTCACAGAAGGGATCGATTAATTTGATCTACGTAATGGATTCAAATTATCTACAATAGGGATGAATTCAAAATGGGATCCATTCATCTGATTTAAAGAAGCGGGTCATTTATATGATCTACAGAAGATATCCATTTATTCCTTCATTCATATGATCTACAGAAGGGATCCATTCATATGGACAACAATTTTTCGCCTAAATATTTATCGTTATGCACAAGTTGTATTTCCCAAAGGAAGATACGCTAACTTAAAAAAAAAATTAACCGACTGGCACATACAGCTTTTCACACCTTCTATTGAGGAAAAGATTCTTTCTCAAATGAGGGAAGAAAAGTACGACTTTGATCCCTCATTCGACGGCAACAATGACTCTTTTTTGAATAGTAGCTATGTAAAAATAGGGTTTAGTCACCTGTCAACAACGACTTGGTACCACTTGTTGTCATCGACCCTCTTGTCGACGTTGATGCGGGTCGGCTCCCTGCCCGATTCCGCGCTGTCACCGATGTCAATTACTAGGGACGGGTAGCCGTTCTGTACGCTTACAGCCATGAAGTCATCCTACACAAAAAAATAATGTTTAAACCCATGAGACATTTCCAGGAGTTCTTAAAAAGAGAATAGTTCTGGAATCGCAAGCGTCTATAGCCTATGGTGTCTTACCGTCAGACCCAGAAGCCATATCCTTATTAACGACTGTGCCAGTATTAAAATATATATAAAAAAAACAACCATTACAGAAAAGGCCACTTACCGACTTGGTCCTCCTCAAACTAGTACCCTCAGGGTTTCCAAGATAGAAGATGAAGCCATCCGGCGACCTGGTCTTGAAGTAGGCTGAGACGTGAGTTGTTGTGGCCATCTCATCGATGGTGTCCGGGATTCGGGGTTGGAGTGTCGCGAACCGATCAAACTCAACGCCGAATTCAATACGATTGGCTACGATTCTTGCCTGGAAGTAGACAAAACTGATTGTGTCTCAAGGGAGGAAAATTACATATTTACGGCGAGGGCGGTATATTGAATCCTGAGTGGAGCGAAAGATTCTACAATAGAATATTGAGCGTAGCGAGGGATTCTAAAGTAGAAGGCTGAGTTTCTTGCTGGACTCTTCTCACATAGGCTAAGTTTAGTGAACCAGCGATAAAACTCCCAGTAGCTCGATTCCACTCACACCTCAGATTCGGTTGAAGCTGCTCAACCAATCTTACTGGAGCGCAAACTCTAAAGATATCATCATCATCATCATCAGCCTATCTACGTCCCACTGCTGGGCACAGGCCTCCTCTCATAGATGAGAGGGATTGGGCAGTAGTCCCCACGCTGGCCCAGAGCGGGTTGGGGACTTCACATACAACTTTGAATTTCTTCGCGGATGTATGCAGGTTTCCTCACGATGTTTTCCTTCACCGAAAAGCTAACGGTATATATCAAATGATATTCCGTACATAAGTTCCGAAAAACTCATTGGTACGAGCTGGGATTCGAACCCACGACCGCCGCTTGACAGCCGCACGCTTGAACCACTGGGCTACCGTAGCTTATCTAAAGATATACCAGTGCTTAATTCTTCCACGTGGTCGTGTCGGAGGTTTCCCCTGGATTTTCCCTAGGCCAATCTCCAAACGCGCACCTCTCCTATAGCTTTATTGGGCTCGGCTAATAAGGCCAAAAAAGCGACCATAAGGGAGTGGGACAGGTCGATCCAGGGTCTGTTCTCCGAACATAGAAATGCGAAATTTGTATAGTGCCGTCTCTTTCACTCTTATAGTGTATGCCACGAGAGTGAAGAGGACGGCATGATACAAACTTTGGATTTCGATGTTCGGACTCGGAGTAGACCCTCAGGTTTCTCGTACTTACTTGTTCAATTTGTTCCTTGATTTTGGTCAGTTTCTTCGTCGCGTCCGCACTTCGCTTCTCAAAGTTCACCTGCTTCTGCCTCACGTCGTCATATTTCTGTTGCAGCTTCGGTTTTGCGCGTTCTATTGTGTTGACTGTGAAAAAATAAAATGTTTTATATTTAGAAAGTGGACTGATGACCTGGTAAAGGTGACGGGAGTAAGCTGGAGGCAGGTGACGCAGGATCAGTCATTCTGGCACTCTTTTGGTGAGGCCTATGTCCAGCAGTAGACGCCTTTCCGCTGATAATATGGTGATGATGATGATATATTTGGAATGGTTTCTTAACACTACGCCGCGTAGCTGTCGTAGGTACAAACAAAAACTGAGAGGCTCAAGTGCCGAAATAAGTATAAATATGTAGTTTGATTTTTTTATACTAACAAACCCTTATTGACCTTAATATAGAGGGCTAGTACGTTTTATGTTAAATTAGTACTCTAATAGATATATATTCTTTAATGTCACACCGCCATAAAGTTAATTACCGCAAGCTATACGCGCGGAAAATCCCACTTCCTGACTAGGAGGAGACATAAAGTTATGTAGGTTATACAACGGACGGTAATCATTAAAGTCTCAATTCACATATTTATAGCCTTTGCCTTCGGCTCGAGCGTCAAATACCTGCGATCTGAGACATTCTTTGTTTTACCACCCTTGGTAAGTAATGTACTATTATACTCACCAACGGTAATCTCCAGACTATCCTTCTTCTTCAAAGCCTCGTCTGCCTGCTTCGGTAGCGTTTGGGCAATTTTCTTGCTGGCCGCCAGATCATTTCCAAGGTCGGACATCATCTTCAAGGTATTCTTGACAGTCATATTTACTTTCTCGGCCTTGTCCATCTCGTCTTGCAGCGATTTTTCCACAATAGGTCGTAAAGAGCTGCGGGAAAAATGGGATAAAGATACCAGTCGGAAATAAATTGCGAGGTGTATTTGACGCGTTGACTAAAATTTTATCGATACTAGCCGAGTATAGATCCTCACAACAACACACACATTTTAACCTTCACGCACGCTGGTGACTGACGTCTTTGAGGTCGAATATCACTCGACATGTTACGGACACAATCATGTAGGTACACCAGTTGCGACGGCGGCACATTTGGCACTGCGTGCCCGCGCTCTGCCCGCTCCGTCCTCCGTCCTTTTTGTATATTATAGGGGGCAAACGGGCAGACGGATCGCCTGATGGTACGCCATTACCGTCGCCCATAGACACCCGCAACTCCAGATGAGTCACAAACAGGGCGTTGTCGGCCTTTTAGATGGGAGTACATACATTATTTTCTTGAAGGTTTGTAGATCATATCGGTCTGATATAATGATGATCTACTAAATAGTACTTACAGAACAATAGCACTATTCCGATCATCACACTCAGCCAGTGTGTCCTGAGCTTGCTGAAGTGCCTCCTCCGCTTTCGTCTGGTTTGGCGCCAGCGCATCCTTAACGATGCTCAGCGCTCGTAGCGCCCTCTCTTGGAGCGTGCGCGAACGGTTCAGCGCTGGGCCGACGCTTTCTCTGAGGTTTATGTTCTGAAAAAATATGCAATTTAATAACATCCAAGAACTGACCCCGGCCCACGTTGCTTAACCTGTGGCGCCGCTGGGCCTCGAGCACTCACAATAAGGCTGCCTTTCCACCAGAGTTATGCTATGCATTTATGCTGCGAGGATGTGATAGCTTTCCGTTTCCCCCAGTGCTTTGCTATGTGAACCTCTGAATATGACTGAAGGATATCAACGCATCCATGCCAACGTAGCATAACACAGCTCCGATGGAATGGCACTCTTAAGCTGTCCCTCCCCAAACCTATGGACGCGGAGTCGGCATGAGACGATCAAATAAAGCTTTATGTCTACGCTACGGTTTTTGATTCTTACAAAAACCCGTTGATCGGCACGGCCGACGCCGAACGACTGCTAGCGGCGGCGATAACGTATTAATGCCAATATCGTGGAGTAAAGTACCTACTCGGCTTGTGCCGACTCCGCGTCGATAAGTTTTTGGAAGACCCTTAGGCCCCATTATTGCATACAAAAATGAACTTACGATGGTATTGGTTCTAGTATCCGCATCCGTTGCCTCGTCAGCCGCTTTTTTCGCGGCCCCGATCTCCTGAACAATGCTGGAATACGCCGAAGCGGCGCTGTAGGCGTGCTGGCGACGGGTATCGTTCTCTCTCTCAGCTAACGCGTGGAGGTTCTTAGCCTGAGGGAGACAGATATATGTAACTTGTTACGGGTAAAATAATGTATGACACTGACATATGCTCGTACATTGGATATTCTACTTTAACGATAATGTAATAGAGTTTCTATTGCATATACGCTGTCTAAAAATCGTATTGTGTGTTATAGAAATTCTAGTACCTACATCTGTTGTAGTGTTGTACTGTAATTTGTGACTGAGATGTAACTAACTTCCATTGAACCGGCGAAGTTCAGAGATGATAAAGCGGGCAATTTCGCAGTGACTCAGAAATAAATTAAACTTTCCACAACATCAAAAACTTGTCAAATCAAAGAGGAAATAACCACGTAAAAATTTACAACTTCAGTCATTTATTATTTTAACCGTGTCTATTTTGCAAGCTGAAGGGGCAGTGGGTCACGTCTGTCGTGAAACCGACTCCGTTGGGGTAGGCGTGTTCGAGTGGAGACCACGGCTTGGCAAACGTAGTGTAGGACGCCCTCCAGCCAAGTGGAGAGACAGCGACAGACTGACAGCGGTTGGAAACCGAATTTAGCCTATGTCCAGCAGTGGACGAAAGTGGGCTGATGATGATGAGTTGGCCATAACCAATCGCGTAACGACCACTCGATTCTAATAGCTTGAAACTTACCCGACTCTTCAAATCATCCGCATGATTCCTAGCATCTTCAGTCATCTTGTACAGATTCGGCAGTAAGTCCCCACGCTGTCTCAACGCCTGTTCCAACTTGTCGTTCTCATCATTGAGGCTGGTTAGAGCTACAGAGGCGTTGGCGATTATATTGGCAGCTTGCGTGTTCAGTTTGGAGGAGTTGGCAATATCGGCGCCTGCGTCAATCAGGTCTTTCATGGCTTCGGAATTCAGGTTGCCGACTGAAGCCACTTTGTCTCCGAATTTAGAGTGCCTGTGGAGAGGATCTATTCGTCAAATATGTACTCCGTTAACCTTTAACCATAATAAAAGTTACGGGCAATTTTCAACTCTGTTATAAACTAGGGTGTCAATTACACTGTCACTTTGTGTCCTTCGTCAGACAATGGCGGGTAAAGGATTTAAGACCGTGAGATTTTTATTAGAAGAGGTTTCGGGAGACTTTGATTTCGGTTCAAGCTTCCAAAGATGAGCGTTGAACTGTCATTGTCGGTTGTATAGTTCGTACAAAACTTGAAGGCCAAATTCTGTCAAACGAACGCAAGCAAAACTCGACTTAGAGAACAGTCAGAACTGTTAGGCAGGTTTTTGCTTGCGTTAATTTGACAGCACTTGGCCTTACAGTTGTGTACGAACTATACACTTACCTTATTTTCGATTTTCTTTGATTATGTTTAAGAAAGAAAAGAGAACTATGTACGAATTGGAATTCAGGTCCATTTGGAATCCACAATCCACAAAGAGGCAAGGCAAGAGGCAGCGAGGATATGAGTTTGTTAATGAACTGTTTTTGAATTTTGAATCTTCTAGGATCCAAAACTATGTCACCTTTTGTATGGATTACTTTGACATATGTCAACCAACTCGAATAATCTTAAGTATACCGTTTGGAGCATGGTTAATACTCACTTGTTGCTGGCTTTCAGTTTCTCGGCGTCATCAGCCCGTTGGTTGGCGACAGCCGTCTGCTCCATCATATCATCCATCTTGCGGTGCAGTTTCTTCGACTCACCCACAAGCTCTTCGAATTTCTAGAACATTGATATACTGCTTGAAGTTCTATACACGAGGGCAATAACAAACTGGTACGTACAGGTGAATTACTTTTCTCAAAAATGGCCCGCAAAGTGAACGTTATATTGGAAAGTGAAATGTCTGAAATGTAAGATATGTTCATTAAAAGTCATGTTCCTAACTTTAAAAAAAAGTAAGGTGGCCCTATGAAGAGACGGCACAAGTCATGTACCTACAGCAGATTCGAATGCAAAAATCGGTAGAAAAACACACTTGCCACTTTGTTTAAAAAAAAATAAGGCTGAAATCCATTAAGTTTTAGACGTTTTAACTGAATAGATATTTCATATTTAATCCCCCTCCCCCCATTTTTGAGAAAATCACTATATTAGCCTTGGCCAGAATGGCAATTGCCTCCTTCCCGGCCACGACAATAATGTACAATTACCATAATATACTAATTGACGAAGTTTTACTAAAGAATAATGCACTAAAATTAATGAAATTCCCACAGCGATCATCATTATAATCTAATGATTACTTATATGTGTACCTTAGCTTGTTCATTCACGGGAGAGACAAAAAGGCTCATCCTTTCAAGTTGTTCAGAAGCATTTGTGTGAACAGAGAGAGCTATTATCCTCTTCGGCGCCAGGTCCTTTTCTGTAAAAGGACATTCCATTTTAAAACACATGGAAATATAATAAATTGGCAGACAATATAAATAACATTTAGAAAGCCGATCGACAAAAGCTGGGTCAACAGATGAAGTGAAAAACTCAGGGGACCTGATGAACTTACTCAGGCTCAGAATCGTAACCAAGTATGCATTACTTGAGGTCAACTTCACACATGTGCTTGTACCTACTTTATTTATATTCCTATTCCGGTTTGAGTGGTTACTTTAACTAAACGGTCCCGTGCTTTGGAAGGCACGCTAAGCCTGATCTGTAACCCTCAGTCTACCTTAAGGACAATCACATCCCTTCTGCCATTCCTGCTTTTATCTGCTCCTATCTACAAGCTTACTTTTTGTTTACGTACTTGCCTAAAAATGAGATTGCTCTTGGCCAGCATCTAGCGAGGGTTGGCCAGGGGGCAAAGATGTGGCCGAAGGTAAAGCGAGCTCATCTAGAAGATGCTTTCTATGATTATATGATTCACGGTCTATGTTGAAGTCGGAAAAACAGACGCCGACAGGGACTTCCAAACCTTAGCAGTGCACGGATTCCCTCACCTTTGATGTCATCCCTGATCTGCTGTGCCTCAGTCAACGCGCTGTCGACCTTCGGTAGCTGGCTCAGCTCCAGCCCTGTCGCCAAGTCGGCCACGTGCTGCACCGTCGCCTCGGCTGCGCGGGCGCTGTCGCGTAGCGACGACAGCACTTTGTCGGCGTCGGAAGACAAGACGCCCGCTCGGGTGATCTGTTTCTCGCTGTCGGTGGCTGCGAATTCGGCCTACAAAAAAGTATTTTATCTACACACATATCATAAATCCTCTAATATGCGTTCGGAAACCGTAGAAAATGACTCTCATTTCAACATTCAATGAATTTATGGCAATTTTATTATTATCTGTGGCTAAGGCTACAGCAGTAATAAAATATTTCATTTTAATCTCATATATGATGTTAAAATATTACGTCAAACAAAACTGTCAAAATTTAAATGTCAAAGTTGACATGTCCCTATTCTAGTATCACTGAAAATTCAAATTCAGTCGATGCGAAATGTCAGCTCGATGTTTTTTTAGTATATATCGCACGAAATTTGAGCTAGAACGACATGATCACATCAGAATAAGGACTCTTTACTTTTTAAAATAACATTCAGGTATCTGTTGCCAGTTCTGATTTCGATATTTCCGCAACCGTGCAAAAAAGGTTGTATTAACACAATTATTGTATTTATTTACTACGGTTTCTGAACCCATCTTAGAGTAATTATAATATGTGTGTAGATAAAGTAATGTATGCAACTGTACATAATTAGGCATTAAAACACTCGTGTGACCTTATTACACACTCGTGTTTTAATGCCCCTCATTATGTACCAGTTGCATAAACTACTATTTAAGGTATTGCTTTGAATAACCAATTTATTTGATCTCGGTAACTTTTTACTAATTACGTTCTTTTAATATTTCATATGATTTTTTTAAAAATGAATAAAAAAATAAAAAATGAATAAAATGAACTTTATTCTGTAAGTAGGCCGCAATGGCACTTTTACAAGTCAAACCCTACTAGCGTTTCACAGAGGCCACTGTCGAGAAGAAACGCCGAAAGAAACTCGACAGTCAGCCATTTTCTCACAAAAATATGCTTATTACAATGATAAATGATAATACTTAACCTACTTAAGATCAAGAAATCTAAGTATCTATATAAAGCAACACAAAAACAAAGAATAAAATGAGGAAAAAAACCAGTTATGACAGTGTGTAATTCTGCAAGAAAACATTTCGAAACTGTATACCTTAGCATTATCAAATTCTATTTAGGAAAAAAAAAATTGAATCCTTTAGACTACAAATTTAGTTATAAATCTTTTGATATGTTTTCTTGCAAGAACTGCGTCAACTAGATAAAATTAAAAAATACACAATATATGAATCTTTACTCTATTTAAGTATCTGGTTTGGGCCATGCTTTTCTGTCTGTTAGATAGTCCTCAACCTTGTAATAAGCCTTCGACATCAATGATTTTTTCAAGTACTTTTTAAGAGCTGGAAAAGGTAAATTCAAAACTTCATCAGGTAACTTATTATAAAAACGGACACATTGACCTACAAAAGATTTGTATACTTTACGGACACGAAATTTTTTAGTGGCAATTTTATTTTTATTTCTAGTATTAAATATTTTATGCGTAAATTTATATCACTAACGGATCTAAGCAGTCCACGTCCGGAATTCTCAATAGCGTTGACGGCCGTGGTCGCCGCGTTGACATCTACGCTGCGCAGCTCGGCGAGTCGCGGGCGCAGAGCGGAGGTCTGGTTCGATATGTAGTTCAGGCGTTGGGTGGTGAAGAACGAGTCCGCTTTGTCCTGAAAATAACAGAAATTTAATTCTCTTTTTTCATTTTTTTTTTTTCATTATAATTAATTCGAATTTACATGATAGTCAGCCGTAATTATTAGCACTTATAGCCTCTCAATTCAGGACCGACTACTTAACTGACTTTTGATTTTAGATTTAGATTTTAGATTGAGATTTATGATTTCAATTCTGATTTTCCAATCCAGAAGGAAATTCCAAAAAATACCTATATTCTAATACAAAGGTAAAAATAGGTACCTACCTTAAACTCTTGAGTCTCGCTAGCCAGTCGAGCGCTCATCTCTTCAACGGAAATGACGAGAGCATCGGTACAGGAGTCGCATTCGAGGCAGCCCTCTTGTGGTAACAGCACCCATCTGTTAAATAAATATCTGAACTGGTAAAAACTGGTTGTGTTCCTGGTTTATACACAGTTGAAATGAGAAGTTCTGGGGACAGAGAATCCCACATACAAACATGAACCCTGAAAATATTACACTAATATTTTAGGCCGTCATTTAAAAAAAGTCCCTCTTTTCCTTCTGCGTGATCAGATCTCGAATGAATGTTTGAACTTCAAGTTTATTCCTTGGGGTCATAGTTAATTTCCTTACCTTTCTTTTTGTTCTGCAAACACGGCCACGAATTAATGTTTGAACTTGTTTATTTCTCTGGTCATGGTCTATTTGCTTACCTTTCAGGGCATCGGTCACACTTCTCTCCAATGACGCCAGGCAGGCACTCGCACTGTCCAGTAGCGTTGCACATGAAGCCGAGCGAGTATCCAGTGTTGCAATTGCAATCTAAAAGTAAAAACAGTAATGTTTATGTGTACAATATGTAATACTGCACCGACTAAGAAGATTTATGATCAGTAGATGAAAGGAAGGATGGCAACCTTCGTAGGTATCTTGATCAAATATCTGCGATACTGAAAAAAGGCCAGGTTAGAAGTTCCCGCAACCGATGAGCTTGTATCAGGAGATGTATAATGGATGTGATTGAAGCAAAATACGTATGTAAGGACCGTAGTACTTGGCGTTATTTGGTCTCTGCCTACCCCAATGGAATAAGGGCGTGAGTATAACTATGTATGTGTATATGCATACTGCACTCAAGAAAAACAAAATCGGTACACTTAGTATCATTTCAGTAGAAAGTGTGCCCATTGTTTTTGCTCTTGAGTGTGTAACTTGTACAATTTATGATAGCAATTGGGTCTAGGATAATTTTTAATCCCTATCCTGTCATGTCGTAGTTTCCGATTGGAATTATGTCAATTAAACAATAGATATAACACACATGCCATAAAAATATTTTATCACTGCTAGTTCCCTAAGTGGTTCAAAAGACGGGACGGAAATTTTATCTATATATCCGTCGATGTAAAATTTTACCGTAATGGAAAGCCACTTCTTGGCAATATTAGCATAATTATAAAGAAAGAAGAAAGAAAAGAACAAGATACAATTACTTTGTGGATGACTAATTCTAAATGTTGCTTAAGGCCGATTTACCTGGATTTGCAGGCAATTTAGATTACATCGCAGACTGGGAACTACCGATGTAAGGCGACGGGCGATCAGACCCCGCAATGAAATGAAAATCGCGTTTTTGTTGCACTGTGTAAGTCGGCCTTTGGACAATACTTACGGTCGCATCCATCTTTAGTGTAGTTCCAGTAACCAGCGGCGCATTGGTCGCAGTGTCTGCCGGTAACTCCCTTGGCACATCTGTTGAATAACAAAATACAATGGATTTGTTAAAACGGAACTTAAATAAATTAAAAAAAGCAGTTACCAGTATCCTTCTACACCAATCAATGCGTAGAAAGCAGTTGTAAGTCACTACAGCATGTTAGAAAATCAGAATCCATCGGCCTGATACTACTTTAGAGATTTGACACGTTGTGCTCTGTCGTTGCAGTCAAACAACAGTCTGCAATGGTCCTCACAAGTCCACTCCACTAAGACAGAACGGTGCTCTTGATACAGAAGTGCCGCCTTATGATCACCAGATCGCTTTGGGCTCAAACGTTCATTGTCTCGTCTTCTGATTATGTTTTGGCAAACAAGCGTACGGCTCACTGTAAGTGGTCACCGCAGCCTAATAGACCCTTGCAAATCCAGAGGCATCACATGCGTATTGCCGACCCTTTACAAATTTACACACTCCTTTCTTGAAGAGCCAAATACTGTAGTCCCTCAGGAAAACCTCGACAGGGAGCATATTCCACAACCGGAGTGTTGTTTCAAAAGTGCGTTATTAGGCCTACTTGGAAATAAATAAATTGAATTGAATTGGAGCGTCCGAGGGACTAAAGAAAGCTGTTGTTATCTAAGATTAATACATACGTCACAAGGACGACATTACCTGCACTGCCCAGTCTCCAGGTCGCACTGCGAGCTCTCCGAAGCCAATCCACACTGGCACGGCATACAACCCAGTCCACTCGACAGACCAAAGTGATCCGGGGCACACGCGTCACACCGCTCCCCGATCACACCGGGACGACAAACGCAAGTCCCGGTCGTATGGTCGCAGTGGTCCATGCCGTATTCGTCACAGCTACACGCTGGAGAAAACGTAAAATTTTTGCATTTATACCTCGCATTTCGCTGTAATCATTCTAGATTTTATTCTGGAGAAGGTTAGTCTCATAATCGCTTATCTTAGCAAACAAGAATGGAAATTAAATAAATAGCTCTACTCAATAACTATGCATCCCAGGATATATCACCGAAGGCTAACTTTTCCAGCAGATCATGTACAAACTAAATACCAAAAGGTTCTACAAAGTTTGAATTAACCATCTTAATAAGTAGCTTTGTTCACAATAGCGGCTATTGCAAGTGTGGGTTTTGAGTGTCAACAACAACTTACTGAACACTTAATCGCAACCACTGTCAACACAATAAAAGGTATATCTCTTCTACTTCTTTGTCGTTTCCTTAAGGCTGACCACCAGAGGAGCAGTTCTTCACCGCCGCTCTCCAAGCCCCTCTATGCCATCTAGCTAGCCAAAAGGTATATAAGTATGAAAATTGCCTACCACAATACCATCCAAAATACGGCAAAATCCTTGTGTCTAATAATTAGCAATTACTCCACTTACCAGTGCAGTTCTTGCTGAACACAGCGTCTCCGTAGAACCCTGGCGCGCAGAGGTTGCACGCCGCACCGGCGGTGTTGTTGACGCACTTCAGACAGTTCCCGGTCACACTGTCACAGGAAGACGGGTCCAGGGGGTTTATGTTGCCGGAGCAGTTGCATGGCTTGCAGTAGTCATCTGGTAAAGACCATCAATGCTATTATTTCTGTCTGTCCCACAAACGGTTTACACAGTTTGACTGTGAGATCTGAGTCTCTTCGGTATTTTGATTATTGCGTTTGTAATAGAGAGACCTAATTTTTGGGACATAATCAAAATTGTGTACTGAAATACCCATAATTGTTATAGGTACTATCGAACCAACTGAATCATGACCCACCATGGAACCTTGTCACAGAAAATTTCCTAATGACATTGTACTGCCTGATAAGGAAAATCATTGTGACACTTTCTGGGACAAGGTTCCATGGTAGGTCTCTTTAAAAAACCCTACTTTTTGTGTCCTTTTTAAATAAATTAAATACCCTTGATTGCATATATAATTATGTTCAAAATAACTGACGTGTTCGGCGTTAGGCGGCTAACTCTACTATCTCACTATCAGTATATTGGCATCCTCTTCTGCACTTTGTCCTGAATGTAGCGATTCTGGTCGGTAATCTAATCCTTAATCTGAACTGGCATAAGTTGACAAGATGATGTCATAACTATTATTTTGAACTTTAAGTCATTAGGCATAAAGTGTTCTGAAGACCAAGCCGTCTGTTAAGATGAATGTGCGGTGAAGCTGGCGGTCTACACCACAGCGATGAACATACTCGTTTTAGTAACAGATAAATAATCCGATCATAAATATAGCGCGATCAACTAGATAATTTCAATGGTCATACAAGACATTTAAAAAGCCTGCCTGTGCCTGGTAAAGGTCGTGGGAGTCCGCTGGATGCGGCTGGCTCAGGACCGGTCACTGTGTGACTCTTTAGTGGAGGAGAGGGGAGCAGTGGATTTCTTTTGGCTGATATCATGATGATTATGATGACATGACATTTGTACAGTTAAACTGTACTTACTAAGCACTTCAGGTTCTCCATAGTATCCCGCAGCGCAGAATTCGCATCGGGGTCCTCCGTAGCCCGGCTTGCATTGACAAGAGATCAGTTGCTCGTTGTCGCTCAGATCGCAGCTCAGTGCAAAGCTGGAAGTTTAATCAGAATTAATAATATATATATTTTTTTGAATACTACATCAGTGATAAACAAGCATCAGGTACCTACGGTCCACCTAATGGTAAGCGGACACTGCAACGTACAACGCTCGCAACTTCAAAAGAGTCAAGTGCGCGTTGCCGACCCTTTAAAAATCGGAATGGAAAAGAGGAATATCTGGTTCTTTATAATATTTATAATGCTATGGATTACAGTAAAATTCGAGATTCAGATATTTTATAGTAGCTTTAGAAACGAAGGGAGCATTTCGTAGTCCAAATGGTATGTTACCAAATTCAATAAGTCATTGTAAAGTTATAAATGCAGTTTTTTATCTTAATCGCACAATATCCCGCGATTCCCAAGTTGTAATATAATACTTACTTGTTGGTTGGATAAGGCAGGGGGCAGGAGCATATCTGGCAAGCTTCGCGGGTGGCATCTCCGTAATATCCCGGGATGCAGATCTCACAGTGATCACCCATTGTATTGCCACCGCAGTCCTAGACATCAAACCAAATTAAATAATCTTGTGAGTAAAGTTTTTTTCCACGTTTATGAATCATTCATACATTCAATTAAAAAAGTATTATTAATTATTTAATCCACCAACTGTAGAGTTTTGTTTAAGCGGCTTTACTTTTGAAATTCAATTTTATTAATCATCTAAGCATGATGTAAATAAATATTGTGACATTTTCTAAGAAACTCATATTTATTTTGTCCTGGCTAACTCATGACAAATATAAAAAAATGTTGTCTAAGAATAAGATCAAGTCTAGTAAGAGGAGAGAGATGGATAGTACAAAGTATAAGAAATGGAGGAATTACTTATTTTGACCAACGTATTTATAGTCAGAAAGCTATAACAATTAACTCTTTAAACTGATCGCCACCATTTTTGGTTACACCCTGTATAAGTGACAAGGTCTTTTACTCACCAAACACACGCCAGTATTGACGTCACACTCCTGAGAATGTCCATTGCACTCGCAAGGCACGCAGTACCCGACATGGGTACCCGTGCTCAACCTATAGTGTCCCGCCGCGCACTGTTCACAAGAGGTACCCTTGTAGGCGGGTGGACACTGGCACTGTTCAACGGAGGAAGCGCGGTCGGAGATACCACTGTATGGGTCAGGTTGGACGGCGACATCAAGAGTCACGTTTATCAGCCTGTAAAAAATATGGTATTAAAGGATATAGGATATTGACAAGCAAGGATATTGTCGTCTCATTAAGTTATGTTCAAAATAATGTACCTGACAATAAAGTTAAAAGTTTTCAGTTTAAGTTGACAGTTTAAGTAAATAGAGAACTATGTATTTAAGCCAGAATACATAGTTCTCTACTTAAACTGTCTTACTTAATTGGTCTCAGAAAACTTTTAACTTTATTGTCAGGTACATTATTTTAAACATGACTTAATGAGACGATGATGACAAAAAAAAACTGATTATGCGCCCCAAATCGAAGTCACGCGGCTCGTCAATCCACAATGCTTTTAAAATCCTGGTCACACGGTGTACAATGTAACTGGCCAGCTAAGTTGTAGGTATAGGTATACAAGGGCCTGACATGCTTTGTATGTTTGTATGTATATAAGCACTTTATTGCACACAATAACAAGTTAAATCACGTACATGTCACAAAAGATTGAAGTATAAAGACTGCTTTGATAGATAATAGCATTATTGCGATTCCTATAAAAAAATATAGATAAGAGTGCCATGTTTTGTCTCTATCACTGACCGCGCATTTTTTCATGGTTGGGTTCTATAACCCGACCATGAAAAAATGCGCGATGATAGAGACAAAACATGGCACTCTTATGCACAGGCTTCCATAAGATATACATCATTTACATTTGACATGCAAACCGGTCAAATTGCGTAGTAGGTATAAATTTTATATGAATATTTTTTCCCTTACCCCGGTCGCTCGGTGGCGCATCTAAAACTACTTGTATATACTATATCTATGTAGGTATCAGTGGCGGACCGTCCATACAACTCGATTCCCACTGGCTTGCCAAATTTTCAGCCAGTGCAGTTCTTTTACTACGGCTCATGAGGAATAAGAACGGCAATTATTTTCGGCTTCCCTAAAAATATTTTTGACGCGCTGCCCGTCAACTTCCTTTTATTTACTCTTTTTTACTTTTCTTTTGTTTTCACTGGTTACATACCTCGTAGTAACAGATTCGTCCTCAAACGTAGCCCTGATGTATATAGCAGTGACATTGACCAGGGTGTTCATGAACTGATCCCGGGTGACAGCAGTGTTGTCGAGGTTCATGAACTGCTCCTCCGTCAGGGGAACGTTGTGGACCCATGTGGTTTGCGGTGCTGGTGTCTCTGTAGGTTTATTATTATATTGTACTAGCTGTAGTAGTTAATTGGCTGAATGACGACAAACTGCCCGTGCCCATGACAGCACAGCTGGGCGATGTGTCTTTGTGTCAGAGGCCAGTATCCACATCGGGTCGCTGAGCTAGCATCGTAAGTAAGTAAGCTGACCGGGCGAAAGTCGTACCGCCTAACGAGTAGCATAATTATTTATTTATGTTTTCTGAAAGTTATTCTGCTATTCGAGGCAGAGACAAATTGAATAAATCAGATTATTTAACCCGGCGGACTCGTTTTTGAGTTATGAAAGGTGTAAGTAACTAAGCCGCTGTTTCTGTGGGTTACAAACATTTATTTACACTTCTTTTTAAAACCTATTGCGATATATACATGGGCACAAAGCTACTGGGGTATCCCACTGTAAAATTCGCTTTAACTCGTGATTCTTTTTTTACTTATATTTAGTCTTGATGACATCATAACATTATCATTGGTAATATCAGCTAAGACTTAGATCTTTCGGCTCTTTTATGTGACCATTTTGGATCACTTAGTTTTTTGATCGAATCTGGTCTTTATTTTATAACTGCGGACGGTTAAAAGATTACTCCAAGCGTTTAAAGACTTACCGATGCTGCTATGGTAAATGTATCCGTTGGGTCCTCCGATAATGACGTCGGCGGCGGCGATGGCGCGCCCAGTGTCAAGGGACACGAAGAAGATGGAGTATGAGAGATTACCGCCGTACGAGGTCAGACGTTTGCCTGGGGATAAATAAAAATTAAGAAGACTGAGCTACTTTTACATTTCAGCTTTTGCTACAAGCTGCTGCTTTTTGCTGGATAAAGCGTGTCAAATAGAATACAAAAACAACAAAACATGGTGAGGATAGGGAGAAGGGAGGGCTTGGAAGATCAGATGGCATTCGATTATGGGAAAACTAGATGTCTAAAAATGTTGGTATGACGAATGAAATTACAGAAGCTCACAATGTATTGCAATCTTAGAGGAAAGTCTTTGACTCGTAAGGATGAATAGACTGTATACTATATAGATCTAGCACTTACCAATGAAATGTTCCGGGGCGGCAAAGTACACTACTTTCTGGCTTTCCTTGTCGGCAGACAACTCAACTCCAATGATCGTGTCGTTGACTTGGTTGGGAGGGGCCGTGTGCGGGTACACTGCGATCGTGCGGTTGGTCTCGACGTTCACTAAGTGCCAGCCCGACATACCCTCCAACTGTAAAAGGACGATAGTTAAATACTTACTAGAATTAACAATGATAATTGATTTGATGATCACTTTAACCTAGTCGGTAGTGCTCCTGCCCACGAAGCAGGAGGTCCCGGGTTAGCATCCCGATCAGAGAATTTAAGTTGTGTGATGTATTGAATACGAATAAATCAATTGTACGGTAAATTTTGTTTTTAAACACAGTATTGCACGAGAAATACGGCAATTTTATTCTTTCCATACAACGGTAGGTAGTACGAGCTACAGCGCAGTGATGTCACATTTTAAAGTCAATCAGTCTCTACGAGTAATAGATCGTCTTTAAACACTGGTTCAAATGGCACCATAAAAGCGAATCAAAAGCGAATTAGTCAAATAGCGAATTCCGTTCCGAGTAACTATCTTGACTTCCGGCGTTTTGGCGAGTTAAGGGTTTTAAACGGATTGATAGTATCTCACCTTAGCCCAAGAGAGATATGAGCTTGTACACCTCGTGGTCCTGCCGAAGCAGTAACACTTGGTGCATCCGTCGGGGTTGCTCGCTTGTAGGTTGAAGTATTCCTCCTGGCACGTGTCGCAGGCCTGCAAGATATAAATTACTTAGTATTTGTATAGGTATTCTTCTATTACATTTTCTTTGGGTATGTGTTGATGTGTTCCTGGTGGTGAATTAGATCACCAGAACTAACGGGGATGCGGTGTCCAAATACCCTATCACGCTAGGAATGAAAGAGCATCGGGGGCGGCATAGCGGTAGAATGACAGCGACCCCACGATGCCCCCCATTAAACGGCAGCGAAAGTTAACGCCGCAGAAGTTTTAGTGGGTATTATTCCTTTCCCCTGTGGAAGGGCGAGTCCCACATACCCCCCATTATGGGCCTACCCCGGGCCCGAGGGGATGCGCAAATGCATTTCCTCCGCGTCAAAATAAAGGAATTAAAGAGCTCGCGTTATGCGGTGAGCGCGTGCTAGCAGAATGTCATGATTATCTTTCAAACGTCGGTTTGGTTAAACACGAGTTAAACATGAGTTAAACATAGAACTCAGCGGTAGCCGATTTACAGGCTAAACATCATGAATCGCTTTGCATATCTTACCTGCTCTCGCACGTAGCGTTTGCAATAGCACTGTGCGGTGTCCTGGTCACAAACATCATCTGTCGTCCCGTCAGTGTTGCATGAGCACTGTACGCAGTCGGGGAACGCATAATGGCCGGGAACGCAGCGGTCGCACACTCGCCCTACTACATTCTCTTTGCATCTGTGTTAAGAGAATTAAAATAAAATTAAAATACTCAACAATCAGAGAAAGAGACGACACCACTGCGTTGCGACGTAGTTTCGCAAAAATGACGTACTTACTAGATTGTACGACGATTTCTGTGGCCTCGATCCAGAGATATAAGGATACTTCGTAGTCAAGGAATTAGGTTTTAGAGATGTAAAATGTCACAAAAGTCAAAAACTAATGTTGTGGAAACTGACAGTCTTATTGCCTGAATGTAACGAAGGTCTCATTATTGCTCGTCGCCATCTTGGCGAGAGTCACGTGAGTCACCTTTGATACCTTATTTCTTAGTTAAGTTCATTGACTCTGGCAACGGCCCTCGAGGCTGCCATTTCTCTTTTGTAATAATAACAAAGATATTTAGGTCTATAAAGAGAGTGGTACTTAAAATAGGTTTCGCGTTGACAATTTACTCACTGGCAGTTCCCACTCTGCTTATCGCACTCCAGATTCCCGTCGACCACACCAAGCGGGTTGCAGTTGCAGTCATCGCAGCCGCGATACTCGTCAAAGTTGAAAGTGAGGGGTTTGCACTCATTACAGTTCTCCCCGATCACGTTCCGTGGGCATATGCAGCGGCCTACGAAATATACATAAATAAAAAGTTGATCCTATAGGTATAATTTAGTTGTAAAGTGCACGGACCAAGTGATCAAAAATGTGTAAACATGAAATTATTTTACTCGTTGCGAAAGTAGAAGTTGCTATAGTAATTGCAAACGTGGAATAAGTAGTATTTTACCTTCGTCGTCGCAGATAGCAGCTTGAGAGCAATGGCAGGGCTTGCAGTTAGGGAAGCCATAATACCCTGTCTTGCAGGATTCACAGGTCCGACCTGTACACAGAAAATGGCAGTTATTAAACGACTTACGGCGTCTATGATGGCCTTGTTTATCGCGTGATAAAGATTAAGCAGTAAAATGTGTCTCACGGTAGCAAAATTATTTTCGTTTTAGCCATAGGTAGACACTTGAATCCCTCACTAGGCTAAAGATTTTTCTTTAGAATCCTATTGTAGAATCTTGCGCTTTACTCAGGATTCAATTTACCGCCCTCGCCGTAAATATCCCATTTTGCTCCCTTTGAGACATAATCTACTGTTGTTTTGTATTGTATTGTATGCGTACCGATGACGTTCTCCCTGCATTTGCACTGCCCGCCGAACACGTCACATTCGAAATCAGTGGATCCTTCCACGTCGCACGCGCATCGAAGCGTGCCGCTGTTGTATTCCGCCGTTATCGAAAATACGGCGTCGCGGCAGAAACCTGGGGAAAATATTATACTCCTGCTCTTTATTCACAATACAAGATATTAAATATTTACAACGCGGACAAAAGTAAATTTAGGTAATAAAAATATCAGTAAAATACCCCGCCCTAGACATGAGTAGTTCACGAATGAATGATTCAAATGAAGTACTTCACCTCGAGTAACTGTTTCATTCACTAGTTCAGTTCGGATTCATATACTTCAATACTTCAGTTCGTTCAGTTCATGATTCATATCTTTTACCTACTCATTCGCTCCGAGAGTGACATAGACGACATGATTGAATGAATGACTGATATGTTTACCCAATCTATATAGTAGATGGATCTGTTGAGCTACTGAACGAAACTGAACTAGTGAACTAAATGAGTGATATACTTCACAGTGAAGGAATGAAGTATATAACTCTTTTCTTTTTAGTGACACATTTTGCGCATGTCTACCCCGCCCGCATCGTATCTGGTGACGACTGGTGAGATACGACCCGCAGTGTGGATCGTTGCCCTGCCCTTCCCTAAAAAACCGGGTTTTATACCATCAATTTGCTTGAGTAAACTGTATATCATCATAATGTTTAGGAGCCAATCTTTTGTCGGTGGAGTAATCGCTATTCCGCTCGGTTACCTGCCAATGCTGTGAGCTCCTGGTACGACATTACATTGACCTTCTCTTTGGCTTGATCTATGAACCGTCTAGGTCTGCCCCTGCCCCGCGTCCTCTCTCTTTCCTTCGATTATAGTTTTTATGATGTTTTTATGTAATTGTCATGTCGTATCAGGTGGCCCAGCATATTACCTCTTCTGTTCTAGAAATTCTCGTCCCGTCGTCTACCAGTCCCTGGGATCCCAGGGCAGATAACAAAAGAATGGCATTGTATATTTTTTTTGCCGGGAGAGGACGGTTTAGCGGTCGACTTATAAAGTTATAAACTGTGATTTCAGGCCCGATGTATCAATGTCTCTTTCGTTAAATCAACATAATCATCTGTAAGAAAGAGACGTAACCAACCTGTGACTTGAGGCTCGATGTAGTAATGGTTGCTGGCACATCTTGTGATGAACTCTCTGGCGTAGTCAAGCATATTCTCTTCGATAAGCACTGATTCCTTGAAGTATCGTGGTTCGATGATTAGGACACTTTGGAGCGTGACTCCTTTGTTATCGGCACCCTGTAGTTGAAAGAATACTCATTTAAACTTTATTACACATTCCAAAAAAATGTAGGTTCCAAAGAAAACCAATAATAAAAAGAGGAAGGTAAGGTAAATAAGTAGGAAGGAAAGGATAAAGGAAGTAGTGTTGTTCTCAATGTTTCTCTTTTGTATGTGCTGCTTTATTATATTATGTGAGGTGTGCAATAGAGAGTATTTGTATGCTAAAAAAATGTACAATAGATTTTAAAACTAGTGGCTCTGTGAGCTGTAGACAGCGCAAGTGTTTTTTTATAATCTTTGCTATTTTGATTCATCATCCTCCTAGCGTTATCTCGTGAGTACAGTTGCATCCTGAAGGATGCCTGGGATCCTCTACCTAATCGCAAGATTTGGCGTAGGCACTAGTTTTTACGGAAGCGACTGCCATCCGACCTTCCAACCCCGAGGGGAAACTAGACCTTATTGGGATTAGGCTTTGTCAAGTGAGTGGGCAACTTGACTGTTAGAAGTTCTCAAACCGCCCGAAGGCCTCCAACTTGGCTTAACGACTGCTGCCATAGACAGCAACCGGGATCAACGGCTTAACGTGCCTTCCAAAGCACGGGAGCGCTCAGTTAGTAACCACTCAAAGCGGTCACCCATCCACGTCCTGACCGCTGCACACGTTGCTTAACCCTAGATACCGCAAGCGGTACCCGGCGCCGCTAGGCCACGAGCGCTCAATCTTTGCTATTTTGATTAAATTCCAATAATTAATCGATTAAAAGAACATATAAGTACTTATAATAAAATTATCATCGATCTTGCACACAAAATTTCCCGAGAATTTCAGTAGAATGTACCTATAAAGTAGAATTTCAGTAGAGGATATACCAAAGCATTTTTGTCCGTGTTATAATTGTTATAAACGATTTATCTTACTATTGTTTTCTAAATGAATGGAATTTGCATCTAGGTATCTAAAATTATACGATATCTTCAAGTATCCTTACTAATTTTTACGGCTTTAGCAGCCTTAAAATATAGACCAAGGAGAGGTAAGGCATAGGTAGTAAAATGTCATTTCGCTGGAATTAGGAGCAGTCCTTCTGCTGTCAACACAGTGTATCCTCGAGCATGTTAAAGAGTCATCAGGTGGGCCATACTATTGTTTGCCACATATAGAAACTGGCCAAGACTTCGCACATTTAGGGTTCCGAAACAGCCACAAAATTAAGTTGGATTGTGTACGCGCCCCTTTTAGATGTATGCGAGCCCCCATTAAAATAAGTTTTGACTATATATATGGCTTTGGGACTAAAAGATGCTTATACTGTGAAAATTACGGAACCCTAAAAATATACAACCGAAAGATGTCGAACCTCAAACACCAGCGTACAGTTGATATCCGTGACTTCGAAAAGTTCGTTTGGAAGCTTCAGCAGTTCCCGACATCCTGACGAGGAACCACAGAACGGCAGCGTGACGCGGCCGGCGCGCTTGTCGCGGCCACAGGCTATGGTGACATCGATAGTGCTCTCTGAAACAAACAATCAATACTTACTTAGGAGTTATATTTAAGGAAATTCTCATTTTTGTGCACACTGTCACATCCGTGTATGTCACCACTGTGGATGAAATGATAGCTACGATTTTCCAGAAAGTAAGTTTGTAAGGCACTAAGGACGCGGCCACGCTCGCTAGACTGGCCAAGAATAGGAAGGACTTTGTAAGGCTGGCCAAGTGGCCACCGACGCCCGCTAGGGCATGGCAGAATAAGAAGAATCCTATCAAAAACATTACATGTAAAAAGATGCAAGTCTCGCAACACATTTCTTCTACAACAAAAAGTAATGATAATATCATTGTAGTTAATATAAATGTAGTTGAACCAAGTCGGTTATATTTTAGTCAATAGTACCGGAGGGGTGTCCACAGAACAACATTTCCACCGACTTGCATCGGATTTCTTTATTTTTTAAATACATAAAATGGCTTATACTTACGTTTAAAAAAAACCTAAACACTGAAACAATAAAGAATGAAAGAACGTGCTTATAAATTTTCACATGAATCGGTTGAGAATCCGGATATCTGCCGGACATACGAGACCATTGTTGGGCAAACCCAATGTGAAACGGAAACCTTCGCTTCACTTGGTCAGTGAGCATATAATGTTTTAATTTTTTTAAATTTATTATATTAAGTATATAACCTCTTTAAGAGTCGGGGGAATAGGCATTTTCTGGGTAAGCTTCGCTTCAACGTCGGTCTCATCTTTGGTGACTGGCTAGATGCTAGCCAAGGAGCAATCCCATTTATATAAAAAAATATGATGCTAGACTAGACTCACCAGGATGATCGGACTGGTGGTAATGCAGTACGAACTCGTACTGGCCAGGTTTAGTGGCCACTTCGACCGTTACCGGAGTCGAACCCGCTACCACGTAAGCGAGTTCTGTGGTGTTGTCGGCCGGCTCGATCTTCACCTGAGAACGAAAATTAAATTAAGATTTGTGGACAATCTTACACAAATCGACCTAGTCCCAAACTAAGCAAACCTTATACAGTGGGTGCTAGGCGACGAGATACATTACATAGTTCATGAAAGTCATGAAGATAAATAGATACTTCAACACATAGAAAATATCCAAAACTCGGGAACAAAATATTCGTGCTCATCGCACAAATAAAAACCAGGCAGGGTCTCTACCAACTATGCTAAAGTGACCGTCGTTATAGTTGTTTATCTTTTGTGGCTCGCGTATTTAAGGTTAATTGATACAAAATAAACGAATAAAGAATCCATTTATATCCTGCTCACAAAATTTCGCTAGAATCGGTTGACAAAAGCGACCTATAATTCCTATAAATGACTCAACTCGGTCAATGAAGTTAACTAAAATGCCCTTTAAAATAAACAATGTTCGAACTATTAGCTCGTTTACCCTGCCGTCGCACAGATAAGTGACTCGCTATTCTAACGTGAACATATTATTATCTCACGACGGTTTCGTTCTAACTTCTAAATAATTAATAGCGTCCTTACCCCGCCGTCGCACTGTTAGTGACTCACTATTTTAAAGCGAACATAATCTCACGATCCAGAGGACGTCAAACGAACGCAACCCCTTCTCTCAACTAGCAAGATCAAGCGAGCCAGTCCACGTGACACGCAGCAAAGACCACGTCGCGTGATTACAGGTGACGTCACGGGCGACACGTGATATTGTATGGGATATATGGATTAATCTCTGGATTAAAGCCCAAAAAAGAAAAAATGGCTCAATCACAGACTTTTCATTATGTATTTCGAAAAATTAGAAGAAACATCCTATGAAGACCGGATCCTCTAAACGCCAATCAGCTAAGGAGCAACTAAAATGGTCGCTGCTGAAATGAAAAACGAGAAACATTGTATAAATTTATTTTGATCTACGTAAGTTCAATTACTGTACACATGTTTTTTAAAAGGTCTATGATACTTGAAATAAATGATTTTGTTTCATAAAAAAAAGAAGAAACATTCTGGATTACTTCCCTTATTTTGACAGTAGTGACCTCAAATTTTAGTAGCACTGAAAAGTTGTACTCGCAACTAACAGCCAGTCAGACGATCTTTTTTTGCCTATGTTGAAATAGAGATGCTCCACGCTCACTCGCTCAATATATACCTACCTCATTGACGTCGACGAATTGGAAGCCGTTCACAAAAGGTTCGCCGTTGCGTCTCAATGTGAACGGCTGGTGATACACGGCAAATGTACCTACCTACATTGTACATCCTCAATACAGATGTACTTTGTCAATAAATACCTACCCCATTGACGTCGACGGACTGGAAGCCGTTAACAAAATACTCGCCGTTGCATCTCATCGTGAACTCCTTGTGATATACGCAAGATATACTCAATAAATACCTACCTCATTGACGTCGACGGACTGGAAGCCATTAACAAAATGCTCGCCGTTGCGTCTCAGCGTGAACGGCTTGGGGGTGATGTACGCCAGATGCCATTCCGATTGCGGTATTGCCGTGATTGATTTGATGCCAGCGAGGTTGTCTCCATTGCCCTGGGGAAAATACGTTTTTGTCATAAAGTTCATATTGCTGCCTGTACTATTTTGCAGTCATCGCCTACTTTAAAATGTCAAACTAACAAAAATGTGTTTTGTCACTTTCTTACAAACATTAATGTCAAAATGAGAGATAAGGATAAACGAACTTTAGAGCTCATTTAAACTCAATAATGTTTGATGGACGTTTACTTAATAAGGGGTATTTCAAGAATATTTCAATAATTTTGTTTTTCAAGTAGCTGTTTAGGTACTGCAGACGATAATTTTGAAATTAAACAAGCTTCATTTATTTAGTTATTTTTACACGAAAATAGAATTTAAAAAATGGACTCACCTCCAATGTAACCTCATTATTCTCATCAAAAACTTCAGCCACGAACGCTCTAGCCTTATCATCAGTCACCACCTGTCTGCACGGCTTCGTGTACAAGCATTCATTAAGGACCAATCTCCCCTGCGACTCCTGGCTTCCAGACTTGAAGTGTACGTTGATGATGCTGTTGACCTTCGCGGGATTTCCGACCATACTGATAGAGTTGCGGTCTACTGGTGTAACGTATTCCACGACGAGGATATAAGGGCCATTGGGCTTGATGACCCAACTGTAGGTGAGGGGTTGGGTGCCAAGGACGGGGACGGTGGATGGTGAGATCTCGAGTTCTTTTAGTTGCTGAAAACAAAAGGAAATATGTTTTAGAATGCGCAAATCAAGCCCTTTCATATGACACGACACTTGTAGTGACTTGTCTTTGAACATTCCCCATAATCGGCTTTTTACACGACTGCCCAAAAAAAGGAGTGTAATGTTTTTTGACAGTGCTTAATTGACATATATCGTCTAAAAAAACCGGCCAAGTGGGGGTCAGACTCGCGCACGAAGGGTTCTCTCCCATTGTCTAAAAAACGGAAAAAAATCACGTTTGTTGTATGGGAGTCCCCTTAAATATTGATTTTATTATTATTATATTTTTTAGTATTTGTTATTATAGCGGCAACAGAAATACATCATCTGTGAAAATTTCAACTGTCTATCACGGTTTTTGAGATACAGCCTAGCAGTGGCGGCGCGTCAAAAATATTCTTAGGGAAGCCGGAAATAATTAGCCTTAGGTACTTATTCAACATGAGCCATAGTAAAAGAAGTGGACTGGCTGAAAATTAGGCAAGCCGGTGGGAATCGAGTTGTATGGATGCTCCGCCACTGCAGCCTAGTGACAGACGGACAGACGGACAGCGGAGTCTCAGTAATAGGGTCCCGGGACCCTATTTCTTCTTATTTTCTATACACCAAGTTGGTGGAATCTTTAGTGTCACATGACGTTGCCAACCCTTAACCATAATTACCACAGAATCCTCCAAGTATTCGCTAGCAGCCGACGTCAGGCCTCCAGCATCAACCGTGGGATACGAGCTCAGCTTGGGGTACCGGAATTCGCGGCACAGATCCTGGTCTCCAATGGTGCAGGGTTTATCCACCAGCTTCTTGAGTACGGAGGCTTCGTAATACGGCTCGGGAATGAGGACGAAGTAGTCCTGTTGAAAATAGATTTCATCTGTGTTGACCAGTTCATCTTAAAGTAAAATCCACAATTCGTAGAAGTAAACTGACAGATAAGATGTTGCTAGGAGTAGGAAAAAAATAAATAGTGACGGTATATACCTATCGATAAATATAACGTACCACCAATACTTATTCCAATGTTGTAATTTATGAGCTTTCAAGTTTCTGGCCACTAAAGCCTCATTAAGCGGGACAAAAGTAGAATTTAAATATGAAATTACTAAACATTTTAATTTGTCAAATTCAGAGCATAGTAGATTGAGAGAATCACTACTAATTTCGATTTTCGATGTTCTCGGCAAGTACCTAGGGTACCCGATAAATTGGGCCGTAAAAAATCGGTAAGTCTAGTAAGGCCTTAAATAATATCGATATGAACACTACTGGCCAGACTGTGGCAACAGTTTTGTATTAGTCAAATAACTTCTCCTAATAGACCAGAGTATATTGGTGACTGCCGAAGCTGAAGGCTTTCCGGTGAAGGAATATTTTGTGAGGAAACCAGTCCAACTCCAAAAAGGTCCAGTTTTCCCTGTGGGTTAGAAGGTCAGATGGTAGTTTCTTAAAACTAGTACTGACGCCAAATCTTGGGATAAGGTGTAAAATCGGACCCCGGGCTTCTTGAAGCAGAACCGAAAAAAGTTTTAATAAATAGGTATGTTCAATAAACAATTTAAATGCCCCATCCCCGCGCACCCCGGGCGCATCGCGCTTCTAATGACTTGACAGACGGATGACCCTTGGCTCGCATTCGAATAAGGCGTGTGTCGCCCCTGCCTATACATTATCATCATCATATATTTAAGAGCCTAGCTCTTGTCGGTGGACTAATCGCCATTCCGTTCTGTTCTCTGCCAATGCTTTGAGCTCTTGGTACGACATTACATTGATCTTCTCTTTAGCTTGATCCATAAACGCACGTCTCGGTCTTCCCCTACCTAACCTAAAATATTGCTCCGCGTGTGAATCAGTGCGTGTGCTGGTGACATGAACCCTGGACTTCGCAATTTGAGCAAGGGACGTGACCCAAAGACTATTTCCTATTTCTTTGTGTTAATTCCCATTTTAAGCAAATATATGATTGCTGTGGTCAGCATCTAGCCAGGGGGCAAAGATGAGGCCGACGTTGAAGCGAGCTCACGTAAAATGCCTATTCACTCATGCCTTAAAGAGGTCCAGGTAATATAATACTTACAATCAGCACTTCCTTAGTAGTCTTAATCGTCACGGTCCAGTTCCCAGCATCCATGATGAAGGCTGATGGCGTGTTTCCCTTCTCACCAGCCACCGTCACCAGCTGCGGCAGCACTGTGGGCCTCAGCAGAACGTTGGTCCTGGGAAAGATCCGTGGAAAATTCTAGATTGTACAGAAACTGCCAGACTGTAGAAAGTTGTAGATGGCACAGAAACTGCCAGGCTGTAGAAAGTTATAGATGTTGCAGAAACTGCCAGACTGTATAAAGTTTTAGATGGTACAGAAACTGCCAGACCCAGTGGTGGATTTGCCCCAAGACGCAGTACTTAACCGCCATAGCCCGCCTGGGTCGCTCGTGATCAGTCGCCACTTTTATATAGCCACTGTAGGGCTAGATAATAGTGGCGACCGATCGCGGTTGAACACTTAGTAGCTATCTAAATAATGGGAACTGAGAAACTATACTCTATTCATTAAATAATTCATGTAAACAAATCACATTTGAGTATTTTAAAGAGACAACTTCAAGTTAAGAGGCTGACAAGACCTAATTTTATTGGAATTGATGTTACTTAAGCAGTTTTTTAAGAAAACCTATGTGTTCTAGCACATCAAAAAAAATCGGCTCGATAGAAAATAATTGCAAAGATTGGTCTTAAAATCATCATTAAACGGTTCTATGTCTTTATTTTTATTACGCATGGGTCTGGAATTAAAAATATGAAGTCAACATATTCATACCTAAACCGCTAACGAGTCATATTTCACAAATAGTCCACACTTTTTTTAAATTCAATATTATTATTGCGCAGTTGTACGGCTTGGGCTGTGGAGGGGCGCGCCTTCGTGGATGGCGCGCATCCTGATATATATTATTATACTCTTTGGCGCGCATAAAGCCAGTTTCTAAAATTAATTTATTTCCAAGTAGGCCATTACAGAACTTTTGAAAAGTCACATGTTTCTAACTTCTAATGCTGCTCTTTTAATAGTACTGTTGTTACTTTTAATAGCTCTATAAACCTTTACAGGTTTCCTTGGGAAATAGACACGGGCAGTTAGTAAATATGTACCTAGGTATTCAGAATCTTGGCCGGCTCTTTTTTGAGGAAAAATAAAGGACGCCGCCAAACCTGAGTCCATAAATTGTATGTCATTGTGAATATAAGATATATATTGAATACTAACTTTTGCTCGCGACCTCGTACGCGTAAACTGGAAGTTTTCGTAAATTTCAACCTTTCGAGGGCTGATTTTCGGGATAAAAAGTATCCTATATGTTGATTCAGGCTATAAACTTTACGTTATATCATAATCTTTTAATCCGTATTGAAAAATAATAAACGGGTCTCTAACGTCTTTAACGTCGAATATCGCTCGACAGGTTTCGGGTCAATACGTGGTCCTTATTCATGAGAATTTTTAACGCGTTTAGCACTGCGCTAGATTAAAATAATTATGCTGCTGTTATTAAATAATTATGTTGCCTGAGACTCACAGGAGTTTTCCATTTAAAATTCCGTTGAGCCGTTTTTGCGCGATTGAGTAACAAACATCAAAATATCCAAACACCTAAACTTTCGCATTTATAACACTAGTAGGATATAGAAGAAGAAGAAGAAGAAGAAAAACATTTATTTATGACGGAACAAACAAAAAAAAAGGTACAAAAAACGATCATTACAAGAATTCGTCACAAAAAGGTCTCGCCTCAGCATAATGCCGACTCAGGGAGCCGGCGCTGATCATCCGGCGAAACCTGTGTGGTTTAGTGACGGTGTGTGTAGCACGCCCCGCCTAAAATTGAACGCGACCTAGGACAATCTGACATAATATAGACCGTTCGTCTTATTGAGTCCTCGCTTGTGACGGCACTGGAGTAAGAGGGACACGTCAAAGGATAGCTGCCGGTTAGGGGGTAGCGGACCTCTGCCTCCCGCTTCCCCGGTCGACCTATAGTAGGATTTATATAGTTTGATTGAATCCCCGTAACTTAATCCTCACCTAAAATCTTTAAACGAGCAATTCTTGTATACGAGTATAATAAACATCTATATATCTTTATTTATTTCGGGGATCTCGGAAACGGCTCTAATGATTTTGATGAAATTTGGTATGGTTTTGGGGACGAGCAATCGATCTAGCTAGGTCTCATGCCCGGGAAAACGCTGAGCAAAGCTCGGCCGCCCAGATATTAATAATTAAGTAGATTAGTAGATACAACACTCACGTTTGCTGTGACTCGCTAGGGTTCTCTGGAGTAACCAATATGGTGGCAACGACGGGGTCCTTGAGCGGATTCGCGTATTTGATGACCATGCGGTAAAGGAATGACTTCGATATATGCACTACGTTGATGACTTCGTTCTGGAAAAAAATGCTTGGTAAATGTATTTTTTCAAAACCTTTTCCAGAGGTGTGCAAAGCGGTGTACCTATCCGAAAAATATCTCATTCGTCAGGATAGCAAAACATTATCCGGAATCACGAGAAAATGTAATAAGTATGTTGTATATGCAATTGACTACCACAATCCACTTTACGATTGACTTAACTGATGCGGTTTCCGCACGCCGGTGCGGTGTGCGAGTGAGACAGCGCTATGCAAGTTTATAGCGGTTTCCCGCTTGCACTGCGAAAACCGTCCAGAAACCGCATCTATGTGATAACCGCCATACAGTAACCGTATCGGTATATGTACTTATAGTTTTTTAAGTCAGAAGGCCTTCGATAACCGACTAACTAAAACCTCGGTTAAGAATACCTTTATAGTCAATATTATTGACGTATCTATGTGCTGTTATTCCTTGAATAATCATCAGTATGATAAGTATATGATTACTTTCAAGATAAATCGGAAATCTTAATTAAAAGTTAAATTTGCTATTAACAACTAACCTGGAGCAGCGAAAACATGACGTATCCCTTCCAAGAGTGCCCCGGGAAAGCTTCCTGAGAGTCCCTGTATCTGACGGCACCGGACGGCGTCTGGCCCTCTTCAAGCTCGTATCGGAACTGATGCAGGGTGGGGAAGTAGTGCGCCCTGATCGGCGAGGAGCAGCGGAGCCCTTCCACGCGGGAGTGGCACGAGCATTGCCCTGTCGTCTTGTTGCAGTTGTTGTCCGTTGAACCACCAACGTCGCAGTCACATTCTGGGGGAGGTTATTTTGGTTTAACGGACTAGATAGCCATAATTGTGGATGATGTTGGTAAGTTGCGATCAAAAACGTTCCAATAAGAACAGAGTAAGTCCATTAAATCTTAGTCTAAAAGTGCTTAAATATAGCAAATACAATCCTGACAAGATTCAATCGAAGATCAACCATTTATTATATTATATATCTTCATCTTACGATGAAGGTATAGAAATGGTTTTCGGGTTTATACCTGGCCTCATATTATGATCGCGCGATGGCGTGATTAACGATAAAATAAGGCATCTATCACTTTCTATCGAGTCACGAGTGTTATTTTATTAGAAAGTGACAGATGGTATCGCGCAACTATCATAAAACCCCAGGGCACCATGTCCCAGCATCGATATGATAAAAACCGTCAACACATTCAGAACACCGGAAATCGTCAAAGTTAGGCTTGCATCCACACGCCAGTTTTCCTGTCACAAGAGCTCAGAAGCCTTATAGATTTTACAGTAACACCCATTAAACAAGGAAAGTAGCGGACCTATTTTATCTATGTTTTCAACACAAACGTCTTTACCTGAGCAACCGAAGATATTCCCGCCATCAAGTTTATAGAAGCCGTCTGCGCATTCCGAACATTGGCGATCTTCCACGTTGGGTTTACACATGCACTGTCCAGTCTTCGTGTTGCAAGAGCCAAGACCGCCGAGTGTACCGCTTGTGTCGCAGTTGCATTCTGGTGAGAGAATCGTTAAATTAGTACATATATTAGTTAATGCCATGGCAACACTGTGCTGTATAGTACTTTTATCTCACGAGCACGGGCGACCCATGGTTGTGTGCTGAGCTATACATGCACATTGTCTATGTGTGCGTCAGCGTAGGAGATGAGTTTGCATTGTCTAATATGTGGCACAACTAGAACTATGGCCAGCCCGCGATCGTGAGATAAAGTATTGTATTGGCAAGACGATAACTTATCTACATTACAACTGTTTTTATTGCTGACGCATATACCAGAGCTTACACCAGTATGAGAAATATAGAAAGAAAATGATGCATTTACCTTCGCATCCATAAGGATTGTAACTCTTCAGGTTCCAATAGAGTGGCTTACAGTCGTTGCAAATTCTGCCCTGAACTCGCTCTTTGCATTGACAAAGCTCTCCTGCTGGCACCGATCCACAACCTGGTAAAATTATGTTAATTAGTATTATATCAAAGAATCTCCCCGGTAGCCGTGAACCTCCTACGGGTGAAATTAAATTATGCAACTTGACGCCATTCCTTGAGATCTTACGTCAATCACCCTGGAGAGAACAGAACATAGCATAAATAAAACTATAATCTGAATCTGGGTGATATGGTCTTCTCAAATCACCACTTCGCATGTAGGTATGAGCCTTTTTTGAATTACATATTTTATAAAGTTTCGTTAAAACTTAAAACCTATCGCGAAAACTTATCGCGATTAGGGAACTCTTCTTTCTAGAAATCCGTCGACACATGTGTAAGAAAATATAAAGAATACACTTTTCGTCGTCCATAATTCACGTAGAATAGAACAGAACACGGTTAAATAAAAAGAAGGATATCTCTACAGTATCTAAGATTGCTTAAAAAAAGGAGTAAGAAGAATCAAAACAAGGCCAAGAGATATGACATAAGATAAGAAACTCACCAGCGAAAGAAGCGATCACGCCCCTAGGGTCGCAGTTGCACTCCTCGCATGCAGGGTAGTTGTAGAAGCTTTCTTTGCAGCTGTCGCACTTGATGCCATCGAAGTTGGGCTTGCAGTGGCAATTACCAGCGTCGTCGCAAGACGAGCCGATTGAGCCGGAGCCATCACAGTTACAAGCTGGATATAAGATAACATATTATCACTGTATCAAAAAATAGGCTAATAAAGAAAAAGACAAAACACTGAAACCTAAAACCTAAAGTATGTGTATCGTTAAGGGGTTCGCTCGATCCTGTAAACCACGCCAGTCATGAAAGATACACGCTCGCAATACAAGAACCTCGATAAAAATGTGATGTCTAAGACCTTCTGAACGATATATCTTAACGTGAACTTTCTAAGAGTATGGTGTAGATTTTGCAGGCCCGATTTGAACCATCGAATCAGAAGGATTGCCGTTCAAACTCCTACTAAGTTAAACGTTTCAATGTTTGACGTCTTAATGCCTATGGTTCGTCTCTATTGGATTTGTTTAATTTTGAAAATATCTAGAATTGTTCCGGTGCCTTTTGAACTCATCTTAAGTAAACTAGTTATATTTTCATTAAAAACTCACGTAAGCATTCAGGGTACTTGTAGTATCCGGGCGAGCACTGATCGCACCGCTTGCCTCCGAAGTTAGCCAAGCAGTTGCATTTGCCGTCGGCAGCACAGCTGGTCGAAGTAGAACCAGTGGTCGAGCACTCGCACTGGACGCAAGCGCGCTCGCGGCCTTGCATTTGCATGTAGTAGCTGGAAATTATAGACTTGCATATACAGTCACCAATACCTTGCATTTTTCATGACAATGTGCGGTCTTGCGCAAGACATGACAGGTAACCAAGGTAAAACCAGGTATAAGTCAAACTGAAAATACTGCCAAATTTAGAGAGAAATAAGGCAGTATACCCGCCGGCTACTCTGAAAGCCACGAGATTCGAAAATTTTGTAACCATCGCTAATTAGTTTGAATAGACCAAGAAATTCTTTAAAATTATCATAAAACTTCACGAGAATAGGTTATGTTATAATATGCGACCTGTAGAGGACAACGACCGGAAAGACGTCCACCATTTTTTTGTTCCACCATTTTTGTTGATGCTAAAACGGAGACCTTCGTTCACTCGGTAAATATAAAAGAAGATATAGTATCGTACCCGGCGAGACACTGGTCACAACGCGCTCCCCCGAATCCTTCCTTGCATATGCACTTTCCGGTGATGTCGTCACAAATCCTTGACTGGGTCCCGCTGGTGTCGCAGTTACATTCTAATGGGAAAAATAACAAGTTAGGCCATGCAAGCAAAAAAACGTCCTGGTGCGTGTCGGACTTCGCTTTAGCGAAACGTACCAAATGTAGAATACAAGTCGCTTGGTACAGTCAAGTGCAAAAATATGTATAGAATCCTCTCAAAAAATATGTACCAAAACCTTAATTCACCGACATAAGAGCTATGGGACATATTTATGAGCAAGTTGTATGCACTGTATATTTTTGCACTTGGCTGTACCTGTTACTAGTAAAATATACGAACCTAATAAAAAGTTAAATGTAACTTTACTTAACTTACCTGTTACTAGTAAAATATACAAATCTAATAAAAAGTTAAATGAAACTTTAAAAAATCGTAAATTTAGGTACGGAACCCTAAAAATACAATGCCAGTTTTCAAAAAAGGGTACTTTTTTGAAAACTTGCATTGTATAAGTATGTATATGTTATACAGTTACTGTTCACACAAAATAAATAATATAAACTCACGGCTACACGTAGGGTAGTTATAATATCCAGCCTCGCATCGGTCGCAAGTTCGGCCGCTAAACTTGCTCTTGCACGTGCAGTTGCCGCTGTCCTTGTCGCACACGGGCGACACCGAGCCGATGCTGTTGCACTCGCAGTCTGCGGGAAAGAGATCCCATCAGTACCGTAGTCAGGACTCGATTAAAGGCCGATTCACATGCTGCAAGAACTTACATGCAATTTTGATTAGGTACATTGCGGGCTGCGGGCTACTAGACGAGGCCGATCAAACCCCGTGATGTAATGAAAATCCTATTCAAGTTCTTGCACCGTGTAAAGGGAGCTTAATAACAGTTGTTTTTGCCATTACCTTTGCATTCCGGTGAATAGAAGCCGTCAGCACATATTTCACAAGATTTTCCATCATAGTTTGGCTTGCATGGACACTGACAAAAACAGATAAATTAAATTTTAAAAGAGTACATTATTTACCCTCTTGATATGAATGTATTTCAAAATTGGTACAGAGTTGCATTTGAACCAAGCTCTTTGCGTTTATGGTTAAAAAAGTTAAAAGTTAAAATCTAATCAAAATTGATATGTCATTTTTTTAAGGAAACCAATAAATCGACATCTAATAAGGCAAAATTCACCAAATATGTTTGATTGGAAAGTTGCACCCACCAGGGGCTATAAAATAAAATATCGCTTAAACCATCATGTAAAATTATAACCTAGGTAGTTATGTAGCGATATAATCATAGGGCCTTATAATATTTGCGATTTGCGAAGTCGTTACGCGCTCGCGGCGGAGTCGTTGCGTGCTCGCCTCGCTTTGGATTTGGACTCGCCCGCAAATTGCAAGTGTGATAAGGCCCATAGATGTAATATTATAGAACTAGATTCACAATCAATCGAAAAAAATGGCCCCCGTAAAAGTAACGCCCGCACGGCTGGGGCGGTACATTCGTGTTGGTATTTGTGTATTTACAAATTTGACACTTAAGACTAACAGTTGAACGTTAACGTTAATAAATAATTAAAAATAAATAACGTTATAAACTTACGATGCCCCCGACAGGCGTGCAGTGCTGTCCTTGCGTCCCGTTGAGATTGCACGTACACGGTTTGCAGTTAGGGTAGTCAAAGTAACTGTTAACAAAAACGTTGTATTAGTCATCATATTTAAAAATAGTATTTAAAAACAAGTGGCTATGTGTGCTGTAGACCTTGCAAGCATTTTTTCAATGTCAACCCATGCTTCGCCATTTTGAAAATATTCCAAAAATTTTATCGACAGTAATTCCATATAATTATCGTTTCTTGTTGTTTTGATTTATGTAACTGATTCATTTGTGTGAGGTTTGCAATAGAGAGTACATATTTGTATTGTATTGTATCAGACCTGCTCACAAGATTTCACGAGATTTGGTTGATAAATGCGACCTGTGAAGACAACAGCTGGATGATGTTTTTACTTACTTTATGGTAGGTATTAGAGTTGGACTCTACAGGGATGAAATGTGAAGAAGTTACCCAAATTGCCCATGATAGAAGCAAATAGACACGAGCCTTACATCCCAGCAGAGGGGTGGATAACCTTTCTACCCTCCCCCCCCCCCCCCCCCCCACCCTACCCTTTCTATTCCTTTCTATGTGGCCTGAAGGCCCAGCAGAGAGGGAAAACCTTCGATACGTACCCGTAAGCGCAAGAGTCGCAATTCGGAGGATTGTATTCCTTGCGGCAATCGCAGCGTCCCGACCCCTCCTCACAGTTGCCAGTGGAATAGTGGAGATCGCAACGGCACGCTGAAATGAGGGTACAATATCTTTGGGGGCGTTCATAAATCACATACACGTGTGTCAGGCTCAGCGTAATGCCAGCGCTGTATTCTTAAGGAGCGTGGTTGTTTTGTGCGGCAAACGCAGTGATACCAAACAAATGCATGCGGTAAACGCAATGCATTTATGTGGTAACGCTGCGTTTGCCGCACAAAACAACCGTTGAGGTTCGCGTCTTTCCCGTGGACATATCAAAAGTTAAGCGGTACAAAGCTCAATTTTGGATTGGTCTCGTAAACCGTATATATAAACAGTGTGTCTCCGTTGCTATAAATCCATGTGATAATAGCCAAGCATAATTTACATGCACATACCTAAGCCATTAACTATTATTGACCACAGAAGATACGACTCTTATATTTCTTATCTCTTAATGTGATACGACTCTTTTTTGTTCAAGTGCTTATGATCGAAGACACATTTGAATTAGCAGAGGTTTCTTAATTTTTATTAAATTATTAACAACTTACGTCTACAAACATCGATCTCATCCCATCTTCTCCCCAGCGGTCTGTAATAAGTGGGCTTGCACTTGTTACAGTTGATGCCATCTGTGTTGTGCTGGCAGTTCTGGCACACACCACCCCCCTCGTAGCGGCCGTGGATGTCCAGGGATAGGCGCTTCCCGTCAACCACTGGGTCGTACACGCATTCCGTGCTGTGGTTGTGGCAGTTGCACGCTAGAACAAATTATGTATTGTGTTCATAATATTTATTTAGATAAAAGTTAAGGTCAAAAATAAAAATAAGGACTCAAAATATACAGGTAGATTTTCTTTTTGGGTCAGTGTGGGCAGCTACCAGATCCCGTGCTGCTACTCCAAAATGGTCTTAGAAGACCTTCCCTCGATTTCAAATTAATAAATATTGGCGTTTACAGATTTTGGAAAAAACATGAGATGAAATGATGAGAGGAAAAGGGCATTTTCGATAAACATTTTTTTATGCCAATCGATCCCATTCCTATCCAGGACCAAAGCTAGTTAAGTATGGGCCAAAAAAAATTTCCGGCTAGAAAAGCCACAAATCGAGGAAAACTGTTCCATACAATTAGTATGATTTTTTTCACATACTGTTTTTTATGGCAATCGATTCCATTCCTATCCAGTATATCCAGTATCAATAGTTTCCTAGGGGTCAACTTTCGGTAACGACCTAAAAAGCCACAAGCGAAGAAAGCTTTTTTTATACATTTACTATGGAGAAAATGTGTTTATCTACACACATATCATAAATCCTCTAATATGCGTTCGGAAACCGTAGAAAATGACTCTCATTTCAACATTCAATGAATTTATGGCAATTTTCTTATCTGTGGCTAAGGCTACAGCAGTCATAAAATATTTCATTTTAATCTCATATATGATGTTAAAATATTACGTCAAACAAAACTGACAAAATTTAAATGTCAAAGTTGACATGTCCCTATTCTAGTATCACTGAAAATTCAAATTCAGTCGATGCGAAATGTCAGCTCGATGTTTTTTTAGTATATATCGCACGAAATTTGAGCTAGAACGACATGATCACATCAGAATAAGGACTCTTTACTTTTTAAAATAACATTCAGGTATCGGTTGCCAGTTCTGATTTCGATATTTCCGCAACCGTGCAAAAAAGGTTGTATTAACACAATTATTGTATTTATTTACTACGGTTTCTGAACCCATCTTAGAGTAATTATAATATGTGTGTAGATAAAGTAATGTATGCAACTGTACATAATTAGGCATTAAAACACTCGTGTGACCTTATTATGAAACTCGCCTTCGGCTCGTTTCATAAAACACACTCGTGTTTTAATGCCCCTCATTATGTACCAGTTGCATAAACTACTATTTTTATCGACCCATCATCCAGTGATTACGGTTTGGTAGAGCCGAATTTAACCGAAGCGGCAAGAGGAACCGGCAGAATAGTAGCTAAATATATCTATATCGTCATTTTGAAAGTGTTTTTGGAGTAGGCATATAACGTTAAAATGTAAAAAGAAATGTTAAACATGGCCGACTTACGTTCACACTCAAATCGGTCCCAATTCTGCGAGATCCTCCACTTCTTCTGTTCGAACCCTGGACAGCACTGCTCACACTGGGAGCCGCAGGTGTTGTGCCGGCACCGACACACCAAGATGTTCTCACTCTCAGTCATAGGGTCACAAGTGTCCGCATGCCCGTTGCACATGCAGCGCCCGCCGATACTGATGTCCTTTATACTGTAGAAGTACTGTGAACAGAGGTCAAATTGATTTTTTTGTAGTCACCTTTGGGATGGCTCCAACTTGGCAACTGGTACCAACTTGCCGCACTCGACTCGATGGATCGCAGGGCAAGGAGGCTCATTGGCGACAGTATACGGTAGTAGGATCTTCGTCGTCTTCATCTTTGCCCCCTGTAGTCAGGGGGCTGCTGGCCAAGAGCAATCCTGCTCAGTAAATACCAACTGTTTATTCAGTCCAGTTGAAATCAGTCCAATTAAAATCAAACCAATTGAAATCAGTCCAATTAAAATCAAACCAATTGAAATCAGTCCAGTTGAAATCAGTCCAATTAAAATCAAACCAATTGAAATCAGTCCAGTTGACACCAGTCCAGATGAAATCACTCCAATTAAAATCAAACCAGTTGAAATCAATCCAGTTGAAATCAGTCCAGTTGAAACCAGTCCAGATGAAATCAGTCCAATGAAAATCTTGATTAACCCTGTGTCTCAGGTCTTGGCACACCTGTGACACGCTAAGGAACGTAAGCCCTGTGGGTAAGTATATGTGCGTGCGCTGTCGGCGCACGTGTCAATTGTTTGCGCGGGTGCGTAGCGCGTGGCGCGGACGAATCGCGAGGCGCGCCGGCACCTGATCGACACCAGGCGGGTCTCTCAGGGACGAGGTAACTGACCTCGGTGCGGGGGGTTTGTGTCCGTTCTGTATGTAATACTATTATATTATTCTGTGGTCTTGGGCAACCCTGTGTCTCTTCAAACGCGTCCCAGGCGATGCAATGAAAATCAAACCAGTTGAAATCAGTCTAGTTGGTCTACTTACTCTCCTAGTAACGGTAGGGTCCTGTCGGGCAACGGACATGAGATGACCGAGCAAGTTCTTGGTCCTCAGCAGCCGGAGTCTGACTGTGGTGGCTCTGGTCCAGTCTTGCAGCACCGAGGAGTTGAAATAGTTCAAGGCAGACGGACGGTAGTTCAGCAGTGATATTGGGATCTGTGAAATGTAAAATATTCCAACTTATTTTTATTTGTAGAACTTTTTTTTAATATGTCCAATCATGGTAAAAAAGCACATAGTTTAGAATAGCAGCTACCGGCGGCGGTGCGCGCCGCTGTGCTATAATAGGCGGAAATGGCCATAACTGTTCGAATTATGATCATATAATGGCCATCTCCACCCCGGGCCCGGGCGCGGGCTTCGGTATATTGTAAATTTGGTCCTTATGTACCATTTTTGAGCATATTATTGTAGGGGATTTACTATACGGGTGTAGATAAAAGACTTTAAACTATGAACATAAAAAAAACGAAATGAAAAAAAAATCTGTGGAATTGAATTCATTACTTTCAAATTCCTTTTCCTCTTCCCCTCTTCTACCGTTTATTTTTGCAGTCGTATCGTAGTTTATTTATCCCTTCTCTGACTGTGGCAAAGGACCTCGAGGCTGCCATTTCTCTTTTATAATAATACAGTGTAATCAATCATTTAGTAGTTTTTGCTAGTTTAACTAACCTCACCGCCAGAGAGCGGCACGATCTTGGAATACTCTGTACTGCAGATCACTGAGTCGTCCCTCGTGATTGGTTCCAAACTTTGAGCTCCGAAGTATCTCTCGCAATCTCTGCAAAAGACAAGATACACGGTGGGAAACGAGTAACCCGACAGATCTTAATCAACGATTCTAGTGCCTATTTGAACAAGTAGTAAAATGTTTTAATACTTGAAAGATTTGTTTAAACGTGTCTAACGAGATATTTATGTTACCTTTGACCGACCGATTCGATTTGATTTTGACCGACTTCGAAGAAGAAATCTTTTAAAAAGCAACGTGATACTTATAGTCCAATATATACCAAGCACTCGCAACACCTTAGCTATTATTTCACTCATCATTCATTGATGCAAAGAATCACTAACTTTAGAAAATAATCATATCAATCGAAAGTTCAGGCGCCGGTACCTGTATTTTTAGATTATTTATCTACACACATATCACAAATCCTCTAATATGCGTTCGGAAACCGTAGAAAATGACTCTCATTTCAACATTCAATGAATTTATGGCAATTTTCTTATCTGTGGCTAAGGCTACAGCAGTAATAAAATATTTCATTTTAATCTCATATATGATGTTAAAATATTACGTCAAACAAAACTGTCAAAATTTAAATGTCAAAGTTGACATGTCCCTATTCTAGTATCACTGAAAATTCAAATTCAGTCGATGCGAAATGTTAGCTCGATGTTTTTTTAGTATATATCGCACGAAATTAGAGCTAGAACGACATGATCACATCAGAATAAGGACTCTTTACTTTTTAAAATAACATTCAGGTATCGGTTGCCAGTTCTGATTTCGATATTTCCGCAACCGTGCAAAAAAGGTTGTATTAACACAATTATTGTATTTATTTACTACGGTTTCTGAACCCATCTTAGAGTAATTATAATATGTGTGTAGATAAAGTAATGTATGCAACTGTACATAATTAGGCATTAAAACACTCGTGTGACCTTATTATGAAACTCGCCTTCGGCTCGTTTCATAAAACACACTCGTGTTTTAATGCCCCTCATTATGTACCAGTTGCATAAACTACTATTTTTTTTCATTTCCTCGTATTCATAATTAAAAATAGTAGATTGTTAACCAAGGGTTGAAAACGACCCAATCCACCCGAGATATGAAATAAAAAAAATACCTTTCACCCTAGGGTTGGAAATACGATTTTCAACCCGACTATCTACACATGAAAATTCCGACCAGGATAGATGAAAAAGGGTTTGACTAGGGTGAAACCGCGTTTCACCCTCGAAATATTGGCACGCCGAAATATATTGTCTGAAAATGTTTGGCTTTCGACCCTTGGTTAACAATCTACTATTACTTACAGTTGTAAAACTAATAATTACACTATCTTGGCAGCACTAAGGCTAATTTGCGTATGTAATACCTGATAAATTACTACTGGTGATATTAATGCACGACCATGTAGTAATGTAATACCCAGTCACAGAATTTCCGGCCACGTAATCCGCGTCCAATATACATAGATTAAATACTGGACTGAACAGTACTGGACACGGATTACGTGGCCAGACATTCCTGTGGCTGGGCATTACATGGAAGTGCATTATATGCTACCCTAATATTTAAAGAAAGAATAAACGTACTGTCTAGAGTCTGAGAAGTACTGCCACGGTGTGAAGGTCTTTCCGTAGTCCGTCGATTTCTCCAACGCCCAAAGCCCAGGTCGCGGCGAGTTCCCCATCTTGACGAATACGTAGGCCACGTGGAACTCCTGAAAAATCATCATCATTATAATATCAGTCGAAAGACGTCCACTGCTGGACATAGGCCTTCCCCAAAGAATCCCACGATGACCGGTCTTGCGCCACCCGTGTCCAGCGGACTCCCGCGACTTTTACCAGGTCATTTGTCTACCTTGTGGGGGGTCTACCCACGCTGGACTTTTCGACCTTTCGGCCCCAACTGCCATTGGTTCCGCGTGCAATGTGCCCCGCCCACTACCTCTTAAGTTTAGTATATAAGTAATTCGAAAAATAATGAAATGTTATGCTTGATATCGTTTGAGTAGGCGCAATTGCATCAACATAATAAGTCTCTCGTTCTGTCCCACCATGTCTCACACAGCCACTAGTAGTAACTATTCTTCCCGGTACCGCATACCGGGTAGAAGAGTCAGTCCAACCCAGGTCGGGCCTAGCTAAGTTTCTTACTAGACTCTTCTTAGCTAGGCTAAGTTTAGTGATGAACGAGTGACAAAACTCCCAGTACTTAGCTCTATTCTACCTCACACCTCACCTCAGATTCGGTTGAAGTCGCTCAACCAATCTCAATGGAGCGCAAACTCGAGTAGGTATTCCAGTGTTTAAAACGCCCGCGTGGTTGTGTCGAAGGTATCCCCTGGATTTCACAGGGCTACTTTCCAACCGCGTACTCCTATCGCTTTAATGGGCCAGTCAAGTTCAACAAAAAAAAACAGCTACTAGTTTTATCCAAACTACATTACTCGTACATCTGCAGCGGCCAACGTAATTACGTTTTTACTATGGAATTATTCGCGTCTATATCTAAGCCTACACCGCTGTGTCTACGACCCAAAGTATCTCAAGTCCTGATCAATGTTCACACCACTAGGTCATAAGCTTATATGAATTAGCTTCAAAATCGCGTAGCAGGAAATGGGTTTAGGGTCATTCCGGCGTAAAGGTTTTTTATCGTCGGATGATATAAATCGCCTGCAAATACATTTTATTAGCCTGTTTATGGCGTAGGTAATCAATGGATGTTCGAATATAAACACGGTACCGCGAACTGTATGCGAAGCATGGTCTAACTAAGCAAACGAGGTCTGACAATAGATCGTGACACGAGTCGCGTCACTGTCGACGACACACACATACGAGCACATACCCACTAGGGTGTCCCTTATTTTACGATTTTCAGAAATTCATATCGCATACCCCCTAAAAATAAAGATACAACCCCAAAACACTCCAAAAAAAATTTTTAGGACATTCCTGTAATGGGAACCCGTGCCGACTTGCAACTGAAATTCCCATACAAATGATAATACTATGGAGAAATTTGGTCAGACAGTAATTTGATAATTATTCAGTGGTTTTCTGTATGCATCGAGATTTTTTTGTTAAATAATGTTTATATATGGCAGTGTTATACAAAGTTGATATAAAAAAAAAGGAAAAAAATTTGGTCATTTTCATACATTGTATGGCACGGGTTACAGTTACAGGAATGACCTGATATTTATTTTCAGCTTATTTTGGGATAAAAGAAACCGATTTAAGGGGTATGCAATATTAATTTCTGAAAATCGTAAAATAAGGGACACCCTAATACCCACATACCATAGCTGAATCCTTGTGCCACACCAACCACACTACTAACCATTGTACCGGATTGCCATTTAGCGCAGTATATATAGTATTGCATCATATCATGTATGAGTCTGCTTCGTGTATTACACTAAGTTCAATTACATAGAGGTAGTGGTTCTAAAAGTGCAGAAATAAATGCCATGCGATAAATAAATAAATTACATAGTCCCCTCAGTCCTGAAACAATGCTAAGATACATGTTCGTTTTAAATAGGTATTTATTACTGGACATTAGCTTTTGAATCGTCTTGCTATGATGGTAAAGTCGCTTTTTGAACGAACAAATAGATACAATCCGGCCTGACCAAATGATTTAAGTATTTATATGTATTGCTTGTGCATTGTATATCACATAACACCACTGTTTATGATAATATGAGCTTCCAAGTAACAATATACAGTCAACCCACGCTATCCGTTTGCCGACAGATGAGTATAACATTCGGCCATTTTTATTACTCTATTGGATATAGTATAACATGTACAGTTAGCATCAAAAGCTGGGTATTACTTAGCTAGTGAAGATAAAATAGATATATTTTACGTCATTGCTCGTTTCAGTACCCAGTGCTCGGATATTTTGAAAAATTTCTAATTAGTAAACCGATAAAAAAAACCTGCCCAAAAATGCACGAGAATCGTGTGAGGAATGCTATCTTATAGAAGAAAAGCCGATAGAAACGAGAGCATTTCGGCCTAAGCTAAAAAGGTAAAAAGGACACATCCACAAAATACATGTAAAATCCTAGGATACTTGGCATCAATAGTCCTGTTCTAGATAATAACGTTGATCAAAATTCAATACACCAGTAAATTCACAATAAAACAGCCTAACTGGGTCAAAAACAGATTTAGGTTCGCGTCTTTCCTGTGGACATAATCAAAATTTAAGGGCTAATAAGACTTAATTTTGGATTGGTCTAGTAACCCGCATAAAGGTCCGTTTCTAATAAATCCATTTTATGGAAGCGTAATTAAGTACATGCTCATACTCATAAGCCGTGAACACAGGAGAGACGACTTTAGTTTTTCAAGTGGTTATGACCCAAATAGATGCGCGTTCTTAAAATGATAGTGATAACGACCCTTAAGGATTAATTTACCTAGTTCTATCTTAATTTCAGTTATCAAAGCAGTGACGCTAGCACACGTGGCCTAAAATAGCCCGGGGAGGTCGTTGACCCCGGTTACAACACTCCCAGGACATAAACCTAAATTTAGACCAGGATAGCTGCGCTTGGGCATCGAAACCGACGTATTTCAGTCAGTTCTAGGGTTACCGGCTGTCCCGAATTTTAAGGGACGTGTCGATTTAAAGGGTTGATATTTGGTCGTGTCCCACAATTCGGTAAAGAACCGAATATTCGGGACAAATTTTTAGCAATCGGTACCAAAAAACTGAATTTTAATTTGAAAACCCGAAATTTTAACGCTGTTGTTGAAAGATTAGGAAATCGGATCTTGTAACCCTTAGTCAGTGCTTAATGACTGATTTAGGTATGGTGTTTTTGATTGTTTTTTAATGGGAGGCGCTATAAGCCGTTAATTAATCCCGGTTGCGGTCTATGATAGCAATCGTTAAGGAAAGTTAGAGGCCATCGTAAAGTTGCCCACTCACTTGGCAAGCGTACTCCCAATAGTGTAACATATGATTAAAAGATTCACCACCACAAGCGAAACGCACGGTAGCTCAGTTGGTTAAGAGCAATGGACGGCTTCCAGAGGTCGTGGGGTCAAATCCCACCTGTGGCGTTTCATTTTTCAATTTTGCACTTTGATTGTAAACCGATGGGGTGACGAAGTGGACTTGGACTTCGTCACCCCATCGGTTTACAATCCCCCCGGTCCCTCTGGAGAGGGACCTAACTGAGCTCCAGACCGTAGTCGACTGGACGGAGATAGCTAGGGACAGGGAAGCCAAGATCCACTTCGAGTCGTTGCACCAGCGCCACAGCAGTAAGTAAGTAAGTAATCAAATACTAACCTGTCCCAAATCGATGGTAAGGTTAACCTCGTTGTATTTCATCCCTCTGGACAGCGGAGGACTCTGCCACCGGGTCTCCAACCCGTCGACTGCGTACTCGGGCGGATGCCGTATCCTGCCGTTGGCATCCCGACAGTATTCACAGACCTGGATGAAAAGAACCCAAAATTAAAAATTTATTCTGCTGGCACAAGGGAAAAGTTGTACAGGGTTTCGGGTTCTCCAATTCTTTCAATATTTCTCCTTTTTGCACGGGTTTTTCAATCAATCTAGCAGAGCCTTTGACAAACGCTGCAAAGTTTGAGGTTTTCTTTGTAAATAAATTTACAGATTTTGTAGTTTTTTTCACTTTATAATTATTATTTTTAATGTATTTATATACATTTTTATCAGACGATGTAGATTGTAGATAGAGCCTTGCTGGAGCTGAAATCGCCATTCTGACGAAAGCTTCTGAATAAATAAAGATATAGGGCATGTTGCAATCTATATCTAACAATCCTTCAAAAATGAAATAAATAATATTTATTCTACCAGAGATTCTACTTAACATATGTTAATTATTAAAAATTAAAAAAAAAAACTCCCACCATTAACACTTCGTAAAACACATCCACCCTCAAATATATGTACATCCTTTAGGGAGCTAATATGATACAGCATACACAGACAGACACACATATATTCCTTCGGGTATTGGGCAAGGTGTCAGAATATCCACGATGTCATAATATCCAAGATGTCATAATATCCAAGCGGTCAAAATGCCCAAGTGCCAAAACGTCCAGGAAATTATGTCCAAGTGTTGAATTGTCTAGTTGTCAAAATGTCTAACTGCCAAAACATCTAAATGCCAAAATTTCTAAGTGGTCATTATCCCACCAGTCCAGTTATCAAAACACCCACGTGCCAAAACATCGTGAAGTTGCCAAAATGTCCATAAGTATGACAATGTGTGTTGTCTACTTGCATGCACATACAGACACCCAAGTATGTATTCACATGTTAAACGTATAATCTTTTCGCCATTAACACAATATTGCAGTGTGAATACAAGTATTATGGCGGTTTTAAAAACATCGAAAAAAAGAGAACTGCCCTACCAAAAAGACAAAGCCCTTTTCAATCCAGACTATTCATTTTTGGTGAGACAAGCATTTGCTTGCCACATGGCACAAAAATGGCCGCCACAAACTTAGATTTGCGGACATCAAAGCCTTAATGACCGACGAAATGTAGCAAGCACCTCAGTTTTTTAATCGTACCAACCGCATTGGAATTTTTGTTTCGCTTCCGAAGATGGCCTAAAGATTGTCTTGCAACTTCAAACTTGCGGCGTGGCATTTTTTGTTTATAATTTATTTATATTAAGTGCGGTGATAATCAAATACCCTGTCATAATGATACCTACATATTGCTAGTTTTAATAACTAGACTAAGTAACTAGTTAGAAAAAACAGTTTTTAACAATACAATACAAATATTCTTTACACTTAATTTAAAATATCTCAGCAAATAAAGTAGTATACTAAAAAAAATAGCAAAATCACATTCAAACAATGCTAGACAACAGGCGGTCTTATCACTAACAAGCAAGCTCTTCCAGACAACCTAAGTCCCTAACATAAGCTGGGTTATACCTAGGCTTTTTTATATTCGAATGTTAACAGAAAAGTACAAACGACACCGACATCCTGAGATCTTGGCCAATACACCCCGAGGGCTGATGCAGCCATGTAGCGAGACTCTGATAAGAATTACATAATTTCTTCATGAGTACAGGGCGTCCCAAGACTATGGGACATCAAGGGAAAGTACCTTGAATATTGTAGTATTTAAACATATACTCGTATGAATGCAGTTTGAATTGTTTTTTAAATTAAAATAATGTCTTCTTTTAGTAAAATCTTCCATCTACAATATTCAACGTACTTTCCCTTGATGTCCCATAGTCTTGGGACAACCTTTATAGTTACGATTATGGGATTAAAGTAAGATTCGGACGATGGAGTAAGCTAGTAGAAACCTAGGATAAACCTCACAATTTCCGAGTGGCACGTTTTTTTTTCAATTTAGTATATGTACTTACTGCCGAAGCAAGTACATTTAGTACATTTACCGAAGCAGTTTCATTCATTTTATACAACGACGGTGACAAACAAGCGTACGGACCACGGGATGGTAAGCGGACGCTCGCAACTCCAAAGTAGTCACGTGCGCGTTGCTGATCTTTTATAACATTTGAGGATTGACTGTGTTGACAGCAGAAGGGACAAATTTAAGTCTCAACACAGTGCATCCTCGGGAGCTCTGCCCACCCTAATCAGGTTTAATGGTATGTATACATATACCTTATTTGGAGTGTTCTAATATTCAACAAGTTACTACCTATAGTCTGATAAGAAGACAGCGCGGGGCGTAGGTCATTGATACAATTTGAAGACATTCTTCATAGATATTTGTTTCTAACTCATTACTTAAAAACTGTTGCGTAACCCCAAATATTCAATATATTATACTCCTTGGTCAAGCTTGGTTGTGTGTTAAGCTATACATGCCCGTTGTCTATGTGTGCGTCAGCGTAGGATCTAAGTATCACTTGTATAATATGAACGTTTTTAGGGTTCCGTAGTAAACAAGGAACCCTTATAATTTCGCCATGTCCGTCCGTCCGTCCGTCCGTCCGTCCGTCCGTCCGACCCCCGTTTTTCTCAGTAACCGTTAGTACTAGAAAGCTGTAATTTGGCATGAGTATACATATCAATGACGCCGACAAAACGGTAGAATAAAATTTTTTTTAGGGTACCTCCCCTACATGTAAAGTGGTGGTGCAATTTTTTTTTCTGCCAGACCCCATCGTGTGGGGTATCGTTGGATAGCTCTTTTAAAAATATTATTAGTTTTCTAAAAGCATTTTTTGATTAAAGAATTGGTCAGCGTGATATTAAGCTTTGAAGTGATAATTTTAGCTATGGTCAAGTGCCCCCCCCCCCCCCCCCCCTGCCAGCTAAATGGTGGCTACTAGGCATGTGAAAAAAATCATGGTAGTAGTAAATACGATGAATTTAAAAGGAAAACTATCACAGCTAAGTAGACAGTAATAGTTAACGAGTAATAGTCGAACTTCAGAAATGTACTTTGCAAAAGCAAACTTTCGTACAATTTCCATTGATACCTTAGATAATGTTGTTAATTCTTGTAAAAACATAGTAAATATAAGTTTGCGAACTTTTTAGTCCGAGTGGTAGACGACTACGGAACCCTAACTTGCGCGTGGCCCGACACGCACTTGGCCGGTTTTTATACTTTACCGTGGACGTGCACGTCCACGATACTCTCTACGGTTTCATTCATAAATAGACCATAGATTTTAAACTAATTATGAATGAAACTATGTACAGTTTACCGTGGACATGCACGTTCACGATAAAGTATAAAAGCGACCTATGTGTTCGTATAGATAGCAGTGGCGGAGCGTCCATACAACTCGATTCCCACCGGCTTGCCTAATTTTCAGCCAGTCCAGTTCTTTTACTACGGCTCATGAAGAATAAGAAAAGCAAATTATTTTCGGCTTCCCTAATAATATTTTTGACGCGCCGCCACTGATCGATAGGTGTATGTCACAACTAGGTACGTACCACCTAAGTAAGTATATATGGCTAATCCGCGCTCGTGAGATAAAGTGCTATATTTATAATCTTATATCTTCAAACGAGCAATTCTTGTATATTTATTTATTTATTTCGGGGATCTCGGAAACGGCTCTAACGATTTTGATGAAATTTGGTATGTGGGGTTTTTTGGGGACGAGCAATCGATCTAGCTAGGTTTCATGCCCGGGAAAACGACGAGCTAAGCTCGGCCGCCCAGATATTGAGATTTACCTATGTCGGGGATCTCGGAAACGGCTCTAAAGATTTTGATGAAATTTGGTATGTGGGGGTTTTCGGGGATGAGCAATCGATCTAGCTAGGTCTCATGCACGGGAAAACGGCGAGCAAAGCTCGGCCGCCCAGATATTTATAAGTGGTATGGCACTAAAAAACTAATTGCCAATTTAATTATGTGGAGATCTCTACAAAAGCGAGCAGCGAACCCGTTATCACAAGACGGCAGGATGAGATACGTTATCACCAGTTTATAGGCCGGGACCTTATCTCAGTGGATGCTACCGTTTGAACAACCACGCTTATAGTGGTCCGCGGCAACTGCGATTGAACCGCCATGGACCGGTATGTCAATATATATATGTATAGGCATTTAGAGCAGATCTGAGGAAGTTGCATACCAGATACCACTTTTGAGTTTTTTAAAAGCATCTGAGACATAGCATAATGTCTTAAATTTAAAAAAAAAATATGTTTCACATAAGAATCTTATCTAGTGGAAAACATAGTCAGTTACAAGACCTGATGAATTTCACTATATAAAAAAACCGGCCAAGTGCTAGTCGGAATTCGCACATTTAGGGTTCCGAACCGACCGCAAAGTTAAGTAGGTTTTTATAGGTAAAATAAGGAAAATTGAAAGAAAAAATCTAATTTATCAATATATTCGTATTTGTTGGTAAAACATACGTAATGACAAACATTATTAATATTAGGTAATTGGGAAGTTTAAAAATTCTTCAGTACAAAATTTCATAAACATCTACTCAATAAGCTCTAAACAACGATACTCCACTTGATAGGGTAGGATAAAAACAAATTCGCGCCCCCTTTAGCTGTATGGGAGCCCCCTTAAAAACAATTAAAAATATTTTTTGACTATTTGTATGTCTTTGGGCCATCAAGATGCTTAAAACTGTGTTAATTAGAAGCCTGTAGCCACTGTAGCTCCAACCGTTTGGCTGTAAAACCTATGTGACAGACGACGGACGGACGGAGAGAGTTTCCGGAGAGAGCGGGATGGTTAATTGCACACCCACGCGTGTTAGAGCGGGACATTTGCAATGGCGATACCTCCCCTTAATGATCTTACAAATTGTACAACTAAACAAATGTTTTTTTCTGAAAACCGCATCATAATCGATTCAGCCAAACGCGCGATAATCGCGGACGATTATACATAATATCATACTTAGGTACATTAAGTCTCATCATACATAGGTACAGTCACCAGCAGTAATATCTGCTGAAACAAACGAGGCATAAATATCTGACACGTCCTAACGGCCCTGTTTATAGAGTCGTGTCAGGTATTTATGCCCGCTTTTGCTTTCTTATGACAGATATTGGCGCTGGTTACTGTAGAAATATTCGGACTGAAAGTTGCCGACTTGTGTGGAGGATCAAGCGTCAATAGGCTACGGCCTCTCCTATCGCCCACCAGAAAAACTAAAATGATCATCTACATTTGCTGTGCACTGTACGCTTGTTTGCCACAGCATCGTTGTCATGCAGTTTCAGAGATCCCAAAAAAATAATAATAATATAGAATTGCTCTTAAGATATATATTAGATTGATGATGCATATTAAGTAACCATCATGAACATGATAACTTAATAGCTAGTTGTTGCTAGCATAAACGTCCGAACGAATCAGTTTACATGATGTGTCATCGTACAAAATCACACAAACATAAAAATATGCTAATATTTACGACATAACAATAAACATTTTACAACCTGATGCCATCGTTATACAAGCGCCAATTTTAGTCCCAAAACGAGTCTAACTCATCAGCTAAAATCCTTAAAAGGAACACGCTAACCCTTATTACAATACAGATAAAGCTCAATCCACTAACCTGCCCTTGGATCACAGTTTCATCAGTCGAGCCGGTAAGCTCACAATACAACTCCTGGTTAATGTCCCCACACGTTGCGGTAGCTGTGATTTTCTTCCCTAGCGCCAGATTAAGGTAAGGGGGGGTGAGGATCTCCCCCGCAACTCCGTGCAGGAGTAAAATAAAAATGGCCGCCCGCATGTTGCGCGCGCGGCGGCTAGGCGCTGAATGACGGGATGCGCGCGCGACGATGCGCCGTTGTTTTTTTTTGTGGCAAGGGTTTGGAGGGTCGTGGACGTCGACTGGTTCTTTTTGTAAGGGTTCGCCGTTTAGGGATAAATGGTTGAGTGCAAAAATTAAGTGTAGATTTTGAGCACGAACAATCCCGACATTTAGAGCGTGGTGAATTAGAGGAAGAGGTTACAATAAACTGGTTCCTGATAAAAACATACATGTGTCTCAAGTACTTAATCCTTGAATGTCCCATTTTAACCCATTTAACGGCACCGAATGTATAAATTTCAGTCATGGTATGTAATCAGACCGCCTGTTGTTTGCCTCTACTTATTGTGTCTTTTTGTATTGTACTGTGTCCTTTAATTGAGGTGTGCAATAAAGAGTATTTGTTGTTGTTGTTGTTGTAATTATAAATTACTAGCAAAGAGTATAATAATATATGTCTGGTAATTACGAGTACTAGCTTTTAACTTGCACTGTTCGTATGAAGGTATACTAGGTACCAGTGGCGGCGCGTCAAAAATATTCTTAGGGAAGCCGAAAATACTTGGCTTTTCCTATTCTTCATGAGCCGTAGTAAAAGAATTGGACTGGCTGAAAATTAGGCAAGCCGGTGGGAATCGAGTTGTATGGACGCTCCGCCAATGCTAGGTACTATGTAACCGCCGGTGTCCGATTTAGCTGAAAAGGCCGAAAGGATTTTGGTAAAAATATATTAGTAATCATGCTAGGCACTTCAAATTACATAAGTACTTTTTATCCATAGAAAAAAGAAAGACTCTTATAAATATACAATAATGAGTAAAAAAAAGTAAGCAATAGATAATAAACCACGAGGGAAAGAGATAATGTCATATATCTTAAATCCTATCCCTCATCGCATACCGGCCTCTTTATTTGGCATCCTCCGTGTACGATTTTTCTTGCATTTTTCCAATGATTTTCCATCAGATCTTTACTGTCAACTGTCAATGTTAAATAACACTTAGTAAATAATAATATTTACATTACATTACAAAATGTCAAGAATAAAAATAACTACGTATTTATTTGCAATAATTATTCAGTCGCACTGTGTTGAACTTGACAAAACTGGTGATGACATGACATATGTGTCGACTGTTGATGATGACAGAACTGATTTTGATGATGAAAAAAAACCTTACCACCTGGGTGAAGACGAAGATATTGAAGTAACAACGGTAAAATAATGAGTAAAATGCTCTACTCACCTGTAAATTTGTTACTGACAACCTATATAGCACTGACCTTATGTACAATCAACCAATTTGATTTACGGGCACTTCTTAACACAGATCTAATCTTCGTACTTACCTTGTCACAGCAAAAAACAGTATGAAAGGCGCTAGAGGTATCTTAGTAATGACACTGTGACAAGGTACGAAGTGGCCCGGAAACCGTACTGTTATTCCAGAGCTGGTGCGTTTCTCGGACAAAGGCTAGCATTGCTGTATAATTTTTATTAGTGAACTTGACTGCAGAGGGACTAATATGATCACTTATACGTATGTTAGAAACCTAGCATTCGTCCCTGACTGTTAGTCAGGGATCGTTTTTGAAGAAGTAGCATGCAAGAAGCAAATCATGTGTCACAATCTACAACTAGGTACCTCTAACTAGCCCGTGCTCGTGGGATAAAAGTACTACACATACTCGTACACACAGTCGCGTGAAAATCGCATGTTTGTAACATAAATTCTATTATGTCACACTTGGCCATAAAGCGGCAATTACCGCACGCTCCGCGCGCGGGAAATCCCACTTCCTGGCCAGGGGGTGACATAAAATGTTGTACTTAACTCGGGCGGTAATAAAGAAAGCCTCAGATCGCATATTTATCGCCCTTGCCTTCGGCTCGGGCGTCAAATACCTGCGATCTGAGACATTCTTTGTTTTACCGCCCTTGTTAAGTAATGTACTATTACATTAGTGTTAATGTGGACTATTCAATGGAATAAAAGCATATGCCAGTGTCGAACTCAAAGTAATCTTACCGTAGTCGTAAACACTTTATTGCGCGTATCAAGTTACATATCAGAGAATAAACTCATTTAGGTATCACAGGTATTTATTTCTATACTTAAAAAGAGGTTCCAACATAAAACAAATTGTAAACCATATTGTGACAATGAATAAATGATTTTTGATTTTTTATTTTTATTTTTGAGGTATACCTATGTATTTGTACAAAGGCGAACTAATCCCTTTCAGCCGGATTTCATCCTGTTAACCCTACATGTTCCCGCTGGAACCGGTGGCGTCATTGCACGTATCCAGGAGCAGCTAGCTAGAAGTGACAAATCTATTCCGGTAAGTTTGGGAACTATTGTTTTCTTTTGCCGAAAAGTTCATCATCATTTTGGACAGTTATCGTTATCACCCACGCAGCATAGGTCTCTTCTAGTACGCCACTCATTCCGGTCCCTTGCTAGTCTCATCCAGAAGTAACCCGCTGCCCGCGTTGTCGTGTCGGAGGTTTTCCCTGGATGTTGGAGGTTTTCCCCAGGCCACTCTCCAGCCGCCACTTCTATCCCTTTATTGGGCCCGCCCAGATAAAAAAGAGAGTAACCCGCGACCTTTTAATAGTTTTAATGTCGTCAACCCCATCGTGCCGGTGGACAACCGACGCATATTTTGCCTGTAAGTAGCCACCAATCTATTAAAATTCTGATACGAAAAGTTACCTACTCTTAAATATCAAATGATATCTGAGTCTTCATCGAGACAGATACTTCGAACTGATCGAATCAGAAACACGGAATTTCACTCGAAAACACGAGTTGTAATGCGGATGTCAAATCCGAGTGGAGGAAACAAAGGGAGGCCTTTGTACCCAAAAGTTCGACACTCTTGTGAGTCCCTCTGTTATCCTTTATTAGAGGCAACGTAGATGAGTTCTACATTTCATGTTTTTATTAGACTTTACTTACGGTCTTGCGCGGCTACTGTTAACTTAATATCTGCTAAAACAAATCAGCAAAAATCTTAGACATCTCCTAACGGCCTACAAATCAAGACAAGTAATATCAGATACTTATGCGTGCTTTGTTATGGCAGATATTTGTGCAGCAGATATGCTGGTGACTGTACGAGCCGAGGCTTGAACTCAGAAGATTATCTCCTTAATTGTTTACTGCCTTCAGGATTACATTAAAACTATGAAATGGAGATTGTACTCCAAAAACTATAGTGTGATGTTTGATGCCATACCCGCCGTGCGTACGGATGTGATTGCTCAACTTCAAGAACAGAGATCAAAACATGCGAATAAAGCTTTTGAATCGGTAAGACGTGAACTTAATTCTATATTATTATATCGTACAAATATATTTGTATGTTTCAGGGTGTTATAAAATATCTGAACAGATAGCACTGCAGCGCCTTAGTAATAAATTCTTGTTTATTTGAGTGCCTTGTTCGAATATATATGTTTGATGGCAAGACGGCAACTGCATATAGGTACAGCAGAGCCCATGAATTGAGATATCCATACTAATATTATAAATGCGAAAGTGTGTCTGTCTGTTACCTCTTTACGATTTAGATGAAATTTGGCATGGAGATAGTTTGAGTCCCGAGGAAGGATATATGATACCTTTTATCCCGGAAATCATCCATTTAGGGAGTGGAAGTCTGTATGGAAGAGCGATAACTAGGTAAGCGTAAGCGCCCGATATAAAAATTTAATTCTATCGCAATGAACGAGTTGCTCGCGGTCGAAGTCGCGGGCAAAACTAGTGTAATATACAGAATGACTTACGTAGTTATGGTGACGTAGAAAGAAACCTCTGAACTATCCACACCGTGTCCAATAGTGCCGCCTTCTGTATCTAACCCTTGGCCAAGCCATCTAGCGAGAGTCTCTTGAGCTGTTGGTCGAGACTTTTCGCTATTAGATGATAAAAAATAAAGGTATACATTAAGCTAAATGTCCTATTGCCAGCATTAAAGTTGCTATCCCTCCATGTCATGATCACAACCTATGGTTACAATAAAGATACTCAACAAAGCTCCATACGAAACTTGTTTCAGTACGACATAAACTACGCGCCACTCGAAGAAGCGTGGCCGGCCATTACATTCAGGATACCGAAACCAATTTCCTTCTCATTTCCAACCCCACCCTCTTCACCAACACGTACCTTCCGAGACCTCTTCCGATCCTTCAGGGACTTTCTACCAACACTCACTTCTAATTCAGAGTTCCTATACAAGAAAAGCAGCGAAGTTTCATCCACAAGAGATATGTCTGCAGTCAGTAAGTTTTGGAAGCATTTCTTTACCACCGCTGAACCAGTTGATAATGCCGTGTACGGCATTGTACCCAATAATTTAAATGTACTTGGTCTTATAAACAATCCAGCAATATTAACTAGGACCTCGACTAGAAAATCCGCTTTGACAAGCCTGAGAACAGATGGTGAAATAGATTATCAAGATGACACATATGAGGAGGATTTGAAGAGATATTACGAACGTCATGAGAATGCGGAAAAAGGTATGTTTTTTATGCCTTTCGGACCAGATATAGTAAGAGATCCAGGTAAAAAAGATGAAGAAACAACCACAACAATCACAACCACAACTACAACGCCAAGAACTATCAGACATTACCCGCGGCCTAATTGGATATGCTACGAATGTGGTAGAAACGAGACTAAATTCGGCTCATCGTTCTGCTATGATGTGTTTAATAACCCAAATAACTACATGAGTTACAAAAAGTCTTCATTACGGTATAGATGCATTGGGAATTTGTCTACGGCTTATCAATGCTTCAAAAGATTCGTCGATATCGATGGCTATTACAATGAGAGAGGATGTCGAGATTGGCCCCCGCGTACGTCTGGGAAGACTTATGCATCTAAAAGGTTGAGAGCTTTGGAAAACATGTTGAAAGACACAGATGATGGCTGTGTGTTTACGCCTCGAGCTTACTTATTATCTTTGAGCCGTTCAGTACAAATTTACGTTCGATTTCACGTCTGCGTCTGTAAAGGTACTCTTTGCAACGGTGCCTCGGCATTATCAGCAGGGCGATGGATATTATTGATTATGTTGTCCATTGTAGGCAAAATATTGTGCGGAAGTAATTTGAATATGATTTTGTTAATAATATAAAACTAATACTAATATACTAATATGACTTTTAAATGAAAGAAAGCTTTTTTAGATATGTTTATTTGCTGCCGTAGGACCCGGTTCACTTAGGCGTGTCCCACACTACGAGTATGTGCATTATGTGCGTTCTGTAAGGATGTATGTATAATTGTTTGAAGGCTAGATTGGCGCACTTGGATTTCTCCACCTCTTGACCGCCGAGACAAAATAGGGGTTTTATTTAACACACTGTGCGCCGGCGAGTAGGAAGGTGTACTCTCTTAATAATTCTCCTAGCTTGAGAAAACTACTAGAATTACTATAGAGTGCTTGCTGTGCGCCTGCGGTGGGACTAGTGCCTACGCCCCAATGAACGGCATTATAGAGATGTCAATAACTTTCTGTACAGTCAGCAACAGAAGTAGCTAAGCAAAACACAAAGCTACGAATGATCAACACAAAGCCTTTTTAGGGTTCCGTAGTAAACAAGGAACCCTTATAGTTTCGCCATGTCCGTCCGTCCGTCCGTCCGTCCGTCCGTCCGTCCGTCCGTCCGACCCCCGTTTTTCTCAGTAACCGTTAGTACTAGAAAGCTGTAATTTGGCATGAGTATACATATCAATGACGCCGACAAAACGGTAGAATAAAATCTTTAAAAAAAATTTTTTTTAGGGTACCTCCCCTACATGTAAAGTGGTGGTGCAATTTTTTTTTCTGCCAAACCCCATCGTGTGGGGTATATCGTTGGATAGCTCTTTTAAAAATATTATTAGGTTTCTAAGAGCATTTTTTGATTAAAGAATTGGTTAGCGTGATATTAAGCTTTGAAGTGATAATTTTAGCTATGGTCAAGTGTCCCCCCCCCCCCCCCTGCCAGCTAAACGGTGGCTACTAGGCATGTGAAAAAAAACATGGTAGTAGTAAATACGATGAATTTAAAAGGAAAACTATCACAGCTAAGTAGACATTACTAGTTAACGAGTAATAGTCGAACTTCAGAAATGTACTTTGCAAAAGCAAACTTTCGTACAATTTCCATTGATACCTTAGATAATGTTGTTAATTCTGTCAAAAACATAGTAAATATAAGTTTGCAAACTTTTTAGTCCATATAATGTAACGGGTAGACGACTACGGAACCCTACCTTGCGCGTGGCCCGACACGCACTTGGCCGGTTTTTTCTCTTGACATTTTGAGTAATAAATGCCCGCGTACAAGGTAAATTACGTTCAAGACGTTTTTGCATTTGTAGTTGTGTACGGTCAGCACATAAAGAAATAAACCAAACCTTTTATATATTTTTTTATAATTTTTACAGTTGGGTACATCAATGGAACTAATAATATTAAACTATATTTAAAAAATGAATCATATTAATATTAAACATAATATTTAATATTTTTCAACTCCAGACATTTCGCACCCGCTTGTAATATTAGTTACTAGTCATTATGCTATAGGCCCCAGGAATATATGATTATTGTCAAGAGGGCGCTATTATTCGGGTTTATATGGCAAGAGATTAGTATGGTCAGGACAATGTGAATTGGCAACTCGTAATTTTGACTTACTTTCCTTCACCGCAATCAAAATCAGAATCCAAATATTGCGTGTCTGTAGCAAGTGGTTTCAAGTTCAGACCCAGAAAGTGACTTATTGAAATCACTTTCAGAGTCAGACGTGTCACTGGTGTCAGAGCCAACTTCAATCACGTACTTCTCTCTACGTATATCAATTACCTATATGATCTGATTTTCGATAGAAATTTTCTATTTTGATCACATGATCGCAACAACATCGCTCTTCTATGTGTCTGTGTCTGTAGTTATTTCCTGAAAATAAAAACCATTACATCCAGGATAACATCGGCATTATAATTTTGTGCTGATTAGACGTAAATAAAATACCTCAAGTAAATAGGTACCTCAGAACTATTTTCCACTAAATTCTAAAAAAACATCTCCATGTGAAACCATTTTTCGATGCCACTTTGCTTTTTACTATACCTCATATAAATTCAATAACTACAATAAGGTTAATTAAATTATCTTTTGGAGATGTTCTGTATAGGCTAATGATGATGATGATAACATGACACTGCAGTAACCAATTCGTAACAACCGTACTATAGTACGATTTGAGGTTGAGGAGGTTGATTTGTTTACCTGTCAAGTCTGATGATAGCTTCGAAATGTTTTGTAGCGAAATACTTACAACATTTCCCGATTGTTTTCATTTCAGTATTTTTTATATACATTATTAACGATGTTCCGCTTTTGAATATGAATCGTTTTGGGCATTTTATATCATTTAATTTTCAACACTACTAGTATTTAAATAAACCGTCACTGACAACAGTGACAATCTATCATCAAAATTATTGCCATTGTAAGAAATTAGTTCCACTGAAATTCCGCGACATGGCCCATGATCAATATATTCCTGGTCAGGCTTTACCAAGAAGTTTAAATACATACTGGAGGTTGCGCGCTGAACATTCGTTTGAAGCTAGAAAATATGACCTTGAATGACGTCACTGTTACCATCTTACATTAGAGTGAAAGAGATGCAAGATAACAGTCATTCGCGCACCCTCCAGTATGTATCTAAACTTCTTGGGCTTTACCTATAACTACTTCTGACTGCTGACTGTAAAAAGTTTTTACTGAAATTACAACAAGTGACTTTTTTTTTTAATTTTTTTTACATAAAATTTAGGCGCCCGTTCATTCTATTGCAAAACAAGTCGAATTCAATTATGTTGAAATGAAACAAAAAAAAAATCTAAACATTTTTAATAATTAACATAATAAGAATATTAAAGGTAAAGGCAACTGAAACACCTGTAGTCAACCAATTTGATTTCTGGGCCACTTAGTACCTTGTCATGTCACAGTGAAATATCAATACTAGAGCCTTTGCTAGAGCCGCTAGAGATCTCTCAGAAATCAAATTAGTAACCGTAGTTTTGAATGCCTTATTGTCATAGACACAAGAGCGAAAATGTACGTGCTTAAATTACCTTAACTGGTACTAATCACTGCTTCTATGGATGATACATCATCTCTGGTTTGCCGGTACCAATATTTCCACTCCTCCACCCCAAGTCAACAAACAAACTCCCACATATCGATGCTGCGCCGCCAAGCCAGGACGTGGCCTTACATTCAAAGTAGCCAGGACCATAAGCAACATTGAATATAATAATGGATATTTCACATAAACATGGAAATGGCACTGTACTAATACAGATTAACTACCGGATTTGTCGCAAAGTACCCCGAACTTTCAGGTCACAACTTATTTTTATAAGAAACACACTTATAATAAAGGTCTTAAATAAATCCATAAAGGTACAAAACTTAACGATACAATTAACGAAGTTCTTTTACAATGAATATTGATATTTATGACCATCTTCCGGTTTCTTCTTTTCAGTTTTCTGTTCGTTAATGCTGTCTACACTACTCTGTCTCCGAAGCGACTTTATGTCTTGCTGTTTTTTACAAGATTTCTCTGGACGTTTCTTATCTTTACCACGTTGGAATTCTTCGTCGCTCTCTGTCTTACTTATAGTTATAACAGGTATTATTGAACTGCCTTCCGACTGTTTCATTTGCTGTTCATCTGTTTTTAGATTCTTGTTAACTTCATCGACTTTACTAGTAACAAATCGTGATTTAGCTTCTTTGTTTCTTTTTTCAACTGCTGCCTTCTCTGTGCGGTCTCCTTTATCAACTTTGACTTTTAGTTTATTTTCATCACTGTCTTGAGTTTTAAATTCCACGTTTTTCTTATCACCTTTGATTATGGTAATATCTTTTGCTTTCAGGACGTCTTTTGGTAGTGTTTCGTGGAAATCTGTATCTGTTTCGTCACCGTTATTTGGGGAGATTGAAGGGTCGTTGTCAAACTCGCTGATATCCGATTTCTTTTCTACTGCTTGACCGACGATTTTGGCGAAAAAGTTACCTGAGTTGAAAGAACCTATTTTAATAAAGATTTTTTAACTATGTTCACAATAAAAGTGAAGGTAGTAGATGCCTGTTTTATACTCAAATATTGTTGGCAAGACTGATTGAGCAAATATTAGCTGAGATTGTATTTCAAGTGAACTGCAGGCTGAGTGTGCCAATTGAACATTTATCGATTGAAATTCATACATAAATACTGTAGAAGAATAAACATATTGAATATTTTTGTCTTTATGGCGATAGTATGACTAAATATGTAAAACATATAAATGAAATGCTTAGTTCAGCAGCATTGCATTACTCTAGTATTGTGGCTGATTTTTCAAATTATCACCTTACCTTTTCGTTTCAGCGGCTTAGCTGGCGCTTTTGGATCGTCGTCAGTAGCTGTTTTCCGGTCATCAGAATCGATCGACTTGCCCAGTGGGAATCCAGGCAGGGCTTTCTTCCATCTGGCGAATGGGGTGTTATCCATAGCGGACTGGCCTCGTCGCCTCGTGTCGGCTAGCTGGAACATCTTGCGTCTCTCTTCGGTACGCTCTCGCCGAAGTTGAATCTGTTAAGTGGAATAAATTTGTCTGCCTTTAACGATATTACAATAACGTTAAGAACTAAGATTGAAAGAAAGATACAAGGTAGAAGAGGCATTAGAATAACGAGACGCACCTCTATCTATAGATTTAGCCAAAGAGAAGGCCTGCGTTATTTTGTACTTACAGTACCTACTGTTATCTCACGAACGCGGGTGAGCCATGGTTGTGTGTTGAGCTATACATGCACATGCACATTGTCTTTGTATGCCCCAGCGTAGAAGCTATCAGTTTACCGCGTTGCTGCGCTGTACGTGTCACAACTACAAACTGGCTAACTCGCGCTCGTAAGATAAAAGTATTGTATCAGAAGTTGAATGAATGCATTGGCAGAGATCTGTAATGGCGATTACTCCACTGACAAGAGCTAGGATCTAAAATAAACGAAAATGGTGAACTAAGTTCAACTAATCGTTGACTTTACTGTAGTTGACATAACATGACATATTATGATTATTTATGTCTAGCTACCAAATGCATATTTAATGACTAAAATTACATTATTATTTTCTGATTCACCTGGAGCGCTCGTGGCCCAGTGGCGCCTGCGTACCGCTTACGATATCTAAGGTTAAGCAACGTGGGCAGCGGTCAGGACTTGGATGGGTGACCGCTTTGAGTGGTTACTAACTGAGCGCTCCCGTGCTTTGGAAGGCACGTTAAGCCGTTGATCCCGGTTGCTGTCTATGGCAGCAGTCGTTAAGCCAAGTTGGAATCCTTCGGGCGGCTTGAGAACTTCTAACAGTCACGTTGCCCACTCACTTGACAGCCTAATCCCAATAAGGTTTAGTTTCCCCTCGGGGTTGGAAGGTCAGATGACAGTCGCTTTCGTAAAAACTAGTACCTACGCCAAATTTTGGGATTAGGTAGCGGACTCCAGGCATCCTTCAGGATGCAACTGTACTGGGATAACGCTAGGAGGATGATGATGACTTTCTGATTCATCTCATGAGATGAGAGAGATTAAGAACATTGTGCGTTATTAATATTAGATCTAAACCATAAAACGGTTTTTATTCCATTTCTTACCTTCAAATCATTATTTGCTTCTCTCAACGAATTCGTCAGCGATATTAAATAATAAATAATTAGTATCAGTAACACTAGTAAAGGAATAACAATGGCAGGGGACACTATATATTTAACTGCAAAATTTAGTGAATCGGGTAGCAATTTGGACAGATTTAGAGTCACGATCTGATATATCTTCTCGTACCCTGAAAATGGTCCACAGTGCCAAGATGGTTTCACCCAAACTATAGAATAGCCTACCGGCAAAACGCACAGAAACAACATAGTCAAAAGGAGACCTAGATAAAAGTTGTTGCTCTTGGAAACTCTGAATACCACTTCATGTGGTACATTGCACGTCATGACAGCCCAAGATCGTAAATACATCATGATGATTAACTTGAACACGTTTAATACAACGAGACCGGGTGAGAAAAACATGCCCATCCAAACTTGGCCCTGGTTATTGATCAAATGGAGGATGTTTTCGGCTATCTTGAAGTCTCCGTATTCTGGGAAGCGTTTTTCGAGATCCCAGCACCAACAGCGGTTCATGTAGCGGACGAACAGAGCTCGAAAGAAATCCATAAATAAAGTGCTGAGTAACAAGAAAACCTGCAAAAATATTTTATTAATGTAAGACGGTTTTAGGATCTAAGTTATTATTCGTTTCCTCATATACATAGTCATATAGCAAAAACAATTCACATAGCTTTTAATATCCGAATAGAAACTCAAATATTAATGCTACAAGATCTACGGTTTCAATAACAAAAGGTACAATGTCTGTATTATTGATCGTTTCTTATGATGTATATTCCTTTAAACTAAACAAAATATCAACAGCAAATTAAACTTTAATTACCAAATCCATCATAGTCAGTTTGACCATCTCCTGACCCAGCATCGTCTCCCAGCACAGTTTGGTCAACTTAGATCGAGTCCTGGACGTCAAATTATACATTTTGATGTTATATTTCATATAAAAAATGTCTACTTCAGAAGAATTAGTCATATTTGCTTTCAAAGTATCGTTTTTGGCATAGTTTACAGAAACTCTTCTAGTTACATAATATGTTTTGCTGGTAATTTGGCAATTCGATATGATTATAACTTGAGTAACATTTTTGTCTCCACATGTCATCGTACAGTTAATTATGTAATACGGACAATACTTCGCTGTTTCTGTAGGCTTGGTTTCATTAAAATAATCTGGAATACTTTCTGTAGTGGTCTTTTGTTTTTTGTAGTGAATTTTGGGGTTGATTTTGTGGGGTATGGTATCTGTAGTCGTAGTTGAAGTTGTTGTATCATCAATGCTACTGGGATATGCATTTGTTAGCATATCTATACCTTTATCATCTCTATTTGTATATCCACTTTGCTCGGAAGTGTTCGAATCATCTGAATATGATTTCGGAGTATTTATTTCCGTCGTGCCACTCGTTTCTGAAGAATACACAAGCCTACTCATTTCTGTAGTATCACTTCTTTCATCAGTTGGACTAGTTGTCGCATAGCTATCATTTATGCTTTCGCTTACACCTATTTCATTATCTTTGAGTGTAATACCCTCATTTTTCGAATCAGTGCTTTCAATACTATACAACGTCGTGCTAGAATCTGTTATTATATCACTTTCAGAATCGGAAGTATAATCTGTAGCATCAGTAGTATACGTAACCGATGTTGCATCAAAATTGGTTGAAATCTCGGTAATCAGCGAGTTTTTTGATGAATCTACATTCCAGTCGTAATAATTTACATCTTCATTACTTCCATCGCTACTTTCATCGCTTTCTGTTGTATCTGTAGCACTATTTAAATATGATTCTAATCTATCTATTAGACTTGTAGTTGAAGGATCGCTGAGTATTAGATTAGCGGGTAGCATAAGAGGTGTCGTTTCATAAATATCATTATTATTAAAGTCAGGGCGAGGGCTTACACTCACTGATGTAGTGTCATCTTTAAAATGTCTCCTTAAATGTTGGGCTATGGTTGACGCAGCTGCTACAATACTTGCTGCAGTTGGTATAACACAATAATTTTCACACGGCAAGCATGCTTGTATGTCATTGCAGATTATCACTTCTGTTATTATCATTGTGTCATTTATATCTAAATTATTGTTTATAGTTAAATTAGTATTAGCTGTTATGTTTGGTTTCATGCTTTCTAGGTCTCGGGACATACCGTCAATTTTGTAAAATAAACCGAATATTAGTGAAAATAAGTTGAGCAGATTTAGCAGCATGATTCTGAAAGCAAAATACACGGAGATGTTAGATTAGTGACACTAACGCCATTGTTTTCGTTAATTATTAATTAATAACTAAAATAACGTAAGAATAAAAAGGTATATAAGCTTAAAAAAACTAAATGATAAGTAGACCTCGCCTAACAGTGCGCGCTTTTTAAAACTCTATTAAATAGGTTTCTAGCAACCTAAAAACTAGTTTGATGTGTTCAAAAGCATACTATATTAGCCTTTTTAAATATATATCGTTAAAGCCAGTGGGTTCGTTCGTAGGTACCCTCTTAATAATACATAATTATGTAGGTATAGAGGTGTTTTTTAGATATATTGTAGTAAAACCGGCCAAGTGCGTGTCGGGCCACGCGCAGGGTAGGGTTCCGTAGTCGTCTACCCGTTACATTATATGGACTAAAAAGTTCGCAAACTTATATTTACTATGTTTTTGACAGAATTAACAACATTATCTAAGGTATCAATGGAAATTGTACGAAAGTTTGCTTTTGCAAAGTACATTTCTGAAGTTCGACTATTACTCGTTAACTAGTAATGTCTACTTAGCTGTGATAGTTTTCCTTTTAAATTCATCGTATTTACTACTACCATGATTTTTTTCACATGCCTAGTAGCCACCGTTTAGCTGGCAGGGGGGGGGGACACTTGACCATAGCTAAAATTATCACTTCAAAGCTTAATATCACGCTAACCAATTCTTCAATCAAAAAATGCTTTTAAAAACCTAATAATATTTTTAAAAGAGCTATCCAACGATACCCCACACGATGGGGTTTGGCAGAAAAAAAAATTGCACCACCACTTTACATGTAGGGGAGGTACCCTAAAAAAAAATTTTTTTTAAGATTTTATTCTACCGTTTTGTCGGCGTCATTGATATGTATACTCATGTCGAATTACAGCTTTCTAGTACTAACGGTTACTGAGAAAAACGGGGGTCGGACGGACGGACGGACGGACGGACGGACGGACGGACGGACGGACGGACGGACATGGCGAAACTATAAAGGTTGTTTACTACGGAACCCTAAAAAGGATTATTACCTATAGGAGTTAGTTTCGCCATCAGATATATCGAAACTAATAAAGTGCTCATAAACATCTGAACACGGCTCTATTTTGAAGGGTATGTATAGAGTTCATACTCAAATATTTTTGATCACACTGAAGACACAGATACATTTGAAGGTGAGCTCAACATCAAAAATATCGAATTGGACTTGAACCAAAAATATGTGAACATGGTCTAAATAATAAATTGAGCGTACAGATATTTTTGTTGCTTTGGTGAAGCACATATTTGACTGTACGGACAACCAATTTGATTTCCTGGCAACTTCGTACCATCACACACAGCGAAAATCTATATAGAAGCTGCTAGAGATCTCATATTAATGTCACCGTGGTAAGGTGAACTTTTGTAACATGTGCGTGTTTTAACTTGTTATTGTGGACAATAAAGTGCTTACATACATACATACAAGGTACGAAGCGGTCCATAAATCAAATTGGTAGACTGTATACCTACATCATATTTGAAAAAAAAGAACAGAATGTTCTGACGAATAGAGAACCTCGTTCTTTTTAAGTCGGTTAAAAAAATGCTCCAAATGGGTGGATCAACTATTCTTTGTTGCTCGTTTCCATGTTTATGTCTCCTGAGTCACCCTTTAAAACTACGATTTTATAGGGTTTAGACCTACTAAACATGAATTTTTGCTATGAGTCCATTTGGTCGTGGGTCATCTCTTTAACATGATTTACATGATTTGAAACTCTTGTCTCCTCGCTGACGGGACAGTAACATAACATACCTGAACAGTTGCCATCGAAGCTGCGTCCTTGGATGATACTTCTCCATTAGCCCCAGGAACTCAAAGAACACCGGGAACAGTATCGAAATGATGGTGACCACTATAGTGGTTGAGTTGTCGTGCCACCAGCTGCCTGACTTCTTGGTGTCGCTGGAGACGACCTCCAGGACAGCGAATACTGAGACTGCTAGAAGCGCCATGACTGTGATATTGACGAAGCCGCGGCGTGCGATAATTCGCCAGCTAAAAATAAAGCAGTTTATTTAAAAAGATCGTTAAAAATAAAGTAAGTTATTCTAGTAAATAATCACAATCTCAAAGAACGTAGGGGTAGGGACCCTAGAAAAAGGCTATAGAGTAATCGTGAGATTCGTGAGTGGAAATCGCGCCTGAAATTCTAAAAAGAATAGCAATGAAATTCTAACACTATGAACGAGTTACGCGCGGACGAAGTCGCAGGAAAACGCTTGTTAAGTAAGTAATGACAATCTGAAAATACTTGCTCACCCTAAAAAAGGAAATTAAAAGAGTTGAAACCTTGATATACGAATTCTTATTTTCTTGTTAGGTATTTTGAATGTACAGTCAGCAGCAATGGTTGCTACGCGGGCGAGGTGTTCAAAATGATTTCACGCTCTTATTCCCTTATAATAAAGATGTGTGAAGATCATTTTGAGCACCTCGCCCGCGTGTATGGTAGCAACCATTGCTGCTGACTATACGCACCGTGAGGTATTTTGTAACGAGGTATAAGAAAGAGCCAATGTAGCGATAAGACACTTGGCTTTCAATCTGGTTCGAACCCTGACTCCTACCACTGGGTTTATCGAGAAACTACTTCTGTAACATCACTAGATATTTAACAGCTTTTCCGTGAAGGAAAACATCGCAAGCCGTCGTCTTCTCTCATAATTGCTAACTAACTTACTTTCTGACGTCCTTCTTCTTCTCAGCTTCTTCTAGGAGCGCCTCTTTAAACCCAAGAATGACGGACGCTGTTCTGTTCTGCGCTGTTTCCGTGTTCCCAATCATAAAGTCCCAACCAGTGAAGAGTTTCCATGAAAATATGCATTCGTCTTCCTTCTCCGAGAGTTTGGACATTCGCGAGTTTTCGGCCATTCTGGGAATGAGTGTCAATCGTAACTTTGTAAAGCCCGACCGGAAAATATGACCATGCGCCATGTTGCGGAATTTCATTGGAACTAATATCTTACACTTGCAATAGTTTAAATGTCAGATTGTCAGCACGTCACTGTCTCTGTTGCGGTTTATTTGAATATTGGTAATGTGTTGCATTCCATATTAAATGATAAATGGGAAAAAAACCGATCCATAGTCAAGAGCGGAACATTATCAATAATGTATTTCATTAACGTCTGAGAAAAAACGCTCGGGAAATTAAACTATTTCACTGCAAAACATTTAAAAATTCACGTCAGAGCTGACAGCTGTAAACAAGACAAAATGTCAGTAATAGTCTGTTGCCAATTGGTTGCCAAAAAAGCAAAATAATAGCGCCCTCTTGACAATGGTTAATGAATGCAAATAATTAGACTCAATTTTTGGCAAAAAACCGCAGGGTCAATTTTCACGTTTATTTCGAGTAGTCCCGTAGAATATTTACGAGTACCCTGGAGGAACTTATGAGACTATTTTCCCAGTACGCCAGTACGTTGCCAGCCGCATTGGGGTAGCAGTTCTACTAACACTCCACCTCGCTTCGCTCTTCCGTTGTACTGTTGGGAAAAAAAATCTCAATAGTTCCGCCACGGAACTTCTTCCACGAAACTGCTGGGAATTCACTAATCTGGAATGGAATCCAGCTCAGCTAGCACGTATTTTATGGTCTTTTTTTACAGCAAAATTCAACCGGGACGATGGCGTCAATGGTTGAATTATAAGTCTTTTGAAGATTGTTCAGAAGCATTACTTTAGAGTAGGACTCACATCAAACCGCCGGCCGTATCGTGTCATAGTCATGTGCGTCTTACTAGAGTCAAAGGATTTTCAACTTTCTACTCAGTAGTTACATTCCATTTTTAAATGACAGCGTCGCACGCTCGCGGCCGCTCGCCACCATTGCTTTTTTTTTCCTCGCCAAACTGCGATGTCTGATTTAACAGTTTGTTGGCGAGATCGCGCTCATGTTAACTAATGTTAGGTACTATTAAATGATGAATAAATAACTACTATTAAACGTTGGTTTGGCTCTCCAACTGGAAAAAACTTATATTTTCTTCAAGTGGCGACTGTGACAGGACATTTTCTTCAACAATGAAGTGCAAGGAAGTTTGGGAAGTTTTTATGTAAGCTGCAGCTATTTAAATAATATGAAATCTAACTTCAGTAAATAAGATTCAAATTCTCCTAACTTTACATGTGACTGTATACGTACTTACTTCCTCAATATGGCGACGAAGGCATATATATACACGGCAAGGCCTGTAAGGAAGTATGCTAACGGCATTCTGTATTGGGATCGTTCTATGTTGCTGTAATACCTGTAAAATTAACAGCAGTAAATATGACCATATTAACAAAAATATAACATAAATATATTAACAGAATTAGTAAAAGTACCCTTCACCGGACGCTTAAGACCTACATGTACGTTTGTTTTTTTAATAAGGTTTAGAATTTTTGTACGATTATGATCAACAGCATATGGTGAAGATAGATAAATTTGTCATCATTTAAATGTAGGTCGAAATTTATTACATAGTTAGACGTATATAAAAATATTTTTTAAAGTTTTTTATATCGATTACACTGATTTGTCCCATTCAACGAACTAAGAAACGGAATTTGCACCCATTACCGGATCGGCATGCCGTTTCACCGAACTAGGGAAGAAATGTATGGAATGATGGCAGTGTGTGAGTTTGTAAACTGATGAGTGACTATTTATTTCAACCTAACTGCACTAGTTTTGTGATTTCGAGCAATCTTGACGGTAATTTAATCTAAGAAAAAACTGTCTATAATTAAAAATTTAAATCAAATATTTTTTTTATATAAATAATATACTTATCTATTAAAAATTCTTCGCTAATCGCCAATAATTTATTTTTATATAATTTATTCGTTAACGGTTTACATCTAAGTAGCGCTGGCTTTTTTTTAAAGATATACGAAAAATAACACATTTCAATATAGATCTAGCTGTACGCTGAATATGGTTTATATTCCAATGAACGCCAAATAGCAGCTAGGCCGAGATAATCATATGTTCGGTATCAGAGACCATGGGTACGCTTTACCGAACGGGCGTTCGGTAAAGCGTACACATTGAACCTATCACGCGAACATATTTAATAAAATAGTGTTTTAATCTTAATGATTCTGCCATAACAACATAAGTACATTTTATCTAGAAATAAGAACTATTGCAAAATAATACATACACAATTATTTTGCTTCTACTGATGTTAAATAAATAATATGGAATTTTTAAAATTACCTGGTCAATGAAGCTTATTTTGACGTCAAAAAGTCGTGAAAACTATACATTTCAAATGCAATTTACAAAAAATCTGTCTCGTTTATAGGCGTTCGGTAATTGCTCATTAAATTACTCTATTAATTGGATATGTGTAAAGCGGAGTAGTATATATATAACGTTTAAAATTAACGAGTGAAAAAATAATTTTCAAAACATACGTTTTTCCCTGATTCCGAACGCTGTTCGGTAAAACCTTCAAGCAGTAGATGAGGGTGACCCATCACCGAATTTACATTTTTGTTGAATTCTGTAAATTTGACTGCACTAATTTCACTTATTTAACTCAAACACACACACTTATTAACTCATGATACGATAACACCCTATTTTGAAGCATAAAGTCACTTTTAAACGCTTTTATGACCTTACGAAGTACATTCAGTTTCTTAACCATTTTCGTAAGGAGTCCCATACAACGCCGCGATCGACCTGCTCAATCGATTCTCCCGTTACAACTAAGAAACAAAATGACTTTCTTTGCCTCGTAGTGGAAGGAATAGGTATCTAGCTAACGGAAAAAAATAACACAACGTAATATTAGCTGTAAGAACTCGACTTATGGCTCAAAATATAGAAAATCCGGTGATAGGGCAGATCCGGTAAAGGGTACATCTACCTTAATATGACATCTTCAGTTGAATAAAACAGGCTTACGAGTATATCGCACAAGTAGTTTTAAGTATATAAATATCATGGACATAAAGTTTATTCGTTATCGAGAGCTGTTGCATCTACTAGAAAACGGATAGTCAATCATTAATATGTATCATTTCGTACATCGAACAATTTGAAGTAACTCTATATTATATATAATTTATATATTTTGACGACGACTGACTAACGTCACATAGGTAGTGTGATACAACGCTTTATTAAGCCGAGTCTTTGTCCATAGGCCGATGTGCAATACTTATCGCCGAGTACTGTGTGAAGTAGTCACGCTCGCATCACGCAGCCCGTGTGGCGTCACTGATCTGTTACCGCACGTTCCAGCCCGTAGCGCGAGCGCACTCAACGCGTCGCGCACGCCCTGTGATTTTTGCTTCTCAAGACAAAAACGTACCCGTAGAAAATTGGAGATACCCTTAAAAACCCTTCGAACTCCCACAGAGTGAGCAGGTTCGTAGCATTAATCTTCTCTTCTTCTGTTATCCTCTTCCTTTCGCCATCTTCACTTTTGTTGGCAGTCAGATACTGAAAGGAAAAAAAATCTTGTTACTCAAGGTAACAATTTAGGCCGGGTTTTATAATAATTGTAAACAATTATTATTATTATTATTATTATAGATCAAATGTCAGATCAAATTTAGGTAAATCAGTAAAAAAATTCACTGATTTACCACTCTCTATACGCAATTCTGTGGGCCCTTTATGAGATTTGAGGATTCACTGTGTTGACAGCAGAAGGGAGAAAAGGTCCCTCGCTTGTTTGCCACCGTCGTTGTATTAAAAAAACCTGACGAAATAATGAGTCTTACCTCTGGAACTATAACAAAGACGAGCAATATGAAACCAATGACCAAATTGACCCAGAACAGCCAACGCAGAAACGTAAAGTACGAGGCCACTACAGACCCGAAGTGGGATTCAATCTCTTTGATGCGGAGCTCCCAGGGTATGAGGAGGTTGGAGGTGTTGGCAGCTTCGCGTTTAAGCTGGTGCCATTTCTGAAAAACAGAATCATCCTTAGTCATCATCATCATCATCACTGGACTGGGATGTACAGTTGCATCACAGACGGACGGGAATACAAATGGGATTAAATGGGGTAAAAAATCCCAGATTGTTTCGTTTTCGGCTATAAATCAATAGCTTCTATCGGGAAAGTTGGGGTAGAACGTGACAGATGTTTTAACTATCTTGTCGTATCACGCGGTAGGAAGGAATATTATAGGAAGTTGGAAGCTAACCGCTGCGAGCAGGATGTTAAACCTCGCGTAGATGTCCCTTGTGCTCTTCGACTGAGCGAGGCGCTCCTGCAACTGTCCTTCATGGCATTTTATGTAGCGCTTGGCCTGTAAAAACAAACATCATTACATCACTATGACGCTGGACCACCGACCGGCTTGTAACAAAAGTCTCAAGGGAGCAAAATTATATATTTATGGCGAGGGCGGTATATTAAATCCTGAGTGAAGCGAAAAAAAGTTAGCTTAGCGAGGGTTTCAAGTGTTTACGCCCAAGACGGAAATAATTTGCTACCGTGTGACACATACTGCTTTTCACACATTCTATAAGAAAATAAGTCATTGTTGCCCTCAAATGAGGGAAGAAAAGTACGAATTTGATTCCTCATTCGAGGCAAGGCACAACCACACTGCTGACGTAGGCTGGCCATTCTTATTTATGTCTACACTTTCACATCCGTCCGTGGATGACATTATAGTTTTAATACGCCACTATATTGAGTTCATCCGTAAACATTAAACTAACTATAATTTCAATCATGGTAATGATATGCACTAATTCGATAATGTGCGCAAAAATTACAATGACCCTCGAAAATCAGTACTGTACTGTTTGCAGCGCCTTCCTCACCAACTGGTGCCTCCTCCTACCAGTTGGTGAGAGACTGATGCGAGAGTCATGGCATTCATAGGGCGTTTGGTCAGCAATGGGATACTCAAATAGGCTAAAAAAACCGTCGAAGAATCAACAAAATTGGACGTACCAGATGAACAAGCTTGAGTTTCCTTCGCAGACCCAATGGCTGCTGTTTTACGGAGCTCAGGACCTCCTTATGCATTCGGATGTTTTTGAAGATCTCCTCCTGCGTTACCGTACCCTGGTCGTCCATTGAGATCGCCGTTCTAAAGAGGTAAGACATGCGAATAAATTAAGGTTATAAATTCAGGATTAGAAGCGTTTGCTAAGTGAGTGCTTTATTAGCTGAGTGAGTCATCGTGGTATCCAATAGAGACGAAATTTCTATTCACTTTACACGATGATGCCCTTTTGAAAAGCATCACCTGAAAGCTGCCTAGTTGATCTGGGATGAGGCTAGGAACACTGCTGGGGTCGATAAGCAGATCTCGTTAAAGGCTTACCACGACTTTGCGCGAATCGCAGCATGGCAAGCATTGTATCTGTTCATTGCACGGTCGAGACTCGCAACGCACTGCGGTTAGTCGGGAACACGCGCAATGTATTGGAAAGACCGCCGCACCGCCGTCGCCGCTCGAAGTCGTAGCTGGGCCCGTAAGGCTCTTCCGCGAACAGCGCAAGATGCCGTGACACTGCATAAAGTGACCTTTAGTGCTACTCTCCAGAGCTGGTGGTGAACACCGAAGACCGTCCGCGTGCGCGGGTCTCATTAGGCAGGAACGGTGAGGAGTGTGAGGACGTGCGTCTGCGACCCTTTTGGGACCGACGCACGCAACATATATTGACTCTTAGTGCTTACTCTCCAGAGCTGGTGGTGAACACCGAAGAACGTCTGCGCGCGCGGGTCTCATCAGGCAGGAACGGTGAGGACGTGCGTCTGCGGCCCTTTCGGGACCGACGCACGCTGCAGCGCCTCTGCCGAAGCACCGCGCTTATACTGGAGTAGTCCTCGTCTTCGGATCCGTCTGTCGGGAAAGGTTAGTGTGGTCAAGAGCAAGTTAAATGGTCTATTAACACAACGACTGTGGCAAAGAGTCGTACGGTCCATATCATGGTAAGTATACAGCAGTGGCGGCGCGTTAAAAATATTCTAAGGGAAGCCGGAAATAATTTGCCTATCTTATTCTTCATGAGCCGTAGTAAAAGAACTGGACTGGCTGAAAATAAGGCAAGCCGGTGGGAATCGAGTTGTATGGACGCTCCGCCACTGGTGTACAGCGCAGCCTATTGACGCCCGCAACTCCGAAGGAGTGACGTGCGCATACTGTCTCTATACGATTTGATACTTTTTATTGGATTTCCTTACTAACCCGTTTAATATATTTGGCTCCTAAAATCGCAGACAAAAAGTCCATTGTTACACATAGCAATCAAACGTGTGCTCAAACATTTGAAGCTACTAGATATAGCTTTATAATGAAATAGTTCGCTTAGCCATCGAGTGTCAGTAGAAAAATTAACAGCCTGGCAGAAATCAGGTCACCTCAAACAATCGCTTTGGCAGACAAATCGACATCGGGAAAATAATTATACTAAAACACAACGCGATATGGACAAGCACAAAATCGAGGATTTAAATATGAACTATGAGCCAATTCCGGTTCCTTTATGGAGATTAGGGTGTAGCGATTCACAAAAAAATCAGCGTAATCATAATATAATCAGAGCTTAAAAGTAGCGGATTATTTTGTGAAACCATAAACGGAAGAAAGAAAAGATAAAAGAAAAAAAAAAAAAAACTAATCCGCAACTATGAGCCTACCCCGAAATTCGTGTACTTCGCTTCACCCTAAAAGAGAATAGGTTCCTAACAAATTCCTAATTCCTTTTGCATACTCGTAATTCCGGATTCGTACTTATCAGAGATGTGATACGTACGTCAGAGGAATTCTAGCCATACTAAATGACACCGGTATCTTTCTGTCACGAAACCTCAGACAATATACAAATCTGTCTTGTGTTTTTTCTTCTATGAGGTCCAGCAGGAGGTCTCTGGAAATTGAGAGAGATTGACCTCATGGCCATTGGCTATGCTAGGGTCAGCTCTTTTCACAGAGAGACAGTGATGGACTGACAGAGAGTTAGGCTGGGTTGCACCAAGCCGTCTGTGTTCGTACGTTGGTGCAACTGGCACTTAGTGCTGTCAGCAACAAGACTGGAGTTTTTAAGGTTAATTCATTCAATTTTGACGTCAAACCTCAGAGTTGACCTAAATATCAGACCCTTAAGTATGTTATAGTACAATACTTAGGTACCGAGGACGATTCAACAAATAATGTCGCAGGTATTTGACACCCAAGGTAAGGGCGATAAATATGCGATCCGAGGCTTTCTTTACCGCCCGTAGTAGTAAGAACAAAATTGTATTGTGTCTTCCTGGAGCGGAAGTAGGATTTCTGGCGTAGCATGCGTCAATCGCCACTTTATGACCAGATAACCAGATATGACATGACTATTTACCTCCAGCAGGCGAGAACTTGACTTCATTGCTAGCCTCGGGAACTTGGAAGAGGTTGACTCCTGAGGACGCCATACTGGGGTCAGCCCAGGTCACAGAGAGGCGGTCTACGGACGGCTGTGGCGAAGACGGGACGCGCTCGTAGGAACCCTGGTCACAGTAAGGATGTACAATTATAAGAAAGGTACAGTCAACTACAAAGAGAATTATCCACTTTATTACTTCATACCTATGTTAATTGTGTAGATATCCATTAGACAATAAAATGCATAATAGACATTGACATTGTTATAGACTATACAAGGAAATAACATGTCTACAAACTGGCTTTGATATTTTAATTACGCTTGGATCTATAATCTTGAAATTTGGTGATAATGTTTATTATTACGTACATCTGAACCAACAAATATCTATTGATAAATCAGGTTTTTTCATTGAAATTTCCTTTTTTTTTCTAATTAAAACCAACTTAATTTAGCGGTTGGTTCCGAAACCTAAATGAGCGGAGTCCGAAACGCACTTGGCCGGTTTTTATTTAAAGATTCGGTCGGAAATTGTGTACGTAATTTTATGATGCCAACACAAGGCAGTGCGTGTGAACAAAACATATTCATTGTGTTTAATTATATCTATGAGTTCCATTTGCCAATTGCTTGTCGCTGTAATCATTTTCACTTAAGCTATTATAAGGATTCTAATTATTTTTAGTGGTTTTTACCTAATAGAAAACTATTACTTAGATTAGTAATTTGCAGGTAGTTTTGTAACTGAGGATTTTACGATTTACGAATGTTTACGTTATGATAGGTATATAGCTATTTAAGCTGATAAGGTGTGTCCCAAAACTTAGGTACGTAAGATTTGAATGAAATAGAAAATACATTTTTTTCATTTAAACATTACCTAGGTATATGAAACAGAATAGCACATCGGGCAAATGGCTTTGCTGGCACATACGAATTCTTTTAATGAAAAAAATTATGTAACTAAAATTCGTGAATGCAGCATTGAACCTCCGCCTATGCCTAATGCCTCAGTGGTTGTGGCCTCACCTTTGACTTCAAATAAGCCCATAAACTTAAATCTAATGGTGTTAAATCACATGACCTAGGAGGCCAATTCTGATCACCGAAACGAGACAGTGCACGAAATTTGCGAACTGTCGCAGCCAAAATTTGAATATTTTTTTGTTCAACAATTAAAACGCATTGTCCTCTTGTGTAGTGCTCCATTTATAATAACCTTATACTGTCGGCTGTCAAAATATTTAATTTTTTAAGGCTTTACTTTTCCGTACATAAGGAGACCAATATTTTCAAATCTTGCGAAATTTTGGGACACCCTATATAATAAATGTGTCAGTTTATAACTCAACGGCTGAACCGATTAAGATTAAATCTGGCATAGGGGTAGTTCATAACCAGAATTAAAACATAGCATATGTACAGTCAGCATAAAAATAGCTTGACATGTGAAGATGTCAAAAGTTCTTATTCCTTTGTAATAAAGACATTAATTTGTCGCCTTCATATGTGTCGCTACTGTTGATGCTGACTGTACTTTTTATCCCTAATATCTTCCCATAACGCTATAAAATTAGGGATCAAGAATGCTAATTCCAATATTGTCTAAGAAAACTACGTCTGCTACTTCGGATCGTGACACAAGCGTCAGCACTGTCGACGCCACACTCACACTTACGACTGCATACCAACGGGGACGTCCACCGCGCGATCGCGACAACAGACACATATAGTCCCTATTCGTCCCGGTACCGCCGCATACCGGGTAAAGTCAGTCCGACCCAGGTAGGGCCTAGCTGAGTTTCTTGCTGGACTCTTCTCAGCTAGGATTGTGAACCAGTGAGAAAACTCTCAGAAGCTCGATTTCTATGTCGTCTGACACCTCAGATTCGGTTGAAACCGCTCAATGGACTGGAGCGCAAACTCTTAGAGTATTTCAGTATTTATAGGCCGGGTCCAATAAAGCGATAGGAGTGCGCGGTTGGAGAGTGGCCTGGGGAAAATCCAGACACGACCGCGCGGGCGGTCCCGCATCAATGTGATAACCGCATAACATATGGAATACATTTGATCCCGAAAATCATCCATCTAAGGGATGAAACACGGAGTGAAATGTTACGCAGACGAAGTCGCGCCAAAAGTCCATAATAGAAAAATACTTCGACTACAGTTCTTCGCCAGTCCACTTTTACACACACTTCGGAGAAAGAAAGACGGGGCCTATCTTGGGACCGGGATGAGAGGCGTACTTTAAGAGAGACCTGGGCTAACACTACCAGTAATGGACAAGGCCCAATGATGCATATTACCTACACTCTTATGTAAAAGGAAATAAGAGTTATTCATTTTTTATACTACAATCAATTTAAAATTAAAACCGTATGATCTTGGAATTATAATTGAAGAGTCCATTACTGGTACTTGTCAGATTAAAGTGTCCAATACTGGTAGTGTCGCGATACTCGTATGATATGCAGTAGGCCATTATAGGCTAAAAATGATGGTAATGACATTTGTGGTTTGTGGAAATTTCCAAGGGTTGATCTAGAAAATATCGAAATCACTATATGCACGCCTAATATATTTGAGAACTTTTACTAACTCCTAATGAAAAGATTACAGACTACTTATCACTAGAACTGGATTTTAACAATGGGACCATTCCAGAGCATGTAACTTAGAAATAAATATAATTATTGTAACAAACTTTAAAAATAATACGATAAAAAAGTTTGAACTTCGACCTTATTTAAAACCTATTTAGCTTTTATCAGTAACTAATAATTATAATTGAACCAAAATAATCCTCGCACCCTCACTACTCTTCACTCCATATGTAAAATTTTCACTCCAACAATCTCTTATTTACCGCACTAGTGACTTTACCGTTATGCTGCGGAGACCACTGAAGACTGAATGGGGCCGACGCACATTGGCACATAAATTAGACAATTTACTGCCTCGTGTTGATCACGATCGATTAGACACCTGCCTAGATAATTAATGGGACGGGAATGATGCTTTTTGTGGACGCTCTTGCATGTTTAATACAAGGCTACGGATTTCGTCTGTTTTATGTATGGCTGAACATCGTTTGACCTTAGTCTCCCGGGGTCCTATGACGGTCGACATAATCATGATAAACGACAAGATAAAGCATCTGTCACTTTCAGTTACCACTCGATAAAAAGTGATAGAAGCTTTGTCTTATCATTTATCAGGCTATCGCGCGACCATCATGGGTCCCCGATGGAAAGCGACGACAAGGCCGATGTAGCTAGCTGGTTCAGTAATAGTCTAATCTAAAACTTTGGATGGGTGACCACTTTGAGTGGTTGTTAACTGAACGTTAAGCCGTTGATCTCGGTTGCTGTCTATGATAGCAGTTGTTAAGCCAACTTAGAGGCCTTCGGGCGGCTTGAGAGCTTCTAACAGTCAAGTTGCCCGCTCATTGACAAGCATAATCAATCCCAGTAAAGTCTAGAAACCCCCTCGGGTTGGATGGTCAGATGGCAGTAGCTTCCGTTAAAAGTAGTACCTAAAAGCAACTCCCACACTACACCAGATAAAGCTGTCGTATTTAGTGTTACCTGGGGACTGTGAAAAATAAGTACAGTATGCAATAAAAATGAAATTTTTGACAGTGTAACATAATTATTACCTACTTAAAATGTCACCCCGTAATACTATTATTTTGTTTTGGTGTGAGTCGCTCCTTTTATTATCGGAAATGTATACGAAGCGTCGCTATTCGAGGCGTGGTGCGAAATAACTTCAAATTGTGTACACTCGCGCCCGACTGGAAAGCGAACATTATTGCACTAGTGAGAAAATAGTACATAAAGCCGGAGTCATGACAGTCTGACGTCGCTTGACATGTCGAGGATGACGTAGCCTCACGTCGTTATCAGCGGTTTTTTTTAACTAAGTATATAATGTTTATATTTATAGATATTTGCCTATATTTGGCATTTTGTTTTTATTGTATTTTTAATTTGATTTCTGATATTACCCAGGATATTCTAGTTTCTAATCCATCCTCTGCGACTGGGACTGCTATCTGGTACGACTGGGGCACCCTATACACGACAAAAAAAATGTTTCAGGCAATCGCTTGAAAATAAAGACTATTCTTTTTACTTTTACATTTTCCCGTAGCACTTTCGTTACCAAATCTTTTTTTTTCATCTGTCTTTGCGGACTTTGCTGTTATATTTCAACGCGTAAATGAAATGAAATGAAACGAAATAATTTTATTCCAGACAAAGAAGAAAAAAAAAGAAAGAAGTAAAAGAAGTGGGGTGTTACTCAAAAGTTTTCGGTGTGTCTGTTTGTGGCACCGTAGCTCCATAACGGATAAACCGATTGAGTGCGGTTGTTTCTCTCGTCTACCGACCCAAAAAACGAACAATTCGTTACAATGTATGTATTGTACACAAAACACAGGTTGAGTTGAAAAACAGACAAATTAGGTTTTTTTGGTACAAAGGCGAACTTATCCCTAAAAGGGATCGCTTCCAGTTAACCTTTGAGCAATTGATTGGAGAACAGGTACCAGAAGATAGACAAACTAAGACGTTCATGTGATCGAAAGTCTTCGTGGCGGAGGTAGTTTTTAGTAAAAACTTTTTACCCATTTTTGTGTCGTGGCGGAGGTAGTTTTTACCTATTTTTGTGTCGGAATATTCTATTTTATTTCTTATTCCTCACCAAATTGTAACACTTTTGCGCTCATCTGTCCACGAGGATATAAGTAGTTGCCTCATCACAGCAGTTCTGTGCTCCCCGTGGATACAAGAATGAGAACTCTACCGACTTCTTCGAGAGAGATTATGTCTTCCTTTTTACATCTAGCAAGCCTTGTTAAAATACTAATACAAATACAAGTATATGATGATATTTGTTTGACATGTAAAATTTCATTTATCAATACTCGCTCGGCGCGTTGCGAGGTGTCAAATGTATGAAAACGCATCCTCGCACATCTCTGGTGGAAACGCAGCCTTAAACGAGTATGATGAGTATGTTTCTTAACTTTTATCATACACATTTATAATAGGTTCAGAATAATGCATTCCACATTAATTTATTTCAGTTATATACCAATCAATTTGATTTCTGGGCCACTTCGTACCTTGTAACAGTGATATTTAATATGAATCTAGCGGTTTTCATAAACATCTTCACTGTGACAAGGTACGAAGTCAGAGCTGTACTGTACTGTACGGTACGGTTGCAGACGAATTTCCTCTTTCGGACGCGCCGGTTGTGGAATTCCCAAGGGACTACAGGAGTGTACAATTTTTTTAAGGGTCGGCAACGAGCATGTGACATCACCGGAGTATCAAGCTTCTATAGGCTAACGGTGACCGCTTACCATCAGGCAGGCCGTACGCTATTAACTTTTATAACACTCTTTAGGCTGCGTTTCCACCAGAGTTATTTGACACCTCGCTCGGCGCGTTGGGATGTGTCAAATGTATGAAAACGCATCCTCGCACATCTCTGGTGGAAACTAAGTGTTAATAAATTTTCTTTTATCGCTACTTTGCTAGTTGGGTTGTTTGCCATCAACGTGGTGTATAAAAAACCGGCCAAGTGCGATTCGGACTCGCACGAAGGGTTCCGTACCATTATCTATAAAAACGGCAAAAATATTAATTTTATTCTAGCCCCTTAAATATTAATTTTATTCTATTTTGAAGTATTTGTTGTTATAGCGGCAACAGAAATACATCATCTGAAAATTTCAACTGTCTATCACGTTTCATGAGATACAGCCTGGTGACAGCCGGACAGACGGATGGACGGACGGACAGCGCAGTCTTAGTAATAGGGTCCCGTTTTACCCTTTGGGTACGGAACCCTAAAAAGAAGTGGCCCAGAAATCAAATTGGTTGACCGTAAATACATCCATACACCAACGCCGGATTTTTCCAGAAGTTTCATAGACTTGTATAGCCAACCTGTATCGTGTCAACGGGCGGTAATTCTTCGCCAATGAAAGCCAATCGTCGCCTTGATTAACCTTCCTCGTTAGGGTTGGCACCTTTATAGTCTCTCGGTAATTTTGAATTTAGAAATTGTTCTCAGTAACAATAATCTATATCTGAGGCCTTACAAGTTTAACATTTTCATTTTTCATTTCATTAGTTGCTGGGGGTGAAGTCGCGAGAATGTATTTTTTTTTGCGTAAGAGTATGTTCTTGGGCAGCATCTAATAAAGACCAGAATAAAGACGAGGCCGAGTATTTTTTTACGTTTCCAATACAAAATGGTTTCGCGTTTTTGTAAAATTTCCAAATAATTACGATAAAAAAATAGGTACCTACATATTGCTCGCAAAATTTCACAAGCACTAACTAAAGCATTTCTACTCAAGCTGAAACAGACGGACTTTTCTTTTCACTCACTAAATGTAATTTTATTAGCTAGGTTTTTTGATATGAAATAAGTTTTACTGTGTTTTAGGTTTTCTAATTTAGCTAATAATTAATACTAAGTACCTATAGGTGTAACTCTGTCAGTCACAGGCAGTTAATGTTTTTTTTTTTATATCACATCCAAAAAGTGACAACCCTAGTGACTAATTCCATTAAATCCCTACCCAGTGTTTCTATATTACTTATAATTAACTAACGATTCGGTCATCTAACTGGCGATCGATATTTAACGGCTACCGACAAGCGTCTATACAAACTAATTATATACCTTATCTCAATGGGCATTGAGACCGGATTTCTATGAAAGTAACTGTGATCAATGGTTATTTGAGTTATCTTTTGTCACTTTTGCTATGCATTGTATTTAGGTCATAATGTGTTATCACTACATATAAACTTAGTGGCGCTCTGAACTGTAACCTAATATTATAATTTTCCAAAAATTCAATCGACAAACTCGTCTTGAAATCTTTAATCATTATCATGTCACCCTTTTCTCTAGAATTACTCAATAATCATCCCTTAAAATGTTGTATACTTAAAAATGCTCACAAAGTATTGTTACAATACAATACAAATACTCTTTATTGCACACCTCAATTAAAGGACACAGTACAATACAAAAAAAAACACAATAAGTAGAGGTAAACAACAGGCGGTCTTATCGCCTACCTACATAAATCCTGATTAATGTCTTCTAAATACGGGGAACACCCGAATATCCGCCGGTTATAAATATAAATATTTGTGGACAGTCTTACACAAATCGGCCTAGTCCCAAACTAAGCAAAGCTTGTACTATGGGTACTAATCGACGGTATACATACTTATATTACTAGATTTATTTACATGTATTTTACTAACCAATTGGATCTAAGTTATCTGAATAAAGAATTTATATTATTCTTATCTTTAGTTATTTTAGGCCTTAGGTTGGGTTTTTACAATATTTTTATAAAAAGTAAAATATAAAAATACACTTACAAAACAAAAATATTATAAAAACCTAACCTAGGGTGCCGCTGGCAGCGAGGCAGGGCCTAAGCTACCGGTGGTTATATTTTTGTTATTATTATTATATAGCTAAATAGATACCTAAATAAATACATAGAAAACGTCCGAGACTCAGGAACAAATTTTCGTGTTAATCACACAAATAAATGCCCTGACCAAGACTCGAACCCGGAACCTCCAGCTTCGTAGGCAGGGTCACTACCAACTAGGCCAGACCGGTCCTCATAAAATGTTGCTATATTTGTATAGATTGTCATATATTTTATAATTTTTATATTTAGTCAAAGGCGCACTTAATCCGATTGACTAATAAATTAATTAAAATGGAAAAATGCTTACTTAATTCAAATAATTCATTGCGATTGTAACTTGACCGTTATTTAATTAAAAACATTTAATTTGCTTTAATAGCGTGTTGTGGCCTCACGATCCAATTACTAGCGGGCACTTTCCAGCCATTTTTCCTGGAAAATACTTACATCTTTGTGACTCAATAGTAAGAGCGGGGGAGGTTGTATGTTTTATCTGGTCCTTATCATTACACGCTCATTTATGTAGGTGGGTAGGTAGATATCTACCTGATATCAGTGCGCTTATTTTTTTGGTCATCATTTATGGTGAAGATTCTTAATAAGCTTTAGGCCGCGGACTCGATGCCAGCGGGCAGCGGAGCGGCGAGCGGGGCGGCGCGCGAAACAATGGAATCGCTTTTTTTTGTGTAAAATCCAAGGGAAACCTTTCTTAAACACTGGAATACTCGAGTTTGCGCTTCAGTGAGATTGGTTGAGCGGCTTCAATAATATGATACAGATAGATAGAATAGATGTATGAGAGGTGTCTTTGGAATCGGACTGGGAGTTTAGTCGCTGCTTCACCCTCGCCCAGCTGCTTCTCGTCCTGATTGGGCTCGATAGAACCGCCTCGACGAGTTGTTGAAAATTGTGGTAAAAAGTACAAATGGCAATAAAAGGATGAGCCAAAATTTTAATTCTTGTCAGTTACTTATTTCGGCTGTGACTATAAGTAGGTAAAAAAGGTACCTGTACTAACTGCTAACAGATTGCCGATTGGTGGCCACTTACAGGCAAAAGAAGCGATGGTTGTCCACCAGCACGATGGGTCGGCGACAACAAAAAGACTGCGGGGTGCGGGGTTACTCCTGGATTAGACTAGCAAGGGAACGGGATGAGTGGCGTACTAGACTAGTGGAATTATACGAGTACCTGTGGCGTCAGCTCGCTCCGCTCCCATGATCTCGGCTCCAGCTTAAGGATTCCCTTCTCTTTATTCTGTCAACAAAAAGGTTCTGAATAAGTTCATAGTTAGAACTTTAGATCGATCGTCTTTTTTTAACTTGACTGTGGCTTTATACAAGCCGGGTATAATAGCGATAAGAGTGCGCGGTTCGAGAGTGGCCTAGGGAAAATCCAGAGGAATCGGCACGACCGGGTTTAAACACTAAAATACTCTAAGTGTAAGGCCTGAGTGGACGCTCGGAGTGGAGCGTTCGGCTTCGCGTCCAGCGTTGCGGCCGAGTGTCCATACTATTTGTGTGGCGGCGACTCAGGACACCAGTGTGAGATTCAATTGTTTGACATGCACGCCATTGCACGCCCCGCTGGACGCAACGCTCGAGCGTCCACTCAGGTTGTACACTAAGAGTTTGCGCTCCAGTGAGATTGGTTGAGCGGCTTCAACGTGTCAGTGGAATGAAGCTACTGGGAGTTTAGTCGCTGGTTCACCGACAAGATCTAACACTTAAATTTTATGATGATGATAGGCGGTAATAAAGAAAGCCCCAGATAACATATTTATCGCGCTTGCCTTCGGCTCGGTCAAACACCTGTGATCTGAGACGTTCATTGTTTTACCGCCCTTGGTAATGTACCTACTATTACTGTTGGTGACTGGCTGGTATCCGACCTTTTTTACCTATTATTTTCAATCTAATGTCTTTAGTGGCTTTTCATGAAGTCAGTTGTCAACTTGGCCTGGTCTGCTATTGTACTTGTGATTTTATAATATAATATTCTTGGTAAAAACGTGTTTCCATCATCCATTAACATTATCTACAGTCCACCTCAGTTTCACTAGTTATCAATTACCCTACCATGATTATTCCGTAAGTACTTTATGAAATGGTTCAGTTGTAGAGTACCTAGGTACTTTTATCTGACGAGCGCGGGCGAGCCATGGTTGTGTGTTGAGCTATACATGCACATCGTCTATGTGTGCATCAGCGTAGGACCTATGAGTCCATGTGTTCGTATGTGTCAAAACTTCAAACTACGGCCAACCCGCGCTCGTGAGATAAAAGTACTATACTTTATGAAATGATACAGTACCTTATCCATGGCAGCGCGCCGCGTCGGCCGACAGCAACTGCGGTCGTGTGCCCACGTGGCGAAGGACGTAACTCGCAAATTTGCATTACCGGGGCAAAACGTATAACTCACGAAAACTAAATTTTCTGTATACCTACCCAGACTATACTATCCATACTTCCATACTTATATTATAAATGCGAAAGTGTAGCTACACACTGTCTGTTACTTCTTCACGCTTAAACCGCTGAACCGATTTACATGAAATTTGGTATGGAGATAGATTGAGTCCCAGGGAAGGACATAGGATACTTTTTATCCCGGAAACTATTCCTTAAGGGGGTGGAAATTTGCATGAAATAGCGATGACTAGGTAAGCGCCTGATATAAGTTAATAGCAATTACTTAAATTATATCGCGATAAACGAGTTCCACGCGGAAGAAGTCGCGGGCAAAAACTAGTTACTAATATTTAACTGCAACGATGGCCAGGTGATGAGGTGATGGATGCGGCCCAACCCAAGTAGCTAGACAGAGACGCATGGTCAGCTTTGGAGGTCTTCACTCAACCAGGGGTCCTTGCAGAAGGAAACTACTAATAATAGCAACATAAACTAAACTAATAAAACTAACAATTTAAATTGAAACTTTATTACTAACCGACTAAAACATACTTAGTAGAAATGGGTCATTAATTCGCGCGTTTTAACCGCCTCACTTTCGTGGACACGTTTTCGACGATTTGGCTGTAGATTTTGGTCGTATTTCTGAGTTAGGTGGTAGATGTCCCGTACTTTTATCAGATAACTGAGAGTAGCATTGAAATCTTTATCCAAACTCAACAAAATAGTGACCACGAAAGTGATTAGGAACAAACGCCCGAATAAATACCCACTTAGTAGAATCTAAATAACACGCCGCTGTACATTTAGGTATTGCAAGGCTTTTTTTATTTTATTTTTTTGTTTACTACTACGATGGCGGAAAACGAGCTTACAGGCCGCATTAACTAATTCGAACGTGTTTGCGTTTTGTCTCAAAATGTATGAAAACGCTCTCACCGAGTTTGAAATACGCGCGTTCATCGGTTAGCAACAAATGTTATACTTGCTGTTTTAGTTTCCACTAGTGACCACCAGAGGCGCTGTTCACGTTTTCATACGACTCTCATACATTTTGAGATAAAACGCAAACGCGTTTGAATTAGTTAATGTTTCGAAAAAACTTATACTAGAGCTACTGGTGTTAGATGGCTAACGCAGACGCCGCCTATGGAGTTCATTATAATTTTTTTATGGAAAATATAAGGTGTAGGTATCACTGCCGTACCTATATATTCTGATTATATATTCAGGCAATCACCCTCAGTCAAAAGTCTTAGCAGGCTTCTGCTTATAATCTAATATAAAAAAAGTTCCTATATAAAAAAATATAAGTTTCATACTTACACCCTTTCTCACCATGTCCGTATAATTAGTGAGTGCTAACTAAAGCGTAGTTAAAAGGGGTGAGCTCGGTTTACGCCATCCATTTAAGGGTCGAAACGCCGTCGACACCCATGGTCACAACCACCCTGTATAACTTGAGGCCATGGGCACTGATAACTGCGAGCTTTTAACGGGTTAAATAACGATCTCGGGTAACAAAAGCGACAATGGTAGATTTAGTTTTGGCAGCTTTCGACCGACTTGAAATGTGAGGTGTTAGGTTCGACGGAGGCTTTTTAAGGCACGAGTGAATAGGCAATTAGGCATCTTCTGGGTGAGCTTGCTTCACCGTCGGCCTCATCTTTTTCCCCTGGCTAGATACTGACCAAGAGCATCCCCGATTTAATATTACCATTCCGAATTAAAACTCCTCGTTTTTTCTAAGTCTGATAAAAGTTTAGAGAGACTGAAGTATCTGTATCATAGGACGTATGTGCAAAGCAATTAAAACAAAGTGCAACAGCAAACATTCCGACTGCCGCGGTAGAAAAAACGACTTAAGGCGCCTGTATACGCAAGCACTCCCCATAGAAACTTTGTGCAAGTTTTTCTTGGCTTGTGTTTGCGTTACACTTATGATTTTTGGTCAGTACGCTTATTTTTTAGTTAGCTAGAACCTCAAAAAAATATTTTTTTTTATATTTTTTTTTGTTTGAATTTTTTATTTTATTTTTTGCTTCACATATGTAATCTGAACAAGCAAAAAAAATATATATGTGGGGGTGCCAAAACTGACGAATAAAACTTGCACAGAGTTTGTACGGAGAAGGCCTTGCGTATACAGGCGCCTTAAGGCAAGGCTAGTTCGTGAATCGACGAAAATATTGATTGAAGTTTGAGCTTCCAGTGTAAAGAAATAATGTAGAATCTGTAATGTACACTATCTACATAAAAAAATACTGTAGACTGAAAAAGAAACAAAGTAGCAAAATAACCGAACAAAATATTGAAAATGGCATGGGTAACTCAGTCAACAAATCAAAAATATCATCGTAAAAATAAACTTTTATGCTGGTTATTTCGTAAATGTCAGTGACAGTGATTTTTTACAAAAAAAAGGTAGCATTTTTATTGTTCTAAAAAAATAAAAGGATAGATTTTTGATAATTGATCCAGTATTTTAAAAAAAACAATAAAAATGTACTGAATATTTACGCAAACTACGCGCAGAGTTCCGTAGAGAGCGGGATGGTTATTTTGTAAATTCACGCTTGTTAGACCGGGACATTTGCAAATTTTACAACATTGCCTCGCCTTAAGGGAACTAATCAGTTAAAACATTTTCTATTTGATCGACACGTTACGTCTTGATCTTTTCTCAGCATATATCTAGAACAGGGATTATTCCGGCCTATTGTCATAAATGTTAAATGGTTATTATATATTTTATTAATTATAGCTAAAAACTGTTTTTGCCCTCTTTCATACACACAATAATCAAAGTGTAACTCCGTTACTATCTGAATTGATTCACCGTAATGTGAAAAAAACCGGCCTAGAGCGTGTCGGGTCACGCGCAATGTAGGGTTCCGTAATTGTCGACATTATGTAGACTAAAAAGTTTGCAAACTTATACTTACTATGTTTTTGATAGAATTAACAACAGTATCTAAGGTATCAATGGAAACTGTACGAAAGTTTGCTTATTAGGTATCACTTAAAATCTTAATATCAGGCGAACAGGTTCTTGAATCAAAAATGGTTTCAGAAACTTTTCAATAGTTTTGAAAATGCTATCCAACGAAACCCCACACGATGGGGTTCGAAAGAGAAACAATGGCACCACCACTTTACAAGTAGCGAAGGTACCCTCATTTTTTTTTTCAATCTTTTTTTTGGCGTCATTGATAATTATGTATTTTACATTTGCCAAATTACTGCTTTCTAGTACCTACTAAGGCTGCGTATCCACCGGAGATGTGCGAGGATGCGTTTTCATACATTTTACACCTCGCAACGCGCCGAGCAACGTGTCAAATATATGAAAACACATCCTCGCACATCTCTGGTGGAAACGCAGCCTAACGGTTACTAAGCTAAGCCGCGAGCGGACGGACATGGCGAAACTATAAGGGTTCCTTGTTTACTACGGAACTACATATCTACCGTAGTAAAATTTTACCCCCGTTACGCCATAACGCCACATCTAAGCATACATCTCAACTAAAGCTTCTCGTCGGAAGCCGAACTGATAAGAGGGGTCAATGAACCTTGATAATGATAATATCATTATCTCGTCACATTTAAAAGGGGACGCTCTATCGTAATTTATAAACAAAAGTTTTAACTTACATACTTACCAAAAATACATTTTGAGGACAATGTTCGTAATTCAATCCGATGTCCTAAAAATATTTTGTATGACCACATGGATAACTAAAAATTATTAATTTAAATGGCTACTTGATTTTGTGGTGCCATTCGAACCAGTTTTTAGATGGGGTCAAAAGTATTGCAAACACAAATGGAGTAAAACGTCTGCGGAAACGTCTACTTATAATTGACATAGAATTATGCCTTTTTTGAAACCTGACTACATGTGGCTTTATGGGCCGGGTCCAATAAAGCGATAGGAGTGCGCGGTTGGAGAGTGGCCTGCGAAAAACCCAGAGAAACCACCGACACGACCACGTGGGCGGTTTAACCCACTGGACACTGAAAACTCGGGACACTGAAATACTCTCAGAGTTTGCGCTCCAGTGAGATTGGTTGAGCGGCTTTTAACCGAATCTGAGGTGTCAGTGGAATCGAGCTACTGGGAGTTTTGCCGCTTGTTCACTAAACCTAGCCTAGCTGAGAAGAGTCCAGCAAGAAAGGACTGAAGAATTATGATTATGACGGTTTTACGGGAAAATCAGTTAAGTTTTAACCTTGAAATATATGTCCTGCGTTAAAGTACATACTTGTTGTACCTAGGTACAATTTCTTTTTTATTGAAACAAGAATCGTGTTGGTATCTTTTAATTAACTCTTCGACGAAATAAATAGGTTTACATATTTTTGATATGCGTGCTTCGGTGAAACTCATTCATCCTATGACCTCTATCCGTGACCGTCTGATTTACAATGCTTTCGTAATCATCCCCAACTCACCCTTAATAGTTCCATGGTTTTCCGCATAGATGGCACTGTTCGTAGCTGCCTCTATCCCATAGGTCCTAGAAGATAAGGGCCAGGAGTTTCTAGAATCTAGGAGGATAATGAATTATTGACAAAATTAGAAAAATATCCAAATAGAGATTCAACCTAGAGCGCGTCTAGAGGAAGGGAGTGCTCATTGGCTTCGAAAACACGATTTTTTCGATTTCTTGCTATTTTTCGCCACTTTTAGTTGCTAGTGATAATGTTGAAGGTTTTGTCTAGACGTTGCGTTGAATAAAAATGTAATATACTGAAAAGCTCCAGATTTCGAAATCCAGCAGGAAGAAAACGGAACATTCCCTGCTCAAAGACTTCTCTTGAAAGGGCTTCGTCAATTTTATTTCTATGGGACAAATCATTACCTACTACAAGACTAGATATTTGTGAGTAGCAGAGATAGCGAATCATACAATTCTTGTATTCAATAACCTACCTATTATCAAATTATCATCAACTTCTACTACGGTTAGGGGGGTCAATATTTTAGGATGTTAAATTAGTAGACATGGCATAAGCAACAGATAGAATGGGTGTTCAAACCGGAAACAGCAAAATTTTTTTTAACTTTAGTATCAAAAAGAAAGTGTCGAGATACAATTTATATACATAGAAATGAGCTGAAAGAGATGAGTTTGTTGTAACTGAAAAGGAAAGGGATCCTTATGATGTCAAAGTTTAACTTAATTACATAAATATAATACCTACGTGACATCTAAACTCGTACTGAATTCTTAGAAATGATATCTTTACATAATTTAGAAGCCGAACGAAGTCGTATCTAAGCCACTTAATATTTAGTTAAGGCAGATAACCCTCATCTATTCTGGTGACCCCCTTATCAATGATACCAGATTTATAACATTTTTCTCAATGAATATTATCTGTTTGAAACTAGGACTGTGTGTATTTAACTACTTATTTGAAATAGTATTAATTATTCTGGAGCACAGCATGCTGGGACTAAAGCTGCAAACGCATTGACAGCGGTGGCGGCGCGGTGCGGCGGCGGTACCGGTTGTAATATTCGAATCTAATATGAAAGGGTCCGCACAGAACGCTTTTTTCCCGGCCGGTTTTCTGTGCGGACCCTTTCATATTAGTTCGAATATTACTTACAACCGGTACCGCCTCCGCACCGTAACACCCCGCCCCGCTACCGCTGTCAGTGTTTTTCGGGCTTAAAACTGACTGACCGTGTTCGGAGCTCTGTGCTGCGCTCAAAAACCGGTATTGCAGATGTTGGAGCTAATACAGCCAGGCTGAAACGGGACTGGACCGGCCACGTCTGCCGCATGCATCCACAGAGGTGGGCAAAATTAGCAACGGAGTGGGTGCCGCAAAATGCTCGGAGACGACGTGGCTGGACGAGGCGGAGATGGCGGGATGACCTGGACACATTTCTATAAGGCTGGCCCGAAACAGGTCAAAGCCGGGACGAGTGGAACTGGAAGAGGGAGCCCTTTACTAGCAGTGACACCTTATAGGCTTAGAAAAAAAATACTGACATTGGAGACTCCACATCTCTGTATGCTTGGATTTGGAGACACTGTACAGTGTACATCTCCCATTTCGTATAGTCTACGAATTTGAATTCCCGGGCCACTTCGTTCCATGTCCCAGTGACATTACTATGAGATTCTAGCGGCTTTCATATTGATTTTCACTTTGACAAGTATACAGTGGCCTATAAATTAAATTGGTTGGCCGTATGCGATTAGGATTAGTTATTACCACTGTTGGCGTATCTGCCTCCACTGTTGGCATGGGAAGTGGCGAGAAAATATAAGAGAATACCTATAAATAATTTTGAAACGTTGAGAACGTAGAAAATATTTCATGACTAAGTGTACTTACGTGACTCCATTTATCCTGACATCAGTATTTTGAAGACGTAGCATAGTATAGTTGAAGTCTTTTGTGTTCATTATTTTATAAAACTGTTCTTGAATTTCGCATCTTCTGCCCTTAAAAACTAAGTCGCTTTTTGCACGAGAACTTTAACACAAATCGGCCAACTTAAACACAACAAGTGTAACTTTATGTTTTCATCCGTATATAATAAAATAATGTTGTTCGACAGATGTCCTGCACATGTATGTAGCGCGAAATAAAAGGTTCGTCTCTTTTGAACCGTAATAACATTGAAATAAAGTCTAATATTTCCCATTTCTTTCACTTTACTTATTGAGTCATTCATGTCACATCATTTATTTTAGTCGCTTTAGGCTGCGTTTCGACCAGAGATGTGCGAGGATGTGTTTTTATATATTTGACACCTCGCTCGGTGCGTTGCGAGGTGTCAAATGTATGAAAACGCATCCTCGCACATCTCTGGTGGAAACGCAGCCTTATGCTCAGCAACATTTAACAATTGTGGCTCTACATATTTATGTGTAGAGCCACAATTGTCAAATGTTGCTTATAAGTGGATTTCACGAATGTTATTTGTTTCAAATGATAAATTTAATGACATTAGTTTTATAAAGTTTCGATGTTATGTAAACTAAGCAAAGCTCGTACCATGGGTACAGTCAAGGGCACCAATATGTATACACTTTTTCACCTTATTCCATTGAAATAAGGTCCAAATGTGTATACATATTTATGCCCTTGACTGTACTAAGCGACGATATTACATACTTTTATATAGATAAATAGATACTTAAATACATAGAAAACATCCAAGACCCAAGAACAAAATTAAATATAAGTGCTCATCACACACACACGAACATATGCCCTGACGGGGATAAAAGGTAAAATATAAACTCTATTACATAAAATTTACGTTTTTTTATGTACAGTCAGCAGCAATGGTTCAAAATGATCTTCACACGCTCTTATTCCCAATAAAGATGTGTGAAGATCATTGTGAGCACTTCGCCCGCGTAGCAACCATTGCTGCTGACTGTATTACGTAGTTAATTTATGTTCTACGAGTAAATACGAAATAAATATAATATCTGATTGCATTGCATTAGTGTATAAGTAGAATTTCCGAAGGAATAGGAGCAGAGTCAGAATCAAACTCAAAATAGTCGTACTCCAGCCCATGGGGAAAAACTTGTTTACTATTTAACTTTCGTTCACTCAATGTTTTGTGACAAGATGAGTTCGCGACTGCCAAGTGCCAATCAAGCTTCTGCCAAACCAAATTCCAGGAACATTAGGGCCTGGCATTTCACTGGCCGCACATGGCATTTACGGACAAAAGGCCCTTTAGGGCTTCACAAAAAGCGGTCGGCGCGGTTCCCCGCTTAGATCTGCCGGCCCGTCTGGCAGGTCAAAGATTATGCAATGTAAATACAGACAGTACACATTGTAATACGCTTGACGTCATGAAGGGCTTAAAGCCTTATTTACACACGTACACCCATGCGAGTTTCATTAGAATGGAAAGAAACGGGAAAGGACATAGGATAGTTTTGTCCCGGAAATCATCCCTTAAGGGAGTGGAAGAGCGGTAACTAGGTAAGCGCCTGATATAAAAAATAGCAATTAAATTCCACGCGAAGTCGCGAGAAAAGACTAGTCGTTGTATAATACCGCTCAATGTAGTTACATTGCAGTGTCCTGCAGGGTTTCATAGCTGACCTGTAAAAATGTACCATCTTTGTGACCCATGAATGCAATAAGATATAGATTTCACCAAATGGTAACAACGGAAGACCAGCGCCCTGCTAGCATAACGCAGAGTTGTATTTTTCGTACAAAACTGTAAGGCCAAGTCCTGTCAAATAAACGCAAGCAAAAATCTACCTTACAGTCAGAGCTCTAAGTCGAGTTTTGCTTGCATTCGTTTGACAGAATTTGGCCTTAGAGTTGTGTACGAACTATAACCATTGAACACGAACAAGTGTTTCTTTTCGTTTTTTTTTTCTTTTCGGTTAATTAGTTATGTGGGTGGTAGGTACGGCATCAGCCTCTAGATGGTATGCGGACGTAAGTGTGAGTGTGTCGTCGACGGTGACGTCACTTGTGTCACGATTCGGAATGTCATACGTACCTTGTTTTCGGCGCTGGTCGTTCCGACGCCGTCGGCCGCGACAGGCAGCGGCGCGTCGCACGCGGCGTCTGAATGGTATGTTCGACAATGTTCGGGCGCGGTCGTTGTCGCCCGTCGCGAGCGACGTCCAAAACGCGAACATTTTTCAGACGTCGCGTGCGACGGGCCGCTGCACGCAGCCGGTGACGGCGTCAGAACGACCAAATCCTTAGACCATGCTCTGTCCTCACAGAGGCACCGTCGCTTGCGCACCGTCTCCACCCCAACTCTTTGCCCGCGTCCCCGCGTCAGTGCCCGCCCGACCGCCGGCGCAAGCACACGCCGCTATGAAGCGCGTCCTGCCAATTCTCGCCGTCCTCACTATAGCATCCACACAGGACCTGTATCATGCGCAGCAGGATAAGCTAGCGTCGTGCTATGACGCTGAGGGGAACCCACAGGTACCTTAATACAGTTAATGTCACATTATGTTTATAAGATATTCTTGAATGGCTTATTCGGTGGGAGTTTAGACACTTTAGAGTCGATGGTTGCACGGTACAGTTGCGAGAAAATAAATGCTGAGAGAGACTCATTCTTGAATGGGAGTTTTAAAGAGTTAATGGAGAGTTTAGAGTCGATGGTTGCACTGTACAATTGCGAGCAAATAAATGGTGATTGAGACCCACAGGTACCTTAATATTAATGTATAGTATAAGTAACTTATTCTTGAATGGCTTATTCTATGGGATTTAGAGTCAATGCTTGTATGTACTGTACAGTTTCGTGCAAATAAACGCTGAGAGAGACCTACAGGTACTATCGAACCAACTGAATCGTGACCCACCGTGGAACCTTGTCACAGAAAGTGTCATAATGATTTTCCTTGTCGGGCAGTACGATGTCACTGTGACATTTTCTGTGACAAGGTTCCACGGTGGGTCACGATTTAGTTGGTTCAAGAGTACTTTAGTATAGTTAATGTCATATTATATGTATAGTAAGACAGTAACTTATCTTGAATGGCTTATTTGATGGGAGTTAAAGTAAATGCTTGCACTGTACAGTTGCGAGCAAATAACAGATGAGGGAAAGTCTAGGTACCTACTTTAATCCTTCATCTATAGTTGCGTACCATCACATGTATCAGTTTAACTTAAACTGCCGCAATCTATTTGTCTCTCTCAGTCTCTCACACTCTTTGACATTTGAGTGTGTAAAAGTGAAACTGAAAGCCTCGCCTCGCTTCGGTATTTGAGTAAGCATTTCGAGTTGTGTTTTGTTTTTGTTCTGCTATGCGAGTTTGCTGTAGTGCTGTCTTTTTCGCTCGGCCACGCGATGTAATGCTATTTCAGATGTTTTGTTATAAGAAAGCTCGGTTAAGCTCTGACTTATGCCCCTATGATATTGGATATTCTACTTTAAAACAGCAATGTAATAGAGTTTCTATTACATACACAGTATCTAAAAATAGCATGTTTGTACTGTAATAGAAACTTTATTACATTAGTGTTAAAATAGACTATCCACTGGAATAGGAGCATATGTGAGTGTCATACTTAAAGTAATATATACTGTACCCACAACTGTTTAATAACATATACAGTCGAATATAATGGGATGTATCCATTTTTAGTCCTTATTCCAATGGCATAAAAAAGGTGGATACATAACTTTACTCTGTAGTTAACTGTACATTTGACGTACTTTTATCTCACGAGCGTGGGTTAGCCATAGCTGTAGTTGTGACCAGTAGCTCTAGTATAAGTTTTTTCGAAACATTAACTAATTCGAACGCGTTTGCGTTTTGTCTCAAAATGTATGAAAGTGGTATGAAAACGTGAACAGCGCCTCTGGTGGTCACTAGTGGAAACTAAAACAGCAAGTATAACATTTGTTGCTAACCGATGAACGCGCGTATTTCAAACTCGGTGAGAGCGTTTTCATACATTTTGAGACAAAACGCAAACGCGTTCGAATTAGTTAATGTTTCGAAAAAACTTATACTAGAGCTACAGACATGGGAATTCTCGTAGCATGTTTGAGCTGTCATAGGGACTTCTCGTTTATCGACTTCCGATATACAAATTTTGTCGATACATTATAGAGCACAACACAACATATCAAAGAAGATTAAAAGTAGAGGTAAACAACAGGCCGTCTTATCGCTAAAGAACGCTCTCTTTTAGATAACTTTTAAGTGGCTGAAAATGTTAATAGAAATTTGCAATGAAAGCAATGAAAAATTAATAGTTAACAATTTTACATTTAATCAATTCAGTTCAGTGTTTTTAACATTTATCAATTTCATGTTCAAAGTCTGTTTTACTGCTAACAAGTGTTTAATCATTAGTTTCTCTATAAAAGAAATAGATAGTCATAATTCTACTCGTAATCATAATTATTTATCGATATACATATGTATAATCGGAAGTCGATAAACGAGAAGTCCCTATGACAGCTCAAAAATGCTACGAGAATTCCGATGTCTGGTTGTGACACATAGAACACAGCCAAATAGAACTTATAGCTCCGACGCTGACACGCACACATATGCAATGTGCTAATAGCTCAACACAACCATCGCTCACCCGCGCTGGTGAGATAGAAGTACTATAGAGGTACGAGTTTCAAGTACCAACGGTATACATGTAAGTATAACGAATAATTTAAAACCGTTTTTAGACCATAAGGTTATCTAGTGTGGCGGTCGTTCCTCCACTTATCTTGAACGGAACCACTATCGGTATCAGCATCCTGTTTAACACAATGGTGATTTTGTTGGAATATATTAACGACTGCATCAGATGGGGTAGGCAGATCATCCTAGTCTGGCTAATGAATGCTGAGACAAGAAAATAAATAAATATAGTGGACAATCTTACACAAATCAACCTAGTCCCAAACTAAGCAAAGCTTGTACTATGGGTACTAAGCGACGATATACATACTTATATAGATAAATAAATACTTAAATAGGTACCTACATAGAAAACATCCAAGACCCAAGAACAAATATTCGTGCTCATCACACTAATAAATGCCCCGGTCGGGATTCGGGAAAACCGGCCAAGTGCGAGTCGGACTCGCGCACGAAGGGTTCCATCCCATTATCTTTGAAAACGGGAAAAAAATCACGTTTGTTGTATGGGAGCCCCCTTAAATATTTATTTTATTCTGCTTTTTAGTATTTTTTGTTATAGCGGCAACAGAAATACATCATCTGTGAAAATTTCAACTGTTTCACTATCACGGTTTTTGAGATACTGCCTGGTGACAGACGGACAGCGGAGTCTTAGTAATAAGGTCCTGTTTTACCCTTTGGGTACGGAACCCTAAAAATAGCGTGTTGCAACACCACGTATAATGCGACAAAACAGTAGTGATACTTTTTACTAATGACATATTTGTTGAGGTAGTATATATGAACCGTTTTTAATGTAATTAATAAAAAAGGTACTAATAGCAGTGTCTAAATGCTTGCCTGTTTAATGTACCTAGACATTCCAGTCCTTGACACTGTCCAAGTATGCCATCTTTGATAACATGTTACTTACTATCTATAACTATTTTCAATATTATTTAAGACTGATAGTTTTTTATACGACTGTTTAAATTTATAAATATTTATATTTGCATTGATAAGGGATTATGTAAATGGTGTTCTTATTATTTGTATGTGAAAATTTTACAAAATAAATAATCCGTTCAAACAAGGCGTCAGAATGTGCTGCTTTAAAAGATTTAAGTGTGCTTAATGAGGGCTACCGTTTTTGTGCTCACCAGTTGGCGCCACTGCGCTCTCACTCCAGCTGTCAAAGTTTGTTATTGGTTATTATGGGCGTAAAAACCAAATTTACTAAATATTTTTATTGAACATCCCGTATTGCAGCGCAGTCCCGTTTTGTTCGGAAAAAAGTATGACATAAGTTTACGAACGATAAAATTATCGCAAAGCACTGAAATTCGTTGACCGTAACTCATATTTGCCATTATCAATCTCAGATATTGCAAAATATTCACCATATTAATCTAATTAGAAATAAACCCGAGTAACCCACCCACAAACTATGAAATTTGACATTTCGGAGGACTGACATCACATCACACTAGCGGCGAATCCATACGCGGTAGCCCTCATTCCCTGTTGGTCGGACAAATACTGAGCACAGACAGTGTCATATAAACAGGGTGACACCACCAGTAATGGACAAGGCCCAATGATGCACATATTGCACATTAACTCTTGTGTACCTTAGTGGCATCTGTACGGAACAAGAAAAGGGAAAATACGGCGTTTAATGAACAAAAGATTTCCTTTGGCAGGATTGATATCTATAGTCTAAAGATGCATTTACGAAGTAGAGCCCCCCAGATTTTTCACGTGGTAAGAAATGGGGGGGGGGGTCCAAACATAGCAGCCGACCTGTACATTTCAAACTAAGCTGACTCCTTTCTTATATCTACTAAGGCAAGTTTGGTATCGTTTTCATATAAAAGGAATACGAGTACACCGACATCATTTCTGATCGTACATTTTACTATTTTGGAACAATTTTCTGACTAAAATCGCAAATTTATACATTTTTAATTTTTACTTTTTGATTCAGCGCTCTGATATTGGATGTAAAAAGTTGATTTAAATAATGAAATAAATACTATAAGAAAGCTCGTTTTATGCAGATTCTAAATATATAAATATCAATATAGCTCTGCCTACAAAATTATGACAGAAAAAATATCATGGGTCGCAAGACGGCTGCGCGGGCGGGTCGGTAAGTACCAAAATACGTTACTAGCTAAGCTACTGGATACAGTCACCGAATTGAAATGTTTTCCACTTTTAAGAGTAAAAATAACTAATAGAGAATCTTACCTGACTATACCGACGTGTCTGACTAATAACAATGATAGTTCCTCTAAGTTATTTTCAGGTTTTAAAACGATGACTGTGATAAAAATTACACTTTAAGATTTTATTACGAAGATTCTCGATAAAAACCTACTTATGTCAGTAAAAATGGGGAGATTATTCTTTTTGTGGTATCCCCAGAAACAACTGTCAAATTATCTCCGTCCCTGTTGGACATTCGCTAACCCCCCTTCTATAGGATCCTCTTTCTACGAATGAACTCAAACTAAGTGGGCTGATAAAGGGGCTCCCATACAACAGACATTAGTTTTTGCCGGTTTTATAAATAATGGTACGGAACCCTTTGTGCGCGAGTCCGTGTCGCACTGGGCCGGTTTCTTATACAAAAATCAATTTAAAATGGTCTTTGAATTAAGATAGAAGTGTCCATTACTGGTACTTTTCAGCTTAGTGTCCAGTACTGGTGGTGTCACCCTGTATGTATACACATACAGCAATAAAGCCCTAGTATGTATTTGTATGCCTACGCCACAGAATAGTATAATATACCTAATACGGAACAAATTCCTACAGAATATAACACCTATGCAACATGATACATACCTACATAGATAGGTCTACTCAGCATAGCTTCGCCATTATGCACAGATATCGCATGACAGGTAGGGGAATACCCTGTGGTTCTTTACTTTTTTTTAATAAGCATTTTTTTACCAAGACAATGTCGCTCGTGAGATAAAAGTACTACAGTGGAATCTCGATAACTCGAACCTCGTTAAGTCGTAATCCTCAGTAAGTCGAAAAATATTGCCATTCCCTTCCGCTGGACCCCCAAATACGCGATATCTCGAATTATTTTGACTCTGTAAGTCGAACTAAGTGGTAATTCCCTGCGATGTATTGATAGTATATATTTATACTCTATAACTCGAATTTCAAAAAGAAGACTCTATAAGTCGAAGTTAGTAAAATTTAGTGACTCCTTACTTGGAATTCTCCGAACTCATAGCAATAAAGTCCATAAGTTCCGTGTTTTTAAATGGTTTTTAATCTATTGTTTGGATCTTGTACACGTGCAATGAATGAACGCATTCTTCCAACTTTCTAAGTAACGCAGATGTGTTGCTTAAAAAATTAACTGTTTTCAAATGTTTAAGTTTTGGCTCATTACTCAAAGAGTTCATTATCGATCAGTTGTTATTTGGCTGTTAACTAGAAACAACATGAGTTCTAAACGGAAGCTAACAACTTTAACTCTAGGTGAAAAATTGGTGACAAAGATAACCAAAATGTTGATGACGATACTGTTATTCAAAATAACGTTGATGATACTGATCCAGCAGATTTTGAATCATGTGTATCAAATAAACAAGCTAGAGTAGCAATTAACACACTAAGAACCTATGTTGAAAGATGTAATGATATTGAGGATCACGTATTCAGTTCATTGTTTGAATACGAAAATGAAATTCTAAAAAATATTCTAATTCTTTAAATCAAAAGAAGATAACAGACTTTTGTAATTGTTAAGTTTTCTTCATTATGTAGTATTTTCATTCAATATGTTCCAGTAAACTTAAGTCGAATTTTTATTTAACTATGACTCTCGAAAATAATACTCAGAAATTGCGCCTCGTTAAGTCGAAATTTTAGCAAGTAATCCTTCATATCTCGAATATCTTGTTAAGTCGAAAACTCGTTTACTCGAAATTTTTATTACTTCCCTTGAAATTCGAGTTATCGAGATTCCACTGTATTTATATTTCATATTTTCTTTTCTTTTTATTTCTATATATTTTTTTTATATTTTTTTTCTTTTATTTCTATACAATTAAGGCCTATGTGCTGTAGTAGGCTAGCTTTGAAATGTTAAACGTACACCCACATTAAAATTCTGCTATAAGGAAACTAAATAATGTACCTACCTAATGCCTATAAACCAAAAACTGTTACAGCGACTACACAACAGTAATAAAATTTAAAGGAAACCATTTTACTGCACGCCTTAAAATCAGAAATAGCAGCCCTAAAATAGAACACGCTTCTAGAGGCCATTCACATTTTACTGCAAACTTACTATGCAGCTGATTCACACCTGGTTTAGAAGCGCAAGTTCTAACATCTTGCACTTATAGTTCAATTTTGGATGACGCGGATACGAAAGCCGAATTGATTTTTTGGTAGCTAGAGTTGAAACTGCAAACTTTAAATGCACCTTAATGAAATCTGCGTTAGAAGAGCCAGCTCTGACGGATTGCATTTAAAGTTCAGTTTTGAATGTTACAAATTATGAAGCCGCATACGTCTTTTGTTTCTTTGAATTCCTAGATTGGCTAGGGTTGGGGATGATATTATTTTAAGTAAAATATTTAGTTCTTTTTTAATAATTTTATTGTATTTAAGTATTTTGGCAATCGCATAAATTAACAGCAGTGCGAGCGTCCGAAAGTTCAAAAATATATGAGTACCTAAGTTTCCTACTTCTTACTAACATTTGGATATTTGTTAGGTACCCCCGCAAAAACGGCAGAACAGATTATGATGAAACTTGGCATACAACTAGTTTAGCTTGGATTAACATTTAGGGCCAATTTTTCTTTTATCATCCGTCGGTTAAAATTATGAATGTCTTTTTCTGAAGTTAAATGAACGAAAAAAAATACAGCTAACATTTAGGTGACAGATACTTTTATCAGTAAGCCTAGCACATGATGGCTGCGAGAGTATACTGCCGGCTTATCTCGAGCTATGCGTCTTTTTGACTGGTGCTGTTAGAAAGTGACGGATAGCTCGAGAAAAGCCTACATATTCTCGCGGTCATCGTGTGCTAGGCCTACTGGTGATTGAAAAATCGACCCTTAGAATACTTTTAATCATCTGTGGAAGGGGTCAAATAGGGAGTGGATATTTAAGCTATTTTTTTCCTTTACCTGGCCATTTTGGGGCAGATAGGCGTAAGATTTCTCGCCACATATGGCTACAGAGTATAATTTTTCAAGTGCATCGCGCAATTCTCAGTAGTCTGCTAAACTGATTTGCATGATGTCATACATCCCCAGATCCCCACCTATACCCACTAGAAGCCACTGTTGCCAAGCCACGCGACTTTAAATCTGGGGGTCGCATGATCACACCCACTAAGTTTAAAAAAAAAACTGGGCCAAAGATCTCTTGTTAATGTCACTGCATGTGACAAGGTACGAAGTGGCCTAGGAATCGGATTGGTTGACTGTACATCCCACTGTTGGCCTTCTAAGTCTAATTACTAATTACATTATTGCCGAAAAGACTTACGAGGCGTTGAAATTATATGTCGTTAGGTCATTTTGTATTGACAGTTTGTTTAGGTACATATTTTTATCGCTTCGTACTTTGGTCGTTACATGTTTGTTTATACGGTTTTGTGAATAAAATGTATCCGTAATATTTTTACTGAAATACTTATTTAGTACTTCCTAATACAACGCGATGATCGCGCGATCGCGCGAGTGAAATTCGCGAATATATTGAACTCAAATAGGTGTTCTAAAGGGGTCGTCCTAAAACAAACGCGACTACGTGATTATCGCGCGAATTCGCGACTATTACTAGTAAACATTCTAAGTTAAAGTCGCGCGATCGCGCGATCATCGCGTAGTCGCGCTCCAATTAGGACAATCCCTTAGACACTGCAAAATCTACGTGATTGGATATTGCAGAAACAAGGCTGACATATTAGTCTACTGTCTATAGGTATATATGTATATTAAATATGTCAGTCTAACAAACGATACCTAATAATGTGACAGAAGCATAACTTATGTTACATAGGTGTAGTAATTTTATCTCACGAGCACTGGTTGGCCATTGTTGTAGTTGTGACACATACGAACACATAGACAACGTGAACTCATAGCTTCTATACGCTGACGCACACATAGGCAATGTGCATTTTTAGCTCAACACACAACCATGGCTCACCTGTGGTCGTGAGATAATGCTTATAATCAGACATCGGAATTCTTGTAGCATTTTTGAGCTGTCATAGGGACTTCTCGTTTATCGACTTCCGATTATACATATGTATATCAATAAATAATTATGATTACGAGTAGAAGTATGACTATCTATTTCTTTTATAGAGAAACTAATGATGAAACACTTGTTGGCACTAAAACAGACTTTGAACATGAAATTGATAATGTTAAAACACTGAACTGAATTGATTAAATGTAAAATTGTTAACTATTAATTTTTCATTGCTTTCATTGCAAATTTCTATTAACATTTTCAGCCACTTAAAAGTTATCTAAAAGAGAGCGTTCTTTAGCGATAAGACGGCCTGTTGTTTACCTCTACTTTTAATCTTCTTTGATATGTTGTGTTGTGCTTTGTGCTCTATAATGTATCGACAAAATTTGTATATCGGAAGTCGATAAACGAGAAGTCCCTATGACAGCTCAAAAATGCTACGAGAATTCCGATGTCTGCTTATAATACAGTAGTGTTTTAACTGGCGACGCGCAACGCAAAAGATGTGATGTTTGTTATAAGTTTTACATATATACTCGTATCTGGGTCTGTGTTATCGTAGCTCCCTAACGGATGAACCAATTTAAGTACAGTTTTTGTTCTAGATGTCAGAGGTGGTTGTTTACTATGTTTTTGAGTCGAGTCCTTATTTTATTAATTTGTTACAGAAATGTATCCCTGGATTCGTGAATGCAGCCTTCGAGGTGCCCATGGAAGCCACCAACACCTGTGGTGATAGGGGTGACACGCAGTTCTGCACGCAGACGAATGCTGGTGCTTCCAGCAGGTACTTATCAAAGATAATAATAGATAAATACAACACAAATCAACCTGTTTTTGTACCGGGGGATATCCGTAATTAAGGACCAGCTGATAGTTGCTGCTCGCAAGTGCCGTGGTCTGACCGCGGCTGACATCGGTTTCGTGGCTGAGCGGCCGGCTACGCGCAAGGGCCCGGTAAAGACCGCGGGCAAGACCGGAGGCGAGGGCCAGGCTGAAGCGGCAAGCGAGCAGACTAAAATATTTATTAATGAGCACCTAACGCCATACAACAAACAACTTTTAAGCAAATGCATATCCGTTATGGACACTCCGTACCGCGGGGGCAGCGCGCAGTTCATGTCGGATTTGCACCGAATAAAAACCCTCGATTGTCCTCCTCAATTTATTTCGGACGGCTCTTGGGTCTCCCAAGGAACGCGCCAGTGCAGCCAAGAGTCCGCCTATTTGGGTCCCGCCATGTTTTTATGGACGATCGCAGCCCCCAACTACGAGCGTCTACGACCCCGAGGACCCCCTTTTAGTCGCCTTCTACGACAGGCAGAGGATACCGTAGCCGTATTTTATGCCCGCAACCTAGTCCCAATCTAAGCTTGTAGTATGGGTTCAATAATCGACATTTTGCATACTTATGTAAATAGATTAGGTCACTGACATTTATTCTGATCTTTCGTGCAAATAAGGCGAATTCAATGCGTGTGTACGACCACTGCTTTTCTTTAGGTACCTACCTACCTAGTGGGCCCAAATATATCAGTAAGTTTTTAGTTTCAGGTCATGTGAGATATGCAAGCCCGGTCAATTCTCGAGCGCGTATCTGACTGACACACATAATGACCACAACGACATCACCTGGTGGCAGTCAGAGACGATGAAAGAGGGCATACAGTATCCGAATCAAGTTAATTTGACGCTGCATTTAGGTAAGAGGTGAAGCTACGGACTACCCTACTTATTATCCTTCAATATTCTGTACCCCACAGTATAAGTTTCTTCGAAACAAAACACAAACGAGCACGTAAGGCCACCAGAGGCGCTGTTCGCGTTGCCCTACCTAGACTCAACGCAAACGCGTCCGTTTTGTGTTTGGTTTCGAAAAAAGTTATGCTAGAAGTACTTTAAAGGGTCAATATTAAGTTAATGAAAGAATGAAATACATTTATCCTAATTTTTGAAAACTTACCATGATATCCGTTTGAGAGTAGGGGGCCGATTTTTGAGTGTCGAACGCTCGAATTTTCACTCGAGATCTGTCAAAAATTATGATGTTTTGACAGATGTCGAGTGAAAGGTCGAGCGTTCGACATTCAAAATTCGGCCCCCAGGTCTTTAAATGACAAAATTTATGGATTTTATGTTTTATTAATTACGAGATTATTCAAGCGGCGTTCAAGGCCGTCTTTCCCACCGTGCACTGTGCGCTCGTGCCCAGGGCCCCGCGATCAATAGGAGCCCCTACTTCCTCAGGATCAAAATAGATAATCAATATTTATCACCGCAAAAACGCCGCTGGCGTTAGGCGTGTGCGACGTGGGCCACCGCCTACGGCCTAGCGGTCCGATGCGCCTCGCGCCTCAGTTTTATACTTTTTTTAATTATAATTACGTTGCTTCTTGCGACATCTGAGGGCCTTCCTAAATATACCTTACCTACAACAAAACTTTGGTCTTGCCCCGCCGCTCCAGCTATTCCGTTTTGTATGTAAAGTATATATAATTATCGCTGTTCATTACCAGGCAAATCGTACGATATCACGTACATCCGCATTGTGTTTTACTCGCCGCGGCCTCAAAGTTTTGCCATCTACCGTCGAGCCAGCGAAAATTCTGAATGGGAACCTTACCAGTACTTCAGGTAATACATACGTTACTTCAGCCTTCGACTAGTGGTTCTGCGACTTGTAGAATCCGCAAGTGACGTTTGTCTTTTACAACCTCGATGACTGCGCCATTTTGAAAAAATCTGAATACAAGCCTAAATTCCATATAATTGTAAATGTTACTATTAAAATCTATTTAGTCCGTCCAGTTAGAGTATAATATTGAACACGTATTTTTCTTTCGCAATTAAACAATAAATGCTGAAGATACTAAGAGCCCTTGTGACGTCATATTCGTCTAAAAAGTGTTCGAAGTTTAACATTCGTAATTATCGAGCCTGCCATAACATCTTCATGACACTTGTTCACCACAGGCATACTTCACCTGCCAGACTTGCGGTCGTCTAAACGCCGCTCCCACATTGCCTTGCCACGAAATAAGTCGTCTCTCTGCTTGACACTGCTTGTTATTTTTTTGTATTGTCATAAACCTCTCTGTGTTTTTAAACAGCGCATCATGCCGAGACATGTACGGTGTGCAAGAGCAGCGCGCAGCCGACCTGCAAGCCGAGACTCGCGCGCTCTGCACCAGCGAGTATTCCGACATCGCGCCGCTGTCCGGAGGGAACGTGCTCTTCTCCACGCTAGAGGGCCGACCGTCGGCGTACACCTTTGACAGCAGCCCCGAGCTGCAGGTGAGAGAGAACACGAGCACTCTAGCGAAAAGCTACCTATATGTATGGTGTGACATGATCCCTCCGGCCGGTCATGTCGCAAGATACACCGATGACAGATGAGAAATGGCCAGGACCACATGGATCTAGAGCAACAGGCGGACCAAAAAGAACGTGGCAAGACCAAATTAGTTTCAATTTCAGGAATAAACTGGATGGACGACTCAAAAAAATAGAGACGATTGGAATTACTTGTAGGAGGCTTTTACCCTAAAGGGGTCCATACACTGTATTTAAAACATCCTTTCTCGAACAGGAATGGGTGACGGCAACCGACATCCGCATCTCCCTCGACCGCCTGAACACTTTCGGTGACGAGATATTCGGCGACAGCTCGGTGCTGCAATCGTACTGGTACGCGATCGCGGACGTGGCGGTCGGCGCGCGCTGCACGTGCAACGGGCACGCGTCCGAGTGTCGGCGGGTCGACGGCGTTATGACGTGCATGTAAGTCTACTTACGTAGTTTATAGTATTAATAGTCAACAGCCAAAGCAGATTACGCTTCGTGCAAGAAAGGGACAACGGTATATAGCATTTGCCCTTCCCTCGCACTGAGACACGCATTGGCTTCTCGGAGATACAACATTCGAGAAGGTCTGTATTGTCGCAAGAAATCTACAGTCGCCAAAGAATATATCTGTATTCTCCAGGGTGCTGTAAAATATCTGAGCACACGACCGCCTCGATGATGGTCATGTTATGTTTAGATATTTGCGAGCACCTAGGCAACTCTGATTATACTTATCTAGCTGTGACTGGCCCCGTTCGGCGATGCGATATTCGGCGACAGCTCAGTGCTGAGCCCGAGTTATTCTAAACCAAAACAAAAAGAGGAAGTGTATTCCTTGCGATATCGGTTCTCTACAGAGTATTTTCAGTTTCAGAAGAGTTCAAGAGCTCTTAAAGTAGGATACCTACTTAGGCTGGGTTGCACCAAACCCTCTGTAATCGTAAGCGGTGTTCGTCAAATCTGATTGTATGGAAAGTTTGACAAGTTTCTGTGCGATGACAGCTGCCGGCGCCATATTTGACGATGATCGGTCTGTGTTCGTGTTCGTACGTTGGTGCAACTGGCACTTAGTAGGGTTCAGTATTTTGAGTGATATAATAGTATTTTAATCATAACTTACATTTTCTTATCTTATCTTTTTAGATGTGAACACAACACGGCCGGCCGCTCCTGCGAGCGTTGTAGGGACTCATACAACGACGCACCGTGGGGCAGAGCGTCTCCAAGTAACGTCTACGAATGCAAGGGTATGTTATTGGATTCTGTACCTTATTGTCTGAGTAGTAAATTAGCTTTTTCAACGAATTACTTTGATGGAACTCGGCAATCTCAAACGGTCTCATTTCAAGTTGGTTTCAAGTATAAGTTGACACAATTTAGGGTAGTCACTTACAATGGCCATATTGGTGATTGAAGTTAGTGGCCAAGTTTGTCTTAGTTCTTAGGATAAATACTGTGTAATATGTGTATAGACATTATTCATTAATTTCCTATAATGGTTTAAAAAAGGAAAGCAATAGCGATATTCAGAGTGAGAAAGTAATTCTGAAATGTATTTCCGTCATCGTAATAACACATAATTAGTGATATTTATATTTTTATACTATTAATTTAAGTAAACATTTTCATCCGTTGCCTATGTTTAACAATGACGAAATGTTAAAATACTCTTAGTAAGCTAACTAACGGCATGCCAAGCGAAAGTATATATGCATGTTATTGTAATACCTACTTGGGAAAATAACACAAGTGCCATTTAATACATCTTAAGCTTAAGCCACACAGAGAGCGGGCGGGCGGTAGCGGCGCGGGCGCGGGCGGCAGCGGCGCGGGCGCGGGCGGCAGCGGCGCGGGCGCGGGCGGCAGCAGCGCGGGAGCTGCTTTTGGCTGCCGCCAGTTCCCAAAGCAGCTTCCGCGCCGCTGCCGCCCGCGCCCGCGCCGCTGCCGCCCGCGCCCGCGCCGCTACCGCCCGCCCGCTCTCTGTGTGGCTTAAGCTTTAATAAATAAATAAATTAAGACTGTAGGCTCCAACCGTTTGGCTGTAAAACCTGTGTGACAGACGATGAACAGACATATGGACGTGTGATTGACAGCAATAGAGGTGTCTCAAGTAATTCTTTTGATGTCCTATTTTACCCCATTTGACTACATAATTGACTTCTTCGTACACTTCTATTAAACATTAGCATATATATATATATATATATATATATATATATATATATATATATATATATATATATATATAACCCTAAAAAACCTATGTAATGTACCTCTATATTCATACGTAGTTGAAGAAAGCAAAGAACTTTCGGTTTTTTATTATATTTCAAAACCGTCTAATATCCTGTTATAGCAAGGCTGATTTTTAGAGTATTGATTGATATGTAACCGCCGCTGCCAGCGAACTTACGATAATATAGGAATATCTGCCACAACTAAACACTTACGTCATTCATATAAATAAATTTCCCCAAAGTGCCACATATAACCCTATCACTCCAACCATTCACCTCCACAGTGTGCAACTGCAACGGTTTCTCCAACAAGTGTTACTTCGACAAGGAGTTATACGAGCACACTGGCCACGGCGGGCACTGCACCGACTGTGCTGAGAACAGGGACGGACCGAACTGTGAGAGATGCAGGGAGAATTTCTACCAGGCGCCTGGGCAGGATATATGTCTGCCTTGTAACTGTGATCCTACTGGTGAGTTCAAAAACTGGCCAGGTTTTGGCCATTAATACAAATATCCAAAAAAAAAGTCTGGGCTGGCACGACGACCCAAATTGAGTCTTGGCCTCCGACACAAGAGCACGCCACTAAGCTCGGTCCTGCGCAACATCTCGCTAGATTCCACCAGCTCCCAGCTCACGCAGCGAACCAATATCACATTGTCATAATCCTAGGATTAAACCAGCAAAGTTACATCCTGGAGGATGCCCGGGATCCGCTACCTAATCAAAATACGAGTATTTGGCGCACGCACTAGTTTTTACGGAAGCGACTGCTATTTAACCTTGAAACCAGATGTTATTGGGATTAGGCTTTTCAAGTGTGTGAGCAACTTGATTCATCAAAGCATCACGGTGTACCTAATTTAAATATGAATAGAAACACTGTGATTGCGATGTTGTACCTATATCTAGGGGCTCTGCCATTTTGAAAAAAAAAACTGAATCGACAAAAAAGTAAACCTAATTATCGAACCTAGCAAAATTTCACTAACTGGTTGAGTTACTTTCCCTCCGTCTTAGTAAAACGGTATACCTATAACGTATACCCAGTGAACGAATATAAACATAGAAGCATTCTGCCTGCTAAATTTTGACGCAACGCAAACTAACCCCAGTGGGGCAGGTCCTTAATAACTAGGCCCGGCACGAATTTAGTTCAACTGTCATCCCAGTGAATGGCGGATGTCGAAACGCAATGAAAAAATCAAGGATTTTTACAATTTAAGATGCCTTCATGTGTTGTGAAGTGGTGCAGGAATCATACGGATCGTAACAAAGACAAGGGAATCACTTTCCACGTGTAAGTAAATCTATAACGTTAGTAAAACCTTAAAAAAATATTATGATCAATATTTTGTATAGGGATGATATTATGCCAAATGTAGTAAGTACATTTTTTATGGAATGCATCAAAGTATTTGTGGCTAGATTGTGTAAGGTCTTAATTCACGCACTTACTTGAGGGAATGGGTACACGGCGATGCAGAATGTAAACAACCCAGTCCTTTGTGCACTAAATGTTTCAAGTATTTCAAGCACTTATAATTAGCACAAGCACATAAGAGTCAAGCACAAAGTAGAAGGAGAAATGGGAGAGTCATAGCACTTAATATTAAGAACGCGCAAGGAATATTTAGGTAATAACGAATGCGGCCAAGCGACAATTTATTGTATTAAACAATTGTTAAACTGAAAAAATAATAATAATAATAGACAATATTTTATTTCACCGACCCTGTAATGTCGCACATATCCCTGTGCAATCTACTTCCTCTGCCACTCATACGTAAAGGTGTATTCAGATATAGCCCCTCTATTTGCATCGACGTAAACGTTGCTGACTGTACGTGAACATGAGTAAATGGGTACGCACTGCCCGGCTGTACACATCCTTACTAATTATTATAAATGCGAAAGTACCTACTCTGTTTCACTATCTATTACCTACCTCTTCACGCTTAGACACCTGAACCGATTGTGATAAATGTTGGTATGGAGATATTCGAGACCCTAGGAAGGACATAATATAGCTTTATCCCGTGGAATAACTCAGTCAGATGTCTGGAACGGAGTGTAAAAGTATAAATAATACAAATTAATCAGCTATTTTATTACAATACTGTTAACCTATTTATTTTGTTTTCTTTCAACGTGCCGAAAATTAAAATATTGATTAATTATTTGACTGTCTAAAATCTGTTGCATGAACCTATCCATGAATCTCATTGACATCTATCAAATATGATTCGTGACGGCACAGATCCGTGGCGTACGGCCTGCTGCTAGCGCCCGCAGCAAGAAGCTCATTGGCGGATTAAGTTGCTGATTGGCAGTTATTGTCTATACAGCCATTTCAGTCACGCGCAAGTGTTTACAATTAGTGTAAAAGAGATAACTATTATTTTGTTATCGTTTTCGTATTATATCTCTGTATATACGTAACGTCGTATTTAAATGTGTGTGTATTTGTGTTTGTGTGCTAAGTGTCCCGATAAATTCAACGCCAAAGTTCTCAGAGGCTGCTTCCATGTTTATATTCGTTCACTGCGTATACCTACATAAATACAAAAATGGTTCTTTATTAGGTACCTAAATGATTTGTGAGGCACAAGTTTTCCATACATTAGTTATAAGTAGTTCCAATACATTAAGTCGGCTGTTACCAAGATAATTCTGGACACAAACTCAGTTTTACTTCTACCACAGGTTCCCGCAGCCTCCAATGCAATGCCCAAGGGAAATGCCAGTGCAAGCCTGGCGTCACCGGCGACAAATGCGACGCTTGCGCGTCCAACCACTACGACTTCACCAGCCAGGGCTGCAAGCCTTGCGAGTGCCACGAGGCAGGGAGTTACGGCAACCAGCCGCAGTGCAACCCGGTTACTGGCGTGTGCCAGTGCAAGCAAAACGTAGAAGGCAGACGGTGCCGAGAGTGAGTATAAAACAAGAATAATATTCATGGGAAGCTCTAATCTGAGCCAAGAGATCACTACGAATTCACCAGCCGTTTGATCTTCCGAGTACCACGAGGCAAGGAGTTACGGCAACCAGCCGCAGTGCAACCCGGTTACCGGCGTGTGCCAGTGCAAGCAAAACGTGGAAGGCAGGCGGTGCCGAGAGTGAGTGCAAGTCGAGAAACAAGCGTTTTTTAGAAAACTCTGTGTTGATGAACCAGGTGCCAAGGCTACAAACCTTTCTTGATTGCCATCAAGCAGGGAGCTTCGGCAACTTGCCGCAGTTTGATGCGGTTATTGAAGTGTCAGAAGAATGTAGGGTAGACAGTGCGAAAAATATGAGGTAAACAATGTCAAGGGTGAGGACCAAATTAGTCATACAATTTTATGGGTTAACTTCGTGTCGCACCGGAATCAATTAAAATGTAGGCGTGTTAAAGGCCTTAACGATGTGCCAAAAATGTATATGGTAGGAGTAAAAGTGGAAAGTGACTGTAGTGACCGGAATCCATACTCTTGTTGCAGTATTCTAATTCTGAGTGGTAACTAACAGATAAGTTTACTAATTGAGCAGTATTATTGTTGTAAAGTTGATTTCACCAAACCTAAATTTTCTAGATGCAAACCCGGATTCTTCAACATGGACCTGGACAATGAGTTCGGCTGCACCCCCTGCTTTTGCTTCGGGCACTCGTCTCAGTGCAGCTCAGCGCCGAAATACCAGTCGTACGAGCTAAGCGCCCATTTCATCAGAGATTCTGAGAAGTGGAGCGCTGAGACTGACAGGAGGACGCCAGCGACGTTGCAATTCAACGCTAATACACAGAATATTGGTAAGTGGATTAAGGAAATCAGCGCCGAAATAACAGTCGTAACAGCTAAGACATACTTCATCAGAGACCCGGAGAAATAACGGCAATGTCATTTAACAAGCTCACGGACTAACCTAGAGTCATAATTCTATAATTGTTTTGATCCTGTTTGGCATACACGCTGGCCATCGATGGATATAGTTGTGGATTGTGGATAACCCTGTGCTTATGTGCCTTATAATCACGCTCAATTAGATATTCTTTCTCCACAGAGGTCCGATCATCAGGTCCAGAAACCGTCTACTTCGTGGCCTCAAACCAGTTTCTGGGCGACCAGCGGCCATCCTACAACCACAAGTTGAAGTTCACCCTCCGGCTAGGCGAGACGAGGGGGTACCCGTCACCTCAGGATATCATACTTGAAGGCGAGAAGTCTTCTGTCGCTATTAATATTTATGCGCAAGACAACCCAGCGCCTTCTGATCAGGTGCGTTAGATCAAAGGTTTCCGGTTGTTTTTTATTCCAATCTGATCAGCGAGTGGACTTCCAGATGGAAAGTGACAATTGGGTAGATGACTCATGTTACAATTTGCTATTTTGGGCGAGAAATAATGCGTTTATGGACATAGTTGCTATGCAATTTCTTTTTTTTATTCAACCATGAGAATTGTACATTGGTTTACTTAACTTTAAATTTATATTAGGGCTATAAAAAATTAAAAATAATAATTTTCGTAGTCCCATATTTTTCATGATTTTGATTAATTTGTCTAATTTACTATTTATTCATCCCTCTATCCACCTTCTAAATGTCATACATTATAACAGGTGTCAAATACCCAATTTCAACTCAACCATGCTCTTACCTCTTTTCCAGGCCCAAGAGTTCAGTTACATCCTCCACGAAGACCCTCGTTACGGCTGGACGCCCACCGTGTCCAACTTCGAATTTATGTCAATCCTCCAGAACCTCACTGCAGTGAAGATCAGGGGAACGTTCAATAGGAACGGCATCGGTTATCTGATGAATGTCAAGCTTGAGACGGCGAAGGTAACCTTAAACTTTCACTTAACTTGTGTGATGTTTTGTTTTGATTAAATCTTGCAAGTCCTATTTGACCAACGTTCCAATGTCCAAATCAGTTTAAATATTGTAGGTACACTTAGGGTAGTCAGATGACAATTCCATAATTAAGGCAACATCAAGCTCGTCTGATGATGGAGACAAAAAGTACCATAGTATATCCCAAAACACACATGATATACCCGTCGTGTTTGAACTCATTAAAACCATCTAGTGTGCAAATAAGTACACAGCCTGCAATAAATGTCGTAGTATTGGACAGAACTTATTTTCGTTTACCCGCTGTCCGCCACGTATGACTGCCCAGACTACAAAACGCTTGCACACTGCTTAAACTAAAATTTTTTCTCCTAGGTCGGCAGAGAGAAAGGCCTCGGCCCAGCCAACTGGGTAGAGAAGTGTAGCTGCCCCGCGGCATACGTTGGTGACTACTGCGAGGAGTGTTCGCCAGGCTATCGGCATGAACCGGCTAATGGCGGCCCGTATTCTACCTGCATCCTCTGCGACTGCCATGGACACGCGCATATATGCGACACCGCTACTGGTACGTCATTAACCCTTTCAACGCCTTTTCAGTCAGCCGTGTACTAGCTCGATTCCACTGACGCCTCAGATTCGCTTGAAACCGCTTAACCAATCTCATTGGAGCGCAAACTCTTAGAACATTCCAGTGTTCAAACCGCCCACGTGGTCGTTTCGGAGGTTTCCCCCCGGATTTTGCCCAGGCCACTGTCCAACCGCGCACTCCTATCGCTTTATTGGGCCCGGCCTATAACCCCACAGTCAGGTTCAAGAAAAGCCGCGTGTCACACACACGCCAAGCTGTTCTTTGCGGAGGAGCGAAAATGATGTATTCATGGCCGATTTCGGCCACAAAGACTGTGTGATCAGGTTCAGGCATTAGGTTGGTCCGCTCTCTGGCGCGCTCGACAAGGGAGCCAAGATAGCCCTTATTTGGCAGCATGTAGGTTGCTTTGACATTTTACCATCTACAATTGATGTCACTGCCGCTGTGGACGCGACTCCTTGTAACACCTTTAGGTGTCGTTAGCGTTCATAACATTAACTTAGTCTGTCTAGAAACTTCGTAGTTCTAAGATGATGAAACTTCGACGAATCCTTAAGGGTCGGCAACGCGCTTGTGATTATTCTGGAGTCATAAGTGTCACTGGGTATCTGCTGTGCTTGCCAATAAGTAGACCGAATGCTTGTTTGCAACATTCAATCCGGCCTGATAATGCTATTACTTGCTTGCTTACAACATTTAGTGACAGCGATATAATCTAATGGTCGCAACACTCGTAAGCCACTCAGCTGAATTGTTTTTTATATAACGTATTTTAGAGATAACCATAATTTGAATTATACCTGACCTCTTCTTACGTCAAACTATCTGTACTTAAACCATATTATTTTTCATATTTCTTCATCCTCAGGTTTCTGTATCTGCAAGCACAACACCGCCGGCAGCAACTGCGAGAGATGCGCCAAGGGTTACTATGGCAACGCGCTAGCTGGTACTCCCGATGACTGCAAGCCTTGCCCCTGCCCGAAAGACAGCGGCTGCATTCAAATGGCTGACCAGAGCATTTGGTGTACTGATTGTCCTAATGGATATGCTGGTAAGACATTTTTTATTGCTATTTTTTCTGGGTATAGGTACGCCTACGAAATAAAACGATAGGTTGCCTTGTCGTCGTTAGAATCAGAGTACCTATATGAAGCAACGACTGTCCAAATTAATATTAATATAAGACATGTGTATAACAACAGACACGCGATCGCTCGCACTCCTGATGTCCCTGCCCAAAGTAGCTACAGCTGTTGTGTGTAGCTGGCTGACAAGAGTATTTGGTATACTGCCTGCACTAATACTGCTAGGATTTCTATGGATTTATCATTTCTGTTCTCAGGCCCTCGTTGCGAAGTCTGCGCCGACGGCCATTTCGGCGACCCGATCGGCCAGTTCGGACCGTCCAAGGTGCCGTGCGAAGAGTGCCAGTGCAATGGCAACATTGATCCCAACGCTGTCGGCAACTGTAACAGGACTACGGGAGAGTGTCTCAAGTGCATCTATAACACTGCTGGAGAGCATTGTGACAAGTGTTTGAACGGTGAGTATCACTGCCAGTGCCAATATACTTATCACGCAGCTGTCATTTACATAGTCACTTTGTCTGATACATACGACAGTGGCGTTAGGGGTTAATGTCATATCTCTGGCACTTGGAATATACCATACTGAGGTATGAGATATTATACGCTCGTGCTTTTATTGAAATCCAATATGCAGTGCCACAGAGAGGCAGATATTTTGTTTTCAGTTCGCGGTAGGCCCTCAGTACTATCTGCTTTATCGACCGAGTGACACGTTCCGCCATAAGGAAACTTAAGAAATAAGAAATCACCACGAAATCACTAAGAAATAGAAGTTTCTTGAGAAATAGCAATGATGACATTGACAGGAACTGTTTTTAAAATTTATAATTTTAATCATTATAAACGAAGAGAATATTATCATTCATTAGGTTTATCAAACTTGACAGAACGTGATGGCAGATCATAACATTAATAGTAGGTAATTTTTTACTTTGTTGTCAAACAGTGTAGCATAATTTTCAATATAGCAGTCTCGTCTGTTACGCAGTTTAAAAAGGTAACATGTGCTTACAACGTGTAAATGAATGTATTTGAATTTTTCATTCCGCGACTGTACGTTATCCAAACGTTATCAGTTTTCTTTGATGAGGACGTTTTTCAGGTTTCTTTGGCGATGCCCTCGACCCCACAAAGAAGGGCGACTGCAAGCCGTGTGAGTGTGACGAGGCAGGCACGCAGGAGAGCGCGGATGGTGCGCCGCAGTGCGACGGGCTCACTGGCTACTGCTCGTGCCGGCCGCACGTCATCGGCAGGCGCTGTGAACGCTGCGAGGTGGGCAATAAACGCCTTATTCATGGTCATAATGACGCCTTTTCATAATTAAACTAACTAAGATGAGTATAATGACGAGTGTAGATGATAAAAATGACAGCTATATGGGAGACCTATCGTATAGTTGTAATCTTTTATGGTAGCCGATAATTTATAGAACTGTTATTAGATTCTTAATCTTCTTGTATGCAATATTAAGTCGATTTCTGTATGAATTACTTTCACACAACTGGGCCAATTTAAATATACACAGGCGCGGACACATTATTTTGTTCAGGAGGGACAATTAGGACAACGGACGGGGGACGGGTTGATGATAAATACAATGACACAGATGATGTCTATTACAATGACGCTCTAACATGACCAAACTGATTGTTGGTTGATGATAATGTTGATCGCGATGACGGTACAGGCTTCTAACAAGTAAGACGGTAAAGAGGGAATGTTACTTCCATAAGAGTACATGATCTATGAATTTATACAAGTTTTATGTAACAGGATGGTTACTATAACCTCAAATCGGGCGAAGGCTGCAAGTCCTGTGAATGCAACCTGGAGGGCTCGTACAACTCCACGTGCGACCCACACACTGGACAGTGCTACTGCAAACCGGGTATTGACGGGTAAGTTTAAAACTTTACACCAGGACATTTTCTACTCAGGGACCCCTTTTAAAAATTTAATTCAGTATACTCTATTCTTAGGTGTAATATTTATACAATTTAGGTTTAAGTAAGCTGCCCATGGACCCCCGGTGTTGATTATAAGGACTTGTAGGGGTCCAAAGATCATAGTTTAATTGCGGGAATTTTAAACGTGGCAATCACAATAGATCAGCATTGGTCGCAGTGATACCAGGGCTAAGCAGCCGGGGAATAAATAGCCGCTACCCTCAAATAATATGGATTGTAAAACTACTCTTTTTTTCAGTTTGCACTGTGACCGCTGCCGCGAATACCACTACGGGTTCTCTTCGGAAGGATGTCTCGACTGCGACTGTGATGAGTGGGGTTCCACCAACTACCAGTGTAACGCGGACGGACAGTGCGAGTGCCAGGAGAACGTGGAAGGACGCCGGTGTGACAGGTATGGTATTTTTAATAGTTTTTTTTTATTATTAAAAATGGGATTGCTCTATATAGAGTTTTTATATATTTATAACACAAATCGACCTGAACTGACTCATTCGTGACCCTTAATACAACAAGATAAGTTCTACCAGTGGACAGTCAACTGTGATGCTGATAGAACCAGGCGAAGATGTAGATACTTATATGTAAATTGATACTCAAATATTTCGAAAACATCCAAGACTCAGGATCATATTCATCACATTAATAAAAACCTTGACTGTGATCCGAACTGTCTGTCTGTGTATTATTAAGCCGTTGATCACTCTCCTGTCTAGAACAGCAGTCGTTAAGCCAAGTTATTGACCTTCTGGCGGCTAGAGAAGTTGTGTTGTAGGCCTAGATGGTGATCGGCCCACTCTAAGCCTTGGGAGAGGTAGCGGATCCCTCAGTAGCATGAAGAGTTCTATTCGCTCAGAGAAAGACAGTACAAAAAGTATATTATTATGTGAGTCGATTTTCATCCATTTTGTTTGCAGATGTATGGAGAACAAGAAACGGCGAGCAGATGGCCAGGGTTGCGAGAGCTGCCCGCCCTGCTACAATCTGGTGCAGGATGCTGTGACTCTACACAGGAAGGAGCTCAAGGAACTTGATGAGGTGGGTCCACAAGAGCTGATACCTTTTCCATCCCCCGAGCCGGGGAAAGCCCATGGTGGGGAGTATGTGCCACAGGGGAAGGGAATACCCACTAAAACCTTTGCGGCGTTAACCCTCGCTGCCGTTTAGTAGGGTCATTGTGGAGTCACTGTCATTTTACCGCAATGCCCCTCACTAGAGCTGATACCTAGCGTGACAACCGTGTCTGTGGCAAAGTTAATAAAGTTGTAACACAGTAGCCACTGTAGCCGATCGATAAGGCACACAACTTTCAATTTTGTGATTGTTCTTCCGGCTTCGAAACCCGGGAGAAAAAATCTCAATACCCAGATTCATTATTATTTATTTATCGTATGGTATTTATTTTTGACAGAGATTGGGCTCGTATTAATTACTCGGTATTTATCAAAAAAAAACTTATGTACGAAATATTTGATAATTCACAGTGGAGATCGGAGGTAACCGGTCTAATTCGAACTCTAGTTGTTTCTGGGTTGGATGGTCAGATGGCAGTCGCTTGAGACTGGTTCCTACGCCTAATCTTGGGATTAGGAGTTTAAGCGGACACCGGACTCTTTAGGCTTAGGGCATTAACAGGGAAACCGCTAAGAGGATGATGAATATCGACCTAGCACAATAAAAAGTACGTTTAAAAGAGAAGAGTATTGGGAATATATTTTAAGGTTATTCCAAAGTCTAGGAAACTCTAAGAGGTTAACAAATTTGTAACACTCTCACCCACAGATCCTCTCGAAAATCTCCAAAGCGCCAACCGTCGTCGAGAACGCAGACTTCGACAAAGAACTGCAGCGCGTCAGAGAGGATATTCTGCGGTTAAGTGAAGAGGCCAAGTCTCAGCTGTCAGGAGGAGACGCCAGCCTCACGGACACACTGGCTGATTTAGCTGAGAGACTGCATGATGTAGAGTAAGTTGTACATCCTATCATTCAGTATAGATCACCAAATAATCAACAGTCGTCGATGCTTCGGCAAGGAGGCATTTATGAGCTACCCGTTAATTTTACAAAATACCAAGGTGCATTGCGCTCTCTGGTTGAGTGGTGAAAAAGTAGGTTTCCCAACTCCTTCAGGGTGGGTACCCGAAGTTTTGCCAAGAACCTTCACACTCGTAACTGAACATGTCCATGATAACTCTCGTAACCCATGGAACCCTTTGACATCAACACATCAGCAGAAAACTTCTACTGCTTTAGACAGGCCTTTCCCAAAGAGTGCCACAGCGACCGGTCCTACTCCACTTGCATCCAGCGGACTCCTGCAACCTTTACCAGGTTAGCAGTCCACCTTGTGGATGGTCGACGCTGCACCTTTTGGAGTTACTTTATGTGTATATTTTTAATACAAGTTTTTATTGAACTATGTTTGTTCCGGTGGAATCTCGCAATTTTCAACCACTTGCCGGTATCCGATTGAGTTGAAATTTAGCATATTTATGTAAGTTCGGTAACAATGCAATATAATGGTACCAACAAGCTAATCTTATGATGGAGACAGAAGGTATCCATAGCAACTCCTAAACTACACAAAATAAACCCATCGCCATGAGTAGTTGATGAAGTACTGTGAACAAAAAAGTACAGTCGACAATAAAAGCTTGTACCAAAAATTATTTTTTTGACGGAATTTTTTTATGTCCAGGGACATGTTGGTCAAGATAGAGCGGCTCAGTGACGAGGGCAATGAGTCAGTAGACCGGAGCAAGGGTAATGTGTCCAAAGCTAAAGATACAATCGAAGCGGCGCAGAAGGAAATCAATGTAAGCATGTTTTTACTAGTCCAAATAATAGGGCCATTGGGCCGGTTAGCGACCGACTTTAGTCCGGTTTGCAGCCACTTAAGTACATCTAAGTGGTGGTTATAATAAATTAATAATGATTAACTCTAGATTTAAATACTGTGTTTTCAAAATGTGTAAAAATATTATCTTATCTTTTGTGTCGCAAACTGAGTTGAGCTTCAACTGCAGCCGCGGCAGTTGATTGCATATATTATGAGACGCAATGACCCTACAATATGAATTTAGGAGGTCGAGCATAGATCCATAATTCATATTATAAAGTCCTCCTTACGTGAACTATCAGGCTATTATGTAAACAAACTCTTTCTGAAGACATTAATCATTATCACACTTTTTTCTAGCATACAGGAGGATAGAAAAATATTGCTACTTTGTGAGCATCTTATATTCAACAACATTTTAAGTGGTTTAATCCTAGAGAGAAGTGTAATAATGATTAATGTTTCCAAGAAGTTTGTTTACATGATAGAACACACCTAGGGATGAATAGATAGACTGTACCTATGGATGTTATAGTCCCTATTAAAATTATTTACTGTTAACAATTCAAGTATTAGTGTTATTCTTATTTCTAGTTTTATTTATGATGTTTCATTATTTATTATATCTTTAACAGAGCGCCCTAGAATACCTAGATGGTGAAGGCGCCTCAGCCCTTCTAAAAGCCCGCAACCGCTCCGACCAGTTCGGCAAACAGTCTGTAGACATGTCGGCCCTAGCCAAGGAGTCGCGCTTGTTGGCCGACAAGTTGGAGGACGAAGCGAAGAACATTAAAGACATAGCCGAGAAAGCGTACAATACGTCTATAGCGGCGACCAATCTGGCTAAAGATGGCATGAATAAGCAGGCGAATATCAGGTGAGTAGAATTTATGAGAATAATTGCAGCGAGGCTTGCAACACGCTGTAGCCGCCAAACTATCAAAATCAAATATTTACTCTGCAAATAGGCCACAGGGGCACGTTTAAATATCAATCGGTAATCAACAATACTCACAGAGCTACAGTGTATTTAATTTACAAAACTGAATGTCATTACAAAAACAGAATTTTTACAAAGGAACATAGAGCTATTTATGGTCTCTGACAAAGACATGAATATAATATGAAATTTATTAAAAATATCACCGAGATGTATAATAATGTCTCTGACATAAAAAAAGAACACTACGGTAACAATATCAGAGATGAACAAGGTCTCTATTTCGTGCTAAAAAAAACTTTGTTTCTTCCGAACAGTATAGTCTAGTTTCGACGTACGTTTTTCTAACATTTAATTAAAAAAACTCCCTATTTCACAGCAACGAGGTTCATTACCTAGCAAATGAGCTGAACGCGGCTTCTGGAAAGCTTAACAGTATGACAGAACACGCTGACGCCGCCCTCAAGCGAGCTAAAGCCGTATACGATGAAGCTCTTGGACTATACGCTATGGTCAACACGACATTGCTGCCAGAGATCAAGCTGGCTAAACTCAAACAAGACGCAACTAAAATGAATAAGTCGGTAAGTAATGGACCCACACAATCGACTCTTAACAATAAGAAATGTTGGTGACTGGTGCAGCAATCAACTGAGCTAAGGCCGGTTCCGACGAAGCTCTTGGGCTATGTCTATACGCCCTCGTCAATACAACATTACTACCGAAATTCAAGCTAGCAAAACTTTGAATACGATTATGACTAGACAAGATTCTTATATTTTTTTATAATTTTGGAGACCAGGTATATTCTATGTCTCAGTTGGTTTAATAAAACTCAAAATTGCAAGAACCCAGCCTCATCGGATCTCTTTCCCAGATCGACCAAGCCTCCGCCGACCTCGAGAGTCTGAAATCCGCCAACCGAGACATGCTGCACAGCCTGGAAGACGCCATCAAACGCGGCAAGGACCTCCATAACCAAGGACAGCAGCGTCAGGACGAGTTGAGCGAGCTACTCGCCCGGTTGGATGAGCTACAGGCGCAGGCAAAGAGTGATGTGAACCTGGCTAACGTAACGTTGAAAGAGGCTAATGAGATTTACAAGACGCTGAAACGTAAGTATCTATTCGACGATCCTTCCAGGCATTATGACAAAAAAAAATCGAGGTACCCAGTTTTTACCTAAAATTAGAGCAACACAAAAAACTAAAATGAGAGGCAAAGTACAGAATAGCGGACGAGCACTAAAAATGCTCCATACTGATTGACAGACAGACGTCACATCACACGTGCTTTCTTGTACTACCTTTTTATGGAAAAAGGGGAATATGCCGTTTTGCACGTGAATTTCGTTGTTTATGTACATAGTTGCAAATTATACATTTAATTTTGAAAAATGAGAATTCTATTGGTAACTTTAAATCTGTACATTTGGGCTATAAAAAATGGTTTTCTGTCCATAATGTCCATATACCCACACTATGTTAAAGCTATGTGTTAGGGCTAGGTCGATTTGTATATGGATTTTCCATGAATATTTATTTACCTATTTATTTAACACAGAATTCAGCGACCAAGTCAACGAATCTCGCCAACAAGCTCAACAGGCCGCTCTCGACGTACCGGCCATTCAAGACAAGGTGGCATCAGCTGAAGCCAGCATCAACAGCATAGCTGAGGCACTGGACGAGGCTTCCAATAACGCCAAAGAGGCCAGGGACTTGGCGCAGCTGGCGCAGAAAGACTACGCCGAGAAAGCGAGCGAGGTAATAACGGTGTCACAGATGTTTTTAAGGCCTTCGACTCTCGACAGGGTCATCCCGAAGTTTGAAGGTTTAATAGAAAGGAAGTACCGCTATTACTACTACTCACTACTATTATTATGACATTACTAGTATGCACAGTATATGATGTGTAAGTCTGAAATACTTTGCGAGGTTTAAAGGTGATATAACGCCGTCATATCCATAGAATACAATCAATAACCCCGGCGACTTCTTCTCTTTCTGGCCTTATCCTGTTTCTATTTGGGGTCAGCTATAGATCCTAATCGATTGTCTCCAGTTAAATCTCTTCTGAGTCGTCAATGGGCCTGTATACTTAGTTTTTAAGTGTGTCCATATATGAACCAGACGACGTGACAGAAATATTATGACAGGATTATGTCCAAGTATTCCATACATACCTACGACCTATAAATTATGACATTACAGTTTATTTTTGTCTATTAGGCCGCCCACGAAATCAAGAAGAAGGCTTCTACTTCGAGAGCTGACGCCGGCAAACTCAGAGACGAAGCCGAGAAACTGTCAAGTAAGTTAAAACCGATTCATATTTGACTGGCGTGAAGTTCCGTAACGCGATAGGACTTTGGCATTCTTTAAATCAAAGATATTTATAATCATCCATCAACCATCCACAAGAAGAAAAAATATATAAGACACTAAAGAAAACCTTGCCAGCACTCCTTTTATTGACGTCCCAGCATGTGCGAAGTGCCAACGAGTGCGATACTGCGACTAATAAGTGGTCGATTGGGCCCGGCCTATAAAGCCACAGTCATGTTAAAAAAAAGATGCAGCTAACAACTACAGTGATTTTATACCGCTGTCGCCACAGCACGTAATCCGTGTCATGCGTTTATAGGTATTATGGTTCGATTCATAATTATCAACGTAACTTTTATACTCAGCTCGAGTGGAAGGCACTGCCAAGCAGATAGCGGACCTTGAGAAGCAAGCTGCTGAAAACCTGCAGCTGACAAGAGATGCAAAGATGAAGGTGAGGATTTGTAATTTGAAATAAATAAAATAAATAATTATTTGCTAACAATCTTTAACGTATTGAGAGTTTTTTGTTGTACAAGTATAGATTGTTTTAGATTACTATTATCTCACGACTATTACCACACACGATAGGATTCAGAACAAAAAAAATACCCATACAAAAAAAAACTCGTCAATTCAAAGTCTCGTTTATTATTCATTTTTTCGTCCAACGGGTCAAATTGATTCATATAGCCGTCGGGGGTCGCGTCAACGGGTCAAATAGATTTATCGTGCCGATTTTCGTGCTTTTAACACCATTTGCAGAATTTCGGAGTATACCGTTAGGACTAGGTATATAAAACTAGTTAAATTAAGTATGAGTGGAAAAAACTAATTAATACCTATCATATCTTTAACTATGGCGCGTAAGAATACTAAACCCTTTTTACGCCATTATTAATGTAGGGCTGTGATACCTATTGCATTTATTAAGCAGTGCGTATTGTAAAAGATGATATGTAAACAGGTCGGACAAGCGAACACAGACGCAAGGGAGGCAGACAAGCAGGTGTCCAAGGGTCTGGAGGACCTTAAGGTCATCAAGGATGAGCTGCTGAACCTTCCTACCCTGGACGGTGATGCTTTGGATCGGCTGGGTATGTATTATTTTATTATCATCAGATATCTATACAGGACCCGGCAATATAATATTGCACGTCGGGCTTTAGAAAGAGACAATTAGCTGTTTACCACAACTTCCGAACAGTGGCAAACATCCATCAATTATCTTAGCTATTAATTGAGTGTCAAAAAAAATACTGCACTTTATGGACTTTATTAGTTTACGTCAGTTCCGTGACATGTAAACTTTGGATATCTATAGAGAGCTGTTACAACTACAAGAAAAAGTATTGTCAAACAATCATGTCTCATTTTGTACATCGAATAATTTGGAGTTGAGGGGTTTCAACAACTCAATATTATATATTTTGTCGACGAGTGAAAAACGTCACATAAGTAGTGTGAGTCACGAGCCGACATTACAAATTATCGACCTATATCTGTGCAATCGTGCATACCTAAAATATTCGAAAGTTTAGTACATGACTTATTGTATCCCTCGCTTGTCAACACTATAATACCCGAACAGCACGGTTTCTTAAAAGGCAAATCCACAACCACGAATCTTACACTCTATACTAACTACTTATTTGAATGCTTGGACAGAAGGGAACAAGTTGATGTAATATTCACGGATTTTAGAAAAGCCTTCGACAAAGTCGACCATTTACTGCTCTTAAAAAAACTAGCCTACAATGGTATTCGGGGAAACCTTCTAAGATGGTTTATCTCCTATCTCTCGAACAGAACTCAGGTTATAGCCGTGAATGGGTTTAAGTCAGACTTCACAAATGTGTCGTCTGGTGTAATTCAAGGTTCTATCTTGGGCCCTCTACTGTACATTGTATTTATCAATGATATAAAAGAGTGCTTTAAAAACTGTAGCTTTCTAATGTTTGCAGACGATTTAAAAATATTTAAAGCTGTGAAATCTAGTGATGATATTACCTTAATTCAAGACGACATCAACAATTTCACTGCATACTGCCACAACAATAAACTTCAGTTGGCAGGCGATAAATGCCTGCATATGTGTTTTACTAAAAATAAAAACAGGGTAATTGAGACTGAATTTATGATTGGCAATACGGCTATTACAAAAGTGGCCTCGGTGCGGGACTTAGGTATACTATTTGATAATAAACTAGATTTTAGCTGTCATGTTGAGCGAATCGTCTCTAAAGCATACCAAATGCTAGGCTTTGTATTAAGAACCGCAAAAGTTTTCAAAAAATCATCCACTTACATCATATTATACAAAGCTCTTGTTCGGCCACATCTGGACTATGTTTCTATTGTTTGGAATCCATTTTACTCCAAATACTCAAGTGGTATCGAAATGATACAAAAAAAATTTTTGCGGGCGACACACTGGCGCTTAACTGGCAAATATATGTCCTATTCCAATTTATTAAAACATTACAAACTAACTTCTCTTGAATCAAGACGAAAATTATCTGACATGATGATCCTCTACAATATATGCAGAGATAATTATAACTGCAAAGAGCTGCTCGAGAGTATTCGCTTTAGAGTCCCCTCCCGTTGTACCTCGCGCTCAACCGCCCTGTTCGCCGTCCCGACCAGCTCGACTAACGCTGGTAAACGCGCACCTTTGCGCCGCCTCTGCAATTCGTTTAATAAATCATTTACATCATTAGACATATTCAATTCAAGCAGACCACGTTTCCAAAAACAGATACTCGATATGTTAGCTGAGACAACCTAATATGTTTTTATTCCTATTAATGTTTGTACCTATCACTAGTGTTTAGATTGCGTCATGTTTATATTTTGTTTAGCTTACCTATGTTGCATCATTTTGTATAACTCTTAGTGAGAGCGTTTAAGGGAGTAGGTATACACCTAATATCCTACATACTCACTTACATGAAATATTATGTACCTATTTCTGTTGTTTCTCCAATAAATAAAATAAAATAAAAACAAAGCGCTCTATGAAACCAAAAGTAGCCGAATCTCTTCCAAAGGTCAATGTGCAATATACATCGCCGGATACTACATATACCTACGTCACGTCCCATATATTACTGGGTCTTTCTTTTGCCTTTATTTCCTTATCACTAAAAAAGTTTTTCACGCCACCTGCTCCTTACTGTACATATATTTATGACTTGGACTAGACCTATTGTTATTGTTACAGAGGATAATTTGAACACTGTTGAAGCTGAGCTGAAAGCATTGGACCTCGACGGGAAAATTAAAACGTTGAAAGAAGCCAAACAGAATCATATAAGGTAAGCAACAAAGCAGCAGTGTGAAGAGGATACAACTAAGTAAAATAATTGTTATTATGGCTGTGGTGGTGGTGGCAAGCGAGACGTAATCCCCCAGTTGCGCTGCTCCAAATTGTGCCCTCTCTGTCAAGAAAGATTGTCCACCAACCAGGGGTCCGACCCGGTTTAAAAAAAAGCAATAGCCCAATAGGTATTTTGAATTATTTTATGCGCCTTACGTAGGACTGAATATAGGTAAAAACTTCGTATTACTAGATAGTAGTGTCAAAGAACGTAATGATTCCGGTATTTTTGTATGGATAAAATACCGGTAGGTATCTGACCCCTACATTTATTTTATTCTCAGATGGATGGAGCAATACAAGGAGGAACACAGGAATCTCCACAGTGAAGTGGAAAACGTGAAAGACATCCTCACACAGCTACCTGAAGGCTGCTTCAAACGGATTGTTTTAGAACCCACGGAGAAGCCTAAAAGAGCCTCTTTCCGCTAAACGTGAAGAATATCTATTATAACGCTGTCATCTAGCGACACCTATTGCTTGAGACTAGAAACGAGTCGCAAATTGTTGTTGTTAGTCGAGAGATGCTAGTGGTGTATACGTAAGTTTATAGATGGCGCTGAACGCAATACCGTACTCTGAAAAATACATACCTACAATCAAAAACGGGAAGGACTACCTATGACATTGGTGAGCATTTTTGTCAAGAGTATATGTATTTATAGTAATTGTATCTCACGAACGCGCATGAGCCATGGTTGTGTGTTACACGCACATTGTCTATGTGTGCGTCAGCGTAGGCATACATCTGTATGTTCACATTGTTCATGTGTCCGTAGTGTTACAATACAAATAGTTGTATCACATGAACAATGTGACCACATAGCTCCTACGCTGACGCACACATACAAAAAATACAAAAATACAAATACAAATGCGTTTATTTTTCCTTTAAATTACAACACACACATAGCTCACGAACGCAGGTTAGCAATAGTGCTAACCCGCGTTCATGAGATAAAAGTACTGTAGGTATATAATAGACATTGCTTCAATGTCTCAGTTGGAGTACGATATTCTACTTTAACGCTATTGTAATAGAGTTTCTATCACAAACACTGTGTAAAAATTGTATGTTTGTAATAGAAACTCTATTACATTAGCGTTGAAGTAGAATCTCCAATGGAATAAGAGCAAATGTCAGTGTTAAACTGCACGTTCCACCGCACACGAAATTGACCCGTAACCGTAAGACAACAAGTCCCAATGTGTGCGGCGTTAGAGTCGTCGTGCCGTCGCGACACTTGTCTGCTCATTTCAAATTGAGCTTTTTTTGAATACCATTACGGTTCAATTTAGAGTGCGGCGGAACGTGCAGTTGCCGTCTGCTGTCGGCTGCGCAATTATACCTTTATGACTTGTTTATTACAACTATCGTCAGACGGTATACATCAACGGAAACACTGGAGAGGCGTGCAGTTTGATATTGGTTTTAGTTTACCAGTGGACAATTTGGTTCGGTGAATCTATAAACTTTCAATGCAGATTTTTCTTATAATTTCATTTGTAACATGTCTGAAATAATACATTGAGCCAAAGTATTTTGTAGGGGAACGACACCAGTTTCAGACACTTTAAGCTGACAAGCACCAGTAATTGACACTTAACTACTAATTCAAAGATCATATATAAATGTTGAATTATCTTAGTTACTTATAAATAACAATTAATGTGCATCATTGTGTTCTTGTGTTATATTGATTCTTTTGCCCTACTAGAATTCTGTTGGTGTTTGTTAGTGTCGCACACATTTGTGTTTTAGACTAAAAATGTAATGCGTGGATTAAAGGTGTATTTTGAAATTATAATTAAAATTAGATAGTAACTAGCATAAATCCGTTACAAGTCTATGTGCCTTAATAATTTATAAATAAAACCCATTCGAATTGGGTAGCTTTAACGTGTCAAAAAATATATGAATCTTAATAACATTCATTGGCAATAAACAATTCACTTTAGGAATAATAAATCATAAAAAAGGTCGGTTTGTGACCATAATATCGTTACGCGTAACGTAACATAAAAGCCACAATTTTCAAAATTGACAATATGTTACTTTTAATTATGAAATAAATCCTGATAGGTAGGTATTTATTAATTGTGTTGTGGTATAAATTTGATCCATTTAACCTTAAATATAAATTTATCTGCATTGGACCAATCAAAAGCTTGTGACAATTTGAAATAAACATAGACAGTACAGTCAATATCTCAAATATCTGTTACGCTCTAGTTACTAAAATACAGATATTTATGTAGCTTTGGGAATGTCAAAAACATTCAAATATCTTGTCCTTTAAATTGTCCAATATCTTATCATTTAAAAACTTTCCCGTGCTGTTAACAAAGTGTCAAATAAAAAAAAGTTAATATTAATTATATTTAAACGTTGTACTTACCTATTCGATGCATTTATCTGCATTCATCGTTATCTATTGACATGTAGATTATAGTAGATTGCCTTGTGCCATATTATGTTTGGCAGTCAATTGTAAATATTTGTCTTAACACATAATAGATAATAATTATTAATTCAAATAATAAATATAATAAAGCAGCGGAATACACTGCGTTACATTAAGAAAACTATATATATATTTATATTTATGTCAGTTAAGTAGACAAGTAATAATTCATGAATAATTGTCAATTTTAATGAGTATGATATATACAAAATAATTCACTTGTCGGCTTGTCATTTTGCCGCTATGCGATAATTTGACAGGTTAAAGGTAAACCAGAAATATATGACCATTGTCAAGAGATCGCTATTATTCTGATTTATATGGCATCATCTGACTAATCTGGCAGACTATAATGACATTTTGTTTTTTTTTTCTTTGGTAATGTTTTGCAGCTAAATACAGCTAAATAGTTTCATTTCTCGAGCGTTTTTCTTTTAGCAGTTTATTAGCTACCTACCTATATAAATTTACATAATGTTCCGCTCTTGACTATGAATTGTTTTGGGCATTTTTCATTTTTCAACACATTAGTATGATTCAAATGAACCACAACAGCGACACTGACGTGCTGACAATTTGTTGTTAAAATTATTGCCAGTGTAAGAACTAAGAAATTAATTCCGCAACATGGCACATGGTCATTTATTCCTGGTCGGGCTTTACACTTGTCAATTTTGGTCAGAAGAGTTGTCACTTGTAACGCTTCGCTTGTGATTATGCATAATTAAGATTTTTAAGGGAATGAGTTATAATCGCCAAAGACAGAGAAATTTAGAATAAAAATAAGCAATTATTGACGATTTTTGTTAGTGTATGTATTGTGGCTTATTTATTATATTAAACTATTATAGTAAGTAACTATGTGGTTCTTTTATACTCCGCCTGATTTTCTTCCACACCGTACATTTAAGAGCGTGCAAACGGATCCACTAGGGCCAATCATGAATTCTATGTACCTACTGTATTTTTTTTTAACTGCCTTTTGAATAGGTACATCAAACTACTTACGTTGGTAGATTCGTCGATCTAACTCTAAGCGAATCTACGACGAATCTAGCAATGTAAAAACTAGCTTAATGATTTTTAAATATGTAGGTACCTATCGTTAAATTTAAATAACCACAATTATTCACGAGTGGCGCTAGCGGACCCGTTTGCACACTCTTAACCCGTCGTCTACCAGTCCCTGGGATCCCAGGGCAGATAACAAAAGAATGGCATTGTATTTTTTTTTTCGCCGGGAGAAGACGGCATAGTGTTACCTACGCTACGCATGAAATTAACTATTTAGAGTGAAACCAAGGCAGAACATTTTGGAAGTATTCATCACCATCATCATCATCTTTAGCCCGTAATCGCTGCTGAGCATAGGCCTCTCTTCTTGTACGCCACCCGTCCCGGTCCCGGAAGTATTGCAAAAAGCAATTTACTTAACTACATTTCTGTTCTGTCGATTACCTACTGGCTAGTCAAAGGATCCAAACATATTCTTAGGATAAAAGCCAACGCCATTGCAGTCGTTTTCAAAAATTTGTACGTATAGTTAAGGGCTTAATGCTCATTTGTGCTTAGGGCTCATTTGTGTGAGGTGTACAATAAAGAGTATTTGTTGTTGTTGTTGTTGTTGTAATGAAAACAAAATTACGATCGCGTCCTTTGTGTAACGAAAGTTAGCCATACAAAATATATGAGTCATCGTTACACAAAGGAATCAATAGTTAAGTTTTGTTTGAATTAAAGCCCTTAACTATGTACAATTTTTTTGAAAACTACTCATTGGCATATTATTTTTGCCGAGTGTACATGGACAACAGAATGGCAGCCATTCGTAGCTTGCAGTAAGTAGTCGATTCATTCCGCTCGCGCGGGAAATCAGCGCCGGCCGTGCGTGTGTAGGGTGACCATAATACCAGCCATATTAGGAACAGGAGTTTTTTTTTATTCTACGACGATGGCTAATGAGCGTACGGTTCACCTGCTGGTAAGTGGACACGTCTATAGACGCTCGCAGCTCAAAAAGATTCACGTGCGCATTGCCGACCCTTTATAAAATTTGAGGAATCACTGTGTTAACAGCAGAAGGGACAAAAGGTCCCTCCCTCTTCAGAGGGGCAATTTCAGAAAAAAATACAGGAGAATCCGCTTCTCCTTTTCACGAATCAAATTATTTTGGTATATATTTATTCTGCCTTTTGTTAAATTAAAGAGGCATTAGCCGCGAATATTTTTTTATTAATTTTCAGAGAGTACAAATAAATATAAAATAAATATTTGTGGACAATCTTACACAAATCAACCTAGTCCCAAACTAAGCAAAGCTTGTACTATGGGTACTAAGCGACGATATACATACTTATATAGATATAAATAGATACTTAAATACATAGAAAACATCCAAGACCCGAGACCAAATATTCGTGCTCATCACACAAATAAATGCCCCGGCCGGGATTCGAACCCGGGACCTCCAGCTTCGTAGGCAGGGTCACTACCAACTAAGCTAAAGCGGTCGTTACAAAAAGAAATAGTTCGGGTACTTATAAATTAAATCATGCAATACGAGTAGTAAAGCTGCAAATGCGTTAATAATTGTAACCCTATAAAAAATTTTTATACAACGCCGGTGGCAAATATGGATGCGGCTCGCCTGATGCTAAAAGCGATCTTCGCAGCCTATGGACGCGTTACTAGGGGCATTACATGCGAGTTTCCGACCCTGTAAAAGCCGAAATCGATACAAAACCGATATCGAATTACGATACGAAACTGAAAACAAAACTATTTTTTTTTTTGTAAAAACATCCTTTTTCACAATTAGTTCGTCAAACAGACACCAAATTGACAGTTACTTTCACGTTACATGGCATTTTATTTGGGTTTCTTGACATTTACAAATATATGGTCAACATTCTCCAGCTGTATGTTGTATCCTAAATATTCTCATCCCATGGGCACCCTACGCGGCAGGGAGTAGTCCCGCGAGTAGCGCAATTTATGGTGCGCTTTCCACTATATCCTTTGTTTTTCGAAGTATTTCCCTCCCTATTTACATAATATGCAACGTTATGGGGACGGTCTGCGATAAGCACATACTGTGCGTTCGTACCCTTAACATAAAGGTGCATTTACATAACTTCTCTCTGCCTGAACATAAGCACACCTTTACGTTTCTACCTTTTGTTTTCAAGATTTTAGCAAGAAGAACAATATTATAGTTGTATTTCATAGACATTCCATTTATAGTTGATATTTTTTTATATAAAATTATCCCCCTTTGTCAAATGCAAGAAACTACAAAAAAAATTAAACATTGCTCGAACAAGGATTATGCACATTGTTATTAATATACAATTTAAGATACAGTAATTCCTACTATTAAAGTATGGTAAATAACTGAACTCACATTATTCCAAAAACTCATTATAAACGAGTCCCCAACCGAGCGCGGAAAAGAAAAAGTGTTAAACCGGCCGGCAAACACCTAATTATTAACCACGCCAACAAATTTGTAACAACAAAATTACCAAATAGCTCACTGTCCAGCCGAAATACGAAACTAAAACTATCCCACAACGAAAAACCTCTCCCAGCATCTCCACCACTTTACCTTGGCCTCGCTTCTTAGGCGAGTAGAGGGCCAACATAGTCCATGCCAATTGGGTGAAGTGGAAAAACAGAGTGGTTAATCTAAAAGTTTGGCTAATTGAGGTAACGAAGTATCTCCCTCAACGTATTAAGTCGTGAATTGGGTGAAATCCGCGTGATTATGTATGCTCAGGGGATTGCTGAAAAAGGTGTAAATTTAGCTGTTGGGCTTTGTACAGTTCAAGTGTTTATCAAATTTTGAAAGATGAATGGACTACCTGACTAATATCATAAATCTATTATTTTGAGTATCTGTTAATGCATAGATAGACATGACATGAAACCAATGGATTACTATTTTAGTTTAACGCAATTATTAGTTAAGTAGCATAATCTATCAATTAATAGTATTCGTAATTAGGCTCTTTTTATGAATTATCAAAACAATTAGCTACAGATGTAAAACCTCATGAAAAATAACATGACTATCCGAGTCATAAAATAAATCTACAAATAATAAACGAAAAACTATCATCAGGCTAACTATAATTTTGGATATTCTATAACTAATGTTTATTTTTAGAGAAACAATTTTTGTATTGTGACATAGTAGAATTCGTTTTAAAAACTACATGCTAACAGCCAAAACAACAAATATTACCAGCACCGTCACTGATCTAAGTAAAAATAAACTATTCAAAATCAAAATTCAATACAGCGTCGACTACCTTTAATAAATTAAACGCCAATGGGACTAATTAAACTTGAAAAAAAAAACCAACAAAAAAGAAAAATGATTAAAAACGTTAGCCCAATCAAACTGCGCATAAATTGATGAATTTTGTAAATTTTCGGCTGACTGAAGTTGCCCGGGGATTTTTTAAAGCGAGTCAAGCGTGAGACTGCGGTGGATTGGTGGTCAAAACAAAAACGTTCAAAAAATGCGCAGACTGTCCAGACTCTGTTATATTTCCAAAAATAGCAAAACACCTTATATAATTAAGTATGTTTCCAATGTGACAACAACAGACCAACCAATTTCATTTCTGGGCCACTTTGTACCTTGTCACAGTGAAAATAAATATGAAAGACGCTAGATATATTTCATACTCGTATTGATTTTCACTGTGACAAAGTACGAAGTGGCTCAAAAATCAAACTGATTGACTTTATACTCTTATGCCTTGACCTTGACGTTCGCATATTTTTGCCACCGAATGCGTTTAGATATTTCCAATGTTGCCTAAGAAGGCGTTCATACTTTTTCAAGAAGTTACAGATCCCTAAAAAAATAATTATACCGCTTCGCCCTAATGAAATTGTAACGGAGGGGCAAACTTCGGTATAAGTGTCATAAAAAAAGTTTAAAAAATAATTTAATCCCCTGTCATGCATATAATTGCCTGAGACTTGGTTTAGGCCGTAACTTCCGCTTTTAATTGTTTTAATTAGATGTAACTACTAGTACCTACGAGTAGGTACTGAATTTATATGAGCTGACTTTCATCGGTTTGGTCAAAAAGGGGCACTTTATTTATTATTTTAGAGATAACAAAATAATTATATTAATAATATTCTACGGGAACTATAGTCAATTTGTAATTTCGCAAATAAATAAGTAGGTACTAATCTTTTAATAATGTCTAATAGTGTACATAGGTAAATCTCATAGTTCTACAATATCTAAGCTGAATCTAGCTTAATCCTATCAAAACCTATTGATACAGGATCTATAATCTCTACAAGTTTGCAAGCAAGCACCCAAAATCTATCCAAGTCCATTTTCCCCACAAGCAATATTCGAACTAATTCTTCAAGCCCAGCGTACGAGAATCGCATGAACATTCACAAGTCCTTATGTCGTTGTTAGAGGGATTTTAAATTCCTAACGTTGTTAGTTCACTTGGTCGGCAACGAATTTTCCCTGGTTGGTGTAAGCGGCTTATGTGTTAGAAACCAGAATTTGAACCTGGATTTGTTAGTTACGTCGACTATAGGTACAGGCATTTGGGTAGAAATGTTTAAACCTAGACTGGTTATTCTTATTTTTTATACCCGCGTACGGTGTGCGTTATGCGAGGTTACGCAATGTCGGCCGGGGTCAACTCTTGGAATGGTGACCGCACAGGGTGACCCCTTTCAGTGGTCACTATTAACTGAACGATCCTGTGCTTCTTATGGGACGGTAATCTACTCGTATGTCTATGACAGTAGTCGTTAAGCCAAGTTAGAGGCCTTCGAGCAGTTACAGAACTTGTAACAGTAAAGCTGCCCACTCACTTGACAAAGGGATCGAAGTCGAAGCACCACGTCCATAGGGATTACCCACTGCTACCCTACACGTGACCCCTGGGTGGTGCTAAAAAAGTGCAAAAAAAACTGGCAATCTTACCGTCTTCTCGAAGATCTCACGGTTCGAAATAATTGCAATATGATAAATAAAAAATTCACGAAGTCTACAGGTCAGAGAGCCACTAGTAAGTACCTAGCATGTTTTCTTTTTGTACGTTTCTGGTAGGCTTTCCGAGTGGCATTATGCCAGCTATGTGGATATATAAAGTCTTTCTTTCACAATACCTAAAGTTTTGAAAGAAAAGAGCCAACATAGACAACTTCGAAGTTGCACTGAAAGAGAGTTAGTGGTGGGCTCGGTCGATAAGCGATATCGATGAAATAAAATTTACTTTTTTTATATATATATCGGCGAGGAAATTATGTCAGGGTCTTTGGTAACCTGTCACAGGGTCCTGTTTTAGGATTAGAGTTTTAGTTTTAAATTTACTTGTTTTTGTTTATTTTAAGTTGGATTTATTTATTTTGATGTTTTTTAATGTTATTTATTTACTAACCCATAAAACATAACCATAAGTCATAAAACTTAACAAACTCGGCTAACTAAAATGTATTTTGACCCTTTCTCATAAACGTCAAAACAACAAATAAAGACAAAGAATTTAAGAAGCTATTTAACTAAAATACGTTTAATAGACATTTATGACTAAAGGAGAATTGTTATTGCATTTATGAATATCATATTATGTGCACGATGATTTAAAAAGTGTAAGTTCTTGTGAAGCTGTCTGATGGTAAACATACATCTAATAACGTATGGAAATAGCCTACGCAGTACGCACGTGTGTATCTAGCGCGTTAAGCCTTTTTAATTAGTCTAGAGATTCCGTATATTGTCAATGCGTCCTCAGGAGTCGGTGACCTTACTTAGGTACCCACCAGAAGCTTGGGCTGGAGGCTTATGGTGCTGGGAGATATCGATAGTGTGGTAGAATTCTGGTGTATTTCAAGTGCTTACTATGTTGGTTCTTATTTCTTAGCCCTTTTCCTTTCATCATGGACACTTTAAAAATATGACATATATATATGCATGGGTAATTTATTTACAGAGACGTAGAATTAAAATAACTACCTCATACTTTAATGTAAACATCCAAATACTACCTATATTCCTTTAAGTTCAGGATTGTCCGTAAACAATCACGGGACTAATCCCGAGATTATTTTGGGAAATCCCGGAATTTTAGTTTTATTCATGGGAATCTGAATCTAAATATCAAGGAACCTAAGGTCGAAATTTACATTCTTATCATGCTATATAGTTTAAATAACACTGTTTGTAGGTATTTTGACATAATCTACTTGAAAACCTAGATTTATGCGTATTTCAGGACGACATTTTATTGCATAATGTTGGCATTATGTAAAGTTTAATTTGTTTAATTCTTTTTTTTTAATTTTCAACTTTGTCTGTGGAATATATTATCGACACTCGACTGACCACTATAGTGTCCCATTCTTATTCATGAAACTTTGATCGCTGCGCCTCATTACCAGTTTTTTCGAGTGAATACTTCAGCAGGCATGCCAGTGATTTTCCCGACGCTTTGCGGACTCCGTACGAACTAACAAATGCACTTACACAATCTACCGCACCACCTTATTACCGCCATGTAAAGACTAGTTTACTTTGGCATTAATTTTAGTAAGCGCAGACCCGAAAGAATGGGAGCACATCACGCGATTGTACTACTTCAACGCTACAAAGTTAGGTTTGCGGGTGCCCTAAGACTGTACTCATTTCGTTTGCTAGTTTCTTTGTTGTGGTAAGCGATCAAAGCGCTTTCGTCAGCCGCAATAAGTTAGTGCCACGAACGATCAAATTCAACGGTTTTGTTTTGGTCTTTTTGATGATAATTGGTTTTTGTTACGTACATATTTTTTACTGCTGTTATTATATTAACGCTATTCAGGTGCGGATCCAGGGGGGGGGGGGGCAAAAGGGGCATTTGCCCCCCCCCCCCCCCCCCCTGAAGCCCGCGTCAGGGGGGGCAATTGCCAATGTCCTGACGTACATAGGATGTTTTTTTTTTCAACTTTCAACAATAAAAAAGTTTCAAACTTCAAAAGGCACTGATATGCACTGCTACTAATAAATGAATAAATAATAAAAAACAAAATAGCAATTAAAAAATGAAATACCGAGAAAGCGACAAAGATGCATTCCCCTTGATACACGAGCTGATGCTTATCCTTGCCACATTTCCTGTGACCAATGCAAGTGCCGAGAAGTCGTTTTCGTTTTATTTAAAATCCACCGCCTTCTTGGTCTTGCATTGATGCACATCCATTGGCAAATCCCAATTAACGTAAATAACGTTATAGGTATATACCTAATAAGGTTTGCCAAAACTGGCCGAAAAACACTGGAATTCACTATTTAACCTCAAGAGGTTAAATCTGCCTTGCTCCTTGTTCAATACAAAACCCCAATGCAATACCTATACCTACTTTATAGTTTCATTTCATACCATTTTTATTTATACAAGTTTATTCTAGGAAAGGGGGAATTTCGCGCACATGAAAATCTATGAAAGTTTGTTACATAAGTTTCTTGAACTTTCAAGCCGCTAGCCTGCGAATGTCATTTTAATTTGTCTAATTCAGAGCATATTAGATTGAGCTGTAAGATCGATACCTAAGTCTAGTTGGGCCTTAAATAATATCGATATTGAACAGCACTGGCCATACATACTGTGGCAATATTTGTGCATTTTGACTTGTCAAACAACTTCGCTGAATGGTGGACCAGAGTTTTAGTGATGATTATTGTACTAATCCTGTACTTTCAACAAAACACTGCCGCAATAATTTTACTGATTCTACGCTAGAGAAACATGTAATGAAATCTATTATTAATTATACCTTACATAAAATTATATTTTGACACTATTCAAAAAAGTCATTGTTGAGGGCAAAAAATACTTTTCCCTATAAAAGGTGTGAAAAGCGGTAGGTATATGTCCCACGGTAACAAAAATATTTCCGTCTTGGGCGTAAACTGTTCTAGATACATTGAGAAAATAATCAAGATACGGTCGTGTCAATAAAAACAGATAATGATCATACGTATATATAGAAATGTACTCTGTGAAATGATCTAAATGTGTGAGCTTTTGTCAGCGTCCTATCTGAATCAAGTCTGATGAATTGGTTCATATACCTACATATAATATAATATAGCACAATGCATCCTCAAAGTGACTTATTAATCAGTATGTATAGACACGCACAATACGTGGGCGGGCAAACCCAGTAAGCAAACATTAGTGCTCCAATTAGACTGGTTCTGTTAGATTAGCCAATATTGTTTGTTGGACAATAGAATCCCAATCTGAATACGACTATTAGGGAAAAGACCTGAACAGACGCGAAACATGATTTGGGATTGACGGTAGAGTACCTACGAGCGCGCAGTATACATGCACAGTCAAGGGCACCAATATGTAAACACTTTTTCACCTTATTCCATTGAAATAAGGTCCAAAAATGTATACATATTTATGCCCTCGACTGCACATTGTCTATAATATTATCTGCGTCAGCGTAGGCGATATGAGTTTACGTTGTCTATGTGTTCGTATGTGTCACAACTACAACTATGGACAACCAGCGCTCGTGAGATCAAAGTGTAATTTATTCAAAAAATATTTATTTATTTATCATTAAGCAAGATTTTTTAAATTATAAAAATAAATAATGTACCTGTGCAATCAAAACTGGTGTTTAGAATAACAAATAAATTAACGTCTCTAATCTCATCTAAAATTAAACTAAAGCTGGTGTGCCCAGTACCCTTACCATGAGTTTGCAATGTTTGCATTACCGTACCTACTCGCTAGCGACTCCGTAAACGATTTAGTATGGACAAAAGTACAGCGCCTCTGGTGGTTACGCAATAGAATCGCCGTACTAAATTGTTTACGCAGTCGCTAGCGAGTACGGTAATGCAAACATTGCAAACTCATGGTGAGGGTACTAAAGGCTTACAGAAAAAGAAGCGCAGACACGGGAGTCATCGCATTCATGGGTTAGGCCTTTGCCCAGCAATGGAACACCCTATAGGTTAGTAAAAAAAGACAGTTACGACCGCCATACTTGAGATTGATCAGTCAGTCAGTGTGCAACCCGCCCTAAACTTGTCGCATCTGCGAGTGTCCACTCTTTTATTGATACTGCACAAGGGCGCCGCCGGCGCGCAAACATGGTCTACGTACGCCCTCGTCTCATTATATACCTATGTACAGTCAAGGGCACCAATATGTATACACTTTTTCACCTTACTCCATTGAAATAAGGTCCAAAAATGTATACATATTTATGCCCTTGACTGTACAGTCTACATGGAAAATATATACGGAATACAGTAACTATACTTAGTATGCGATTACAAAAAACTCTTTTATATGTTACACCTGGCCATAAAGCGGCAATTACCGCACGCTCCGCGCGCGGGAAATCCCACTTCCTGGCCAGGGGGTTACATAAAATTTTGTACTTAACACGGGCGGTAATAAAGAAAGCCTCAGATCGCATACAGCCCTTGTTAAGTAATGTACTATTATGGTACAATATACCTCACACGTGTCGATTGGTAACATAGAACCTGAGATTTGGACAGAAATTGTTTACCTACCTACCTACCTAGCTTAGACCTAGCTAGATCGATTGCTCGTCCCCGAAAATCCCCACATACCAAATTTCCTCAAAATCGTTAGAGCCGTTTCCGAGATCCCTGAAATAAATAAATACACAAGAATTGCTCGTTTATAGATATAAGATAAGATAAGATACCAGTTGGATTGGTTGGATTATCTGTCATTATGATATAGGTAGATTGTTCCAATTGGATAAATTTCGAGCACTTGCACTTTTTTACCTTAATATCTGGGCGGCCGAGCTTGGCTCGGCGTTTTCCCGGGCATGAGACCTAGCTAGATCGATTGCTTGTCCCCAAAATCCCCCACTTCCCTACCAAATTTCATCAAAATCGTTAGAACCGTTTCCGAGATCCCCGACATAAATTAATAAATAAATAAATATAGATATATAAAAGAATTGCTCGTATAAGATTTACCGCTTCAAAATCGTCGGGAAATTGACTTTTAACTCAACATGGACACATTGAAAACGGCATTAGATCAGAATTGTGTCTGAAACGACTGATTGTCTGAAAACTCCTCGCTGAGGCAAGAAAAATCATTTTCCGAACTCTACCATTTTAAAACGAGTTAGTTACTTACTATTAACTTATTAAGTAGCTAGATTTTTTCTACAGTTCAATCTTTTTAATCCTCAACTTTTGCGAAGTTAAACAAGAATTAATAATAATATAAGCTTAATATAGCTAAATAGCTATATTAAGCTTACTTGTTTTTTGGCAGCTTGTATGAGCCTTACGTCCAGCAAAAACTTACAACAAAGGGAAGGTCTCATACTACGTGACCCATGAAAATTTTGTCAACTAACGAAATTATAATTAGGTATCTACATAACTTATGACCGCAGACTACTTTAGTATATCATTGTAGTCTTTGCCTCAGACCAAATAAACTTATGATATTTTATAAAAAGTTTACGATCTTAGTGAATTATCTAATCAAATACAAAATTCCTTATAGTTAGATTTTTTCTTTATATTTGGATATTTTTCTTTATCGTCTTTTTTATTAGACGGTAGAAAGCGGAAGGCCCAGGCAATCAGCACCTAAATCCTTACAGACATATTAATTCTTTATAGTTTTTTTTCTTTATTTTTTGATAAAGTCCTTTTTTATTAAACGGTAGAAAGCGGAAGAGCCCAGCTATCTGCACCTAAGTGCCATACCTGGTTGCCAGCTACGAATAAATCAACAGTGTCTCCCTAAATCTGGGGAGGGCGACAATAAATCACCCTTACTCTACCCCGTCTGATTACCGGCTACGGATGTGGGGGTTATGATCTTAGGACTATCGTTTCGTTTATTGAATAACTAGATTTTACCCGCGTCAACTACAACTCCCTGTTTCATGCCCTTGATGGACGATTTTGTTTGTTTGTGGTCATCTTGCGAACGGCGAGTACTTGCACAGACATAACCTTGTAGCCAGGTTCATTCACCAGCAACTTGCTCTTCTATACGGTCTTGTGGACGTCGAAGTGCCGTACTATAAGTACACACCTGCGCTAGTTCTCGAAAATGGTCGTGCCACGCTCTATTGGGATCGATCTGTCATCACGGACCGGAGTATTGTAGCCAATTAGCCTGATATCGTGCTGATAGATCGATCGAAATGCCAGGCAGTGCTCGTTGACATCACCATCCCCCATGACGAGAACCTCGTGACGGCCGAGAAGGACAAACTCAGCAAGTACCTAGACTTGGCCCACGAGGTAACCGCCATGTGGGATGTTGATTCAACGACCATTGTCCCGATAGTCGTTTCTGCGAACGGTCTAATAGCGAAGAGTCTCGACCAACATCTCAAGAGACTGTCGCTAGATGGCTGGGTCAAGGGTCAGATTCAGAAGGCGGTACTCCTGGACACGGCGCGGATAGTCAGGAGGTTCCTCTCTCTGTCGCCCTGACCACCGGTAGCTTAGGCCCTGCCTCGCTGCCGGCGGCACTCTAGGCTAGGTTTTTATAACGTTTTTATGTTTTGTACTAAGTGTATTTTTATATTTTACTTTTTATAGAAATGTTATACAAACCTAGGCTAAGAAAAGAAGTAAATAAAGAGAAATAATAATATAATATTTTTAAGGACGTCTTTTTGCAAATATCAGCGAGAAGAATGCGTCTCTATAAATAAAACATATACATCAAAATTTAAATACCTATCAAAATTTTAGATTCTAAAAGAATGGCTCCACAAACAAACCAATTATGTTATACGATTATTATGAGTCTTAACCGATCACACAAATTGTATCGGGTATTATTATTATGTACTATAAACTTGTATTCAAACTAAGGAAACGGAAGCTTCAGTTTTACTTACTAAAATAATGTGCTATAAATTACGGAAATTGGATTGACCAAGCGAACCCTCACGATAAATAATAACCCAAGGGGTGTCCAGACGCTATAGTGATACTGATAACTTACAGTTGCATAATTAAATATACCAATATGTAATAGGAAGATACTACAATAGTTGTGTCAGGTGCAAGAGTCTGTTCATAAGTTTTAAGACGGCAGAAAATTTCTTAAAAGTAACTATATTCAAATACCTAAATAATTTATGTCACACCTGGCCATAAAGAGGCAATTACCGCACGCTCAGAGCGAGGAAAACCCCACTTCCTGGACAGGGGTTGACACATTTTTGAACTTACCGCGGGCGGTAATGAAGAAAGCCTCAGATCGCATATTTATCGCCCGACATATTTGTCTCTTAGAATTGCTCAGTTAATGTTATTCAAAGGGCACTCAGTGCGACGGCCGTCGATTTCCTGTCATAGAAAACGGGCCGGTCCGGACCCGGAACGGTCTAGCGTGAATCACCCTGTTAGGTTTCAATTAACTGGAGGTCCGGCGCAATATCGAACTTTTGACCACTGCTTGTCGGCTTATATTATGTGCTTTTTGTATGTTTGCTGATAAATACCTCCGCGGTCGCAGCCACCGCCTCCTCGCCGAGGAGGCGGCTCGTACGGCGGCGCACGAGCACTCACCAATTGTAAGCGCGCAAGCGCACAATGTGATTTGTTTGCTTACAAGTAGTGCAAACTTTTTAAGATTTTTTGTTAAAGCCATTATTAATTGTTGTTACTTTAATTTTTACTTTGTACGAGTATATAGATTCCTTATTTACTTAGGTAGTGTTAAGGTATGCTGTTAAATGTATTTTCTAAAATAAATAAATAAATCCTTTACGCTAGTAAGCTAGTATGTTGTAGGGCATCACAAATCTAACGGAGACGATATCCTTTTCTATTTAAGTACATATTTATTATTGCTAACTTTAGCCCTTATTTCATCAACCAGCCAAAGCAAACTTCATATTAATTGGTTTCTACTAATCCCTTAATTTAATTTAGTCCCCCGGCACATATTACAACCTTGTCGAAGTAACCACTATACTTTGAATATTCTTTCGAGCGCATACGTCACGTTACTGTGATAGGGTACTATGTGTATCGCCTCAGGGCATAGCTCCCTCTGTTGATAGACAGCGGTAAACATGATTTTTAACTGCTTTATAATTCTAAATGGCTTCAAGCGATTTGAATAATTATTACGGGGCCGTTAGGAGCTGATTTGACATTTGACAGAGGCCACACTCATAAAAATTTACAACATTTATTTTTTCTGACTCCTGTTTAGGTATTTAATAGTACTCAAAAAGTTAGGAGTTACGTAATTACGTATTTTTCTTTTTAGTATATTTTTATTAAATCACCCTTATTTTAGTAAATCTAAAACTGCCGCGTTCTAAAAGGGCGTATGTAGTAATTAAGAATTAAGATGAATAAGATTAGTACTTTGGACAAATATTTATATTATATATAGATCTAAGTAATAAGTATAGATACTGTATCTGTGTCACCTGCGACAAAGTGCCTAGGTGTCAAATTTCAATTTCAGGGGGTCCTGACAACCCGAAGATCGAAATTCGTATGTTTGCTTCTCTGTCGCTCGAGGGAAATGAGATAGAGACAGAGATATTCGGAAGAGTTACTTCACTTAGCAAGGATAGCCCAAAGAAGTTTAGATGCACACTAGAGGTTGCGTGGCGAATATTCGTTTGAAGCTAGAAGATATGGCCTTGAATGACGTCACTGTTATATTAGAATGAAAGAGATGCAATATAACAGTGACGTCATTCAAGGCCATATATCTTCTAGCTTCAAACGCATGTTCGGCACGCAACCTCCAGGATGTAACTAAACTTCTTGGATAGCCCCCACAACTGACAAGTGCCGATGTCAAAATTGTCAATGTCGCATACACAGACAATTTTTATTGTTTTAATAGGATACAAAAGTCATGTCACGTGGGTTGGAAATAGACTACTTACTTACGACTTACGACGGTACTTGTTTACGAGTATGAATTGATTCCACTAACACACCTCAGATTCGGTTGAAACTGGTCAACCAATCTCACTAGAGCGCAAACTCTTAGAGCTCCCGCGTGGTCGTGTCGGAGATTTCCCCTAGATTTTCTCCAGGCCACTCTCCAACCGCGCACTCCTGCCAGCTACCGCTTTATTGGGCCCGGCCGTCAGGTTCAAAAAAAGTCGTCATTTTCTGCGTCAACACTTCGTTAGCGCTATTCAGCGCACATAACAGCGCCATCTAGCGTGTTACTAAAGTAAACAGAGTATTTAGTTAGCAGGTAAAGGTCGGTGTCCACTTGCGGCCGCTGTGAGTTAGGATCCGCCAGAGCCATACGTCACTGCCCCCAAGGGACCGGGGTACCGTGAGCTGCCCCTACCATTGTCTTCAGGTGACATTGGGCCATTTTACGGAAAGTAAATATAATATAAATAAATATAAATATAAATATTGTGTGAACAATCTTACACAAATCAACCTAGTCCCAAACTAAACAAAGCTTGTACTATGGGTACTAAGCGCCGATATACATACTTATATAGATAAATATATACATAGTAATATCCAAGACCCAAGAACAAATATTCGTGCTCATCACAGAAATAAATGCCCCGGCCGGGATTCGAACCCGGGACCTCCAGCTTCGTAGGCAGGGTCACTACCAACTAAGCTAAAGCGGTCGTCAAACCTACACGACAAGTACCTAAGTACCTACATGGTACCTACACGACTTTTTTTATTGTGATTAAATCGGGTTTTTTTCGGACCGTCTGTTGTCTACCATTGTTTGAGTGCAATTTAATTTCTTTAGTGAGCAATAAATAATATTTGTATTTATTTTTTATATTCGGATTCGAAAGAACTTTTTGACGTAATAGGAGAAAAGAAAGTGTCCCAAATTACCAACATACGCGCCTTAAGTTCGACTATTACTCATTAACTAGTAATGTCTACTTTAGCTGTGATAGTTTTCCTTTTAAATTCATCGTATATACTACCACCATGATTTTTTTCACATGCCTAGTAGCCACCGTTTAGCTGGCAGGGGTGGGAGATACTTTACCATAGCAAAAATTATCACTTCAAAGCTTTAATCACACCAACCGATACTTAACAATTTTTCCCCATCACAAAAAGTGCTCAGCGCCGCTAAAGAAGTTTTCACTTCAAAAACCCACAGATATATAAGAAGTCGGTTCGGGTTTAAAACAAGTATTTTGTTATAGCCACTAATGTCACTGATGCGTCGTACAAATAAGGCGAATTCAATGTGTGTGTGTGCGCGTGTGTTTGTATGTTTACGACCACTGTGCTACTTTGTTTACCTACTTTCAATTCAATTCAATTCAATTCAATATGGTTTATTTCAGGCATTGCCCATAAAGTGTTAGTAGATACAAATTACAAAATCTTACAACTACTGTTAGTATACGTTACACAACAATAAGCAATAAACTATAAAAACGAGTGGCTTGAACCGGATGAGTACCTATACTTCACACAATGAAATTAATATTTACAAAAATCATTCACCACTTTACTAATCTTAAAAAAAAGAAACAAGTCAGAGTATTTTGACCTGGCGGCCGATTTTTGAGTGTCGATGTCGAACGCTCGACTTTTCACTCGAGATCTGTCAAAAAACTACCTGCAGTGCGAAGGAACCATACTCACCATATTTTTCCGGAGCCATCGTCAACTGTTCCTTTAGTAGGGGCCATGGCCGACAAACTATACATTTTACCGTAGGACAAGCCAGAATTAAATTATATAAGCTATATACACACGCCCCTATAATTTTGTAGAATTACGCTGCCTTAAGGCGTACCCTTCGCGTGGTCTGGTCAAAAAGGTGATTTAAGGACTTCATTCTCTGAAACGAATACATAATTATCTGAAACCTTGGTATTTGACTTTCAATCATGAGGTGGTAGGTTCAAATTCCGACGTGTACCAATATTTTTTTCCAAATACTTCTGGGCACGTTATATCTGTGAATTTGATAGGTTTATATGATTAGTTTATAATTAAGATGTTGACCTTATTAGTTTCATTTATTACCCCCATTATTGTTATAGTTTCCCAAACTTAAACACGAAGTATAATCTGGTATTTGACAGTAGATTTTCGATGAAGGAAAACATCACGATGAAACGTGTCTAAAGCTAACAAGTTCTAGTTTTCTTCCTGGGTTGTAAGTCGCTTTGGTAAAACTAGTGCCTACGCTAAATCTTGGTATATTCAGACGAAAATGCGGAATGGGTCCGTTAGGTTAAAAAATATTGTTAAGCATTAAATCTTCCCAATTGCCAATTTATTTGTCACCTGGCTAGATATTGGCCAAGAGAAATGCCATTTTTAATTGAAAACATCCAGTTATTGAAACAGCCAAAGTACCGTAAAAAGGGGTGAGTAGGGACAAAACCGAAGTTCAAGCCTGGGTAAAAGTTTATTTTTATATGCTGCACATTAAAGAAAAGAAGTGTTCCGGTTGTTTGTATTTTAGTTTTTTATTTGATTTTGTATTCATAACTTTAACGATAAACACAAAATAGTTGGAAATCCCACCTCACCCGTAGTTGAGGTAGATTGGGGTGAGGTGGGAATTCCTACTAAGGCGAGTTGAGAAAATTGTTTGATTGAGACTTTGCGGTTATGAACCATCGAAATATTAATAAGTATGGAAGCATAACTGTCGCTCAAAACTGGTGCCACCAAATCTAGTGCCGAAGGCGTGGCTTATACTTTTAGTGACGTTTTAGTGCCGGATCGCCTCTCAGTCGGCTATCCGACATTGATTCGATCAGTTGATAAGCTGTCAAAAGAAAATACATACATACATACATACATACATATACTCACGCCCGTAACCCATTGGGGTAGGTAGAGACCAAAGAACGCCAAGTACTACGGTCCTTACATACATCTCTTGCTTCAATCACATCCATGCATCTCCTCATACAGGCTCGTCGGTTGCGGGAACTTCTGACCTGGCCTTTTTTCAGTATCGCAGAAATCTGATCAAGATACCCTCGCCTTGGTCGCCCCCTTCCGACCCTTCCTTCCATCTCCTGATCATAAATCTTCTTAGTCAATCTGCTTTCACACATCCTCTCAACATGCCCAAACCAGCGAAGCATACCTTTTTCAATTTTTGTCACGACATCGTCTTCTATTCCGCATCTTTCTCTTATAACACTATTTCTTATTCTATCACACAAACGTACACACATACTTCTTAACGCTCTCATTTCTACCGCGTTTACTCTACTCTCGTGCTAAAAGAAAATAATTCAAATTGAATGGTTATTGGATACAATTATTCAGGTAATAATGCCGGCCTGCGCCGTAAATTGGTGTAGAAGCCACACAGATGGAAAAAGGGATGACATTTCTTTTCATTACTAAGTAAAACCGATTAATTTATTCCCATACTTTACAGCCGTGGTTGATGTTATGCAATATAGACCAGTTTTGTGAAAATTTAACATATTCACTTACGAACCAAGAGCAATTATGTTACTTGTTAACATAGGTATATTACTCGTAACCTCCTGGTCCTATACGAGTTCTTTTGTTAGTTACTTAGTGACTCATTTTATTGAAATTTTCCTGCAAATGAAGAACGACGACGCGCATGGAATAACGCGGTTCGTTTTGAAAAACAGGATGATACATGGCTGCCCTGCTCAGCAAGCATTGTAGGCTATGGCTATGCAGCATTCATTTTAAAAAGTCTGACTATGTGGCAACCAGAATAGGAAAAAACTTAATAAAATTTGTTCATTTTGTAAATTCTTATTAAATTCGTGTTAGGTACGAAAATGATTAATTTATTACCTACATATTTTTATTGAGATTTCTTTTACCACCTAGAATGCGAAATGTATCCACATCGGAGTAAATAAAGGTATACATCGTATTATTAGAAAAGTCAGTTGGAGTTAGATAGTAAACTGGTACACCAATTTGTTCATAGTAGTGAAGATTGACTGAAGATTGTTTAGGATGACAATAAAATATTCAATGCATATAAGCATAAGCATGTGGGGTACCTATAGATGGGCCTTTAAATTATATTAGGAATTATATAGGGATTTCTAAAAATATTTTTCTTTTCGGAAATGAATGATTACACCAAACACAAAACTACCTAGACCGGTCGAAAACAGTTAGGGGTACACCGAAAGGAGGGGGGGGGGGCATAGTGGTAAAATGAGAGCGATGCCCCCCATTAAACGGCACCGAGGGTTAACGCCGCAGAGGTTTTAGTGGGTATTCCCTTCCCCCGTGGAAGGGCGAGTCCCACATACCCCCCACCATGGGCACAGATTATATAATAGTTCTTCGAACAGATACGTATGTTCTAATAAAAAAGCTTATACCTACCGTTTTAAATGCCTACTAAATTTAACAATGGAGCGACCTTCAACGCTCCGGTCATTGACTGCACGCGCCGAACGAGCGACGCTAGGGTTGTCACCACTTAGAAATAAACTTTAGTGTTGGTTCTCTATAAGAGCTTTTCTAAAATTCAATGCCAAGTATATCTCTCACCCTGTCTATGGTTACGTTACAACATACGACAGAAAGTACTTAATGAATTTAATCTACTACAAACATATTACAAAACGAAACACTTTGTTTAGATAAGTACTAACTACCTATATTCCGACGAAAGCACTAAAGTAGTCACCTGTCTTCGTTATTTATTTATAACGTGTATAACGTGTTTAACCGAGTTTAACGTAATAATAGTGTAAAAGTAGCACTCCAAACTTGAATTAGTCACTAAGCAAAAAATATTTTAATATAAGTATTCTGATTACGCGTCTCACTTTTGAGGGTGAATTCCAGCCCTTCCAAAAGGTCACAAGTCCCTATAGTAACGGCGATGTTTACGCCCTTTCTTAGTCCGTACAATGCCACCGCAAAACTTGACTCGGAAATCATAGTAAATAAACTATATTTAATACCACTTACTACCCAAGGATAAATATAAACATAAAAACCAATACAAACAACTAAATAATTTGGATATAATGGCAGTTGCGGAGTAAACTTGCTAATTCTTTTGCATCGAAGTAATTTTTGATTCGGTACAACTTTATTACGCGTGGCAGCGTCCGGTCGTGAGCGCGTGTGCCAGCCAACTGACTGAGCCTACCGCGCGCGGCTGGCGAGGTGTAGGTATAATTCTCGGTTCCCACGGTGCAGATACATACCACTGCCATGGGCCTTCCCGGGCTCGGGGGGATCCGTAAATGCATTTCCTCTGCGTCATAAAAAAAAACAAAAATAAAGGGGGTACACCGAAAAGTAAAAACGCCCAAATACGTCTTTATGTGTGAAATTGATACTGTCTAGTGGACAACCTATAGTGTGCAGGGGTCAAATTAACAAAGGAACAATAAAACCACAGTTTACTAATATTTCTATTTTCAATTTTTTATTTGGTTTCCGAAATAAGGTTGTCTCCTTTTATCGTTAATAACAATTAAGTAATTGATTGCAAGAGAATCTAGGATCTACTTAAACTTATCACCGATTCAAATTCAATAATTATAAAGAAAAAAACTGTATAAGTTGGCCCTTCTTAAAGATTTCGCTAGTAATATGAATACAAATAGCATGCACGGATGTAGGACCATCATGGCGTATTTCGTGCATGTTTAGGTACTCTAATATAAATTGCACAAAGTAGGTAGGCTTACAATAATACTTTGAAAATAACTTGGGCACAATAGTTGTCATTTACCTGTTATTCTAGTACAAAATATTACCCTTAAATGTAAAAAATAACAAAAAAATTGTTGACTCAAAAAACATTACTCCATAATAAACTAAATGTTGAAAATCCTGATCTAATTTTTTAAAAAATAAACAAAGTTTCAACCGTTTTATTGTTACTAGTTAGAGACAGAAAGCTCTACTGATCCGTGACGTCACGGACCTCGATCGCCATAGTAAATGTCTGATGAACACAAAGGTGCATTTTGCGGAAAAGGGACAGTACCTCTAGTATAAGTTTTTTTTATTACCAAAACACAAACTAACGGTTTCCGTTAAGTCTAAATTTGTATAGTAATTATTAGTTACCACCAAGGCGGCACCAGAGGCGCTGCTTGCGTTGCCTTACAAAATAAGATTAAACGTAAACGCGTTCGTTTGTGTCTTAAAACTTTAGAGACTTAGGCGGTTGACACACGGTTTCCGGACGACTTTACGATGACGATTGTGAATTTGATCTTTTGCTATAAATATGTTTTTATTTGGTGTCAACAACCCTATTTGTCCTGGGATGAAGATATAAAAGGATTATACAGTACCTACACGAGCGCGGTTTGGCCATAGTTGTTTGTGACACATACGAACACATATTAGACACCGTGAGCTCATAGAGTCTACGCTGACGCACATATAGACAATGTGCATGTATAGCTCGACACATAACCATGGCTCACCCGCGCTCGTGATATAAAAGTACTATACTTGCACTATGAGTCGATATAATATCATGGTCAATCGATGTTCTTCAGTGATTTTGCCCCTTGTACAATTCAATAATTAAATATTACCAACGGAATCATTTAAGATGGTTTCTTAGCTGGAAAGGGATATTTGTTAATAGTTAGGGTAAATGTCCCAATATGTGACGCCTTGATTACTAATAGCCGATCTATTAGTCGCCTTTATTGCTTGCCATGTGTTGAAACAGTGTTCAGTACTTGGCAGTTCATCTTAGTAGTTAATTTAAATAAACAAACAAAAAACGTTTATTTAATAACTGAAAAGACATAATCAATAAATACAACTTAGGTATTGATTATGACAAACTAAAAACAATAAAGAATTGGCAACTCCCTCGCACAGCGCATCAGCATTGTTATCTTTGGCGTAATACCCCTTATTTAAGATGATTTATTTATAAGTTTAAGTAGGTTTTATTGTTTATAATTTTAATAAAAAATACATCAAAAATAAACGTACACGTACGTTTATTACGTTTTAATTTAGCTTTTTAATTATAATAGAATAAAATATAAAAGAGTTGTACACGATTAAGTCCTGTTTTAGTTCAAAGTTACGTCAGTATAGTGAGATAAATTAATTTACCTCAATTTCAGTAATCGTCACACTCGTGTCGAGGACTGGGACATTTACCTTGATACTTATTATAGAAAGTGACAATCATCCCTTTTAGATATAAATATGCAGTAAATAATACTAGACTAGATTAGACCCCTGTTATTAGGCACTGAAACGAGTTATCTGACATACAATTCTAGTTATTAAACTTAATGACTGATTAAGCCTATTCACATTTAACTGAATTCGAATCCTGGGGGCCGATTTTTGAGTGTCGACGCTCGACTTTTCACTCGACATCTGTCAAAACATCATAGTTATTTGACAGATCTCGAGTGAATCAAAAATTGGCCCCCTGGTCAGGGCAAATATTTCAGTGATGATCATGAATATTTTATTTATTTCTGAGCCTATCAAAGCGCGCGTCAAAAATGTTCTTATATAGCAAAGCCGGAAATAATTTGCCTGTTTAGGGTTCCGTACCCAACGGGACCCTATTACTAAGACTTCGCTATCCGTCCGACTCTCCGTTTGTCCGTCCGTCTGTCAACAGGCTGTATCTCATGAACCGTAACAGTTAGACAGCTGAAATTTTCACAGATGGTGTATTTCGGTTGCCGCTATAACAACAAATACTAAAAAACGGGATACAGTAAATATTAAATGGGGCCCCCATACAACAAACATGACTTTTATGCCGTTTTTATAGTTAATGGTACGGAACCCTTCGTGCACGAGTCCGACTCGCATTTGGTCGGTTTTTTATTCTACACGAGCCGTAGTAAAAAACTGGAATGATTAAAAATTAGGCAAGCCGGTGGGAATCTAACTGTATGGACGCTCCGCCAGTGGAGTCTATGATGATTATTATTTATATTAGGTATTAAAGTATTGTTAAATATGTTGTCTTTTTTAAGAATCTTTGTATAAAATAGGAACATATGAAATTCTGATTCAAGTACGTCAAACAACTCGTATCATTACTGAATGGAGTCTACTTTTCAGTAAAAATAATATCACACTAAAAATCCTCATAAAGCATAAAAATAAATAACTTAAACATTCCAACGCTTGACATCGTCCAATGGTTGACATATTTGTCAGAATTGGTTAAGTGTCAGACACTGGGACATTACACATAAAAATGTAACAAAACGACTAGAATCGTTAGCAGATCAGTTGTATACGACACGGAAATGCTCGGCAAACTTGGTGAGTTTCCGGTGAAACCAAATCAAGTAATAGATGTAACAAAATTGACGTGAGTTTTTTTTACTTAAAATTTTTGACATTATTCCAGGGAAATGCATTGATACCAACGCCATCTACCGAGAAGTTAGACAAACTCTCGCCTAGTGTATGAAAACTATTATTTAAGTAACTATACTTACAATGTATGTACAATTAATGCATTAATATTAATTGTATAATAAAATAGTTTATATTGCAATAATATTTAGATTATGTGTGTTATTCTCAGTTTCAAGACTTTCACTCCATCCTTTTTCATTTGATAAAGACGTCGTATACAACTGATATAGTAGGTATGAATCCTTAAGTGGGAGTTACAAGTCGTGATAACGTTTGGCCTCACGATGGAAACTGTTCCTTAGGCTACTTGTAACTTATACTGAGCGAGGCCAAACTATCCAAAAATTCAAAATGGCGGCTATTTTAGTTTCCAAATTTTTTTATTTTTTTTAGAACTCAAAAATGCTTCGTGCTGCACAAAAACTTTGTATGAGAATTATGTTTTGCATAAATTTAGCTATAACTTTGGTTATTATCATTTTCTCGATATATCTAATAGTTCATGAGAAAAATGGTGTTCAATATTGCGTTTCTTGTTAAAACACTGTTAGTCAAAAGGCTTAGCAAAATCAAACTGCATCGTATGCAGAAATCAATCCATTTTCTCCAGTGATACTAGGAACCAATATAAAGGATTTCATCCGGCGAAATGAAAATTTCATCGACGGGAATTCAAAATGGCGGTCATTTACCAAAGGGGGAGCCGCATTTTTTAAAAAGTGTATAATTTCAAAACGGCATCTGCTATTTAAGTAATATGGGTATCAATCGATTGGTATTGACACCATTAATTAAAATAAGAAAAATACCATGTAAAAAATTAAAAATAGCGGCCAACTAATATCAAAATTGTAAAATTTTCATTCTTCTTTTTTTGGTTATATTAAAAATAACAACTAAATGTCCAACGATATAGTCAATTTATATATTTACATAAATCCTCATAGTATTATCTACGCGACAAAACAAAAATTATGACAATCCGTCGATTCGTTTTTGAACTATACGAATTACAAACGAGCCTCGGCGACTGTGTCATAGTAGTTATAGAAACAAACTGCACTTTTGTAATGAAAGCAAGTCGCTTTTGCACAATGGTATTAGTGAAGAGACCAAACTTGATTATTTTTTCGATAATATCTAATTTTCACCCGTCAGTAACCGAGACTACGCCACTTCGAAATTATAAGTCTAAAACGTTCTACTAAGTTAAAAGGTAGACCGATTTGGACAATAAATGTGGCAATCGATAGAAAAAAATGTTGCTCAACTTAAAATAAAATACGCTTTTTGTTACAAACCTTAAGAATTTTTTTTTTTCTGTGTATAGCAATAAACTTTTTATTTTATTTTTATTTTTTTGATATTTATACTCTGTAAAATCCTACACTTTGTTTTTTCTGCGTTTAAGAACATATTAATCTATAGTACATTGTACATGTGCATTGTGTGTCATAGTTGTTTTTTTTTATATTGGGGAAACTTTCTGTAGTGTTTTTGGAAAAAAATATTCTTTTAAGTTTTAAAAAATATATAAGGTATGAATATAAGTACTTATAGGGTATGAATATCAAAAGTTTATTGCAAAAAAAAAGTTTTTTTTCTTAAGTTATGTTAAAAAAATCACAGTGTTATTTTTTATGTTGAACAACATTTTCCTGTATCGATTGCCACATTTATTGTCCAAATTTGGCCACCTTTTAACTTAGTAGAACGTTTTAGACTTATAATTTCGAAGTGGCATAGTCTCGGTTACTGACGGGTGAAAATTAGATATTATCGAAAAAAGTAATCAAGTTTGGTCTCTTCACTAATACGATTATGCAAAAGCGACTTGCTTTCATTATAAAAGTGCAGTTTGTTTCCATAACTACTATGACACAGTCACCAAGGCTCGTTTGTAATTCGTTTAGTCCAAAAACTACTAGACGGATTGTCATAATTTTTGTTTTATCGCGTAGATAATACTATGAGAATTTATGTATATATATAAGTTGACTATATAATTGGACATTTAGTTGTTATTTTTAATATAACCAAAAAAAGAAGAATGAAAATTTTACAATTTTGATATTAGTTGGCCGCTATCTTTAATTTTTTACATGGTATTTTTCTTATTTTAATTAATGGTGTCAATACCAATCGATTGATACCCATATTACTTAAATAGGCGATGCCGTTTTGAAATTATACACTTTTTAAAAAATGCGGCTCCCCCTTTGGTAAATGACCGCCATTTTGAATTCCCGTCGATGAAATTTTCATTTCGTCGGATGAAATCCTTTATATTGGTTCCTAGTATCACTGGAGAAAATGAATTGCTTTCTGCATACGATGCAGTTTGATTTTGCTAAGCCTTTTGACTAACAGTGTTTTAACAAGAAACGTAATATTGAACACCATTTTTCTCATGAACTATTAGATATATCGAGAAAATGATAATAACCAAAGTTATAGATAAATTTATGCATAACATAATTGTCATACAAAGTTTTTGTGTAACACGAAGCATTTTAGAGTTCTAAAAAAAATAAAAAAATTTGGAAACTAAAATAGCCGCCATTTTGAATTTTTTGCGTGGATAGTTTGGCCTCGCTCATTATAAGTTACAAGTAGCCTAAGGAACAGTTTCCATCGTGAGGCCAAACTTTATCATGACATGTAACTCCCAATGTCCATTTATATGGGGATTCACACCTACTAATACTGTTTATCATTTGGTAATTCCAGTAAGACAATATAGGTACTTATCAGTTACATTAAATAATTACCGATTCCTAAATTGCACGTGTTGGTTACTTATTTACTTTCTATATTTACAAAATATCTTTTAAAAATACTATTTATAATTCGCAAACTTTTTTACTTTTTTTGTTAATTTCTTAAGCTGTTTCAAACTGGATTCATGCTTATTTAAAGAAAATTTGTGGACATTTTCTTACTTAGTATAAGTGCGAGAGTGACGAATTCAATATGTCCGACATAAACTCACAAGGCTGGTAAGATGACAGTTATATGGTGAAGACAAGGTGCCATCTCGTCATGTGCCTAAAAACCCAAGGCATTTTAAAAATAACACTAATTTAAAGTGTGAATTGCCACCTCTAATTGGTACCTACGTAAGGTAACGTACTAATGCGTTAATATGGTTAACGTTCCAGTGCTTATTGCCCAATTGACACACCTGTTAATCACCTCTGTTACTCAGTGTCGGGCACAGGGACATTTACCTTACCTGCACCAATAGATGACACTTTTTCGACCCTTGTATTACATAAGTTTGACATTGAACAAGAAGAAGAAGTATTCGATAGATGTCGGGAATCAGATATTTCATACTATTCACGATTTACTAAGTAAGAAAATTTCCATACTGTCCAGATATTTGGCCTCAAAACTATCATACACTTATTTTTGGCATGTGAAATGAAGAGCACGAATCCCGCGTTGTACTAATTCACTTGAATTACATAACTATGTTATACTAGATGCCTATTAGATCGAAATGTGTTATTTACAAATGAAATTTTAATACTATTTTGGCTAAATGTCTCTAGTAACTTCTTAGGCTAATTTAATTGTGCCGTTTGTGAAATGCTGTTTATATTAAACTTTCGTTAAACCATGTTAAACTACTGGATACTATCTACAACAAAAATTCGAAAGTATACCTTAATTATTCTTTGTACAGATTTATAGTATCAGAACAGAACTAATGAACTGATCGAATTCATTTAGGTTAGACCTGTAAAATGAAGATGTAATGATAGGAAGTAAATCGTGTTCTCGTTTGTAAGGAAACTATGAAAAACAGCTCACTTTTTGTGTGACTCTATAGCTACGTTGTGATTTATATCGCAAAGTTTAAGGCTTCATGTTACTTGTCTAACCCAAGGCTCGAGCGGCGAGCGGGCCGCACCCGCCCCGCTACCGCCTGTGACCGGCGCCAACGCCACACAGATCAAGTTACTTTAACATTAAACACAGAATATTGATATTTGCAAGGCACATTCTCTTTAAAATCCTGAATTTCAATTTCATGTACAACGACATTAAACCGGCGAAATGATACGATGAAGCAATCTAGTCTGTAATGATATGTATATAATCGAATATATACCCTGTGTCTCGAAAAATATAATATGAGAGTACATAATACAACGTTACAAAAGAAACTACGCTACGAATTGAGATGTGTTAAAGGAATGAGATCGAAAGGATATCTTTATTGCTTAGTCGGGGCTATAGCCCTTCGCGGTTCGCGGGCTAATAGCCGTACCCAGTTCCAGGGTACAGAAGCGCCGCGCCGCCTCCCCCCGGTCAGTGCTGCGCCGCGAACTTCATCCGCTTTTGTTTCTGCCGCTGGTTGCAGAACCACACCCTTACCACGTTCTTCTTAAGGTCGAGTTTCTCCGCGATCGCTGCGATCTTTTCGCCTGACGGACGCGGCTGGACAGCGAAATACGCCTCCAGGCTTCTTTTTTCTGGTGCGGCTATGGATGTGCGTTTGCGTTTTTTCTCGCCCGCTGGTAGGACGCTAGGAGCGTCAGGGTCTCGCCTTTTATTCTTAGCTTGGGCCTCTGCTTCCTCCAACCAAGCCTGTAATATAGGCTTCAGAGCTATCATGTTATTGTGGCTGAGGGTGAGACTTTCGAAGCGGCAGATCGTGCTTTGAGAAAGCGCTCCTACTCCTGGGAGCTTTAGGTTCGCTAGAGCTTTGCCTACGTCCGCTTGGGTGACGCCGAGCTTAATTCTCCTCTGTTTAAAGCGTTCTGCAAAAGCCTCAAGCTCTCTGGGGTCTGTATCTGTGTCTGGGTGAAGAGCGGCTGAAGGGTGAGCCAAATGTGCTGGCGGCGCGTGTCCTAACGACCCTGCGTGGTGATGGTGGTTCATGACGTGGTTCATCCCGTAGCCATGGAGCTGGTGGTGAGGGGGAGCTACCTCCCCCATGGGAGCGAGCGTGGTCATTGAGGATGAGCTGAGAGGGTCCAGCATGTCCAAACTCTCCATGCCGTGGTGCCCCATCTGTGAGAAGAAATGCTTTTTGTAATTCGTTTTATCGTACTGTCAATAGCTATGGCATTGATGGTGGCTTAAGAAGTAAAGGGTAAATGTGCCAGTGCTGGACACTGTCTTATCACTTTTACTTTAGGGTGAACAGACAGGGCAGACGAGAATACCCATCGCCTGATGGTAAGCGATTACCATCGCCCATAGACATCTGCGACGCCAAAGGAGGCACAAGTGCGTTGCCGCCTTTAGGTGGGAGAGGGCCTTTAAGGTTTGAATTATTGGCTCAAAACGCAACCCCCTGTTGGTATCTAGAAAAAAAACCTGTTAAGGGGCCTTAGAAATATTAAAATGTTTTGAACAAATAACTCATTCCCATACCGACAATGGGTCAAAATCAACGAAAGAATTGAATAGGGCGATAGTAGATCATCAAATAACGATTCTCAAAAGGATATGCTGTACCTATATAAATCATACGTGCCTACCCCACATTTTGACCAAACAATTGCAAGCCCCATTAGTTACCTTGTAACTACTCCGGACAAGCCGTAAGTCTGTAATTTTTGCGCGCCCCTAGAGGGCTGTATATCAGAGTTAACCTAACTCACTACAAAAACGTCGTAACTACTGTGAACGTTGTACTAAGTTACGACGTTTTGCAAAGAGTAGCTAGGGGACGGTTCACCTTGTATAAGAAGTACATTTATTTGCCATTTCTTGGTTCTTTGATCCTATATTAGAAAATAATACTTTTACCGTGCGTAAGTTATTTTATACGGTAGCAAATGGCCATGATATAAGCAGACTACAAGCGACTCCAGGAGTCATTAGCGCGTTGCCGATCCTTTATTAGTTACAGTATTTGTTTTGTTGACACTAAGAAACCGGGTTAGATTGTGTTCTGTTCTGTGTTCCTAAGTACAGTTGTTTCAGAAGATGGATACTTAGCATTGTACTTAAAAAATGCAAAAGTAACTTTGTCTACCTTTTCACACTTAAGGCGCCTGTAAAGGCAAGGCCTTCTCCATGCCTACAAACTCTGTGCAAGTTTTATTCGTCATATATAATTTTTTTTTGCTTGTTAATATTGGATATACAAAAAAAATTAAAAAATACAAAAAATTAAAAATAAATCTTGAGGTTCTGGCTAACAGAAAAATAAGCATAAAAATAAAAATCATAAGTGTAATGCAAACACAAGCAAAGAAAAACTTGCACATAGTTTGTATGGAGAGTGCTTGCCTCTACAGGCGCCTTAAACCGCTGAAGGGATTTAGAATTTAGATGTTCTCTTACGCTGACACACAATGTGCATGACTGCTTATATATCTCAACACAAAACCATGGCTCACCCGCGTTCGTATAATAAAGGTACAGTCAAGTGCAAAAATGCAATGTGCATTACAACTTGCTCAAAAGTATGTCCCATAGCTGTGTCGGTGAATTAAGGTTTCGGTACTGATTTATGAGAGGATTCATTCGATACATATTTTTGCACTTGACTGTACTTTAAAATGCCTTCGAAACTTACTTAAATCGGAACATAATTTATATGTGCATAGAAAGTCAAAGTCTAAAAATATTTGTACGTTTACAGTGTCTATTCGTCAGCTCTACTTCTACTTATGGCGGAATGAGGGCAACAGGACACGTCCCAAAAAAAAGCGGGTTGAATTAACGGCTTCGGTTGGAGTACTTCGACTTCGATAAAATACTAGTTATCTTTATATTTAGTGTAAAATTACTTAAATTATCTTATTTTTTGTATAGGTACCTAACGACCATTTTTGTTCCCGATTTGACCCAAACGTTTTTCAATTACGGCTCACAACGCCCACTTCACCCTAAAACTAAGTAACTATACGAATAATTATTACTAAAACCGGATCATACCAGATCAAAGCAGATTACCGCGGCAGAATAACTGCATTATTTTTCGTCCTATTACCCCGGCCCTCCCCTCATACAAAGAGTGCAAACACTCGTTTTTTAGAGGGACCCAAGTGTTGTGATGTTGATTGGTAGTAGAATGGAGGCTACATTGTTTGATATTTGGAGTGTTTGCCCCCATATGCTGGACAATCGGGCTCAATGGATCCCATTAACTCTGATTTTCTGAAGTAACAACAAATATGCGTATCACGCTTAGGATCCGTGGGCCGTGAATAGGGCATTGTGTTATGGGGAAAATTTAAACGAGCAAAATATGAAATTGTAGCAAGGCTCTGTATGTCTTTCGTAAAAAAGTACACTTTAACATAAAAACGCAATCAGGAAATATTATGAAGTTTAAATATGTAGTATGTAGTTTAAATCCCGCCAAAATCGTTACAGCCGTTTTGGAGCAACTATTCTCTAAATAATGGAAAAAAAACTCTTTTAATAATAATATTGAAATAAGATCGAATTTATTAAAATGAGCATCTTGGAAAAAAATATATTAATAATTCCAATAAACGGATTCAAGGATACGACGCTTTTATATTTAAGTTTTAGATAGATTTATTACAATTTAGTGAAAACACGCAGTTTTTAATTTTAAGGCGATATATTGATTGAAAGAGACACCCTTTGTTTTTCGCTCACGATAAAACGGGATGCAACCCTCTCCGAGAATGGCTTTTTAGACAAATCTCGTTAAATATCTGACTGTATGCAGGTTTATTAAATTTCCTCTTGTCAGTACCTAGATGAGGTTTAACTTAATCATGTCCTTTAATAATGCGTTGTTTTAGTAGGCTGAGGAAAAAAAGGAAAATATAGACTCGACTTTGGATTTATTTTCTATCGAGAAAATTTAAAGCAATCATGTTTCGCTATTGACAGTACCACAATCATATAGTCAAGAATCATATATCTGAAAATCAGCCCCTAGTGTTAGCTAGTCTGGGCAGGACAGCGTTTCAAAGTCTCCAAATTTCTCAGTGTAGCGCCTTAACCGTTGTCGATTTGGAGTGATAGGCAATACCTACGTGTCATTTCGAATGCACATAATATCCTAAATTATTTATTAAATAAATTTGGCGACCAAGAATAGTTTGTTCCTAACAGTTTTTACTTTGCTTTTGTTCGTTAGTTAAACAAACATTAATGTAGTTAACACTATGTATGCAAATTAATGAACCTCCAGGTCTATTGTTAATTTTTGTAAAGGTACATTTCATGTACTGTCAATTTGGATATATTTATGTGACTGCTTGTGTTCTAAATAAATAGATGCGCATTTTTACTGATAACTAAGGGCCCTTATATGATTCTGAATCCGGTAGGTAAATAAACACAATTTGCAGACAAGTTTATAAATAAATGTACAGTCACTAGCCTCAATTTTGGCCACAACAAGGCGTGCATAAATATGTGCGCTTTATCTATACTCGAATTTTAACTCAAGACCAAAAATAACTACGACAAATCTGTCACTGTGGTATTTTTATACATCAAACAATGTAAAAATGTTGGCTAGATATGAAATATCCGGTTGACAAGTGGTTAGCAATGACATAAAAGTGACTTTGACATTGTTAATGATGTAAAAAACACACCACAGTGACGGATCTGTCGTACTTATTTTTGGTCTTGAATTAAAAATTCGAATATATTTCAGTGTCAATATTAAAAGTCGGTATTAAACTTTACATTTCCAGAGTTTAAAATTATCTGAGCAACAATTCACAATAAAGTCACAAGTTCCGTGGACATATTTTAGAACACAAATGTCCAAGAAGCCATTTTGTCCCCTAGTAATAAAAATAACATTTAAACGCCACTTGCGGCATCGCAGGTGAATCCCGACGCGATTTCGTGTCGCGCCCTACTTTGAGGGGGCACGCGTATGTCACTGCACCCCCTGCTACCCACCGGTAGGGATGCGAAAGCTCGATGTTTTTTTGTATTACGATATTTACGATTTGAAAGGTCTAGTTTCCCTTTGAGTTGGAAGGTCAGACGGCACTCGCTGCCGCTCAAAAAACTGGCAACCGTACTGTCTACTCGAAGATTTCACGGTTTGAAATAATTGCCATACCTACTAGACTTATTTATTTAAGTATGTAGGTAGGCATACTTAAATAAATAAGTCAATTCCGTAAGAATCAGTGCCTGAAAATCTTGGGATTACGTAGCGGTCAAGGGCCAACTACTCGATAAACTAGTCGTCTTTGGACTCGTTGGAACGATCACAGCGAGTAGGTAGGTACTTAGGTGATGACAATGCAAAAAAAATTTGGCAATAAAATCTTGTACCAAAAATGACATTTTACACGGAAACTAATTTACTTATTAACAATTTATGATTTCTTGGAAAATAAATTAATAATGTTTCTCGTTTTTAGGGTTCCGTAGCCAGAATGGCTAAAACGGAACCGTTATAGTTTCGTCATATCTGTCTGTCTGTCCGTATGTCACAGCCGGTTTACTCGGGGACTATAAGAACTACAATTATGGAATTTGATAAGAAGATGTATTCCATGAACCGCTACATTAATATTATAAAAAAATTAGGAAAAAAAATATTTTAGGGGGGCCGGGGGATTTTTTTTTTTTCAATGCTTGAACTTGTGAGGTGCATTTTTGGATTGGCCTTTAAAAATTATATAGAGGTTACTAAAAAAGATTTCCATTTAAGTGAACCGTTGGTGAGATATTCACTCTGAAATTCGTACAAAATGTGCCCCCCCCCTCCCCTCTAATTTCCAAACTATGAAGATAAAAATTCTGAAAAAAATTCAGTTGGTGTACATTTATAAATACTTTCAACGATTTTTGGTTTGAACAAGATGGGATTGAGGGTTTTTGAGTTATCATTAAAACTGTCCTTTCCAAACAAAAGGACGTAAGTGCCGTGACTTCCCTATAAAGATACGACTTTTGTGATTTAAGGTAAAAAAGGTTTTTTTTATGTGGAATGGTGTCGCTACGGAACCCTTCGTTGTGCGTGATCCAACACGCACTTGGCCGGTTTTTTATTCAGTAATATACCTTATTTTCACTTTTCTTTTAAAACTCTATCCAGCTTGACTTAGTGATTTAGTACTAAATTTGTAATCTACAATATCGATATTCAGCACAACCCTCGTCTTGATCGCGAGTAGATATTAAATAAATTATATTCCTGTAATAGTGATTTGTATCACAACGTTATGATTTGGACAAGTGGCCGAATTTACAAAGGGTCGGGCCACGAAACAAGCGTAGGCATGGGAGTAGAGACTTATTTTATTTTATTAAAGTACATCCACATCACATATATTACAACACTTACTATTACTATGATAACAGTAATATAAATATCATGACATAGATTGATTGCTCACCCCCGAAAACGGACATACCAAATTTCAACAAAATCGTTAGAACCGTTTCCGAGATCCCCGAAATAAATAATCTTATATCTATGAGCAATTCTTGTATATCAATATGCAAGGCAGCACGCATGCATGCATGCAAGCAAGCACGCATACACGCAAGCAAACACGTACGCATGCATGCATGCAAACGAGCATGCAAGCAAGCACGAATGCATGCATGCTCCGCTTCGCTTCGCTCCCGCCTTAGTCTTCTGAACCTAACCTAACAGAGTCGGTTTTGCCCCGGAAGATTTTGCTCGCTCGCTTCGCTCGCTCGCCCGGTAGCCAAGTTTGTTTCATTGTACTTTATTGTGTGTGTGTAACACTGGTTAAACAATTTTCTATGTTAAACCAAAATTATAGCGCTCGATTGTTTTGCTCGCTCGCTCGCCCGGTAGCCAGGTTTTTGTGTCATTTTACTACTTTTATAAAAAAATTAACTCTTTCCAGACAAATTTATGCATTTCTATTATTATGACTACAAATAATTATGATCAGCAATGATATGACTAAAAATTTTATGACATTCAACATAATGGCTTAAAAAATATGACAAAGTGCAGTTATGACTATAAAAGTATTATGCGCAGGATCATTTATGACAAAAGACTTTTATGAGCAACAACTTTATGCGAAATGAGTTATGACAATCGAAATTATGACAACAATTTTTATTCCACTAGTGGTGATACCATATTGGATATACGAAAAATTTTGAGACAGACGACGGACGGACGGACGCGTGAGTGAGCAATAGGTTCTGTTTGCAGTTTGCACACTTCGGGTAAGGAACCCTAAAAAGTAACTGATTTGACTATCATTAGGTACATTTTTTTAAACGCGATTTACTAAATTTTCGTGGCTCCACAGCCCCCTAGGGTTGACAAATATGATGAGTGCATTATTATTAGTACGGCGTGAAAGTGGGATCGCATGCAAGCCCTTATGTTAGGGTTCATGCGCTTTCAAATAATGACACACGCTCACTACACTCAAATAAACGTGCACGCAGATGGGTTGTGCGAAAACTGACACGAATACTTGCTGTCCCTAGATATATGCCGTGATTTTTTGTTTTCGTCACATTCAACACGTCGCCTTAAGGCCACGTTGCAAATGTCCCACTCTACACGCGTGAGTTTGTAATTAACCATCCCGCTCTCTACTGAACTCTGAGTGTAGTTTTCGCAAATATTTAGTACATTTTAATTGATTTTTGGAATACTGGATCACTTAAGTATGAAAAATCTGTCCGGTTATTGTGTTACAACAAAAAGAAAACCTTTTTGTAATCAAAAACATATCACTGTCGTTGACAATTACGAAATAATCAGCATAAAAGTTCATTTTTACGATGATATTTAGAATTTTTTGACAATATTTTGTTCGGTTATTGTGTTTTTTGCTTCTTTTTCATTCTACACAGATTTTTGAATAGTTTAATTTAATTTTGCATTATTTCTTTACACTGGAAGCTAAAACTTCAATATTTTCGTCAGATTCATGAACTGGCCTTGCCTTAACAGAATCTATATATACCTAGTGCGTGTCATCCACGACGACGCGCACCTACATAGCAAACCTCATACTTATCTATGCGCAATTGTACGGGTTAGGCTGTGGAGGGGCGCGCCTTCGTGGATGACACCCACTATACCTGGCTCCTGTAAAGTCAGCATCAAAAGAAAATTGGCTCATGAAAACGTCAAAAATCTTTATTACAAGGGAATTCCTATTCCCACCAGGAGCCAGGTATAGTGCGTGTCAGCCACGAAGGCGCGCCACTCCACAGCCTAACCCGTACAATTGCGCATAGATAAGTACGAGATTCGCTATGTAGGTGCGCGTCGTTGTGGATGACACGCACTAGGTATAGATTCTGTTAAGGCAAGGCCAGTAGCTCTAGTATAAGTTTTTTCTCAAAATGTATGAAAACGCTCTCACCGTGTTTGAAATACGCGCGTACATCGGTTAGCAACAAATGTTATACTCGCTGTTTTAGTTTCCACTAGTGGCCACCAGAGACGCTGTTCACGTTTACATACCACTTTCATTCCTTTTTTGACAAAACGCAAACGCGTTCGAATTAGTTAATGTTTCGAAAAAATTTATACTAGAGCTACAGTTCATGAATCTGACGAAAATATTGAAGTTTTAGCTTCCAGACAGAACTACTGACTGGAACTTTTGACCTCTTTCTATGCCAAGCTACTTTTGATGCTGAATGTACCACAAATGTTTTCTGAGTGGGCTCGCTTCACCGTCGGCCTCGTATTTGCCCCCTGGCTATTAGATGATGGCCAAGAGAAATCCCATTATTAGTAAAAAAAAACTTTACAAGTGCACAATTTGACAAAATTGTACACTTGTACCTAAGTAATGTGTTGTGGTATAGTCCATTGGTATACTTATCCCTTTTTCTTGTATTTGTATATTTTTGTTTATCTTCCTTAATAAATTAATATTATAGTGTAAAAGCTCCTTTTGAGTTACACAAAAGTTAGTGTGAACTTTTTTACGAGACTAATAAATAAATGTCATACGAGTTTCAATCAGGAAGTAAATTTTTGTAGTATTTCTAATCTCGTGAACAAAATAAAACCTAATAAGGCCTTGAAACTTTGTAATATTCCCACAGATACATCAACAGGAAATAGTGAATAATATCAAAAAAAAATATTTTACTCATATAGTCAACCAGATAGTTAGTCTATCAGATTTCGACCCTAAGACATAAGTAATGTAGACTACATTCTTGGCTGAATATATATTTTGATAAACCAGGCCGTGTTTAGCTGGGTTTCTTGCTAGACACTTCTCAGCTAGGCTAGGTTTAGTGAACCAGCGACAACACTCCCATTACTTAGCTCAATCCCACTCACACCTCAGATTCGTTTGAGCTCAACCAATCTCACTGGAGCGCCCGAGTGGTCGTGTCGGTGTCCCCTGGATTTTCCCCCAGGCTACTCTCTAACCGCGCACTCCTATCGATCGGTTTATTGAGCTAGGCAATAAGCCACAGTCAGGTTTATTTTGATAAAAAAAAAACACCCAAAAAACATGAACAAACGATAACGGGGTTCCGCACGGAATTTTGATGAAACTGTATTTCTTCATTTTTTCGCGGTGTTTTTGTCTCCTCGTATTAAAAAAGGCCGACTTAAACAATATACCATATCACTTTACCTCAACTACTCACTGATACCAAGTTATATGCCATTAAACTATGCCATTTTTACGGTAATAAACTATCCTATACTACAATATACTTACTATAACTATAATATACTTTATCTACACACATATCATAAATCCTCTAATATGCGTTCGGAAACCGTAGAAAATGACTCTCATTTCAACATTCAATGAATTTATGGCAATTTTCTTATCTGTGGCTAAGGCTACAGCAGTAATAAAATATTTCATTTTAATCTCATATATGATGTTAAAATATTACGTCAAACAAAACTGTCAAAATTTAAATGTCAAAGTTGACATGTCCCTATTCTAGTATCACTGAAAATTCAAATTCAGTCGATGCGAAATGTCAGCTCGATGTTTTTTTAGTATATATCGCACGAAATTTGAGCTAGAACGACATGATCACATCAGAATAAGGACTCTTTACTTTTTAAAATAACATTCAGGTATCTGTTGCCAGTTCTGATTTCGATATTTCCGCAACCGTGCAAAAAAGGTTGTATTAACACAATTATTGTATTTATTTACTACGGTTTCTGAACCCATCTTAGAGTAATTATAATATGTGTGTAGATAAAGTAATGTATGCAACTGTACATAATTAGGCATTAAAACACTCGTGTGACCTTATTATGAAACTCGCCTTCGGCTCGTTTCATAAAACACACTCGTGTTTTAATGCCCCTCATTATGTACCAGTTGCATAAACTACTATTATGCCACACCTGGCCATAAAGTGGCAATTACCGCACGCTCCGCGCGCGGGATATCCCACTTCCTGGCCAGGGGGTGACATAAAATTGTGTACTTAACACGGGCGGTAAAAAAGAAAGCCTCAGATCGCATATTTATCGCCCTTGCCTTCGGCTCGGGCGTCAAATACCTGCAATCTGGGACATTCTTTATTTTACCGCCCTTGTTAAGTAATGTACTATTATGTCACACCTGGCCATAAAGCGGCAATTACCGCACGCTCCGCGCGCGGGAAATCCCACTTCCTGGCCAGGGGGTGACATAAAATTTTGTACTTAACACGGGCGGTAATAAAGGAAGCCTCAGATCGCATATTTATCGCCCTTGCCTTCGGCTCGGGCGTCAAATACCTGCGATCTGAGACATTCTTTGTTTTACCGCCCTTGTTAAGTAATGTACTATTTCGAGAAAAGTATATTTTTATAATGAACATTAAGAAGGGGGTGCCCTGCGGAATATGCATATTATGAATACAAACATTTTGATGTAAGAATGATTGTTTCATGCGTAAAATTTACAATATAATTGAAAAAATAGAGGCTTAGAGGTCATTAACTTTATACCGTACTGTTTATTAATTTTAACGGTAATTATATTTCTTTTTTTTTAATTTAAAATAGGTCTTGCGTTTGTCCACAAATCACCTGATGGTAAGCGATATTGCGGTCTAGGATGGAACGCGCTTACCTAGTAAATACCGATTCACTCTCGCCTCAAATGCCAACATGGCGATGACATTGTGTAAGGATCAGGCTAACCTACAAATGTTATTTATTGTATTTCATCAATGTAGCGCATAATAATGTACTAGTGATTTTAAAGTACGCCAATTTTCACAATTTATTAAAATGAATTTATTTGTAAGTAGGCCGCAATGGCACTTTTACAAGTCAAACCCTATTAGCGTTTCACAGAGGCCACTGCCGAGAAGAAACGCCGAAAGAAACTCAACAGTCAGCACATTACGTGCAGAGCCCCCTTAAACATTTGTGTTGTATTTTTCGAACAGTCCACTATAGTCATGGCCACACAACTATACGATTCACCACCTGTTTTAACTCACTATAGGTACAAATGCCAATATATCTTGAATTTGACATTCCTAATAACTGTACGTGATTGGAGCTCAGTTTAACTGGCAGCTTTAAGTCGGTCTTATGAATATAGGATGAGCGTGCCCAACCGCCCTTCTATTTCAACTGTAGTACAAACACATAAAGGGTGAACACCCTAGGGACGACAAATGACGAAAAACGTGACAATTTGTGTATGGCACGGGGGCCAGAGCAACTACGCTGGAAAATGGATTTAGGGCTTAGGGTAAATTCGACTGGTTTTTATTGTGACATGGCCATAAGGCCAAAGGACGTCACGGGGGATTATGTCAAAGTTTTCTATTCGAAATCCATTAGATCAAATAAAGTAGAATTTAATGGAGTACCCTATTAATGGTTTTTCTGATATTACGGATAATTTCACACAAATTTATGTAGTCCCAAACGAAGCAAAGCTTGTACCTAGTTTGCGTACTAGATGACGATATATTCAATAAAACGATAAATACGAGTTAATACGTAAAAACAAAACATCCAAGGCTCAAGACAAAGTATCGTTGCTCATAAATGTCATGACCGTAATTCGTAACGGACTACCGACTTCTTAGACAAGGTCAGTACCACCACTAACTAGGCTAAAGTGATGGTCAAATAGCTATTTTTTACAAGGCAAATTTAATATCGTTACTAAGGCCTAGGGAAAGGTTTACGTTAGTAATAGAATATTTGACACATGTTAAAATTTGTAACATGGTGTCACTTTATGGATAGTAAACCATCATAATATCACATTGAATTGAAAATTATAAACTTTTACCAAAATAGAAAAAAGATATTTAACATCGAAAATTCGGAAAATTGTTTTTTTTTTGTCATCCAAAAGTCAAACAAAAGGTATACACAGAATGCTTAAGTAAAAATAAATAAATAAATGTACGGCAACTATGTACCTAAACGCATTATTTTACGACCAAAACAGCAAAATAATTATTGTCCCATACAACAGTTGGTTCGATACCATGCGTGTGACGTCATTTGCCCGTGCCAATTTGTAGGAGCCGCTTGGGCGGCCGCTGGCGGCGAGCTAGGTTCATCTCTATTTTTTGCTCTTTATTGTGGTCTAATTGTATTTGGTCCCATATAGACATTTGATCGTTTATGAAAACTGGTTTGAATGGCACCATCTTTTCATCTTTCTTTGTCAGAAACAAGAGTGGTCATAATTCTTAACAGGAAAAACCAAAATTTTCCATATTTTGAAAAATAATGAAACTGCCATAATATCTAAATTGTCACTGGCTGCCAATGTTACCGTTCCCAAATCACAAACGCATAAGCTTATTTATACTTATTCAACGACCCTACAAATATAATTTTAAAGCAATAAAATCATACACTACACCCCCGTCACTTACCAATCATATCGATGGTAGTCGCTACTATAAAAATAAGGGTACCAGTAAAATTGTCGATGGTCCCCTCGGCAGTAAATAATCATAAAGTAAAATGCAGTTTGTCTATGCCGATGGTGTCCTTGTAAAAGCGCAAGGGAGTTGGGTATACTGGTAAAATATGACTGTGGCTGCTTGGCAGTTTTTGACTCAATATCCACATATTGTGGACTAAATACTAAAGTTTTTACTTGGAGTTTTATGCGACGTTAGCTAAAGAACTTCTTATCTTTTTAGTTACCTACATACTTACCTACCTGAGGCGTACCTTACATTAATATAGAAAAGTCATCCCCCGTAATAGGTGTTTGCTTGTCATAATCTGTTGTAATGTTTTGCAAGGAACTGTTTGATGCTGAGTAATAAAGGTACCTAATGTTAGGTTGTGGAAAAAATTAAACGCGTGCATAAGACATCAAGGTGTACTCTCGTTGTGTATCTCTAATTTCAGGACTATGTATATTATTCTCCATAAATTAATACTCATTATATTTCAGCTCGTACAGCATTTGAGTCGTTAAACTTAAAGTTACACCCAAACAATACAAAACAAGATCATAATACGATGCAAGTTTTTTCAATGTGAAGTAAATTACTAGGCGATTGCTAGACCAGTTAACCTCATCTTTGGTCCTGTCACAACACCAGGTAAAACTAGGGCCAATTATAATTAGAGTCCTATATGCAAAATAAATTATTAGTTTAATGATGCGTAATGATATTTGTGTGTATTCAAACATTTTTAACGTAATAAAACATGTTTATCAATAGGTACCTGTTTGTTCGTTTTCAAACTAGTCATTAAGCCTTGGAGGCATATTTGTATATTTATATTAGGTACTCTTTCTTAATAGTTCTGCCCCAAAAATATCACAAACTTCTTAATAAATTGTATTAAAATATCCAAGCCCTTAAGCACTTACACCCTGTCAAACGCCTTTACTAAAACAATTACTACTTCAAACCGCGCTTATAGCTATCCCATCACACATGTATCATTGTATCACTACCAATTATAAAGACTACAGTCAATAAAGCCCCCCTCGTATGGAACCCGTAACCGGTGCTTTATCGCCCCTGGGTCCAACGGTAGCAATTTTGGAACCCTAATTTGTAAATATGGTGCAGGGCGCGCACCGAGAATCGCTCCTTGCGGGATCCGCCGCCGACTAGCACTAAAACTTGAACAAATTGAATTTAGATCATATTAGAATTGGTTTTTTTGTGCTTTACAGCGGTGTGATAAAGTTGTTACGATGTATGTTTAAGAAATAGTTAGAAAATCTAGAGGACGCTAATTTAGTCCTTTAGTTTTTTCAATGTTATTTAGTTTTATGATTAGGACATTTTTGAGATAGTTTTTATTTTTGGTCTTTAATTTTTATTTTTCTAACAGATTGTAGTTGTACCATTTTAATAAACAGCATAATGTTTTTAAATAAATGGTGGAGCCATGTTAGAATATTATTATTTGACAAGTGTAATATAATAGACTGAAATAAGAAGCTTAACCTACAAGCTTCTTATTTCAGTCTATTTCAGTATTTTTTTTACTTTGGCCCATATGCTTTGTTGTTTATGGTGCACTTTATCAACACGCACATAATTTAACCTTTTAGAAGTATAGTATGTCTGTAAGATTGTATGTTTATTAGGGCCTTTAACTACTCTTACAGTAAGCTGTTGTATTATAAATTTAGACACGCTGTTTATTAATTATTATGCAGGCCAAGTTAGTAAACAATCTCTTTCCTCACATTTGATTACTATAGCTTCGAAAATTTAAAATTTCTACCAATAGTTTTTAATTTAAAAGGTGAGCGCATATGAAAAATACCATAGTACCAAACTTTTAAAAATATTAGTTGATATGTTACAAAAACATCAACCAACATCAAAAATCCCTATTGCATTCGAAAAAAAACAAACGAATCACAAGGGCGGTACAATATTGTAGTGCATAAAATTATCTAATTTTTACAGTAGTGTATATCGGGAGTTTTCCCCTACGCATGGCAACTCCCAGCGGGACCAACCCTCGTACATATGCCTCAAGACTTCCATCTGCTGGTCGAGCTAATGTTGCCATGGTGAAATATTTTCGCCAGTTAAGTGTTTTTTTTTTGAACACGGGGTCTGTCAAATGAGGTTCGTTGTTAAGTACAAATCGATGTTGTATTGATCTTATTATTAATGTGTTGGTGTAATGTGAGGAAAATGGGCTAATAGTAGAGATGGCTAATATTAATAACTTTTTCAGGTTTATTTAGTTTTAGATTTTGATTTAACTTAGATTTATTTAGGATTTATTTTTAATTTTAGTGGTCATTTATTTATTTAAATCCAATTTTCTCGATAGTAATTTCCTACCCAATTTTATGAAAAAACGGCCCCATTTTGTGGAAAATATTTAACAATTTTTTCTCAGTTCTTAAATCGGCGATATGTATCTTAAGTGCAAATTATCTTTTACTGATGTTTTTTCTTACATTTGTTAAGTTAACGATTTTGCGTATTATTTTTATGGTGAACGACAGCAAAAGTTTATACAGAAAAACAATAAGAATAGGAATAAAACATACAAATTACTTAAGGCAAATACGAGTTACGGTAAATACAAGTTATATGGTTATGTCAACAAATATATGAATACATTTTGTGGTGTCGATATACCTAGACGATCACACTACGAAGCCCGCTGTAAGCAGTACAGTACACAATTTTGGAATTTTCTAGCTACTCGTTACGGCCTTACAAGGGGCTTGACGCCTTTAGTACCCTGTAGCTTTAACGTCAGGTTTAAACTGTCATACTAAATTACCGACGGGTGAAAAGTATTAAAGTATTCGGTTACTTATGATGCCGACTGCACTAACGGTTTGTGGAAATGTTTGAGAAAAGCTTGGAGTATTTAAAACAGAGGGGGCAATTGGACAAAACCACAAAATATCCCACTGGGTCGAAGTTCACTAGTTAAGATAGGTAAACGAAAGTGCAAATTTTTCTGTGGTATAGCTATATAGTGTAGGGGTTGCTACGGTATAAGGCTGCCCATACATGGTCTAGAATCATAACGTAATACAAATTAATAATAAATTAGTAAAAATTATTAACAGTTAGCGCGTCTATAGGCTGCGGCGTCCGCTTACCATCGTTTGCCACCGTCGTAGTATAAAAAAATTGTATTTAATTTTAATTTCAATTTCTTAATGTAATCTATGGATTCTGTCTGGAATAAAAAAAATCTTTTTGTGGATTTCCGGTGACTCTTGATCACGACTCGCTCGGAGTCACATCTACTGTGATTTATTTAAGATTATGATTGTGAATATATTTGGCTGATAGTATAAATATAATTACCGTTATTATGTGAAGTCAGTATTTACTATCAGCTATAGATTTCTCATTTGATTACCCGTACAGTCAGCATCAAAAGCAGCTTGCCATATGAAAAAGTCAAAAGTCCCTAGTCCCTTGTAATAAAGACTTGACGTTTTCATATGCCAAGCTACTTTTAATGCTGACTGCACCTCTACGCAGATCCATCCAGAGATGAATATTGGAAGCAATAATACCTGATGCGGCCTCGCATTATGTGGCGGAGGGCCCCCGACCCCGTGATGGTAGACCATGTCGTGTTTGAGCTGCGGTAGGGGCCCCGGCTGGGGCCCGGATTGGTGTTTGCTGATGTCGACCGCTGCCAGGGCCTCTGCGCGGCTTAGGAGCCCGTCGTTTAACCCGCCGAAGAGGTCGCCCTGGTGACAAGAGGGGCTTTACATTTTGGTGCAGTTGACCATGATACTTAACCGTTTCTATTATTTTTATCTCACGAGCGCGGATTGTCCATTGTTGTAGTTGTGACACATACGAACACATAAACAACGCTAACTCATAGTTCTTACGCTGACGCACACAATAGAAAATGTGCATGTATAGCTCAACAACGCACAACCACAGGTCACCAGCGCTCGTGAGACAAAAGTACCACTCCCAGAACCGTAACGTATGGAGTTGGAAGGTTAGATGGCAGTCGCTTTCGTAAAACTAGTTCCTACGCCAAATTTTGTGATGAAGTTTCTAAGTGGACCCCGGACTCCTTAGGGTACAACCGGGAAAACGCTAGAAGGATGATAATGATCCATTTTTATATCATTTTACAGGCTGAAATTAAAAATACAGTTTTTTTTTTTGATATTTGCACATAAATAGCTTACATATAGATATACTGAAAATACTTAGTATAAGCTTAAAGTATTTTTACGAAAACAAATTAAACATACTTCAGAAATTACATTCTTAATTAATTGATCTAAAGTACACATAGTAAACATTTTAATTGGTTCCATTGTGATACGAGAGTGATACATAAATTGTTTGTCTATTTTTTAGAGTCAATTAAAATGTTGACATAATTCACTCATAATCGCAGATTGATGTTCTTATGTTACCCATACCGCTAATTTATAGACCGTGGGCCAGGCGCTAAAATCGTTAGTCATTTCCTCTTGCACGAAAACTTGTACAGTGGTTAAGTTGTATTATGAAGGACTGTGGACGTCTGCCGCAATTCCGTTGGTGGGTTGAGGAGCAGCAGCCTCCCAAAGACGTTTTTTTTTTTTTTAATTCAGTTATTTCCTCTCGACTAAAACTAATGTTAAATGATAGTTTAGCAAATACCTTAAGGAATAATATTCGTCTTCCGGTTGTAGTGTGGTGGCATACCCGTATGCCAAGCACATGAATATGTAAAAAAAGAATTGGTCATCGTGACCTATTGTTGGCGCTCGGTCTATGAAGAATATTTATAATTTACTCTTATATAATAAAGAACAGCAAGCGAGAGCAAGACAGCGTATAATATAATAAGCAATTAATATTAAAGCTACAAACATTAATTATTAAAACATAACCTAATTTCGATATGAAAAGCTCAAGCAACATGCAGCAGTCACAAACAATTGGTGAGCAATTTTAAAACCAGCCTCAAATTAAAAAAGTCCACACTCCAGATCCCATCAAGAAGTCATGAGCGCTCAACCTTCGGTCGAGTATTACTCTAAATTATTTATGAGTACCCCTGGCCTGAGAACTCCGCTTGACTTCAAAACACACCGTTTTATTACCAACACCACTTTTAAACCGAATAGTTTTCTTTTCGATTTGGTCGGCTCGCGGGCTGAATTTGAATGGTGGATTTATAGGGTCTTCTTAGGAGTCGGAGTTTAAATTTAGAAGCCTTTCGAATTCTGACAGTTAACGAGCATTGTTTTGTACATACGAGTAGATACTGCATTATACACATAGTTAGTTTTGTACAATCGACTGTTGGAGAAATTTTATAAAATGAGATGCGAAGACAAACTATAGACGAACTATTATTATTGCGTTATTTTATAATATGTAGGTATGTAGATATATGGAGGAAACCAAATTACAAAATATAAAATCCAGTCCCGAATTTTAATTTGGGACTCCCTTAAGGTTGACTGTCCTGTCAAACTGTATAGAAATACAAAGAAAAAGTTCTCGAAATGGCTCATAAATTAACAAGCGTGACCGTACATACGCGAACTTATGTCTCTAAGCGATCTCTTCGATCTAACCTTTGAGAAAATGAGAAAAATGAATGTAACACACGAAGGCGACAGACAAACCATTATTATATATTCATTTTCATAATAACATTAATGTTTTTAATGTTGGTTTGTTTACCTTCATGAAACATTTCCCCTTACATAGAATAGAATGCTCCAAGTGCAAATATTTAAAAGTGTTGTGAATAATTTATGAATTTGTACGACCCCTTGTCACGCTACATATCAAACGGGGACATTAAAAAATTCAGGAGCAAACATAACAAGTTTATACAAAACACATTTGTGACCAACTTTAAAAGGCATATTTTGACAGTAGTTTGTGACTATTTGGCATAGAATTATATTTATAGTAGTCTTCGGCACAATGCCGCGGGGGCCTTTTTTAGATTTAATTTAGTTTTAAATTTAGATTTTAATTTAGCTGTTTTAGTTTTATTTTTGTTAGGTAATATGTTTTTCTATAGTTTTCATTATTAATAAATTCAAGCATAGTAGTTATCTTATTCTATCTAACAAAACCATAAATATATGTAGTACAGTCAAGGGCACCAATATGTATACACTTTTTCATCTTATTCCATTGAAATAAGGTCCAAAAATGTATACATATTTATGCCCTTGACTGTACCACTCTGTGTATACTCTGTGTACACAGTAACACAAGTAGGTAGTTATAGATGCGCCACCGAGCGACCGGGGGTAAGAGAAAGAATATTCATATAAAATTTTGTACTACGCAATTTCACCAGTTTGCATGTCCAATGTATTGGTTATTGAAGTGTGCCTGTGCCTAGTGTGCCTATAACCCCACCATGAAAAAATGCTCGGTCGGTGATAGAAACAAACCAAGGCACTCTTTTCTATTTCCTCTTATAGGAATCGCAATAAGGCAAACCTTGTTAGTATTAGTTTCTGATACGTACGATGTTTGATAGCTAGTCATGACATTCCGCTTGCACACGCTCGCCGCATAGCACGGGCTCTTTCGTTCCTAGCGCGATAGGGAATCTGGACACTAGGGGTGTACCAGGGCTTAGTTTAGTCAAAGCAGATAATATACTAACGTAACAAGAAGCGACACCGAAGCATGTGTGCTGTAACTGTAAACCCGTCTCGCGGCTGTGTGCGTGTCCGGACGCGAGCGGGGGCGCGCGAGGGTGGCGCGGTGTGTGGAAATCACTCCTCGGACGGGCAAAGTATAGAATCGTAGCGTTCCAAGGTCACCGACACTCGGTTTACACCGATAGGTCCCGTGTCGGGCCTTTGGTTTAGTCGAAGCGGCATCGGCTAGGGGATGCCGGTATTTGGTTACTATGCTTAATGGCTCATTTATTTTTGAAGTATGCTTCTTTGTTGACGGCTTGTATGGGCCCTACAATCAACGAAACATTCAACAGTTCGTTACAAGTTCAGTTCCGGGTGACATGTTTCGAACTCTTCGGGAGTTCTTCTTCAGGTTGAGCGCGTTCGCGACGAATCCTCAACGCGCTCAATCTGAAGAAGAACTCCCGAAGAGTTCGAAACATGTCGCCCGGAGTGACAATTAATACGTAAGTTTTAACCATTTAGTGCAATATACCTAGTTTTAACATGACTTTCGAAAGTTGGAATTCAAGTTCAGATTGTCGAATTTAAGCGAGAAAAAAAATGTTGATACAGTTGCCGGCAAATATCTTCAACCATCTCCAACCTTGAGTACGCAGTAGCCGATTTACGTACAAATCACGCTACTATGCACTCAAGATAAGGTTCATGATGTTTTACGGCAACTGTATTTCTCGATTCGTAGTGATACTTGAATGATATTTCTTAAAAAAAAAAATTAGGTAGTGACGAAAATAAAATCTCAAGACGTAAGTAACACAGAAAATAGCTTATAGATAATATAGATGTGTGTTCTTAAATTGATACGGACCAATAAGTAAAATTACAACAATTATATTAGTACAGAGATTACTGAGGACACACGACTGATCGCGTTACCCCTTTGGTCTCGCTTTAATCGAGTGCAAACGCATAATCGACTAACAATTACCGAGTGACAACCCTATTGTCGTTAAAAAGACACTTGACTATATTGAATCCGTTAATCCCTACGCATTTTAATATTCACTCACACCGTTTCTAAAGCCAACCTTATAAGGAATACTTAAGGTTTAATATCGTTTAAAGACGGGATAGGAATACGCGAAAATTACCGCTCGATTTAGTAATAATTATTCATTGTAAGAACGACATAAATGCAGTCTTCGTTACAATACAAAAGCGACTTTAGTCAAGTAAATTTAAGGTTGTGAATTAAATGTACGGTTATGTTAAATTGCGAGTACAATCGTATACAATTTCAAGCTAGGGTGTCACAAAATAAATTATGATTATTGTAATATATGTTAGAGTGGGTTAGGACGCAATCTACAATTACATTTGAAGGTCGACATGGTGTTTCGGATGTTGTTTAATTTAAAGGATTGACGATTTATCATCTGTTGAGTGAAATGTAATGGTAAATACACTTTACAAGGTTTTAGGTATGTGGTAATATTATGTTCCTTATGGTGAGTACAGTCAACCATTTTGATTTCTGTAACTTTGCGTTTGCGTTTTGTCTAATTTTGTAAGACATACCTATTCGTTTGTGTTTTGTATCGAAAAAACTTACACTAGAGGTACTGTGCCACTTCCTAACTTATCACAGTGACTTTTGAAGATTTTCACTGTGAAAAGTATCTTAAATAGAAATAGAGACTAGAATAATATATTACCGTATTTTGTACAAAAGCAGGGGACCTCAACCTCTTTTTACAAAACAGCATTTGAGAAAAAGGAACGAATATCCTTTGTAACCTTTCCGCCCTGACGTGATGGTAATAATGTGCCCAAGTTTTGGTTCCCACGTTAGGCTAAGTGTCCAGATTAGTTTGACAGAGTACTTACTGTCAGGGGCGGTAAGGGCTCTTCAAATTAGGGCTGGAGCTCTGACATATCTATACAGTTTGCGAGTTTGCATGTTTTTACGTTGGGGGTGATCTCCTGAACTACTCATCCAACTTCATTTTTTTAATATTTTGCATGGATCATCAGGCTGGGAATATGCTATTATCCCGCGGCCTTGCTTGCGTTCCTTGCGGATGGTTAAAATTCTAAATCACCGTAACCCAAGCCACAGGCATATATAATAGCTAGTCATAAAACGATAGTCGATATTTTTCAATGTTTCTAAGTTTAGGCAAGAATTTTAAGTCCAAAAAGTCTGCAATAGAGTATTTATTCAATTTTTTTACAAAATGAAGTGAAATGTTTTAAGCACTAGCGAATGTTAAGTAAGTGTTAAGTACAAACCAGCCTTGCCTTAATATTCAGTGTTGTAAAAATATTGCGGGCATCTATTGTGTTATACTTTTTATATCACGAATGCGGGTGAGCCATGCACTGAGCGAAAAAAATACTAATTATTAGTAAGTTTTAGTGAATCCCAGGACAAGGAGATTATATACTAACGGTTACAAACCAGTTTTTGATAATAGTAGTTATTTACTAATACCAAAAAATTTGCCCTTGTAACAACTAAACTGTTTTGTAACCGTTAGTATATAATCTTCTTGTCTTGGGATTCACTAAAAATTAGTATTTTTTTCGCTCAGTGTGGTTGTGTTCAGCTTTACATGCACATTGTCTATGTGTACGTAAGCGCAGGAGCAATATGTTCACTTTTTCTATAATATGTTCGTATGTGTAACAGCTACAAGTATATGCAACCCGCGCTCGCGAGATAAAGTAATCGATATATCGCGATAATAAAACGCCTGTATGGAGCGCTTGTATGGAGTTGCGTCCTTTCGATACGCGACGCGGATAGCGGGGCATCAGCATCAAGGCATCAAGTGTCATGAGAGAAACGCGGTGAGCCCCCTGATGGGTACAGGCGTGCATAGAAGTGCTTTGTGTAGACTAATATAACTAAATGTAGGTACCTAGTTACAACCTATTCATCGTTAGGAGTAGAGCATAGGGTTTTCTCAAGGTCATTAGGGAAAATACATTAATGTATATAACTGTACATTTAACGTGTATAATTTCGAGTATACCTACAGTGTATTTATTCATCCTTACTTGTACACTTTTCTCTAGGATAACAATACTTTACGAGCTTCCTTACATTTCACACAACATTTTAAGTGATGATCATTGTGTACCTAATCCCAGAGAAAGAGGTGATAATGATTGAGGTGGACCATATGCTTGTTCGCCACCGTCGTAGTATAAAAAAAACGTCTTCAAGAAGAGTTTGTTTACATGATGGGACACGTAAGGATGAATAGACTGTAAACTAGGAATCGTACACGTTAAATGTACAGTTATGTACCTACATAAACGTATTTTCCCCAATGTTAAAAATATCTTAGCAAACATTATGGCCCAGAGCGGGTTGGGGACTTCACATACAACTTTGAATTTCTTCGCGGATGTATGCAGGTTTCCTCACGATGTTTTCCTTCACCGAAAAGCTAACGGTAAATATCAAATGATATTCCGTCCGTACATAAGTTCCGAAAAACTCATTGGTACGAACGACGTGGGGCGTGGGGACTACTGCCCAATCCCTCTCATCTATGAGAGGAGGCCTGTGCCCAGCAGTGGGACGTATATAGGCTGATGATGAAACATTATGACCTTTACCATACCTAAAGTCGAGTTCATATTTTTCGAATATCGTGTTCATATTTTTCGAATATCGTGTTCATATTTTTTACTGAGAGTCAAAACAAACCACTTTTTACGAAACGTCTAAAACGATAACTCAAACTCGAAATCATAAACTGCGTTGTTTCTTCATCGTCGTATTTAAAGAATTTAAAACAGGATAACTATAATATCGCTGACCAGTACCTAATTGGTCACCAAATGAAATAAGATATAAATTCAAAGCTGCCATTCTCGAAAGTAGATCTATACCTCTAGTATAAGTGTTTTCGAAACAAAACACAAACGAACACCATTGTGTTTAGTCTTAATTTATATGACAAAAAACAGTTACCATCTAAGACCACCAGAGGCGTTGCTCGCGTTGCCTTACAAAATGGGACTAACTCAAATGCGTTCGTTTGTGTTTTGTGTCAAAAAAACTTATACTAGAGGTACTGTAAAGGTTTATACACCGAATATGTAGTATATCATCCCTCTAGTTTCTGCAACGACTGCAAAACTCCGCTTATGAAATGACACTATGTTTACCGGTCCCCGCGGCCACTTAGTTATGACCGCCATAACCTAGCAACCGGTTATAGCCGGACATAGAGGTATTAATAAATGTTTTCTGGGCTCTATACGACTTAAGGCGAGATACGAGTTGGGTAAAACTTGTTACTATTTTTATTACATAAAAAAAACTGTTAAGCAAATCAAATGATGCGATAGATGATTGGATTCAAGAAAGGAGTGTATAATTTTTTTATGGGTCGGCAACGCGCATGTGATACCCCGGGTGTTGTAAGCGTCCATAGGCTGCGGGTACCGCTTACCACCAGGCAGTACGCTTGTTTGTCACCGACGTAATATAAAAAAATACGATGGAAGAGACTAGAATACTTATGAGGACGATCGAGAATAGAAGAGGAAATATGGGGTACCTGTTACGACAATTACAAGAAAACATAATCGAAGGAAATATAAAGGCGAGGCGGGGGAAGACCGAGACGCGCGTTTACCACAACGCGTGTTTATCCAGCCAAAGGGACGGTCAATTTAAGGTCGTACCAGGGGGCCGATTTTTTGAGAGTCGAACGCTCGACTTTTCACTCAAGATCTGTCAAAACATCATAGTTTCTTGACAGTGGCTCTAGTATAAGTTTTGTCGAAACATTAACTAATTCGAACGCCTTTGCGTTTTGTCTCAAAATGTATGAAAGTGGTATGAAAACGTGAACAGCGCCTCTGGTGGTCACTAGTGGAAACTAAAACAGCCAGTATAACATTTGTTGCTAACCGATGAACGCGCGTATTTCAAACTCGGTGAGAGCGTTTTCATACATTTTGAGACAAAACGCAAACGCGTTCGAATTAGTTAATGTTTCGAAAAAACTTATACTAGAGCTACAGATATCGAGTGAAAAGTCGAGCGTTCGAGACTTAAAAATCGGCCCCCAGGAGCTCAAATTGTTGGCAAAGACGAACGGAATTGCGATTACTCCACCGACAAGATCTAGGCTCTTAATCTTAAGGCAAGGCCTTCATGTATCGACGAAAATATTGAAGTTTGAGCTTCCATGTAAAGAAATAAGGTAGAACTACACTACACAAAAATTACTTTACTTAGACTGGAAAAGAAAGTAACACAATAACCGAACAAAATATAGAAAAATGCTTCGGTAAATCTGTAAAAAAATCTAACTATCATCGTAAAAATAAACTTTCATGGGACTGCATGCATGGGACATTTTTAATGGTGTTGATGCGCGTTAAGTGATGATTACCTATTTAATCATCATCGTCCTTGCAAGCGCTATCCCAGCACAGCCCAGCCCAGGGTCCGCTACCTAATACCAAGACTTATTTTTTACAATCTTACACAAATCGACCTAGTCCCAAACTAAGCAAAGCTTGTATTATGGGTACTAGACGACGATATACATGACGTAACAAATTTGGCGTAAGCACTAGTTTTTATCTTGGTGCGCGACGTCATTACAGAGCTAGCGTCATCACATTTCAATGCATACATAGGTACCTACTGTGATTGTGTTACCGTGACAGCACGCATGACTGTTCGTGTCACATAGTGTCATACTCATAATCTTAGGGATTATTAATATCAAAGTTAGGATTTACGTATTTAGCATCTCTCGATGCTTAAACCTTAATTGCAATGATCCCAACTAAAACCTATTTCCCTCCTGTATAGGAAGTAATATATTAATTAATAAACAGCAAAGCTTTCGAGCGCGATAGTACATGTAGGATTAGCGTGATGCGCTGTTAGGCGCGCGATTATGCGCACATTACGGCTTAGCTACGTAATCCAACTTCACAACGGCAAAGAGTGTACTACGTACAGGACAAATCTAAAAATGTACTTCATATACACTGAAAAAATGCGAGCCAACTAAGATACATTATCTCTTAAGGCGCAGGGGTGGGCAAGGCATTCTCCATACAAACTCTGTGCACGTTTTATTCGTAGGTTTTGGCACTAACGAATGTAATTTTTTTTTGGATGGAAATATTAGATATGCGAAGAAAGTGATGTGGAAATTTTCAAATATTTAAAAAAAATTAAAATCGAAGAAATTTAACAATAATATCAATCAGCAATAGTTCCTATACACCCTGGCGGGTGCTGTCTTTGTGTGCGTCCCATGACACGGGCAGGGACAGCATCCGCTCGGTGTATCCCTTGCATTTCATTAAATTGTCAAAAGGGCCTCTACGTGTTGGCTATGTGGTACTCGTTGGCACTTCAGTGCCTCGGTACTTCGGCTCCGCGCACGCCTCCCAAAGGTCCGGGACACCATTGTCCCGTGAACGGGAAAGACATATCAATGGTAAAAAAAATACATCACGAAATAGCTAACAGAAAAATAAGAATATGGCCAAAAATCATAACTTTAATGCAAACACAAACGAAGAAAATCCTGTACAAAGTTTGTATGGAGAGACCTTGCCCTACCCCTCCTCTTAATTGGCAATAAAATGGTTGAAGTAACATTATCAGGTGAACCGTACGCTTGTTTGCCACCGTCGTTGTATAAAAATATATATATATTTACTATTACTACTAAACTGATAAACCAAGTTCTCTTAGCTTCAGCAGACAAGGATCTTATTACGCTCATATGCAGAAAAGATTTTCATTAATGCAAAAAAATCTTTCTGTGTAGAACGTTATGCATTTGATTGACGTTTTATGGTCACATTAACGCTTACCTTCGTAAATAAACTACAACGTACTTACAGCCGAGTTTATATAAACAAGTATACTATGTAAAGGACAAATCTAATAATGTATTTCATATAATACAAATAATGATACATGCAATCTAATGGCGATGCAAAAAATATGATTATTATTGAGGTAAAACAATATAAAAAATACATGTTTAATATTCATTATTTTAAGTAATCTCCACGTTTCCAGCTAAGCTCCCTAATCCCAAGTTAATACCACCATCAAAGGCAAGGCAACTTTCATCTAGCTCTCGGTATTGCAGCCATAATTAATGTTCAATGTACTTTGTAAAGGACAAAATCGTAATCAACTTCGTACATGCCCGCATTTTTGTACGTGCTCATAAATATTACCATTATTGACGTACAACTACAATCACATAATTTTACTATAACCTCCTGAGGTTCAAGTTGATCATTATCACTTCACTATGTCATATTCCCTTCAATGGAATTCATATCTTTCGAACTTGGAACAGAGTTGCATTTGTTCTGTTTCAATCAATTTCAAAAATAAACTAACTCTATGCTTTTTTTTATCTCAGATCATTAAAATTTAAGGGATTTTTACAAAAATAACATAACTGACTAGACTGGTCGACATCTGCTGTCATTCTTGTCAGAGTGTCAACCAGTATAAGCAGTTATGTTGTTTTTGTAAACATGCCTTCCATTACATTGGCAATTTTTCTTGTATCTAATTGTTTCTTTTTTTTCAACTTTTATTCAATCATTCATCGTCTAGTTACACGTCGTTTGAAACTAACCTTGATTTTTGCAAGAACGTCCCTAAATACCTAATGTTTAGTTGAATAACTTAATTATATCATAACTCTACACAGAAGGCAGATATCAAAGAATTTCAATTGATTAATTTAGGCCCATTTATTAAAAATTAATAAATTTGATTGAAGTTAGAACAACGAAATGTTTATTAAACGGCAAGTGCCGTTTAATAAACATTTATTATTGTTGATTAACTAGATGAGGTTTGTTTTGGGCTTTTCTGAATTAGAACATTCACTTTTGTTGTGTTCGGTTATCATATCCAACATAAAGTCGATCATTTTGGCTAGTGCAGATATAATGATTATTTGTGCAATGAATGTGCAATTTTAACTATTTACAGACTGTCATTTCAAAATATTAATTACTGCCCATAATCATAACTGACTGTAGTAATTTAGCATCTCACGAGTCATTAACAATGGTTTTGATATGCATTTCATATTACCGTTAAAATACACCTTATTTACCATGGGCTTAAGTGCCAAATTAACTAGCATTTCGAAGCACATAATATCTTCCTGTTACAAATAAATCAAAAACGAAAATTAAAGCAAACAGGCATTTAGTGTCAGCAATTATTTATCCCATTTTAGACTTTACTATTATTATGCTACGGTCGAATTTGCTGTTTCTGAATGGTGAATGCACTTTAGTTTCATTTAGCGATGTCAAACACAGTGACGATATTAATTTGACGTTAAATTCGAATTTCGAAGCGCAAACAATTTAATACATAGAAGTCGTATTTCGGCGATATACTCTTCGAGTCTTATATACTCGTACATAGAATAAGGATTTAAGTATCTACTTCTCTTAAAACGATTGATTTCTTATTGTTTGGGTTCAATTGACGGATTGAGTACTGCCACAGATTATATAATTGTTACTGCGCCGAAAAAGTGTGACCGACAGAGAGAGAGTACTAGTAAGCGGTGTCTCGTTTTAACTTAACAGATTACTGCGACTCTAATACCGGTCTAGCAGTTACTATAAACAACATACAAGCTAAGTGTACCAAGCCAAACAAACGGGATATTCAGGAAAAGAGTAAATAAAATATACTTAAACGGCATTTATAATTATATTATATTAATACTGACATTAATAATAAAAAAGAGAGAAACATACAATATTTTTTTTAAGTCGAAGGTACCTAAATAATATTGTCTGCTAATATACACACACCAATCTAAAATGTATTAGTGTAAGGCAAGAGTGGACGCTCGGAGCGGAGCGTTCGGCGTCGCGTCCAGCGTTGCGGCCGAGCGTCCATACTATTTGTGCGGCGGCGACTCAGGACACCAGTATGAGATTCAATTGTTTGACATGCACGCCCCACTGTGGAACGAAAAACCCCTCTCCATAGAAATAGGAATTAATTTTTTTAAGTGTATGTTTTTTTGATTGAAATTCAATCCTCTAGTTATCTTTAGGTCAAAAAATGAATATGGGCAAGTTTGGCTGAAAAACCGATGAGTTATAATTTTTTGACGAAAATTTTGTATGGAGAGTATGCAAAAAAACGTAATATCTCAAAAAGTGCAAGGAAAACCGTAATATCCTCCCGCATGAATTTAGTACTAATTATTTGTGATTTTTTGGCATACTTGTTATTTCCCGGTCAGGTGCACTTTTTTTTTTAAAAATCAAAAACTAAAATATTAACATTTGTATGTATTAAGCTTGGTAATAAGACGAAAAATGAACAAAAAATATTTATAATAAGGTACACAAATAAAAATAATACCAAAAATAAAGTAAAAGGAACAAAAACTAAATGCTAGAAATTACCTAATATACAAATAAACACTAATTATCAATAAACTAATTAATGTCTTCGGTTTCTGCGTCACTGACATCGGGAAGAATGCTCGTAATCATAAGATAAATGTCCTAATTATCTAATGAGTACTAAAAGTAATATTTCTAATTTCTCTAATGTGCTCGTAATGGATATCAATTAGGATAGTATTGTATTTTTAAGGGTAATTACCAGCAATATTCCATAAATAGACTGCACTTTCATTGCATTATTTATTACGTTTTGAACGTTTTAGCTGCTAACACCATAACTGCATATGTAATGGAGAGTTTAGCGACGAACTTAGACCTGTACGTTATTTTGAAAAACCAGGAGGCTCCTTTTGACCACGAAGCCTTGCTCACAGCAGTGGTTTCCAGGATAGATGGACAACTAACTGAAGAAGAGTACGATACCCTCAAAGAATTTTGCCGAAGATTTTCAAGAGCTGCTTCGGAAAGATGGAAGAAATGCCGAAGAGATACGAAGAAATTTAGAAACACTTATGAAGATTGGCTAATGCAAAATGTAGATTGGCCAAGCTTCGTAGTTTTGCGAGTTGATTCACCCACGGAAGAACAATTTGATATAATCGATCAAGAACCGTCGACGTCATCGGTCGGAACAATGACTACAATAAAACGTAAGCCATTTGAAGATCTGGGAACCAAGCAGAAGAAGAAAAGATTAAGTGAATTACTTGCCGAAGATGCTGATGAACTGGCATATGCTGCTGCAGAACGTCTGAAACAGGATGGCCGGGATGATTTTGCGGCAGTTATTGAATTCGTGCTCAAGAATCCAGAAGCAGCATCTACATTGAGGGAACAAATTAGGTTCTGGGACCACTAATGATGGAAACACGGCGAGAAAGTTTTTCCAGAACCCTGGTAAAACAGCACGCATTACAGGGCTAGATGAAGAACTGATCAGAAGATTTGCAGTAATCGTGCAAGCAATTACCTCGGGAGAAGTTATAAATGTGGAAAAATATAGAGAATATGCCCACCAAACGGTAAAAAAATATGTAGAACTCTATAACTGGTACCATATGTCCGCAACTGTACATAAATTACTGGTCCATGGAGCGGACATTATTGCCCACAACGCAGTTTTGCCGATCGGTTGCCTTTCAGAAGAAGCATCTGAGGCCCGAAATAAAGATTTCAGACGGTTCCGGGAACACAATTCTCAAAAAAAGAGTAGGCAGGATTCGAATCGTGACATTTTAAATATGTTACTGCTATCCTCAGATCCTAAACTAACTGCAATGAGGCCAACACTACACAAGAGGAAGAGACAAACCTTATTCACTGAAACCCTGAACCTTCTAGACGATTCAGAATCAGAAAATCAATCGGAAATGATGTACGCTTCCGAGATAGACTCAGATTCCGAAGTGGATGATGAAATAAGTGACGCAGAAACCGAAGAAATTGATTAGTTTATTGATAATTAGTGTTTATTTGTATATTAGGTAATTTCTAGCATTTAGTTTTTGTTCCTTTTACTTTATTTTTGGTATTATTTTTATTTGTGTACCTTATTATAAATATTTTTTGTTCATTTTTCGTCTTATTACCAAGCTTAATACATACAATGTTAATATTTTAGTTTTTGATTTTTAAAAAAAAAAGTGCACCTGTCCGGGAAATAACAAGTATGCCAAAAAATCACAAATAATTAGTACTAAATTCATGCGGGAGGATATTACGGTTTTCCTTGCACTTTTTGAGATATTACGTTTTTTTGCATACTCTCCATACAAAATTTTCGTCAAAAAATTATAACTCATCGGTTTTTCAGCCAAACTTGCCCATATTCATTTTTTGACCTAAAGATAACTAGAGGATTGAATTTCAATCAAAAAAACATACACTTAAAAAAATTAATTCCTATTTCTATGGAGAGGGGTTTTTCGTTCCACAGTGCGCCCCGCTGGACGCAACGCTCGAGCGTCCACTCAGGTTCTACACTTAGTAGGTAGGCATTAGAAAAAAAAGAGGAACGATAAAAATATAATAATAAAATATAATATTTAATCAGAAGTTTACTTGCTAGAACAAGGGTAGCGTAAAATTTATGGGTTAGTATCACTTCGTCTAAAACGCAACTGGTACATGTCAGTCTAAAATAAATGTATTTTATGTCACACATGGCCATAAAGCGGCAATTACCGCACGCTCCGCGCGCGGGAAATCCCACTTCCTGGCCAGGGGGTGACATAAAATTTTGTACTTAACACGGGCGGTAATAAAGAAAGCCTCAGATCGCATATTTATCGCCCTTGCCTTCGGCTCGGGCGTCAAATACCTACGATCTGAGACATTCCTTGTTTTACCGCCCTTGTTAGGTAATGTACTATTAGACCATTTGCTTTTCAGGCGACTTGTATTTAGCTGCGTTTTGATGCAGTGTCCAGCTGCGTTTTAGACGAGTTGCTATTTCTACCAGTTGCGTTTTAGACGAAGTGATACTAACCCAAATTTATCTTAAACTGCCTCTTCGGTGCGTTTATGCTCATAATCTGAGCTAAGCATGTACAAAGGTTCAATAAGCAGTGACCCACGCCTTAAAACTAGGTTTTGACTTTAAAAGTCAAGTCTGTGTTATTTAGAGCGATATTTTTGTCACTTTGGGGACTATTATATTTATACCCTTGACTACCACAAATCACCTGGTTGCCACGCCTTAACCCAACTATGATATAAGAGTTTCATGCTAGATTACTACTATAATAATATGCATAACTACAGGTGTACCGTTTCACTAAGACCGCGCCTGTGATGGGGAGGGACACATCAAAGGGTAGCAGACGGGTAGCGGCCGGCATGTCCCTGCTTCCCACTACCATTTCGCGCGGTCTCAGTTAAGCGGTCGACCTATTTAACCTCCTGACGACAAACGTCCTATACAATAGTACATTCGCCCCAATTAAGTTATGACTCTGTGTCAGTTTGACAGAGTAGATATAAGTTATTCTGGCAAAATATTGCGATGTCGTCAGAAGGATATACAAATATTATAATTATATAAGAATATATTAAGTATAAATTGGACTCACATTGTGTCTGGGTGACCAGGAGTTACACATTAGCGACGCGTCCTCCAGTATCCGGCTCTGGAAAGAAACCTCCGTTTGTATAGATATTATTGCGTCGCATGCACTACATTAAATTCAGTATTGTTATACACCGGTGCTACGTTTTGATTTTTTAATTTGATTTAATTCACGCATTTATTTTGATTTCAATTTGATCTCAAGATTCTCAAAGAGTACATATAGACTAATAGTGATAATTGGCGATTATAAGTTTATTTTACTTTTTTTACTTAATAATGTTGTTATGTTTGTTAATTTACCACTGGTACGCGAGAGCGGGATCTCCTGTCACATTTATTTCCATACTTACTAGGAGATCCCAATCTTATTAGTCAATTATAAATATACTCACCGGCACAAAATTTGGCTCAAATTAAAAAAATACATTTTTACATAATAATCATTATTTAATTTATTCAATTTATAGTTTGAAATCACGAAATGTATTTCGACCAAATTTTCTGCTGGTGAGTGTATATTGTATAAGAAAAATAAACGTCATTATTTTTCATTTTGTTCAGTCATCACCGTAACCGACTTTGAAAAGAAGGAAATATTTAGTATAAAGTTTGTGTTAGATACTTATGTATATTGTTTTTTATAAGTTTTTCACAACCATTGTGTGACATATTGCGCGTATGTTACCATGACATAGTTATATTTTTCAGTGCGTTTCGGCATTTAAAGACGTTTTCATGTAAACCTTGCAGTCTCATGGCAAAATATCATGAAATGGACATGAATTCTAAAATCCTAATGTCCTACAAAAAGTACTTTCGCTTCCAGTGCCTAAAGACTGTATACTTGTACGACAACAATAAACTGATTATATTTCCTAATAAACTAATCCCAAAATAAGAGAGTTAGGGCACAGAAAAATGTCATCTCGCTCGAAGTTGGAGCAGCCCAACTGGGTACGTACGGTCAACCAAATTGATTTCTGGACCACTTCGTGCCTTGTCACAGTCACGTTAATATGAGACCTCTATCGGCTTTCATATTGATTTTCACTGTGACAAGGTATGAATTGGCTCAGAAATCAAATTGGTTGACTGAACCGCTGCCTTGCAGAAGACCACAGCCATAATAACATTATTTACTATAGAAGTAGGTAGTGTTGAGTTCCTGGAGTTGAGCAAGGTTGCCAGAGCTCCCGACGATGCACAGTGTTGAGAACGAAGGACCTACACTTGTCCCGTCTGCTGTCAATACAGTGAATCCTCACAATTTAGAAAGGGTCGGCAAAGCGCACGTAAGCACTGTGTTGCGAGCGTACCATCAGGTGGACCGTACGCTAGTTAGCCATGGGCTCTGTATAAAAAAATTAATATGAGTTAATTTTAAAAATTACCTTTTTATAATGACGCCAAGAGCATCGCCCCCACAAATAATTCACATAAGCTTCGCCTAGAAGATGGCCTAATAACTACTGAGGTACAATTTAATCTAATGATAGGTTCTTCTCATATATTATTCAGTACAAACGAAGCGTGGTTACGTTAAAAAACACGCAAATGCCACGGTTTTTTCATTTCTACACGCGCAACTTAACTAACTTGTCCATGTTAATATTATAAATGCGAAAGTGTGTCTGTATGTTTGTCTGCCTGTGACCGCTTCACGTTATTTGCTCGTGTTAAGTTTCTACCCTGTATACTTTAATTCAACTGACAAATTTAACGTAACATACTTAGGTAGTACCCTTATAGTGGCGGAGCGTCCATACAACTCGATTCCCACCGGCTTGCCTAATCTTCAGCCAGTGCAGGTCTTTTACTACGGCTCATGAAGAATAAGAAAGGTACTTAAATTATTTCCGGCTTCCCTAAGAATTTTTTTGACGGGCCGCCACTGTACCCTTAGCATGAGTTTGCAAGGAATAGCAATTAATTTTTAACGCGATTAACGTGTTCTACGCGGACAAAAGCTTATAATGAAAGTTTGTAGTTACAAGGTAAATGTCCCAATGCGCGACAGTTTCCTTTCCAGCTTATGTCGTAATAGGAGTGAAACAATAGGTACCTAACCTATCAACTATTGGGTATGAATGTAGGGTTCCCATACGTCCCATTATAATGTCTAAAAATCCTATTATTATTGGGGAACGGGACTTAATCACGTACAATTATAACTAATTTACCTTTTTTCAAGGTTTTTCCCGACGTTTCGAATGTATCACAACATCCGTGGTCGCGAGCTGACTCAATAATAATGTGTGAAAATCGTGTAAGTTTAAATCAATATAAAAATCCTATGTCTGTAATAGAAACTCTATTAGGTACGTTAGTGTTAAAGAAGAATATACAATGGAATAATAGTATTTTATGCAATCGGTATAATGGGTTAAAAAACCGGCCAAGTGCGTGTCGGATCACGCACAACGAAGGGTTCCGTACCGACACCTATTAGTCCACATTAAAAACCACTTTTATTAGGATTAGTTCAGAAGTAAAACTCCAGCAGGTTCATTTTTTAACAGCCTTAGCTTAACAGCTTGGCCTTAACATAAATTTCGTCTAACGTCTGCACTATAATGAGAGGGCAACGACCGCTACGTATGCTACGCCGTAGCGCGTAGCAGCATTCTCCCGCATTGTAGCGGAAATCGCACGTAGAGGCATGACTCATAATTATGTGATGGCATTGGCCTTGAATGGGTTAATCGAGCACCGCATTTAGACAACGTGGCTTTCCGAGTGGTCTAAGTAAGGTTCTAGACTTAAAAATAAAAGAAATTATTTAATTTTGTCTAATTGCGTCTGGCATGTTTGCCTTAAACAGGGTGGATGATTTTTTCGCCTTGATGCGAAAGCGACAGTGGTCCTTTCTGAATAGGCTGAGTAACTCAGATAACACAATTGTATCTAACATATTCACCAGCTGTTACCTGGATATTGTATCCTCCACTCCAAATATATAAAGGACCGGACGAAGTAGTAATTAAATAGATACTGACTTACCTACTTTGTACTTGTTAGATTTAAGCAATTTACTACTACTACTACTTAATTAATTATTTTTAATTTTTGAACATGTGTCTAATGTAATGTAATGTAATGTGATATTGATATTGATGGGATTATTGCCTGAATAAATAATTATTTTTTTATTTTTTTTATTACTCCATAGAGCATAGACTTTTGCTCCAGCTTTAAACATAAATAAATAAATAAATATTTGTGGACAATCTTACACAAATCAACCTAGTCCCAAACTAAGCAAAGCTTGTACTATGGGTACTAAGCGACGGTATACATACTTATAATATAGATAAATAAATACCTACTTAAATACATAGAAAACATCCATGACCCTAGAACAAACAATCGTGCTCATCACACAAATAAGCATGTCAGTCAAAAGTATGTCATTGTGCAATGGTCTATGAAGTTTTATTTCAAAGATTATATTAAACGAGTAGAAAAAAGTATATATCAGTGTTAAACTCAAAGCAATCTTACATTAAGTCGTGACGTCACAGTTGAACCTCGCAAAGTCTCTAACAAAGTTGCTTACGATTGATGAATGGAACAACTTGCACCCGAACGAGGTTTGATGCGTCCACCATCCATCACTGTATTGACAGAATAACAGACAATAACGCTGTAAAGTTCTCCAGTTTCATGAACCTCGATAATATGGTTGAATGTAAGACTCTTGTACAGTCAATTGATTTCTGGGCCACTTCGTACCTTGTCACAGTGAAAATCAATATGAAAGCCGCTAGAGATGTCATCATAACTTCACTGAGACAAAGTACGAAGTTACCCAGAAATCAAATTGGTTGACCGTACAACAGAGATAGCTTTATGCATAGCAGGTGAGAAAGCAAGAGTTACTTTAGAAATAAAGGAAAAAATTGAAAAATTTAGGCACCGAGCAGGATTCAAACCTGCGACCTCCTGGCATTCGCGGTCAGTCGCTCTAGCCAACTGAGCTATAGGTGAAACCCACACCCGGCCCCTAAATTCTTCAACCGTTCCTTTATTTACACAAACGCCTTAAGGAAGGCGTACAGCGACATCTACCAGGAGACGCAGGCTTCATTAACGGCACTAACGTCTCAAATTATGTTGAGAAATTGTCAGTTACGATGCGCCATCCCATACTAAATAAATTTTGTTTTAAGCAGTAACGCTGCTGCATTTCGAAATAAAAGAAATTTTTTTTGTAGTTGTGCAAATCAAAAAGGCCATTATTGTGAAACGGTTTTTTTTACTAATAGTCAAATCATCATTTTTTGCCGAACGTCAAAAACGCTCGCGTCGCGTTAACTGGAAGAGGTCCCTTTTAGGGATAAGTTCGCCTTTGTATCAAAATGTCCTAACTTGTTTGTATTTTTTACCTGTTTTTTGCGTATAATAAAGTAGGTAATTATATACATATATACGTTCAGTTACCCATAATAAATTTGTAGGGAAATATGTCTAATGACGTCAGAATTTTCTGAGGTCAACCCGCTTCTTGGTCAAATCTTACATGATAGGTGTCCTATTAAGCTTCTTTAAGTATACAACAACATTTTAAGTGATGGTAATTGTGTAACCCTAGAAAAAAGGGTGATAATGATTAATGTCTTTAAAAATAGTTTGTTTACATGATAGGACACGTAAGAATGAATAGACTATACAAGTTCAATGGAAGAAACACATGAACGCGCCAAGCATTTTAATATGAGCAGTACTATTAGTTAAAGAAAAAAAACAGTGTAATAAGTTAATAACCACTTGTACGCAGTTCAATAGTATCGATGATTATGGCGTAACGACTAGTTAATTGAATCATTGTGGACAATTTGTCGTACTGTTTGTACAGTCATTACGCGTGGTGCATTTCTGAAAAATTGATCATCTACCGTAACGGTTCCTTTTAGAATTCCATTTTAAACTCTACGATCCAAAATAACGACGTTCCTTGAGGGCTACGTAATGTTCTCGAGCGTGCGAAATCAGCCTTACGTCACCACCTGTCATTTTCAGTATTAAATGTTACTAAAAATTACAGTTAAATACCAATTAATAGTCAGGAAAGTACGTAAGTAACTTATTTAAGTCACCTTTCAGTTAAATACCATTTAATAGTTCTGTTCTAAACTCTTGTACGTTCCAAAATAGGAAATTACGTAATCCTCAATCAAAGATAGGATTGAGGATTACGTAATTTCTCGAATATGCGTAAGCAACCTTACGTTACCTACCTATAGTGCGTGCCATCCACGACGACGCGCCCCTCCACCGCCCGTTCCGTACAACTGCGCACAGATTAGTATGAGATGCGCTGTTTTCAGTATTTAAATGTAATTTTCGATACTCATCATCCTCCTCCTAGCGTTATCCCAGTACAGTTGCATCCTGAAGGATGCCTGGGGTCCGCTACCTAATCCCAAGATTTGGCGTAGGCACTAGTTTTTACGAAAGCGACTGCCATCTGACCTTCCAACCCCGAGGGGAAACTAGACCTTATTGGGATTAGGCTTTGTCAAGTGAGTGGGCAACTTGACTGTTAGAAGTTCTCAAGCCGCCCGAAGGCCTCCAACTTGGCTTAACGACTGCTGCCATAGACAGCAATCGGGATCAACAGCTTAACGCTGTCATTTTCGATACTAATAACAATTTTTAGTTACCTAACATAAGTTTGATACGTTATATAATCAACGAGCAACGTTGACGAACAACTAACGAGCGCGTTATGTACGAAGTGTACCTGTTATTATGGCTAATTTTCGGCGATTGGCACAAAATGTACCTACCAACTTGCATAGCTAACTGGTCCAAAATATGCATCGAACGTGGCTTGTGAAAATCTTGCTAGTTGACTAACGAAACCTGACAAAGTTAGATAGTCATATTAGGGCCGACGCTAGCTTACGCGGGTGCACGGAGCGGGTCATACTAAACTGCCCGCCGCGGGCGCAGTTTAGTATGACCCGCTCCGTGCACCCGCGTAAGCTAGCGTCGGCCCTTAGAGTCTACCTAATTAACTTAAGATTGAAAATTTACCCTGTTTATACGAAGCTTTCCCGTTTTTATGCCTAACCAGTGTGGCACGTTACTAGTACGGGAAGTAGTGTCACCCAAAGTATGGGAGGTCCACATTTTGGTATCGGATGAATTCACTTGGCACAGATGTAATACAGGTAAATCTAAGGCCCGGTAGCCATCCGCCACCCCCGGGGGGGTAGGACGGGGGGGGGGGGGGGGAAATCTATAAGTATTTACTCAATGAGCTCTATTCATTGATACCCCACTCGATGGGGTGGGTTAATTTTTTTTTCGCGACCCCCTTTAGCTGTATGGCAGTCCCCCTTAAAAACAAGCAAAATTATTTTTGAATATTTTTTATAGCTTTGGGTCAAAAAGATGCTTAAATGGTGAAAATTTGAAGACTATACTGTCTGACGTCTGTCACGCAGGTTTTACTGCCAAACGGTTCGAGCTGCAATCTTCAAATTTATTTTAACTGTTGTAACCTTTTTTGTCTCTGTCTCGCTTCCTACTGCACAGGCACATTGACAGGTGTTTTTTTTTACAATGCGACAGCTATCATACGACCTGCAAGTAAGCCGTATGCTCGCGGCTTCGAAACAGTCACAATTTAAGCGTATACCCTTATCTTCTGAATCTTCCTGTAAGCTTTCGAGAGCTGAACACTGAAAGCCGGCCTCCTTATAAAGATAGACGCGTTCAAGATGTGGTGCTGGCGCAGAATGGTCCGGATATCTTGGACGGAACGAACAATAACGAGTGTTGGGGCGTCTAACCTCTGTAGTACAGACAAACCTGACAAACATATGACTGGCCGACTGACTGATAGACTAAATTCAAATACAGATTTCGAACACGACAGCAAATAACATTACAGACAGACAATGGACATCAGGGGGGGGAAACTTAAAGAAAAGACCAATTTCGCGTGAATTTGACGTAGAAAGTGCTGCCTCCTATTATATTTGATGTCGACCATGAAGTAAGTATAGATGGAGCTGGTGATACACACATACAAAGCTGTGTGAAGGAGATGTAAGCATAGACAATAACACACGTGGGAGCGAGAAACAATGACATATCTCCTGTCCCTCATCGCGTATAAGGCAGCGATTGTCTGCCACCGGCCTATGCCACCAAAGTGTCATCGATAAACCAGTGGCCAGCGTGTAAGAAAATATGTTACCCATAATATTGGGTAAACCAGACCGGCTCGAACGTTAAAAATAACTGATTAAAAATTTAATTGTGGCGTGATTAGAATACTATTGGGAATTTCGTTATTATAATGGCTGAATAACTAAGACGTTTTAATCTAATCGTGATTTTGTTAACTTTAATGCAGGTATTAAATTAGGTAGTACACATTTATATCGTAATTGGGAGGACATCGGATGTTTTGTGTTTGCCCGCTAATATTTACTCAATAATTAAAAACCTACTTGTTAGTAAAAATGGGGAGATTATTCTTTTTGTGGTAGCCCCAGAAAAAACTGTCACAATATCTCCGTCCCTGTGTGTGATTCGCTAACCCTCCTTCTATAGATCCTCTTTCTACGATGTCGACATATTTTGTGTAATCCGTCTCAAACAGGTTTCGTTTTCATTTCATCTATCCCAATACAATTAATCAAAGCTGAACGTGAAAAGAAACGTTACAATTTATCGTAAAATTAAATTTTCAACTCTATGGTCACAGATTTTATAATACTCTATGGTCGTATGGTTGCCATGGTTATTTTTAAATATTGAAATAACACGTGTGTCAATAACGTGTCAACATATTGAAAATAAAATAATGCTAATTATAAAATTTTCTGCATTATTCTTGTGAAAAGCAGTTAGTGATATAGATCTACAAAGTCAAGTTGATTTATCATTTTCTTAAAAGTGCTTTTTTATGAACTTTTCGGAAACGCCTTTTCCCAGCACTTTCCCAGATCGAATACGATGTGTTATCGGATACGCCGAGTTAAGTAAGTATTTTTTAATTCTTTATTTACTATCCTTTTTCATACCGATGCGATGTTATATTTATATTCCAATCAATTGATTTATTTAGGTAGGTAGTCTGTTTTGCCGGGTGGTTATGCAGCTCATACATAAATGAATATCAATGAAAACAGTTGGTTACTTAGCAATATAAACGTTTGAGTATTGAACTACGTGAGCTATACGATAAACGAATATGAAGCCCACTTTCTTCTTGTTGTTGTCTTTGAAATTTGAAATAGGTATATTAGATAATTAGAAACATAATTTCAAAAATACATACATACCTCCTACACTTTCATCTCATTATTTAATGTTATGTTTTGCAGATGCATAGTGCATACAATCATGCCACGTCCTCATGCTGAGAAAAAGTCAGGACAGAGGTATTTTCAACATGGATGTCAATTGTTGGAGAAAACAACAATTATCCTGGGCCAATACATGAAATCAGGAAGATACAGCGTGCATCCATTTCAAGGTGAAAAAAATGGATACATCCTTTTGTAGACGATCGTACTTCACCAATTCGTTTACCAGTTAGTGATTGAAGAAGTTAAACAAATCGCTACAAGTTATAGGTAATCGTATTTAATCCTCCTTTTAATATACTATTCATAAATAAGTTAGTCAAAAATAAATAAATGATATTATATATACAACTTAATTTTATTAGTCTCCTGACTGGAATAATTATTTGTGTACAAATCACTTAACCCTTTCAGTACGGCGTGATTATAATTTGTACTCAAATTGGACGAGTTAACTCGCCAATCCGAGAAAGATTTTTTATAGATAAAAGTAAACAATAAAATACTGTTCATGTACTATCTACCTACTGAGGCATCTTAACCTTCCCGTATAAACTTCCCCATTTTCATACTAAAAAATGATAGTAAATTATGACTTCTGAAAAGAATAACTTTATTACCATTATTCAATTTAAAAAGTGGGAAGTTGCCACGGGAAGTTTAAGATGTCACAGTGGGTGGATGGTACATGAACAATATTTAACGGATAATATTATGGGTGTGTGTGTGTGCACGCACACAGACACACGAAATTAGTCCACACCAAATCCGTGTGCGGCGCTTGTGCTCACGAGTATCCAAGTTTTCACGCGAGATGGCTCTCTTTACCTGATATATATTATTATACTCTTTGATGGACATTACCGTCTTGACTTCAGCGAGGGCCTCACGTGCCTCTCGCCGGGACAACAAGAAGACAGACAAGACCTGACCGTACAAGACCTGACCGTACAACGAGTGTATCATAAAGGATCTCATTATATCAACGAGGCTACCCGAGAGCAGTTGTCGAGACACCCATAGTCGTCACCCCCGTCAGACATGAGGATACGACCAAGACAACTAGAGATAGGCTAGACAACTAGACACACACACACTCACACGCACGCACGCACGCAAGCACGCACGCACGCACGCACGCACACACTCACACACACACACACACACACACACACACACACACACACACACACACACACACACACACACACACACACACACACACACACACACACACACGCACGCACGCGCGCGCACACACACACACACGCACACACACACACACAAACGCATTCATAACAAGATTAACATTACCTAGATATTATGTCAAATGTAGCTATGTGCACTGTTTCGACGTCTATATATTATTTAAATCCATACCAATAGGAGGGTTTGACTGAAAATCAGCGTTGCAGTATATTTGCTGCAACATGTATGCTGAGTCAAGTCCTATTAAACATTTTCATTATACCTTTTGTAAGTTTTAAGTCTTGAACATGTACCATGAATGTGATGTTTAATAAATATTTTCTATGTCTTCTATGTCTATGTCAGATACATGCCGTTCTCCACAGCAGTTGGAGACTTCGCAAAAACCAGGAAGTTGAAGATCTAGTGTCCGAGCCCAACATCATAGGAGATACGAAATGTGCAGACTCCGAGGGCTCGGCCAGTTGCACCAACGTACGAACACAGACCGGTCATCATAGGCGCCGGCAGCTGTCATCCCATAGAAACTTGTCAAAGTTTCCATACAATCAAATTTGACGAACACCGCTTACGATTACAGATAGTTTGGTGCAACCCAGCCTAAGTCTCCATAAAAGTTACAGACTAATCGAATAAAAATTGTTCCGGTAGAATGCCTTGAAATAACGCGGTGTGTTTGCTTTCAATTGGCCTCTAATATGCAGGCAAACACTGGTAACTTCGGTTCTGACGTTTATAAAGGTATGATTAAATGATCATTATGCTATTGATATGTTTAAACGACTGGCGAACAAGCACAAGGCCTACTTTAAGCAGACATCACCTATATACTATATATATTATATTGTACGCACCTTACTACCTATATAGAGATAGTTACAAGCCTGTTGCCTTTTGTTTTGAGGGAGCATTGGGTTGACAATTTGAGACAAATGCAGGTACATCTCAACATTCTTCGGTCCTCGGAAATTATTTCAGTGAAACCATCATATTCAATAAATAAAATTATTATTTTAAATAATTTATACTGTACGAATATCGTTAGTTATTGAATAAAGTTTTCTATTTTCAAAATTTTGGGATAGTCTTACATAAATTTATCTAGTCCTAAACTAAGTAAAGCTTGTATGTATTATGAGTAGCACACGATGATATGATGATGTATACATATACATATATTACAGTCATACTATTTATTCAATATGTACAACGTCTTATAAATAGATAAACAAACAATCAAATAAAAACTTAAACTAGGGGTATATAATAAAAATTAAAGATAAAAAATTTGACCCAAGTCGCCGTCAGCGGGTAGGGTGCCCAGAAGGCTGGCCGCATTACCACGCTGAATGGTAATACTTATTCTTTGCGCGAAATATTGGCCAGCCTTCTGGTCACCAGTGGTTTCTATTACATAAATACATTATAAAACATCCAAGAAACAGGAACAAATATTCATGCTCATCACACAAATATGCCCTGCCCCGGTCAGGCCCTGGGGCCACCGACTTTGTATTGAAGGCCAGGGTCGCTACCAACTATATTAATATATAACTATGATAATAAAATAAATATAATTATACAACACAACCGAAGTCAGTGGCCGTCCTGATTTGGTCGTTTAAAATACCTATCTGAAAATCTGTCCTTATTGCTTCCTTATCTGATCAGAACGGTGTTTTAAATACGTTTTAATAGGCTACAATTTTTTTATGTTGAAATTCGATAGTCAACTAGTATTTTAATTTCCTCAAAATAATATCGCTTTACGTAAACATAAAGGTTAAAACTTGAACAATATATATAATTACGTCAAAAAGGCAGCCGCCATTATCGTGACGTTATAAGAGCATGGAGCAGAAACATAGAAACGTCAAGTGTGCATGACGCATGTCCTTAAGTTATTTTTCTAAAATTAAGAATGAGCTTGTTTCTGTCTCTTATACTGACGTCACTCACGAGAAAAAACGACGGCGTTTTCAGACCGTTTAGTTATAAATACCCATTGTTAGTTAGGTACCTACCTTTAATTAGTTACGTACTTATAATCTTGCTAACTAGTAAGCCTTTGCCCTAAATTTAATTATGTACATGTCATAATGAATAAATTATTACAAATTTGCGTCTTTTCCTTTTTTCATCTTAATGTATTTAAAAATCTTTATCTACACACATATCATAAATCCTCTAATATGCGTTCGGAAACCGTAGAAAATGACTCTCATTTCAACATTCAATGAATTTATGGCAATTTTCTTATCTGTGGCTAAGGCTACAGCAGTAATAAAATATTTCATTTTAATCTCATATATGATGTTAAAATATTACGTCAAACAAAACTGTCAAAATTTAAATGTCAAAGTTGACATGTCCCTATTCTAGTATCACTGAAAATTCAAATTCAGTCGATGCGAAATGTCAGCTCGATGTTTTTTTAGTATATATCGCACGAAATTTGAGCTAGAACGACATGATCACATCAGAATAAGGACTCTTTACTTTTTAAAATAACATTCAGGTATCTGTTGCCAGTTCTGATTTCGATATTTCCGCAACCGTGCAAAAAAGGTTGTATTAACACAATTATTGTATTTATTTACTAAGGTTTCTGAACCCATCTTAGAGTAATTATAATATGTGTGTAGATAAAGTAATGTATGCAACTGTACATAATTAGGCATTAAAACACTCGTGTGACCTTATTATGAAACTCGCCTTCGGCTCATTTCATAAAACACACTCGTGTTTTAATGCCCCTCATTATGTACCAGTTGCATAAACTACTATTAGAATTTCGCATATAGGTATGTTGGAGTTTGATGTTGTTTAAGTATTTTTGCAGGTTTTATTTTGTTCTCTTGTTTAATACCGAATTCTACTTACCCGTCTTTCATTGAAGGGGATCTGTAAAGGTGTTTAAACAACCTAAAACATTATCTACTTAAAATCTCCCTTCGTACGGTGTCATTCCCTGCTTGTATTTATTTACATAATAACTAGGACCACTAATAGATCAAGGCTGCATCTAATGAAACTAATTGCTTCTTTGCATTTATACATATTTTATACCACAATATCCACTTTCAATAATAGACTCGGACATAAAGATAATACGCTCGGTTTTCCCATTATACTTAAACGTTGCTTCATAAAACACCATCATTTTCCTTTCAAACCAAAGCAATCGATATAATTACGTCGCAAAATAGTCTACAATCGAAAATCAACATTAATATAAACACGCAAAGTCTAGAACTCAATGAAGAAGGTAAACTTTGATGGGTTACGTAATGATCCAGTCTTCTATTTAACTTGACAAGTAAAAGACTTAGGTCTTTGATGAGGCAAAAATGCGGCGACCATTTTGGATTTAGAGCGGATTGCCGCGGTTTGGACCACGCATTCTACAAGTACTTATAGTAAGTTGAATTTAATAATCTTGAACTTAACGGCTCTACACTCTACAAAATGCTTTCGCTAACATTTGACGTAGACGAATTACATCGAAATTCACTATGCCTAGAATAAGAGAGGCGTCCAATCGTCCATTTTATAAATTGTCGTAATTAACAAGCTTTATTATAGTTCGGAGAGGTACCTAATTAAGCACGTGACATTTTCGAGCGTGCGTAAAGTTGATCTAAATGTCCAATGTAAAGATCCAAATATAAATGACATTTGCGATTTACCTAGTTTGACACGTTACCACGGATCTATGCCTAAGATCCGTGCACATTACGTAATCAAGTAGCTATCATAAGTTGGTAAGGGTAAAATTGTACAATATACAAATAAAAATCCTAAAAACTCCCACATCTTCACGAAGACAAAATTTTAAACCTTTGAAGACACCAACGCCAGCAAACAACGACAAATATCCGCCTAAAAAGCACATTTTGATTAAACTACCCAAACTTCCTCGAAAGTATTAAAATTTTCCAACCCTCCAATTCTCCCCCATCGAAAACATCCTAAGTCTCCAGTTTTACGCTATACATGTAGCTTTCTATATAGGAAGTGTGGCAGGGAGGGTCCTGTATTTAGTCACGCCATTTAAGCGTCGTCCAAAGGGCTGGTATTAATTATTTATGCGGACCCGAGATGTCACAGTCAGTCTACGAAGCTTTTGCGAAACAAAATTATACGTAGGTACATTGTACTTATATACGTTATTTAACTACTGTAAGGTATCGCGAGGTAAATAGCGTTACATTATTTTGTACACTTTACGAATTCATATTTCATTATGATTAGTATTATTTGGACTTATAACCTCATATTCATACAACATCTATTTACAGATTTTAATCATTATCACACTTTCCTCTAGGATTACAATATTTTGTGAGCTTCTTTAAGTCATACAACACCATTTTAAGACTCTAAATGATGATTATTGTGTAATCCTAGAAAAAAAGGTGATAATGCTTAATATCTTCAAGAAGTTTGTTTACATGTTGGACACGTAAGTATGAACAGATAGCTCGCTTCACCGTCGGCCTCATCTTTGCGTCTTTTATTAAATTCTGGCCAAGAGCAATCCCATTTTTAATAAAATAAAATAGACTGTGACTAATGATATTACAATTTTATATTGTCAAACTTTTTCCGAGTATTTTCGTACCTAAGTTCTCTTTATTGGTAATTTTCTTTTACCGTTGTAAAATACTGTATTACGCACGTGACAATAACAACTTGGCGGTCGACCAGTCGCCAGTTTAGGCTATTAAAATTCACACAGACAAACACAGTGTCGTTGCAAGACCAAAATTTATGAGGGCGAGCTACACTTGGGCAAGAAGCAATGTTGTAAATTAAAATATCTCCTGTTACTAGTTACATAGACCATTGATTTTGAATCGGTGCCTTATGTACCTTTCAAATTCAAATTGAAAAATGTTTAGCTCATGGTTATTTCGTCTAAGATCTAAAAAAATATGGTTTCGAAATGATGCAAAAATTTCATTTCGAAATGCACCCGTAACTTGTAGCTCTAGCTACGTAGGTATAGTTCGTACACCTACACAACTGTAAGTGTAAGGCCAAGTACTGTCAAATTAACGCAAGCAAAAATCTACCTCACAGTCAGAGCTCTAAGTCGAGTTTTGCTTGCGTTCGTTTGACAGAATTTGGCCTTAGAGTTTTGTACAAACTATATATGCGCCACGTTCGTAGGTAAGTACGTTGTTTCGCACACAGAAGTTTCATAGATGTATTGTTTCGCAGAATTTTCATTTGAATTAAAACTTTTTTTTTCTAAAGGGTCCCATTTTTAACCTAACCTGCTTTTCTGGTAAATCGAATTGGGTTCTACATAATGGCATTTTAGCTGTACCGTGTGAAGTTTACGGTTTAGGAAAAAAAAGATTCTATGAAATGAAAATTCTGCGAAACATTTTTCTGCAAAACAAGGGGACACCATGCGCCACAGGTATAATTTTTCAATGCATCCCCTTAATTCGAAGTCCGTTGAAGGGTCAATTATTTTGGCGTTGTAGTTTTTTTTTATTTCTTAGAATTGAATGAAAATTGGTAGGTTGGAAGAGCTCCTGATTCTGTACAAGTAAAAAAATATGACAACATGCCGTCGAAACTAAAAAAAATTCCCGTACATTTTTTTCTCTGAGTTACAAAAATCCCATACCTTTTGTCACTCAATGGAAAAAAATTGTGGGACAGTGTAGGAATTCGTGCACATATTGTTCAGAATCAGGAGCTCTTCCAACCTACCAATTTTCATGCAATTCTAAGAAATAAAAAAAAACTACAACGCCAAAAAAATTGGCCCTGAAATGTCTTTGCAAGATCTTGACATCGAGTAATTTGTAGGTACTTGATGCACCGTTTAAAAGGCCATTAAAGTAGTTTGCCAAGTCTTGACATTGACAGACGTGACTTTTATTAAAGGACTTTCGATTGAAACTACTTAGGTGTTTTTAGAATGTAAAGTATTTCGATACTAGTACGATTTCAGTAGCTTCGACTCGGTGTTGTAATTATAGTTAAATTTGAAACTTTTTATTAAACGTTAAAAACGCTTGGTTGATAATATTATGTTATTAGTAGGGAATTATGACTGATGACGTCAAGATTATATACGTCACATCACATGTGTTGTATGGTGATATATGTTGACCCACACAAGGTATACTGATGACCTGGTAAAGGTCGCGGGAGTCCGCTGGATGCGGGTGGCGCAGGACCGGTCATTATGGCGCACTTTAAAAGCCTTGCTTAGTTTGGGACTAGGTTGATTCGTGGACAATCATCCACAAATATTATATTATATTACCTATATTATATATTACTTTGGGGGAGTCCTATGTTCAGCAGTGAACATCTTTCGGCTGATATGATGATGATGATTTATGATTTATGTTAAATTTTGATGTTCTCCAATTTTATTATTTACATGTGTCTTGCTTTTTGTACTATAATAAATTAATTTATTTTTTATTTACTGAGATTTAATAAGGCATTGTCAGTTTTAGTCGGATCTAATCGGAAGAAACAAACTGGGCTGGCGAATTTTCTCATTGTGTGGTATGCCAGGGTGAAATGCGTAACTTTTCGGACGCGCGTCATAACAATAAGATGCCATGCCATTTTCCATGACATGCAGGACAATTTTTGATATTTTCTTGACATGACGTAGCCGGTAACTCTAAAGCAAGAGGTTACTGTCGACGAGAGAAACCCCCTATAGGAAAATAATATGCCATATGATAAAACGCTCATAAACATCTAATTTAAATCCCTCTAACAACGGGATAGTTGTATCGTATATAGTCTGAGAAAATTACGCCGAATACGGCCATTCAGAGGAAATAATTCGCTTGTGGTATCCAGATGAACACACTAAAAGTTCTCAAGAATGGGGGTAGAGGGGGTTTAAAGGTACTTTTTTAGTTATTCTTGAAAAACTCATAAACGAAGACCCATACCACGGCCCTGTAATGTCAATTGATAGCATAATTATTCGCCCTTGGCAACGTTTGTTTACGAAATTTTACTTGCTTTTGATACAACCAGGGTGACAAACGAGTATACGGCCTGACTGGTAGAAAGCAGACATCGTAACATAGGTATGAACGATAAGGACTCTAGGATAATCACGAACGCGTTGCCAACCCTTTATTGTCTTAAAGATCCGCTGTGTTGACATCATCATCATCATATCAGCCGAGGAGATACGAGTAGGCCTCCCCCAAAGAGTGCCACAATGACTGGTCCTGCGCCACTAGCATCCAGCGGACTCCCGCGACCTTTGCCAGGTCATCAGTCCACCTGGTATGTTGACAGCGAGAGGAATATTCGTTCCGCAGTCGGGTAGAATAAAATCTTCACACAACACAGCTAAAATCTTCACATAAATCACAGCTGTTTAAGTTATCGATTCAAAATGGACTAATCATTAAACATTATACGATAAAATCGAAAACTAATTGGTATTGTCGCAAACAGTCCGACTTAATTCATGCCAATTAAATACTCACTCTAATAAGCAAGCGATTATAGGTCCTATATCCTGTTTATAAAGTCGATATTCTATCAATTCTACAATGGCTTAGAACTTTATTAAGCTAAGTAGATTCGGGTAAATGTGTTATTATGAGGCAAAAATAGACGCGAAGTGTATTCGACGTCTCTTTCTCACGCGTTTTGTTACTTATAAGGGAGAGCTAGAGCGCCTCCACCTGCTTATTGCTTAAAAAGGCTTAATATTATTATCTAAATGATCTTTTTTAAAAGAAGGTTTTAAATAAGCCAGCCAACTATTCTGAAAATATAATTATGTTTAGTTTTAGCTTAGCAATTTTTTTTAAATATATTGTGGGTTTTTGGAAAGTCTTAAAGTGCAAATATGGGCAAAGGTTTTCAACAGTACAAATGGCGTCACAATTCTATGGAATTATCTAAAATGTTAATGTCCTGTCAATAATCAAAACGTTTGAATATCTTATGTAGGTACTGACCATTGAATACTTTTGATGATAAACTTTATCAATGTTTTACATCTTCTATAAGAAACTATAAGAGATACTGATATTTTAGGTAAATACTATTCTTTTAAACAAATATAACAATAACTGAATTTTGAACCATTAATTTTGACACTATGAATTTTATTCTAATTTCGCAAGTTGGTACACATACTCGTAGAAGAGTACAGTCAAGGGCACCAATATGTATACACTTTTTCACCTTACTCTAGTGAAATAAGGTCCAAAAATGTATACATATTTATGCCCTTGACTGTACAACATATCGAGCTACCACTAGCGAGCTATCAAGACAAAAAATTTGCAACACAATGGGCATTAATATCAGTTTTAGTATCGAATTAACTAAACTCTAGCTTGAATAACCACACAAAAAAGTTTATTTGATATCTGAAAAGGAACAAATATTAACAGGGACAGTTAATTTTCAATTATAGTGAAGAATTATAATTAAAGGCCGTGGATGGGTGGGATTTGAACCCACGGCCTCTGAATCCGTCCACTGCTCTTAACCAACTGAGCTACCGAAGGGTTCAATTTTTCACTTTGAAAAAAAAATTATACAACACACACTATAACATTTAAAGTTCGTTTACAATTTCGGCCAATCAACTAGGTATAAGTATTTGTTCGTCAAAGTAAAACCAATACTAAACTTAACGCCTCTCTGTACTTCTCTCACATCCGACATAAAGATTATACGCGCAATATACAAAACTGAAACAATACCAACTAGCCCCTAAGTCTATAAAGTTGATCACTTGATTATCCTAATCAATAATATTTGAATCACTTTATACTTTGGGATTAGATTTCTTTGGCCCTATAATGTAAGATACTTAACACTCCAGTCTTCATGCCCCTAAAACGCATGCCTTAATCGTCCCATTTGTATTCCTGCGCGTAATACGCACCTGTACCCCAACTTTACCGTTAAAAAAATTACAAAGCACTCAACTCACAATTATACGAGCATAATCACTCTCCTAAGGAGTTCCCCGCCTTAATTCACCCCTGAATTGAGAGACTTAGCCCTTTAAGGGGAGAGGAAGCGTATATAAAAATGCCCAATGAGATTCGTGGATATTGTTTAATGCTTAAGTCTTAGGGGATGAAGAGGGAAGGCGAGGGATTTTGTGAATAGATAATTAGTGCACTTTGCTACAGATTTGGTATAGTTTTTAAGCCAGTGTACTTTGAATTTAAAGGTCGCAGGTTTCAACTCCCGACTCATACCACTGGGTTAAATTAAAATTAGGCATGTTCTTGTTTTCGTTATAGAATCGATTCTACAATTTCCCTTTGTGAAAATTTATTTATTATATGTATATTCATGATGATGACGGACGGACGACGCAGACGGGGCAGGCCCAGACGGAGATGGCGGGATGATCTGGACGTATTTGTCTCCAACTGGGAGGAGGAGGCTCTGGACAGGGACGTATAGACAACATGGGGAGAGGCCTTTGCCCAGCAGTGGGACACATAGTGGGGCTATAAAAAAATGTACATTCAAAAGATGCATCCCTTTAATGGTTGGACAGACAGAGGGGAAAGGCTTAGTATATAATGTAATGTGTGAGGGTCCAGTTCTAGTTAATGCAATCTCTGACTACGAAACCCTAAAAACGTTTTGTACACTAATATTACTCACATTTATTAATTAGTGGTGAACGGTGTTGGTCACACATATTGTAAAAAATACTGTCAACAAACTATACCTAAGCCTTTTTGTAGTGACTGTTTGTTTACCCAAATAAATTAAAAAAAACCGGCCAAGTGCGTGTCGGGCCACGCGCAAGGTAGGGTTCCGTAGTCGTCCACCCGTACATTATGTGGACTAAAAAGTTCGCAAACTTATATTTACTATGTTTTTGACAGAATTAACAACATTATCTAAGGTATCAATGGAAATTGTACGAAAGTTTGCTTTTGCAAAGTACATTTCTGAAGTTCGACTATTACTCGTTAACTAGTAATGTCTACTTAGCTGTGATAGTTTTCCTTTTAAATTCATCGTATATACTACTACCATGATTTTTTTCACATGCCTTGTAGCCACTGACCATAACAAAAATTATCACTTCAAAGCTTAATATCACGCCAACCAATTGTTTAATCAAAAAATGCTTATATAGAAACCTTATAATATTTTTGAAAGAGCTATACAACGATACGCCACACGATGGGGTTTGGTTGGAAGAAAAAAAATTGCACCACCACTACATGTAGGGGAGGTAACCTAAAAAATTTTTTTTATTTTATTTTATTCTACCGTTTTGTCGGCGTCATTGATATGTATACTCATGCCAAATTACAGCTTTCTAGTACTAACGGTTACTGAGAAAAACGGGGGTCGGACGGACGGACGGACATGGCGAAACTATAAGGGTTCCTTGTTTGCTACGGAACCCTAAAAAAACACAAAAAATATTCACAAATGATCTATTTCTGTTGCCGCTAAAACAACAAATACTAGTTCTAAAACCCTACCCTACCTTTAAAAAAAATAGCGGAATCATGAAGCAAAGTGAAACCAAGTTCAGATAAGGTATGTAGGTATGTTTACTATACAGGTATGTAGTGTTGTGTTCCTGGAGGTGAGCAAGGTTGCCAGAGCTCCCGAGGTTGCACTGTGTTGAGAGTGAAGGACCTAAATTTGTCCCTTCTGCTGTCAACACAGTGAATCCTGAAATTTTGTAAAGGGTCGGCAATTCGCACGTATCTCCTTTGGAGTTGCGGGCGTCTATAGGCTGCGGTGTCCAACCGTAGACCGTAACATTTTTGCCACCGTCGTTATATAAAAAAATAAGGTACAATCAAGAAGTGAGTGTACTTAACCGAGCCACTATAACGTAGGTACACTCATGAAGTAAAGTGTAACCAAGTTAGGTATATTTATAGTACCTAAGCCACCCTTTGCTATAACAATTATGCGTTAACGATAACTGTTATACCCCTTAATGCTGATGGAGACTGTAGAGGCAATCTCGACTTCTAATCGCAGATGGGGTACTGGGTATGTATAGGTATAACCGGTTCTAACTGGTTGCGGTGGAAATTACTAGTAAAAGTACAGTTAAAAACCACGCAAATTTAAGTAGTATTATTTAATACTTTCCATTACGTCACGAAGATAAGATATTTAGATATTTCACTACGTGACAAATCTCAACTATACTGATAAATTGATAATTTATATGAGCTTTTTTTAGAAAAACGCTTTAGTGTAATATAATTTTTCCATTACATCACGAAGATAATATATTTGTTCCACTACATTAGGAAAATAAAGTATCCTGAAAAATGCATGGGTCACTTTCGTGACGAAATGGAACAAATTATGTTTCACTACGCATCAAACGTCCATAATGTACTACCTACCTACCTACCTACATCATAGTTCATACAAAAACTTATGCTGTAGGTAGGTAGGTTGCAGTAAACATTGGATGAAATTCGTTAAAAATGTAGGTAAGTTCGCTATTGTACCTATTTTTTTTGTTATTGTGTTTCACTTCGTATCTAGGACTAGGACTTCTACGAAAATACTCGGTTTTATCCACAAAATAGACCGCAGACGAACCAAAGTCAGTTGAAAACCCTCATCTACTTAGCTTCTACAACTTTCCATGTTTCTTTTTTTCATTATGAAGTTTATTCGTTATAATCACTGCAAATTTCAAGGTAAAAACTGCTTTAATCCACTTAGATAGGTACTAAAAATCCAAAAATGGCTCCATTAATATCTGTCATTTGTTACAATTTATTGGAAAGACCAATTCAAAACATGTTATAACTTTACAAGCCTGTTAAAATCGCTTATTTGTCTCTGTCAGCAATCAAAACTGGTATTGGACGTCACACGCCAAACATTTGATCAAAACTCGAATGCAAAGAGCACAGTGTGGCTGCTACACGAAATTTCTCCAAGGGGGCGGGGCGGGTCGATAAGGGGCGGGGCCAGTTTTGAAGCTGCGTACTCCACCGCACTACATCGACACCGCATCGAACGCACGTTATTCCCAACCTTATTCTTTACCGTTTAAAGTTCTTAATAGCGCTTGTTTGTAAACATGTAATATAATTGATTGACATCGATGGACCGACAGAGTCGACAGACGTCTGGCTCACGTTTTGCCTTTTTATTGTAGGTTTGCACTGTGATTTAATTTTGTTTAATTGGCCGCGGGATGCTTATCTGTTTTTTGGCAACTATTGTTTCGGAACCGTCGGTTTATAATGTTTATATATATATATTATGGTTTGTATGGTTATTTATTGTTATGGTTAAACGGACTTTGTTTCTAACTTCGAATATTTACTACCATTTTTTGTAACCTAACCTATTTACATCTCTAAACTTAATTCTATGACCACGAAGACTCTGTACATCCCCATTTATTTATTATTTTGGCCATGAAGACGTTTTACATCTGAAAATCTGTGTCTACTTGCAGAATAAAAAAGCCGGAGCGGAGTGCGCGGTTGGAGGGTGGTCTGGGTAAAGTCCAGGGGATACCTCCGACACGACCACCAGGGCAGTTTAAACACTGGAATACTCTATGAGTTTGCGCTCCAGTGAGCTTGGTTGAGCGGTTTCAACCGAACTGAAGTGTGACGTACAACGCGATGATCGCGCGATCATGCGATCGCGCGAGTGAAATTCGAAAATTTATTGAACTCAAATAGGTGTCCTAAAGGGATCGAACTAAAACAAACGCGACTACGCGATTACCGCGCGAAATCGCGACTTTTACTAGTAAATATTCTAAGTTAAAGTCGCGCAATCGCGCGATCATCGCGTAGTCGCGCGCCAATTAGGACGATCCCTATGTGTACGCGTCGTCTGAGTTGGACGCCGTAAGCGCAGCGTTCCATCTTTCGATGGACGCTGTGATTACGACCCTTATAAAATATAATAGGCCTGTACCGAAGTTCGGTAACCGAACTAATAGAGAATGCCTAAATAAGTTTTACAACTAGTTCATTAGTGACCGAGTTTTGGACAAAATTTAAGACTTAAGGCCGGGTATTACAACTTTTGAGTTTTTAAAAACCATCGGAGACATATAATATAGTGCCTTAAAATCTAAAAAAAATATATGTGTTACATAAGGATCTTGTCTAGTCAAAATCGCAGTCAGTTACATAACCTGATGAATTTCACTCGATAGAAAAAAATCGCGAAGTTACCCCTTTTTGGAATGTATTTTCATTACTACGGCTGTATTACTGATATTTAACTTTTAATTTTTGGACTCAATTAAAGATCCTAAATACTAATAGACAAATTCGCTGGATTTGCTTTGATAAAATGATTGGCTTAATGACTTTAGCTAAATATTTACGAAACGACGCGCAGAGTTTGCGTAGAGAGCGGGATGGTTAATTATAAACTCACGCGTGTTAGAGCGGGACATTTGCGTTGGGGATTCCTCCCCTTAAAGCTTCTTGCTAGGATACCCACCATTTCAGTTTCGTGTCTAAAGTTACTCTTAAATAGGTCGTCTGAAACTAGATTCAAGTAAATTACTATTAAGTTAATTAAGCAATAAACAGAAACATGTTGCACTTTTGGATGATGCAGATTTTACACAGTAGTTTTATCTCTCGAGCGTGGTTGGTGGCCATGGTTGTCTATGTGTGCGTCAGCGCAGGAGCTTAGAGGTGGGTGATAAATAACTTCACGATGAAAAAATCACGGTGATCGGCCGTTAAAAAGTAACAGTGTGACTTGTCACGAAGTAACAACGTTACAAAATAACGTTGTTACTTAGCGACGATATCACTGGAACAGTGTGTAAGCGACGCGTCGCGTCGTGCCTCGTGACCGCTGTTACTAACTGTGACTGTGACTGCGGTGTGCTGTCACAGAGTAACATCAGTTGTTACAAAAGTATCAGTAACTGCCGGGAACGATCGACACGCAAATGGCGTGACACGAAATAACCGAAGTGACAAAGTCACGGTGATTTTTCAATGTGATTTTTTTGGAACGGGAATAACAATAACGGTGATCGAAAGGTAACGCTTTTCCCCATGTCTACAGGAGCTATGAGTTTACGTTGTCTACGTGTGCGTCAGCGCAGGAGCTATGAGTTCACGTTGTCTATGTGTGCGTCAGCGCAGGAGCTATGAGTTCACGTTGTCTATGTGTGCGTTAGCGTAGGAGCTATGAGTTCACGTTGTCTATGTGTGCGTCAGCGCAGGAGCTATGAGTTCACGTTGTCTACGTGTGCGTCAGCGCAGGAGCTATGAGTTCACGTTGTTTATGTGTGCGTCGGCGTAGGAGCTATGAGTTCACGTTGTATATGTGTTCGTATGTGTCACAACGACAAGAATGGCCAACCCGCGCTCTTGAGATAAAAGTACTATACATTCAAGGGCACCAATATGTATCTACTTTTTCACCTTATTCCATCGAAATAAAGTATACATAGTTATGCCCTAGACTGTACCTACTGGTAAATTACTTACACTAGTAATAATTGATATAATAGGTTGTTAGTGCCAGATCTGATAGGTAAACAGGTCAAGATGTCACTGTGCTATAGTCTAGTCATTACGGGTCGGTTTATTTTAGTGTCATGTATAGGTAGGTAATAGCCGCCCAAAGTTGGTTTCTGATTTTGATTACGGTAAGTAAGGTAAAATGACGAGTTGCCAATTCGCATTGTCCCGAGTATACTGAACCGTTGCCATATAAATCAGAATAATGGAGCCCTCTTGACAATGGTCATTTATTACTGGTTTACTCGTAGTCTACTTTAAGTATGTTCTCGCTCACATCTGACATAAAGCATATAGCGATTCACAGGAATTCACACACATAAACAATGTCTACTAGTTCATTTTAAAATGAGATTTACTCTATATAATTTTTTTTTCAAGTGATTGTAAATATTAATCTTACTTTCATTAGCTTTTTAGGTAAAACTGTGCAATTATCAATAATGTAGATATAATAATAGCAAAGTAATTACAAGTTTATTTTAAATTTAAATACGATTACGCATGGATCTGATAGCAATTTCGTGCAATCTGACATCTAAAGAGTTAAGTATGTTATTGTAAATAGGTATTTTATCATTGTTTTTTATTTTGTGTGATTGCATAATTCCACGTTTTCGTTGCTTGCATTTGTAAAAATCATACATTCAAGTCGACCAAAGTGGGTCGATATCGACGAAAACATCAAGTTATTACGAGTATAGTGCTATTGCGCAAAATTTAACCGCAAACGACTGTACCCGACAAGTTCACAATGAATCACAACCACATAATGACCGGTACTCAAAACACTCATAATGTCAAGCTTCAAATCGCCCCAAATCATAACAGATGCCAAGCCAATAAAAAAGGGGGTAGATTCGAGGCGGACAAAAATGATACTAAAACCTCCAGTACAATTCAGTATGAAACTAGCGACGCTAGCGCCACAGCAAGGGGTAAACACAACCTGGTCGCAATTATAAAACCCTATGCACTTGATGTGTTCCGAACGGATGTTTGGGTGGATCCGCCATCTTGCCTAACTACACGCTTCCGGGCAGGGATTGACAACCTCCCGGATATGGGTTTTCGCATTCTAATGGAAATTCGGCTTTAAACGCGCGTTTAGATTATTAATATTTTATAAAGGATTCTGTAATTTAGGGCGGGTTTTGCGAAATGTCCGGTGTATTAATGTGTTAGTGAGGATTTTACTGTGTTGTGTTGTTTTATATAAAAAAGGTAAAGATTAAATTAGACTGCTAAAGGGAAAACATGCCTTATAAATTGCATTTTTCCTATTGCGTTACAAAATACAATATTATAAAAAGATTTTTAAACAATATGGAAGATAAAAATCGTTGTTAATACTAGGTACTGTTTTGCGTTCTTGAAGAATCGCAAATCTTAACGAAAGAAGTTTTTTTGCGTAAAACATAGCCGGTCCTTTTTTTCTGATTCCTTATTCCTTGAAATGCATTATCATATTACGAGTAGTAAAGTTGAAAAGGTAATATTGTTTTTTTTTATCCTTATCAATATATGTTCAGACATAATGTGATCATAATACAGAGTTTTGCATATTCTTGCGTACCTACCAGTACGGCTGCTAATACCAAAGAGGTACAGAGACTACAGAGAGTAAGAAATAGCACATACTTGTCCTAGGGCGGTAAAGAAAGGAACCAGCAAATTATGGCAAGAGATACATACAAAAAAGTTTCTGTTCATGAGGTACGAATCACCCTGTGTAGACCTGTAGGTATATTATTATTTATATTAGATACATTAAGATTTTTAAATCAGTAAAATTGTGTATCTATCACATTTATTTCTACCTAATGTAATAGTCTGTTCTTCTATTTATTTACCTATTTAAACTTTATTGCACAAATGCCATTCTCTACCAGACAACCATCGTAATAAGTAGAGATTTATAAGTCTTTTTAATATTAAAAATGGGATTGCTCTTGGCCAGCATCTAACCAGGACAAACACGCAGCATCATGGCATCTACCTAGTTGCAAAGAGAAATCTAGAATATTATATGGTGTTTGGTGTCTATGTATTTATTTCTAATTTGTTCTCCAATAACTACCGAAACCTCAGCTTTATCCCATTAATCAGCCTAATTCAGCAAACCAAACAAACAATTGTTTTATTCAGACATGTCAAGCTACCAATAAAGTCATCCAAACTGCTAAGTATCTCGAACACACTTTATCGATTTAAGGCCCTCACGTCAGTTTACAGGGGATATTGATAGCTGGTGACAACCCTAAAGTTCCTTACACAACAACAACAACCGCAAAAGCGGAACGCAAGCGAAAATCGCCCTTAAATCAGCGTTCTATAGTTGCGCTATCATCTTTACAACGGTAAACGTGAACTTGTTTTGTAAAGACACTAACTCGCGGCTATGTGAGTTCCGCAAGCAAGCGTTATTGGAGAATAGGTCTTATATGTACACGCTAAGGTACTAGCGTTGGTTTATTGGCGGTAATCGTTATGTTGGCAGGAAAGGGAAACTTACTTGGTGTAAGAAAATATTTTTCTAGGGGAAGCTTAGGCGGATTGTGTTTTGAGCCGAGCCTTTTTATAAATGTCTCATCGATCCGGTCAAGATTTCTTTGGGTTGAGTGGATTTGGATAAGCCGTTTGGCGTGGCGAACTCCGTTAGGGTTTGCAATAGTGATTTTGACTTTGATCGCGTTTGTTCTAACTTCTGTAGATAAAGATTTACAGAGTTATTTAAGTAAAGACATGCATGTTATTACTTCTGTGCTACGGTATGTAAAAGCTATAAGATTGATTAAACACAGACCGATCTGATTTTAATATGTTTGCGTACTCCGTGACGATAACGATTAGTACGAAAGACATTTAAATAAAATTATTAACAAATTCTAATTACTTCTATCGTATTTTTATCATATTGCCACACACACCAAGTATGAAATTTTATTTGCTTGATGTAATAATAACTCACTAATATAGTCAAAAGTAGACACTTTGTTGATAATTTTACTATAAAAGCGCGATATTATGAATGATACTGTGAATGAGGAGTTGTAAAAGGGAGCTGACGCGTACTTTAATAGTTTAGGCGGTAGAAGGTAATTTCGCTAAGATAGCAATGTATGTGGACCGTACAGATTACATTGGACCAATGATCTCATGTTGATTACATCGGATAAAATATCCTTCGAGCTTCATGTACTCGTATTCATGTTTATCAGCACTTAACAAAATGGCGTATGTTCAGTGTGAGTGAGACACAATACTATTTAACGTCTATAAAACAGCATAAATAAATTCCGTTACGACATATTATACATACTTCAACACCGACGTTAAAAATATAAAGCCACAAAAAACACAAGTAATGAAAAGAACCTAAACCAACGGCTGCTTACCCCTGGGTATTGCGTGCCGGAAGCGCTGTCCCCAACGCCTGACCACAGCACGTGCTTCTAATTACTGTCAGAAAATGTTCTCAACCCCTGCTCAGGTGCGCTACCGAACAAGCAGCCAATTTAAAAATGTAGCAACATTATATTGAGCTGGCGCAACGTTAGTACGTTTTTAAAAAGGTTCCTTTTTGCGTGTAGCACTTGTTTGAGGACATATGTGACGGTAAAAGTGCGGTTTTTCGATTTTGAAACGTATTCAGTTGGGTTGGAGTTGCTTTTCGAGAGGCGGTATTGTTTTTCAGATTATGACGATTATTGTGTTTGATGAACAATAATATTTAATCAAACAGGTATGCTTCAAGCCACTAGCCAAAAAAAAACATTGTAGCCGAGCAGTAAGACCCGCGACTTTCATTCAAGAAGTGGGTATATTTTTCTCTTGTCGCATGGCAGTGTCAGTTGTGCTGTGCTAGCCTAGTTGTATGTACCTAATTCTACTTATATTTATGCTAGCGTGACAGGCCGTGGGAGCAGACAAGTGCGCACATGTCCAAATAACAGGCATTTTACATCGATCGGGGTATTTCGACTGCCAGAGAGGGTAGGTAGGGTTACCTATTAAGGTTGCCTGAGCTCCCGAGGATGAGCTAACTCAACAAATCCTCAAATCAAAAAGGGTAGGCAACGAGTTCGCAATCGTCTTATCTTATCTAGATGAGAGCCCTTACGGATGCACCTCGACCCAATGGGATCGTTTGCGCAATGGCCTCTTTCTTTATATCTAGGTAAAGCCTGACGGAATATACCTATAATCATTGTCAAGAGGGCGTTATTATTCTGATTTATATGGCAACAGACTATTATGACATTTTGTCTTGTTTACCTGTCAGCTCTGACATAAATTATGAATTGTTTTACAGCTGAATAATTCCATTTCATCACATTGATAATATTCCGCTCTTGGCTATGAATTGTTTTGGTCATTTTTTTCTCATTCATTATTCACATAACTAATATTCAAATAAGTGACACTGACGTGCTGACAATGTCATTAAAATTATTGCCAGTGTAAGAAATTAGTTCCAATGAAATTCCGCAACATGGCGCATGATCGTATATTCCTGGTCAGACTTTACTTACTCCAAGCTGCTCTCCAACCTTTCCACAAACCGCATTATGGAATACTCTGAATTCTTTGATTCAGGGTAGCCATTGCTGCAGTTCGCAATCGTCAATAGGCTATGCTCTCTGCTTATCATGCAAGGTGTAAGATTGTGTGCCACTTCTACCTCAAAATTAAATTTCACGCGCGGCGCTATTAAATAAATTTCATGTGATGTACCTACCTTCTTTACGAATATAGATGTTAGTTTATATACCTACAGTAATTTAACTCAAGAGCGCGGGTTAGCTATAGTTGTAGTTGTGACACATACGAACACATAGACAACGTGAACTCATAGCTCCTACGCTGACGCACACATAGAGAATGTGCTAGTATAGCTCAACACACAACCAAGGCTCACCCGCGCTCGTGAGAAAAGCACTTGTACCTATGACAAGAATTCCATATTCATAAATACAATAACCGCAAATTGAAACAAAACAGTTTACCTATACTTGCATAGACTGCTGAAATTATAAGAGGACTTATAATGTATTTTAAAATGTTTTGGACTCGCTCTAAATCACTAAATCTACTTATCACTAAAGTATTGACAACTCCAATAAACTGCTTACAATAATGTTTTTACGATATTAATACGGTAATATATTTTTAAGTTCTAACAGAGGTATTTTTTAATTATATTGTGTGCAGTATAAGTTAAGCGGATTAACAAAAATAGTAGCTTGAAATTCGTCGATTCAAGAGTGGTTTAAACGATATTTCTTAGTGAAAAATCAAAATTATTAGACAGTAATAGTCGCGTACTAGAAAGAAAATGTCAAGATACATGTCAGTTGAAACAGAAAAGAGTCAAAATAGCTGGGTATTGATGAGCCCATTCGTTTTGGCTCTACTAGAGCCGGGTATAATAACATTACGATCGAACTCAAGTTGGGCGGTTACAATTTGTTGCCCGGACCAGGATAATAACGAAGGCCGCCCTAGGTCTTAAGCTATATAATCAAGACAGTTAGCTCCATTGCAGGCATAATGTAATCTTAGCACAATGGAGTCCGTTCAAGCGCAGGCCTCGAGGGTACCAACTTAATTCTAAGTTTGCAAACCCACTAATTTATTAAAAGGACGTCGCAGGTTGGTTCCAGCGCAAGTTGAGCGTTTTGGTTCCTAGTCGAGTATGAATTTTAAGATGAAGTGACGTTGCATTGGGCTCTAGGGATCAGATATTGGATCTCAGTAGACATGTGTAGTTCACGAATGAATGATTCAATTGAAGTACTTCACTTGGTGTCCTTCATTCATTCACTAGTTCAGTTCGGATCCATATACTTCAATAGTTCACTTAGTTCACTACTTCAGTTCATGTGTCATCGTTTCAATCATCTCATAACAATTTTTACAATTTTTTTTTTTTCTTAAAATTCAAAATAAATGTAAAATTTGAAATCCTTATCCCCGAATTATTCGAAATCAAGTATAATGACGAATTTTTCGTAAAAAATATATTTTTACTTAAATTATTCAAAAAATATATAAAATTTGATATCATTATCCCCGAATGAGAGAATGAGAGAAACGCGACGCGACGAATGACTGATCAATATGATTAGTTGAATCGGTTGAGCTACTGAACTAGTGAACTAAACTGAACTAGTGAACTAAATGAGTGATATACTTCACAGTGTAGGATTGAAGTATATCACTCTTTTCTTTTTAGTGACACATTTTGTGCATGTCTAGATCTCAGTCATTAAAAGCATTAATTAGTTACAAGTCACTAACAAGTGTTTTCTAATTTCATCTATCCCGGTGTCTGTAATCAATTGCAAATTAAATTTATCACACGTTTGATTCTCGTCAGGCCAGGCCAGAAGTTCCCGCAACCGACGAGCTTGTATGAGGAGATGTATGGATGAGATTGAAGCAAGAAACGTATGTAAGGACCATAATACCTACTTGGCGTTCTTTGGTATCTGCGTACCCCAATGGGATAGGAGCGTGAGTAGGTACGAGTATATTTATGTTTATGTCATTCAACAAGTTACAAAAGAGACATCATTGCAATAAAAAACTAATAACTATGTTGGTTCTCGTGCCAATACTGTGCTGATAAGGAAGACAGTATAATTTATACGCCAATGTGCATGTATATAACACAACACACAACCATAGCTCGCCCGCGCTAGTAAGATTTACCTACTTTTAAGTAGGTACTCTACGTAACGTTTTCGAGCATGTTTAGAGTAGAATTAAATATCAACTTCCATATTAAAAATGACATTTGGTTCTAGCAGAGGGGGTGTTTACGTAACCTTTCAAAGGTAAGTACGTACTATCGACAATGACGCCAGTTAGCTGACCAACCTAGTCTCTTTGCAATAAGAGTCACGGATGGACACTCAACTGTGTCGAAAGTACACTAGAATTTAACCGGCATTTTTTGGCACTCACCGTGATAAAATAATAAAATTAAAAATAAAATAAACTTCATTTATTCTTCAATTTAGGCATATTACATGCACCTATGAGTTCTGCCTCGAGTAGAACCGACGTAAGAAACTCGGCGAGGTGTCATTTTTTCAAAACATATACATAACCTTACAGTATCATAATTCCACAACATTTCAATGCTACAGTAGAAAACATTTCAGTGCCCTTACCATGAGTTTGCAATGTTTGCATGACCGTACTCGCTGGCGACTGCGTAAACGATTCAGTATGCCAATTCTTAGTTCTATTGCGTAACCGCCAGAAGCGCTGTACGCTGTGTGTCCATACTAAATCATAGTACGTACGGTTGTAGTAGGTACGGTCATGTAAGGGCACAGTAGAATAGTACATTACTTAACAAGGGCGGTAAAATAAAGAATGTCTCAGATCGCAGCTATTTGAAGCCCGAGCCGAAGGCAAGGCCGATAATATGCGATCTAAGGCTTTCTTTATTATCGCCTGTGTTAAGTACAAAATTTTATGTCACCCCCTGGCCAGGAAGTGGGATTTCCCGCGCGCGGAGCGTGCGGTAATTGCCCCTTTATGGCCACGTGTGGCATAAAATATTCTGTGTTAGATTACTAGTACACGACGTTATCACTGCCAAATACCCTATCCATGATGTAATCGTTTACCTTATAATTATGCTTTAGAAGTCAGTGCTTGCTTTACAACAAATTTGAATTTAGAATCCGTAAGTTTTAATTTTATTGTAGAATAAATATATGCCTACCGTACGTTCGAAAAGTTACGTGATTACCCCGCAGGTATGGCAATCCGGTACATCGGTTAGTAGTGTGGGTGACACAAGCTGCTATCGCCGCTGCGTATTGGGTCGTAAGGCTGGTTTTCCACTAGAGCTATGCTTTGCTATGTTTCCATACATTTGACACATAGCTACAGCGCGAGCTACGTGTCAAATATATGAAAACATAGCATAGCATAGCTCTAGTGGAAAACCAGCCTAAGTGTGAGTGTGTTCTCGACAGTGCCGACACTTGTTTCACGATATGACTCACTATTTATTACTCACTATCCGGAGTGGCGGACCTTTCTTAGACTCTACAATGAATTTTAATTTTAATTTTAATTTATTTTATCCATAATTTACTCAACACCTTGTATGAAAGAGCGAATTCCTCCTAACACAAGTTTTTACTTAAAAGGAGGATTCGACAACCTTGTTAACGCTATTTGATAAAACATAAATAATTTTGAATAAATAATTTTGAATTTTGAATTGTTTTTTTTGAACCTTACGTAGTTTGACACGTTTATACGTATTTATTAACTACAATGCAACTGCATAGTGATTTCGACATTACGTTTTTTATTTTATACAACGACGGTGGCAAATGATCGCACGGTCCACCTAATGGTAAGCGGACACCGCAGCCTATAGACGCTCGCAACTCCAAACGAGTCACGTGCGCGTTGCCGACCCTTTATAAAATTGACGGATTCACTGTGATGACAGCTGAAGGGACAAATGTAGGTCCCTCGCTCTCAACACAGTGCATCCTCGAGGAACACAACACTATATACTTATAGGTACCCACTGTGTACTAATCTATAGTATACGATGGAAAATATAACGCACGCTCAAACGTTACTTTTGAAGGCCCCGCCGCTCACAAATTGACCCATATATCAAACGAAACCAGCAAATAAACAAAAATAAACTCCACAAAGATCTGAAAATAGACCAAAGTCGTCACAGAACATTTCATGCAGAGCATCCACTAGATACTAATTGCTCGTGCATTAGCTATTCCATTTGTTGGCACCAAATGCAGTCGTTGGGCGCTCTGTCACTTCTGTGCCAGTGTGGGAAATATGTGGAAATGGGTATTTGACGGAAAGAGGCTTGTATGTAACTCATAACTCATAAACTATATTTGATAATAAAAGCACATGGAAATAACATAAATAGAAAGTGACTGGCAGTCTATATATTGCACGTCGGCCTTTTTTGAAAAGAGATTCGGCTAATTTCGGCTTCATAGAGCGTTGTGTCACACTACCTGTGTGACGTTTGTCAGTCGTCGTCAAAATATATAATATAGAGTTGTTGAAACCCCCCAACTCCAAATTGTTCGATGTACAAAATGATACATGATTGTTTGACAATACTTTTTCTAGCAGTTGTAACAGCTCTCTATAGATATCCAAAGTTTACATGTCACCGAATTGACGTTAACTAATAAAGTCCATAAAGTAAGTTATTTTTTGACATGAACCGTCAATTAATAAATAAGATAATTGATGGAAGTTTGCCAGTGTTCGGAGCTCGTCGTAAATGGCTAATTGTCTCTTTCCAAAGCCTGACGTGCAATACAATATTTCCCTCTGCGGAACAGAGCACAGTCACGCACAGTACCAGTTTGCATTACCGTTATCGCTAGCGACTGTGTAAATGATTTAGTATAGCGATTCTTAGTTCTATTGCGTAACCGGCAGAGGCGCTGTACTTTTGTCCATACTAAATCGTTTACGCAGTCGCTAGTGAGTACGGTAATGCAAACATTGGAAACTCATGGTAAGGGTACAGGACCTATGTGAACCGGAGTTTTTAGAGAGTGAGAAGGCACATGTTAAGAAGGTCCTTAGGTGGAATGGATACAAGTTAGGCAGTTAAATTGGCAACCCAGACGGAAGCCTAGAGGAAAATATCTTGATGTTCCGTGGCAACCAGCGTACATACCTGTTAAAGGGGTTACAGACAAAATCGGTACAGTACTAGAAAAGTACTCCATTAAAACCATACGTGCCGCTATCCAAGATCGGGGGGCATCTAAGATCGCCAAAGGATATCAATCACCTGGCGTTTATAAGATTGATTGCAACTGTGGGAGTTCCTACATTGGTGAGACCAAGCAAACTATAGCAGAAAGGGTCAAGGAACACATCACAGCTAGCTGTCAAAAATCGTCAGGTGAATAAGTCTGCCACAGCCGAGCATTTACTGGAATCAGGACCAAACCACTGGACCGAGCTCCATAAACCGAGAGTCCTTTCTACAGAACGTCATTTCTGCAGTAGAAAAGTAGGTAAGTACGTGAAGCCGTTGAAATAAAAAAACATCGCAATTTCAACCGAGATGACGGTTTTAAGATTTCATCTTCGTGGAATCCAGTTATTGCTAAGTGTAAACGCGTGGAAATACATTGTCCATTACATCAACGGATATTGTCAGTGTTGTGTGTCGAGCGAGTGTCAACCCTACGTAAAAGTGGTTAATAAAGACCAAGTGCGGGTAGTTCGGACAACCCGTGCGGCTAGATGTTAATATCCGCTCACGCCAGTCAGCTCACGACCACGAGTGTTGCGATACATTCGAAACGTCGGGCAAACCTTACAAAAGGTAAATAAATTATAAGTGTGCGCAAGCAGTTGTCTACATAAATGTAAACTAAAGATTGTTTTGTTCTTTATGTCGGTAGAGGACAGGTTAAGCCCCGTTTTCCAATACCTAATAATGCTGAACAGCTGGGAATCGAACCCCCGACCTCCATTGAAATTCGCGTGTACCACTCGACTACAGAACCCTCCTATTTAGTAATCCTGCAATAAAACATGACTGAATCTGCACCCGTGAACGGGTCCGTATCATCATACATTTTATGGCCATGCTGCATAAAACGACGTAAGTTTACACAGCTAACATGATCATACGGCTTTCTGGTTTTCAGTTGCGTTATATGTGATGTTTACGAGCCGGGTTTCCGATACGTTCTCAGTTCGTTTGAGTCCCATATTTTTATATGGTAATATGAGGTTTTATGTACGACCTTTCGCGTTTCGATGTTGGGAATCTAAAAGACGTATAGTAGATGTTTGTTTGTACCTGGTTAGTTACAGTCATTCCAATGGAATAAAGTGAACGATCGCGACAACACAGACACATAAGTATTGTCTCTATTCGTCCCGGTACCGCCGCATAACGGGTAGAGTCAGTTCGACCCAGGTCGGGCCTAGCTGAGTTACTTGCTGGACTCTTCTCAGCTAGGTTAAGTTTAGTGAATCAGCGACTAAACTGCCAGTGGCTCGATTAAACCAATTTCACTGGAGCGCAAACTCTAAGAGTATTGAAATGAAATGAAATAATTTTATTCCAGACAAAATAGATATTACATTAAGAAATCAAAATTAAATACATTAAAAAAAAATTAAATAAGTTAAAATTAAAATTATATTCCAGTGTATTATTTAAATAGTATTCCAGTGTTTAAGCCGCCCTAGTGGTCGACTGGTCGTGTCTGAGGTTTCCCTTGGGCACAAAGTAAATAGCGGCGGCGCGCGCCGGAGCAGAGAGTCCGCTCAGTACTAAGTGCCATTTTCGCCGCACGCACACATACATAACATTTACAGGCATTCTCGGTTGATTTCGGACGAGCTTAGTCGCGACTGTCACTGTCGCGTCGCGAGTGCTAGTTGTGCGCGCGTTGATCACTTGACGTCGCCGCCGCTACGTAGGTACTTTGTGTCACGTACGTCAAAATGAATAACCGATATTATTACAGTTGGAATGTATTTTATTGTTTAAATACAACAAAAAACTGTGCCTACACTTTCTTCAAATTTTCAAACGATATTGAAAGGTAAATAAAACGGTTTTCTCATTTTGGTAGTTACAATACATTAGGTAGATAGGATTTTTTTTGAAACTAGCCGCTTTGATAACGACGATCAACCATTATACATTCATCTTATCGTTCGCTGGTAAAACGCCAGTATTTAAGTACTATGGTTAAGGCGATATATCGATTGAAAGAGATACCCTTTGTTTTTCGCTCACGACAAAACGGGATGCAACCCTCTCCGAGAATGGCTTTTTAGACAAATCTCGTTAAATATCTGACTGTGTGCAGGTTTATTAAATTTCCTCTTGTCAGTACTGTAAAGGTTGTATACACGCCTTTACAGATCTCCTTACTGTGACGGACTGGCTAGATGGAACATTTTAAATTAGGAATGGTAACGAATAAGAATATTGAAGTAGTAGAAAACATCATTCGGATTGTGGCCGCGGTCGGGGGAAATTCTTGTGATTCATCTTAAAAATATATTAAAGATTGGTTAAGATAATATAAAACCTGATGAAGAACTCCGAGAGTATCATTCCGAACCCCCTCCTACCCCTACATGGTGGAGGTGCGGGGTAAATTCTTGTGATTCATCTTAAAAATATATTAAAGATTGGTTAAGATAATATAAAACCTGATGAAGAACTCCGAGAGTATCATTCCGAACCCCCTCCTACCCCTACATGGTGGAGGTGCGGGGTAAATTCTTGTGATTCATCTTAAAAATATATTAAAGATTGGTTAAGATAATATAAAACCTGATGAAGAACTCTGAGAGTATCATTCCGAACCCCCTCCTACCCCTACATGGTGGAGGTGCGGGGTAAATTCTTGTGATTCATCTTAAAAATATATTAAAGATTGGTTAAGATAATATAAAACCTGATGAAGAACTCCGAGAGTATCATTCCGAACCCCCTCCTACCCCTACATGGTGGAGGTGCGGGGTAAATTCTTGTGATTCATCTTAAAAATATATTAAAGATTGGTTAAGATAATATAAAACCTGATGAAGAACTCCGAGAGTATCATTCCGAACCCCCTCCTACCCCTACAGTACCTAGATGAGGTAAAGTACCATCATATTAACTTAATCGTGTCTTTTAATAATGCGTTGTTTTAGTAGGCTGAGGAAAGAAAGGAAAATATAGACTCGACTTTGGATTTATTTTCTATCGAGAAAATTTTAAGCAATCATGTTTCGCTATTGTCAGTACCACAATCATATAGTCAAGAATCATATATCTGAAAATCAGCCCCTACTGTTTGCTAGTCTGGGCAGGACAGCGTTTCAAAGTCTCCAAATTTCTCAGTGTAGCGCCTTAAGTTAAGTAGGTAGGTACCTAATTAATTAGGTACTTATATTCTTTGTTGGCGCTCTCGACCGCCGCCCGTCACAAGTCACAACTCGCAGCGGGTCACGCATCAATTTATTAGGGTTCCGTACCCGAAGGGTCAAAACGGAACCCTATTGGTGTCGCCCAGACGTCCGTCCGTCCGTCCGTCGTCTGTCACAAAATTTGTTCCGAAGAATTTTTAGACTTCTCATTGACCTATGAACTTGAAATTTGGTGTCAATTTTCAATATATTACGTATATTATAACAACAAATACTAATATATTGATAAATCATATTTTTGAGGTTGATTCGGAACCCTAAATGTGCGAAGTCCGACTCGCACTTGGCCGGTTTTTTACCAAGATACGCTGGTTCATATTTGAATGTCATGTTGAAGAATTTTTATTATACCTACTCCTTTTTAAAATTCAGAATCAATACAGAAGCAACCCTGTGAGTCGGGCAAGTTTAGGTATGTATTTTCAAGAACGGCGGGAACGGACCTTCTGTATATTTTTTATTTTGTGCCTTGGGTTTTCACCAGGCCACAGCGAATCTTTGTCTTGCGTTCCAAACCGCTACAACAAGCGACCCCCTATGTATTTGTTATCTGTATTTGGTGTGTACTTTTTTATATTATTCCATTGAAATAAGGTCAATAAATGTATGCCCTCGGCTGTACTATACTAGTGGATCTGTACTGTAAGCTACGTCTACTAGACGTCATGTTTAAACTTAAACTGGAATACTCTAAGAGTTTGCGCTCCAGTACTTGTACTATTACTTATTCTGTGGCTCCAGTGAGATTGGTTGAGTGGCTTCAACCAATAATCTAAGGTGTCAGTGACCTCGAGAGAGATATTTCTAAATGGATGCGCCATTTTGAAAAAAATCCTGTGTCATGTTTTAGGCACTAAGGTATCGAGCACTCGGACCTTACTAACTATTATGATATACGGATTAACCCAACCCAACATGCCACGTCAAGTCTAGCGAAATTCAAATTTCGAGGCATTTCCCGACGAATAAACGCTAAAAGTCACTGTAGGTATCTCCAAACTCCAAACACTGTATTACATGACATGCCCAGGTATGTTTCAAAGTCGATTTTTCTCTTAGCAGAACTAAGAATTCATAAATAATTTATAAGACACGTACTTCTTTCATACAAATATTTTTATTATTCCCCCTCTTTGGATGTTACGTTAAAGGTCACAATCGCGTGTGTGCATTTCTTGTTTAGCTAGGCCGCGCCGTAAGGCAGCTAACTTACTTGCACGTAACACTCGACTTTACTGCCCCCACACAATAGTGTGCACTACACAAAGCCTCTTTTGTTTGAAAGATTCATGCCTACGCAAATTCGCGTCCTATGCCTTCTGACATAGGGTTTGTTTCTGGCTGGTTAGTGGCAGCTAGCCTGTTCAATGGCTGTCGTCCAATCAATTTAGGACTTTATGCTTCATGTGTTACGCCTCGTTTTTATTTAGTCGGAGCTATTTAATATGAAATTGATTCTTGTTCTGTGCAGTAGGCTTGCCGTGTCTGATATGCGTGTTTCAAAGAGTCTAGTTAGCCGACATCAAATGCATCGCATCGAGGATGGTGCTCAAAAATATCTGACTTTTAGTCAATCCGTTAGGTTAGCAGGAGTCGGCAACCCTTTAGCAGCCAAGGGCCACTTAGGTAACAAAATTAGGTAGGTAATAAAATTTTCGCGGACCGCTTTGTGTTAGAATTTGTCAGGCAAAATGTAGGTACCTTTTTTCAATGTGCGGTTGGAGAGTGGCCTGGGGAAAATCCAGGGGAAACCTCCGACACGACCACGTGAGCGGTTTAAACACTGAAATACTTACTCTAAGAGTTTGCGCTCCAGTGAGATTGGTTGAGCGGCTTCAACCGAATCTGAGGTGTCAGTGGAATCGAGCTACTGGGAGTTTTGTCGCTGGTTCACTAAACCTAAGCCTAGCTAAGAAGAGTACAGTAAGAAAAAGCCCGACCTGGGTCGCACTGATTCTACCCGATATGCGGCGGTACCGGGAAGAATAGGGCCTATATGTATTTTTCTCAAACATGCTCGGAAATCTATGTGTTAATGGCACCAAATGAAGACATGAAGTTTCTTGATTATGGCGCCCTACAATTACTTCTTGGCCGAACGAAAACCCTAAGTAAAAACATTTAGAGCCGCTGCTCTATATTAACTCTAATTTGCTTACATTATTAAACTGACAAAAAAAAAATGCCTTAAAATTCAAAATAATCGTCAAATTTGAAATCTTTACCCCTGAATTAGTCGAAATCAAGTATAATGACGATAATTCGCAAAAAAAATTTTTTGCTTTACAATTCAAAATAAATGTCAGATTCGAAATCCTTACCCCTGAATTAGTCGAAATCGAGTATAATGACGATTTTTCGCATCTACACCACACTCGCCCAGCAATCCCTTACTTCACGGCCTCTTCAGTAATGTAAAAGATACCATATTGTCGGGTGTCAATTAAGGAGGCCCGGGAAATCACTGGATACGAATTGGTCGTATTCGCATCCAGTGAGCGCGCTCCCGTAGTACTTTCAAGATTGGGAACGTTCGCGCGGCTTCGTGCGTGTTCGGACGACTAATTTCGTACGAAAACGTGTCCAATGTGCGACCGGCCTTACAGTTGGTAAAGCTTTATTAAAGTTGGCTGTAAAGTTGTATTAAAGCTGTACGTTTAAAAAAATCTCCTATGGCAGATAACACCAAATATCATATTCATTCATATTCGCCATTCTAATTGATAAATCGATTATAAACCGGAAACCACTGACCTGGATACCTAAGTGCTAATCATAGCCTCTAGAACTTTAGACGATTTCATGCCTAAATGCAAGCACCGAACCGTCTGTAATCGTTCGTTAACATCTGATTGTATGAAAAAAAATATATTTTTGAGTAAGTAAGTAATCGTAAATGGGTCATTGTGTGATTTAGGTACGCGTTTTTTCCGGTGGACATATCAAAAGTTAAGGACTTCAAAGCTTAATTTTGGATTGGTCTGGTAACCCGCATAAACTGTATCACCGTTAATATAAATTCCTGTAATAAAAATAAAACTTACATGCACATAAGCCGTTAACTATTGACCACCGGATACACAACCTTCAATCTTCAATCCATCTATCAATCTTTCAATCTTTTTTCTTTGTTTTTTCAATTGACATTCACTAAATTGGTAAGGCCATTTATTTATTTATCATATGGCAATTATTTCTAACCGCGAGATCTTCGAGAAGACAAGTACGGTTGCCTGTTTAGTTGCACATTTAGCAGTCACGTGTAGGGTAGCGGTGGGTACACCCTACGGACGTGAAGCAACAAAGGGGGGGTCTTTGGCAAGTGAGTGGACAACTTGATTGTTAGAAGTTCTCAAGCTTCCCGAAGGCCTCCAACTTGGCTTAACGACTGCTGCCATAGGGATATTAGGGATATATGACAGCAGTCGTTAAGCCAAGTTGGAGGCCTTCGGATATAGGGACGTGCCTTCCAAAGCACGGGAGCGCTCAGTTAGTAACCGATGAAAGCAGCCACCTATCCAAGTGCTGACACTGCTGACCCTGGCCGATATCTCTTAACCTCACGGGGTGCCCTTGGGCCACGAACGCTCCATCCCGGAATGACCCGTATTGAGACGATTGTGAGCTCATTGTGAATAATATTTTTTACAAATGTCATTAAACACAATTTTAATTTGACACTGTTGCTATTCCTTGGTTATATAGGGCTAATCGGGGCGGAAACTTTAGTTCGGTTTAGGCGACTTCCTGATTTGTCGGTGCGGAGGCAGTACGATATGAGAAAAGTGTTAAAAATCAGTGTCAGCTGTCAGTCGACGCGATACCATTTTTTACTATGCCCCTACATTTATATGAGTGCTTCCTGACTGGCGCGGGATGCGCGGTAGCGGGACGATGCGAAGGCGGTACTGCTCCGCTTCTGCGCATGATATTACTACTGCGCAAACGTAATACTGACAGTATTATGTCAAGTGAGAATCTTTGCGACGTCAGTAAGTTTACGTCAAAGAAGAAAATGTCACATATCGATCCCGCCCCGCCAAGTCAGGAAGTCGCCTTAAAGATTCTTTATGCAAATATTTTACACAAATTTGAAAAGAGCGCAGAGACTTACAGTTAAAGGCAGGAGTTATTATTATACAGTTAAATAATTATTTTATGTCACACCTGGCCATAAAGTGGCCATTATCGCACGCTCCGCGCGCGAAAAAACCCACTTCCTGGCCCTGGCAAGCTGCTGGTGACATAAAATTTTGTACTTACCACGGGCGATAATAAAGAAAGCCTCAGATCGCATATTTATCGCCCGTGCCTTCGGCTTGGGCGTAAAATACCTGCGATCTGAGACATTCTTTGTTTTATCGCCCTTGGTAAGTAATGTACTATAATGTTACTAGGGGATAGGTAGGTATAAACAGTGCGCTGTGCGCGCAGTTTGCAATAGAAACTCATGCGTAGCTCGCTGTTCGTAGACACAGAATATAACTGCTAGATGTGGCCTCGATGATAATTACGCTTAATAGTTATTCAGTATATTCTACCGCTCCAAATACTGAAGTAACCAATTCTAAGTCCTGTGAATGTAAAAAGTAAAAAATTGTAGATTGTGTTTCAAGGGAGCAAAATAATATATTTACGGTAAGGCCGGTAGGTATATTGAAATCTGAGTGAAGTGAAAGATTTTACAATAGAATACTGAGAGTGCCGAGGGATTCTAAAGTAAAATCTTAAGCGTAGAGAGGGATTCTAAAGTAGAATCTTGAGAGTAGCGAGGGATTCAAGAGATTACGCCGAAGATGGAAATAATTTTGCTACCATATGACACATACTGCTTTTCCTTCAACCGAATCTGAGGTGTGAGTGGAATCGAGCTACTGGGAGTTTTGTCGTTGTTCCAACAAGAAACTCAGCTGGCGGTCTGGACCGGGCTGACTCTACCCGGTACGTATATGCACTATGCAGCGGTAATAGTCCCGTTACCGCTGCATATATATATGTATCGACGTTGTAGTCATATGATCTCATATTTGGTTCAATGTACGAGAAGAATACAATAGATAAGCTCGAAAATTATACTGAAAATTTATAAGAAATATAATAAAATAAAAAGCCTCTTTATTCCAAAACCAATAAAAAAAATTGCTTACACGATACTAATAGACGAATACCTAATAGTACGAGAACGAAAATCGTACTTCCAACAGTGAACACTTATGTACATCAAAGAAAACGACTTGAAAATGTTGTCAACTTTTATAGGTATCAAATGTCATATTTTCCGAAGCTCTGTGTAGAGCTTTGCCTAGAGTCAGAATTGTCAAAGTTCCGTAGATTACACAAAGTTGACGAAGAGTTAGATCGCAGATTTACTGTTTCTGCAATAATGCCTTATCACTTAAAATCCGCTCATTTATTTACGTTATTTGTTTTCTGTATGAATACGTATTTTGCTTTTTTCTCAACGGTACCTATTCTTTTTATCTAATTACAACGTTACAAACTGTTACTTATTAGGTTGATACCACCAATTATGGACACTTCAAACCTTATTCAAAGATCATACGGTTTTAAATTGATTGTTCTATAAAAAAAGAAAGATTTTCTTTTAATATAAGAGTTAATAATGTACATCATTGGGCCTTGTCCATTACTGGTGGTGTCACACTATGTGACGGTAGAACAGGACTATTGCAGTCTAGTATAAGCCTGTAACACTAACAAATATATATTATTTTGTATTTTTATTAAAAAATGTCGTTTCAAACATCACTCCAAATCGACCATTTTCATGATCTACACAACATAAGCATCTATTACACCGAACTACATCTAGTTCACTAACTGGTGGAGGGGAGTTAAACTATCTCGCTCTAATGAGTGAAATGCTTTAACTCCCTTCCGCCAGTTAGTGCACTAGATGTAGTTCCGTGTAATCGATTACACTGAACTACATCTTATGCACAAATTGGTGGAGGGGAGTTAAACTATCTCGCTCTAATGAGTGAAATGCTTTAACTCCCTTCCGCCAGTTAGTGCACTAGATGTAGTTCCGTGTAATCGATTACACTGAACTACATCTTATGCACAAATTGGTGGAGGGGAGTTAAACTATCTCGCTCTAATGAGTGAAATGCTTTAACTCCCCTCCACCAGTTAGTGCACTAGATGTGGTTCCGTGTAATCGATGCTTTAAAACTAATAAAGATTGACTAAAATTAAGATTGAAATGTCAATGTATTGGGCCAGTGTCAACCACTGAGGCGTCAAACCAGATATTAAGTATTTAGCTCCGGTGCTGAGGAGGTTGAGGACTCGTGAACTAACTTAATGCATGTAACCTAAAACAAATTTCATTCCATAACTTGGACGAAAAGCTTAAAATCCGTGGTCTTTTTTTACCAACCCAAATGGAATAAGCAACTTGATTACCCAAAATTAAAAGGAAATTATCACGTGTAGCACAGCCGAAATACGTAAAACTACCAACAGAAAATATAGGCGTAATATCTCCTACGTATACATCCCTCCCATTCACTCGAGCACGCGCCGCGGGGGCCGTAAGCGAGACGGGTAGCTAGCGGGCGTCTTATATTATTCATAAAATGCGAACGAGCGGCGAGACAGCTGTATACGGGTTGCGGCTGGCGCGAAAGGATAAGACAGAGGGTTCTCAAGACTTGCTTCAAATAAAACAGTAGCTTGGGGTGTACGATTGTTCTAGTTCGGTACATATAGCGCCGGAATATTATGTTGATAATAAAATGCATTTATTGCAGGACTGTTCGGTAACGCTTGCTTGGAAATCAACTTTCGGCACTAGTGCTATAAAAATGCTATAATCTGTTCCGAATAAAAATAGTTTGCTTCAATTACTAACTCAATTTAAGTACCAATAGGTCTTTTACAGGGTGATGTTTAAAATGTATTTCAAAGCTTTTTACTGCTTTGGCACGTGTATAATTTTTATTTATTTCAAAATTCAGTTAATATGTAATAAAAACATAGTTTTCCATTTGTTGTCAAACCTTTCAATACGTAATTCAACATTACTGGATAATATGGCCAATATATTATCGATTTCTGTCAAGTGATCAAAAATGTGCCATTTTTCATGTACAATATTTATTGAAATTATCGTCATTCTGTAACGACCAAAAATCAAAATTCATCATTTTGATTATTAACACATTTTCTAAGTCGGATTATGTCGACACGCTTATTATAAGATTCATGTCCATTTCACGTACCTACTTAATACCTAGCTATTTCCACTTATAATGATGACCTAAGGTTTACTAAAGACTATGTCAATTCCTGCTGGTTTTTGACATTATAATTTATAAGAACATTAATAGTCTTAAAATGTTTCAGGTAGGTATTTACTAATTGACGTTTTAACAGTAGCTTAAATAAACTAATTTCTTGTAAAAGATATTTAAATGTATCTTTATTAGTATGATTATTTTTTTAATTTTATAACTATTTAACGTTTAAGGTTATATTTATGTTTAATTACATAATATTTTTAAAACCGGTTGGGGATTACGTAACATTTTAAAATTACGTAACGTTTAAACATACAAAAATGATAAACAGATCAACACTACGTACCTACATTTCAAACGTTGTTCACTTAGGTATAATATAAGTAATACCCAGTAAAAGTATAAAAAAATAACATATCTACTCAATAGCAAAAAAGTAGGTACTTTGTATGGAAATTCAATTTTATTTTATTTGCTCTTGTGTGGATTTTTAAAAACCCGAAATCCGCATCCGTATCTTCGAATTGAAAAAACCGCATAACTTATTTTTCCAAGTATAAAGAAATATATTTTTGTTTTGTTCCGTTTCCGTTTTTTAGTAGTTTGCTTTTTTTATTAGTTTTTATATCACTTCACATTTTTATCCACTTTGTCGTTGCGATCCCGTCGCTGATACAGGATTCCTGCGAAAATATATTATAACACAAATATATATATATATACGTATATAATAATTACCGCGATCCATGATACATGTTTTACACCAATTAAAATGGTACTTAATATATTTAATAATAAGAAAGAAGAAAAATACACCATAACTACCTAGGTATATTATATTAAACAGTGTCTATTGAATACTAAATGTTTTAAATGCTTTAATTTATTTGTTTACTAACTGTATTGTGTATTGGTATGTTGTTATCTAACAATAACAACATACCAATATTACTAAAATAATTTGTAGTTTTATATTTTGCAGAACTCGTAACGTAATATATTACAGTAAAGATTTTATTGAACCGTAAAAGATTATTTTAAAAGACGAAATTATTGACGAAGATTTATATGTCAATTTTAATAAAAATATTGTAGGATTAAAAGCTGATATTTATACCTGTAATGCAGCGAGCAAAATGCCACAGTACAGTATAATATTAAATGTTTACTTCATAAACGCATTAATAAAATGTTGGTTTTAAATCAATTCACGCGTTAGCATAAAACACACTTTAGTTTTTTATTTATTTGAATTTTATTGAATGTACCTCTCATTCTACTAACAGTAGAAACTGAATTTTAAATAGCTTCAGTGATTCTCGTAAAGTACCTATGTCTTTTAGAGACATATTGCAGATGTCCTTTATTATATTGAATATTAAATTTTGTTATGAAATATTTATTGTATGTACAATTGTACACCAAAACACGAACGGATCAACAACGCCCACGAGTAAATATAACTACATCATTAAAGATTTCATAATGATGTAGTTAAAAACCCGTAGTCCCAATGAGACAGTGCTACGAGACTCGTAGCCGACGGCGGCGGCTACGCCCCGTAGCACCGCCCCGTCGGCGGCTGAAATACCCAAGTTACTACGATATTTTTCACATAAGACTTCTGAGCTCCTAGTAAATTATTGATAACCACAGTTTAAAAAAAAACTTACACTAGTTGCCAGAAAACAAAACACATGAAAATACTCGGAAAATTGACTAAAATTATTTTCGCTAGGTATTATAAGTATCTATGTAATAATAAAAAATACGCTAATGTCAAAACGTCACTTTTTGCCAATTCCCTAAAAAAGTCATATTTACTAAAAGAGAATTTTAAATGTTTTACAAAAAGCTGCTGAATCTGACTATCAGTTTTTTTAATGACATGTTTTAGTAAATTTTGTACTTTGTTTTAGTAAAATCGAGTAACAAGACGTACTTTAAACTGTTGTTTTTATGTTTCATGCTGTATATTTTAAGTTTAAAACGGGATATGAAGAAATTAACATCGTAACAAATGTAAATGCCAATATATTTTTGACTAGATCATCAAATTCAATCTTCGGACAAAAACGCATTATTGAAGGGCCGTTTATTTGCAATATTTTTTTATCACTCCTACCACAACATTACTTTTTCATGGAACATTTATGTTTTAAAACCATTTTGTCATTCAAGAGTTCACTTTTCACTTGTTTTAAGGCGCATGGTAGGTAAAGGACTTCTCCATACAAACTTTGGGCACGTTCTATTCGCCGGTTTTGGCACTCCCGAATAGATTTTTTTTGCTTGTACATAAGTAGTGGATATACGAAGAACGTCAAGAAAAAAAATCAAAAATTTCAAATAAATTTGATTTAAAAAAATATTAAAAATAAAAAAGAATATTTTTTTCTCCAAGTTCTGGCTAACAGAAAAATAAGCACACCGACCAAAAATCATAAGTGTAATGCAAACACAAGCGAAGACAAACTTGCCAAAAGTTTGTATGGAGAGCGCTTGCCCACCCCTGCGCGTTAATTGCTTTTCTTGCAGTTAAGTGTGTTAAAAAGGTATCTCTCTCTCTAGAAGTGTTTTTCGATTTTATACAAACAAAACTAAATATTACATTATTTTTTAATCAAGGTGTATACATATTTTTTCAGGAAACTGTTTTAAAGCTCGGAAATAAATATTTAAAAATCGTTTAATCCAGTAAGAAAGAAGTAAAGAAAAAATAAAATGTAACCTATTTAACATCTGGTCACGTTCACAAGGTAAGCGAATTCGAATAATATAAAATAATATTCACTTTTTTATTTCTACCCACTTTAATTGAATACGAACCAGGTATTATTACCTAAAACGTTAAATTTTAAAACCACGGTTTTCAATGTTCAAATGATGTGCGTAGAAAGTCTCTAAAACTTTTATGGCGTAAAATAAAGTAAAACAACAGTCTCTTTTTGTTACCTTAATATTAAAATTATATAAATAGAAAAATAACATGAAAAGATTGTAAATTAATATAACAGGAATATGTAGTTTTACTGTGTTTTGTGTAATAAAGAGTTAGGTTTCTTTTATAAAAATTGATGTCAAAATAAAAAAGAAAATTCGAATTATGCAAATATTGCAAATGTGGAAAATAACAATGAAAGCAAACCATTTTAATGACTATTAATTTTACCGAACGTCTGAAGCCACAAAGTTATCGCCATATTTAAAAATTAATATAGCAACTCGTAATCAAATTACAAATTGTTTTTCCCGGCCCTTTAGACAAATAGCCTTTGTAATAAACATCGCCTCAAGTTGTTTTACAAATGGCCGCCGTAATAAAAACGGCCTGAAACAATCCAACTGCAATGAGCGCCGTCGGCGGCGATTACACGGGGGAAACTTGTAATTCCCGCTCTGTAATTTATGACCTTTACGAGTGTGTAATCCGATTTTTGTAATTTCGACTTTTGTAGACGTTTGATTTACATTCCGTGAGAAATTAGTTGATATAAAACATTTTAAATGGATTTTATCGCGTTTAATATATATATATATAATAGATATTATTTAATTTATACAAATTAGTAAAACAAAAATTACAATGTGCGCTATATTCCTCACGTAAACATGGTGTCATTTCATATGGCAAACTAGTTTTCGCATTTTCATTGCTCATAAGGTTTTTCCTGAAATAACGAAGCCGGTCATTTTTACGGTTTAAAAAAAACATCGTTTATAGCACATTATGTATAAGATTTGTTTTATACCAATCGTGAAAGACGACCGGCAAAACGGATCCCGAAAAAAAGCGAAAAATGATAGGCCTAGCATTAGTAATACAAACTGTTATTTGATTAGTAATTAATTCAGTTTTTTATTTAGTTTTATGTAATTTATATTAGTTAGTTTAGTCATGTTTTTATAATGTAATTTATATTTTATTTTTCATTTATTTAATATAAAAATATAATATTAATTCGGCAAACGATTAGCATGTTAATCAAATATGGTTAGTTATTTTAAAAGATTAGTTTGTTCTAAGAGTATTTGCCGTGGGTACGTTAAATTCCTGGCATAAAAATAGTTAAAAAATTTAAAGAAAACTTTATTTTTGAAATATGTTGTTGTAATTATCTCAATGATAATTTTGGAACAATAATTTATACGAATGTATTTTGATAGCATTGGTACCTACCTAATTTAAGTAATTGTTGGAATTTAACCGTTTCATAATGAGTTATGATTATAATTATTCTGTAAATAATTAATGAATTTTTGTTTGAATGTGTAATTTATTTTATTTGTATTTTTTGAATATTGCTTTAGCTAGCAGGAGCCATCTAGCCGGATAGCGCACAGCATATTAGCCTAGCCGCCTATGGCCATCGCCTGAAGTAGAATTTTTAAAAAACCAACATACAGGCGAATTGAGAACCTCCTCCTTTTTTGAAGTCGATTAAAAAGTAAACTTACAGATGTCAATGTTTCGTTTTTGGACATTATTTCGGAAGAGTAATAATAAACACACATAAAACCGGTGATATAAGTGTAACTTTAATTCAAGAAATGTACTGTGGAATAATCTTGCCCGATGTACGAACCTACTAAACGTCAGTTTAATTTGCTTAATTAACAATTCTACTTTAGCCGCATATGAACTTAGCTAGAGGGCGCTTTAATCGTCCACACGCACATTGAGATATGTAAGTAAGTTAGGTATGTAATTTTAAAATTAAAAGCGATTTAACGGATTAAAAACAAAATAAGTGTGTTTCTGTATTACTTATATGAGATATTTAGGTATTGATATGAGAACTAGTGACGCGTAAACGTGTTTGTATAATATAAAATTTATGTAAGTAATAGGTACATAAAACATAGTTCATGTATCATGGACCGAGTTAAAAATTCGCAAAAACACAAAACAAAACAATAAAAATGGAGCTCCATTCAATCGCCATAGCACGCTAGCAACAAGAATAAATCGCATAGCAAATACAAATAACCTGAAAAAGAAATCGATTAGATTTTTTTGTTTATTTTTGTTTTATTTTTGTTTTTGCCGCCCTGGAAAAAAACACTTTTTTAGTTTTTTTTGCCTGTATAAAAGCGGTACTCACAGACGGATTAGGAACGCAGCGGCGCGGGTCAGGACTCCGGTACGTCGGGCTGTACCGGCCCGGGAAGCAGCCTGGGGGGCCCATCAGCCCCCCGCCCGACTTCATCTTGTCCGGGGAGTACATGGCACATGACCCCCAAGGGTCGTCCTCCAACTTCAACACCTTGGAGGGTGAGTGGTACTGCCGGTCGAAAATCTTGGCGGTTTGTTGGACACGGGGGCGAATGTGCGGGACGTCCGCTTGCGACGCCGGGCTCCGACCGACTAAGGACCACGCCCCGCATGGGGGGGTGTTTACGCCGCGCGCCCCACAAATTACTGAATTATTTAATTCGTCCATTCACTCCTGGATCCTGCCTTTTCGCGCGTCTCGGCCTATAGGTAAATGGTTGAATCGATACGTTTGTAATCCTCGGATACTTACCTAATTCATAATTTCGGAAAGCGACCACTGGATTGCCGAAAAAATTTCAAAAATAAAAAATAAGTCGTGTCCTATTTTGTTACTGAATTATTAAGTAATTCATCCATTCACTCCTGGGTCCTGCCTATTCGCGCGTCTCGGCCTATTGGTAAATGGTTTAATCTATACATTTGTAATCCGAGCAACCCAACTTTTTTTTTCGATATACGAAAATGAATTAAATATTTTTTTTTAGTTTTATTTTTAGTTTACAAATATAAAGATTAGACATGCTTTGAATTTTCCTATTTTGTTGCCAATTTTTTTAAGGTTCTATAAAATGTTGTTGTGGGTTTTAATAAATAATGAAGTATCACTGTTTTAATAATTAAAGATGTTAGTAAAAAAATGGTAACGAAATGGAGACAATTTTAAGCAATCATTAATGTAAGGTTGTATTGGAATAATTCTTTTTTAAGGTGTAAATTGGCTTTGTAAAATAAACGACTGAAATCATGCCTATCATAGTAGGCATAAAGTACTATAATAAATGCGAACAATAAAGACAACCGCTTCTATTTAACTGACTAAATTAAGTATTATAAATATGATAATAACCTATATAATGAGAATATATGTTATATTTACAATTCATACACAGTGCTGTCTTTATTTTAATTCTAATATAATTATATATCCGATAATTAGATAGGAACATATCCAAAAATGAATTCATGTAGTTTCCCAGTTCATACAGGATAAACCTTTGCAAAATCTCATAATTTTCCAATAAGTTCAATCTACAACTACATCGTACATACGCATACCGCACATACGCATTCTACTGCAAAATATGCAAACATGGCTGAATAGTAACAAGCGTAATAGGCAGCGTACAGATGTTTTTGTAGTAGTAAAACTATTGTACAAAACTAATAACATTACAGAAATAATTAAACCAAAAATGTTAAGTACAAAGGCGAACTTGTCCCTTAAAGGGATCTCTTCCAATTAACCTTTGAGTAGATGAGAGGAAAAGTAAGTAAAGGTAGTATTTTGTCACTTGGGAACTTACTTAGATATGTTTATGTCTTTGACTGTTATGTTATGTACATACATCCCCATAATACGCCGCCATAATAATTCCCTACGATAATCCGCGTACGTGTGTGGTTTGTCTTTGAAGGTACTTCGCAAACGAGTTACGCAGGAAATAATTATCTAAGTATGTAATTACGAAATGTTTCAATACCAGCTTTACCGACAAAGCAGCTTAATAGCGTGGTAAGTACGGCCCTCATATAGGGCTTGACACCTTTATATAGTACTTTTATCTCACTAGCGCGGGTGAGTGATGATTGTGTGTTGAGCTATACATGCACACTGTTTATATGTGCTTTAGCGTAAGAGAGCTATAAGTTCACCTTGTCTAGGTGTCCGTATGTGTCACAACTACAACTATGGTTAACCCGCGCCCGTGACATTTTTTTATAGCCTATGTATCCCACTGCTGGGCAAAGGCCTCTCCCCATGTTGTCCATACGTCCCTGTCCAGAGCGTCTTCCTCCTAGTTGGAGACAAATACGTCCAGATCATCCCGCCATCTCCGTCTGGGCCTGCCCCGTCTGCGTCGTCCGTCATCTGGCACTCACTTGGTAGCTGCATAAGCCCACCTATCCGGGTGCATGCGACAGACGTGGCCGGCCCAGTCCCACTTGAGGACGACACAGAGGGAAGGTTTCGATGTGTTCAAGATGTTTGCCGGGAACTATACGTGGTCGAAATCCCTCTTTTACGAACCAAAGCGCTTTTCATCATCATTTAATGATGATGCAAAGCGCTAAGATTTGTAATTCCCTGGTGGCGTCTTCGTTCATATAACCTAGACCTTTTTAAGGCACGAGTGAATATTAGGCATTTTCTGGGTGAGCTCGCTTCATCATTGGCCTCATCTTTGCCTCCTGGCTAGATGAGGAAAAGAGAAATACCATTTTTAATAAAAAAAAACTTAGCACGGGACTTTCCTCCATTCAACCGAATAATTAACACTTTCGGTGATTTTCATAGCATTACGCAACTTATTAGACGGGTTCCTACGTTCCTAGCAGTGAATGTGTTAACTGGTTTAATGTCCCTAACCCGCACTGGGCCAGCGTTGAGACACTTGAGACTATTGCCAGTTCCCTGTCATCTATGAGTTCTATGTTCAGCGATGGGACGTATAAATTCAAATTTCGAAACATCTATACAGCAAATTTAAGCCGCAAGGGCACTTTGACTTAGCACAATCTGTCTATATTAATTAAAAGAATACCTACGTGAATTGATAATCATCTGGCTTATTAGATCACTTCAAGCTGCTAAATACCTATGAAATCAGCAAATTTTTACGAAGTTATAAACGGCATGTATGTCTTTTATATATATTATTTACGTATGTTTGCAAAGGGTAATAAAGACACCTATAATAAAATAAAGTTTTTAGAGGTACCTACCTCTAGTAATTACAACACAACACATTTGTTCTAATTTTTCTTAATAGACATTTTCATACTTTCGTCTTTATATTAAATCTCTATTTGGCCCAATGGTTGGCAATAAGCATTCGTACAATTCTGTGTTTTTTGTGCAATAAAGTTAAAATAAATAAACAATCCTTAGCTACGTACTATTCCTACACTGGTGACCGCGCTCTCGATTTCTACTTTGAAGAGAATTAATTGAATGAATTACTACACTAAATACTTAGAATTACAAATCACTAAACCAGATCGAAAATTGGAACAGATCTAAATAAATGGGGTATCAATGTCACATCATATTGTGCAAAACTCTCAAATATCAGGAAAATAGGACAATAACCTATTTCGCTCTGTAGAAATGTCAGAGACGCTCCGAGTTGTGAGTAGGGGAGTTGGGATCATCTTATGAAAAAGGGCCGAGAGTTTTGTCCTTGTTTTGTAGTCCTATGCATCCATAAACTGCTGTGTCTGCTTGCTTTCGAGCAATCCATATGCCTATTTGCCACCATAGTATAAGAAAGGGTAAGGTACATCCCCGGTTATTGCGCTTTGCCCTACCTCTACCTACCGACTGCCATTTCGCAGCTCTAATTCTCATAACTATAACACAAACGCGCCCCTCATAATAATTTAACGCACTTTAATTCAGCATTGTCTCGAATTTCCCTACAAAATCCACCCCGGGATCGTAATTAGCAGAGATCATAACCCGGCAAACTCGTCACAACATCCCCTCGCCGAATCAGCCGTATGTAGTACCGTGTATCGTATTTAGTCGACTTAAATGGGCTTAAGCGACTTCACAGACTGCCACACGGACTATGCACCGCCCCTGCATTTTTTCATAAGCAGTTAAGCTCTTTTGGAGTAATTACGAGGGCGGCGGGCAGATGGCGTTGTTTTTAAATTTTTCGATTTCGGCCCGCAGTCCATTATGCATGACGCTTTTATCGCTCGTGTAGCTCCTTCGGGAATGTGTGGACAGGGCCCTAAAAGTAGGCGATGGCGTTTTGAAAAAACTAACACTTGGAAACAAAATTCGATAAATTTGAGTTGAGAGACTCAATCGGCATAGATTTTAGTTTTGATTATGTTATTTCAGAAAATAAATGTAGTATCATTTTTGATACTGTATGAGTCTAAGCGTTGAATAGCTAGACTGTCTTTCACTTGTCTTTGTTAAACTCATTTTGCTCAACGCCAATTAGCAGGAAGATATCCTTTTATTTATTCCCTCAAACTTTATGTTTCATGTTTGTTTTTATTTTTGTCGTGTTTTATGTACAATACAGCAATACATACTTACTTATTCTTATTTTTAGAGAAAAAAAAATTCCCCATATTTTTTTTCCACTGAGTTACGAAAATCCCATGCGTTTTGTCACTCAATGGAAAAAAAATGTGGGACAGTGTAGGAAATCGTGCACATATTGTTCAGAATCAGGAGCTTTTCAAACCTACCAATTTTCATGCAATTCTAAGAAATAAAAAAAACTACGCCAAAAAAATTGGCCCTTCTACGTAAACCTGTCGCCAAACTGTTATCGTAAGTGCATCTTGTCACGGGGCTATATTTTTATTTATTTAATAAGGCTCACAAAACAAGTTACATGCATTGTTTGATAATAAGGTAAGTGTTAATAACTAGAGCTGGTCTGTAACCCTACATATGTGTGCACAACATGATTTAAAACGTATAGACTAATATGATGCTAAGGAGGCAACAAAGTTTTTATACTCGTCGACTACAATATTACAATTAGAACATCATAGACCATTGCACAATATTATACATTTTAAGCTGAACTAAAAGTCTATGCTCTATGGAGTAATATAATATTTTATTGTACAATTGCGCGGAGAATCGAAATATCATTCAAAAATAGAACGCCGTAATTTGATTAAAAAAATTAAGTTTCAGGAGACTCATTTTATGAATATTTCAACATTGTGTAAGGGTAATAATATTTTTGAAATATAATTGCCCTTCTTAAAGACATAATTCTTATTGCTATTAAAACATTTCACTTATTAAAAGATTGTCAATTGATCTGTTTGAAAAGTCACGCCGTCAGTGGCGTGACTTGTTTAACGAACCTATTGGAGGGGATGGATTGGAAGGGATAAAAAGGCTGGCCAGACTCACAAGCGGGGACTAGCGCATTCGATTAAGAGCGGTTGAAGCGTCAAGATCTTGTATAAGCCTGAATTTACTGTTAAACTGTGGATTTGTGTAAAACTAATAAGATATATAATTAACATGATTATTCAAATGGATGTGATGTTTCAATCCTGACCTACCAGCGACAATAATTGATAGTGCTTCCCGCGCTTCTGAACGTAAAACCGTCAATGCACTTGTCAAATTGTCTACCTACTTAAACGGTCGTCTAAATACTGGCCATAATCATTAGAAAAAGAATTAAATTCTCTTGCGTCGTGATTGGTCGAAATTTGACATGATGCCAAAGGCGAGCATGGACTGATAATTTTGTTTTTTCAATCTTAACAGGGCACGGCCCCGTGGGAATTGTTATTATAAATTTACAATACTTGTGATATTATCGTAAATTTCATAATTATTTAGACTTGTTTTCAATAAATATCAATACCCACGTGATACGTATTGTGATATGTGCAGACCACGTGCTATTAATCACCGTTTAACCTACATGCACAAATGAGATCGTTTCAGCGGCAACTTTCTGTTATTTTGTTATTTTCGTGGACTCGTAGAAAAAGTATTGTATACAATAGTTATATAATTAGCTTTTTGAGTCTCGAACCTTACTTAGACCACTCGGCAAGCCTCGTGGTCTAAACGCGGTTCTCGACTAAAAAAGCATTCATTATATAACGATTGTATAAAATACTATTTCAGAAGATCGCTTTAACATTATACATAAAACAGAAATGTAGGTAATAAGTCATTAAATACAATTTAGAAGTTTAACTAAATCTTATAACGTTAGGAATAACATTAACAATTAAGCGTTAAGGTGGATGCGAGTAGTATCATTCAGAGATGATATTCATTATTCTATTTTTGAAAGAGGGTAGGCTGCTATTAAAAATGTCTATTGATGGATTCTCGACAGCAGTCTCGTTATACATATAACCGACACATTCTTAGTAACGTATAGTAACGTAGTAACGTAAAATATGGGTAGTACCTACTTGTATCTTACGGGCGCGGGTGCGCCATATGGTTGTGTATTGAGCTGTACATCAGTGGCGGAGCGTCCATACAACTCGATTCCCACCGGCTTGCCTAATTTTCAGCCAGTCCAATTCTTTTACTACGGCTCATGAAGAATAGGAAAGACAAATTATTTCCGGCTTCCCTAAGAATATTTTTGACGCGCCGCCACTGCTGTACATGCACATTGTCTATGTGTGCGTCAGCGTAGGAACTATACATTGTCTGTGTTCGTATGTGTCACAACTACAACAAGGCTACCGAACCCGCGCTGGTGAGATAAAAGTACTATTACTTAACCAGCACCGCTGCCGCGTATGACTTGGGTCCCTAATGTAACCGGTACCCTTTTAGTCCAGCACGGAGCACCCGTGACGTCATTGACGCAACCGACGTGACAGCCTAATTGTGAAACGGTGCGACGTCCGTTTTGAAAGCAAGCGCCGAACATCAATGTAGCTGAGTAGTGAGGCCGCAGCTTCGAGTCCTGGCTCGCACAATGAGTTTGTTTCGCCGACAGAAATTTCATAGATGTATTGTTTCGCAGAATTTTCATTTCATAGAAAACGTTTTTTTATAATAGTGTCGCAGATTCTAACCTAACTTGGCGTACTTTTCTTGAAGATCTAATAATTAGGGTCAGTAGTTTCATAGATGCATTGTTTCTCAGAATTTTCATTTCATAAAAAACGTTTTTTTATAATAGTGTCGCAGATTTAACCTAACTTGACGTACTTTTCTTGAAGATTTAATAATTGGGTTCTACACAATGGCATGTCAGTTGATCCTGAAAAAAAAAGTTTCCATGATACGAAAATTCTGGAAAACAATACGAGTACATTCTGTGAAAGATTTTTATGCAAAACAGGGGGACACCTCCTTATTGAAATTAGCTAGGTAATCGGAAATACAGACGCCGGCAGGGGATTGCCAATATACTCGTAAAGGATGATGAAAAGCGCTACGTTCGAGAAAGAGGGATTGGATTGGAAAAGTTTAACATTCGTATTCGATGGGTTGTCTTAATTGGCTGGACTCGTCTGAGCTAAGCTAGATTCATTGAACCAGCGACAAAACTCCCAGTAGCTCGATTCCACTGTCACCTCAGTAGATCTAGTATAAGTTAGTTTTTTCAGATCATTAACTTATTCGAACGCGTTTGCGTTTTGTCTCAAAATGTATGAAAACGCTCTCACCGAGTTTGAAATACGTGCGTTCATCGGTTAGCAACAAATGTTATACTCGCTGTTTTAGTTTCCACCAGTGACCACCAGAGGCGCTGTTCACGTTTTCATACCACTTTCGTACATTTTGAGACAAAACGCAAACGCGTTCGAATTAGTTAATGTTTCGAAAAAACTTATACTAGAGCTACAGTTTCGGTTGCAGCCGCTCAACCAATCTCGCGGAGCGCAAACTCTATTAGAGTATTCCAGTGTTTAACCCGACTGGCGTGGTCCCCTCGCTTTATTGAGCATGGCTTAGAAAGCCGTATATAGCCAGGCTAAAAAAAAATTGAACCTAATCAATTCAAACTGCTCTTTTTTTTCTGCCACAGATCAAAATCAACTATTTTGTCACAATTTTTTTGACGACCTAACCGCCTCATGGCCGAGGGTTCCGTAACGGTTAAGCGGTGTTCCGCCACGAGCCGCCACGTGCCGGTAAACCGATTTGGAACCCCGGCGACTTATTGTAATTGTACATTAAAATGTACTCTACAAATTGTTTGGTTAATTTGATAAGGAAAATTGTGGACACAGTGTAAGCTGAGCAGTACATTATGTTAGTGTCCCCGTTACAGTTTGCTCTCGGCAGTGGCATTTTGAGAAACGCTAAGTGATTTTTGACTTGTAAAAGTGCCATTGCGGCCTACTTACAGAATAAAGTCAATTTTATTCATTTTTTATTTTATTTTACTAATACATTGTTTTATTTTCTACTACGAAGGTGGCAAATAAGCATGCTTACAATCTACCTGGTGATAAGCAGGCACCGCAACCTATGGACGACTGCGACTCCAGAAGAATCACGAGTTGACGAGCCTGTCTAAGTTTAGGATTCGTTGTGTTAACAGCTAAAGAGATTAAGGTGTACCCACCGCTACCTTACACGCGACCCCTGGGTGGTGCTCAAAGTGCAACAATACTGGCAACCGTACTGTCTTCCCGAAGACGGTTCGAAGTAATAATAAATAATAACCTTTACTAATAAGTTTTGTAGCGTTCTTTAACAAATCGTCAATATACTGTTCCATATACTCGTAATACACTTGTGGCAAAACTCGGGTGCCGATTTACAAAACACCGGAAATCAATTGTGGTTATATTTGTTTCCGTTTATTTTTGATTTATATACCGTTACAAAATACGTTATGATGCTAGCACCATAATTCGCCGTATGTGTGCAAATATTCGTGTTGCATCTCTTTGTTTAATATTGCAAAAGAAAGGGAGGCGAATACGCAACGTGAACGCGTATAGCGAAGTGTTGTAGCGCCCTGACGACAAGTACCTTCTTATTATTATTTTTTCATCTAAACTTTATTGCACGACAATTGGCTTTTGCCAAATTATATTCGAACATGTTACAGTGTTGGGCTCATTCCCCGACGGTGGCAAACAAATGTACGGCCTATACTTATTGGCAGCTCCCCTCTGAATAAACCAGTAGAGCAATAGAAATAGCTATATACAAACTAAAAAAAAAAAACCGGCCAAGTGCGAGTCGGACTCGCGCACGAAGGATTCTGCACCATTATCTATAAACTTTGCAAAAAAATCATGTATGTTGTACGGGAGCCACGTTAAATATTTATTTTATTCCGTTTTTTACTATTTGTTGTTATAGCGGCAACAGAAATAAATCATCTCTGAAAATTTCAACTGTCTATCACGGTTTTTGAGATACAGCCTGGTGATAGACGGACAGACGGACAGTGGAGCCTTAATAATAGGGTCCCGTTTTACCCTGTGGGTAACCCTAAAAATAACCGAGGTTACCTATATAATAACCTTACCTTTGTTGACCAAACAGGACAATTTTGAAGGTAATCTCGTCCAAGTATACCTACCCTACACATAATTCGCTGTAAATTCTTTCAGAAGAGTGAGACAGAGCGAGCCTCTTCCGGCGGATGTGGCAGCGGAAGCGGCCGAGCCTAGGGCGAGTACCGTTGGAACAAAATGGCCGCGTATTAGGCTAGGGTCATAAACGGATTTACGTTTGCGTCTTTCCTGTGGACATATCAAAAGTTAAGGGCTACCTTAATTTTTTTTGATACAACGACAGTGGCAAACGAGCGTATGGTCCGCCTGATGGCAAGCGGACACCGCAGCCTATAGACGCCGGCAACTCCGAAAGAGTCGCGTGCGTGTTGCTGACCTTTTATAAAATACACACACACAATACACTAGTTACCCGCATAAACAGTGTCTCCGTTACTATAAATCCATGTGATAAACCATAAATTATATGAGCATAAGGCGACTTACTGACTTGGCGGGGCGGGATCGATATGTGTAATTTTCTTCTTTGACGTAAACTTACCTACTGACGTCTCACTTGACAGAATACTGTCAGTATTACATTTGCGCAATAGTAATATTATGTGCAGAAGCGGACCAGTACTGCCTTCGCATCGTCCCGCTCACTCATTTCAATAAATCAATCAATTCTTTAAAAAATGGCTTCCATCAAATTTATGATGATTTCGCCAATGTCACGTGTTCAATGACGTTGTTCGGTAACGACGCCATGACAGTAGATAAGGTTTTGTACGGTAAATGGATTCTGCTCGTCGTCGCCCCGGGCACGTGTGCTCACCAACGCGGCGACGATCAAAATCCTCCCGCTCACTCATTTAAATGTAGGGGCGCAGTAAAAAGTAGTACCGAGTTGACTGACAGTTGACACTGACATATATCGGTTTTCTCATATCGTATCGCCTCCGCACCGACAAATCAGGAAGTCGCCTAAGCCGTATTGACCGCAAGACGGACTTTTATTTTGTCAAGTGGTTATAACTTATAACCGATGTCATATCTGAGATGACTCTTTTTTTTTTAGTTATGGCATTCGCACCAGTTTTTAGAGGCGATCAAATGTTTGTATGGATGGAACCAACTATTAGAGCAACACAAAGTTTTGGTCGTGAATTATTGCGTAAGATATTATTTGGGTGTTATTTAATGGAAATCCATAATAAAAAAGAGAGAATATCCTTTCGGTTCATCAACTCATCCAACTGGTCGCAATCCGGCGCACCAAAGCTGGTGGCTAAACCGGCCTATCGATCATATTTAAAAAATAACTACATATTTCGCAAGTGAATGTTTTTGCGCTCTGTACCCTATAAAATTTTACAACATATTTCGCAAATGAATGTTTTTGCGCTCAGTACCGCCAGGAAAATACGCGCGCCCCAATTAAAATCATAATTATAATGAAAACCCAACGCTCATCTCAATTACGAAGTTCCGCCATTCCTGCCCACCCCTTTATGGCGCTGTTGCGCCATTATTCGGGTTATGATTCCGCTAACATAAGTTTATGTAACATTATACATAAATAAGTGTTACATAGGATGTGTTTTGTACAGTCAATATAGAAATATCTACGCAATCAAGGGCCTGACACGCTTTGCCAAAGAAAGATAGCCTTATTGCCATTCATATATAAGAGGAAATAGAAAAGAGTGCCATATTTTGTATCTATCGCGTCTAAGTATAAAAATGATATGAAAATTCTTTCTCTTACCTACCCCCGGTTGCTCGGTAGCGCATCAATAACTACTTGTATATACGAGTATGTATATACTGTCTACTGGAAATAAACGGCTTTATTATTATTATTATTATATACTAATATCTGGGCGGCCGAGCTTTGCACGGCGTTTTCCCGGGCATGAGACCTAGCTAGATCGATTGCCTGTCCCCGAAAACCCCCACATACCAAATTTCATCAAAATCGTTAGAGCCGTTTCCGAGATCCCCGAAATATAGATATATAGACATATATATATATATATATATAGATAATATCTGGGCGACCGAGCCTTGCTCGGCGTTTTCCCGTTCATGAGACCTAGCTAGATCGATTGCTCGTCCCCGAAAACCCCCACATACCAAATTTCATCAAAATCGTTAGAGCCGTTTCCGAGATCCCCGAAATAAATATACATATAAATAAATAAATAAATATACAAGAATGGCTCGTTTAAAGATATAAGATAAACAAGAATTGCTCGTTTAAATATATAAGAATATCTGGGCGGCCGAGCTTTGCTCGGCGTTTTCCGGGGCATGAGACCTAGCTAGATCGATTACTCGCCCACGAAAACCCCCAAATACCGAATTTCATCAAAATCGTTAGAGCCGTTTCCGAGATCCCAGAAATAAATAAATAAATAAAAATGCAATAATTGCTCGTTTAAAGATATAAATATCTGGGCGACCGAGCCTTGCTCGGCGTTTTCCCGTTCATGAGACCTAGCTAGATCGATTGCTCGTCCCCGAAAACCCCCACATACCAAATTTCATCAAAATCGTTAGAGCCGTTTCCGAGATCCCCGAAATAAATATACATATAAATAAATAAATAAATATACAAGAATTGCTCGTTTAAAGATATAAGATAAGATAAGATATCTATGTACCCAATAATTATAGATAGATAGATGTCATTTATTGTCCTTAATAAACTATTACTATTGTATAGTGACAAAATATGCGATGTCTTGAATGATATGATCGTTATATATTAGGACCGTACATTGACTGTACCCAAAAGATTGATAGACGGTTCAAAATGTCTAGGTTCCACTACCAAAAATAGACTACTATTACCACTCATAAATAGACATAATATTATCCATATTGTAACCGACAAGAAAGAGATTTCCTACTGTTGGTGTCAGCAATTTATTTTATTTTATAGTTACTTTTATATGCATTATCCCCTGTAATTTGTAACCTAAACGGTGTATTTTAAATAACAAATATAGGTAATATAACTGTATCAAACGTGGAGCCTTAAAGCGGGTATTACACTATCCTGAATTCAGAATCCTGACTTGGGGAGGGGAGTTGAAGGATCTCGCTCTAACATATAGGCACGTACCGCTCTAAACGTTCTGAATTCAGGACAGTGTAAGGCCTGAGTGGACACTCGGAGCGGAGCGTTCGGCGGGGCGTCCAGCGGGGCGGGCGAACGTGCATACTATTTGTGCGGCGACGACTCAGGACACCAGTATAAGTTTCAATTGTTTGACATGCACGCCCCGCTGGACGCCCGACTCGAGCATCCACTCAGGTTTTACACTTAAACTCTCTCTGTCTGGAACGTACGTCAACCTTAGTAGGTAACCTAGATAACCCAATAGTATTTTTTTTTCAAAATTATGTTTTTTTTCTTTACAAATATACTTACGTCAGATGTGCGAATACACACTGGAAGGGCGTTCAATTTAAGATTGGATTCTACACTAAACCGCTCCTTAATTTATGCTTGTAGACAGATTTACACAAATCAACAGTGGACGCACAATATCCAGCAGTGGACGTCTTTCGGCTGATATGATGACGACACAAATAAGTGCCCTGACCGGAATTCGAACCTTGCACCTCCAGCTTCATAGGCAGCGTCACTACTAACTAGGCTAAATTGGTCGTCAAATATCTGTATTTGTTAGTTTTACCTATTTTCACATACAATTTAGTCACAAAGTTGGCATACAATGGCTGCATCATTAAAAAATTCTTGTCTGTGACTGTACAAAGAGTTTTGCATAATTAGGCCCAGAGGTACACTTGAAGTTATTCCAGTTGGCTGAGCTAACGTAAATCAATTTATACAAAAATGTACTTTATTTCTTAAGTTAGAAGGTTCAATTTTCAATGTTATTTTTGTAAGTTGGGAGTCTTCTATTGTATAATTCCGAGTACGGTTCAGTCGTATTCATAATACTCCTGGGACGAAATTTTCGTGGAATAAAAGCTATGAATCGGAGACGTAGTTCAACTTTAAAAGAAGATATACATAAAGCCATGAGATATAAAAGACATTTTCAGTGATATTTCTAACAATTTATATAGGTATTATAGGTATTTGGGCATTTCTCAGAGCGTTTCAAGCGCCGTCATGCACCGTCGAAAAAGCGCTTCTTCGGACTCCGTAGCGTCCGTAGACTACGGTGAGCACTTAAATAAATAAAAGTAAAAAATATTTCTTCACATCAGGCATCCGACAGCATAGGAATCCGAAAAACACGCTGTGTAAAGTATTACGGAATACATTATCCACTTTACGCTCAATTTCTATTAAAAACCGTGTCTAAAACACTTATCGCGCCCTCGGAAATTACACTAGATATCTCAATAGAAATACAAGATAAGTACTCTTAGGTTGATCGACCAAAACCATTCGACACCCCTAGAAAATTAACACCAACTTAACTTTGCTGTTGCGAAACTGATATCATTTACGCGATTGAAGGTAAACGGAAAACGCGACCGCATTGGTAAATTTGTAAGCGTGTTGAATTCGAAAGCGTTTCCTAACTTTGATAATCTCGCATTGGTATGAAGTTGTTTGTTTGAAATCGGAACTTACTAGGTGCAGAATAAGGTTTAAATTTGTTTGTTAGTGTAACAAAAGAAAGACGGTAAGGAACATTCTACTGGATATACGGAATGGTTCTATGCATTCTGGGCAGGGTACATGTTCCCGTTTCGGTCGCGTGGCTCGCACGCTCCTGTTTTGTGCCCCATCGGGCAAAGTTTACATCACAATTAATGTCAAGTTACTAATTGTTGACGACGGTGGAGGTACCATGGGAATAGAATTTTGGAAATTCGGTAATGACACGTCGGTAATTGACGTGACAAGTCGCAACGGTACCTATCTGAAAAGTTGCGTGACAGCTTTAGATTTTCTTTTCTACGATTTATATAGAAAAAAATAACAATAAAAAATGACGATAGGTAATTATAATTTAGTAGTTTACGCAAATAAATGCTATGTAGTTTTAGTACTAGTTTTATCTCACAAAACTAGCTCGGCTGAGACTTGAAGGCTCGACCTAGCTGAGCCTTTTAAGACTCGTGCTAGCCCTGACGCCTCGAGTCTTCAATACTCGGCAGATTTTTACTCACAACAGTATATTACACACAATAAAAGCACAAAATGGTTCCGTTACTATTAAAAACCAGCGGAAAAACCACCGACCATTTTAGAAAGACCATGTTATCGGCTACGGCGTAGCGCGTAGCACTTCTTCGGCAATGAAAGTGTTAATAAAAGCATCGTATCATATCATTTTATCAGTTCATTGAAAATTGGAATATCAATAGTCTCACTTACGAGTAATGGCACAAGAAAAATGCAAAAAAAAAATTTTGGTAACAATAACAAAACAAAATACAAAGCAACGTGATAAGTACTTATAACTGACAGCTCATTTGTTAGGTAAAATAGCGATAGAGAAAGCGAATACCGTGTATAGTACTTTCAAAATTGTAAGGCCTAATGTTGTCAAATGAACACAAGCAAGAATCTACCTTACAGTCAGTGCTCTTAGTCCTTTTTGCTTGCCTTACATAATTTGGCCTTAGAGCTTTGTACGAGCTATAGACTCAGACAAGAATAGGTCTACGGTATCCCTCGCCTGTCGTAAAAGGTGGCTAAAGGGGGTCACCGGGGTTGCAAGTTCTTCATGTGGTGGGGGCCGCGACACTTGCCTATCAGCCACAGGGAGGGAGGCTCAAGTCAGAAGTTAGTAAGCGCGAGGGCGCTCCAGTGCGTTCAGTATGAGATCCCGGAGTCCCCCGCGTGAGAGCGCAGACGGCGGTCATCGTGGAGTTTTTAGTGGATAGAAATACCACATAACATAACCCAGTCATCAATGTCTGGGTAACTGGTCTGCAGGTTTTTTCCACGTCAAAAAAATTTGGTAGGTAAAATGGGGATATTGACACCAAATAGGAAAATCAATTAGTCCAAACTTTTCGCAAAAGGATTAAATTCAAAATCAAATGGCGAATAAGGTAACTTAAAAGAATAAAAAAATACAAAGTTTTCAAAGTTTTAAGAGGGGGCTGTTATAATATTCTGTCCCGTTTCGACAAAACGAACCAATGCATTTGAACGATCGTCATTTATTATGGCACTCAAGGTCTATGATGTCACAGATCTGTAGTGCTTTCTCTGTCTAACCAGCAACATAAACGGTAGAAGATTCGTTATTTTTTGAGATATTTGAATAGGATTTTCACTATTTGGCTTTTTTTTACTTTTGAGTCAACAATTCTATTGTAATTCGTTTTAGTTTTATTTTGAATCGGTTAATTTTTATTTTTATTAAGTTATTGTTTGATAATTCGTTATTAAGTAAACAAGTATATTCACTTTAGACGATGTTTGTAATAAAAAAACATTCCAATTACGTGCAAGCCAACCCATTGTACCTAGCTAGTGCCCACGAGTGTCACTTCTCTCGGCAGTCTCCCGAGACCACGACACGTGCTTTTAACGTTGCAAATAGATTAGTTTTGGGAGCCAGTGTAGCGCATACAGGGTGGGGTTACATTGTGTTATACAACGGCCGTGTGGTGTGAGTCCAGTTACTCCGGGGTTTTAAGGTCGGTTGGCAGTTGCTTCCATAAAAACTAGTGCCTATGCCAAATCTTGGAATTAGGCCAAATCATAGCTCGTTTCCACGTGCTATGCGGTGAACGAGATCCCATGATTCGGTTTTGTTAGGCATAAAAACCTCTGTACGTAAACTTTGTTTTCACGCCCATAATAACCAATAACAAACATTGACGGCTGGACTATAATGGACTTAGTAGCGCCTACTGGTGAGCGCAAAAACGGTAGGTAGCGCTCATTTTGGACTGTGTCGTAGTATAAAAAACGTAAAATTGCCCCCCTGGTTCTTAAACAAGCTAATTAAGTAAGGAAAGCTAGTAAACTCGCCCCACGGCTAAGGTATCCCCGGGAACACGTCTAATCGGTATCCTATGGTCTTTAAAAATCACATTAGGGCCGCCCGCGCGCCCCGGGCAAGTGCGGGACGGATGTAGAGCGCTGGATGAGACAACACTATTAATAAATGTTCATCAAACCTAATTTACTTAAAATTCCGTCTTTATCTGTCACTTTAAAATTTGTGTTTGTGAGAAAGGGACAAAATAGGGTAACATTTTCAGTAGAGGTTTGTTAAGTTAAGCATTTTTGCTCAAGGTGAAGCAGAGAAGCTTCGCTCAATTGGGTCAACAAGTTTATGGCATGGATATACTTTGTTTTAATAAATACCTAACTGTTATTTTCTTTTGTATGGTTATTAAATTGAATTTTCCAAAAACTGACTCGAAAAAAAAACTGTATAATTTAACGGACCAGAGGACCGATTTTTGAGTTTCGAACGCTCGACTTTTCATTCGACATCTGTCAAAACGTCATAGTGTTTTGACAGATCTCAAGTGAAAAGTCGAGCGTTCGACACTCAAAAATCGGCCCCCTGCTCGCAAAATCTCACCCATTGGTCGAGAACATGCGACCTGAAGATAAAGAAGCAGAACATTTGGACTGTATACGAAAGCATTTTTATTAAAGCTGAAACGAAGGCTTTAGCTACGATTAGTCAAAAAAATAAAAATGAACTACACAAAACAAAGCTAAGAACATGTCTGCCAACAAGACTTTCAACTAAAAACCCACACTCAAATTCGTTCATCCGTTTGGGAGCTACGATGTCACAGACAGAGCTCAATAACACCCCTAGCTCTTGTGCGTGCGCGTCGGAGGTTAAGGCTGCGTTTCCACCAGAGATGTGCGAGGATGTGTTTTCATATATTTGACACCTCGCTCGGCGCGTTGCGAGGTGTCAAATGTATGAAAACCATGAAGCAAGTATAAGATGGAGCTGGTGATACACACATACAAAGGTGTGTAAAGGAGATGTAAGCATAGATAATAACACACGTGGGAGCGAGAAAAAAATACATATCTCCTGTCCCTCATCGCGTATAAGGCACCGATTATTTGTCACCGGCCGTTGTCACCGAAATTTCATCGATGAACCAGTGGCCAGCGTATAAAAAAAATATGTTACCCATAAGGTTGGGTAAACCAGACCGGCTCGAATGTTAAATATAACAGATTAAATTTTTTTGTCGTGATAAGAGTACCGAATTGGTGTCAATAAGGTTTTTAATGAGATTTTGCACTAATGTGGGTAAATATCATTTTTACAATGACTGAATAACTAAGACGTTTTAACCATAAGTGTAACTTAATATGCCACAAGATCAATTTGTTGCCCGCTAACATTTATTAAGAGTTTATTTCGAAGATTCTCAATAAGTAGGCTTATGTCAGTAAAATAGGGAGATTATTCTTTTTGTGGTATCCCCAGAAACAACTGTCAAATTATCTCCGTCCCTGTTGGACATTCGCTAACGCCCCTTCTATAGGATCCTCTTTCTACGATGAAAACACATCCTCGCACATCTCTGGTGGAAACGCAGCCTAAAAATTGTGTTGCCACATCCAGCAGCACTAATTCACACTTGTTAGATTAAAAATGTAATTAATTTTTTATTGCTCTCTCCACGGCCTGTGCAAATGTTGTTTTTATTTTTGGCTCAAACACGCCCCGGGCATTCTGCTTGGATTATAAAGTTTGCTCTGGCAACACCGCCAGATTGCGTGTTGATCTGGGAGTTGCCAGACTAATGAAGTTGTTTTGCCGGTGTAGGCATTGGCTGTTTTTGAAAAGAAACTTCCGGATACGTACTTATTTGACGCGCTCTGATGCGGTCTGATGAGATATGGACATCACGTCAGACTCAGCTCAGCTGGTATGATAGGTATTTATGGTCACGTTTTATGTGTGGACAATCTTACACAAATCAACTTAGTCCCAAACTAAAGCAAAGCTTGTACTATGGGTACTAAGCGACGATATACATACTTATATAGAAAAATAGATACTTAAATACATAGAAAATATCCAAGACCTAAGAACAAATATTCGTTCAATTCACACAAATAAATGCCCCGGCCGGGATTCGATCCCGGGACCTCAAGCTTCGTAGGCAGGGTCACTACCAACTAAGCTAAAGCGACCGTCGTCAAAAGTACAACTACTTGTGCCCCTTGGCTACTAAAAGGTTGTCGACCCCTGGTGTAGCTTTTGTTAGAATGCTACGTCTACACAAGGGGTTGGCCTACTCTGACTTATTACCTACGTTTTTTTTTATTTATACTACGACGTTGGCAAACAAGCATACGGTCCACCTGATGGTAAGCAGACACCGCAGCCTATAGACGCTCGCAACTCCAAAGGAGTCCGGTGCGCGTCGGCAACCCTTTATAAAATTTGAGGATACACTGTGTTGACAGCAGAAGGGACCAATTTAGCTCCCTCACACTCAACACAGTGCAACCTCGGGAGCTCTGCTGGCAACCTTGCTCCTCCAGGAACACAACACTACATACCTGAGTGTGAGTATATAATGTTATTATGGCTGTGGTCTTCTGCAAGGTACTTCCCCAGTTGGGCTGCTCCAAATTCGAGCAAGACTCCAAATTCAACTGTAATTGGATGTTTTTTCTATAGAACGACAGTGGCAAAATTACGGTCTGCCTGATGGCAAATCCTATGAACACTAGCGACTCAACAAGAACCACAAGCGCAGCCGACCCTTAATTGACTTTTTAGGGTTCCGTTGCCAGAACGGCTACAACGGAACCCTCATAGTTTCGTCATATAGGTACGTATGTCACAGCCGATTTACTGGGAGACTATAAGTACTACTTTTATTATGAAATTTGGTAGAAAGATGTGTTTTTACCTGACTGTGGCTTTATAGGCCGTATTTATATACCCATTAAAGCGATGGGAGTGCGCGGTTGGAGGGTGGCCTGGGGAAAGTCCAGGGGAAACCTCCGACGCGACCACGCGGGAGGTTTAAATACTGGGATACTCTAAGGATCCGCCGGTGGGGACGTCCACCGCGCTATCGCGACAATAAACAGTCACATATGGGCCCTATACGTTCCGTATACCGGGTAAAGTCAGTCCGACCCAGGTTGGGCCTAGCTGAGTTTCTTGCTGGACTCTTCTCAGCTAGGCTTGATTTCATTAGATTTCACCCCCACCTCAGATTCGGTTGACGCCGCTCAACCAATTTCACTGGAGCGCAAACTCGATATTTCCAGTGTTAAAACCGCCCGCGTGTATTCTTTTGTTTCACGTCAAAAACAGCGCTAATCCCTCTAATCGACCACCTTTAAAAACCCATAATAAGTATAATAATCAGCCCATTCATATGATAAGCTAGCACTCAATATAAAAAGCATTATCCTTTTAAAAACCTGCTCACTTTGCGCGTAACAAGATCCCGTCGAACAGTCACAGCCCTAACCAGATATGGTACAAGACGAAATTGAATTAGGGTAGATTTGACCCGGTGCTAGCCCTAGCGTTATGACCACATCCAACTTAATACAAACCCTAAAATGTTATAGGTAGAGTCTATTTTCAATTGCAGTTGATTTGGAATAGCATGCAAATTAGATTGGAGTTTATTGTGCAGTTAATAAGGTTGTGTTTTGTTTGTTTTATACGTTTGGAATTAGGGGTGACCATCAATATATATTTGCGTCTAATAGCAAAAAACCAACAGATGTAGACATTTCACGGGTATAATACTGTACTTAGCAGGATTTATGGACTTTGATCTCTCTGTTTTGGCAGGTGGGGGAGTAATGCGTGTATGTTCGTCTGTCTAAACCGGTTGGCAAAGCTTGTAGTGCTCTGGGGCTTTTTCATGGCAAACAAGCATACGGTCGGACACTGTAGCCTAAAGACACTTGAAAATTATAGTGTCTTAAGCATGTTTTTGTGTTGTGGAAATAACGGGATCACACTCAATAAGGTTCCCGGCAACCACTCACCTGCAGTACCGCTAGTATTTTTTCGAAAAAAATACTGAAGTCTATTCATTCTTAAGTGGCCTAAAAACTCTTTCTGATGACATTAATCATTTTGACACTTTTCTCTAAGATTACAATACTTTCTGAGCTTTTCACTACATAGTATAAAACAAAGTCGCTTCCTGGCTGTCTGTCCCGTTGTATGCTTAGATCTTTAAAACTACGCAACGGATTTTGATGCGGTATTTTGTAATAGATAGAGTGATTTAAGAGGAAGCTAGCTAGTTGCTAGTTTAAGTATAAAATAACAATAACATTTTAAGTGATGATTATTGTGTAATCCTTACGTGTGAGTTACAAAGCAAGTAGACTACGTGTGGCTAACGATCTTCTGTAAGGTGGGAACTTTCAAAGCACTCCAACTATTATCGAGATGACAATGCATTCACAATGATGTAACCAAAGAATAAGCTTTGATTGTTATCAATGCATTGTTGACGTAAATGTCCCAGTGGTCATCACCTTAGTCCACAATAGATGACACATTAATCACCTGTCGTTATGACATAAGATTGAAACTGCCATATATTGTCCAGTGTCGAGCGCACATTTTTGCTCGTTTCTCTGAAAAGAAAAATTAACGAATAAAATACAAATAAAATAAATATAATATAATAAAACCAGGACAATACAATACGCATTAAAAGCGATATAATCAACTAACAATGACCGGCAAAATAATGATTAGCGACCCCCGACAAGTAACAATAAAATTAAACAAACATTTCGGGGGCAACCCCGACAAATGAGGCAGCAAACCGAATACAAAGTAACTGTCAAACTAAAAACCAAACGAAACACACCCCTATTATTAACGTCTTAAAGACGCGGACATACTTTACAGACATATTTTCAATGTTGTCGGTGTCGTGTAGACAGCCAATTCGTTTTCGACTTAAAACCATTTGGTTTATGGTTCAGTTTCGCTTGGATGCAAATGAAGTTAACCCTAGGGTTGGCTGATGCTGGAAACTGTGGGGCGTGTGTCGATTACCAAGTATTATACGTTACTGTTCGGATGAAGTTAAGTGGGTTGGGGTTATAGTTTGATCTACGGAATGTAATTAATTTTTGTTGTCGAATTTTCTTGGTTGAACTTGATTTTTAGTCACCTGCAGTCACTTGTTTCTTTGTGACTGAAATACCAAATCATAGTATATCAATAGGATCAGTTCCGACCCAGGTCGGGTCGGGCCTAGCTGAATTTTTTGCTGGGCTTTTCTCAGCTAGGCTAGGTTTTGTGAACCAGCGACAAAACTGCCGGTAGCTCGATTCCACTCACACCTCAGATTCGGTTCAAGCCGCTCAACCAATCTCGCTGGAGCGCAAACTGTACAAGCGCAATCCCATTATTAATAAAAAATTTTTTTTAAAAACTCACAGAGTATTCCAGTGTTTAAGCCGCCTGCGTGATGTTGGATGTTTCCCCTGGATTTTCCCCAGGCCACTGTCCAACCGCACACTTGTATGGCTTTATTGGGCCCGGACTATAAAGCCATAGACAAATTAAATAAAAATAAATAAATAAAACAACTGTTTTTGACGGTGGCTTTGCTGGCTTGAAGTGTTGTATAAACTTTCAACAACCTCATATCTCACTTTGACCTAAGGGCTATTTTTCCTATGTAGTTATTCGATGTTTTAACCCTATCTAGAGAGTTATCTTTTTCCTGGCGTTTGTCATTTGTCGTATCTTAGATCCGCTTCGGCATTTAATACCAACATTTGGCGTGGGCACTAGTTTTTAAGAAAGCGACTGGCATTTGAACATTCAGAACTTCCAACGCTGAGTGAAAACTGAACCTTGATAAGAATTACTCTAGCATTGTTTTGAATGGTCCCTGGGCCCTTTTTCACCACGTCGACAATTGTTTGTGACAGGTGACATGTGACAATTTGGAAAATTATTTGTATAGAAATACATATAAACATGACAGGCAATTTGTTACAATTGTCTGTATGACAATTATGTTGTGAAACCGAAACCATTTTTCCTAGTCGACATATTTGTAGATATGTCGGTAAAAACTACAAACACACACAGCTTCAATCTCATGTCAAGCTTTACTGACAAATCTACAAATATGTCGACTAGGAAGAATCATTTTTGTTTCACAACGTAATTGTTATACAAACAATTGTAACAAAATGCCTGTCATGTCTATAGAAAATTGCCTGGTATTTTTTTTATTAATTTATAATGGGATTGCTCTTGGCCGACGGTGAAGCGAGCTCCCCCAGAAAATGCCTATACACTCTCGCCTTAAATAGGCTTAATTCTGTTGTTTACTAGCTTTCTCCCGCTACTTTGTCCGCGTAGAGCTCGTGCATCGTGTTTCAATTTAATTGCTATATTCTTGTAGGTATTATATGTGTGTATACATGAATAATCCTAGGTAAGGCGCATATAAACATTTTATGTATGTAAAACTACAAACACAATGAACCATTGCTAGCTATAAGGATTTTTTAATAAATGATTATGACTATTCTTTTATGTCAGGCGCTTACCTAGTTCTCGCTCTTTTCCTGGATATAAAGTATCCTATGTCCTTCCCCGGGACTCAAACTACCTCAATGCCATAATTCATCTATATTGGCTCAGCGATTTAAGCGTGAAGATGTAAAAGACAGATATTACATTTATTTTTGTGTCTGGTTTTTCTTTTTTAAGATCTTATGCGGGGAATTACATGCGGAATATTTCCATGTTTTGAAAGATTATATAAATCACCATTTTACTTACAAAACCAGACCAAAAAGAAATATAATAGTACCTAGTGTCAGGATTTCTATCCACTGGCTATGTGAGTACGTACACCTAAGTGCATTTTGCTAGATTACGTTCCGTTCCAAGTTAAAGCATTCAGCGTTTTCCGTATAGACGTTGTAGGGCCTATTTTTCTTTTTTTTTTACTCAACTTTTATTTCACCGTCGGCCTCATCTTTGCGACCTAACTAGATGCTGGCCAAGAGCAATCCCATTTTTAATAAAAAAACTACCGCAAAAAAAGATGGGTTAAGATTTTAGAAGTTTACGTCTTTTCTATAGGTGTTGTGGCCTGCCTGATGTTTTTTTTTCATGGATGAGGGAAATTTCCTAAGGTATTGCCAAACCGGTCCCGACAACCTGCCGGTTTCGATTAGGCATACGCCCAGTCGTCTACAGTAGACACCCGTAATCTACGGACGCTTAAGACACCGGAAGAATCAACAATCAAAACGCATTGCCAACCCACGCGTGTCTACTCAGTCTACTGTAGGCGACGGGCCTATGCCGCACGGTTGTCGCACACATTTTAAAGGCTCGGCACCCGGCCTGGCACCGCCGGCTTCAACCCGACGCAAGCACGGAACACCATCGCTTCACCAGCGCCGAGGTGGAAGCGCGGCGGCGCCGCTCTTGCCGCGAAGTGTCCATTGATTGACAGCTTGTTTAACGTTTAAAGTAGGCCGTTTCGCCCGCGCGCAGTAAGCGAGGCGACCACGCGCGCTCCTCTCACCGGCAGCATGGCGCTAGCGCGGCGTTACCCTGCGACGGCGAGCTCTCCATACAAAGTTAGGTGGTCTCGGTGAAGATAGATTCATGGTTGACAGCTAATAGGTATATGCATGCCCCTCAGTCTCCACGCAGCGCAACCTCCAAAGCGAGTGATAGTCTTCTCGATTATTATTTTTCTTCAATTCACGCAAAAAATAACCAAATTGGTGACCGTTTTTAACTGAACTATTCTTATACGCATGCTCTTGACAGACCAGTCGTGGTCATTCATGCGGTTTTCGGGTGGAATAATACACAATCTTCCTCCATTTCTCTTTAGCTTGGACTTTGTGCTTCGTTAAGTCGAGCTCTTGTTAGTGCCTCGACCTGATCTGTCCATCGCATTTTAACTGCTAAAGGCTCTTAAATCAATTTATTATCATATCATGTCACTCCAGTGTCCGCTAAGGGACGTCACTCGTACCACAATGCATCCCAGTGCCATCAGTCGGCCGTCCGCCGTAAATAATAGCCGCTTTCTAGCTTTATTTATACCCGCATTATGGAATCACTGGTGCTGTATTCCCGCCTATTCAACTAGACTTCGTTCGGAAAATGATTTGTACTGTCTAGGACCGTATTTAAGGAAATAACAAACTTTTTAGTACACGCTTACACCGTTTGGACATTATGAGTTTGACTGATTGCCGTTTGGGTTAATTTCTCACCTACGAGACTATGCAAGAATTTACGAGTACAGTACATTACTTTTATCTCGCAAGCATGAAGGTGATGGTGTAGTTAGTTGTGACGCATATAAACACAAGGACAACCTGAACTCGTAGCTCCTACGCTGATGCACACGTAGAAAATGTGCATGTATATTTAGCTCAACACACAACCATGGCTCACCCGCGCTCGTGAGATAAAACTGAAAACTTTGACATTGTAAGGTTAAAAATATATGAATTTTAGACAATGTATAACAGAAACCCTATACATAACCCTATACATTAGTGCTAAAGTAGAATATCCAATAGAATAAGTTAGTAGTAAACTTAAAGTTACCTGTAACTACTTATATTAAAAAATACAAAGATACTTTTGCGTGTTTCAGGCACAGAAGCGTTTGTTTTGTTGCTTAAATTGTTAAATCTTCGGAACAGGCCTGTTATGGATGAGAGAAAAATAGCAATTTTCAGCTATAAGGACTCTAAATCCTACAAATTTTACTGGCTGCCGTTCGGACTAAGTTTGCACCTTCGGGGGCATCACAGAACGATTGCTCAAGCGTAACTTCTTCCGAATTACGTCATAAAGCGTAGTAATGGTGGAAAGAAGCGATAACGTCCGCGAAAAGGACGACGTACAAACGGATTGGGGAACACATAGTATTATTTGTGATACTACAGTACTTTTATATCACAATGTTCTCGAGTGGCGACCACGGACCGGAAGGCGCAGCGTGGGTAGACCCCCCCACAAGGTGAACTGATGACCTGGTAAAGGTTGCGGGAGTCCGCTGGATGCGGGTGGCGCAGGTCCGGTTGTTGTGGCACTCTTTTGGGGAGGCCTATGTCCAGCAGTGGATGTCTTTCGGCTGATATGATGATGATGATTTATTATACAGTACTTTTATACATCTGTTATACACCAACACAGTTTAATCTACAATTACATCATGTAAAATCCGGATACAGCGACCGTCAAAGGACCGGCGATATTACGTCGCACTAACAGGACGTCGTACAAACCGGACTGATTTTCTTTGAAAATGTTTGGTATGAATCCTAACGTCGGTGATTTAGCAGTCGTTAAAAGCGGTCAAATGTTATAAGCGGATTCTACTGTATTTCCGACCGTAAAAGCGCAGCGCGGTAATTTATGTACAATTGTTAAACTCGCGACGATTCGTAAGACCAGCTGAGTTGACCCCTCCTAGTATCGTGATTGCGATGTTAGGTGGGGTCAACTCAGCTGGACTTTAAACACCAAACTTGAGGAATGAAGTTTCCACTTACTGGCGTTTCCACTAAGTCCAATATCGGATAGCCAGACTGACCGATTTCCGTAAAGATCGTATTTCAAATAAATTCTCAGAAAGTAGTTCTTATTGTCCCTAAATACGGTGGCAGTTCACGTCAAAATAGTGGCCAAGCGTGATGGTTAAAGTACGAATAATTTTGAATCGACTTTGTAATCGATGCTTGGTTTCCGATTTCAATTAAAACTTTAACTGTGCAGAAAATTATAATTAAATCCAAAATATACGAGCATGTGAAATGATAATTCATCTTTGTGTTAATTTGATAAATTATAACGTTTTATGCACTCAAAAACAGCACATTAAGGCATTTTGACGGAGCTCTTCACACGCCGGGAACGATTCTGAGACTGAAGTATAATCCATTAATGAAGTAGTTTTTAATAACGTGGCAGATTTTTCTCCTGATGCTTTTGGCAGAGGGGTAAGTATATCAATGGCGGCTCCCGTCCTAAATGCTCTAAGGTATATAAATATGTAGATGGATTATTCGAATATGAATATGTTTGTTATTTACTTTCTTTATCATGTCATTGAGTTTTCACTTCTGCTGGCACTCCCGGAGTGCAACCCGTTGTTTTTTTTCTCTTTCAGTATCTGCTATCAGTCTCCAGACTATATAATCAGATTAGTTGCACTGTAAATGGCGATTGTAGATTTAAATGCCTGTGCCTCGATCACAACTCTTCGGGGTATTTGAGTATAATATGTTTCTTTTTTGACAAACTTGGATGGATATAAGATAAGATAATTTAAGATAATTTCATCATCATCCTCCTAGCGTTATCCCAGTACAGTTGCATCCTAAAGGATGCCTGGGGTCCGCTACCTAATCCCAAGATTTGGCGTAGGCACTAGTTTTTACGAAAGCGACTGCCATCTGACCTTCCAACCCCAAGGGGAAACTAGACCTTATTGGGATTAGGCTTTGTCAAGTGAGTGGGCAACTTGACTGTTAGAAGTTCTCAAACCGCCCGAAGGCCTCCAACTCGGCTTAACGACTGCTGCCATAGACAGCAACCGGGATCAACGGCTTAACGTGCCTTCCAAAGCACGGGAGCGCTCAGTTAGTAACCACTCAAAGCGGTCACCCATCCAAGTCCTGACCGCTGCCCACGTTGCTTAACCTTAGCAAGCGCAAGCGGTTCGCAAGCGCCGCTGGGCCACGAGCGCTCCTAATTTAAGATAATTTATTGAACATAATAACAGACATACAAAAATAGTTTGTTCGTAAGCAGCTGCATTAGTATAAACTGTGTCGCAGCTATTTACGCCCACCTCGGGACATATGAAGATTATGTTCTAACATTGTTATGTGAATGTTATTACTAAACATAAGTATACTTAATTACTATAGTTATGTTAGTTAGGTTAGATATAGCAGTGAGAAGTTACGTTCATTTGTCCTCTCATTAGATTTCAGATGATGTAAAATACCACAATTTCAACCGGCCTGCTGCCTGCCTGATGCTAAACGCAGATACTGTAGCCTATGGACAATCGCGACTTCAGCAGGATCACAAGCACGTTGCTTACCCTTTATTTACTTGAAAATGCCACAGTTCATGACCAAGCTTTAAGAGTGTTTATGAAAAGAAAAATGAATAAACTGAAAAAGGTGCATATACCATTTTTCAGTTCATTCATTTTTCTTTTCATGGAATACGAACTTTTACCCTCGAACTCGTCCGTTTATATCGTACTTCCATACAATTTTTGTCTCCATTTATCTCCTTATCTGGAATAAAAAAGTATCCTACGTCTTTCGGGACTCAAACTATATCTACACCAAGTTTTATCTAAATCGGTTACTGACTTTCGCATATTTAACTTTAAGTTTCGGTTTTTTTTATTAAAAATGGGATTGCTCTTGGCCAGGGGCCAAAGATGAGACCGACGGTGAAGCGAGCTGACCCAGAAATTGCTTATTCACTCGTGCCTTAAAGAGGTCCACGTTATGAACTCGGAAATACAGATACCGGCAGTCAATTCCAAACCTTATAGCAGTGCGTATTATAAAAGAAGATGTAAAGCGCTTGGTTGGTGGGTTGGATGGATTTAACGAAATATCCTCGCTGCAAAAAACACAGTTGTATGGCAGCCGATCTTGCCCCAACATAGCAGCAGGACTTAATCTTATAAATAAATAATTGCTAACAAAATCTGAGCTACCGGTCCCCCGGTTACAGCCAACACACTGACAGTTTTATGTATACTTTTTTAATCAAAGCATTTTATTTTTATATTTCCTTGCTTTGAGAAAAATGTTGAGTTTATTTTGGTATTATATTTGGTATATGATAATTAGGTAAGCCAGGTAACAATTAGTGATGTCAAAAAGGGCTAGACTCGGCATTATGTTGCAGCGAATCTACGGCTGCAAGTGCTGCAACGCTGATTTTCAGTCAAAGTTTTCTATAGGTATGGGTTATATACCTAATATACGTCGGCCCCGTGTACATTGAAATATAGGTAATGTTGCTATAAATGAAAGCGTGTGTGTTATAAGGTTATAATATTACAACATAATATTTAACCAAAAAAAAAAGTTGCGCTGTTGCTTTGGTCGCCAACCCGGCCTTTGACCGATTTTTACTCTTCGACCATACGTATAGTCGAGGTCGAAGTCAGTTTGTATACACAAAGTCTAGGACAGTCTGACATTTCGTTACCTGAAATCTCTTCAATATTGATGGCGCGCTAGCTGTTAAGTTCGCATCACACCAGGGGCGGAACTTTGCTAGTTTAGCGCGACAACTTATACTCGTAAGGTAATCCCTTAATAATTAACAGGTAGAGATGGGAAGCGCTTTACAATGTTGCCGAATAGCTAATAAATAGTGCACTTAAAATATACAACAGAATTAAAAAACCGGCCCAGTGCGTGTCGGGCCACGCACAATGTAGGGTTCCGTAGTTGTCCACCCGTTACATTGTGTGGACTAAAAAGTTTGCGAACTTATATTTACTATGTTTTTGACAGAATTAACAACATTATCTAAGGAATCAATGGAAATTGTGCGAATGTTTGCTTTCGCAAAGTACATTTCTTAAGTTCGACTATTACTCGTTAACTAGTAATGCTATAGTTAGCTGTGATATTTTTCCTTTAAAATTCATCGTATATACTACTACTATAATTTTTTTCACATGCCTAGTAGCCACCGTTTAGCTGGCGGGGAGAAGGGGGGGGGGGGGGGGGGGGGACACTTGACCATAACAAAAATTATTACTTCAGAGCTTAATATCTCGCCAACCGATTCTTAAATCAAATAATGCTTTTAGAAACCTCATAATATCTTAGAAAGAGCTATCCAACGACACTTCACACGATGGGGTTGAGAAGAAAAACAATTGCACCACCACATTACATGTAGCTCGAGGTACCCAAAAAAATTGTTTTGCAAGATATTATTCTACCGTTTTGACGGCGTCATTAATATTCATGCCAAATTACAGCTTTCTAGTAAAGGTTACTGAGAAAAGCGGGGGACAGACAGACGGTCGGATGGCCGGATGGACAGGCGGACGGACGGACGGACATGGCGAAACTAGAAGGGTTCCTTGTTTACTACGAAACCTGAAATAAAAAAGACAAGGGACTGCGCCACTATACATAGAAATATCTAGCGCCACTATACACCGCTTTGAAATCAATACTTGCCAAAAAATGAGCAAATTAACGTTTTAGGATGTGCGGCATTTTGTTAATAATATTAACGTACGTTTGCAAATTGTGTATCAAAAGCCAAAGGGATATTTTCCAGATACTTAACTAGCGTTTTGTTTAGTATAATGCTAGTATTTTAACGCCTTTTTATAAAAGACATGCAAAGTCATGCCGAATTAAAAAATATCCTAAAAATTCTTTGTTGACAGATTTTTGGGCCATTCTGTATATTAATTCGGGACATACTTAGCCAAAACATACAACAGGTACGAGTAGGTCAAACGGGACAATGGTGTCACAGGATAAAATGCTTCTTTTGGAGATTGAACACAAACTCAGTACTTAAATAAAATACTGATAAAATAATAAGTACAAAGGTGCTAAAGTGAGTCTGCCTGTCTATCTGTCTGTTACTTCTTCACGCTTAAACCGATTTAAATGAAATTTGGTATGGAGATAGTTTGAGTCCCGGGGAAAGACATAGGCTACTTTTTAGCCCGGAAACCATCTCTTAATGGGGTGAAAGTTTATATGGAAAAGCGATGACTAGGTAAGCGCCTGATATAAAAAAATAGCAATAGAGTTCTATCGCGAGAACAATTTCTACGCGGATGAAGTCGGGTGCAGAAGCTAGTGTACATTCGTGTGACAAACATGAATATGTGTTCCTGATTTATTTTTAATCTGTCTTTTACTTTATAGGCCGGGCACAATAAAGCGATAGAAGTGCGCGGTTGGTGAATGGCCTGTAGAAAATCCAGGGGAAACCTCCGACACGACCACGCGGGCGGTTTAAAGTGTGCCGAGTCTTGGCTGTTATACATACTCATTCGCATCCTCATCCGAAACAATCCACCCTAGTCGTTACAGCTAACTGAGCCCTGTCATAGTCATAACAATGCCTGTAAAGGGTGCTCCATTTTGCGTGTCAAGATATAGCTCGGATGGCACTAAGAACATTTTGCCGAATTTCCTCCGATTTGCTTAGAAGTTTAAGCACAGCAAAATGTCATCTTGCTCGAATTTGGAGCAGCCCAATTGGGGAAGTTGGCCTTGCAGAAGACCACATTAAATAAATAACATTATTTACTATATATCTACAAGTATGTAGTGTTGTGTTCCTGGAGGTTAGGTTAGGTTAGGTTAGGTTAGGTTAGCGCACGTGACTGCTTTGGAGTTGCGGGCGTCTGTAGGCTGCGGTGTCCACTTAACATCAGGACCGTGCGCTTGTTTGCCAACGTCGTATTTAAAATTAAAAGTAAAATTATGTTTAAAGTATAGGTATAAATATTAGGAATTAAGGAAATATTATTGAATATGAATATTGATGTATATTATTAATTTATTATTATTGTTAATGATTTATAATGTAATATTGATTTATAATTTGTGGACAATTTGTTTCTGATGTTATTTTTTATTTTTTATTTTATTTTTTGACATGATGTTTTTATTACCATTTTGACTATTATAATTATTATGTACTTATTGTGTAAAATTATTATAGCTACACCCTATGGATAAAATTGTAAATAACAATTTATGGCTTGAATAAATGAAATGAAATGAAACCTCTTGAGCTGAAATCAATCACAAGTAGCAACATATTTAAAAACAAATTAAAGTGTTTCTTGTTGAGGTAGTGTTATAGAAGAATTCTACAGTCAGGGTCGGGATCAGGCAATGTGAATAATTCCTTTTATTTAATTAGAACTACATATATATTTTTTCTTAATATTATTTTTAAACATTTACTGACATTTATACTATAGTTTATTGATTTTATTCTTTTAAAGTTTAGTTTTAATGATTTTTGACATTGTAATTTGTTCTGTCATTGTCATTGTAATTTGTTCTGTGATTGTTAATTATGTGTTCTTAATTTATTATTTAAAAAGTTTGTAATTGATTATTTATTATTTTTAAGTTTTTTAAAATTGACATGTATTTTCAAACACAATTTATATTGTTAAATGAAATAAATGAAATGAAATGAAATAGGAAGGGTACCAAATTTCGAATCGATAGGACATATGGAAGGTAGTCAGATACCCTCATCAATTAGAAAAGAGCTGATGATCTTCAAACGGCTGTACAGATTTTCATGAAACATGTCTAAGAACACTCGGGATAAAATTATCTATGACACAAAAAAACTAAACGAAAATCGGTTCATCCGTTTGGGCGCTACGATACCACAGACAGATACACAGATACACCGACAGACACGTTAAACTTATAACACCCCTCTCTTTTTGCGTCGGGGGTTAAAAAGAAGCCTCTTTGGTCACCAGTCACGCCACGAGTTAACTAACTCTTAATATCATTTCACATGCTAGTATGTGAAATGATATTAAGAGCATCCTAATTTAAAAACGTTACGTTACCACCGCGTTTCATAAAATTATGTTTTCGTAACACCATGTACACTCAACCCTTCCAAAAGTAATTACCATAGGGCAGAGAGCAATCAAAAACGTTGCAAAAACAACTCACAATCACTTATTAATATTAAATAAGTTGTAATCACCAGCTAACCTAATCTAATTTTAATTATTACAGTCCTTCGGGATTTTACTAAGCCGGCAGCTTTTGAGTTTAGGCTCTTAATGAACGAAATGTAAATACCTAACTACCTACATCATACATACATACATATAAGACTTTAGCCTCAGTCCAACCCAGGACGGGCCTAGCTGAGTTTCTTTGCTGGACTCCTCTCAGCTAGGCTAGGTTTAGTGAACCAGCGACAAAACTACCAGTAGCTCGATTCCACTGACACCTCAGATTCGGTTGAAACTGCGCAACCAATCTCACTGGTGCGCAAACTCTTAGAGTAGCAATGTAAAACCAATTATATGTAATGTTTAATTTTAAGGCCAAATATTTGTACACCCTTATGGGTAGATCACAGAGCACTGTATAATCCATTTTACTGTCATCCTATTATGTACCTGTGTATCACAAATAAAATACTTACTTACTTACTTACTTAGTATTCCAGTGCTTAAACCGCCCGCGTGGTCGTGTCGGAGGTTTCCCTGGAGTTTCCGCAGGTCACTCTCCAACCGCGCACTCCTATCGATTTATTGAGCATGGCCTTTGAGCCACAGTCAGGTACAAAAAATTCGAACATAAACAGGGTGTCCCAAAACTATGGGACATCAAGGGAAAGTACCTTAAATATCGTAGATAGGATATTTTGCTGAAAGAAGACATTATTTTAATTTAAAAAACAATTTAAACTGCATTCATAGATTTTTAAATCTGGGGGCACGGCAGTGCTCTGGGGGCACGGCAGTGCCCCCGCCAAGTCGAGCAAAAAGGTGCACGGCCGTACCATCCTTTTCTCGAAGCCATTCGGGCCATTTTCAACATCCTGTAATTTTGTCATAGCTAAAGCTAGAACCCTGAATTTTCAGTAACATGTTGGGCATAATATGGGTATGGATTAGATATATTCTCAATAACATTCAATTTGAACTTTTATTTTATTAAGAAATGCCCCTCAAAGTTCCTTAGTTTTGTCACTGACATACTAAGTACTGACAGATCATCAAAAGTCTAAGGTACTTCTAGCATACCCACAAGCTCCAAATTTTAAAGACAATTACTTTTTAGCCTATTAATTGTTAGAAAATCAAAAAATGTTGCAATCTCACTCACGTATCAGAGATATACAAACTGCATTAAGTAAGTTTGTAATTCTATATACAAAATACATGTGCACACAACGCTTTACTCATACATGTGTATTGCTCAAACTTGCGCAAGCTGCATGTCATTAGGGCTAGCCCTATGTTTAATTAGGAATATTTAATCAGCTGACGATTATTCTTTTGCCATTATGTAGCCGTGCGATGGGCAAGCCATTTTATAAATTTAAAAACATAAAGTAATGCCGATGCAAGTCGGTGGAAATCTTGTTCTGTGGACACCCCTCCGGTACTATTGACTAAAATATAACCGACTTGGTTTAACATTACATATCAATACTTTTTTGTTGTAGAAGAACTGTTGCGAGACTTGCATCTTTTTACATGTAATGTTTTTGATGGGATAATTCTTACATGATTGTAACGGGAATCGAACCCGCTACACGAGAAAAGAAAAATACTCTGTAGTTTTAGCATACCGAGCGAAAGCCCGAAAGAAAATAATCCTTATGATGAACATAAGGATTATTTTTTGCTAAATAACATATTGTCAGAAATAAAAGGAAGACCATGAATTTTAACAAAACAATTTTTTTTCTCGTGTAGCGTGTTCGATTCCCGGTTCAAACATGTAATTATTTAAAAATCTATCAATGCAGTTTAAATTGTTTTTGAAATTAAAATAATGTCTTCTTTTAGTAAAATCTTCCATCTACAATATTCAAGGTACTTTCCCTGGATGGCCCGTAGTTTTGGGACGCCCTGTATACATACATTAATAAATCTTATATCTTCAAACGAGCAATTCTTGTATATATCTATATATATTTATTTCGGGGATCTCGGAAACGGCTCTAACGATTTTGATGAAATTTGGTATGTGGGGGTTTACGGGGACGAGAAATCGATCTAGCTAGGTCTCATGCCCGGGATTTCAGAAAAGAAGAAGAAAAAGAAATGCGACTTGTAAAGAAGAGACTGAGACATCCGGAAATCCGCCGACAATACAAACGCATTTTGCCCAAGTTGAAACGGAGACCTTCGATCGCTTGATCAACCATACTGCCATCTGCAACGCTTTACAGCGCATTATTCTAGACATGCGCAACAAAATACAGATATAATTCATTCCTTCCTTTAGTCTTCTTTAAAAATATAAAATAAGGTACTATCAGCAATTAGACCTTAAGGGTTATAATCGTTTTTTTTTCGATTGATTACAATATTGTGTCGAAAAAAACGATTATTCATTCCTTCACTGTGAAGTATATCACTCATTTAGTTCACTAGTCCAGTTTAGTTCAGTAGCTCAACAATCCATCTACCTACGATACAGATTGGGTAATAATATCAGTCATTCATTCAATCATGGCGTCTTTGTCACTCTCGGAGCAAATGAGTAGGAAAACGATGTGAATCATGAACTGAACCGGCTGAAGTATTGAAGTATATGAATCCGAACTGAACTAGTGAATGAAAGAGTGACACGAGTACTTCATTTGAATCAGTCATTCGTGAACTACTCACGTCTATATTCCCCAAGGGCCTGACACGCTTTGTAAGAGAAAGATAGCCTTATTGCGATTCCTATGAGAGGAAGTAGAAAATAGTGCGATGTTTTGTCCTTATCACCGACCGGACATTTTTTCATGGTCGGGTAAAAGTAATCTGTCATTAGTGTCAAGAAGATTGCAAAACAAAGTGGCAATATTTTGCAGTGCATTTTATAAGTGGAAAATTAATGATGAATTTGGTTTAAATGAACAATAATTTACCAATCATCAGATCCGTAGTGTTTGGTTGTTCAGTGCAAACATGGTGGGGTGTTCAGTGTTTGGCTGTAAAAGCAATTTCGACCGAAAAAAGGCGGATGTTACATTCCATGCGTAAGTACATTTTCTTTGAATTTTGGACCCGTGTTTATTTCTAAAATCTCACCGGAACCAAATTACTGAGCTAAATCATTAGTTATATCATGAGACAATAGATGAAATAGGAAAAATATGTGAATTAATTAAAAAATAACCTCCAAACATTTGACATACAAACCGGTCAAATCGCGTAGTATAAATCTACCATAGAAGCCAGCTTAGCATTGATGTCCCACCATTCAGTCGGTTTATAATTCGATTTCGGGATACCAACAAATAATAAAAAAATCCCCTAAAGATTACCCCACGTTTCGGGAATTTCAAGTAATTTATTTTTTCAGTTTTTCAACAGAGGATGAATCCCGATTTGAGGACTGAGGGAACAGGAAAGTAAATTGGGTAAAATAATCTATAACTGCTTATTATATATTTGTTTATTTATTGAAAAATAAAGTTATAAATATAATATATTATTGTAAATAAATTACCTGTTCTAATTTGAAGTTTATACTTTTATTCCAACAACTACATCATTTATCTGTGAAAGACAAAAAGGGGCATGGAAGTAGTAAGCACTATCTGGTTACATTACTTACTACTTTCATCGTCTAGAGACTTAAACATTTAGCATGGTTCTTTGGGTGACGTGATGACCAGCAAGTCAAGCGGCGAGCAGGAAGGCCAGCGACCAGCGGCGAGCGGCGAGAACAAAATGTATAGATTTGGATCAGTGAAATCGCCGTTTGATGCAACGGTGATAACCGGTGACTATATGTATATTTATAGGTAAGATTATCACAAAAAAAGTGGCCGGTCGGGATCACTTATTTTACGATATCGCCTACGATGTTGTGTAAATTTAGTTACTTAGTGAGTCAAAATGGTGACTTAGTCACTATGGAATTTGATCACTTGTAACTAAGTACTATCCGACTAAATTTTTGGGGTAATTTTTTGCAACCATGGTATCCCCATATTTTGACGTCATAATATGAGAAAGACATAGCCCCGGTCGCTTGTTGGCGCATCTATAACTACAGAGTATATAACTATATCTATGATATTCCCACTGTCATCATTACATATCCGGAAAACTGGCACAACTAAACAGACTACAAGCAATACAAGGATAAGGCGTTAAAAATGCACAAGACTCCGAACATGCTTATATTTTATATGGTATTTTGTCATCCCGCCAACCCCACGCGACGTGTCCGGGTTTCTAAAAAGGTCCAGACTATCCGGGTAAGTATACTTATGTACTACTACTAGCTTTTGCCCGCGATTTCCACCGTAGAACTCATTCATCGCGCTATAATTTAACTACTATTCATTTATTTCAATGCTTTTTTTTAAACAAAACAAACGAACGCGTTTAGTCTCACCCTAGATAAGAGTGTAGTCTCACTTTCTAAGGCAACGCCAGCAGCGACTCTGGTGGCCTTAGGTGGTAACTATTTTTTGGCGTATAAATTAAGACTAACGCAAATCTTTTGATACAAACTTCCACCCCCTTTCTTTAGGTATAATTTCCGAGATAAGAAAAGTATCGCAAATCTTTTGATACAAACTTCCACACCCTTTCTTTAGGTATAATTTCCGAGATAAAAAAAAAGTATCCATATCTCCGGGATCTCAAACTACCTTTATACCAAATTTCTTCTACATCCATTCAAAGGTTTAAGCGTGGAGAGGTAACAGACAGAGACAATTTCCCATGTATAATATTAATATGGATTATAAAACTGTAAATGTCTGCATACTTAATGATGTGGGATGAATTCGGAATATCACCAGCTTGTCTCTATGAAACCGTTAGATTCAAATTCAAATAAAAGTTTTGGTTTGCAAATAAATTGTGTTTTGTTCTTGCTATTTTATATTGTACAGTTTTTTTGTCAGAAACTCATTTTATACGTTACGCCGGTGGCACTTCTTGAATTAACTATTTCTCATTTCATTTCATTTCGTATAAATCCCAATAGATTTACGATTCCAAAATCAGATAAATTCCAATGGGAAATCAATTGTGGGCGCAAAAAAATAATTGGGAATAAATCTTATGTTAAACATAAGGGTTTGCTAATACATATTAGCAAATATTTCATTTTGCCTAAGTTTTATTTGCCAATACATTTATTTATTTCTCTTTACCTATAAAAATGGACAAATTTATACATGTTCGTTCATGTTAACAGCTGGCAGAATAAACGTTCAAAAGGAGTATTTCTTGAGGAGTTTGCACTAATGGTGCATTAGAGAAATACGTTTTCCTTGGAACTGCGTTTTATACTAAAGAGGACATAAAATCTAGATTTCAATCTCTGACTTTTGCATACAGCTTTAGGCGACTTCCTGACTTGGCGGGGAGGGATCGATATGTGATATTTTCTTCTTTGACGTAAACTTACTGACGTCGCAAAACTTCGCACGTGATGGAATACTGTCAGTAATACATTTGCGCAGTAGTAATATAATGCGCAGAAGCGAAGCAGTACTGCCTTCGTAGCGTCCCGCTTCCGCGCATTCCTCGCCAGTCAGGAAGCACTCATTTAAATGTAGGGGCGCAGTATAAAGTAGTACTGAGTTGACTGACAGTTGACACTGACATTTGACAGTTTTCTCATATCGTACCGCCTCCGCACCGACAAATCAAGAAGGTCATTCAAAATTCCAAGTGTTCTATGGGTGGCTAAGATATTTCGATCAATATAGTGAAGCGAGTATGATGATTGATGACTATGAGGAAGTCAATTAAAATGGTGTAGGTATATTATAAGCTTTTTGCTTTGCAATATATTTGAAAGCGGTTAGCGGTTTTTTTGTTAATAGTTATGACTCATCGTCATCGCTGACGGATCAGAATAACAACAAGGAAAATTAAATGCCCCAAACCCTTAATATGAAAAAAATAGCAAAACGTCCATAGTCCTAACGATTCTGCTAAGTAAACGATGCAAAAACAATATAACACTCCTTTTTTTGGCAGTCGTGTAAAAAGAGGTACAAAGGTGATGGTCGATTAACAAATGATTAAGGGTTAAAAAAATACAAATATAGCTGGTCTCAAAAGAACATAGGGCATTGCTTAAACTAGTATTAAATAAATTAGAGGAACCTTGTTTGACTAGTTGTTAAATTATAGCTAACCACAAAACTGTGCCATAAGGCTCAATCTACACTGGCGTTATTGCATCGTAAATCATTTTAATATGAGTTACCCTTAATACAAGGGGGATAATACCGTTTGCGGTGAGAGGGTGAAAAATGAGTGTTTTAAGTGTTACTTCGTTAACAGTGAATATTACAAATGGTTCTTACCCTTTGGAGAAGTCAGTTATTAAGGCCTTTACAGACGTTGCAATTTATCATGACGACCCGAGACTTGGCGTCATGATAAATTGTTACGCCGCCCAAAGATTGTGGGCGGCATTAACTCGCGATTAAGAACCGTTCGACATTTAATATAATGCCGTCTGTTGACATCAATAGAAAGTTCACAAACGTTCTATGCAATCATATTTTAATGAACACATCATGATGATTAATGAACTTAACACAGATGGTTTTGTGCAACCCAGCCTAAGACTTCAAATTTTCAAGGATTATAAGAAATTGTTAATGGAATACCGAAACTTCACTTTCGGAGACCGCCGCAACCTTGCCGGACGTTGCCGACCCTAAAAAGACCAAAAGAAGAAAGGTCTGGTGGAAAGGTGTTTTTGAGGGCGTAAGTAAAACTAAAAAATAAAAAAGTGAAGTTTCGTTCATAGTTGGAATTGTCCACCCAGGGCAGGGAACTTCTTATTATAATCCTCGGGCCGCACGAATATTCCATCACCGTTGCATAAAAAAAACCGCGCGGAGGTGATGCCTTCGACTAAAACACTCACACTCAGTCTGGCTAAAAAAACAAAAAACCGGCCAAGTGCTTGCCGGGCCACGCACAATGTAGGGTTCCGCAGTTGTCCACCCGTTACATTATGACGTGGACTAAAAAGTTTGCCAACTTATATATACTATATTCTTCACAGAATTAAGAACATTATCTAATGTATAACCTGGACTTTAAGGCGTGAGAGAGTAAGAGTGAATAGGCATTTTCTGGGTGAGCTCGTTTCACCGTCGGCCTCATCTTTGCCCCCTGGCTAGATGCTGGCCAAGAGCAATCCCATTATTAATAAGAAAAAGGTATCAATGGAAATTGTACGAAAGTTTGCTTCTGACTTTCGTTAACTAGTAATATCTACTTAGCTGTGATAGTTTTGCTTTTAAATTCATCGTATATACTATTACCATGATTTTTTTCACATGCCTAGTAGCCACCGTTTAGCTGACAGGGGTGGGGGACACTTGACCATAACAAAAAAATTCACTTCAAAGCTTAATAGGTATCATGCCAACCGATTCCTAAATCAAAAAATGCTTTTTACATTACAATATTTTTGAAAGAGCTATCCAACGACACCTCACACGATTGGGTTTGGACGTAAAAAAAATGCACCAGCACTTCACATTTAGGGGAAATACCCTAAAAAACCTGAAAACATTACACTCCTTTTTTTGGGCAGTCGTGTAAAAAAATGCAACTGTACGGAATAACGCTAGGAGGATGACTTGTGTTAGAAGGAAACAAGTCCAAAACCTCAACAGCAATGAAACCGGCTGGTACCTAAGAAAAGTTCGGGATTGACGGGACTTCCCGGAAAGTCCCGGGACTACAATACAAACCCCTCAACCCAGCAATCCCCAAGTGAAATGAACACCACACTAATAGACCATCACAGTAACGACGTCATTTTTAAAAGGGTCAAACACATAATTAATCTAAGTCGAAGTTGTGTAAGCGCGATGCTTGCACAATTTGTTCTACTTAGGGTCTCCACGCTTAATAGAAATCGTAGCAACTGTGTATAGGTTCCTTAAGTAGTTACGCCAGTTTGGAAATATCATGGTACGGGGAACAAGAAAAATTCGGATTACAATTGGTACGACAAACCAAATAACTTATAAGAGGTAGGGTATTGTAAAATGTTATCTTATGCTCGAATTTGGAGCAGCCCTACTGGGGAAGTACCTCCGCTGGCAGAAGACCACAGCTATCATAACATTATTTACTATACAAGTATGTTGTGTTGTGTTCCTGGAGGTGAGCAAGGTTGCCAGAGCTCCCGAGGATGCACTTTGTTGAGAGCGAGGCGACCTAAATTTCTCATGCTGCTGTCAACACAGTAAATCCTCAAATTTTATAAAGATTCGGCAACACGCACTTGACTGTTTTGGATTTGCTCTTCCATTGTTTAGTTGTTATCTTCAAGTAAAAATATATGTGCCCAAATTGTTGTGACTGTGTAAATTGGTCTACCTATATGGCCTATACGTGGTCTGTCCGAGGAATGAAATACACTTAAACACAACAAGAATCCTTTCCTCATCGAAATGTTATCAACCATAACACTATAATAACACCACTACTTGCTATAAATAATATTTGGTGTAGTGTTCCTGGCCCCTATATCACAAAACTTCACAAGTTTAAAATTTGACAAAATTGTACCATTTTCCAAAGAAAAATTTGTCAATTTTGTCGAATAGTAACAAAGTTTTGTGGTAAGACCGCCAGAGCTTCTGATGATGCCCGCTGAACTCTTCAGTCCGCATAATTTAACGGGTGGACAACGAGTCAATTACGGAACCCTATATTGCGCGTGGCCCGATAATAACTTAGGTAATAAGGTTTGGATCTCCATTTTAAAGGTATTTTACCGGTAGCAAACCTAGGTCTCTAATTATAGCTCCAGGCTAAGTTGAGTAAAAGCATTTATACCCATATAGTAAATCATCTTTAATAAGTTCAAAAACCGTAGATAAGACCCCGCTTTATAATATACTGTGCGGCGGTTGCGCGCGTCCCCTATAAGAACACCAAATATAATACTCTTACGAGATCACGTACAACCTTAAGGACACAGCTGCGGGCTGGCGGCGGCGCGCGGGCCGGCCTGTCGAGGCAAACATGGCGCACGCCGGCTAGACGTGCCCACATGAAAGAGCATTTAATTTATGGATGTAGATAAAGTAGTGTATGCAACTGTACATAATTAGGCATTAAAACACGAGTGTGTTTTATGAAACGAGCCGAAGGCGAGTTTCATAATACCTAAGGTCACACGAATGCCCCTCACTATGTACCAGTACCAGTGTGTGTTATGTACCAGTTGCATAAACTACTATTATAGCCAAGAAACTGGTCTCAACTTTTGTACTGTATTCTTAGGTATGATTTCAGAAAGGTTCAAAACTAGTAGATTACTTTCTTGGCAGCCAGTGCCGTATCTTTCGTATTAAAAAGAAGCAAACTTTTTAAACATGCCCCGTGTTTCTATCTTCCTCCCGTATGATGTCGGGTTTTCTTTGCTTTTAAATTAAATAAATAATTCACACAATTTGCAAGCAATAAACAGTGAGGTGGTACTCTTTTGGCGGAGGTTCACTCCCGCCGGGAACAATAACGGAGGGCCGGTAATATGCCGCTCTGGTTACGTAATGTGGCTCTTTGTGGCGCTAGGCCGGGAAACTCGATTTTTCAAATACTTTTATACCCAGAACGTGAGTTATCACCTTCTTGGTATAGTGCGCGCCATCCACGAAGGCGCGCCCCTCCACAGCCCAAGCTGTACAACTGCGCACAGATTAGTATTAGATTCGCTGTGGAGGGGCGCGTCGTCGTGGATGGCGCGCATTATACCTAAGTAAAAAAAAGTATTTGTAAATAGCCATTGTTGTAGTTCTGATACAGACGAACACATACAATGTGAACGCAGCGTCTACGCTGACACACACCATGGATAATATCAACACATGCACACATAGAGCTCTATGTGAGCGCTCAGCTCAATGTGCATGTATATCTGAACACAACACACAACCATGACTCACAAGCGCGGGTGAGCCATGCACATTGTCTATGTGTGCGTCAGCGTACGAGCTATGTGTCGCGTCACGTAGTCTATGTGTTCGTATGTCTCAGAACTACAACTATGGATGGCCAACCCGCGCTCGTGAGATGTTCTGTAATGGCTATTTTAACAATATCTTTAAACGAGCAATTCTTATATTTATTTATTTATTTATTTAATAATCAGGGTATAAAAACATAAAATTAACGGGGTCTCACAAAACTCATTTATTTCTGGAATCTCGGAAACGGCTCTAACGATTTTGATGAAATTCGGTATGTGGGGGTTTTCGGGGACGATTAATCCAACTAGCTAGGTCTCATGCCCGGGTAAACGCCGAGCAAAGCTCGGCCGCTCAGATATTGGTTATAAACAATTCACACGTATTTACGTCTACGAATATGAATTGTACTATTCATTTTCAATACAAAATATGCGCCCGACCACATGGTGTGGTTGTGGTCGGTACGTGTGAAACAACCCTAAGCGCCTCTTCCTCACCCGTGACCCCTCACCTCACCCGTTTTTATATGGAAACTGTCAAATGTAATTTTGTCACTTTTTGACAGTTTCCATTTAAAAATGGGTGAGGTGAGAGGTGAATGTATTTACGTATATATAGAAAGGTACTTTGTGGAATGTATTATGTTATGACGATAGACATTTTGTGTGTCACAAAGTCACAATGTGTGTTATTGCTTCGATGATTTTTTTTTGGGTTAGGTATAAAACTAAGTGCGCCATTTTAGGCCCCCGACGTTGCCTAAAGGTGTGCTCACATCGGAACTCTAAAGCATTGTCAAATTTCGCTCGGGGTTTGCCGGGCCGCGGGTTCTTTTGTTCGTTGTACACACAATAAATAGTAAACAAGTGGAAATTGTTAACGGCCTTATGGCTAACTTTTATTAATGTCGCTGGACGCTTTGTTAGGACTGTGTTTACGTTGTTACACTGAGATCATAGAGTATGAATCTGTATATATCCTACTCGTATACATACACGCGTGCAAAGAGGGACGCAAAGCACTTATGCAGATAAATTGAGAAGGAACTTGTTTAAAACTTTTAAGTGCGAGGCATTATTTCCCTTACTTGCGGTTGGTGTGAGTCAAAATTTACTGGTATGCCTACCTAGCATTAAGGGGAGGTATCTCCAATCGCTCTAACACGCGTGAGTTTGCAATTAACCATCCCGCTCTGTACGGAAGCTCTTGGGAAGCTCTGCGCGTAGTTTTCGTAAATATTTAGCTATAGTCATTAAGCCAATCATTTTATCAAAGCAAACCCTACGAATTTGTCTATAACTATTTAGGATCTTTAATTGAGTACAAAAATGGAATGTAAAATATCAGTAAGTAATATAGAAAAAACATTCCAAAAAGGGGTAACTTTGTGATTTTTTTCTATCGAGTGAAATTCATCAGGTCATGTAACTGGCTGCGATTTTGACTAGACAAGATCCTTAATGTAACACATATATTTTTTTAGAATTTAAGACACTATATTCTATGTCTCAGATGGTTTTAAAAACCTCGAAAGTGGTAATAAACTGCTTTAAAATAAATTGTAAATTAAGGTACTTAAAATACAAAATCGAAAAAAGACTTACAAAATTATATCGTCCAAGACATGTCCAAGACAAACTTAAAAGTTACGAATAGGATTCTCATGTGTAATAAAAAAATTGTCTATAACTACAACAACTAGGCATGTAGTTGTAGGTACAGGGGGCCGATTTTTGAGTTTCGAACGGTCGACTTTTCACTCGAGATCTGTCAAAAAACGATGACATGCTATTTTTGACATTCGAGCGATAGAAAATTCGAAGTCGAGTGGTACTGACCACTCGTATTCAATGCTATCAGTAGAATTTAGTACCCACTAAGTAATTTATCCCGAATATATTTACTTTCTACTTGAATTTAATATTACGCTAATAATATAAATTTTCTCAAACATGCTCGGACATGTATCTGTGTGTTAATGGCACGAAATGAAGAAATGAAGTTTCTTGCTAATGGCGCCCTACCTACACTACCTATGAAAACCCTAAGACAAAAGATTATTGGCCGCTACTCTAACTTTTTAAATTTGCTTACATTATTAAACTGACAAAGGAAAAATTACATACTGCCAATGCCAACCACCACTAGACTCTTTAACCATACTTGCACATTAAAAAAAATCGACCATGTCTGTCTAGTAGGTATATTTATGTGCGGCTATACATGGCTTGTTCAAATGGCATGTTGAAAAAAAAGCGGCCAATCAAATTTTTTTTGCGAAATATCGTCATTATACTCGATTTCGACTAATTCAGGGATAAGGATTTCAAATTTTATATTTATTTTGAATTATAAGTAAAAAAAAGTTTTTTGCGAAAAATCGTCATTGTAATTCAAAATAAATATAAAATTTGAAAACGTTATCCCTGAATTAGTCGAAAACGAGTATAACGACTGTTTTCGCAAAAAAAAAAAAAAAAAAAAAAAAAAAAAAAAAAAAAAAAAAAAAAAAAAAAAAAAAAAAAAAAAAAAACCGGCCCTCTCTCGTCCAGCAATCCTTTAATTCCCTTACTTCACGGCCTCTGCAGTAACGTACTGATTGTTTAGTTCGGCCACCCAACCATGTCAGTTGTAAAGAAGCGGAATGAAGAGACTACTCATTTCGTCACGTATTTACGTTTACATATTTTATGACCGGTATCAATATGCAAAATATCGATAGTCAAGCTTTCGAGTGGTGACTCTCAAAAATAGCTCTTATTAGGTTCATGCGACAATAGTCACCACTCGAAAGCTTGACTATCGATATTTTGCATATTGTTACCGGTTATTGAAAATCATATTTAAAATAGGTAGTTACAAAAAAGGACAGTAATAATTGTAATATTTAATTGCACTAAAATACGTGACGAAATGACTAGTCTCTTCATTCCGCTTCTTTACAACTGACACGGTTGGTGGCCGAACTAAACAAACAATGCGTGTTACATTACTGCAGAGGCCGTGAAGTATTGCTGTCTAGAGCTTTTTTTTTTTTGCAAAAAGTCGTCATTATACTCGATTTCGACAAATTCAGGGAGTAAAGAGTCTAGTGGTGGTTGGCATTGGCAGTACGTAATTATTCCTTTGTCAGTTTAATTATGTAAGCAAATTTAAAAAGTTAGAGTAGCGGCGAATAATCTTTTTTCTTAGGGTTTTCATTCATTACTTCTTGGTCTGGGTACTAGTAGGTAGGTAGTGTAGGTAGGGCACCATAAGCAAGAAACTTCATGTCTTCATTTCGTGCCATTAACACACACATACATGTCCGAGCATGTTTGAGAAAATTTATATTATTAGCGTAATATTAAATTCAAGTAGAAAGTAAATAGATTCGGGATAAATTACTTAGTGGGTACTAAATTCTACTGATAGAATTGAATACGAGTGGTCAGTACCACTCGACTTCGAATTTTCTATCGCTCGAATGTCAAAAATAGCATGTCATCGTTTTTTGACAGAATTCGAGTGAAAAGTCGACCGTTCGAAACTCAAAAATTGGCCCCCAGGTCGGCATCGTAAAATACGTAAATGCATCATAGTGATTAATACAGACAGATAAAAGCAGCCAAAGTACCAAAGTGGCTAACACTAGCCGTTAAAAACAATGAATAAAGTGTCCACGAAAAGTGTCTCATTTCTACTCAAATAATTATCAAAATCATTTCACATTAACAAGTAAAGAAACATTACCCACAACTCCATCTATTGGTTTTTATTCAAGGTATTGTCTTGGTATGTTTGCGTTTAACGCCATCTAGTAACTGTGACGTATACTTAGCAGACTCCCATAGACAAAAAGTATTCCTATTATAGTCCACTATTACTTTTAGTAATTATATAGTTTGAACAAAAAATTGCTACAAAATAATTGTTATAATATATATTAAGAAAACATTCGTAGCAGATATAAAACAAAGGGTTAAAACGTTGTTTACAGAGCGATTAACGTTAGTTATTTCCTGTGTTGCCAGTTGTAATTAAAAATCTTATGAGCAGGGTAATATAATTAGAGGATTGGATTGACATTATTCGATCGCAACTAGTTACTAATCGCCGGTTAAGTACGTGGCCGTAGGGGTAACAAAAGCAACTTTGAATCTACGGCGCCTTATATATAAAACATAACAAGTCCTCCGTAAGCTGAAATGTGTTTTGTTACTTTTACAAACGAAAATTTTAACGTGATTGATAAAAGCACTCGTTATAATTCGGTATTTCAACTTTGAAAATAACTTCTAAATAACTAAATGCGGGCAAATGCAGGAGCCTTATTGAATTCCGTAAGAGTAATTGCTTGACATAACATTATAAAAATATAATATTGACGGTCGAGTACAACGACTATGTTTAAATATTTTTTACCTAGGTCGAACGACATTAGGAATATATAGTCTTTACATGTACAAGCGTAGCACTTTTAGCGCAATAATAATGGCTGGAATGCGGCTACAGTTACAAAAAAAATACAAGACGAAATACCTTTTATTTTAGCAATAGCTGCGTCTCATTTCATTATTATGATAATTTGCTATGTTTGGAAATGTAATATGTTCCATTATTTGCAACGGCATTGCGCGCGTGGTCAGGCTCTTCCCTGAACTGAAGTGAGAACTGGACTTAGTAGTAATAGTTTAGTGTAAGTTTTGATATTTGTATTTTCTTATGGTTAGTCTAGTCTACATCTAAATTATTATTATTATGTCAGTAAAAAACACATCTATTTGTTAAAAAAGGGATCTCTTTGGGCACTGAACTTATAGACCTATAAATCCAATCGTACACCTTTGAAACCCATAATATTATATGCAAACCTCTTAAGCTTTCTACACACCTATCACTTTGTCACTAACAATGACAACACACTACTACTAAGAATAGCAAAGAGTAATCCTGCAATATATTAACTTTCAATTAGACTATTTTCTAAGAGATGAAAACGCTAAAAAACTGTTTGAGCGTTTTTCAAAAAAGTGTACACGTGACGAACCGGAGAACGATTTTTTTTTATATTCATCCTCATAAGTTGTAGTTTGTAGTGTATTATTTGAGAAAAATGGCATGAATATATTTAAAAAATAAAGAATATAACGACTTTAACAACGTCACATTGTGGCGGAACGGAAGTAGTTCCGGATAGTCACAAATATAAAATTTATTAAAAATTGTTGTATTTTAGTATTTTATGGACCAGTTTTAGTTTACAGTTACATATTTAAAATAAAAACAATAAACCATATAAAACGGGGCTAATTTTATAAAATTAATGGAATCAATAAACTTTGAGGGTAAAATAAATGTCCAGTTCGTCACAATGGCTTCCAAGTGACTGTTATAACTTGTATTTTTTTGTACTAAAATAATACAAATTAATTTTAAAAAATTCTAACATTAAGAAATAAGAAATATTAATTTAGTAGCAGCCATTAATAATTATTTTCAACACTTCAAACATTGGGACAGTTACTAAACGGAATTGTATGTGACTAACTGGAAAATGTAAGGAATACACATGACGATCTTTTATTTCAAGACTGAGTCGACGTGGTGCATACAGATTTTAGCACTTTTCGTATCTTTATTGTGTGATAAATCTAGCAATACATATAATATTAAACGTTTTATAAATATAACATGAATCCTACAATCTACAAAATCAAGCTATAAATCTACAAAATTATACCTAAATACTAAAGGGAGTATTTAAAAAAATCACGTTAAACGTATGGGACACAAAAATTTTGCCATGTACACTTTTTTGAAAAACGCTCGTTTACAAAGTTCATCGTTATAGTGCGCGCCATCCACAACGACGCGCCCCTCCACAGCGAATCACATACTAATCTGTGCGCAGTAGTACGACTTGGGCTGTAGAGGGGTGCGCCTTCGTGGATGGCGCGCACTATACCGCACACCCCACGACATTCAACAAATCACTATTGTTACCCCAGCTGTACACTCTCGTGCGAGAGCACTCGCGTTCGGCCTGCATCGCTGTGTCTCAGCGAGCGTGTACAGGCGTATTAGATTACCAAGTTTGCTATCTAAAAACTAGAATAAAAACTTTACTGTAGGTATAGTTTGTACACAACTGTAAGGCCAAGAGCTGTCAAATTAATGCAAGCAAAAATCTACCTAACAGTCAGAGCTCTAAGTCGAGTTTTGCTTGCGTTCGTTTGATAGAATTTGGCCTTAGAGTTTTGTACGAATTATACAATAATTATTATACAATATCTGGATTTTGATCGTCGCCGCGTTGGTGAGCACACGTGCCCGGGGCGACGACGGGCAGAATCCATTTACCGTACAAAACCTTATCTACTGCCATGGCGTCGTTACCGAACAACGTCATTGAACACGTGACATTGGCGAAATCATCATAAATTTGATGGAAGCCATTTTTTAAGAATTGAATTGAAACTGATACAATATCTAGTTGCCATAAAAAAAATACTAAATTTCAAAATAAATCAAAATGGGGACAATTCGCCGCAAACTCTGGCAACTCTTTATTCAACCGATCACATTTTCTGTTCACCGTTGGTTTCATCGCTCGCACCGCCAGCGTGTTAAACGTCAATGCCAAGACGGTCCTATATTTTAAACGTAAATAGCGTATACATCAGCTAAAATGGACATTTTGAACAAAAAAGTGAGTGTTCTGACGATTGCTGCCACTGTCCTGCTATGTTTTCATCTCTCAAGTCCAGTAACAGGTTAGTGAACTGCCGTAATTTAAGTAAACAAAGAAAGAACAGTGTATATTCGAACAGTTGAGGACTTGTCAGTGTTGAGGTGTCGTGACTCAAATCTATTTGATGTTAATTGTTAATTTTCCAACAGCATAGATTCGTTTAGCCACATTTGGGGCTAACGAGATATGTTTATTTCGCACTATTCGTATGCGTCGTTGCATGTTTTGATGGTTTAAAAAATGTCTAGATTTTTCCATGGTTTATTTTTTCTTCTAAACTACGTACAAATCTTAGTGAGTGAGTCATTATCATTAGATGACACTTATAAGACTACTAAGAAGTTTTAATGCAATCATTATGCTAATAAGCTAATAAGATCCTGGAATATACTTGCAATACGCTACCATTTTATCTAATCTACGCCATGTAAACATGCAATATTTTATATTTTCGTGTTCGTGTTTGTAATTCTTCTTCAAACATCGTAAAGAAATGCATAGCTCGGATAAGATATGATATGATATGAGTTATACAAAGTTGCTAACTTTTTAATTCTTTAAATGCAGGTAGGTACTAAAATCAGTTTTCTGTTTTCTAGTGTTAATTATTTTTTGATTTAAAAGTTTCTTTAGTAACATAAGCATGCAAATTCAGTGTTCACAAACTAAAATTATTAAAAAATGTGAGCCACTAGTTTGAAAGAGGTAACATAACCTCGGCTGTCTTCTTATATCAAAATTTTAAGGCTTTTATTGTATGATTCCTTTCTGCTTTCTATAAGAAATTGTATATTTCCAAGAAGATTCCTAATTATATTAGAAAGTAGCAGTCAGTGGAAGGCATTAAGCAAAGAAATTAATAGTACTTACATACAAAAGTTTTTTACATTAAAAAATAGAATAGTTTGACAGCTAGAAAATTCAAATATAAACATCCTGATCGCACACCAGCGACGGGACGTCCATACAACTGAATTCCCACCGGCTTGCCTAATTTTCAGCCACTCCAGTTCTTTTACTACGGCTCATGAAGAATAAGAAAGGCAACCTATTTCCGGCTTCCCTAAGAATATTTATGATGCGCAGCCACTGTCGCACACACACTTTGGATAGCACATTTTAGCCTGATCAGGTACATCTGCGGTGTTGATACACATTAATCAATGTGGTGCAACAAGCAGAGATTAGCTGATGCAGCAAGACAGACTTGCTTTAAGTATACAATTATTGGGCACTTTAAACATGTACCCCCGAAACATTATGGAAAGAAAGGATTTTTTGTGGATAATCATTCATACACAAAATCGACCTATTCTAAAACTAAGCAAAGCACGTGTAATACTTTTTTGTTGTAGTGTATAAGCTGACTTGACAAAAAAAAAAGATATCTGGGCAACCAATATTTACTATATTATACTATACTAGCGACCCGCCCCGGCATCGCACGGGTTCAATGTATACCTACATATAATCCTACCTCTTGAATAACTCTATCTATTTAAAAAAAACCGCATCAAAATCCGTTGCGTAGTTTTAAAGATCTAAGCATACAACGGTACAGACAGACAGCAGGATGCGACCTTGTTTTATACTATGTAGTGAGTAATATCTGGGCGACCGATACTTACTATATTATATTGGCTTTGCTCGGCGTTTTCCGAAAACCCCCTCATACCAAATTTCATCAAAATCGTTAGAGCCGTTTCCGAGATCCCCGAAATAAATATATATAGATATATACAAGAATTGCACGTTGCAAGATATAAGATAAGATGTACAAGTATTGCTCATTTAAAGATATAAGATAATAACTATAACTTAGCCTGTTTCCAGACTACACCTACACTTTAGGTGCCCTGTCTCGATATGATAATTTATGTTGGGAGCCTGTCTGGATATGATAAAGGAATTGTCCGCCAAAATGCGAATGCCAGCTTATCTGAATAATTTGATATGATTAATAATTTTAATGTATTATGTGGCTTTTACAGTAGGTAGTTATGATAAATTATATGGTTGACAACTGTGAAAATTAAAAATACATACTTAAATTGATTCTCCGGCCATTCTCTTTTTTGTGCAGTCACTTTTTTTTAATACAACAACTGTGGCAAACTGTAATGTATGTGGGTACTTCATTTCTAGTGTATGTGAGGGTAATCTTAAATCTCTTTGTAACAAGCGTATGGTCCACCTGATGGTATACGGACGGACACCGCAGCCTATAGACGACCGCAACTCCTAAGGAGTCAAGTGCAGTTGGCGACCTTTGATAAAAAAAAAGTTCGTGAAAAGTTTGTGATCTACTATTGGTCAACATACATAATTATCTCATGATATATTTTATTTCTCTTATCTTCGTTATTCGTGGGTAAATGTCAATAACATGAAATCTAGGTTCACTGAACAGCAAATAACTAGTTTTTTGTATATACTTAATAAAATATAATATAAAGAGTACATTCACACACAATTCGACCGTATAGAAGACCTGTCATAAAACATTTATTTATGTATTTATTTAACTCAATCACTGCACCATCATATACTGCCATCCCTTTCACTCATTTAGTGTATAACACGAGAGTGAAAGGGGCGGTACGATACGAAGTTCGGATTTGGAATTTCGTAGTAGACTATCTGGTCACACTTTGTATTTACTTCATCCAATATCGACCCGTTTTCGTTTCGCATGTGACTAATTTTCACTGAACACATCACTGGTGGGTTCATTGAAAGGAGTATTAAACCATAGTTAATTGTTTAGCTTCCTGTATTCACTTTATGGTGGCTTTTGACCCGTGACGCATAACGGAACAAACTCTGACACCGAAATGAGGACGAATATTACACTTGGATTTACGTATTTATCATGTTGGTAGCAACTTTGACTTATGATAAACCGAGAAAAATGCTAGGATGACAAATGTTAATGAATGATGTTTTGTACTTCAAGGAAAAGGAGATGAATAATTTGTTATTCAGTAAAAACCCAGGTGGAAACAACACAAGGAATTCAGTAGTCTCGATGGCGACGAATCGTTCGTAAACTGGATTTCCATTTTTAGGGTTCCGTACCCAAAGGGTAAAACGGGACTCTATTACTAAGACTCCGCTATACGTCCGTCTGTCACCAGGCTATATCTCATGAACCATGATAGACTGTTGAAATTTTCACAGATGTTGTATTTCTGTTGCCGCTATAACAACAAATACTGAAAAACATAATAAAATTAAGGGGGCTCCCATACGTCGGTTGTCGGTTTAAGTATGGGCCTTGAGACCTTGTCCTATGATTGTTATGGAAAAAAGAGTGCCACAATGACCGGTCCTGCGCCACCCGCGTCCAGCGGACTCCCGCGACTTTTACCAGGTCATCAGTCCACGTGGTGAGGGTTACTACCCACGCTGTGCCTTCCGGTCCGTGGTCGCGACTCGAGAACTTTTCGGATCCAAGGGCCATCGGTTCTACGTGAAATGTGCCCCGCCCACTGCCACTTAGGCTGAATACAGTGCTCGACCGACGGTCAGCACGTATGGTCGGTCGGCGTGTTTTGTATGGCCGCATACGCACTGATGGTGAGCATCGGTCTGAACGCCCCTATGCTACGTCGATAGCTACGCCCGACCGACCATACGCGCTGACCGTCGGTCGAGCACTGTTTCCAGCCTTAATAAGCTTAGCGATTCGAAGTTGCATACCTCGCATTTATATCTCGCATCGCATGTAATTAACTATTATTGATAACGTCTATAACAAATATCATTGTATATTATAATCATGATACCCTCTTATTGATCTCGTTCGAGTCGTTCGATAGCAGACGATCGCCTTTGTAACCTTTCATCTTCTAACGTAACAACAACCTTAATGAGTTCAATATAAAGTTCGTTTTTATAAAAAGCCTGAACGACATATACGATGTTTTCTAAATCAGATGGGTCGATGGCTATTGGCATCGATTGGAATTACCTCGAACATCGATACTGTACAGCAAAACATTTAAGGACGAGCTGTTTGTTCATACAGTACAGACATTATGATTATGATCTGTTATCATGAATCATAAAAATTATATGAATATTAAAGGACACTTTTTTTTCCGAAATAGAAGAGCTGGTAGCCGAACCAAACATTATAGGTGAATCCAAAGCACATCGTCTTCGCTGGCTTGGCCACCTAGAGAGGATGGGAGAAGATCGACAGGTGAAAAGAGCATACTTGGGCCGACCGACCGGACGACGTCCTGTGGGTCGCCCCAAGTATCGCTGCAGGGATGTGGTGGAAGCGGACCTGCGTGAGCTCGGAGCTGGTGCAAGCTGGCGAGAAATTGCGCAGGAGTCAGGACCGAGCAAAGTGGCGTGCTCTTGTGTCGGAGGCCAAGACTCATTTTGGGTCGTCGTGCCAGCCCAGTTAGTTAGTTATTTAGAGGACACTTTTACAGAGATCGAACTATCCCCATTACTAAACTCAATGCTATGACTTGTGTTATGGCTACTTCTTCTTCTATTTAGTTTACTACTCTTGTAGGTGGAGCAATCGCCAGCCGTTTCTGTTCTCTGCTATCTCCTTCACTCTCTGATATGACATGACCTTAACCTTCTCCTTAATTTGCTCATAGCAGTTTCTTTTTGGCCTTCCTCTTCCTCTTTTTCCTTCAATCTTCCCTTCTTATAATGGTGAGAAATGCTAAAACTTAAATTCATTGGAAACATCCAAGAGTCGGAAAGAAATAGGTATTCGATTCGTGCTCATTACGGGAGAGGGGGGAGTATTTAGACTATTTAGTAGAGATGTACCGACTATGGATTTGGCCGACTAGTCGGCAAGGCCGATCATAGGTTTTGGCTGAGTTCGGGCGCAATCGGGAATGTTCGTTTCATAAAGCAAAATAAAAAGACTAAACAGTGAAATTATCGAATTGTTGTGTTAAACATACAACTAGTGCTCTTCTTTAGAATAATGTCGAAAAGCAAATGGCGAGTATGGAATTTTTTTGACTGACGATGTTGAAAGTGATTTCCAGTAAGTCATAATGTGCCGACTAGTCGGCCTCTTTAGCTGACTAGTCGCCAGTGGCGGAGCGTCCATACAACTCGATTCCCACGCTTGCCTTATTTTCAGCCAGTCCAGTTCTTTTACTGCGGCTCATGAAGAATAAGATTGGCAAATTATTTCCGGCTTCCCTTAGAATATTTTTGACGCGCCGCCACTGCTAGTCGCCGACTAGAAATGTGGCCGGATAGTCGGCTTTCCCGACTAGTCTGCGACTAGTCGGTACATCTCTAATATTTAGTATTATTTCTTTGACGTGAGCTTACTTATGTCGGGATTTCCTCACTTGACGGGATACTGTTTGTATTATTTGCACAGTGATATTCGTATCGTCGCACTAACAAAATATTTCACATGTTTTAGGTTTTATTTGAATACTAAATTCGCTGATATTATCGAAGGATCCCCTTAAAAGGTGAATCTCCTGTTTTCCTTGTCCTAACCGGTTTTATTTGACCTCTCCACGACTGTCATACGCTTAGAGTTAACTTTAAATGTCTAAAAATATACCTCGCCGCGACTAATGTGTGCATAATTACTAAATGTATAGGCTGTGTTTATGTTTCCTCTGATGCTCTGACCATTTACACACGTCAAAGGATAGGTCGGTTAGGGGACCCGACCTACCCTTTGACATCTGTCATCTCAAGTCACACGCCGCGCTGGAACCGTTTGAGTTAACACGTTTACTGCCAGGAACCCGCTTAGCGGGTGCTGCGTAACTTGTCAGATAGCACCCGCAAGGCGGGCTGTCGGTACATCGGTTTCTGGGATAAGCGTCTGGCAGTGAGTGTCAAGCATAAGTGTCGCTAGCGAGTACGTTAATCAAACATTGCAAACTCATTGTAAGGGTAACTGCACGTTCCACCGCACACGAAATTATTGAGCGCTGTAAGTGTCGTCATCGCGCCGTTGCGACACTTGTCTGCTCATTTCAAATTGAGCTTTTTACGAATACCATTACGGTTTAATTTGGAGTGCGGGGGAACGTGCAGTTGCCGTCTGCTGTCGGCTGCGGACTTATACCTTTAGGGTGCCTTTTCCCACCATAGATGGGCTATGCTACATTGATATGTATGTATGCGTTGATATTCACCAATCATATTCAGTGATCCACATTGCATTGCACTGGTGGAAATCCACGTACGAGTAGAACAGGTGTATAGCACATCTCTGTTGGAACTAGGCCTTTTTATTATAGTTCGGACACAACTTCTGGCTAAATTCTGTCACACGAACGCAAGCAAAACTAGACTTAGAGCTCTGACTGTAAGGTAGATTTTTGCTTGCGTTAATTTGACCTTACAGTTTTGTACGAACTATAACCTGGCCCCTATACCACAAAACTTTACAAGTCTACAATTTGACAAATTTGTACAATTTTCCATAGAAAAAGTTCACAAATTTGTCGAATTGTACGCTTGTAAAGTATTGTGGTACAGGCCCCGGATTGTAGCTTATGAGTTGGGCCCAATAAAGTGATAGGACCGAGCGGCTTCAGCCGAATCTGAGGTGTCAATGGAATCGAGCTAACCTAGTCCTATAGAACTACGACCTTGTACTCAATCGACTTACCAACCAATTCCAAGTTAATTAAAAGACTTTAGTAATGGTTATTTTCCTTTGCCACAACTTCATTTGCAATTTCCCTAGAACGTTCCTCGTACCTACCTAATTGCATTCGATTATCTACCATTAAACTGTTTTATTGTGTCGTGAGAATAACACCATACAAGAAATATCACGATCGATAGCTGTACCTCTAATATAAGTTATTCGAAACAAAACACAAACGAACGCGTTTGCGTTTAGTCTCATTTTGTAAGGCAACGCGAGCAGCGCCTCTGTTGCCTTATACTCCGTTTTTTTTCAGATGAGAAAAATCGTGCGATTGTCGTCATGCGATTTCAGGGAAAACAATCTTGAAACGGGGAAAAATGCGGCATACTCGTACTATCTCTGAGACGTGAATAGCTACTGAAATAAGTGAAATTAGTACAATATCATCCTCTGATGTCTTAGGGAAACAAAGAATTGTAGGCGAAAATTACCGTAAAAATTATCATCTTAAAAAAAACGAGTTATAGGTGTTAATTATTATCTGCCATATAAATTAAGACTAAGCGCAAACGTGTTCGCTTGTGTTTTGTTTCGAATAAACTTATAAATACTAGAGGCACAGGACAATGATAAACATGACCAGTATTATTGAGCTACGTATTTGTGCAGTAGGTACCAGAGATTCTATGGGTCGGATTATACTGGACAGAACTGAAAGGAGTAATGTAGGATACACATGTAAAGTTAGCGCGCATCTTTTTTTTATATACCACGTCGTTGGCAAACAAGCGTACGATCCGCCTGATAGTAAGCGGCCACCGCAGCCTATAGACGCTTGTAACTCCAGGGGCGCACATGCGCGTTGCCGACCCTTTAAAATTTATACACTCCTTTCTTGAAGAGCCCCATACGGTATACATATATCCTGGGGTACAGTAGATATATTTCAATCTTTTCATTAAAGTGACACATTCACCCCCATGGCTCCGATATTGTGAAAAATTACCGACAGAAAAAGCCATGTTATTATCGACCGATAATTACGTATATAGATCGATATTTCCAAAATTGGGTGAGTTGCAGAAATTTCTCACATTTTTGTATGGGGTTTGAAACTTTCCGAATTGTGAAATGGAAATTTCTTATATTTCTATGTCATTCTCAAGAAATTTCCAATAATATTTCCAACTTCTTGGAAACTTTCCGCAACTTGCACATGTGTGCCTCTAGTCCTCCACTCATTGTGTCTATGTACTGTTAATTGTATTGTATCGACCTGCAAAATTTCACGAGAATGGGTTAAGATTAAGAAATGCGACCTATAGAGGAGAACAGACGAATATTAAAACATTTTTGCCCAAACTGAAAAGGTGAAGCTTCGCTCGCTCTGTCAACTATGTCGTGTCGGTGGACGCGTCATATTGGTAAATGACCCAACAACGACACTGCCAAGACAATTAGTTCCATTCATGACCGCTATAAATCCATTACGACATATGTCCATGCAAAGTAGTGACGTTTTAATACTTTTTACATAGTTTGTAAGACAATTGCCGTCGTCTTTGTAATTGTTAGCTGCGAAGTTGTTTTATGGGGTATACTGTGTCTAGATATAAAACTTGCATTGCATAACACTTTCAGTGACAAAAAGTCCCCTAGCGAGTTCTCAATAACTTGCCCCCTGGCTAGATTGCTGGCCAAGAGCAATCCCATTTATAATAATAAAAAAATTACACCAGCCATTTATTTCTAGCATCGTCATGGGAGTACAGCGACCACCCTGACATCGACTTCGTGCCGTACAGACACAAGCGCGACGCTCCGCCCGTCGCCACGCCACCGCCGACCACAACGCAGACGACTGAGCCTACGTCCAATTCGACTGTAAACGCGACTATCAACGTCCGACCCCCCACCAATACGAGCGTAGATGATTCTAACAGGACTACTAATGTTACATGTAAGTGCCCTGTTTTGAGCTAGTTTTATGGATATGTATTTCATAACTTTATTATACGTATCCCTTTATATTATATTGTGTTGCGTTTCGTTTCGTTTATTATCTAAAACATTACCAAAGGCATCGTATTCTTTAATCAGGTTCGAAATAATTGCCTTACGATAAATAAATAAATCAGGTTATTTTAATTATCGATACTATTCTCATAATTTAAGTTCGAAACATTGTATAGGTATTTTTTTAGAATTAATTAATAATTTGTAAGACCTTTCGCGTAAGTGATGAATTCAGTTAATAGCGGTGATAATGGTGACAATGTCGTTATGTTTCAGTTAGTTTATTTTATAAAACCTCAATTAATTATACACAATAGGTGTATAATGTTCTCACGACACAGTCCGTTTATTGGTGGAGCCCGAAAACACACTCACGGACCCGGACGACGTCATCACAGCGTCCATCGAAAGATGGAACCGTGGAACGCCGCGCTTACGGCGTCCAACTCAGACACGACACGTACACTTAGGTATTGCCGCCAGCGGGGAACCACCGCGCGATCGCGACAACACAGACAGAAAAATAATACACTTACAAAAAAAACTTAAGGAAAAAAACATGTTGCGCCGACCACAAACATTAAAACCCTTATTCATAATCTCTCATCAAACCTATTTTAGTTAAATTGACGCTAAATTCGTTTGTCCATATCTGTCACATTGACATTTATGTTTCTGAGAAAAGCACAAACATAGATATAATATATACTCTGTAGTTATAGATGCGCCAACGAGCGACCGGGGCTATGTCTTTCTCATATTTGCTCATTTTGACCGGTTTGCATGTCCAATGTATTGCTTATGGAAGTTTGCATTTGCCTATAACCCGACCATGAAAAAATTGTTCGGACGGTGATAGGGACAAAACATGGACAACATCGCAATAAGACTATCTTTATCTATCAAAGCGTGTCAGCCTCTTGGGCACAAACAAAACACGTTTTAGTTAACAGAGGTTTGGTTTATGAGTAAAGAGGTTAAACGCCTGAATTTTCTGGTGCAAAAGCCTTCAGTTTTTAGCAAACGGACGATATGGATATGCAGCTTTGCAGCTACTGTTAATTTGTTTCTTAATTACGCGAAAGTGTATGTGTAAACTACACAACAGGTTATCTCGTAAAGCCAGCGATGATAACCTGTAACAGGAGCCGAAAATGAGCACATTCATTCGATATATGACTGCACAGTAGTTTGAATTGAGATAAGTATTTGTGATAGAGTTATATACGACGAGTGCTTTAGTTTAATTGGTAGTCACCCTGCCTAAGAAGCTGGAGGTCCCGGTTCTAATCCCTGTCAGGGCATTTGTTTGTGTGATGAGCACGAATATTTGTTCCTGGGTCTTAGAGGGTTTTTATGAATTAAAGTATCTGTTTATCTGTATATCGCGCCTTAGCACCCATAGTAATAGTTCGTACAAAACTCTAAGGCCAAATTCTGTCAAACGAACGCAAGCAAAACTCGACTTAGGGCTCTGACTGTTTAGGTAGATTTTTGCTTGCGTTAATTTGACAGCACCTGGCCTTACAGTTGTGTACGAACTATACAAGCTTTGCTTAGTTTGTGACTAGGTTGATTTGTGTAAGTTTGTCCACAAATATTTATTTATTTATTTATTTATATATTACAAATGTCGCATGACGTGTGTGTCATCCACTCTAAAGGTCGTACACAAGTACGAACTTCGCATGCGACTTCAACTTCTTTTCTTTTCTTTTTTGAACCAGACTGTCGCTTTGTAGGCCGGGCCCAATATTTAGCCAATTGTATGTAGGTAAACCTATTTGACGTAGCTATTTCACACCTGGCCATAAAGTTGCAATTACCGCACGCTCCGCGCGCGGAAAATCCCACTTCCTGGCCAGGGGGGTGACATATAATTTTGTACTTAACGGGCGGTAATAAAGAAAGCCTTCAAATACCTGCGATCTGAGACATTATTTGTTTTACCGCCCTTGGTAAGTAATGTACTAGACGATAACACTCCTTATATTATAAAAATTCACGCTTTCATTCTAAATTCATCGCAACAATTAAGTTGTTAAGTAATAGCTACTTTATTGAATGACTCAACTCAATACACCTCATTCATTTATGAGCCATTAGTGAAAGGGTTAGAATTGATTTTCGGACCGTCGACGTTTAATACAACAATTGCAAAGTAAACTTTTGCTGTACCATTTAGGGCATTTACAGGAAATCCTACGTTGTTATTTCGATACCCGGTTATTATCCAATACACTACACTGTCCGCTTCAAAAAATGTATACAATTTTCGACCTTATTCCTGAGCAATAAGGACCTACTCTGCTTCAAATATAGTTTTACCTTTGTTTTGAGTGTGGAGTAGAGTAGAACTAATAAACTGAACGTGGGGCGTTACTCTATTTTACACTTTTTACAGTCGAGTTCGGAAGTAAGAATAGTGATCTAATTAATGTAAACCCGATTTTATTGTTGAGGCCATAAGGTTGGTCAGATTATATCTTTTTTTTAACCTTACTGTGGCTTTGTGGGCCGGGCCCATTGAAGCCGTAGGAGTGCGCGGTTGGAGGGTGGTCTGGGGAAAATACAGGGGAAACCTCCGACGCGACCACGCGGACGGTTCAAACACTGGAATACTCTAAGAGTTTGCGCTCTAGCGAGATTGGTTGAGCGGCATCAACCGAATCTGAGGTATCAGTAGAATCGAGATACTCGAAAGTTTTGTCGCTGGTTCACTAACCTAGCCTAGCTGAGAAGAGTCCACCAAGATACTCAGCTAGGCCCGACCTGCGTCGGACTGACTCCACCCGGTATGCGGCGGTACCGGGACAAATAGGGACTATATGTGTCTGTGTTGTCGCGATCGCGCGGCGGCGGTCCCCGCTGGCGGGAATTCCTAAAACGCACCTATTTATGAATTCAACTGTAATGTTAGGCTACAATTCAAAGCGGATTACTTCATTTTCTTGTAACTAATTTTGTAATCTTGGTCTATTGTATTGAAAACTCATATGTACTCGTAGGTAGAAGCATGTTAAAGATTCCTTTTAACGCTCCCAAGCCATGTCACCTCGTATTACAAATACATTCCATATACAATCAGGTAATTAAACAAACTCTTACATTATCGATCCTATGACGGACAAAGGAAAAACCTTCTGATATTCAAAAAGACACATTTCCTTTGCGTTTCATGCAATTGTAAGCCCTATTCTCTGTAGCTATTATATATAATTGCTTGAATATTGAGACAGCTTAAGTGATATATTCCAGCGCAAAGCGCTTACTACATTTCATATTTCGAAGTCCTTATTGTTCCAAGGGCGTATCAAAAGAAGAAAGTAGTAAGTGTTTAATGAACGGTCAGTTTTACACCTTTTAGTCATATCGTGGGACGATTGCCCGAAGACAATATTGTTACTTAGCCATAACGACATAAATGTACTTAAAATTTCAAGCGATATTGACCTTTATGTTGGAGGGATTAACGGTAAAATAGCTTGGGAAATTGCGGTTTGCAGACGTTCCACACCACGCAATGAGGTGTTTGTCATTTAACCCCATGCGGTTATGCCGCTTATTACCATTGTCTTAAAGGTTGTAATCGGGTGGTTTATTTAGGACATTTCGTTTTCGCATGGTGTACGATGCGTGTTTTCACAAGTGTGGGAATAAGCCGTGTGTTTGGTATGTTTCGTGGAGCCTTGAGAACGATCGTAATTATTTGTAATTAAACTGATCACGTTCACGCGAAGGATGTGTATGTATGTTAATATGCCACACTTACACAATTGTATTACAGACACTGAAAAAAAAACATGTTTTTTTATCACTGCGGGACTTAGGGTCACCGAGATCTCTATTGTTGCGGTGTTTAACAAATAGTAAAAAAAATACTTTACCAATAATTAAACTTCATGAATTTAAACTTTCGTGAGACATGCTATAACTTTATTTAACTAAACGGTTAAAACTCGCGTATTGTCACTTCTGAGACACTTTTGAGAGTTCTTCTTCAGGATGAGTGCGTCTGCGACCCGCGCCGATTGCGGTTCGAAACATGTCGCCCGAAGTGACAATTAATACGTGAGTTTTAACCGTTTAGTTAAATAAAATCAAACTTCAGCCTATGTAACTATTTGCTGTTTTATAGTTTTTGAAATACATAATGTTGAGACGTAATATTTCCTTAAAAACTTCTTAACGCCGAGAGTTTTTGACGTTTCATATAAATTACTGTAAAATACCGAGCGGGAACTAGTGCCCAGGTAAAAAAGGGTCGCGCAAACACGATTGCAACGACGCCTCCGACTGTACAACTAAGTTTTGTTACGTGGCGGAGGTTTCCCCTGGAGTTTCCCCAGGCCGCCCTCCAACCGCGCACTCCTATCACTTTATTGGGCCCGGCATATAAAGCCACAGTCAGGTTAAAAAAGTAGGAAGATGGTATTAATCATACTTTCACATATTTTATTAAATATTACGACGTAGGTATTTACTTATTTTAAAATAATTCAACAGTAATGAATGACGAAACGCGCTCAGTATTTAACCAACCGTTGTATGGGAAAATAAGTAGGTATTTGTTTTAGTCGTGAAATACTGCGTTTATTTGCATACTTTCCTAACAATTTATTCTTTATTTTTGGGGTTCCGTACCCGAATGGTCCAAACGGAACCCTATTTCTGTCACTCAGGCGTCCGTCCGTCCGTCCGTCGTCTGTCACAAAATTTTGTTCCGAAGAATTTTTCAACTTCCCATTGACCTATAAACTTGAAATTTGGTGAGAATCTTTATCATTACGTATATTTTACCAACAAGTACTAATATATTGATAAATCAGATTTTTTTAGGTTGGTTCGGAATTCTAAATGTGCGACGTTCGACTCGCACTTGGCCGGTTTTTTTACATGAAGCATTATATTGGTACATTTTAGTAGACGTTTAAACGATAAAAAAATAACACTTAATGTTCCGAATATTTGATGTTAGGTACATATATATCTTTGTATGATTTTGGTAAAATTTTATAATTTATTGCGATATTTTGATGGTTTTTATCCTTGACTATCCAAAAAGTGACACCATAAATTTCATGTGTTCAGATACCCAATTTCTGGGTATATCAAAAATACACACAGTATATTTTCAGCGAATTGCCTTATCTTGCTATCGTATTTCATTTGTTTACCTGTCTTGTTGACTTGCTATTGCGAATATTGTCATTGTATGTGTGTGACGCGACGCCAAGCGAATTCTTACATAATATGCTGAACAAATACTTGTTGTCATTACAATTTCAAGTATCCAGCTATGATCGTTAGGTCGATTTTTGAATGGATTATTTTGTGCAAATCTAACTAGTTATTTTCGTATGGTGAAAAAAAAACTGTTCTCTTACAAATGTATCACAAATAACTATGCGTTCAAGGTCAGATACTAGTAACGTATAGTGACTTCGGGTAAATGCGAATGTCGGGTAACTCACGGGTAATGAGAGGGAACCATACCATGAGTTTACAATGTTTGCATTACCTCTGGCGGTTACGCAATAGAACTAAGAATCGCCATACTAAATCGTTTACGTAGTCGCTAGCGAGTACGGTAATGCAAACATTGCAAATTCATGGTAAGAGGGCATCCCTTTTTTTGTAAGACTGATGTATTTTAATCTACATGTTGAAAACGGCGGATTCAAGTTTATTTTGAAGGTACTGCGCTACCCTTAAGCCGTCATCTACCGAGACGAATATCACCGGAGTCATTACAAAATAATGCTATTGTTTACTTTTTTCCGGTCCGAATATTCACACTGGCATCTGTCAGTTTACTATGTCTAAATAAAAATTGTACGTTAGCATAGCAAGGGGCTGACACGCTTTGCTAGAGAAAGAGTCTTACTGCGATTCCTATAAGAGGAAATAGAAAAGAGTGGCATGTGTTGTCCCTATCACCGACCGAAAAAATTTTCACGGTCGGTTTATAGGCATCCATTTGCAATACATTGAACATGCAAACCGGCCAAATTGCGTAGTACAAATTTTGTATGAAAATGAGCAAGTATGAGAAAGACATAGCCCCGGTCGCTCGTTGGCGCATCTATAACTACAGAGTATATATTATATCTATGTAGCGTAGCGCAGTGCCTACCATCTGACCTTCTAATCTAGACGGTAAACAAGACTTTGTTGTGATTATACAGGTTTCCTCACTATGTTTTCGCAAATAGGTTTTATATCCCGCATAATCAGACTGACTGGTAAAAACTAACCCCCTTATTCATAAAACTTAACAAACCTCTGCTAACTAAAATGTTATGTGTCCCTTTCTCACAAACGTAAATGTCAGAGTGACAGATAAGGACAAACGAACCTTAGCTTGTTAATTAATTATGAATAAGGGGGTAAATAAATACAAATTTGTAGACTCGCTCTTCATGCGATCCCTCATTCGTGAGGGTCGTGATCATTTCTGTATTTCGCCGACCTGATGACTTGTCTTCATCGGTCTCGATCCATTGTAGCCCTCATCGCTTGGAGAAATTTGCTTGAGGATGTGGCTTCCTTAACCTGGTCTGTCCACCTAGTTGGTGAGCGTCCTCTAGCCCTCTTGCCTTCCACTCCACCAACCACGACCAATTTCTCCAGGCTATCAGCACCGCTGCGCGTTACGTGTCCAAAGTATGAAAAACTGGCAACCGTACTGTCTCCTCGAAGATCTCACGGTTCGAAATAAATGCCATACGTAAATAAATAGAGTATGAAAGCAGCCGCTGCCGGCAATCAGTGGATACGTGTCTTGATACCGAGCTGGGAAAGAATCGACACATAAGTCCGTTTGGCTGTCCAATCTCGAATGCGCCTATTTTTTGTCGCTCGCTAGCTAGTATTGGCCATGTTTCTATCGCATACATAAAATTTGTAGACAAAAAACCTTTCACAAATCGACCTAGTCCCAAACTAAGCTAAGCTTGTACTGCAGTAGAAACATTTGTTAGGGCCTTAACATTTATCAAGCTATCTAGTGGCCATACTAATGACGTTACGACTTTCTATAGTAAAACTGCTTCCTCTTCCCCTCTATTTATTAAAAAATCTTTGTCCTTTCTGCTGTCAACATAGTGAATCCTTAAGTTTTTAAAGGGTTGGAGTTGCTGGCGTCTATAGGCTGCGGTGTCCGCTTACCATCGTTGGACTGTATAAAAAAACAGCATTATTTTTTTGTAGTTTGATGTTTTCCAAGAATTTTCTTAGTTTTATTTATTGACGCTCCCAATAAATAAAACTAAGGAAATTCTTGGAAAACATCAAACTACAAAAAAATAATGCTGTTTTTTTTATACAGTCCAAGTATCCATATATACAGTCCAGTCCAAAAAAAAATATTTCACACCTGGCCATAATTTGGCAATTACTTATATTGCGGGAAATCCCACTACCCAACCACTACCTATCCAAGTCCTCCACAAATAATAAGACTGGCAGTTGGTTTGGCTTTAAATCCTGTCAAGCCGTGACTATGTCGAATATGCTACTCCATTTGACGTAACGAATGTTCCCAAGTGTTAGAACGCACAGCGATTGTATTAACGTATCATCTGCCATCGCAGGCCTTTATAGGTACTGATTCTGCCGCTGACGATCAACGAAAAGCGACTAGGGCACTGGTTCCACCGCCGGCGAGCAGCGAGCACTCTCATAGTAATCCTACTTGTTTTTTCGCTCAAGCGAGTAGAATTACTATGATACTATTAGCTACTCGCCGGCGGTGGGACTAGTGCCTAAACTCAGAAACTAAAAACTAGTTCGCGAGCTGCGAGAAGCGAGTGTGTAGTTCCGATAGTTTTGTCGCTCGGCTATAAGCGAGCGTTCGAAGGCGACGGACGATTAAGTACCCGCAACACTCGTTCGGGCGGGGCGGCTGAGCATACAGTACTGTATTATTCAAGCCTGCACGCTCACCTGCCTGCCAAGCGAGTATCGCTGATCGAGTACCGCTGAGCGAGTTTTATCTTTGTTAGCTTAATTTTGTCGCTGCGATCAACTAGTGAAGAGCGAGTCCTGGCGTGGCCATCTGCTAACCTAACCCAGACAAAAGCTAAGTCGATTTGCATAAGATTGTCCAGAATATTATGCATAGTACATTACTTACCAAGGGCGATAAAACAAAGAATGTCTCAGATCGCAGGTATTTTACGCCCGAGCCGAAGGCAAGGGCGATAAATATGCGATCTGAGGCTTTCTTTATTATCGCCCGTGGTAAGTACAAAATTTTATGTCACCCCCTGGCCAGGAAGTGGGTTTTTTCGCGCGCGGAGCGTGCGATAATGGCCACTTTATGGCCAGCTGTGACATAAATGTTATTTTTATATTACCTATTCAAAATTGCTTTTGGCTAGCATATAGCCAGGAGGCAAAAATGAGGCCGACGATGAAGCGAGCTCGCCCAGAAGATGCCTTTTCACTGGTGTACAACACACAATATTTGTTCTTGGGTCTTGGATGTTTTCTATGTATTTAAGTATTTATTTTTTCTATATAAGTATGTATATCGTCGCTTAGTACCCAAAGTATCAAGCTTTGCTTAGTTTGGGAATAGGTTGATTTGTGTAAGATTGTCCACAAATAATTATTTATTTATTTATCAAGTCTCAATTTCATGCTTATATCTTCAGCGATTTAGGCTGTCCGCTGTCCGTAAATGGTTGTCTAAGTAACGCATGAGTTTTATAATATGTTTAGATGATGTAAATGTATATTTTATATTTTCCAGCGGCCAGTACGACCGAGGTGTCGGTGACAAAGACCCCACTGCTGGGAGTCAACGGCTCCGGTATATACAGGGGGAATACTTCCATGCCCAAAGTCAGTGACCCCATACTGGCCGATGACAGTAAGTAGTCTTACGTACAGTACTTTTATCACCAACACTTATATACTTTATTTAATCTCACGAGCCACCACTACTTATACTACACTACATAGTACACACTACTACAGAATAGTATAATAGTATTACATACAGAACGGACACGAACCCCCCGCCACAGAATAAGTAATAGTACAAGTACAGAAGATTCTCTGTTAACAAATTCTTCGTTTAGGTATGCCAAATGTGCCTAAACGTGGCCATCTCTTTCTATCGCACGCGACGCGCTCTTTCGAGGCCCCGCCCTCAGCGCTAGGGTTACCACCAGCGAGAACCTATTTTAATATATGTACTTTATTATTAGTAGTGTTGTTTACAATACAATTACGAATAGTACTTTTAAGGTTCCGTAGCCAAAATGGTGAATACGGAACCCGTCCGTCGTACACGGAGACTATAAGCACTACAAATACAATTAAAACATTTAGCAGGAAGGTGTGTTCTACTCGTATGAACTGCTACGTAAAAGTGATGTGAAATGACGAAAAAATATTAAAGTAGGGGCACTCCATACAATCATGTAACCAGGGGATACAAAGTTTTATATAATATTTAAAGGTCCGAGTTTTTATTATTACACAACCTGCTGCAATGCAATAATGTTTTGGATTTTGCATTATTATTTATACACGTCAGTTCACGACACGAACTATGATTGTACAGCGGTACAGCAGCGCGTGCGCCTGCGATCCGTATCGTTGCGCCGCAACCACTAAATAGTCCTAAGACTGGGGACCTGTCCCGCCGCATGTACTTTGAGCGGCGCGATGACGTCACGGTAGATTGCCCCTCCTGCCCCCGCACCGAGGTCAGTTACCTCGTCCGTGAGAGACCCGCCTGGTGCCGCTCGGGTGCCGTCGCGCCTCGCGATACGTCCGCGCCACGCGCTACGCACCCGCGCAAACAATTGACGCGTGTACCGACAGCGCACGCACACATACTTACCCACAGCGCTTACGTTCCTTCGGGTGTCACAGATGTGTCACTACTTAGGCCCTGGTCTCCTATCAACGCCACCCGCTTACAGCGTCACGCCGTACGCTGCGTCACAATGCTTACTATAGAGATGTACTGTTATGTTCTCTCAGGTCTGTCAGGGTCTAACAGTACATCTCTATAGTAAACATTGTGACGCTGTAGGCAGCTGACGGCGTTTATAGGAGACCAGTGCCTTATGTACTTTAGGAGACACGAGCGTACACATGGGCGCGGGTTGGCCATAGTTGTAGTTGTGACACATACGAACACATAGACAACGTCAACTCATAACTCCTACGCTGACGCACACATAGACGATGTGCATGTATAGATCAACCGCTCACCCGCGCTAGTGAGATAAAAGTCCTCTACAGCATTTATAATTTGTATATGCGACTATTTGTGTTCTAAATAAATTAAAAATATATACTTTTTCAGACATAACTACAGTGAACTTCGAAAAGCAAGAAGCAATTATTGAAGCTCAGAAGAACATCAACAATTTGACCTATGTAAGTATCTTACTGGCATAGATACAGTATTATAAGTATAAGTAGTATTATAAGTAGTTATAGGTGCGCCACCCACTTTGAAACCGACAACGCTTAATAAAAACCCGAAAAGTTGCAAAATATGTGCAAATGTATTTAACGAGATGGATGACAGATGTGACAGGAAAAAATCAAGTGTCATTTGTAAAAACATATAAATTCTATGTGCCAGCGGCACTCTAAAAAGGCCGTCGTCTACACTTTGGCGCCACCGAGCGACCGGGGGTATGAGAAAGAATATTCATATAAAATGTGTACTACGTAATTTGACCGGTTTGCATGTCAAATTTCTTTCTTATGAAAGTGTGCATGTGCCTATAACCCGACCATTAAAAAATGTTCGGTCGGTGATAGAGATTAAACATGGCACTCTTTTCTATTTCCTCTTGTAGGGATCACAATAAGACTATTAATTATCCATCAAAGTGTGTCAGGTCCTTGCTTACTGCTCAGAAATCCAGCGGCCACGACTTTGCGTGAATTGCGGCGCGGCAAGCGTTTATCTGTTCATTGCGCGGTGGAGACGCGCAACACACTGCGGTTAGTTGGGATCACACGCAATCTATTAGCAACACCGCTGCCGCCACCGTTCGATGTCGTGGCTGGGCCGTAAGTCCTAAGCTACCCAGGGTTTTTCCCAGTTGTGTTCTAAGGACGGTCACAAGATGACGTAGGCACTTGTTTTAACAAAGTGACTGCCATCTGACTTTGGAGGGAAAATTAGACCTATCAACTCTTGTAATATTCTCAGCTTGGGGTGAAAGTGAAAAGTTAGCTGGCAGCTACAAGGGAACATGAAACAGATTTAGGGCGTGGTTCTTCCGCGCTTGGAGGGACAGGGTTACCAAGAATTTATTTTAAATTAGGCGCCAGAGATCCATATCCGCTAACTGATGCAGGTGTAGGTGCTTAAATAACATTATAGAATAAATTGTAAAAGGTTTATTTCCTTAACGGTTTCGATAAATTAAGGCCGAGTAAAAAAGTTCTCGGGATGTACAAACTGTTATCATTATCAGGTAATCAGCCTGAATTGCTGTTGTCCCCTGGCTGACGGGAGAGAATAACAACAAGGAAAAGTTGATTGACTCAAATGTCAAATGATTTATCGCACCACCGCCCAAATTTTTATTTTTTCTTGAAGTTCTGGCTTACAGAAAAATAAGCATACTGACCAAAAACCATAAGTGTAATGCAAACACGAGCAAAGAAAAACTTGCACAAAGTTTGTATGGAGAGTGCTTGCCTGTACAGGCGCCTTAAGCAGGGCATTCACTAGGGGACAAATGTCCTGCGACACGTGTCGCCAGCGACGTCGGGTGAAGTAGCGCGACGTTGCCGGACTTCACCCGACATGTCAGGCAACATCGCGCGACACGTGTCGCCACCGATGTCGGGTGAAGTAGCGCGACGTTGCCGGACTTCACCCGACATGTCAGGCAACATCGCGCGACACGTGTCGCCACCGATGTCGGGTGAAGTAGCGCGACGTTGCCGGACTTCACCCGACATGTCAGGCAACATCGCGCGACACGTGTCGCCAGCGATGTCGGGTGAAGTAGCGCGACGTTGCCGGACGTCGCTCGACATGAGCTCGCTACGGACATAAGTCGCCAGATATGTCAGGCGAAATCGGCCGGCTTCGCTTGACTTGTCGCCGACACATGTCGTGGGACATTTGTCCCCTGGTGAATCACCGGCTTTATGATAGGTACTATTAAGTTGCCTGTTGGTTGGAATCATATGTATAAATAACGTAGAAGATACCTAAACATGTCATTATGTTTATTATAAACACATATCAAACTAGCACTATGTGTTCGTACAAGTGTGAATAATCATAACATCGTAGTTGATGATTCACGTATGTACATTACCTCCAGTATAAGTTAATTCGAAACAAAACACAAATGAACACGTTTAGTTTTAGTTTATGTGGCAAAGAATTGGTACTAACTAAAGCCACCAGAGACGCTGCTCGCGTCGCTTTACAAAATGAGACTAAACGCAAACGCGTTCGTTTATGTTTTGTTTCGAAAAAACTTATACTAGAGGTATGAAGTTTCGAGAGTTGACACTGAGACAATTATTTACTATACAAGTATGTAGTGTTGTGTTCCCGGAGGTGAGCAAGGTTGTCAGAGCTCCCGAGGATGCACTGTGTCGAGAGCGAGGGACCTACATTTGTCCCTTCAGCTGTCCTGTCAACACAGTGAAACCTGAAATTTTATAAACGCACGTGACTCCTTTGGTGTTGCGAGCGTCTGTAAGCTGCGGTGTCCGCTTACCATCAGGTGCACCGTACGCTTGTTTGCCACCATCGTTGTATAAGATTAAATAGAAAAACCAAAGTCTAATTAAAGGAGATCATTAAACATTTCGACTCCCAGCAGGATTTGTATAGTGCGCGCCATCCACAACGACGCGCCCCTCCATAGCGCATCTCATACTAATCTATGCGCAATTGTACGGGACGGGCGCTGTGATAGTCTGTCATACGCGGTCAATCGCTCTAGCCCCTGAAAGGTGGATCGACGAACCTAACCAATCACACGTTATTTACAGGACAGCCACATATTTTACAACAGCACATTCATCGGGAACGTGACGTTCTTCCAAGAGCACTGGGCGAACATCACCAAGCCTAAACCTGAGCTACATCCAGTGCTGAGCAACTCCCATAGGCGGGCCACTGTGAGTACTACCACTACAGAAATCACGCGAGGGTTTTTTGGGCCGCCTTTACACCCCCCTCCCCCTTAGTTATATTTGGCGAGGTTCTAGGCGACCGACGCCTCCTCCTCTATTTCTCATGATGATCTTGTGTTTATTTTCACATATATATGCGTTATGCAAACGCGATTGTGTAATTTCTACTCTCTGTAAAAATTAATGTCCTACATGAGTAGATTATTGTGTGGTCTCGGTTTTGTAGGTACAGTAAAAAACACGTGAGATCACCTCACCTTACCAAAGTGGCCAAAGTTCAGTTAACATCTGTCTCTCCTACGGTGCGGACGCTTATGCTCGATTTATATCGGCTATTTTCGACGATTACCTGCCTTTGCTTAATAGACTGTTATTTGCTGCATAAATTCCGTACGTCGCGCCGGTATGTAAGCCTGCCCTGCCATTCAGGTGCAATGGTTTACGCCCGCCGACATTCTTTTGTCCCTTTCATTTGCGAACAAAAGTGCAATAGAGAGGACGCTATACTAACTCGTTACCGTGGATAGAGTGTAGCCTAATGATGAACATTTTTCACTGCAGCAATGTGAAATGACAAAGGAAGATGATGTTGATTACATAGCGAACCTTGACTTGTTCTACCAAGGCTGGAGGAGAATCAGACTGAATGGAATAGTTGGTTCAATCATTCACTGTATGTACGTATAGTTCGTACAAAACTAGAGGTCAAATCCTGTCAAATGAACGCAAGCAATAATCTACCTTAGAGTAAGAATTCTTAGTCGTTTTTTGCTTGCGTTCATTTGACAGAATTTG